>JAVUPR010000266.1:2915000-4368750 GCA_036785695.1 Gentiana straminea
AGTGAACCGAGTAGAACACAATAAGCCATACCTCCCTCATCCCACACCCAAAATAAACGGACCCTAGCAGGCAAAGCTAAACCCACACAGCCCTGACCGATGTCTCTAATGGTACCAAAAAATCCAACGTCCCACCGGATCTCAGCACCAACTCCAAAACACCTTGGGATAATACCCCGTCCTCTATGAGAGCTGGGATCGATGTCAAATTTCACCCACCTGATAAATCCCAGGGGACCAAAATTCATTCCATGGAGATAGATTCAACCAATGCGAACCCTTTGTTTGTTGTGGAGGTGGGTGATGATCCCACAAGATAATTTGTTCACTCTCCTCATTGTTTTAATGAAGATTATAGCCTGGAATTGCAGATGGGCTTCTTCTGTTGACTTTCTCCGCCACCTTCGGTCTATGCTTAGCGAACAGAAACCGGATGTCCTCTTTCTGATGGAAACTAGAAGTTCCAGCGACAGAGCTTTTAAATTTCTTAAAAAAACTTATTTCACCAACTTTTATGCTGTTGAAGCACGGGGTTATGCAGGTGGGTTATGGTGCTTTTGGGTTGAAAACAAAGTTACCTTATCCTTAGCACATGTAGCAATCAGTCTCTTACAATGGCGGTTATGAAAGGACATGAGATAGATTGGATACTCACCTTACTTTACGCATCTCCCATTGCTAGTGCTAGAAAAGAGCTGTGGGACTACCTGATACGGCTGAAAGATACTTTTGATTTGCCTTGGTGTCTACTTGGAGACTTTAATCAAGTAGTGTATCAAAGAGATAAGTTGGGTGGTAGAGCTGTGGGAGGCCTCAACAGAAATAAGCTTGGCTTTTTCTCCAGCACTGTGACCTAATGGAAGTACCATTCCAAGGCCCTAGGTTTACTTGGTGAGGTACAACACGTAACAACGAAAAAATCCTACAACGTTTAGATCAAGTTTGGTGCAATACAGCATGGATGGAAAAGTGTAGCAAAGCAGTGGTTAAGCATATGCCCAGAGCCCATTCTGACCACAACCCCATCAGCCTGGATACTGAGTTCTTACTACCCAAACAGAAAACCCGCGGTTGCTTCTTTTTTCCGAGAGCTTGGATGGACCACCCAGACTTTGAAGAGTTTGTGATACACAACTGGAAGAACCAAAGCAACATTGTTGATACCATAACTCAATTTGGTAAGGCTGCAACAAAATGGAATAAGGAGGTTTTTGGAAATATATTCCGCAAAAAACAAAACTGCCAATCAAGAATGGAAGGAATTGAGAGAAGTATGGAAAGAACACCTTCTACCTTCCTTGCTAATCTTCATGATTCTCTAAAGGCTGATTTGGGCTACATTCTGAAGCAGGAGAAAACTTACTGGCATCAAAGATCACAACTCCAATGGCTTGCAAAGGGAGAAAGGAACACACATTTTTATCATCCTACTACAATCAGAAGACAACAAAAGAAGAGAACAACTTGCTTGAAAGACAAGTTTGATCAGTGGGTCTATGATACGGGGCAGATCGGAGACATGATTAAGGAATTCTATACCAACCTTTACCAAGCTGAACATGTCTCTCTTGATTGGAATCTTGATATCAGTTGGCCCCATCTCTCCACCTCTGACAAGCAGTGGATGAATAGACAACTGGCAGAAGTAGAAATTGAAGATGCAGTCTTCCAAATGGGGAGTTTCAAAGCTCCTGGCCCTGATGGTGTTCCAGCTTGCTTTCTCAAGAGATATTGGCCCTTTGTAAGTCCTACAATACTCAAGTTTGTTTATGATTCCTTCTCTAATGATACTTTTGATGGAAAAGTGAATGAAACTCTAGTTACTTTGATCCCCAAAGTCAACCCCCCAGAGAAAGTGGAACAATTTAGACCTATTGCACTCACAAATGTTTGCGCTAAAATCATTACTAAAGTGTTGGCTAATAGATTTCAGTCAGTCATTGGCAAGTTGGTAAGCCCAACCCAGTCTGCTTTCATACCTGGCAGAGGAAGCACAGGCAACATCATAATTGCTGTCCTCCATCAATTTAAGAACAAAAAAAGGAAGAAAGGGTGGATGATGCTAAAGATTGACCTCGAGAAAGGGTGGGTTAACTGGAAATTCCTTGAGGGTATTCTAGAGCGGCTGGGGTTGTCTGATAAAATTACACACCTTATCATGCATAACCTCAAATCTAACATTTTATCCCTCCTATGGAATGGCAATAAACTGTCCCCAATCCAACCCCAAAGAGGGCTCAGACAGGGGGATCCTCTGGCCCCTTACCTCTTTGATATATGCATGGAAATATTGAGCCTCCTTAGACTAGCAAATACACCAGAATAGATGGAAACCCATAAGAATTGGTAGACATGGACCACCTCTGTCACACCTGTTCTTCGCAGATGATCTGATACTTTTTGGGGTCATTAAAGATGTTCTTGACACCTTCTGCAAACTCTCAGGCCAGAGGATTAGCACTCAAAAATCGAAGTTCCACACCTCCAAGAACACAGCCGGGCATATCAAAACGCTCCTCAGCCATAAATTGGGGATGCAACACTCTGAGGATCTTGGGAAATACCTTGGCATTCCGCTTCTTCATTCAAGACTGACCAAAGACAAGTTCAGCCCAATCCTTGATAAAATGAAGAAAAAGATGGCCAGCTGGAAACTGAAAGCTCTATCCAGGGGGGGTAGAATGATACTGATCAACAGCTCACTTGCTACCCAACCTTTATATGCTATGCAAACCATGAAGATTCCCACTGGGGTAGTACAAACAATGGAAATGATATGCAGGGACTTTTTCTGGGGAGATGAAGAAGGTAGCAGAAAAATGCATTACCTTGCTTGGAACATCCTCTGCCAACCTAAAGAGATGGGGGGGTTGGGCTTCAAGAATTTGCAGGTTATGAATGTAGCCAGATAGGTAAGTTGATTTGGAAGCTCTTAATGGATGATCATTCTTTGTGGGTCCATGTCTTAGTCAGGAAATATGGCAATCCTTTTGCACCATCAAAAGCCACTGACTCGCTTATGTGGAGGACAATCTGCTATGTGGCCAACCTTCTCAAGAATGGATTTGACGCCATCCAAGACAATATAATCTGGACTGAGACACCGGATCAGAAATACTCAGTGGCCTCGGCCTACAAGACCTTGAGCCAGACCACTGAATCGACCAGCACGCATGTCTGGAAACAGATTTGGAGACTTCAGGGACCTAACCGCCTTAACTTCCTCCTATGGCAAGCTGCACACAATGCTCTCCCAACCATGGAATTCCTTTTCAAGAGACATGTAAGCTCCTCGCCGATATGCCCTCAATGTCAGTTGACGGATGAAACAAATATGCACGCTCTGAGGGACTGCGGCCCAACACAGAGTCTCTGGAGAGCACTGATACCCAGAGATGATAGAGGATCGTTTTTCACCACCTACACCATGGAAATCATGAAGAGAGACCCCCTTTGCATGTCTTAATCTCTAAAATTGTTAGTAGAGCTCGTAACCTCAAGCTTGCCTAGGGTGATTGATGTATAGATAAACAGACTAGTTGCTACTTTGCTTGTAACTGTTTTGGGGTTGTCCCCGCGATATTTTGAATAAAATTGATCGTTTCTAAATATAAAAAAGAAAAGAAAAGTAGTGTAGTCCACAATTGGACTCATTGTGGTATAAATAAACTTCTTTTCAAAATAAATATTTTTTTATATAACAAATAGTACGAGAAATCATAGGGTAAAACCGTGTAAAAATGTAATATTAAGTGATATGAATTGTGTCGTTTTATATTTACTTTCTTACGCATAATAAACACCTACGAGAAATCATATGTAATATCCCGATTTTCGAATAAAGGGCAATTCGGTCCTTTAATAAATCGGAATATTATGTTCCTTTGTTTTAAAGGTTTCATAAAAGAAAAAGGGATAATTAGGGACTTAAATAATAATTAGAGATAATTGGGATTTATAAAAAGGGATATAATCCTAATTATTAACCTAGTTGTTATTTTGTAAAAAAAAAAAAAAAGGAGTAGCCGCATCTTTTCTTTGAGGAGAGCCGCAAGTTTTAAAAAAAAGGGGGAAAGAAGCTTTTGAAGCCCAAGGTTAATCCGTCGTTCGTTTGAACAGATTCATCAAGAGAAAAAGGATCACCGCTACAAGAGGATCGTTTGGATACCAACAATCCTTAGAACCGTTATCGATTGGTGATAAAGGGTTAAACTTTTTAAAGTTGAAGCTTGGAGTGTGTACCACGCAAAATCGAGGTAACGTGGTTTTCTTATCGTATGGCTAAGTTCTCGTAAGGTTGTAGGCAATTTTGTATGGTTTTCTTGTTTTTAGTTTGTTAAAAATCGAGTCTTGGGTTGCATACGGGATGGAGATCGCGAGAGAAAAGTTGCGAAATTCCGGGAAAATCCCGTGTGGACGGGCGTCCGCCTTTTCGCACGGGCGTCCGGTTCCTTCGCAAGTCGAACGAGCGTCCGGGTTCTATTGGACGGGCGTTCGAGTGAAATTTTGATTCGGGATGTAACGGCGTCCGGGTGGACGGGCGTCCGGCCTTTTTGGACGGGCGTCCAAATCCAAAGGGCGTTTGCCCCGGCCAAACGGGCGTTCGACCCGGGGCTTTCGCTTTTATCGTTTTGTAATGTCGCCTTGGGTTCGTGCTTTATGATTTTGTCTTTATTTCATAACCTTACGTGACAAAGCTCGAACTAGCTTCGGTGCGTTTAGTTCCGGCACCACATGGATTCCCTAAAAAGATGAAGGTGGGACCACCGAAAGCTTCGGATTTGCCTTGTGCTTCGATAAGCTAGAGTTTATCGATGTCCGTGTAATCGCTAAGACTTGTCCGTGTCTAAGTGGTCTAAGTATGAGAGTAGGAGATGTGAGGGAGCTTATTTGAAAATACTTAGGTGGCTAGTTAAATACCTAATCAAACGTATGTGTTAGATTAAAAGCTTAAACATCATGCAATGCTTGGTAAGGCATAGTACAATATCGCGATGTGTTCTCTGACTAGACAAAGTAGCTTGTACCCACGCCGGTCAATCGATTGGCCGGACAAAGCGTCGGTGCATCTCCGCCGGTCATCACACCATCGGGACTCGATATTCCCGGGGCTACTAGAGCGTGTCTCTAAGTAGGTTGCACCCATTGTCCTAAGACATCCTATTACTAGGCGTAGTGCCCTTGTTATTCATGATGTAACAAACTTGAGCTAAGATAGATACCCTTGGAACCTCATGTTATGCTATGAACATAATATGATAGTTAGCTAGGATTAATAACGGAAATGAATTAATAAAAGACGACGTTGCTTTTATTTCTTTACGAGATCATGGTTATACGATCTTCTACACGTTACTAAGACTTTTGTACTTACCCCGTTACGTTGTCTTTGTCTTCCCCTTTCCCCAAGAAGATGAACAGTGGTTACCGCCGATGAGTTCTTTGATGACGAAGTTTGAGTTGGAGCTCGAAGACTTAGATCTTTTAGTTTGTTTCTTTTAAAACAGTTGTTTCAAGTTTTGAATAATGTTGTTCTTCCTTTTGGATTAGTTACCTTTGACCCTTTTGGATTTAATTTTGGATGATTAGTTCTTTGAATGGATTTTAGATTTTTCACAAGATTGATTACCGTTTGTTGCGATCGTTTGGTTCCCGAGTTGTCGAGTTGTTTTATCTTCCGCGTCGTTTGGATTCGATGTATGACGTAAAGCGCAGTACGTATTATTGAGTTTTATTTGATAATATATGTGCGAACGCTTCTTTCCGGATAAGGACTCGGTGTCCGGAAAAGGGGCGTTACATCATAAGGTAAAACCGTTGTAAAAATGTAATATTAAACGACATGAATTGTATCATTTTATATTTACTTTCTTACGCATAATAAACACCTTTTTGTAATATCATCAACTATTAACAATGATAGAATAGAGATTAGTAGATAGAGATTTTTCTATAAAAAAAAAAGAAAAAGTAATTAGTAGATAAAGTATTATCTTTGTGAAGACATAGTAAGAGCTATAGTATATTGGATGTGGCGTTAATGCCGGCAATGGTTCGTAAATAAATTTGGAAATTAATTAAGTGTAAAAAATTGAAGATATAATAAAGCCACATCCCCAAATAGAGAATTGGCGGTTGCAAATGTTCCCTCCACCACCACCACCTGTATCCTCTTGACGGACTCTTTGTAATCTTGTTTTCTTCCTCAAAAGCTAGCTGCAATGGCTGCACCAGTCGGGGTCGGGGGAACCATCATTTCTTCTCAGCGTTTGGCTTACTGCTTCGAATGTAACCACCTTCCATCTCAAATTACCCCAACAATCAGACCCCACTCCACTATTTTCAACTTTCAAGAACCACTTATTGGGAAGACCCATATTCACCGTCGTATCAGACCCGTTTGTAAAGCTGCTGATTCAACTCAGGTTGCCGCTGCCGAGAAGGCCACTGTCCCTGATGAAGAGTTTTCCCTTGCCAAGGTATATACTTTAGCTGAATATTTGACCCTTGTCATTTTAATCAGCATTATGAATGATAAAATCTGTGTGATTTGCTGTAAAGAGATTGATAATGAGCACTTGCACTCTATTTGACTGTTACATCAACAAGCTTGTATGAATTTCTATTTTATGATTTCCCAAACATTTGCAGGTTTCGTTTGGTGTCATTGGGTTAGGAGGAGGCACTGCCCTGTTGTCGTAAGCATGTCAAACTTATCTACAGTGTTTCCTAACTTAGTTTTTTCTTAATAATTACCTTTATTACCTGTTATTCCCCCGTGGTTTTGAAGTTGATCACCCTATTGTAGACCCTGTTTTTTTTTCGTGTACGTAAAGCCTCCGATGTTTGTGACCAACTTGATTCACGGCACCATCTGTGTGTCAGGGCTTTCAGATTACAGTCAAGTAGATGGTGAATATATGTAGTTCTGTTTGTTGGTTTGAGTGTGAGATGCAGACAAAGAGTGTCATCCATTCTTATTGTTGGTTTTTCGTGTGAAATGCAGATACGGGTTTGGAGCATACTTTAACATTCTTCCAGGATCTGAATGGTCTGCGTTGATGCTGACATACGGCTTTCCTCTTGCAATTATAGGAATGGCTCTCAAGGTGAAGGGAATTCTTGATTTGTAACACAATCTAGATGAGCAGTTTCCTTTCTGTTGCTTAGATGCTTTTAATTTTCAATCATCTCTCGAAAACAGTGAAAGAAAGAGCAAGATCCCTTTATCCTCTTTGCCGTTGTTTATATTCTTGACATCCATCGTTTTGCCATTTGTTACCTAACAGTATGCGGAACTCAAACCAGTTCCCTGCTTGACCTATTCAGATGCTTATACACTGAGGGAAAAATGTGCCACCCCTATTCTTACACAGGTGATGTTTGATTTCTTTTTTTATGTTTCATTCGCTTCACTATCACTCTAAGATTTTATCACTGTCAGCTTGTGGGGGACAACTCACTAAGGGACTGGCATTACCAGATTCGTGTTACTTTATGTGCTTTCAAATCCCTTAATTTGAAGTATAAAGGAGAGTGTGACTCTGTAGTAGACTAAGTTTGTCCAGGGCTGTTGATGTAATCTTAGAGTAGTGAAGTTTTAACTATTTTTATAAAGTTGTGAATGTTTGTTGACTAATCTGCAAACTATAATTCATCTTTTTAATGCAACCCCGATGTGATAAACAAATCACGTGACTCAATAATGGGAAAGTGTATCGTGTGTGGATTTTTGGAGTGATAAGTCTTTTAACAGATCACGTTAGTAAAAAAAAATGGTATACCCTACCATTGAGGGTCCCCTCACCCCCGATCCCACAGGAATGTGAGGAGAGGTTAATCAGGTAACCTAGTAGCTCCAACATGGGCTGCCTATTAAACCAATGCACTGAAGGGTGTTATCAATCGGAAATCAACCTCTTACGGGAATTGAACCGCTGACCTCCAGCTTAAGTTCCAGGCTGAATTACCACCCATGCCTTCACCACTAGGCCATATCCAGGGGATAACAGATCACGTTAGTAAATCACATTTCAAGAGGCCTACCCCAACATCATCATGAACACGGCCCAACAAGCTTTACAAAGACTTCTCTTAACTTAGTCTTTGCATATCCCATTGCCACACACGATACACCATTCTTCGCACTTGTCTATTTTCTTTTAAAGCACGATGAAGCAGCTGTTAATTACTAAGTTTTGTAATGCGATCTTTAAGCTAAATCATTGACCTGTTATTAGCCTTGAAGTTCCTATATTGATTTCACTTATAGTTTCTTTTTTCTTTTTCTTTTTATTTTTTTATAACGGATACGAAATATATGCGCACACACATTTTTGTCCCCAATGGGACTCGAACTTGGACCCTCTGGGTTAAGGGCCACAATAATTACCAATGGGCCAATGCCTTGTTGGCCAGTTATACTTGTAGTATAAATGCTTATTGAACCTAAGGTTCCAAGTCGAGTTTTTTTAATCGTTTTCTTTTCTGTTTGTAATGGTATATGCTTGTAATTTTGTTCAGAAATTAGCTAAAGTTAAAACATTTTGAAGTTTGTTTACTGAAATAAAATTCCAACTAAAGTGACCGTGGTCAATGTTCACCCATTCATTGTAAATATACCTACCTGCAAGCTCATTTTTTGATGCTTCGGTCAAAGAACAATGCCAGATAAAAATTTGGCATAACACCTACTGCAGCACCATGTTAAAAATCGCCTTTTTTAAAGTCAACTATAAGGTCGAGATTGACTGTTTGAAAGTTATTTGCAACATGGTGTTGAGTAGGTGAGGTGCCAGAGTAAGTTATTTGTAATGCCTTAGGAAAATAACGACGAGAAAAATATGCCTGAATCAGGGTTGATTAGGTTAACAAATTTCACTTGCCATGTGATTAAGGTTCTCTCTAATGCGTTATCAACAGTGCCAAATAACATCCCTTTCTTTATTTAGGTCAGAAATGATGTCACGCGGTACCGTTACGGTGATGAACAGCATTTAGAGGAAGCATTGAAAAGGATTTTTCAGTATGGTCAGGTAATATATATCCATTTTCTTACAAAATATTGAAAACCATTTACTTCTTCTTAAGGAATACTACCTTGTTGCATTACTCATCCTTATGTTAAGTTTACTGGGGAAATTTTCATATAGAGTCTCGATGACTCTTTGCAGAAAAAAGACGAAATATTTTTGTTTGTCTACACACATGTCATTCATCTAATGATGTGATGAAATATAGACTCTTCATATATACAAGGATTTCTTGTGACCTCCGTATTTGTTTCCTATTAGGGCGGAGGTGTTCCACGGAGGAGTGCTCCAGTCTTGCAAAGCATTCGTGAAGAGGTACAACTGCTAGTTTCATATATGATGCATTAATACTGGTGTCATTTTTGTTTTGTGCGCTTAACGTGATGAACTGAACAGCTTGTCTGGCCAATCTTGTCCGTTAATTGTTCTGTATTTCGCGTTAAGTTTCTGTTTTCCCAGATCATCATTATGTATTCTTAAATGTGTTTTCAGGTAACTGAGGATGGTAAATACTGTTTAGTATTGGTATTTCAGGCAAAAGCTCTCCAGTTGTCAGATTTCGAGCAAAGACAGGTAGTATGCCTTGCTGCATGCAAACACAGTTCTTCCTTTCTTTATTTCTTCACCGAGTCTCTTTATTGCATTGGACCGTCGGATAAGTGTCAACTGTGCAAAAACACACAAGACACATATCAACAATTGTAATGATGTGGTGTAATAAAGACTTCATACAAGAATTTGTCGATATAAACGGCTTATTTGTCTGCAATCAATGGTGTGTGTGTTTTTGATGATATTGCAGGCTAAATTTACGTCGTTTTTTGGACCCGGGGTCACAGCTGAAATCGGTTAGTCCATGAAATATGATAATATATATTATCTCTACTATTATTAGTGCTATACATTTCCATTGGAGAAGAGAGATTATTATCATTGACATTGAAATATGCTTTATGTGGTTTGCAGCAAAGGGAGAAGAAGATTTGTATGAAGTAAGGCTCATATCCAATACTATACCATAGGAGGACTTTGCTCTTTCTTATTCATAATGTAAATGATGTAATATACAAATGCATTCACATTTGTGTACAAGTGGACTTCCATATAAGTTTTTTTGCAAATTTTGACTAATTTATTAAGCATTTCTTCTCCTTCTCTTACTCACTTGTGAGTTACCCACAACATAGTGAAAAAGTTTATACTTGGCCAGGTGATTTATAAGTTATACCAAGTGGAGTGATATATGTTTTTACGTGATCTTTTTCTCTCTCTCTCTCTCACGTAGTAAGTGCGGCGAATTAGAAACGTCCTATCCTCATCCCGTTACTTGGTATAATTTTCAAATTATTAGTGTATAATAACTCTTCTCGGGTGCATAACCATATGCGCGAATTACCTTTTCTCATTTTTATTACCATTTGAAATTGTTTAACTACAATCATAAGTCAAGTTACAAAAGATCAATACTTCAACACAATGATGACGACGGATAAGGCGGAGATACTCTAAAATGTTCTGGACGCATTATTATCAGTGTTTTAATACTTGGATTATGTTATTTGTTGTTTTATCACCGCAGACGACCAACAATTCATATGAGGATTCAAAGCTGCTAACACTATCAGCAGGAATTTTTTTGTATACTTTTTGGTTGTATACAACTAACTTTGAAAACCCTAATCTTATGTTTAATAATAACTGGAATATAATTTTATTAAACTACATAATTACTAAAATATCCGAACTCAATGTTCCATAATAAACATTAGAACCTAACACAATAATTTGAAACATATATTTTATGTTACATTATACGTAGATTAACCTAACTTAACTTTGTGTTACATAATAACAAGAAAACCCTAATATATTTCATATTATAAATCTTCATTTATATTTCTTAGAAACTCAGAAATTATTTTGGCTTCGTAGACGGGTAATTGATTTGACATGAAACAAACCGAATTGCAATGGCAACAATCTGAGCCAAAACAAACATCCCCCCAGATGCAGAGGGAAACCTAATAATTACTTGACATAAGAAGAAAATCACATAAAAGCTAATGACACTGGTAAACCTACTACAAGACCAGATTCAAAACAACCACCAAATAGATGTTTTAAAAATTAATCAGAAAAAAATTTAAAATAAAATAAAGGCATCCAACGATCTTCATAAGACCACGTTCGACATATAGATCCATTTAATCTAAATCCACTGTGAAAGATTGCATAATAGGCAGGTACTATGTTCAAAATGGGCGAGAGAGATTTCACTCGTCAAACTCATGCATATGATCTAAAAGGTAGTTTGCAGCCAACTCTTCATTCCTGTTGCATGCAATAAATACTTCCAATACCAATGCTGGATCAAACCCCATTGCCTCAAGCTGCTCCCTCCAATACAAAACAAAAAACAAGACAAAGACAACAATATTATCATCACACTGCAACTATTATACTCAATGTTTACATCGAAGAACATAAGCAAAAAGGTAAAGGAAAGAAATATATTCCACGATTAAGCATTATCCGCAGATGCACTGCATTTCTTAGCATATACCTATGACAAGCATATGTAACAAATACATTAACCAGTTATGTACTATGAGTGGAGTTGAAAAGCATCCATTAGAGAACAACATACTGACATCATATCATATGCATAAGTACTTGAAAACAGCAAGACCTATGTGGCCCCCTTCCTTAGATTTCACGTCACGTTAGTAACGTTTCAAGTTCCCAACTTTCTTGTTTCTAGAGGGAAAGACATAAGTGATGCTTTTTTATTGTTGTTGAATACAAAGTATTGTCATTCAAGATAGGAACATCTCACAAAAGATTATACGTACTTATTAGTCTCGTAATAATCTATCATTCAATAAAACAGAAACATGATGGAGAAGGGAAAAGAGCAGAGAATCATACACGTCCAATTGCCTCCCGTTCCTCCGGTGTGATAGTCACGGCTTGTGGCATTCCTTCGGCAAGCTGGCCTAATATGTTCCTGCAGCAAAATTTTAGACTTGAGAATTTCAGTTTCAACAATGTGTTAAGCGTTGCAAAAGAGAATACAACAAGGAAGCATAATATAAGATACTCCAACTTCTGGTGAGGGACATAAAAACAAATTGATCTTGTATTCTCACCCCGCCTCCCCTTCAACAGGCTCGTTAATCAAACGTAAAAAATCAGCTTGATGCTCTTGTATAAGGCGCATTAATTGTGGGTTATGCTTTCCAAGCTCCTGAAGCATTGGCTGCATGTAAAAGAGAAAGGATTCAGGGAAGAGAATATAAAAATTACACCCGCATAATTATAGTTGTCGTGTGAAGCTAGTACCTGCAATATTTGAGGATTGGATTGCACCATTGCACGCAACGCTTGGAACTAAGAGCATAAAACATGAGTCTAGAAAGGATAGTCACTGAATGAAAATAACCTAAATTAAAAGGAGGAAAAAAACCTGCATGTACCTGTTGACTGTTACGTAGGAAATCCAAGTTGCCAGCATTTGCATTTGCGCCGACAGTAGGAAGACCCTGATTCCATGTTGATATGTTGTTTAACATTTCCATTTTCTCTTTTACATTGAAATCAAATTGCTTACAATGTTGCTAAAAATATATTGCTAAATGTTTCTTACCTGCGGGAAAAGATCTAAAGGGTTTGCATTAGGCCCACTTGCTGGTACAGGGGCTTGTGGAGCTTGAACTGGTGGCGGATTCACTGCCTGCCCACTAGCAGGAGCAGGAGAAACAGGTGGAACTTCGGCAGATTCAGGGATACCCTATGACATACATGTGGGTTTACAAGTCAGGACAGATCCGGTATTTCTGTTAAAGACTAATCACCTTTTCACAACCTTCTAAAAGTTTAGGACATCAAATGCAAGAATGATGAAGATGTTTAAATTTAAAGATTCCTGAAAAGCGGACAAAGAATGTGGACTAGAGAAGGAATGAAAGGGCAGAAAAACGGAACATGGAGGCAAATCATACATATCTTTTGTTCTTTTATGTTTTTCCTTTTCTTATTATAGTAGCAATGAAAAATGAAAACCGAATCTCACTCATCTCTGTGACAATTAAGTGGCAGTCATACAAATCCACATGAAATTAAGCACGACTTACAGAGGTAGTAATCTCATACAGGCAAACAAGGAGCCTAAAGCAGCGATAAAGCATGTGAACAAAACAATCATTTACATTACCCAATGGCACAATCACTTTCATCTTTATGAAGGCTTGGAAATTCATTGCATGAACATAAGGAAACAAAATTCAATTAAAAGAAATACATAAGATAAGAAGCCAATGAGAGACTGACAGAATACAGATAGTCAACAGCTCTGGTTGGATTGTTATATGCTGCGCGTAGGGCACGAACCACCATATCCCGAGTCCAACTCCCACCACCCATATCCAAAAGGTCTTGGATGGTTGTCTCCAAAGTGTTTCCAGCAACAAGATTGGATGCAGCTTGACCATAGACATCTGCTGTTGAACTTTAACAAAGAAGACAATGACCAGATCAAATGCCAAAAACCCAAAGAAAATTGTATGGGCATATCATTGTTTGATGCAAAGCACTATTCTCAGTTCAAATTAAGGCAAAAACAAGTAAAGGCGTTTCAATTATCAGAATCTCCCAACTGAAATTAAATCAAGCAACTCAAGATGCCTCCCAACAAAGGGTGTGTGAGTTGCAGAGCGGGAGCATCATTGATGTAACTAGTGAACTACACTTACTTCTGGTTAGATGCGTAGGAAACAAAAGGGTGCTTGTGTGTGAGAGACAGAGGCAAAGAATTAGAGAGTAGCATACACAAAGAAAGAGCATGATATAAACATACATAGCAGCAGAAGCAGGCGGTGCAGGAGCTGAAGCAGGAGCAGCCGCAGGAGCAGCCGCAGGAGCAGGAGCAGGAGCAGGAGCAGCCAATGGACTGGACAGAAGATTATAAACGCAAATTTTATTCATAACACAAAGCAGGATATGAAGTCTAATTATAATTTCATACTGCTTCTATCAAAATGAACAATACTCACGCCGCCACATTGGTGCTTGGAGCCGGATTTGCTGTTGCTGGTGGCGATGCTTGAGAGACAGCTGTAGCAGGTTGAACCTGAAGAGATGAAAATATATGTAAAAAAAAATCCATGTACAGATAATTGTAATAACATTGCCATGTAGTCCAAAAAAGAAGTTGTTAGCATTAAAAAACATTTCTCAACCAGCCGACATTCTTAGAATGAAAGGGCAAGCACGATTTTAAGTGCTAACAGACCGAAATGCAACATCTAAACATGTCTAAACAATAGTCACTTGCAAAGGAATCAGATAACATCAGCTAGTGCTCAAAATATAATGCTGCAAACTTGATTAAACAAGAAATATAAAATGTAAGGAATGAATTCACTTGTACAACCTAAAAAGCATACCCACCGAAAAGGAAGATAACGTTAAATAAATAAAAAAGTTCCAAAATATCCGGTTGCGTATCTAGAAGTAAGATATTTACAGAATGTTTTTCATTGCAAATCACCTCAACTAAAGCCAACAGAAAGCAGATGATCCAAATAATAATCAACAAGATTGCCACTTACCATAGTCGCAGGGGACCCCGACGTTGTTGAGCTCCCACCCTTGATCTACATAATTGTCACAATGTTCCAGTATTTAATAAACTGATTCGTTTGCAAACATGGATAGGATTATTCTAATAATTCTATTTCTGTTCAATCCTTGAACACCAAAAAACAAAAGTGACTGCAAATGCAATGTTTAAATAATTAAATTCAAAACAAAAAATATGCAAAAGAAATTGTACCTTAGTCAACATAATAACAAGGAAGCTATTTTCAGCAACATTCTGTTCCTCCAGTGTGGTCTCGTCTTTCAAAACTTTTCCTTGGTAAATAAGCATCTGTTGTGTGGCAGGGTATACATTTGAACCCTGAACAGTTTCTATAGTTTTCTTCACATTAGCCACCTACAAAAGACACATCTAATGCATCAAGTTCACTATGAAGAGCCCACAATGAGGCATTAGCTTCGTTTAACTGTCTATACACATTTTCTAGCAAAAATTCCATCCAGAAAGTATGCACACTGACGTCATGGAAAACCACTGTTGATATGTGTGCTTCATAAAATGTTCTTATAAAATTTTAGCAGCAGATGCTGTGGCAGCAAAACAGAAACGATTGTCTCCTCTTCTAAATGTCAAAGTGCCAACCCATGGATAAATCCTTTCGGAAGAAAATGCCCTAAAAGAGATAAGGCAAAGCTACACCACTGCCCATATCCAATTTGTACCCGAATGAATTAGTTTTGACTGCTAGAATAAGATACAAATTATGCGATACCAATAACTATCTGATAGCCCATTAATTATACAGGAAAAGCATAGAATATGAATTTTGACTCAACAAAATACAAATGCCTAAAGTTTCAAATAGAGCACCTTAAATCCTCAATGAATGGAAATTTTCCAACCAACTCGTGTCATCAACAAAACTGAATCACTATTTGCAGAATTTTTCAACTAAGACACCGAAACGTACTATCAATCGGAATATAATTTTACTCTCAAAACCCTAGCGAAAATCTAATCTAATATAAACAGAAGAAAACAGTCAATTCAGCTTCGCAAGCAAATCAATCGTAAACATAAGAAATTCTGAAATAGGGTAATTCATCTGCTTTATCTGATATATAAGGAGAGGAAGAAAAGGCCAGAGAAGTAAGTACAGTATCTGAAGGTTCCACGTCGATCTGAAAGTTAGTGCCTTTCAAAGTCTTAATCGAAATCTTCATCTTCGACCGCTTGAAATTCTACTAACCCGACCGCCGCCTACAGTCTCCGAAAACCACCGGCGATTTAAACGCCGAGATACGTATTTAACAGTATATATATAAATGTATAAAATAATAGTGAGTGAGAGAAAGAGAGGAGGTAGAATGGCAGTAGAATTGGAGCACAAGTCACGGTTGGGACGGAAGGGGAAAAATACAGCAGCGTCTTTTCGCTCAATGCTGAAAGGGGGTATTAGTGTAAATACGCTCCTGTGGGGAATGGCGATATTGCATTAGAGCCCAATCAGGTCTATTTTTTGGAGTTTGGACTTCACTTTTGACTACGTTAGTGATCCAGTGAATAGCATCAGCCCATTTTTAAAGGTGTAATTATCCTATTTTATCTACTCAAAAAAAAAAAAAAATTTATCCTACTTATTAGTAGTATTTTAACATGTAATAGAATATGCATTTTCCAAAATAGTGGAGAGTTTTTTTTATACACGTATATATATGTCTGATCTGGAGCCGCCCTTGCATATATTCATGTATTGACGCACTATTTTTATGTTTTGATGACCCATAATTAAACGTAAAAAATTGAATATACATACCTATATTTGAAAGAGAAAAAAATTGATAAATTTCTGACCCTCATGTTATATATCTTGGGGCCGCCCCCGTAAACATGTCATATGTTCAATTTTGCATGTGTTATAAGTCTGAAATTATATTAGACATCAGTTTGCTTGCATCATTCTAGTATGCATCTGTTTAAGTTAATGTTTGCATAGCTAGTCAGCTTAACCTTCATGAGTTAAACTTAACTCATGAAAATAGATTCAAAGCATCATTCTACTATGCATCTGTTTGAGTAAATTTGTGGTGTGATTGATGACATTTGATTATACAAACTTGGAAATTTTTCAAGAATCGTTCATACGGGACGAAACTAAGCTATGGCTAGGGTGGGCGAAGCTCACCCGGTTTTATTTTCGATACATCAAAAAAACCTATGTATATAAGTCACTCCAACATAGTTAGTTTTCTTAATCTAGTCCACTCGACCATACAAATATAGTCTATTAGTCCACTCAAACATCAATTCCCGGTTCCATCCCTTAATCATACCCTTTCGGTAAGCAATCAAAGAGGCGGACACCATTGACTGCTTCATATTGAAAAGAGAGGGAAAAAAAAAGGAACAACATAAGGAAAAAAAGATGTAAGAGTGAGGAGGAAAAAGCCAAGATTCACAAGATGAAAAAAGATTGAAGTCAAATAGATAGATAAGGAAGAAGGTCCAACTGAAGGTGAAGGTGAAGAATATCCTTCTTAGGAAGGGATCGAGGAAAAATCATACGATAACGCTGAAGAGACGGATGATGATGGGCATGACGATGAGGAGGATGGTGATGATGACGATGAGGGAGGTGATGAGGAAGGGGGCAGTGATGAGGATGAGCGTGGTGATGAGTAGGGGGTGATGAAGATGAGGGTGGCGATGATAATGAAGGGGATATCGATTACGATGAGGTTGTTGATGACGGATAGGGAGGTGATGAAGTAACACACAATTTTTATGATCCGGAACATGATCATGTTACCAAGCATATATTAAAGCAAAAGAAACCGTTTGAGGTATTAATTTTATTTATATGTTTTTGTTTTTCAATTAGAAATCGTAAACTAATAAATTTTATTCATTAAGAGTGTGGACCTCTGACGTGCAAGCAATGCACTGGCAAGATGGACAAATGTGATATACCGGAAGAAACAAAAGAAATCATAAAATTTGTTAAAAAGCCAGTCCTTTACGAAATTTTAGAAGCATCGTATAAGACATCAAACAAAAAAATTGTTTCTCGTGGAACGGTAGCATCCAGAGATGAGTTCATTTCATATGCCGTTTGGAGAAATCACGATCACACTTGATGGCGTCCATCAGTTGTTGGGTAATCTTGTGGTTGGAAAGACCATGGAATTGATCCATTATCCAAGAGTAATCATAAAATTGTGTCCCTTTTGTGCTTGTTTATTCCCCTTCATTATTGAAGTTGTTTCGGGAATGGCCAACTCCTATATTGTGACGGGTGAAACAGAAGTGCCAACAAGTTTACTATCATTATATCATTATATATATCCCGGTTGCTTGGGATTCCGAAAGATAATGTGGTTGCGGAGGTGAATAATAACAATACAAACATGTATGCACACAATGAATAATTGACAGCCTTTCTCATAAGTCGAAAAAACGTTTTCATAATGCAAGCACGGAACAAATTTTTAGAGGATACTTGTTGGTTTTGTGAAGATTTTGAGAACTCGAATGAGTGGGCATGAGGTGCAGGAGCCTCGACATATATATATCGGATGCCTAAAAAGGTGTCAGCTTATCCAACAAGGTTGATATGTGGCTACCTAACCTTTTGGAGATATGTATATATACCATATGTGCAAGTTTAATTTTCATCGAAGATAATGATACAAATATTTGGCACATGCTTGGATTCTAGAGCATTTTCTTGTGATAAGATCATGAAAAGCAATCAATATTGATGCCGGGAAGGCCTGAACGATAATCTAGAAAGCTAGTAGTCACGTAGGATATAGGGATGTTGTATGGCAGTTGAAGTTGATCGCGTGTAAGTCGCTTCTACTAACAAGAAGACTAGGTCAATCGTAGTATAGCAAGGCGAGTCAAGGTCGATCCTACATAGACTATTATTTAATTACGTTAAACACAACCACAATTCATAGGTCAACCGGAAGGGTGGTCGTTGACCAACATAAAGGAAAAGTAAGTGAACGAGATGCAAATAAACCAATAATCAATCATGTATTGAAAAGGAATTAACCAACTATTCACAACTAATCTCCCCTTAATCCGTATCTGATTCGTATGTGTAATTAAACTACGGGTGCAATTTCCTAACCTTGTTTACTTCCATGGGACGGACAATAAACGTCTATGTTCAGTTAACCTCCTTCGTTGGTAGTATTTGTTGAAATAGTGTCCTAAACCCAATCGGGTTGGACCGGATCCGACCGGGTCGGATCATTTCTACTATTTCTTTATGATTATACATATATAATAAATGACTTTTCTGTTGTCATATTTTTGTTCTTTTAAAGAACCAATTATGAATTGTTATATGATAACGTCCTTAGTATTAAACTGTGATAGATAAACCATGATATGCGATTATGGTTGATGAGATCTCTAATCACTTTAATAAGTTTGATACTTAAATGTCTCTAGGCTTATGTACTATTAAACAGGGCATTGGTAGTACAAACATGGTAGCAAGTATTAGATGTCTTCTGTCTTTAATGGTAGGGATAGATCTCGTCTATCGAAGTGTGTAGACACTTGACTGTACGTGGACGTGTATTAGAGAATGCGTACGTTAGACTGACCCACTTACACCGTTAAGTGTCACACTATGTGACGGTTATGTAATTATCCTGAGGATCAGAGTCTACATGGCATCACGGTGTGGATTGTCATGCTTTGACACTATTGAGGTTTCCCCTAGCCATGGGGCGATAATGCGGTAGTGATTGGGTGTGATACCGAAGCATGCGGAGTATACATGTTTGGTCGTCCGAGAATCACGTACGTACCCTATCAGTAGGAGTGAATATCCGAAAGGGCCTTCTTATAAGGAATGTCTTACTCTCGTGAATCTTTGCAAAGTGGAAGTAAATGAGTTACTTCGAGAGAATAGGATATCCAAATTATAAGATGTGGTCGTTGATGTTTGACAATCGACGTACGACCGTATGAATATTGTAACAGCGATAGGATTCTATTTACACGGTAATTGTTTCACATGAAAGGTAGTAGTCATTGCATTTGACTCTTCCGATGATTGGGGGTCACGGTGTGTTGCTAGACGCTATTCCGTGATCGTTAGTTATGAAGGGCAATTTCGTAATTTTCGTTTTGTGTCTACGGCTAACATATTCGGAAGCCTATCAGGTCATACACATAAAAACATCTAGCCGGATTAAAATGCGGTTATAATGATAACCAAATAAGGAAAATTTTATCTCGACCATAAAGTCTTATAGTGATAAATTAATATGTTGATATTTATTTATTATGAATAAATTAAATACAAGATATTAATTGTGTTTATTAATTAAAGAATATTTCGGAAGCCAATTAATGGTATATGAGTCGAAATTTATGTGTATGTGATACATATGGATTATGCAAATTAATTAATTATGGTATTATATTATGTATTATATTATGTAGTATATATATATAATATATATATAATATATATATATATATATATATATATATATATATATATATATATATATATATATATATATATATATATATTTGTGACTACATGCGTGTGGTGTGCATATATAATATGCATGTGCACTTGTGTAACAAGTATAAAACCCGGACTCCGCGCAACGCACGAAGTGCGCCCATCTTAGACGCTTATCTTAACGTCAAAAACTATTAAATATAAAATACATTTTAACTAAAATATCATTCCACACATTTTAAGTACAACACAATATAAATGACGAAATTTAGCCGGCATTGATATTATACAACAAATTATGATGTCAATTATTTAACATGACGACAATTAGGCAAATGTTTTCGACTTACTTACATAGACACCCGACACAAAAAACAAAAGTTTCAAACTACATTTAACACTCATCAATAAAATACATTTACCATGATATTAGTAAAAATTGGTCTTTATTCACACTAAAACTAACCAACGGCGTGCCCATGCTATAAGTTTTAACTTATTTGATGATATTAAATACGAAGAAATGTAGCATGTAACGAACCGTACCCTATCCCAACATTTTTTAACACTCACCTATCCAATCCTACCTCACCATGCCCTACACCGCATTATCTTACCACACTATCCTATATTACGTACTTTATTCAACCTACCGAACTTTACTTAACTTACGCCACATCATCCAACTATACCATCCTACCCTACCATACATCACCGCATTACATCTCATACCTCGCATCACCTACATTAGCACACCCTACCGCACCCTACCTCTCTACCTACCTACAAACCTTAACCTACCTCCCAACCTACATATTAATTCACTATCCTAACTAAGCATATTACACCCAATTTTATCTCATCCCACCCTACCTTACCCTACCCACCATCCCATCCTACTCTACCCTACAACTCCCTACCCTACCGTGCCCACCACCCATCTTACTATACCCTACCCTTCCCACCACCCATCTTACTATACCCTACCCTTCCCACCACCCTAACCCAAACCACCCCTCACACTTTTTAGGGTGGCATCAAAACATGTTCATAGAAGAATAATATAAGTGCGTATGAAATGAATATCCGACACATCTTCGACATCTCCCGACATCGTATGGATACTTTTCGACACTACCGAATAATTTTTTTTCAATTTCTACTTAAATCAATTTTAACCGGAAAAATAAAGCTATCTTCGACATTATCTGCAACAACACGTGTTCTACCCAAAACACGACACGACACGCTTCGATACACCCCGACGCCATATCCAACGGTTGTCGGTTGATCAAATGAATATTAATTAAAATTTTAATTAAAATCTAACACACTATCAACACTCCACGACACAAAATCGACACCTTTCGACACTACTAAACCATTGACCAAAGAAAAAAACCGATACACACAATATATAGAAGTAAAAAAACGAAGACGGAAAAAAATAATCAATACGTAGCACCCCAAAAAACGATGCCCCTAAAAAAAACCGGCATAGATACACAATGTAAAATATATATACGCAAAAAAGGAAAAGAACACACACACAAACAAACTATAGTATATTGAAATATCGTGCGTCGTATCGTATTAGGATAAGACCAAAAAAATAAATGGATATAATATATATAGATTTATGCATATATATATATATATATATATTTGTGACTACATGCGTGTGGTGTGCATATATAATATGCATGTGCACTTGTGTAATAAGTATATATAATATATATAGATTTATGCATATATATATATATATATATATATATATATATATATATATATATATATATATGTGTGTGTGTGTGTGTGTGTGATATATACACATGTGTAAATTGATTTATGGTACTATAATAAAGATATATTCAATATAAAATATTGTCAATATATATCTTTGGAAATATTTAATATAAGATATTAAATTAAATGTAATAAATCAATCAAATATACTTTCCTTATTTTATTAGGAAAATGTTTTCTTTCTCCTCAATCTACTAGGAAGCTTCTCCCAATTAGATTGAGATTGACTAGGAGCGCATGTCACTCTATAAAAGGAGAAGCTTGGCTAGCTCTTTTGTACATCACAATTCCAAGAGACTAATAGTTTCTTGTGAAAAATAGAGAGCTTCTTAGAAAGAGATTTGTGAGAGATAAAATGTCGGTTTAGCAACCGAGTTTTTCTAGTAGCAATCCAATGGTGGATTCCGGCAGGTTGTTCGTGTGGACTAGCGGTAGAGGCCGAACGCTTGGGCGGCTCCATGCACCACTACTCTCCTTAGACGATCAAAACATCGATCTTTTAGATCAAGCAAGGTAACCACCGTCTACTATCTTATTATGTTTATTGCTTAAACGAAGTCGATCATGGTTAAAGAAAATAAATTTTTGAATTCTGCTGCGTTCCCGCGTAGATTTCCTAACAGTATTAACCCACACGCAATAAGTTCTATAAAGTGTCGGCTCAAGACCGAGAACCTCCATAGGGAACTATCGACAATGACTAACACGTTCCTAAAGATTGATATAGACTATGTCCTAACTAACACTTCACCTTGCATGTTCTTCGTGTTAATTTACGAAGTACGGAAAGTAGATTGGCCAGATCTGACCTATTGCGAATTAAACTTGTCGATCAATGTAGCTGACGCCGAACCACAAAATTGGGGTTTACTAGGTATCTCACAATTGCGATATAGACCGTCGCTATTGCGAGATAACGCAGCCGTTAATTCTGTGTTTTCATATAAACGAATCGAATAATCAGGGTTAAGATTCGTTTAATTAATTCATTGTTGATTAGATGCAAGTATAGTCTTTATCTATCACGAAAACAATCATGAATCTAAGCTACGAAATAAAAATTGGAATAGATCTTATCCATAACAAAGAATGATCCTACTCCTCAATTCTCTCTCTCTCTCTGGCTATTCGGATTGATCCGCGATAAACATAAACCAAGCACAATTCAATAATGAAAGACTCATGATTTATTTGCAAGAAAAAAGAAGACTTTATTCACCAAAAGACTACATTGTATCTAATTGATAAATAACTAGAAGAATGGATCAATGAATGAATTGTTGAATGAATACAAATTCGCATCCCTGATGCCTCTTATATAGTGTATAAACTGACCTAAGGGAAAACCTAATCCTAGAAGGACAAGATAACACGTTTGCTCGGCTTCTAGAAGGCTCTCAAAAGCGGCGGCATGCTCGCAATTGCGAGGGCATTTCCGTCTTTTTTCTCTGCCGACTTGACTTGAAGCTTCTGGAAACCCTAGGCCCGTTTTCGCTGGGCAATTGTCGGCGCAAAGTTTCGGTATTTAGACAATAACTTGGCCTACGTAATTCCGATTTGGGTGATTCAAAGTGCGTTAGAATCCTAATTTCAAGCCCTACAACTTTTATACATAAGTACAAGCCCAATTCGTATTGTAAGTATCCTGAAACGGCGTTGCAAGCTCACAAATCAGATTTTCGGTTTCAATCTCCGCTCGAAAAACTTCAACCTTCAGCTCCGTTCATTTCTTTATCAATTGACTCTCATATTCAGCCCAAATGTTGCTCCAAACACTCATTCTTCTGTCAATAAAACCATAACACATATAGTAGCTTTTATTTTACGGCATATAACACATAAAATACACGGTTAATACACATAAATACCAATTTAGTCATCCCGGATGCGACTTAATCACATTTAACTAATTAACCCAATATTTCATATATATTATCACAATTGAGAATACAAATCCAGAGTAAGTTGATGGTAAAATATGATACCAAGTTGACCGTCATCAGAAGTATATGAGAATAGAGATCGACAACATAAAGGCAACAACTTAAGTGTTTTCACAAAATGACACATGTCATTTAGATTGAGTAGTAATTTTTTATGTATGCGTTGTGGGTGAAATGGATGTCTTGCCGTGGTATGATAGATGACCCTGAAGATATTTTCGGTTACAGGGTTGTTTGGTGATAGACAATGACGATATGGCTAATTTTAAGTAGTCAAGAAGCCACAAAAGGTCAAAACATATAGAGCGAAAATACTATCTCATGAAGATTATGCATAAGGGAGACATGTCAGTTCTAAAGATATTCTCAACCAAAAACCTAACTGATCCTTTAACCAACACATTGTTGGAAATGTGTTTGATCGGTATCTAAAGAACATGAAACTTATAGAGCGTATATTTTTCCGGAAACCAGCTGTGATACCATTACGAAATGTTAGATATGATTTTCTGAATTTTATTTTGCTTCATAATATAAATCATTCTGCCTCTTTTTGTTTGTCACGAGATATAAGTCATTTTAGATTACCGATGAATCATTTATTACTATTTTTTCTTTCACACCGTTAATTCTTTAACATTCCAACTAGTTTTCATTACTTTCTAATTATTGTATTAATGATAGTCAAATAATTATCTTGCCATTTCTTCTTAAAATTCAAGACACTCAACGTCTTTCTTAACATGCGTGAAAATACTTAAAATGACTTCTAAGACGGAAGTAGTATTTTTGAATAGGGTTACATTGGTATAAAAAGTGAATACAACATCTACTCTAGAACAAAAAAAATCTACTCTATAAAACAAAACAGAAAATATAAGCCACACTAATTCAAACTTCAAATCCTTATAAATTTTTTTTTCCCTTAAGGGACGAAAGATTTTATTACTAAAGAATAAAAATAATTTACAACAAAATTAGCATCGACCTAGACTAAGGACCCATCATTTTGTTGGACTATAACTCAGTATTTGCTGGACTACAAGACAAAACTAGGCTGGACAACAACCGAGCATTATGTTGGACTACCCTTATAACACTAACCAACCCTACAACACAACAAAAACAAGTAATAGATTAAAATGAGGCTACATAAGAGAAAAATTATCCAAGGTATTAAGCGGCATTCAGACAGGGGTCCTTAAATCAATCTATTACATGACAAAACACAAACTACAAAAAGCTAAAAAGTTAAAAACATACTAAACTGCAAGAAAATTACCATTCCGCCGCCGCTGCAAGCCTCCGGATCAGAAAGAGGTAGTAAGTAAAGCTTTCCCTTCCAACCGTATAAATAACAAACAGAAGGAGTCGAAGGCATACAAATGTGGCAACCTACGCGCCGGTGACATTGCGCTGAAAAATCGACAATCCGCTCCACTTATAATTATCTATCCTAACAACTTCTAACGACAAATCTTATGCCGGTTAATGACTATAAAACTCAATAAACACATATGACAATAAAGATGATTATGTTATATGTGTCAATTTCTCAACTAGTAAAATGGTCCACCATTAATTTTCCACTAAATAGGCCCTCACCGATTTAATAAAACAAAATTAAAAGAGAAGAGAAGAAGCGATATAGTTAGATTTCACCACGTCATCAATTTTAACGAATCAATTTTTATAAATGAATTTTTTTTTTCTAGAAACTTGTAGCTAAAAAAATCACGAATCTTATTGGTTAAGGACCACTTAGATTTGGTGTATTAAAAATTATGTATACTCATCCTATGTATATTACTTTCCAAAATATAAGTCATTTTTATATATCTTAATTTTCGCAAATTAAGGTAAAAAATTGTTTCCAAGTGTGAATTTAGCAACAAAATTGTCTCTTTATAAATTGAACCCGTTGACAGAACCGAAAATATCGTCGTCTTTGTTTGTCAATCTTCGGCTGTGCAGGAATCAGAGTGTGGCTGTCACTTCTCATATCCTCGACTTGAAACCATATATATATATATATTCTTTCTTTATTTTAACCCGAAAACAAATAAATCAGCATCCGATCCAACAGTCATGGCTATGGTGGCGGTGGTTGTTGCGATATCCATAATTACAATTTCTATGGTGTTAAAAATTGCGTATGAAACGATTAATTTCTACTGGTTGACACCTAGACGCATCAAGAAAATCATGGAAAAGCAAGGAGTGCATGGCCCTAAACCTCGGTTTCTCACCGGTAACATCTTGGACATGGCATCTTTTGTTTCCAAATCTTCCTCTCAGGACATGGATTCCATCAGCCACGATATTGTTGCTCGTCTTTTGCCTCATTTTGTTGCATGGTCTCAAATTTACGGTACCCATTTCACCATTTATTAGATCATCTGATTCTGATAGAATTTTAGGTAAATTAAAAATTCTCTGAAAATTGATCGGAATAGTGTTAATTTTGGAATTGCAGGAAAAAGATTCATTTTTTGGAATGGGATAGAGCCCAGAATGTGTTTAACGGAATCGGAATTGATTAAAGAGCTACTGAATAAATACAGCACAATTTCTGGAAAGTCATGGATGCAACAACAGGGGACGAAGCATTTTATCGGTCGAGGTCTTTTAATGGCGAACGGCGACGACTGGTATCACCAGCGGCACATTGTTGCACCGGCTTTTATGGTAGATAAGCTCAAGGTAAAAACTACAATCAAATAATTAATTGAGTCAAAAAAGAAAAAAAAAAAAAAAACATTAACTGAGATATATAAATGATTCTGCTTTTTGCTTTAATTGGTCATATGTAATTAAATAGAGCTATGCTGGGTACATGGTGGAATGCACGGAGCAAATGGTGGAGGATCTGAAGAAAGCGGTGGAGAAGGGAGAAAAAGAGGTGGAGATAGGTGGATATATGACCAGTCTCACCGCCGATATCATTTCCCGGACGGAGTTTGATAGCAATTACGACAAGGGAAAACGTATATTTCATTTGCTCAATCTTTTGCAGAAACAATGCGCCCAGTCTACTCGCCACCTTTGCCTTCCCGGTAGCCGGTAACCTTTTTTTTTTTTTTTTTTTTTCTTCTTCTTCTTCTTCTTTGTCTTCCCCTTTAGACTTTAGTGTAATGTTTTCGATTTTTTTAAATTTTATTTTATAATGTTTCTGAGTCTTTTTCTTATGATTTTAGTATTTTATTTTATTTTATTTTATTAGGAACTTATGGATTTTCAAGACGAAAAAAACGATACTGATGGATACGAATGCTAAATCTTGACCCATGCATCGCAACATACAACTAAAAAGGAAATCATATAGTATTTCAACAAGGGTATTTTTTTATTATTATTTTTTTCAACAAGGGTAACACAAAAACTACACTGAAAGTTATTTAAACCATACATTAATTAAAAAGCCGCAAAAACACATACATTTAAAAAAAAGGAAAACATTAAAAATCTTATAAAAATGAATTAAAAATTTCGAATATCATTCATTTCTATAATTTACCGGGAAAGGAAAACATTCATGTATATGATTAATCTTTTTCCAAAATGTATGGTTAAACATTTCTTAAATTATTTGGAAAGTCACTTATTTGTATGATTAATTATTACTACGTATACACGATTGGAAATTATCTTGAACGTCATTTATTTCCAATTTTAATTATCCATGCCTATATATATACAATGGAAAGTATGTCATATATATGTATATATATATGTCTAGAAAACGTTTCCGTTAAAACATTGTGTCATTGAGTATTAATATATCAATTAATACTCAATGACCCTGGTTAATTGAACAAAAAAAAAGTATCATTTTTCTTTATACATATGAAACCTGACAATCAATTTTTTTTTTTTTTGCTTAAACAATCAATTTATTAAGACCATGTAAATAAATAATGAATCGAATTGTATCAATTACGTTCTTTAACAATACTGATATTTTCCCTCAAAAAAAAAACAATACTGATATTTTTTCCAAAAGAAGAATCTACTTATATTGTATGTTATTATTCATGAACAAGTGATTTGAAGATAAGGTTAGTTATTATTGATCGCTTTAAAAAAAATAAATTATTGATCGCTTTATTACTTAAATTCAAAATATTCAAAAAGGTTAGGGCAACTTCAATTACACGGGTCAACACTTTAAACCATTTTATAATACAATTTACTCCTTTTGAGAGTAACAATGAGTGCTATTTACATACTCTATAAAATATAATGCCCTTCCCTCAAAATAAATAAATAAGAATACAGTGTCCTTAAAACAGAAGATATGAGAGGGTTATTTGGTAGATATGTTTGTAAGTGAAAAAAGAGATATTGAATTTTATAACACACCCTAAGTCCACAACAAGAACCACATATTCAACACGTGTCTAATAACCGAAGGTCGCTAAAATCTTATACCAAAACGTTAAAACAAAAGAAACCTATAAATAAAATGCTTCAAAATCATAAATATGTTGTAAGCAACATCCCTACCCCAACATCGTCATACCGTTTAGACGGTGGTACCAATGTACATTATTCAGCAAATCTCCAGAAATAAAAAAAAAAAACCTTGTTATATAATGTATTAACTAACAAAAACAACCCAATACTAGTTTCTCAATAGCAACACATAGTCCTGCATGCCTTATTCCTAGCTACCTTACACTATGAACGCCAATTTCTTAACATATGAGAAGAATACCGAGAGAAAAAAAATATTAAAATATAAGATTGAGACATACTAATAAATAAGATTACTTGTGTTAACAAATAATTAATCATCTGATGATATAGAATGACGTAATCATTAATTAGAGATGCTCTAAAGTTTTCTAGACACCGCTTCCACCTTATACGTTTTCAAAGTCAAGAAATGTGACGGAATTTACGTTTCATCCGTTACTCCTCTAGTTTGTTTGTTTTTTTTTTAAAGGGTATTTCCTTTATTTACAATGTCATTAATTAGTTGCATAAAACGTGATAAAATTATTAATTGCTGTTTGTTCAAAAAAAAAAAAAAAATTAATTGACGATGCAGGTTTATTCCTAGTAAATACAACAGAGAAATAAAATCATTGAAGATGGAGGTGGAGAGACTATTAATGGAAATAATACAGAGCCGAAAAGACGGGGTAGAGATCGGTCGGAGCAATTCATATGGAAACGATTTGTTAGGGCTATTATTGAACGAGATGCAAAACAAGAAATCATCAAGCAATGGATTTAGCATTAATACGCAGCTAATTATGGACGAATGCAAAACGTTTTTCTTCGCAGGACACGAAACTACTGCTTTATTGCTTACTTGGACTGTTATGCTTTTAGCTACCAACCCGTCATGGCAAGAAAAAGTTCGTGTTGAGGTTAAGCATGTGTTTAATGGAAGTAATCCGTCCGTTGATCACCTCTCTAAACTTACCCTGGTAAGTATATATACGCTCCCTTAATATTTGTGACATATAATATCTGGTATTAAAATCTGTTTTCAATGAATTTTTTCTCCGGATCCGTTACTAACTTACTATGCATCCATGAGTTGTGTGTTTATTTTTTAAATTACTACACATTCTTACCTAATATCGATTCTAAAAAACTTATGCATGTGTATCATAAAAGTTAGTTAAATGTAGATAATACAATATATTTTTATAGGGTCAATTTCTACTTATGTTCGTATTTAATTCTCAGAGTTGGCAAAACACACAAATTAAGGCGAGAAGTTAATATTTTGATTTTAACATCAAAATGAATATAAACATCTTGAATGCGCAATTTGTTTTCATTATCTCACCAATTAATAAATAATGGTAGGTTTAGAAAGAAAAAAAAAAAGCAATAAACAATGTTTTTGGAATTGAACCTATGTTAAATAAAAAGAAACACATTCTTTGTTAGAGGATAAGATCAATAAGGGTATTATTGTATTTACTTTATGTGTGTGAGGTGGCATAACTGTCTTGTACTGCAAGATAGGGTTTAGCCTAGATTGAGTATATGTTAATGTAATGTTTTTGTAATTAATGATAAGAAAGAATTATTCTAGAATCTAACTTGGTATCAGAGCAATACTAGCCGTTAATGGCTGACGCCACCTCCGGAGCATCTGCTCCTCCGCCTTCTACTGGAGTCTCAACTCCGCCGGCCTCCAGTTCAGTATCTGTAACCGGAGCTTCAGCTCCCTCTCCCTCACCAGTCCTCACTGAGCTCAGTATACTCTTCGGAGCTCTGCCGTCAACGACCATCCTCACATCATCCATTCCCGTTTCTCAAATTTCCTTTACCAGGCCGTCGATTTCTTCCTATATCCCTCAACACTATGCTTCCACCTCCTTTCTCCGGTTATCTCTTCCAGATCCACCGCCGTTTCTACAAACAAGCTTAGACGTTGTACCTTCCTCTCACCATGCATCTCCAACACTAGAGCTCAACCAGACCACCACCACTCTTACACCGTTCAGTACAAACCTCAATCAAATCTGCACCATCAAACTTGATAGATCCAACTACCTATTGTGGAAGTCAACAATCCTGCCAATCGTTCGTGGCCACAAGCTGGATGCTCACCTCTTTGGAACAAAATCTCCACCACCAGAGGTCTTAACAACCTACAATCCGACCACCGGATTTCCTTGCACCGTCCCAAACCCAGCATTTGAAGAATGGACCGCAAAGGATCAACTCCTAGTTGGGTGGCTTATGAGCTCAATGAAGGAAGAAACCCTAATTGAGGTAATTGGGTCTACAACGGCTAATGAAATCTGGACTTGTTCGGAGGTTCTCTACAACAACAGGTCTGAAGCACAAATGCTGGAATACAAAACAGCCCTTACGAAAACCGAAAAAGGGTCCAAATCAATGATGGATTACCTTGCGTTGATGAAGTCATACTCTGATGGTTTAGCTGCAGCAGGGTACCCAATCACTAAGGGTGAGCTTATCCTTGCCACTCTTGGAGGTCTGAGCAAAGAATATGAATTAGTCATAGTTAATATGACCTCAAGAATTAGGTCCTTATCTTAGCAAGAGGTGCAGTCACAACTAGTCACCCATGAGAGGCTTATAGCTCGATTTAATCCAACTGCATCCCTGGAAATAGGACAAGCTGCTGCAAATTTAGCAACTAGGTCTGGGAATAATAGGTCTTACAATAGAAACACTGGTACTCAAGAAACTGGAAGAGGAAGAGGCACTAGAGGTGGTAGGAGTTCCAGAGGAAGAGGGGGTAGAGGAACAAGCAACAACAGCAACAATGGAACTCCAAGAACTGTATGTCAAGTGTGTGGAAAATCTGGTCATATTGCTGTGGATTGCCGGCACAGGTTTGATTCCAATGTTGGAATCCCAAGCACTGGAGGGAACTCTAATCAGCACAGGAACAATAATAGTGCTTATATAGCTTCTTCAGATACTGTGAGTGATGCAAGCTGGTACATTGATAGTGGAGCAACGAGCCATGTCACTTCTGATCTTAACAATCTCCACATCAACTCTGAATATGAAGGATCAGACACCTTAACAGTAGGTAATGGTGAGCATCTTTCCATCCTTCATGTAGGTAATTCCACACTTTGTGGCACACACTCAGCACTCACACTCAAAAATATACTTCATGTACCTGACATCACAAAGAACTTACTTAGTGTCTCAAAATTGACTGTTGACAATCCTGTTCTAGTTGAATTTTACTCTTCTGGCTGTTTTGTGAAAGACAAAACCACAGGGATGGTGCGGCTGGAAGGGGAACTTAAGGATGGTCTGTATCAGTTAAAGTTGCCTAAGGAGTCTAGCCAGAGCTCTCCTCACTCCAAGAATGCCTCTCTTATTGTTATTCAGTCTAAGTCTAAGTTGAATGAGTCTGTAAGCCAATGTGGCCCCATAGAGTCCTTTGTTTGTTCTGTGAACTCTCAAGAAAAAGCCATTCTGTGGCACAGGAGATTAGGACATGCTTCTAGTAAGGTCATAGACCAAATTTCTAAGCTGTGTAATCATTCTATTAATAAAATGTCTGTGTTTTGTGAGGCTTGCCAGTATGGAAAACACCATAACTTGACCTATACTGTATCTGAAACTAAAACCACTCATCATCTGGATCTCATAGACTCTGATCTATGAGGACGTTCCCCAGTCAGGTCCACTAATGGGTACACCTAATACATTCACTTTATTGATGATTTCTCCAGATTTACTTGGATATATCCATTGAAACTAAAATCTGATGCATTAAAGGCCTTTCTTGATTTTAAATCCCTGGTTGAGAACCAATTTGGTACCACCATAAAAACTCTGCAATCTGACTGGGGGGGGGGGGGGAATACAGGACCTTTGAACCAATTCTGAAACAACATGGCATTATCTTCAGACACCCCTGTCCTTATGCACATGCCCAAAATGGCAAGGCTGAACGCAAACACAGACACATAGTTGAATTAGGTCTCACTCTTCTTGCTCAGGCTGCCATGCCACTTAAATTTTGGTGGGAGAGTTTCAGACAGGCTGTGTCCATTATTAATGCTCTTCCTACTCCTGTTCTATCTCAGAAGTCTCCCATTGAAGTCCTTAGTGGCAAATCACCCAACTATGACACCTTTAGAGTATTTGGATGTGCTTGCTATCCCTACTTGAGACCATATCAAAATCATAAGTTCCAGTTCCATACCAAACAATGTGTCTACCTAGGAACCAGTCCTGATCACAAAGGTTATGTGTCTTTAGAGCCATCTGGAAGACTTTATGTTTCCAGAGAAGTGGTATTTAATGAGAACCACTTTCCCTACAAAACAGGATTTCCTAGCAAAATCTCTACTCCTGTTTTTGTGTCCAATGAAAGTCAGAACCAAGAACCTATTGTGTCTGTCTGTAGTATTCCAAGTCAACATTTCTCTGTGAGCAATATTGATACAGGCCATCATACAGCAGCACCTCCTGAGGTTCCCAACACACCTCCAAGATCACATCAATCTGTGGAATCACCATTTCAACCTCAAAATTCTCCTACAAACACACCTTCATGTGGTCACTCACAGTCATCATCTCCACCAACAATGCAACTATTACCATCTAGTTCACCAATACAATCACCATCACCATCAACAACAACAATGTCCACCTCATCATCATCTCCACTGACCTCTCCATCATCATCACCTTTATCTATGCCTTCTCCACCACCCCAACATGTTCCACAACATCACATGCAAACCAGATCAAAAAGTGGTATATATAAACCAAAACCTTTTCCTTTCTAGCCACACATGATGCTCACCCTTATCCTGCTGAACCTACCAAGGTGTCTGATGCTTTACAACAAGTTGAATGGAAGAAGGCAATGCAGGATGAATATAGAGCTTTAATTCAGAATCAGACCTGGGAACTTGTCCCTCCAAACTCAAACTACAAACTAGTGGGCAACAAGTGGATCTTTAAATTAAAGTTAAATGGTGATGGTACAATTCAAAAGCACAAGGCCAGATTAGTTGCTAAAGGCTTTCTTCAGACCCCAGGGGTAGACTACACAGAAACATTTAGCCCTGTTGTAAAAGCCAGCACCATCAGGGTTATTCTAGCCCTTGCTGTAGCATGTCAGTGGCTGATCAATCATGTAGATATCAATAATGCCTTCCTCAATGGCACCCTGAAAGAAGCTGTATATATGCCTCAGCCTGAAGGCTTTGTTGATCCAAGCAAGCCACATCATGTTTGCTACCTTAAAAAGGCATTATATGGCCTCAAGCAGGCAGGGCATGGTTTGAAGAGTTAAGACAACAACTTCTCAAGTGAGGATTTCATCATTCCGAATCCGATGTTTCCCTATTCATCTTCAAAAGAGACACTTCCCTGCTCTATGTTCTTGTGTATGTGGATGACATTCTGGTCACTGGCAACAGGTCTGCTCTCATTCATAAGTTTATTCAGATGTTGCACAACATGTTTGCTCTAAAGGACCTTGGTCCTGTCAGTCATTTCCGGCATGCAGGTTTACAGAGATACCACAGGCTTGTATCTTAGCCAGCACATGTATGCATATCAGTTATTACAAAAACTTTGGTTCACTAACCTTAAACCCTGCCCTACACCAATGTCAGTTGGCACTGACATGACCAGGACTGATAGTCCATTCATGGACAACCCAACACTGTATATAAGTGTTATTGGGGCTCTCTAGTACATGACTTTCACCAGACCAGACCTGGCCTTTGTTGTAAATTCCTTGAGTCAGTATATGCAGCAACCTAGAGTATATCACTGACAGTTGCTCAAGAGACTCCTCAGATATGTTCAGGGCACCATAGACTATGCTCTACACTTTGTTCCAGATCAGGGAATTCATCTTGTTGGATATTCAGATGCTGATTGGGCCTGTGACAAAGATGACAAAAGATCAATTGCAGGCTACTGTGTGTATCTATGTGGGTCCCTAGTCTCCTGGAGCTCTAAAAAGCAAGGAGTTGTCTCCCGGTCTAGCACTGAGTCTGAATATCGATCCTTGGCAAATACTGCTGCTGAAATACAGTGGCTCACCTCTCTGCTATTTGAGCTGCCCACTCCTCTTCCAAAAACAGCTACAATATGGTGTGACAATCTTAGTGCTCAAGCTCTCGCCTACAACCCTGTCTTCCACAATCGCACTAAGCATGTGGAAATTGATATTCATTTCATCAGAGATAAAGTATTGAAAGGGGACCTGCAGATCAAACACATTCCATCCACTGAGCAAACTGCTGACTGTCTTACTAAACCACTATCCATCACCAAGTTCAGCCAATTCAGAGACAATCTTCAAGTGGTTAAGAACCCCTTTCGATTGAGGGGGGTTGTTAGAGAATAAGATCAATAAGGGTATTATTGTATTTACTTTATATGTGTGAGGTGGCATAACTGTCTTGTATTGCAAGATAGGATTTAGCCTAGATTGAGTATATGTTAATGTAATGCTTTTGCAATTAATGATAAGAAAGAATTATTCTAGAATCTAACTTTCTTTTGGAGTAGTTGAACACATTTGTTCCCTAAGATGATTACTAACAAATAAGACAAAAATCAAGATTTGTCTAGATATCCTACTTTTAGCTATCTGTCAACCTAGCTACAATGAACAAAATCTGTCCCTCTCACCAATATTGTTTTATACTCATTTATTTTTGTCCTTCCCAAAAGCATATCTTTGGAATTTCTAAAAAACGGTTAAATTCTAACCGGAATGATCCCCTTGCCTCCGATCCCATAGGTATGCGATGAGAGGTTAATCAGGGACCTAGTAGTCCTGAGATAGATGCTGCTGTTTTTTCCGCTTACCGAAAGGGGCCAGCCTTTTACGGGACTCAAACCCCACACTCCGGCTTTCGGTCCAGCTGGCACTATACCACCTTCTACCCCTTACCGCTAGGCCATATCCAGGGGATATATTTTTGGAATTTCTAACTTGGTATCACCAACAATTAATGGATATATAACTCTATTCTTTTTAATACAATACTTCCTCTGTCCCATAATATAATGTTTTTTTTTGTTTAATACGTTGATCACGTATTTATATTTGTATTTATATTAATGCAGTTGAGTATGGTGATCAATGAATCACTAAGGCTATACCCTCCAGCATTTTTACTACCTAGAATGGCATTTGAAGACATAAAGCTAGGTGATCTCCATATACCAAAGGGTTTATCAATTTGGATTCCAGTTCTTGCAATTCACCACAATAAAGAAATATGGGGTGATGATGCTAACGAGTTCAGACCGGACCGATTCGCCTCGAAATCGTTCGTTCCCGGTCGGATTTTCATCCCTTTTGCCGCCGGTCCTCGCAACTGTGTTGGCCAAGCTTTTGCACTTATGGAGGCTAAGATTATCTTAGCTATGCTTATATCTAAATTTAGCTTCACTATTTCTGATAATTACAGACATGCCCCAGAAATTGTCCTCACTGTTAAACCTAAATACGGTGTTCAGATCTGCCTGACACCCTTGACTGAATGACGTCAAAGGTGTTAGACGAACATGGACTTGAAATGTTGTATGATTATTAATTAGGAAGTTTTGGGGGTTAGTTTTGTGATTTTGATATTGAAGATTAATGATGGTATAGCTAGGGTATGTTTTTTTTTTTTTTTAATATTTATTTTGGGGTCAGATATTATAGACAGGAATTATGATTATTATCTAAGTATGATAATGCACTTCATTTGAAGCATGCTTCTTTTGGAATTGAAATTTAATTATATTATCTGATGAAATTATATTATCTGATGAAGGCCAGGGTGGAGCCTATCTCCTTTTGCAAATTCTATGTTTTGCAAATTACAAATTTTGTCTCTTTTATATATAGATTCTTGTATTAAAATCTTTACTATAATTTATGCAACATTAGAAAGATAAAAAGAGTGCAAGTATGTCTAGCAGCAATTTTTCAAAAAAAAAAAAAAAAATGGTCTAGCAGCAAACAATTAAGAAATAATAGTCGAGATAGCCGAAAAGTTAGGAATATTAATTAGTAAATTTATGTAGATCGTAATAGATGTATTGCATAATTTACAGATTTCGATTTGATATGTACAATGTAGATCTCTAATTATAATCATGTCTCTTGCCAAACTCACTCTGCAAATCTTCATATTTGTGATTACATAAATTAAAATAAAATAAAATCAGAGACATAAATTATTCTGTATATCATTTTTTTTAATTGTCATAAGTACATATAATTGTTTCAAGTTATTCATAATATTTCAAGTTTTATACCATATAAGTTTATCAACACAAACACACAAATGATGATGAGGGTGAGGCTCCATAGCACTAGCGATATTAGTTTGAATATTAATTAAGTTCATCACACAAAGTCCATCATCTACGTACTCATCAATGTGCTCTCAACTTTCTATTTGAATAAATGCCAACTTGTCCCCGGGACATTACCCATTAGTAAAATAATATGATACCATACGTAATGCCTTGTTTTCAAATTAAAGCGTGAGAGTTTAATACTCATTATTGAAAATTAAACCATTGGAACATAACCGTCGATTTATATCATTTAGAAAAAAATCTATAAAAACAAGACTGTAGAAGCCCTTTAGATCGAGGATCGTTAATTGTTAGGATATAGCTTGCATGGGCATTATAGTCAATACTTACTTACTACATGTGTAAGGCTTAGATGGTGCCAAGTGTCTTTACTATATCTGTTGGATATAAGTTTGTTATACCTGTAAAGTATATGTACTCCTTGTTGTCAAGCTGAACAAGTATGTAATGAATATCAAATCTATCCATTAGATTCTTTGTTGGTATCAAAGCCTTATCTATGGCTGACGCCGCTGGAACTCCGGCCACCGGAACACTCACTACTGGTGTTACCGTCTCCAGCTCATCATCACCCATTCACAGTGCCACTTCGATGGCGGTGGCTAGTTCCTTTCCTTTCACCAGAGAAAGCTCCTTGAATGCTGCTATTCCGTCGATGACAAACCTTGGAACCACAGTTCCACCTCTACCAAACTTTGGAAATCGCCTTGAGCTACCACCCATACCTTCTCTGCTGCGTTCCCCCTCATCTCCGATGTCAATTCCACCATTCACCGGTCATCTGTCCCAAACATGCAATGTGAAACTGACTCGAGATAACTATCTACTGTGGAAATATACAATCTTTCCAGTTGTTTGAGGTCATCGGCTCGAAAACTATCTGTTGGGCTCTGAACCTCCACGACCACGTCAGACTATCACCGGAGCTGCAAATCCGGCCTTCGATTTGTGGCAGCAGACAGACTCACTGCTTATGGGATGGTTGCTGAGCTCCATGACAGAGCAAGCTCTCCTTGAAGTTGTCGGATGCACGAATTCACATGAAATCTGGAGCACACTGGAATCTCTCTACAATTCGTACTCAGAGGCTCGGATGTTGAAGTTTAAAGCATCACTTGCCAAATCTGAAAATGGATCTCAGTCAATGGCTGATTATCTTGCCCTAGTGAAGTCTCATTCGGATAACTTAGCAGCTACAGGTTACCCAATCAGTCGATCTGAACTCATTGTTGCCATACTTGGAGGTTTGGGACGTGAATATGAAGCTGTGATTGTAAATCTTACGGCACACATTGGCTCTCTCACATGGCAGGAGGTCCAATCACAACTTATCACCTATGATAGGCTTTTGGAAAGGTTCAATGGCACATGAGGAGTTGGTTCTCTCAACCTAACAACTACAGGTCACTCTGCTCATGTTGCTCAAACAACTGGTAAACAATCCAATTTCAATTCCAGTCCACAGTCCCATGGAAATAATTGTGGTAGAGGTGGTAGATCAAGAGGAGAAGGTCGTTCTAACAGAGGCAGATGAGGTAGAGGCTGGAAATAGAGTGGTTTGTCATCTGTGTGGAAAAGCAGGTCACATTGTGACTGAGTGTTGGCATCGATTTGAAAGAGACTTTGTCCCCCCAGCCAATCCTTCACCAAGACAGATCTCTGCCTTCACTGCTAGCCCTCAAACTGTTGGTGATGATTCCTGGTATTTGGACAGTGGAGCTTCAGATCATGTAACTGCAGATATGAACAACCTGCACATCAACACAGACTATAATGGTAATGATGCATTCACTGTAGGTAATGGTGAGAAATTTTTTATCCAACATGTAGGCTCTAGTGTTATTCCCACTCATCCAACACCCCTGCACTTGAATAATCTTCTACATGTTTCTCAGATTAAGAAAAATCTTATTAGTATCTCTAAACTTGTTCATGATAATCCCATTAACATTGTCTTTGAATCTTCTTATTGTTGTAAAGGACCAGAAGTCAGGGATGGTTCTTCTCAGAGGTGAACTCCATTATGGCCTTTATCAAGCCCCTAGTTTCAAGAACTTCCTTCAATCCAAATCCTCCTCAACCATCAGTCCTGCTGCTGTTTCCTCATCTAGCCAGTCATCCATCAATAATGTCAAGTTGGTTTGTCTTAACAATGATCCCAATGTCTGGTATAGCATTTGTTTTAAATCATGTTTTGAATCAATGTAATGTGTCTGTTAATGATGAGTTAAAGTTATGTGAGTCTTGCCAATTTGGGAAAAGTCATATTCTGCCTTATTCTATTTCTGGTTCTCATGCTGCTTGTACTCTTGATTTAGTGCACACCGACTTATGGGGTCCTGCTCCCCTTAAGTCTAATTCAAGGTATGTTTACTACATCCATTTCGTTGATGATCACTCCAGGTTTACCTGGATTTTTCCCTTAAAATCTAAATCTGATGCCCTGTCCACTTTCATTCAGTTTAAATCCCAGGTTGAAAACCAGTTCAACACTAAAATCAAGTGTTTACAATCAGATTGGGGGGAGAGTACAGAACCTTTGAGAAGTATCTAAATGATTGTGGCATTCAATTCAGACATCCCTGTCCTCATGCTCATGCCCAAAATGGAAGAGCTGAGAGAAAACACAGAGACATAGTTGAGCTAGGACTCACTCTTCTTGCATAAGCATCTATGCCCCTGAAGTTTTGGTGGGAAGCATTTCAGTACAGTGTCTACCTTATCAATATCCTACCAACAAAAGTTCTTAATATGCAGTCTCATTTTACTGTTTTATATAACAAACAACCTGATTATCAAGGCCTTAAAATCTTTGGATGTGCCTGTTACCCACACACAGACCTTTCTCACAAACCAAGTTTAAGTTTCATACCACCAAATGTGTTAACCTGGGGTTAAGTCCTAAACACAAAAGGTATCAGTGTCTTGAAGAAAGTGGTAGGGTATACATATCTAGAGATGTAGTGTTTGATGAATTGTCCTTTCCCTTCAAAGAAGGGTTCAGCCAATGACCCTCTAGAGAAATTCTTGTAGACCCTATGCTGTTTACCACCTATCTACCTGTCCTTCCCATTCCAAGTACCAAAACTGAAACTGATACAACCAATATGGCTCCATATTCTAATCTATCTATATGTCCTAACTCTCCCTATCCTTCTAACTCTCCAGTCCAGACTCCATGTCACCAATTTCTCAGTGCTAGTCCAAACTCCTCACCTAACACATCACTGCCACAAAGTGTTAGTCTACACTCTTCATCAAGTGCACCACTGTCACAACAATCATCATCTGAACTCTCCAGTTCTACACCCTCAGATCATTCTCCACTTGTATCCCCTGAGCCAGCAGTTCTTGTTAATCTTGCACCTCATTTGGTTTCACATCCAATGCAGATAAGATCTAAAAGTGGAAAATTCAAACCCAAGTCCTATGTCCTTTCATCCTCTGCAATTTCTCACCAGTACCCTCTAAGCCTGTAAGTGCATTAGATGCTTTAAGTAGTTCTGAGTGGAAATGTGCAATGGAAGAAGAATATATAGCCCTATGTGCAAACAATACTTGGACCTTGGTTCCACCAGCATCTTATTGGAATCTAGTGGGGAACAAATGGGTGTTCAAACTGAAACCAAGACCTGATGGATCTGTTTAAAAACACAAGGCTAGTTTGGTGGCTAAGGGTTTCAACCAAAAGTATGGTGTTGACTACACTGAGACTTTCAGTCATGTGGCCAGATCTCCACAATAAGAGATGTTCTGTCATTGGCAGTCACTTTCAACTGGGGCATAAACCAGGTTGACATTAATAATGCATTCCTTAATGGACCTCTTCATGAAACAGTTTATATGCCTCAGCCAGAAGGATTTATTGATTCCAAACATCCCAACTATGTTTGTAAGCTTAACAAGGCCTTATATGGGTTAAAACAAGCTCCTAGGGCTTGGTTTGAAGTCTTGAGAAACCAGATGGTGCAGTGGGGGTTTAAGCAATCAATGGCTGACAACTCACTGTTTATCTTTAAGAAACCTGGCTTGCTAATGCTAGTTCTTGTTTATGTTGATTACATCATTGTCACAGGAACATCAGCAGTAGTGATGAAGAGGTTTATAAATCTTTTTAATTCAAGATTTGCACTAAAGGACTTGGGGCAGCTGTCTCATTTTCTAGGGATAGAGGTTCAAAGAGATCAGACAGGCCTGTTTTTGTCTCAAAAAGCTACTATGCACAACAACTCCTACACAGATTGAACTTTGACAACATGAAAGAGTGCCCTACACCTATGGTTACTGGAAAGCAGCTGGCTCCTACACATGGGACACCAATGGAAGATCCATACTTATATAGAGCAGCTATAGGAGGTCTTTAGTACTTAACAATCACAAGACCTGACATCACTTTTGCAGTAAACCATCTTAGTCAATTTATGCAAAAGCTTGCTGATGTTCACTGGCAGTTCCTAAAGAGGCTGCTGAGATATGTGAAGGGAACACTGCACTTTGCTCTGCATTTCAAAACTGGAGCACCCTTACACTTAAAAGGTTACTCAGATGCTGACTGGGGAGTTAGCACATATGATAGGAAATCTGTTGGTGGGTATTGTGTTTTTCTAGGTGATTGTCTTGTTTCATGGAGTTCAAAAAAACAACATGTTGTCTCCAGGTCCAGTTGTGAGTCTGAATACAGAGCCTTGGCCAATGTAGCAGCAGAAATACAATGGATACAACATCTGTTAAAAGAAATTGGGGTTAACTTGCCTAAAACCCCAGTAACCTGGTGTGACAACACCAGTGCAACAGATTTGGCACTCAATCATGTCTATCATGCAAGGACCAAGCACATAGAGCTGGATGTACACTACGTCAGGAACCAAGTTCTGGAAAATTAAGAAGTTTAAAGTTCAATCACTACTACAAAATTGGACATAGGTCACACTTAAGATATGAAAACAATCACAGTTTCAATAAAACTGAGACAACGAAAAAATATATATCACACTTACAGCTTTCTATCACGCTTATTGAAAAACTCGAGATAAGTTATATTAATCAATCTCATTTTTAAAGTGTGACTTAATTGATATGATTTTTTCGTCACGATTATTGAAAAACCGAGATAAATTATATCAATTAATCTCATTATTAAACTGTGACTGAATTGATAAGATATTTCTGTCACGGTTTCTAAAAAAGCGAGATAAATTATATATATAAATCTCACATCTAAAACAGTGACAGAATTGATATGATATTTTTATCACAGTTATTGAAAAAAACGAGATAAATTATACCAAACTATCACACTTTTAATCCGTGACTAAATTGGTATGATATTTTTGTCACGGTTATTGAGAAGCGAGATAAATTATATCAATTACTCTCATTTTTAAACTCGCGATCGAATTCATGATATTTTTGTCACAATTATAGAAAAAGTGAGACAAATTATTTCCACTAATAAGAAAAGAGATATAGATCACACTTATCTAAAGATAAGGATCACACTTTTAAAAGAACCGAGACAAGTAAAATGTATATATATCACACTTAAATTTTTTATCACAGTTATTAGGTGTGAAAAAAAAGAATGATCACACTTTTTAGGTGTGATTGAAATAATAATAGATCTCGCTTTTAAGTGCGATAACAACTACTAAAATAGATCACGCTTTTAAATGTGTTGCAATTATAATCGATCTCGGTTTTTAAGTGTGATAACAACTATAATAGATCACGATTTTTAAGTGTGATAACAACTAAAATAAATCACAGTTTTTAAATGTGTTGAATTATAATAGATCTCGGTTTTTAAGTGTGATAACAACTAAAATAGATCATAGTTTTTATTATCACGGTTTTTAAGAAAACTTAGACAAGAACATCAATCAATCACGGTTTTTAACTGTGATTAAAAAAATATGATATTTTATAATCATATCTTAGATTAGTGTGGTTGAAAATGATAATATAGTGGGCATCAGCCCAGTGGTAATTAGTGTGGTTCCTTAATCCAGAGTATCCGGGTTCGAGTCCCAGTGGCAACAAAAAATATGTGTGCGTATATTTCGTTTTCGAAAAAAAACAATGATCACACTTTTTTAGGTGTGATTGAAATTATAATATATCTCGGTTTTTAAGAGTGATAACAACTACTAAAATAGATCACAGTTTTTAAATGTGTTGAAATTATAATAGATCTCGGTTTTTAAGTGTGATAAAAACTATAATAGATCACGATTTTTAAGTGTGATAACAACTAAAATAGATCATAGTTTTTAAATGTGTTGAAATTATAGTAGATCTCAGTTTTTAAGTGTGATAACAACTAAAATATATCACGATTTTTATTATCACGGTTTTTAGGAAAAATGAGACAAAAAATCAATCAATCACGTTTTTGACTGTGATTAAAATAATATGGTATTTTATAATGAGATTTTAGTTTAGTGTGGTCGAAAATTAAAAGAAAGAAAACATCGGTCTAGTGGTAATAAGTGTGGCTCGTTAATCCGGAGTATCCGGGTTCGAGTCCCAACAAAGACAAAAAATATGTGTGCTTATATATTGTTTTTGAAAAAAAATACACTTTTATTGGTGTGATTTAAATTATAATAGATCACGGTTTTTAAGTGTGATAACAACTAAAATAGATCACAGTTTTAAATGTGTTTTAATTGTAATAGATCTCGGTTTTTAAGTGTGATAACAACTATAATAGATCACGGTTTTTAACTATGATAACTACTATAATATATCACAGTTTTTAAATGTGATGAAATTATAATAGATTACGGTTTTTAAGTGTGATACCAACTATAATAGATCGGGTTTTAAGTGTGATAATTATTATAATAGATCGCGTTAGAATCGTGATTGAGTTAAAGTACTTTATGTCACACCTCAATACGCCACACTTTGGAAGCCGTGACTAATGTAAATATATCACACTTAAACACCGTGATCTTTATGCTTTTTTGTAGTAGTGAATACATTCCAAGCTCATATCAACTAGCTGATGTCTTGACCAAACCCCTGACTACCACAACTTTTCAGATGTTTAAAAGTAAACTCAATGTTGTTCCTACACCATGCAGATGAAGAGGGCTGTTAGGATATAGCTTACATGGGCATTATAGTCAATACTTAATTATTACATGTGTAAGGCTTAGATGGTGTCAAGTGTCTTTACTATATCTATATATGTAGAGTATATGTACTCCTTGATGTCAAGCTGAACAAATAAGTAATGAATATCAAATCTATCCATTAGGGCCAACTTGTTATATTGACAAAGAGGTAGAGGGTACATATGGATCTTTCTTTTTACGAAAAAGTTTCCAGGAATAGACTGATTCATAGTATTTCCCACCGCCGCATACTGCTCCGATCCCCCACAAATTAAAACATAATAATCACAATCTATTTTTCTACATGATTGAACACTGGGACCTTTTCTCTCAATTTGCAAAAAAATCACTTAATTATACTGTCGTTATGACGTAAAAATATTATTTATGATTCAACTTTTTAAAACCGGCCAGCAGTGGTTACTAAATTGTACATTATTATTAAGTTATTATATTTATAAAAAAACTTTATTGCCTCAGAATTTTTTTTAATCGCATTAATTGGATTGGAAGTTTGGAACAAAATTCAATTATAAGGACGAAAGGGACAACTAGACAAAGTTGCCGATCTAATTGGTATTGGGTAATGGGTACCCTATGTTGGCAGCTCCTGAAAGATTTTATTTTGTCTAATACAATTTTCTCTTTTTGTATACGTACCTCAAACATTTTTTTTTTGTCAATGTCGGAAAACTATGAAATCTAAAACGTAAAATGCCAAATAAGAGACTTTCCAAACCCTCAACTCTAGATAGAAACACGGTCAAAACCTGATGGCTGTTAAGTATTATGATATGATGAAGACTTTTAATATAATATGTTCTAAAGGCCTCTCTTCTCTCATTAACTACTCCATTCTCAATGGGAAACTTATACCTTTTAGATTTTTGGTAGGATGTATAAGTGTGTGTACCTATAAATCAATGATGGCGATCCATTTATATATATAGTAGACCATGCATCGTGTATTCGTGTGGGCAAAGACGTTACCGTACATTAATTAAAGTAGTGGATCGAATAACGCGGAGTAGTTACGGTTGTGCTGTAATGTCCGGAATGATCATTTAATTATGGGTGTAACGGTTGTTTGAGACCGTTGCCGATCGTCCTACGTCGTGTCGGCTGTTAGGACCGTGGACGACCTGCGTCACACCGTTTAAAGGATATGACCAGCGCAATGTTAGAGATAAAATCTTGCTGATCGATGTGGTCTTGTGATGTTTGATGAGTGTCACATGTAGGCTCGTGTCAGCTACAACCACAATCATATTTAATTACACCAACAATGACACGATCTATTTTTACTTAATTAATTATGACGGACCTAAATCAATCAATATTTCATATATAATAATCGATGATATAAATCCATGTTGTGTCATTGGCCATGTTTGTATTTATTTTCGATATTAAAATGAGACCACGTTGGTACATTTGCCAAGTCAACGGTCCTTTCCTCCAACTTCGCATCTTGCAGCAAATCTACGTCCAAGAAAAAGTCCATCCAATCGTTCTTCACTCCTTATTTGAGGGAAAACAAAACCATCTCTTGAAAAATAATACTAGTAGTAAATCAGTATATCAATCGACTAATGGTAAAAACTATAATAAAATTATCTATTCAACATATTTTTATATTGCGTGATCAAAAAAATTATATGACATATATATTAGAAGAGCTTGTTACGGATTATAAGACATTGTTACAACGATTGTTTAAAATATATAGTTGATAGATATAATATATAATGCATGAATCTGAAACAAATAATGAGATACACTATATATCATGAAGGATTTGTATGATACTTATGATTAACGTATATCATAAAGATGCATTATAACTTTTAGACGATTTGCGTAATTTCTCTTCTTCTTCTTTTTTTTTTTTTTAAAATTCTTTACTCATGATATACATATAAATAAAAATATTTTGAATAACAATACTACTTTTTATTTTATTTTATTTTATTGGGATGGATAGAAATAAAAAGAAATGAATCTGAGCGGCCATAGAAGTTAAGCTTAAAGGTTGGTTAATCTGCAAATAAAAATGGGGAGGCTTGAAGGTGTTGAAGAAGAACTGCAGAATTTAGCAGATGCTGACATGGACGATGTGGGGCCCAGACGGCGTGCTCATGAGGCCTTTAAAGACATTCAACTCTCTCTTGATCATATATTGTTCAAGGTACGTGGTTAATTAATTATTGGATTAATAATTACATATTATATTGTTTTTTCTCTTCATATTTATGCATTTAGTGTTTAATATTAATTGGAGGAAGCATAATTAATGTTGATTAATCTATTACTGTTTGGGTGAATCCCAGATGCCATGTGATCACTTGAAGATAAAAGAGGTACAGACTACAGATCAGTCATCTCATTTTGTTATTTATTATTATTATTATTATCAGTTAACAAATTATATAATCAGACTGTTTTTAATTATTAGACATTTCATAAAATGATAAATATAATGTGTGTGTGTGAATTATATAACCATGGATGCATGCAGTCATATGAGAAGAACTCAAAAGGAGTGGAAATATTCACAAAAAGTTGGGTTGAAGAGAAAAGAGCTCCAAAAGCCTTGGTTTGTTTCTGCCATGGTTATGGAGACACTTCAACCTTTTTCTTTGAAGGCATGTGTACAAACTACAACTCCCAAGTCCCATATATATATATATGTATGTGTGTGTTTCTAAATATTGAAGTTATATAAATTCCTTTAATTAATTGCCTATTGAATTAATGTTGAATTGGGGTGTGATTACTGATTTTGATGCAAGTGACAATTAACAATAACAGGGGTTGGTAGGAAGTTAGCATGTTCAGGGTATGGAGTATTTACAATGGATTATCCTGGTTTTGGCCTTTCTGAAGGTCTTCATGGCTATGTTAATAGCTTTGATGGGCTTGTTGATGATGTCATTGAGCAATTCTCTAAAGTCAAAGGTATACTTAATTAATTACCTGCTTGCTTCCTGTTAAAACCTATTTTTACCATCTTAATTTGTTGATGATGTCTTGAGGGGTTTCTCTAATTAATTAAATTTGGATGATGGCAGGATATCCAGAGTTCAGTTCAGTGCCAAGCTTCCTGTTTGGAGAATCTATGGGTGGTGCTGTTGCTTTGAAGGTGCATCTCAAACAACCCGATTCGTGGAACGGCGCAATCCTCTCTGCACCTATGTGTAAAGTAATTTATATATTGTACATACACACCATTTTATTACTTGTTGTTTGTGAGCACTGCATGTATAATGATTTCAACTTTGATGATGCATGGCATGGCAATTGGCATGGCAATTGGCAGATTGCAGATAATATGGCTCCACCTTGGATTTTGACACAAATCCTCATCGGCATGTCAAAACTTCTTCCGAAATCTAAATTAGTTCCCCAAGATGATTTAGCCGACTTGGCTTTCAGAGAGGAGAGGAAAAGAAAATTGGTATATATTCATAAACAAAATCTGTTGTTTAATTTCTGCAGTTTGATGATGATTTCATTCATTCATTCATTATTTATATATATATATATATTCATCAGGCAGCATACAATGTACTTGCTTATAAGCATAAACCTCGTCTAAAGACGGCCTTGGAGTTAGTCAACGCTTCCAAACAGATAGAACACCAACTGGAAAAGGTATTGGTTATAATCTGTGTCCCATTCTAATTATAAGTCCCTTTTTTTCTTTTCTTTTTTGGATCTGCCGACACTGCTGATTCTTCGGTTCGGTTTGTATTTCATGTATGTAAACGTAGGTATCGTTGCCATTATTGATCCTGCATGGGACTGCAGACAAAATGACAGATCCATCAGTAAGCAAGGCGTTATACGAGGCAGCAAGCAGTACGGACAAGAAATACAATCTCTATCAAGATTCTTATCATGCTCTTTTCGCGGGTGAGCCTGATGATATCATACTCAAAGTACTCAGTGACATTGTTTCTTGGCTCGATGCACATACTCACAACCCTTGAGGCTGTCTTGAGGGTAAAAGTAATTCCATTCATGATACCAAACGCTTCCATTGTTGCAAAGATTCAGCCCGAAAGCATTTTTATGTTAATGGTATCATAGAAATTTTACTTATGTTGTTAAATTCTATTGTTTGACAACTGTTCTGAAGAAACAAGCATTCATTACAAGACAGCTAATGACAGATTTTTAATATGTAAACTCACTTTATTCATTATAAGAAATGATACTACAAGGTTCTTGTTTCTCATTGAGAGTCAGGAGGAGTAGGTTAGTATACAGTATTTTTTTTATTATTTGGATTGGTTTTCGGTTTCGATAATTGTTCGGTTTTCAATTCAGTTTGGTTGATGGTTCTGTTTTTAATTCGGAATTCAGTTCACTTTTCGGTTCTGTTACGGATAATTTATATACTAGTTAACCATAACTGAACCGAAAATTTCGGTTTCTCTATATCACTAACCAAAACTAAGCCGAAAACAATTATTAACCGAACTAAACTAAATCACCTCGATGCGGTTCGGTTCGGTTTTCGGATAATCCGTATCAGGGTACAGTCGTACACCTCTAGTCAGGTGTCTATATGCAGAAAAATGGCATGTTCAATATTCCTGGAAAATGTAAAGAAGAAAAATGGCTCATATCTCTATAAGACAAAAAAAGATACAATGAATTTCAGTCTCCCTCTTAAAGGTCCTCTTTCTGAGATGAAAAAGAAATTTAAAACTAAGATTAGAAAAATGTACAGAATTGAGAGATTCCAGTAGGCGTTTTGGTTGTATAAACAAACAATTCAATTCCAGGTGTTGCTATGAAAATCCAACTTTCGATGCTTGCGCAGCAGTAATGGTGGTCGAGATGGAATCACAAATTTAAAATGTTGCTAGCTGCAATTAAAATAAAGAACCCAATTTAGAAGCATTAAAACTACAAGGATCAAACTGTACATATCCAGAGTATATGGGACCAAACTGTACATATTAAAAATCATAAAATAAACAATTTCTAGAGGCTTTTCTTTAAATTTTTCCGAGTTACATATATGCATGTTCAGATCTCATATCCAACTTTCAAAAAAATAAATAAATAAATAACCGCAAATTCACGCCCTAGACATGTATTCCATGTTTTCAGAGCGTATTTGAATATGATTTCAGACTCTTGCTACGAGACAGTAGTTTCAGTGCATCCTATCTAAAAATGAAGCACTACCATGTTTAGTTTTTGCTATGAAGAATTCCATCACTCAAAATGAAAAGTTCTCTTTAGATTTTAGCCTGCATTTCATCATTTATTGAATGCCTGGGAAACTATAACAAATGAATGAAGCCATATTGGAAGTGAAGACATTTCAATTTGGGAAACTATAACAAATGATTGCTTACATCATAACCAGAAGCTCCCATGTATGTCGAGTTGTTCAAGTTGGAAGTGAAGACAATTCAATTTGCTCATCAAATATCCCATTTGACTGATCTGGTTTCTTAAGTGAATCTTTTCGTACGCGATCCAAAGAAGTGGCTTCATATATCCCTGAAAGATTGAAGAAAATGGAAGGTGATAGATAACATACAGCAATTTAAACATACCAAAGTCGGCTCGGCTCTACTACACTAATTTAAAAGAAATCCCAAGTAGAAAGTTAATTTTAAGTTTAACTACAAAGTGAATGTCAATGCAAAGCATAAGCAACTCTACTATATGAAGAAACTAGTCATCCAATTTTGCGGGCTTTTGCTTTGTGGACTCGAAGAATGTAGAACATGACTTTTTTGATGTGTTATAAAGGAAGCATCAAGGGAACAAATACAAGCAGTCATACCAAATCCTAAAAGGGCAGCACATATCAGAAATCCCGGCAATGAGAAGTCCATTTTGTATACTGTCTCCATCAAAATTATGCATCCTCCGGCAACCATCAAATGCCTTGGAGAAGAGAAAACCATGTGCAGTCTACAAGCAGGTAATTATTAGTTAACAACGACAAAAAAGTTCACAAGTTCTGAGGTCGCCAACAGTAAATATAGTGAATGAAATGAGAACCCAATGCATAGGCATTCGACCAAATTATTCCACATGAAGACTGAGTTTAAAAAATGCAAAAGATAAGAAGGATAAAGTAACAAACAATGCATGCAAAGTACCTCTCCTCTGCAATGGTGTCAACATAATATATCAACATAATTCCGAACAAGATAGTGCTAAGAAAGGCCCATGCAGAAAATGGCAGGTCTACTTTTGGGGATCCCTGATATACGACAAAGGAGCGAATGACATGTCAAGAAACATGGATTTTCAAAACAAAAACTCAATACAGTAATGTCAAGAAAAGCAGCAGATATCTTTACATTCAATTTTCCTTACAATATGGTAGACTGCAATCTGTAGACCAAAACCAAAGGCATTATATGAATAGCAAAACTTACTATAATCATGTCCCACATAGCCACAGGAAATAGAAAACAAGTAGCGGAAGCCATAGTTATAGCATGAAGTCTTCTCTTTAGCTGATTCTGAAATCACAAACAAAGTTCAATCAATATTGCATCTACTTCTTCAATCAGAAACTACTAAAATTTTGAATTTTGAACATCAAGAGTATATAGACAAGATTTCAATTGGCAAAAGATAAATACCTTCAGTGAGACTCGTCTGGCAATGACCCTCCTCAAGGCTGACAAAACTCCGGCTAGAATAGGAACAAGCATTGCCTTCATTCCTATAACTTGCTCTACCATGACCTCCGTGTCAGGAGAATTACTAAATGGTGTCTTACAGTTAAGTACACGACTATGACAGAAGAAATCTGTTTGCTTATTATAGTATATACATAAAATTAACCAGATAATAGATCCTATTAGAATAATATAGATATCAACTTAACAAAAAGGATATTAAATGGAGAATATGAGGCTATGGCCCATCCTTCAGACAAGGAGTAGAACGCAGCTAACATTGCAACAAGTCCACCCACCTGATATCGATAGTAGATAGCTATCAGGTAAAGAGATTCGCATACTATTTCAAACAAAGACAAAGATACACAGTCAGATGAATAAAGAATGACGAGGAGGCAAAGAGTTCTTTTTTTCCCTTTTATTTGAGCAAAGGTAGGAAAAAGTTTATCAATCATATCATTGACTACAATAAGCTGTGGAAGGGCAGGGAAAGAAACACAATTAGTAAATCATGAAAGCACATGGAAGTCCACCAAGAACATCCATTTTTCAAATATTTAACACCAACTCTTTGTAGGTAAAAGATTTTCATTGTGTTTTAAAACAAAGTATATGAAGCTTGAAGTTTCATGCATATTCAACGATGGAGGTTTATGATCAATAATGTGTAATGTGCGAGAATCCCTGTTTAGTGAAGTAAGTGATACTAAGTTTCTCAGAATAGATATATTTTTGCTCCGAATTTCTTAATTAACAGAATAACAAGCCCGTTTAAGAGGTTTTATGTGTCAAAATACCAAAAGGAAAAAGGATCAACTGTAAAAGGGGAGAAAACGGAAACTGTGCCTTTTTCAGCATATGTCCGCGCCTGCCATATAAAACAGCTGACAATACTCCAAGAACAGCACCAGAGTATTCTGACATTATGGCCCTGCATAGCATAGTGGGTTTAGGAACAACATAACTACAGTAAGATGACAAACAACCAAAATCAATCTCCAATGATACAGGATAGACATACAGAGAGTTCGATGAATTCATGAGTCACACAATAAGTGCCTGTGAATTCATGACTTTCTTATTATGGTTTCACATATTCTCATCCATTTTAAGATGGTGCGCTTTCCAGATTTGGACTTCGACTGCCAATTCAACAGGATCTAACAATGGATAAGAGACAGTGGGACATTTTGTGAGGGCCGGGGTGGGGACTTGTCCTTAAAGTGGAATATGTATAACAGAATCATGATAATCAACAATTCTTGTCAGGAAGACAAAGTTGATGGCCACCACTTTCAAACGAGATCATTTTTAAATAAACTCTCCTCCTATCTGTCTCTATTATGTATTTGAATAAACATTTTTAGACCTCAATCTCCTGCTCTCAATCTTCTCAATAAATCTCCTGCTTCTATCTGCCCTCTAAGATGTATTTGAATAAACCTTTTAGACCTCAATATGCTTCCCACTTCCCTCAGGCTTTCCCCAGAAAATACACTTTTAAGATGTCTGGAATATCACTTTCTCTCTGTGGGGGGGGGGGGGGGGGAGTTTGATGCTGACTCGTATCTGGTAGAGACGTCAGACGTGAACATGGGCTAATGGGCGGGCACATAGAGTATAAACCGAAATTGCAGAGCCATGAGATAGAAGAAACTTAAAATCTTACCTAAGAGGACCGCATGACTTAAGGCCTTTTCCCCACAAAATAAAGTACAAAGCTGTTATGAGCCCATTTATAACTGACGGCACCACCTGAAAGTCCATGGAACAAGAAAGTTAACATCTTGCTCTGATTACTTGTTAACAAAGGGAGTACTTCCACAAGACCTGCGTATTTGAGAGTGGTCTTCCTTTCCAGGGCTTTTGTAAAATTAAAAAGAGGATAGATGCTGGGACTAGACAACTGAACATGAAAAGTACAACCGAAGCTCCTGTTTGAGACAAGTAGCTATACACAGAGTAAACGGACCATATTCTCATCAAGTTGCCCAAAATGTGGACTACCTGGAAGGGTGTTTGCCTACAATCCCAACAAAAAATTATCAGCACATCCAATAGATAAAAAAAATCAATAATTCCCCAAAAAATCAGTTACAGAAACAATACTAAAAAAGAGATATACGACTGAGCTTTGAAGTTTAGATATGAGTGAAATGCATCATCCTTTATTTTCCTCTGACAGTAAAATAAACACAAAAACCAAACTTAACTAGTAGACTATGCATGAGCATTACAAATTTACAATGCTGTAAGCTTGACTACATTTGTTTTTTAAATATGTGCGAAATAATGATCATCATTCCTCTTCTCCAATTCATTATCAGCTCAAGCTGTAACCTCACAAAACACTAGACAATCTCCACGGAAGCAGAATCAACATTAATTTAAATGAATGCGACTTCAGTAACTACAGGTACATGCAGCATACTCATCCATTGCTTGGAGGAAGCAAGCAATCAGACTCCTACGCAATGAAGGGAGATTACACTAGCATAAAAATAAATGAATCAAATTCTAACATAGCAATGCAACAAAACTTTACCTGAAATTAGAAGACTGAGATAAACCTCCTCGATCTTCCTTTGGGGACATCATCTTCAATTCAATGCTCTGCTACTATGACAATACAAACTATAATATTGCTCACCTTTCTTTATTTCTTCAGGGCCAAGAGAGTCGGATGCACTGAATCGCAAGACAATTCTTTGTAAAATTCAATTTATTTGGTTCAGTAGCTAGAAGTAATCGACGAGAACAGTCGACAGTCGACAGTCGGCAGGCGGCAGTTGCCGGAAACGGAGAGACAGGCTTTTTGGGCTTTCTGTTACGGTATTTTGGTTTTGATTGGTAAATTGGGTCGCTTGTGGGCTGTCTATTGGGACTGAACTTTGCAGATAATTGGGTTATATTGGCACAGCCAAGTTCGTAACGGACCCACATTTATCAACAAAAAAAAAAGTTACAAAAGTTTGGGATAAGCTTATTTAATCAAAGCCCCAACAACAATTTGGTGATATAACAATAATTACACACTTTTTACTCATTCATTTATTTATTTTTTTGAAAGGTACTATTCATTCATTTTAATTGTTATTACACTTAATTCGATGGCTTTCCATTATGTTTTTGAGTAATATATTATAAAGGACAAAAGTGGAGAAGAAATTGTCAAACATGATATTTTGTTGTTTGTGTGTTATTTTCAGTAATTTTTCATGCTTTCTCTGGGCAGCAGCAGTTTGTATTTCTTGTGTATAATTAGATCTTTTTGTATCCCAGGGCACGCAATGACACCGAGTACAAGTTGGACACGGGCGTATACAGGAAGCTCTCAGGATAAGATGTTGTCTTTGAATACCCTATATATTACTGATGCCTGAGAAGTGGCTTGGCCTCCTTCATTCGAGTCATGTCTTCTTGCCGGTGTTAAGTTGAGAGTTTCTGATATGTGAGTGTGTGTTTAAAGTTTTAAAGGGCAGATTTACTATTTTTTTGTACGTATGATCCTTAGACAATATCTCATTAATTTCCTTCAAGATTTGGTTTAGGTATATCCTTGTCAATCTGAAGCGTATGTCCGCGATTCATACAACTTTTTTCATCAGAAATTCAGAATAGTAAAACATTTTTCTATGTGGAAAAAAAAAAAAAAAGGAGTTTTCTTTGTATAATACACCACTTTTCCCTTTTATTTGATACGATACTCTATGCAATACAAACTACATGATAATTCTTTCAACACACACACTTGTGTGCTATTGTATGCCTGAATCTTTAGCCATACATGTCACTAGCTGTGTATGTGGAAAGATGTTTAGGCTTTTTAAGATGTATTTTAAGCTTTAAAAAACTGACTATTCACCCCTGCCCTATACATAATAAGCAAATCAAATCCACTAGTTACAGTAATCTCTGTGTTAGCAGGCACGAAGAGGACGTCGCCTTCACTAACTCTTTCTTTACACGACCTACTAGACATCATCATGCCTTTCCCTTCCTTCACAAGAAAAATAGACGGTCCAGGGATTTCATCAAGAACTGTGCATGTTTCTGGATCAAGAATGCATCGATCAACCTCGAACTCATCAAAAGGGGGACAATACCTTGTAACGTGTGAACTTATTGCAACTCCTGGTAGGATTTCCGGTAGACCCTGTAATAAATAGTATATCCGGTGATATTGGCAAATTAAGTTAAAGTAAAAGGACACATCTATGAAAAACTAACTAAATACATTACCTGTTTGTAGGTTAGCATGGAACAGAGGGTGTGGACATCGCGATGTTTTGGAGTAAGGCCAGCTCGGACTACATTGTCTGAAGTCGCCATACATTCGATACATTCACCTTTGATATACGCATGTGGTTCGTTTGCACCCAAGTATAAAGCTTCACCTGGTCTTAATTTCACGTAATTGAAGAGAAACGCTGCCAGCACACCAACATCACCATGATATTGCATTTCAAGTCGCAATACTAAGTTTTCCTTGTCTGTCAGCTCCCTTGTCTATATATGCCATGAATTTTTTCGCAGATGTCAGTAAGTGTGATCACTTAGCCTGTAGGACAAGGATGATATTATACTAACACAAAAAGAGCTCAAAAGACATGCTTACCTTACCCTTTGATGTTAAACGCGTAATCAATTTGGTTAACACTGCTTTAATCACATCTCCATCCACAGACATGAGTTTAGTAAATATTTGTTGCAGGACTTGTTTTGCTTTTGCCTCCATGTCTACAGCTTCACTAAGGTCAAAGAGTTTGTCTGTACATGCTTTCCCGACCACCTCCACAATCTCAGGGACATTAAGGACAACGCCCTTGAGCTCCTGGAGACAGATGCATAAATATACTTTCTAATCAATGCATTTGTTGCAGCTCTTTAAAAATGGAACTACCAAATAAAGACATCAAAAAGCCCCATGAAAAGACAGCATTAATTGTTTTACCTCTAGACTGATAAAGCCACACAATGCCTCAAACTCTGTGAGAGCCAAAGCCATTTCAGGCTTGTGATTAGCATCCTTATAGAAATTTGGCTGTGATTTGTGCAAAGCTGCTGCCAACTCTTTGTCTGGATGTGCCTGAATTGATAAAGCCTTCGCAACTGAAAGTACCTTTATTTATTCATCAACTAGTAGTGGTTAGGAACCCCTCCACCACACAATAAACCCCCTTAAAAAAACCAAATCGAAAGTACACCATACTACATGTGCAGCACAATAAAATCGACTTTATGAAAGTCAATACTTGAGCCAAAAACTGATTTTACATAGGTGAATTGTCAGAATCGACGTACATAGGGAAAATCAATTTTTGGTTCCAGATCCAATTTTAGTAAAGTCAATTCTATTTTTGTTTAGAAATAGTATTAGTACCTTGAATAGAAAAGGAAGATTGGGACCCCATTTTTCAAAGACCTTATCACCAAGCAAAACCCTCGGATTCTGCTCAATCATATCCTTTAAATTTAACCGTTTTTCTACACCACCATTCACCAATAATGCTCCATTTCCAGTTCGCTTTATTCCGCGCTCTTCCGCCACCACATACGTCGGTCCTGACTCATGTGTCCCCATCCACAACTCAGCATACGGCTTTGCTTCCGATATCTCGGCACCACTGTTCATCTGGTAAAGACGAGCCACACTCGATTCTTGTCCAGTGCAGCCCCAATCGTAATTCTGAACCGAACATTTAAGTTTAACTATCCTCTTCTTCGTTGAAGACTGATTATTTCCCTCCATGGTAATTTGAATACTAATAGTTTGCTAAGAAGATGAAGAGGAGAAGAAGAAAGAAGCGTGAAGAGAAATGTTAAAACTCCAAGAGATTTTCAGAGTATTTAAAGCGGAAGAAGAGAGGAAGTCCCTTTTACTCTTTTTGCGTTTTGAAGGTAACCGCAAGAGGCAAAACGTTTTTACGTTAACATTTTTTATTTTTATTTTTAATCCCTGCATTTTTTTTTGAAAATGTCTTTTTCACGCAACAAATTATTGTGATCTAATTCTAGTCAGAAAATGATGATTATTCTAATTTAGTTCAAGCTAGAATTTTGAATGTTTTCATATCTAATACCGGTCACAAAGAGTTTCTGACTAAAATTTGATTCAAAAAAACATTTAACATTTTATCTGAAATTCGATCATAATCAACGAGTTTGCATATTATCCTGACCCAATTAGAGTCAGAAAATGATGGTTATTCTGATTTAATTCGAGTCATAATTTTAAATGTTTTCCGTAACCGATACCGATCAGAAAGACTTTCTGACTAAAATTGAGTCAATAATTTTTTTAACATTCTGTCTGAAATTCGGTCAGATCAACGAGTGCAAAAAAAAAACAACATAAATTTGAAGAATAAAAATGTGAAAAAAATTTATGTGTATTAAGAATTTTAGTTGTGTGAAAAGACATTCCATTTTTATCCACGACACAAAAATTGGACTGACAAGAGAATGACTCTTTATGACAAGGTTGTTTTTTTTTTTTTTTTTTTTTTTTTTTTTTTATAGAGAAACGACGCGATTATTACGCAAGAGAATGACAATGAAATATTCTTTTTCTATCACCCCTATGACCGATCACTTTAACGCACTCTACTTCCTTATCCATCCTATGTTATCTCACCGCCCCAACCTGACTTACCACCAACATACTACCACACCCTATCATACCCTCGCCTTATTACTAGGGGTGAACATGGTCCGGTTCGGCCGGTTTTTCATCATTTTTAAAATCGAATCATTTTTATACGGTTTCTAAATTTTGAAACCAAACTAGAACGGTTTTAAGACTTAAACCATTTGTTCGGTCCGGTTTGGTCCGACTTGGTTCCGGTTTTTTATGGTTTCCTTTAACAATTAAATTTATTGATAGGAAATCACAAAACTTCAACTAAAAATAAAAGAAATCACAATAATTATCCGGTAACAACATATGTAATACATTACTACTATATATCAGTAAATCCAATGAGATTATTTTACAAACATGTTATATTTAACTAACATCTACTATGCGAATCTTAAAGTTCCAAAAAAAACATTCTTTCAACACCATCTAACATAGCAAACTCGACACGTACTATTGAATTTCAAAGTTTGGGACAAAGATAATAAAAGTGTAATCTATTACTCATTTCAATTCATCAATGAATCATCAACGTCATAAAATACTAATAATGAACATACCGTTATATTGTTGAATAACATATATAAATCTCAAAATTAATTAGACTAAATAACATTTTGAGTAAGGTTAAGGGAGAAAGATGAATGCATATATTTCATAAGTAAGCGAGAGATAAACAGAAGGTAGCTAACTTTCACACATTTCAAATGGAAAAAAAGACAGGTGAAATATATATAGTTTTGAGCTTCGTTTAGTTAGAACATATTCGTGATTTTATTTTCTGCAAAACACTAGCTATGATTTTAATTATCTCAACAATGTTATTTTCGAACATAATCTAATTATAAGCAAATAAAAGGCAAACTTATAAATAACTAATGTTTATAAATGCATATTGATATAAGATGTCAAACATTACAAATTAACAAATCGGAAAATATTGATGGCCAAATTATAGCAAACCAACTTTAACCGGCAGAGTACCGGGTCGGTTGTACTACAACGGCGAGCAAGGTCGTATCCCACGAGGAATCAGTTAAGTATCGAAATCACGCTCGTATTCAGTTTAGGCTCACAAATATGGGTGAAGCAATCTATAACTAGAAAGATAAAAATGCTACCTTTAAAAAAGTATGATAAAAAGGAATAGCTAAACTATGATGAGGAACACTACTGTTAACACCTTACCGAATCACTAAGGATGAGTCTTAACCTACCAACCAACCAATAGCTTCTAATGAATGTGTCGTGGGTGAAATCTCTAAAGCGGTCCCACAGCGCTAATACCACAACCTAGTTACCCTATATTCGGTTCAACGATCCCCTACATGGGATTTAATTGACTAATATGATAAAGAACAATGAGATGCTCGCATCCACCAAGTTCACACGCTTAGCAGAAAAACCTTACCAAGGAACAGGCTGCGAAGAACTCGACTAGTTCGTGCATGACAATCCTAAAACTCTAGTTCGCACACTCCCTCGCAAAATACATTTATAAAGTTCATGTGTTGAATCATGAATCAAGTGATCTGTTTAATTCAAGCATTAAAATCAAGTTTTAGGACACAACAATTCAAAAGATTTAATTTTTAAGCCATACTCATCCCTAGATCATCATTTAGGCATCAATTTCGTTATTTCATTACATAATTTAGCTATTATAAATCTAGCTACGCATAATAACAAGAACGAAACAAGAAATCATAATTAATTGGGAAGAAAACATGATAAAAGATAAGAACAATAAATTACCAATAACGTAGAAGCAATCCCCCAATTGGTTTGTCAATCCAAAGTGAAGAAATCGCGAAAAGAAACTAATAATCGTAGCAATTGATGGAAGAAATTTAACCTAAATCTAGAGTTCTCGGGAAAGAAAATCTAAAAAACCAAAATGAAAATTATTGTATGAAGTTGTGCTGAAAATTTGACCTAATCTGACTTTTATATAGGCCAAATTTGACCCAAAATAGTGAAAAACTCGGAAATTCGCGACTGCTGACGTCATCCAGCGCATCGATGACGTCATCGACGCAGCCAACCAAGCATGTCTCCAGTAATTTTACGTTATCTTTATGTGTACATCTCCGATTTGCGCGATTCAAGTTGCGTTGGAAACCTTATTCAATCCCCTACAACTTTGATGAAGATTACGTTTCCAGAAAACGCCTCCAAAGGAGCTCAAAATTCGGATTAAGTGACAGAAGCATGAAAACATCAACGATGCTTGATCGTTTCAACTCTTTAACTTCGGGCATATTTTTAAAGAGTGAAAAACAGTCTTCATCACACCCTAGGTGTGATACTTGCTGTTTTTTTTCTCGAATTTTCTTATTCTTTTTTCCCGAACTTGAATCTCACGCCATATCTTTATACCAACTTCGTTTTGGACGATTTTCGTACCGTTGCGATCCTCGTCATGCCCTCTATCATGCCACACCTATAACAAATAAAAACAAGAAAACCCAAGCGTGACAAATGCCAATAAAACGCACACAATTCACCAAAAATATGGAGATTTCGGACGTAAACGCCCTATCGTCTCGTGATTCAACTAGTGGTGAAATGTGCTATGAAAACACTTAACTACCCCGAAAATCACATTGAATAAGCTACAAATAGAGGGTAAAATGCACACGAAATTATAACAAAGTTGACTCTCATCAAATATCAATGATGAGGTTCATCAACATCATTAAAAGAATTAAGTCATGCAAATCAGCATTCACATATTTCAAATATTGGTGTTGTGGAAGTAGAAATAGAAGAAAGAGTTAGCGATGGTGAGTTGTGAACTAACATGCACTTGAGATTCTCTTAACTGATCGAAAATTGAAAACAATTAAGTATCTGAAATGATCAACAAATTCTGAATATTCAGGATATGAAATTAATAATTGATCAGTAATATATTACAAATACAAAGTTTTAATAGGTTGAGTTGGACCGAAAAAAGCACACTAATGTTTTAAAGTATTAATAGATGTATGTATGTGTGTATGAGTGTGTGCATATATATACACACACACAATCCGGTTTTTAAACGGTTTTAAACGGTTTTTATTTTTTAAAGTTGGAACCAAATTGTATTAAATGATTTGGTTTTTAGTTATATGAAAACCGAACAAAAAACATGGTTTATACCTTTCCAGTTTGGTTCGGCCGGTTGGTTTGGTTTTCAGAATTTTTGAAACCTACTCTATGTGTCATAAGCATTAATGACTATACTCGATGTGTCATAAGCATTAATGACTATACTCGATGTGTCATAAGCATTGATGACTATACACAAACCACCTCCCAATTGCACCATGCAGGATGGGTAACATGTACTATCTCCACATGCACCTCTTTGAATTGTGTGTTTTACTAGAAGAGGTAGCTAGCCTGCCAATGCCAGCCACCTGCAACTACTAACAAACTCATTTCAGGATTACGTCGGTCGGTGTATTTCTCAAGAGGCAGCTGTTGTCTTCGGTGTAAATGCGCCTGATACTTGTCAAAATTTTCGGGTCCCACAATACTACATATGTATGTATATCCACAAAAGAGTATATATGATCAGATCGATTACGTATGGACAAACATTAACAGACCCGTATGATATCCATCTCCTCCCATAAGTCATCACAAGGGAAATCAGAAATGGCCTGATAAGTAGATTAAGCAAGTGATATGCTGCTTTTTTTTTTTTTTTTTTTTTATTTTTTACAACTACGACTGTTAAATATGAACGGAGAGAATATATAATAATACAGAACATTTTTCTTTTCTTTTTTGAGAAACAGAGTTTTTGAACTGTCATTCATAAAAACGTTGTCTTCTAAGAGATATTTCGAACCTAACAATTGTCATAAAAGGAACTATTGAAAATCTCTTTCACGATATAATGAAGGATGTTTGATTCAAATTTTTGACTCGTTCTAAAGACACTCAAAAAATATACTGATGATGCTTATTATTTGAATGAAGTTTGATGACTTTTTATAGGTAAAACACATCAAACGTTGCAAGAACAACATAAATTACTCTTCACATGCATAGCCAGACCTTTTCGGCTGCGCAGTGGTACATACGTCGTAAGCTATCAGAGGCATTGCCACCGAGCCTCCATGATTGGGCGATGCCCCATCGACCCATCGTAATTTAATTAACTAACTAGGTAGGTCGATCATCATTTCGTTGCGGCAACATTTATATATCCGACGTCAACTCAATTATAAATGATCGCTGAAATATACAAATTACGAAGAGAAATAATATCTAACGTTAGTGAGTTCTCGATCTATCATCAGTAAATTGTCTTGGAAACATTAAAAAGAAATTTAAAAGGAAATTCCATTATAATATTATAATTTTTTTGAGAAATAAATAATATTATATTTTGAGCGGTTGATAATAAGTGCATTATTCTTAAAGTATAAATATGTAATATGGGTACTGAATTGAGTTCCAGAAGTTATATGTGCATGTGCTGGACTACGTACTTTATGTATGTGACAAGTAAAGAGCAGCCCCAGTAGATGCCTCAATTACTTCCTTCAAAATAAAGGCATTGATAGGGGGATTTATGAGTTGGGGACTTGGGGGTACATTAAGGGACCATTGTGACTATTGGGGGCTGGGAAAAAAATTTAGGGGTTAATTGAGGGTGTTATTGTATTTGTGGTCACCTAGCTGGAATTGCGTACGCGCGAGTGCAGAAATTTGGAAAAGCAAAACCACTATTGCATTCACACTTGGCGTGCTTTAGAGTACAATCAATTGACCACCGTATTAATTATGAGCTTCTTTGCATGTTTTAGAGTAGAAATAACGAGTTAAATATGTTAATTCGATGTTTAATTAGTAGCTCGAAGTCCCGATATTGCATTGTATTCCTAATATGTCGGAAAAGAGTCTTCTTTCGTTGTATTTTGGTCTTTGGTAGATAACGAGGATGACGGAACGTTGATGGCGGTTTCCAGAATGAAAGAACGAGTGAAGCGGCAGAAAGATCGAGTCGAGTTATGGTTCGTATAAAGAAATATAGTAGCACACTTTTACTAACACCAATTGATTTTAGTACAACAGTAAGCGCTTGATCCTAATATGGTATCGGAGCAGGAGATCCCGAGTTCAAACTCTGCTTCCAGGACAATTGAAAACAAAACACACAAAAAAAAAACCAAGTGTTGGGCTACATTCTCTTCTTATAGACCCACATTTCCCAAACAAAAAAAAAAAAAAAAAGTCAAGTGTTAGGCCTCTCTCTCTTCTTATAGGCCCACACTTGAGGGGCGTGATATAATGAAATATAATAGCATATTTACTGATATCAATTGATTTTAGTATAACGGTAAGCATTTGAGCTAATAGTTCGGAAGTTAATTTAATCCGAAGAATTCGAGCCAAGGAGTTGAAATTAAAGGCACGCTGGATTACATTTGTCCAGAATGAAGACTTTTTTTTTCCGAAGATGCCGGTCCAATGGCAGGCAACCCCACCGTCTGAACGGTGGCCCAAAAGCCCAAAACATACTCTAAGTCGGCTAAGAAGCGTGGAGCAACGGTAAGTTAGTCCTTAGGTCGGTTTAGAGCTTTTATATAAGGCAGCCAAACAACATTGTAATTTTATACATTAGATACATTATTATTATAAAATTTTCATATATAGTTTTTATTTGAGATATTTCTAGTGGTTCGGAGTATCAATTCGAGGAGTGTTTGCCGTTGTATTGAAGATTCATTCGAGGTATCTTCATTTTTAATTAGCATGCTTTCGTATACATTCGATTGTATGTTTATTTGCTTTTTATCCGAATCAATGTGAGGCTACTTGTTTTGTTAAACGAGTCATGTAATTTATAATTTGAACCCAGACTATGTAATATTACGAAAATCTGATGATGGAAAATATGTTGAAACTGGCCAGCCCTTTCACTCATGGTCATGGAGGCAACCACTCTGATGGCAGAATAGGTAAATGAGGCTATTATTGTCGGTTCGGCTCATCGGCTGCATGTACCAAGTCACTTATCATAATGATGCACCCTCTTATATTTATTATTTAGTCAGTAAGGAGCTGGATAGAGTTTTTTTAAGGTTCGGTTGTACGACATTTATTGGATATGCTATCTATATATACCCGTCTCAGCGGCAAGTCGTGCCATCATCTAGACAAACACAAAATGTAGCAAACATTTAATGATCTAAGGTTGATAGTAAGCACAAATTGAAGCCTAGGAACAGTGAGACTTGTATAAAGGATCAAGGGGTAGAGTATACAACAATGATACAACATTTCTGTTCTAAAATGATTAAGACTGATTCTACTTTGAATGATGATGTGCCATTGTGCCCTCAGCCATTTTAGGACAGAGCATAAAACAAGATTTAGGTCCGGCCGTCCGGATGATTTTAAAATGTCTGAGCTTGTTTGTGGTCTGCCTAAATTATGTACACGTGGCGATATCGAAAGACCTGTGACCATTTTAACCGTGCCTCTCAAAAGATAAACATGAATTTTAGAAAGATGATGATCCCATCAAGTTTCTGATATATCTTATCTTGAAGAGGCAATCTTCTTTGTAGTAGTTTTTAAGTGAAAAACAGTTTCTGAAGCAGAGTTTATGAATGTTTGGACGATTATATATGGAGGCAAAATAACAAAAAAAAACAAACGATCGAGAAACACGAAGAAAATTAAGTATGTCGATCATCAAATGATTAATTAAGCAACACGATCGAGTTGAAGAACATGACAACAGTACTTATAGTAGTAAACATTTCGATCTCTAATATATATTAATTCATCTTAATTAAGCATAATTAATTAATGGCACTTTAATTAATTCATCTCCATTGATAATCGATCAAGTTGCAGTTGCAGAGATTCATTTGCAACAACATACACTGTTGTCGTCGACGCACTTTGAATTTAACCATCTGTGTCCCCTGTGGTTGTTCACGCATGTTTCCACACATACCCTCTTATTGCACGAATTTATTGGATACGTATGGACACACCTATGTTGCTGTGGCCTATCACCAACCACTCCTACTTCTTCCTTTTTACCTTCTTCTTTAGTTTATTCATCCCCCAATATCCATTCCAGGGAAAAAAATCAAAACAAATTAGTGTCACCAATTACAAATAATGCAGAATTTAAAGATTGTAAGTATATTTTAAAATCTGAAAGAACTAATGATAAAACTCAAACAAATGCTTTACAAGTAATTAAAAAAGGAGAGCCAAAAAAGAAACGGAAAAAAAATGGAGGAAAGAAATTACCAAATGATGATGAAGAACAGATAAGTAGCATGAGAACGAGAGAGACAACCGACAAGCTCTTCATTTCCTAGTGATGAACTAAAAATTCCAGAATCTTTTTGTGATTTTTATTTTTATTTTTTAGAACGGACAATATAAGAAAGACTGCAGGTACGTACTATGAATCCCATGCCCCTCATTCATATATATATATATATACATATATGTGGTCTCCCTTTTCAACAGATCGATCTGTTGGAAGAAAACAGAAAGTTGTTAATGTAACAACACATACTCTGACTAGATGAGAGGTTCGAGTTTGGTTTGATTTTTACACGAATAATTAATTGGGGGAATGAGGGAGAATGATAGAAATATTTCATCAATTCAGTAGAAGGACAGTCTTTTGAAACTTTTGCATAAAGGACAAAACTATTTATTAACTGTCGAAATTCATTTTTTAAATTCACTGCCGAAATTCACTGTCGAAATTCACTAATTTTTAAAATTCATTGTCGAAATTCACTGATTTTCGGGATTCACTGATTTCGGGATATTCTCTGATTTTCGGGATTCACTGTTTGTCCTTCTCGCTATAAAAATTAGGGAGAATGAGGGAGAAGGACAGAAATATTTCATCAATTGAGTAGAAGGACGAGTTTTTATTCATTTGATTTTTGGGATTCATTTGTTTGTCCTTCTCGCTATAAAAATTATCTTTGTTGTCCTTCTCCCTATAAAAAATATGTAAATTTGTCGTTATTCTTAAAAATATTTCGGATTGTCCTTATCCCTAATTTTCCATAAAAATTAAGCGGTTGTCATTCTCCCTATAAAAAATATGTAGCTGTCATGTTACTTAAAAATATTCCAGATTGTGTCATTATCCCTAATTTCCATAATTAATTTGGTTTGATACAATTCGACATCGAATAAGTTTAACTTGAATAATGTTTGAATACTTTCAACTTTTCTTATACTCGCTCGTCTTATTAATTAGCTCGCGAGCATACTCAAATTAAAAATACTTATAAACTAATTACATTTAAATTTATTAGTGCTTATGTTTTATTAATAATTAGTATCTATTGAAATCACAATTAAATAAAAAAGATATCTTTATCGTTAGGATGTACAGAATGAAGATGTCAAAACACATCAAATTGTTTTTGTCTTTTTGGAACATACACAACAAAGTTAGTTTGCTTCGGTCAAAGTATGTTGCACCTGCGTTGACTTGAGTAACGACGGAACAATATCACTATGAAGAAACATGGCGACAAAACGATTCTGATTTGTGGAGATGTTGATGAAAAGATGACATGTATTTTAATATTGTTAATGACTTGATAGAGGAGGTAGATAAATAGGCGCCCAGGGTTTTGATATGAAGAGGGAAATTATGTTAATTAAGGTACTTCAATAAATTTTAGAAAAATAAACTATATTATGTGAAATACTCTTATCGGAAAATTTTATGCTTACGCGCCATCTCAAACCTTTTACCAGCAAATCTCTTCCTTCTGAAATACCACACAACCTAAACTATGGTCTGGGCCTCAGGGTGGCATCTAGAACATTCCCATGGAAAAAAAATCCTTGGCCTATAGAACTCGACTCACCATAGATGCATGCAGCCTATGTATACGCCATGCTTGTTTGGCCAACAAAGCAATGTTGAAACTATGGAAGTCACGATAATTAAGAAAGGCTCATTAATAAACCAATTATACATATTATATTCATAATAATTACGTATATAAAACTGTGACAAACCGTTCCGTAAAGAAAAAAGGGGGAATGAGGAAGAAGGACAAAAATATTTCATCAATTAAGTAGAAGGACGTCTTTTCCGTAAAGAAAAAAATATATATTCCTTGAAACATGTCGCATTCTCGAAATTTTTTTTTCTTTTCTTTTTTTTCCCGTCAAAAACTAAAGGTTTAACACACGGGATTCATTTGTTTGTCTTCTCGCTATAAAAATTATGCGGTTGTCCTTCTCCCTATAAAAAATATGTAGTTGCCCTGTTGCTTAATAATATTTCAGATTGTGTCCTTATCCCTAATTTTCCAAAGAAAAAAATATATATTCCTTGACATGTCGCATCTCTTTTTTTTTCTTTTCTTTTTTTCCCGAAAACTAAAGGTTTAACACACACACAATGCCCCAGGTAGGGTTCGAACCCTGGTCGCCTTGCTGCAGTATAGCCTAGCTAACGGCTAGACCGATGTATCAAGTACGACGTGTCGCATCTCTTACCCTTTTTATGTAGGCCTTTTTTTTTCGATTCATTCGTTTAATTCACCACAAAATTGATAGTGTCATCACATTTAGACATTACGAATCTGATTCGTCAAGCCCAAAAAAAGAGCCCGTGGATTCCTACTGGGCCTGTACGTAAGCGCAAGAAGAATAGGGTCCTAGGCTCATAGAGTTCGCACCTTCATAAGCTGGACTGGGCCGAGCTTCAATCCAACTCGCCCCACGCCTTAATGATATTCATCATTAGAAGGGCAAACGGACGTCAGTCAGCAAAGCCTTCAACCCACCCTTAACAAGCCGACAAGAAGCACTGGGGCCCGACCTGCTCGCTCTCTCGCCCGATCCGCCCAGCTGGTACCAAACCCGCTAAATCAAACAACATGAGTTAAAGATCGACGGTTACAAACTAATAACCCGCTCCGGTTATCATGAAGCTCGCCCAATCAGATGCTGCCACACCAACCACGTAGTTAATTAGGTTAATTACACCTTAATTAATTAATTGTAACCTCTTGTAACTGTCAACTCATAGCCCTATAAATATCGGCATTGTAGCCTGTAAAGGACATGATAATACACAATCGCAGACAACATCTGCTAATGCGTTGACTATTTACTTGTTCATTACATTTTCTTTCACACCATCATATTCCCATCACATCATTCATAATCATCGCCAGATATCCATCGCACAAATCACCATAAACACCACTAAATCCACTCGAAATGCGTTTGTGATAGTTCCGACGCTATCAGAATCTTATTATTTTTATGTACCGGTTGCGAAATCTATAAATATATATATATATATATATATATATATATATATATATATATATATATATATATATATATATATATATATATATATATATATTTGAACGCAAGATTTAACCCGATTATCTAATTTTTTTGGACCCATTACCCGCCGTTGACCCGGAAAAAACACATGTCCACTCTAAATAATAATACCAACAATAATAATAATAAAATCACATCAGATCAAATCCTCATTTTATGGAAATCATTTCCTGCAATACAACATCTAATTTTTTTGAACCATTACCCGTTGTTGACCCGGAAAAAACACATGTCCACTCTAAATAATAATACCAATAATAATCCTCATTTTATGGAAATCATTTCCTGCAATACAGCATCTAATTTTTTTGAACCATTACCTGCTGTTGAACCATTACCCGCTGCAACATTTCGGGTCAGAAAATTAGTGTTGCCAAGTCAAGGTTCGCAACGTCCCCCAACACCCATGGCCGAACCATTTCTGATCTCGAAGGTGCACTTGGTATGTCACACATGCTCCATCTTGAGAAATACCTTGGCGTACCCTTACATCATACTCGTGTGAAGAAGGAGGATTTTCAAGGTCTTATTGACAAAGTTCGTGGTAAGCTGCAACCGTGGAAAGCTAATACGTTATCCAAAGCTAGTCGTGCTATTTTATCCCAAACGGTTCTCTCCACGACACCCTAACACCAAATGCAAACTGTTAAATTTCCTGTCTCCGTAACCCATGAGCTCGACAAAATAATTCGATCTTTCTTTTGGGGGCACGATGTGGAGGAACGGGGTCTTCATCTAGTAGCCTGGAATCATATTTGCCAACCAAAATTTAAGAGGGGGCTCGGAATAAGAAGTTCTCGGGACATGAACACCGCTTTTCTTGCGAAACTTTCATGGCAGCTCTTGACGGAACCAGAAAAGTTGTGGGTGAAATTGCTCAAACGTGAATATGGTTCTCCCTTTGATACACCAAAGCCGAATTGTAGCTTTATTTGTCGTCATATTTGCTTGACAGCCGATTCTCTGCGAAACGCATTCGGCATCGACGACGATGGACATGTTACTTGGAAATTAAACACCTCGGACAAATTCTCAGTCAGCTCGGCCTACCACGAAATCCACCAATATGAGGAAGGCCCGGGGGACAATGTATGGCGTATTATTTGGTCCATTAAGGGGCCTCTTCGTGGCAATTTTCTTCTTTGGCAGATCCACGGTGATGCCCTTCCAACTGCGGGTCTTTTAGCTTCGAGGTCTATCAGTGATGATGGTGCTTGCCCCATTTGTGGAAATTCTCGGAAACCACGTTGCATGCTTTGAGAGATTGTCTCGGACCCACGACATGTGGAAACATGTTATTCACCGGCAACATTGGGACCACTTTGTCTGTCCATTCGACACACCCTCCTGGTTGGACAATTGTTTGAAAATAAATATGTATAAACACGATAACACTGCGTTTTGGAGATTCTTGTTCCGTGAAATCGTGATGAGTCTTTGGTATTGGAGGAATAAAGAAAGCCACCACTCGGACCTTCCACGCCCGCCGAAGTTGATCTTTATATCTGAAGCTATTCGCCGAGCCCGTGAACTTAGATTAACTTGGCCTTGATTTTCGAGTTTCGTTCTTCTAGTTAGTATAAATTCTCTCTCATTTGATTTGTAAAGTTTGTACAGTTTGATTATTAATAAAATATCCGGTTTCGACCAAAAATCACATCAGATCAAATCCTCATTTTATGGAAATCATTTCCTGCAATACAGCTAACAAATCATGCATATCAAATCGTATTCATAACTTCCTCAATCTCACTTCTCTCATCTTTTTTTATGCGATAATCAAATTTAAATACACCACCATCAACTACACAAAGCAACACAATCATCGGCTATTCGGCTACATATACGCTATTGACTGCATCGCAACACCTCTTCCTACGTGACTACCATCGTGCACCAATCATTTGTTGGAGTTTATCTGTGTTCCGATGAGGTTCCTTTATATGCAAAAGGCTGGACTTTCCATCAGTGGCGGAGCCAGAAAAGAATTTGACCGGGGTCCAAAATGACATAATATTTCATTGAAATACATAGTTCAAAAATTACAAAATTACAACCAACACAAAATGTTTCATACAACGTAAAACACAAAATTGTTATTAGCATTTAACACAAGCTGGCAAGCTGCACAGCAGAAGTACAGAACTAATTTTTGTAAAATTAAACTTATGAGTCATTAACACATCAACAAATTAAACTCAAAGCCATATATTGTTCGTAAAATAAAACTTTCGGATATGCTCTATTCGTCTATTCCAAATACAAATACAGATTATACAACAAATAAGACTTTTCTCACCTTTTTTAAAGTATTCAGTTGAGAATTCCTATCGATCAGAAACTATCTTTCAAAATTTGAAATTGTTAGATATATTATTCACAAAGTCTACTTTTTTTTTGTTTTAAATGTGTTGTCGCACACTGAGTGCGACAGGTGTCGTCGAAAAGAAACGGGGTTCGACCTGATTCCTCACAACGAAAGCCGGATTCCTCACAACGAAAGCCGATCCATCTTCATTCCATTAAATGATTTCATCGAAAGGAGGGGCTGGAAAGGTTTTGGGGATTGGGGTGGATATTTTTGGGTTTGATAAATTTTAGAATATATTAAATATATAAAATTAAAAATATTAAAAAAACCCAAAACGCCAAAACGACGTCGTTTTGGTTTTGTTTTTTTTTTTTTTTTTTTTTTTTTTTATAGCCTGGTCCATGGACCCCCTTAGTAAAGGGTGGGTCCGCCCCTGCTTTCCATTATCTGAGGTAGATCTTTTCTAATTTTATCTCGAAATTTTATGTCAGCATCTTTCATTTACAATTTACAGTATAAGTTTTTTTTTTTTTTTTGGAAGGGATTTACAGTAAATGTTTGGATCAGTTTTACGTTTTCTGTTTATAGTCTTAATTATAATTGTTCTGGTGATTCCATTAGGCTTTTTGGTATTTTAATTGGTAGCTTTTGATATGGACAATGTTTTTGGGAAATAGATGGCTGGCTTACACGAGAAATTGGACAAAGCTGTAGTATTGAATCCGACTTGACCTATACGAGGTGAATCTTGACGGGGAGATCAAACTTTACAAAGCTATGGTATAAAATCATTGTTTTTATTTGCTTTTTAATTGTTGCAGCTTATTAGCAAGGTTTGCACAAGCTTCTTTTTTTCTTTCCATTTTTACTCATTTGCGTATCAGTGTTATCTGATTCATATACGGCGGATAAAAAGCTCTGATTGGGTTTTTTGAGGTTGATTTCTGGTAGAAGTAATGAGATCGAGGAAGATGATTTTGTTTCTCACTCTTGATATGTAATTTTTCTCTTCTAAACATGATTCAACAGCATGGGATTTTGTTTCTAATTTTTTTTTTTACTTTCTTTATTTTTGCAGGGAGGTGGGCTCGGGAGAGTTGTTGCTGAAGCTATAAATAATAAAATTGTTAGAGTGAACCGAGAAACTGAGGAGTTTGTACCTTTACACTTTAATTGGTAGCTAAGCTTGGTATTAGTACGCTAATTATTTTATATTTAATTTGTGTGACTTGAATGAACAGTTTTGACTATGAGCAATGATGCTTGACCAAGAATATTCTTGCTTGGAAAACAACTTATTTAATATAGACGTCCTTTTGGTGTCTGCTTTTAATTTGTTTCATCCATTTTTTTTGGATGGCAACCGGTTTAGCTTGCTTCTCTTGGATATGGTGCTCTAGGCTCCGGTCTGTTGCTTTTTTGTAAATTTGGCGGATGCTGTGGGTTGGCTTTGTTTCATTTCTGTTGCATTGGCTTTATGTTTGCCCAGGACCGTCCATGTGTGATCGAAGGCCCTCGGCCAAAAAAATTTCTTAATACCCTTAACCATGTGAAAAAAATATTCAGGGTATATGAGTTGATGAGCATATAAAAAATGTAACAAAAATTGATTAGACTTTTTAATCTGAATTCAGATATGAATTTGAGGCTTTCCGATCTTTTAGTTTAAGTGTAAAATAAAAATGAACCAAAATTACACCACAATAACATTAAAACGGGGGCCTTGAAATTGTGAATTTTGGCCAAGGCTCTAGGGCCTTGTTGGCCTACCCCCAGAGACGGCTCTGTCTTTACCTGATGTTGTTGCAAACTGCCATTCCTTAGTTGAGAAACATGGTTCTTACGTCCATTATGTATAGGTTTCCACAATTTTTAAACGCAACCAAGTTTTGTATTTCAATGTTTTTATCCGGGAGTGTCCAAATTTTTTAAGTGAAAGCAAATAAATCATTTTATTGTATTTCTTGGTGCATAAAAACAATCTCAGAAAATGTAGCTAGTATTTTTCACATTATAATAGAGAGAATACTTTCTTTTGAAAGTGGAAAAAAGACTTTTGATCGGCAGGAATGAGATTTTTACTTTTCATCAAGTACAGTTTACTTGTGTAGTATGTATGTTGATAGGAGAAGTAAATCTTCATTTGTTTTGTTTATCATTAATTTCTTATTTTATTTGTTTTTTCTTGTAAGTACCGTATGCTTCATCTTTTTAATTCATTGTTTTGTTATTAAATCTAGATTTTCGGTGAAAATTATATAAAATTTAATTAGTTAGGAAGATTAGGTACATCTTTTATGCAATGTAAAAGGCCTTCTAGCTTTGATAATTGATGGTGTTGTAGTGGGAGATGACTAGCTGGGGGATGAGCCGCACAGCAGGGGCTCTTTAGCACCCAGGGGCAGATGTATGTACTTCAAAGGTCACGTGGCCTATTGAGATTCGAGAATTTTTTTTTATTGAAACGATATAGTTTTGCTGTTAAAAAAATAATTAAAAATATAGTTTTATGCCAGTGACCGCAATGAAACAAATTTTGAATAAAAATATAATTTTACGGTCCGATGACTTTACCGAAAAGAATTCATGGATCCGCCAGTGGTAACACCATAACATTTGTGTCACTACACATTTATATGGTAATTTATATAGTGACACTTACATGAATTTCAAAATGGTGACCCGTGCATAATGCATAATACTTGCATTCTAGAAATAATTCAGCCTAAGTTTGTTTATGTTCGGTTGCCCCTGCAAGAACCATTTGATCATACTTTGATCATCATTGTATCCTTATTCATGTATCACATTCCTAGCATGGATAAATGATGTTTTTAAATGATTATTTTTTTCCGTGTGTAAATCTTCATATATACGTTTAATATCTCCTGCCCGTGCATGACACGGGTTTTTGACTAATTATATATATTTGTATTGGTAGTATTTGATTTTTTTAAATATGTAATATTTGTATTTCAGAATCGGGTTATCATCGTTTTACCTGGTCATAAACGACAACATCATGTAATGATATCTAAAGTTTTATCCGAAAATTGGTATATGGTATTTTTTTGTTTTACAAAACTAGATAATTCTATAAGAACCTTGGCCCAAGGCCCAAGGCCTAGGTTGCATATAGGCAGGGCTAACCCGAGGTCTGGCCACCGCACATGCGGCATAGTCGGATTATGGATTCATGCTACTTTCCATCATTTCACTTCTATATCTGATGGGAGGTTCAAAAGACACCACAAATTTTACTAGTGACACCATTTTACTTCCGGTATCATTAAATATTACTTTCGGTGCCATAAGCATATTTTTATAATTTTCTTCCTTCACACACCACAAAAAATGACAAATTTACTTGTTACACCACAGTTTTCAAAACTAACTATTAAGTCCAACACTTTACAAAACTAATGAATAAACCCACAACACACCATCTTCATGCAACACCACAACCCATCTCCACCACCCTCACACACCATCACCACCGCCCATCTCCACTATCCTAACACTTCTAACCACCACCTTTCCTCCACATCCTGAAGCCATCTTCTTCGAAAACCTGAATCATTCTCTTTCCTCTCCCCCGCCGCCCAGCCCCTCCATGGCTGTAAATCAGCTGCCCCGGACCAACCCATGTAATGTGTTAATTTGTTTTACTTGAATTGAGAAAGAGGCGAATTATAGACCCAAATTTATAATAATTCAGAGGCATAAATTCGATTTTCATAGGTGCATCCGTTCAGCTAGAAGAGTTTAGCTTTCGGAGGCGTTGCCCCGAGCCCCCACGAGTTGGCGCTGCTCCCTCGACCCCTACGAAGAGGCGCTGTCCCCTCGACCCACCGCGACCTGACCGGGCAGGTCGAACCCAGTTTTGTTACGGCAACCCAAATGCAAACGATAACGATATATGAAAAAAATATCTAACATCAATGAATTTAAATTTTGTATCTACAGATTTTAGAAACGCGAGATTGAAGTAATCTTTTGTAAGTATGTTTTCGGGAAAAAAATCGAACTAAAATGCCTCTTCGGTGAAGTCGTCGAAGACCCAAAAATATCCAGAACCGGCCCTGAGTAAGACTAACGTGTACATTTGGTCACGAGATGTGTAGGCGCCGTGTGACTTGTGTTCAGTTTAACCGTGTCTATGAGTGGGGTCGTTATAGTTACAACAACAATCAAGAACTGCTATTATATTCCACGAAAAACAAACATGAGTTTGAGAAAGATGATGACCCTATATATCAAGTTTCTGATCTTGAAGAGTGTGCATGATTCTTCTTTGGAAGTATATATTTATAAGAAGATATATAATTGTATGTTAAGCGAAAAACAATTTCTGAAGCTTGAGTTTACGAGTTTTTGGACGATTGATTATGCAGGCTGATTTGAGTCAACTTTACTGTGTTTCGGTGCACGTTTTAACCGCCGTTTACGACACTTTTGGCTCATTTTGGGTACTTCTAGACCGATTATAGGGTAAAATGTATTGCACACTCACTTGGAGGTGAACCGTCACATAGATTGTAAACCTCGGCATTTTACAGTGTTTTTGACCCTATTCGAGCCCTATCTTTCTTGCAGAATTACGTTCGGTATGTTGGTTGTCATGGTGAATGCAGGAAATAGGTGACTCGTAAACCCGGGAGACAAGGCATGAGGCTTAGAAAGGCGAAACCAAGGCTCAGGAATGGAAGAAATGAAGAAAAGTGAAGAAAATGGAGCCTGGTGATGTTTGGCGCGCGCCAAGAAGAAATAGAATGCTCAACTTTGGAAGTTTCATGTTTGGCGCGCGCCAAGAGCAGTCAGCGCGCGCTTAAAGCAAACAGAAGGTTCAGCAAAAGCTTACACAAGTTTCAGTGCACGCTAGGAAGGATCAGCAACATCAGCAAGCTCTCTAATCGTGTTAAGCGCGCGCCAAAAGCATAACATAATCGAATCTCAAGTTGACCAGCTGCGTAAACCGCGCGCTAAGAATGCATCAAGCGCACGCCAAAGCCACTTTTCCTGCACATTTTTGGAACAAATATATACCTTGTTGCACAGAATTTTCCAGATATTCTAATACCCATACTTTTAGATAGAGCTCATCTTAGGTCGTCCTTTCCAATTTTGATCCCTAGATTCATTTTTACACCATATTCTCTTAGATTAAACTTAGTTTATATAGCTCATGATTCTAGCACAACTTTTGGAATTTTGACATTTTAGAAGTCTTCTTCTTCCCCAATTGACATGAGTTTATATGAAGATTGAAGAAATTAGGGGCTTGAGATATCTGTCTAAGTTATGTTTCTAATTTCGGTGTCTAAGTAAAAATATGTCGTTTTATGTGTATTTGAATTTTTTGTTTTTTCGTTTTTCTTCAAAAATTTAAGTACACATAAAATGACGTATTTTTTACTTAGACACCGAAATTAGATATACAAGTACAACTTGGACATATGATCTCATCCCCTAGGTTTACGGCCAAGGAGAGAGAGGAATGGGGAAAAGAATAACGCCTCTCGGTTGTCTCACCTGTTAGAAGAACCCACAGGATTTATTCCTGTTTTTAGAAGTACGGGATTTTTATTAAGGAGAATTAGGGATAAAGACAATCTTTGGAATATTTTTGAGTAACATGACAACCACACGTTTTTTATAAGGAGAAGGACATTTTGATATTTTTTATAGCCAGAACGACAAAACCAAAAAAAAAAAATAAAAAAATTAAAGATTAAAAAAAAAAATAGGCACGCCTGCTGCTGGGATCTTTTTTTATTTTTATTTTTTTCTCTTTCCTCCCCGATTTTTAAATGCTCATATCTTTTGATCTAGATCATAAAAAATGCACTGATTTTTATTATTTTTTGATGCTTTTCGTTTTGAGACTTGGTTCGATATAATTAAATCGTCTTTCGTAAAATTCACTGTCAAAATTCTCTCAGTGAATCTCCCCAGTGAATCTCGAAAATCAGTGAATATCGACAGTGAATTTCGAACAATAGTGAATTTCGACAGCGGATTTTCTAAAACCACCTTGGAATATGTTGAATGTGGTTTAAAAATAAAGTGCATGAAAAAATAAAAAAATTGGTGAAAGAATTTTCAAATTTGGAGTTGTATATTGAAAGATATGATTGTTTGAAAAAGATGGATAACAGAGTATGTGTGTTGATTTTTTTTTTCCTTAGGAAATGGCGCCAGAAAATAAATAAATAAAAAATAGTTTTGTCCTTTATGCAAAAATTTCAAAATGTTTTCATTCTCTCTAAGTGATGAAATGTTTGTGTCCTTCTCCCTCATTCCCCCTTTTTATTATTGGTCCCGGGATTTATTTATAAGAATTGATTTTCTTCATTTAACTTATCCGAGTCCGAGTTGAGTCAGTGTAAATGATTCGAGTCTGTCATAGTTTGAATTTCACGAACTTGAGTTAGAACATTAACTTAATATAACTATCGAGCCTAGTCCACCTCGAGCCTTATCGAACCGTACTTCAATCACTCACGATCCACTTAGCTCATTTACACCCCTAATCGTGACAAACTGTGCTTGTTACGTAAATCATTGTGGATTTCATTAAAAAAATATGTTGTCACAAAGCCGTACACCAAAGTTGGTCACACAACACACAAGTGAAACCCTATCTTATGTGACAACCCATCAAACCTTTTGTAAAAACAACTATTTTTTGTCACTAATTAATACACCTTTTCATGACAAAATAAATAAATCATTGATCGACTAGAAGCTACCATTTGTGGCAATTCTACTCTTTGTCACCAAAAATTTGTCACAAAAAGATGTTTTTTTTTGGTAGTCGGTGTGGGAAAATGGGTTTTAAGATTGTTATTTATAATCGACTAAGTTGCTTAGATTCGATTAGGTAACGAGGTTTGTTGGTTGCTAATCGTGCAACTTTAGAGCGTTAAGTTTGTTTCGGTCAATTAAATTCTTAAAAACGAACCGTTGAACCGGGCGAAGGGTGTTTGATTGTTGAATAGCGTCTCACATCATTTTAGGAGTTTGCGCCCACGAAGAGTCGATATAATCGTTAGGTTGGTTGGTTGGAAATGCGCGTTCCCGAATAATCGATTAGAGTGGCGAAAGTACTCAATTGGATAATTGTTTGACTATGTTTCTCTCTCTTATTAATCTTAGTTTATATTACGTTCTAGAGTTAATTATCACGTGATCCACCTTTGATTAACCTAAACTAATTAAGTTCGAAGACGTTTTCGGTATTCTATTGATTCCATGAGGGATACGACATTGCTCTCTAGCTACTATGGTGCATCCGACCCCCAGTAGTATCGCCTGTTAAGGTTGTACGTCACTAATTGGGTCATCATGCAGAGACAAAAACAACAAAGAAAAACAAACGATACGAAGAAAATGAAATGATGTCATCAAATAAATGATTAATTAAGCAACATGAATGAGTTGCAGTTTGCAGACTTGCAGGTAGATTCATATGCCGCAACTACATATATATTTTATGGTTTTGTGTATCAATGTGAGCTAAAACCTTATGCAACAACATACAGTGTTGTGATTGATGCACTTTGAATGTACCCATCTGTTCCCAGGGTGCCTGTCCACACACATTTGGGCACATGCCCCGCTTGAGCAATGACTCATTGCATGTGTATACTTACACCTGTGTCCCTCCTGTGGCTGCACCGTTACTTCTTCTTCCTTTTTACCTTCTTCTTCATTGATCCGCAATCCAATCCAATCCAGTCCAGTCCATGAAAAGTTAAACCAAAAACAAATTAGTCTCTACCCAACCAATTACTAAATACGTACATATATGAAACCAAAAGTAGTAATTATAAGAATTCAAAGATATAGCTATATAGCTAGATTGGTTTTTAACTATGTGTGAATACTCAAACATATATATATATATATATATATATATATATGCTTTACAAGTAATTCAATTAAAAGAAAAATTGTAGGAAAGAAATTACCAAATGATGCTGAAGTACAGATAAACAGCATAAAAATGAGAAAGACAACTGGCACGCTCTTCATTTCCTAGCTAGAGATGAACTACAAAAATTCCAGGAAATTATTCTCCGACTTTTTTCTTTTTAGGACGGACTATATATATAACACTGCAGGTACTATGAAATCCCATGCCCCTTATATATATATATATAGTCTCCCTTTTCAACAGATCCGTTGGAAATAAACAGAAATGATACCAGGAGAGGACGTAGGCCCGGGACAAGGGGCGATACAATAGCGAGTTTTTTTTTTTTTTTTTTTTTTTTTAACTGTACAACAGGCATATTTCGATTGAATAATAGTAAAGAAAATAGGGGAAATTGTGCACAATCTATATTTAAGAGTTACGTTTTTTTTTTTTTTTTTTTCCTTCTAACTTTGCTTTGACAATAATAATAGTAATACAAAATGTGGTTCTCTTCAGAGCTTGTTTTTCTATTGTTTTTATTGTAATGAAATTTCTTAAAATGTATCACTTTGATAATGATTAGTAAAATATGTTAAGGTATTCGATAATATTATTTAACAAGACGAATATATATAGGGGCAAAAATAAATTTTAAGGAATGCAAAATAAAAAACATCTGATATATATATATATATATATATATATATATATATATATATATATATATATATATATATATATATATATATATATATACTAGTTTATTTTTCCGACCCAATGGAGGCGACTGCCACCCCATGCTCTCATTTGCATCCGCCCATGTTTACAACACATACTTTGACTAGATGAGAGGTTTGATTTTTGTTCGAGTAATTCGGTTTGATACATCGCGACTCCAATAAGCTCAACTTGAATAATGCTCAAATACTCTCAAATTTTCTTATACTCGTGTTATTAGCTCGTGAGCGCGTTCGAATTAAAAATAATTATAGAATACTAATTAGGTATAAATTGGATTTAAATTTATTAGTGTTGATGTATTATTAGTGTCAACTGAAACCATCATTAAATTAAAACATCATCTTTATTTTTACGTTGGAATGAAGATGTAAAAACACATCCAACGTTTAGTTGTTTTTCTCTTTTTGCTATGAGAAATGGTTTTGCCAAAACAGAAATGTCACAACGAAGTATCATAACATATTTTTATATCATTCATTTTAAAGACCCCTTCGAAATCATTAAATTAATCTCACATCATAAGTCTCAAGTCAATGTTGTTGCAACATACTTTGACCGAACAAACTAACTTTAAACTCTAGGCCTAAAACATACTTCGGTCAAAGTATGTTGCAACAACATTGACTTGAGACTTAAACTCTAGGCCTAAAAAAAACTAAAGTGACTTTGATGATTGATTCACGAGAGATTTTATGATGCAACGGTTGTAAGAATATTGTATCAAGTGATATAAATTAGAGTTTTTTATTTTTTCTTCTTTCACATAATACACTTTTATTGTGTATTAAAGATTAAAAATGAAATATTGTAATATATACTACTTGATACAAGTTTCATGCAAGAGTTGTGATGATGCTAAATAATGCACCACAGATGAAACAGGGCCACGTGTAATCTAAGGGTGAGTTAGAAAGAAGAGTATGCAAGGCCAAGACTGATAAAGATGGTGTTTTTGGTGTTTTATGGCTGAGTCCAAGAATGTATCTTGGATTGCCTACGTATCATGTCTAATGTCCAGGAATCAAGCCTTACGTAGTTCCTGGATTAGTGTATTTATAGGCACATGTCCTTCTTCTGTCCAAAACTTAGGACGGTTTGGTCTATTGACATAAATACCCTCAATGGGCCTTGCCTTCTCGCCCAAGTAACCCGCTTTGGATGGTGGGCCAGGGATGCGGGTGGAGGCCACGGGATCGACTCGATTAACACCGACATGGGTGATCGAGGTGAGACACTTGCAGAAACTGCCGGTTGCTGCGGTCTTCACTGGTACATCTCGTTTTCGATCCGATGTGGATAATTAACATAGACTTTTCCACATGCCAGCTGGACCAATCAGTTTATTCCACGTGGAGGGGTGAAATCCCGTATCGTCAAGTTGTATTGTAAAATTTCTCTTAATTCACAGCTATGCACTTAGAGAAATGATAGAGTCACAACGAAAATACACAACAATGTGCCACAACAATGATCTACACCATTGATCGTTGTGGAATCTATATTGTTGAACTAGGTCCCTCAATAATCAATGGTGTAGATCATTATTGTGGCACATTGTCGTGTATTTTCGTTGTGACTCTATCATTACTCATGCACTTATAAGGTGGCTCATCAAATATGTCGTACAAATGTTGTATTTTACTATTTCACAATCACAATGACTCATGTGAATAATTAACATTGGAGTTTAGTGTTGCCACTTGCCACTTTCACTATCAAAAATTTATCAGTACATTTTAATAGTAAATCATGTGAGTAATGATATATGTATTTCTATATATTGTTAATGATTTGATAGAGGTAGAAAAATAGGCGCCGAAAGATTGGATACGAAGAGGCTAATTATGTGAATTAAAGGTACTTGAGTCCAGTTTTTACACCTATGTCTTTTATTTTCTTTGCTTTTACTTAGTTGTGTCCAGTTTTTATGGTTGGCGGTGGTCTGGAATTTGTCCGGCTGTTTTCCAGCGTTGGTCCGGTGTTTGTAATTTATGTTTGTTGTTTTAATGAAAACCTTTCGTTTCCCGGCACCAAAAAAAAAAAAAAAAAAAGGGTACTTGAGTCAATTTCAGAAATAAAAATGTTTTCCTTTTAATTAACTAAATAGAAAAATGTCCTTGAAGCCTTTAAAATTGATATTCATATTAGCCTAAAACCATTTGAAAGTTTCATATTTGTCGTTTAATATAAATTATATTATGTGCACAACTCTTATGGGAAAACTTTATGCTTACGTATCGGCGTATCATTTAGCACAAGATCTTAAAAGCCGTATTTTTACATTACACGACATCTAGTTCATTCTATTTCGCGTCTTTGAAACTCTTTAAGGTGGGTTAAAGTTATGCCACAGATTTCACACTTTTTAAGGAAAGCGCTAAATAATTGTTTGTCCACACCTTAAGGCTTTCAAAGTAGAGGCATGGGTAATGGTATATGTGGGATTTGTAATAGAATAGAATATAATCTTGCATTCTTTTTTCGATTGTGAAATCCCGTCTGCAATTTGGTGAAAATTCCCTAATGGTGGCCACTGGCAAACGAACTGGGTACAAACTTTGCAAGATTTTTTTTTTTTGTTTTTTGTTTTTTGTTTTTTGTGTGACTACATTGTATCAAAAGAGGATGAGCAACGGATTGTCAGATAGTTTGTTTAATGTGAAACTTTTATAAGACGATGTGTGCTTGGTTATATGACAAAAAAGAGGTCTATGTCAACAGTAGTCTGGTGCAATCTGCTTGTGAAGCATACGAGTATTATCACAAAAAGATGAAACAACGCCTAACTAATACTACACCTCCTCTCCCTTGCGTTGGAAACCTCTAAGACCCGATCTCTAAAAGTTCAATGTCTATATTATAATAATAATAGCGTTCACAAATTAATAGACTCAATCAAATACGTATAGTACTAGCTGATGAGGTCCTAGCTCATGTAGTTAAAGCTGAAGTCCTGAGTTCAGAAGGTCTTAGATTCAAATCCCTTTGGAGGCAATTTGACACCGTTTAAGGAACTTTAGGCCACGTGTGTAGTCTTTTGTTTGATAAATGTGGTTGTAAATAGTTGTATTTTACTTCCTTTCCTTTCATATATGTAAATAAATAAATAAAAAACTAGTCTCAAAAAACGAATCGGGGATGGTTGAGTTATGGATAATTGGATAATTATGTAGGGAAAAATAACAAAGAAAAACAAAACCAGAAACACGAAGAACATGAATTATGTCATCTCAAATGAATTATTGATGATTAAGGAACATGGGCCGAAGAACATGATGACAACTTATACCATCTTATAATACAATACTGATGGCACTTAAATTCTGGTAATCAACTTGTTGCAGGTGCGGGTTCAGGTGCATACACAGCCTTCAATTGACAGCAACATACTTTGTTGTTGTCGATGCATTGTCCATTTTCCCATCCGACGCCTTTGTTTATGCATGTTTGTACACACATCAATTTATCGCAATTATAAACCGGAAAGGAATGGGCACACCCGAGTTCCACTCCGTGCACCCGCACTTCTTCCTCTGTACTACCTTTACTCCCCCGTTCCAGTCCGGTCCATGAAACAAAAAGCAAAACAAATTAGTGTCATCAATCACAAATAATGCAGAATTCAAAGATTCTATATTTCAAAATCTGAAAGAACAATAAAGTTTGGTTTTTAATGATAAAACTCAAACAAATGCTTTACAAGTAATTAGAGATCGAGAAGAAAAATGGAGGAATTGAAAGAAATTACCAAATGATGAAGAAGAACAGATAAACAGCATAAAAATGAGAGAGACAGCCGACAAGCTCTTCATTTCCTAGAGATGAACTGAAAATTTTCCACAAAATTATTCTCTGACTTTTTTTCTTCTTTTTTTTAGGACGGATTATGAATCCCATGCCCTAGCTCATATATATGGTCTCCCTTTTCAACATTTCCGTTGGAAGAAAACAGAAAGATATTAATGTTACAATACATACTCTGACTAGGAGTGTAAACGAGACAAGAAGTTTGGTTCGATTTTTAATGTTACAAAGTCATGCATTGGATTGGAAGATAGGTCAATGACTTAATCACTGGAGGATCCATGTGACTTGAAGAGGGATCACGTGACTCCAATAAGATTCGAATTTTTTTTTAATACTAAAATAATGTAGCTTTGTTGCTACTCTTTATAGTTACAAAATTGCAGTGTTAGGCTCCGTGACTTTACTAGAAAAAAAAATCTGTATAAAAAGTGTAGTGTTAGACTCTGATGACCTCATTAGAATAAATTCTTGCATCTGCCCCTGGACTCAAAGGTGTTTAATCATTCATGAATCTGTTTCAGGTAACCGACTTGCATTAAATGCAAACTACTCCCCCGTCCCAATTTGTTTGGAACATTTTGGAACTCTAAAGATTTAAAGGGGCATCATATATTGACTTGTCTCGTCATTAAAAACATGATTACTTTACAATTATATTCTTCCTTTGTAGTGATTAATCTTCTTAATAAATGTAGTTATGTGGGTATTTTAGAAATTTAAGAAGAACTTTTTAATTTAAATATTAGTTTTGAGACTTATTTTGAGACATCCGAAGAAAAAGAACAAGTTTCAAACAATTTGGGACGGATTCCGGGAGTACTTTTTGATGCCGAAGAAAGTCGGAAGAAGAAGATTAAACCACGGAAATAGTACTCGAAATCCGTTCTCCAGTTTTTATTGTTCTTTAAATTAGGTAATTCCGTTCACTATCGAAAGCTAAAGAAGCACTAATTTTAGGATTGTCCACGTGTAAGTATTTGACCACAAAGTCATCAATTTAAAAATAATTGATTAATGGTTTTTTTTTTCTATATGTAAGGGCCCATTTTAAATATAAAGATTCCTATTGGGTATAGTACACTGACGATGTCAAAAACTAAAAGTGTCTGCGTGACACCTCTTTAGTGGCCCAACATTAAGTATAGAGAGAGAAAGGCTGTCTAAGGGGTCGGATCTCCCAGCAGTCTAGCCAAAGTAGCTCGGCTGCTCTCCCCAACCTCTCTAGGTCGGCCAAGGCTTAGGGCCGACCTCCGAGCAATATAGGCACAAGTACTATCCCGACCTTGCAGGTCGGCCAATACTTGTGTTCAAACTTACCCACATCCGACCTGTAAGGTCGGCCTAGGTCTCCCACGGACCAAACCCTTTGCGCACGTTCTGAATCAGATAATTATGGAAGGAATCCCGGGCCATAAAGCCTTCAATCTTTATCACTTAATACAAATATTTGAATACCACATTTATCTCCTAAAGTTTAGAAGATCAATCAATCATAATCTATTTCCTTAGGGAACACGCCAATCAGTGTCTACCCTGGACACGCCACACGCTAATCCTTGGGCACAAGCCCCTCTATATAAACATTTCCTAAAGAACTACGAAGACTTGATTCCGATCCCCGCATTGGATACGTAGGCGACTTGATCACTATCAAGTGCGATCTAAAACATCTCACAATCACCCCCCCTCACTACAAAAAAAATACCTTTTTGCTACACTATAGCTTGCCACGCCACAAATAAGCGCCGCAAAAAAGGAACCTGTAGCGTCCTTTTTATGAGCGTCGCAAAAAAGTTGTTTTCGCGTCACTGTTTTATCAAAAAAAATTACTGTAAAGGTACCTTTTGCGCCGCTTGTAAAAAGTGACGCAAAAGGTAACTTTTCGCGGCGCTATTGGAGCGTGGCAAACAAAAGTGTAGCAAAAAGGTATTTTTTTAGTAGTGCCTTTTTTCATTGTTTTATGTATTCTAGGAGCCCCATTAGGTTTCATATAGACGATTTTTGGAATCGTCGTACACCAAGTAGGATTTGGTCCATAACCAACCAAAAATTTGTGCTAAAGAAGTTTCCAAAAAAGGAAGAAAAAAAACTAGTCCCTTTTTATTTGAATGTATTTTATTTCCAAAGTTTGTAGTTATTGTTTTATTCTTACATCTAACTTTATTCATCAACTAATGAGAGAATATCAATGGGTAAAATCTTATGTTAAATAATATCTACGGGTAAATGTCTAGCCGCGTCGATAATTCTGATTTTGAATATCCATGGGACGAGCCATTTACACGTAGATATTATGTAAGGAATGATTTTACCTATAGATGAAATCTTATAAAAGATTTTACCCTTTGCTAGATAATATCTGAGTGCAAGAGACCGAGATATATAATATGTACATATTAACCTCTTGCACTCATATGTTATCTAAGGAAAATATACTTTTACGTAGATAGATAATATATGAGTGCTAGAGGCGGCGCTTGAATTCTCTCAACACCAAAGTTTCCATTATGGTCGTTTCTTGCCATTTGATCGGCAACTCGTTGGCTACAATGTTATTGATTTCTCTTTCGGAATGAGATTATTCACCACCGGCGGATGTACTTTCAACATGTACCTTTGAATTGATTGTGAAAATCTAAACTCAAATTCACATAAGGAGGGCCCTCATCCCCAAAACCTAAGTTGTTAAATATGGTGGGTGGTCATACAATAGCAAGTATCCAATGTGGAACAACTTTAACACGCCTAAGTTGTGAGGTGAGGGAAGTCAATCTCTTAATATGGTTAGTACAAGGCTCTCTTAATATGGTGGGTGATACAATAGCAAGTGACCAATGTGGAACAACTTTAACACGCCCCCAATGTGGAACAACTTTAACACGCCCCCTCAAGTGTGGGCTTATATTAATATGGTGGGTGATATAATAGCAAGTGACCAATGTGGAACAATCTTAACACGCCCCCTCACGTGTGGGCCTATAAAGAGCCTAGGCTACATGGCACAGTACAAGGGACCAACAAAGAAGCCCAACACTTGTATAATATAGGGGTGACTCTCATACAATGTGGAAAATCTAGACTCAAACCCACATAAGAGGAGAGGAGGTAGGGCTGAGCTTGGGTCGGGTTGGGTTCGTTTGGGTTGGGTTTGTATATAGTATTAGTCGTGTTAGTTTAAGAAAATACTAACACAAACCAAACCAAACTATTAGAAAACTCAATGGTTTGGTTCGGTTTGGTTTCGGGTTGGATTGTGTTGGGTTTTGGGTTTTAAGCCATAAACAATGTACTTGTAATCAAACTTCCATGTTATAATCGAAATTCAAATTTTAAACCACATGCTCATAGTAATAGTCATTAAAGAGAACAATAATTAAAGACAACTTTTATGGATATCATATTATGAATCCAATAAACTATGACATAACCAACAACATATAGATATAGTAACTTAACCATTAAGGAAGACATACACTAATTTTTAAATGTTAAAAAAATGATTCATGTTTCATTAAAAAATAGAGTAAAAGACATTTTGCCCCCTGTGGTTTGTCAATTGAAGCTTTTTCCTCCTCTTGGTTTAAAAATATATGGTTCACCCCCCTGGGGTTTTAAACAAACCATCAATTAAAAAATCAGGCGAATACAAAAGAATATTCCGTCGGAATATTCTTTTTTTAAATTTTATTCCCATTTTACCCTTAATTTCTTTTTTTTTCTTTTTTTTCCTTCAGCATTATTACCCTACCTTCTTCCCCGAAAAATAAGGACTGGAGTACGGGAGTTGAGGGTCGCCGACAAGGGTTCCACCATCCCTGTGGCTGCGATTTCCGGTGATATTGACAATTCCGACCGCGATTTCCTACTTTTTCCGGTGGGGTTAATGATTTGCTTAATTTTCCATGATTTTTTTTCTTTCGCCGCTTCTCCTTTCACCAATTTTCTGCGTTTTCCGGTGAGTTATATTTAAAATTAGGCAAACAGTTAGAATTTCAGATGGAAAATCCCATAAATTACTGTTTTCGTCATTTCAAATTGGTGATTGAAATTACTTTTACTTTATCTTTTATCCCCAATTATAGACATAAATTTCTTGTGTTTTATGTGTTTTACTAGCCAATTCTGCTGCTGCCAATTTGTTTAACTCTGTTGAATTTGAACATCTATTATAATTTGAAAACAAAATTCAGTAGAAAATTGTAGTATTGAATTATCATTATGGCAATGTGCTGATTTTAAACCTTTCTTTTAGGTAACATAAGAATCCGGGCAGAGTTTTGATTCGAGTTTGGTTTGGGTCCATGGTTTTGTAGTATTTTCCTTCTTTAATGGACATATTTTGCAGTCAGGTTTTTTTAATTTGTTTTGTTTACTTTCGGTATCTTTCACTCTTTGTTTACATACAAAAGTCCTTGGGATTATTTTGAAAGTATTTCATGATTTGTGCTGATAAAAGGCTATGTTTTGATATTTTTCTTGATCTTTATGTTAATCCCTTGTAGTATTATTACAACTAAAAGATGTTGCTGCATCAGTGTTTGAGCTCTGGAACTTAATGGAGAGTGTTTGATATTTTTTATAGCCAGAACGACAAAACCAAAAAAAAAAATAAAAAAATTAAAGATTAAAAAAAAAATAGGCACGCCTGCTGCTGGGATCTTTTTTTATTTTTATTTTTTTCTCTTTCCTCCCCGATTTTTAAATGCTCATATCTTTTGATCTAGATCATGAAAAATGCACTGATTTTTATTATTTTTTGATGCTTTTCGTTTTGAGACTTGGTTCGATATAATTAAATCGTCTTTCGTAAAATTCACTGTCAAAATTCTCTCAGTGAATCTCCCCAGTGAATCCCGAAAATCAGTGAATATCGACAGTGAATTTCGAACAATAGTGAATTTCGACAGCGGATTTTCTAAAACCACCTTGGAATATGTTGAATGTGGTCTAAAAATAAAGTGCATGAAAAAATAAAAAAATTGGTGAAAGAATTTTCAAATTTGGAGTTGTATATTGAAAGATATGATTGTTTGAAAAAGATGGATAACAGAGAAAGTGTGTTGATTTTTTTTTTCCTTAGGAAATGGCGCCAGAAAATAAAATAAAAAAAAATAGTTTTGTCCTTTATGCAAAAGTTTCAAAATGTTGTCATTCTCTCTAAGTGATGAAATGTTTGTGTCCTTCTCCCTCATTCCCCCTTTTTATTATTGGTCCCGGGATTTATTTATAAGAATTGATTTTCTTCATTTAACTTATCCGAGTCCGAGTTGAGTCAGTGTAAATGATCCGAGTCTGTCATAGTTTGAATTTCACGAACTTGAGTTAGAACATTAACTTAATATAACTATCGAGCCTAGTCCACCTCGAGCCTTATCGAACCGTACTTCAATCACTCACGATCCACTTAGCTCATTTACACCCCTAATCGTGACAAACTGTGCTTGTTACGTAAATCATTGTGGATTTCATTAAAAAAATATGTTGTCACAAAGCCGTACACCAAAGTTGGTCACACAACACACAAGTGAAACCCTATCTTATGTGACAACCCATCAAACCTTTTGTAAAAACAACTATTTTTTGTCACTAATTAATACACCTTTTCATGACAAAATAAATAAATCATTGATCAACTAGAAGCTACCATTTGTGGCAATTCTACTCTTTGTCACCAAAAATTTGTCATAAAAAGATGTTTTTTTTTGGTAGTCGGTGTGGGAAAATGGGTTTTAAGATTGTTATTTATAATCGACTAAGTTGCTTAGATTCGATTAGGTAACGAGGTTTGTTGGTTGCTAATCGTGCAACTTTAGAGCGTTAAGTTTGTTTCGGTCAATTAAATTCTTAAAAACGAACTGTTGAACCGGGGGAAGGGTGTTTGATTGTTGAATAGCGTCTCACATCATTTTAGGAGTTTGCGCCCACGAAGAGTCGATATAATCGTTAGGTTGGTTGGTTGGAAATGCTCGTTCCAGAAAAATCGATTAGAGTGGCGAAAGTACTCATGGATAATTGTTTGACTATGTTTCTCTCTCTTATTAATCTTAGTTTATATTACGTTCTAGAGTTAATTATCACGTTATCCACCTTTGATTAACCTAAACTAATTAAGTTCGAAGACGTTTTCGGTATTCTATTGATTCCATGAGGGATACGACATTGCTCTCTAGCTACTATGGTGCATCTGACCCGGTACACTGCCTGTTAAGGTTGTACGTCACTAATTGGGTCATCATGCAGAGACAAAAACAACAAAGAAAAACAAACGATACGAAGAAAATGAAATGATGTCATCAAATAAATGATTAATTAAGCAACATGAATGAGTTGCAGTTTGCAGACTTGCAGGTAGATTCATATGCCGCAACTACATATATTTGTTATGGTTTTGTGTATCAATGTGAGCTAAAACCTTATGCAACAACATACAGTGTTGTGATTGATGCACTTTGAATGTACCCATCTGTTCCCAGGGTGCCTGTCCACACACATTTGGGCACATGCCCCGCTTGAGCAATGACTCATTGCATGTGTATACTTACACCTGTGTCCCTCCTGTGGCTGCACCGTTACTTCTTCTTCCTTTTTACCTTCTTCTTTATTGATCCGCAATCCAATCCAATCCAATCCAGTCCAGTCCATGAAAAGTTAAACCAAAAACAAATTAGTCTCTACCCAACCAATTACTAAATACGTACATATATGAAACCAAAAGTAGTAATTATAAGAATTCAAAGATATAGCTATATAGCTAGATTGGTTTTTAACTATGTGTGAATACTCAAACATATATATATATATATATATATATATATATATGTTTTACAAGTAATTCAATTAAAAGAAAAATTGTAGGAAAGAAATTACCAAATGATGCTGAAGTACAGATAAACAGCATAAAAATGAGAAAGACAACTGGCACGCTCTTCATTTCCTAGCTAGAGATGAACTACAAAAATTCCAGGAAATTATTCTCCGACTTTTTTCTTTTTAGGACGGACTATATATATAACACTGCAGGTACTATGAAATCCCATGCCCCTTATATATATATATATAGTCTCCCTTTTCAACAGATCCGTTGGAAATAAACAGAAAAGATACCAGGAGAGGAGTGAGGACGTAGGCCCGGGACAAGGGGCGATACAATAGCGAGTTTTTTTTTTTTTTTTCACTGTACAACAGGCATATTTCGATTGAATAATAGTAAAGAAAATAGGGGAAATTGTGCACAATCTATATTTAAGAGTTACGTTTTTTTTTTTTTTTTTCCTTCTAACTTTGCTTTGACAATAATAATAGTAATACAAAATGTGGTTCTCTTCGGAGCTTGTTTTTCTATTGTTTTTATTGTAATGAAATTTCTTAAAATGTATCACTTTGATAATGATTAGTAAAATATGTTAAGGTATTCGATAATATTATTTAACAAGACGAATATATATAGGGGCAAAAATAAATTTTAAGGAATGCAAAATAAAAAACATCTATATATATATATATATATATATATATATATATATATATATATATATATATATATATATATATATATATATATATATATATATATATATATATATATATATATATTTCTTAGTTTATTTTTCCGACCCAATGGAGGCGACTGCCACCCCATGCTCTCATTTGCATCCGCCCATGTTTACAACACATACTTTGACTAGATGAGAGGTTTGATTTTTGTTCGAGTAATTCGGTTTGATACATCGCGACTCCAATAAGCTCAACTTGAATAATGCTCAAATACTCTCAAATTTTCTTATACTCGTGTTATTAGCTCGTGAGCGCGTTCGAATTAAAAATAATTATAGAATACTAATTAGGTATAAATTGGATTTAAATTTATTAGTGTTGATGTATTATTAGTGTCAACTGAAACCATCATTAAATTAAAACATCATCTTTATTTTTACGTTGGAATGAAGATGTAAAAACACATCCAACGTTTAGTTGTTTTCTCTTTTTGCTATGAGAAATGTTTTTGCCAAAAAGAAATGTCACAACGAAGTATCATAACATATTTTTATATCATTCATTTTAAAGACCCCTTCGAAATCATTAAATTAATCTCACATCATAAGTCTCAAGTCAATGTTGTTGCAAACATACTTTGACCGAACAAACTAACTTTAAAGTTAGTTTGTTCGGTCAAAGTATGTTGCAACAACATTGACTTGAGACTTAAACTCTAGGCCTAAAAAAACTAAAGTGACTTTGATGATTGATTCACGAGAGATTTTATGATGCAACGGTTGTAAGAATATTGTATCAAGTGATATAAATTAGAGTTTTTTATTTTTTCTTCTTTCACATAATACACTTTTATTGTGTATTAAAGATTAAAAATGAAATATTGTAATATATACTACTTGATACAAGTTTCATGCAAGAGTTGTGATGATGCTAAATAATGCACCACAGATGAAACAGGGCCACGTGTAATCTAAGGGTGAGTTAGAAAGAAGAGTATGCAAGGCCAAGACTGATAAAGATGGTGTTTTTGGTGTTTTATGGCTGAGTCCAAGAATGTATCTTGGATTGCCTACGTATCATGTCTAATGTCCAGGAATCAAGCCTTACGTAGTTCCTGGATTAGTGTATTTATAGGCACATGTCCTTCTTCTGTCCAAAACTTAGGACGGTTTGGTCTATTGACATAAATACCCTCTAATGGGCCTTGCCTTCTCGCCCAAGTAACTGTTTGGATGGTGGGCCTAGGGATGCAGGTGGAGGCCACGGGATCGACTCGATTAACACCGACATGGGTGATCGAGGTGAGACACTTGCGAAACCGCCGGTTCTTTGCGGTCTTCACTTGGTACATCTCGTTTTCGATCCGATGTGGATAATTAACATAGACTTTTCCACATGCGAAATTTGGACCAATCGGTTTATTCCACGTGGAGGGTGAAATCCCGTATCGTCAAGTTGTATTGTAAAATTTCTCTTAATTCACAGTTATGCACTTAGAGAAATGATAGAGTCACAATGAAAATGCACAACAATGTGTCACAATAATGATCTACACCATTGATCGTTGTGGGATCTATATTGCTGAACTAGGTCCCTCAATAATCAATGGTGTAGATCATTGTTGTGGCACATTATCGTGCATTTTCGTTGTGACTCTATCATTACTCATGCACTTATAAGGTGGCTCATCAAATATGTCGTACAAATGTTGTATTTTACTATTTCACAATCACAATGACTCATGTGAATAATTAACATTGGAGTTCAGTGTTGCCACTTGCCAGTTTCACTATCAAAAATTTATCAGTACATTTTAATAGTAAATCATGTGAGTAATGATATATGTATTTCTATATATTGTTAATGATTTGATAGAGGTAGAAAAATAGGCGCCGAAAGATTGGATACGAAGAGGCTAATTATGTGAATTAAAGGTACTTGAGTCCAGTTTTTACACCTATGTCCTTTATTTTCTTTGCTTTTACTTAGTTGTGTCCAGTTTTTATGGTTGGCGGTGGTCTGGAATTTGTCCGGCTGTTTTCCAGCGTTGGTCCGGTGTTTGTAATTTATGTTTGTTGTTTTAATGAAAACCTTTCGTTTCCCGGCAAAAAAAAAAAAAAAAAAAAAAAAGGGTACTTGAGTCAATTTCAGAAATAAAAATGTTTTCCTTTTAATTAACTAAATAGAAAAATGTCCTTGAAGCCTTTAAAATTGATATTCATATTAGCCTAAAACCATTTGAAAGTTTCATATTTGTCGTTTAATATAAATTATATTATGTGCACAACTCTTATGGGAAAACTTTATGCTTACGTATCGGCGTATCATTTAGCACAAGATCTTAAAAGCCGTATTTTTACATTACACGACATCTAGTTCATTCTATTTCGCGTCTTTGAAACTCTTTAAGGTGGGTTAAAGTTATGCCACAGATTTCACACTTTTTAAGGAAAGCGCTAAATAATTGTTTGTCCACACCTTAAGGCCTTCAAAGTAGAGACATGGGTAATGGTATATGTGGGATTTGTAATAGAATAGAATATAATCTTGCATTCTTTTTTCGATTGTGAAATCCCGTCTGCAATTTGGTGAAAATTCCCTAATGGTGGCCACTGGCAAACGAACTGGGTACAAACTTTGCAAGATTTTTTTTTTTGTGTGTGTGTGTGACTACATTGTATCAAAAGAGGATGATCAACGGATTGTCAGATAGTTTGTTTAATGTGAAACTTTTAGAAGACAATGTGTGCTTGGTTATATGACAAAAAAGAGGTCTATGTCAACAGTAGTCTGGTGCAATCTGCTTGTGAAGCATACGAGTATTATCACAAAAAGATGAAACAACGCCTAACTAATACTACACCTCCTCTCCCTTGCGTTGGAAACCTCTAAGACCCGATCTCTAAAAGTTCAATGTCTATATTATAATAATAATAGCGTTCACAAATTAATAGACTCAATCAAATACGTATAGTACTAGCTGATGAGGTCCTAGCTCATGTAGTTAGAAGCCAAGAAGTCCCGAGTTCGAAATGTCTTAGATTCAAATCCCTTTGGAGGCAATTTGACACCGTTTAAGGAACTTTAGGCCACGTGTGTAGTCTTTTGTTTGATAAATGTGGTTGTAAATAGTTGTATTTTACTTCCTTTCCTTTCATATATGTAAATAAATAAATAAAAAACTAGTCTCAAAAAACGAATCGGGGATGGTTGAGTTATGGATAATTGGATAATTATGTAGGGAAAAATAACAAAGAAAAACAAAACCAGAAACACGAAGAACATGAATTATGTCATCTCAAATGAATTATTGATGATTAAGGAACATGGGCCGAAGAACATGATGACAACTTATACCATCTTATAATACAATACTGATGGCACTTAAATTCTGGTAATCAACTTGTTGCAGGTGCGGGTTCAGGTGCATACATAGCCTTCAATTGACAGCAACATACTTTGTTGTTGTCGATGCATTGTCCATTTTCCCATCCGACGCCTTTGTTTATGCATGTTTGTACACACATCAATTTATCGCAATTATAAACCGGAAAGGAATGGGCACACCCGAGTTCCACTCCGTGCACCCGCACTTCTTCCTCTGTACTACCTTTACTCCCCCGTTCCAGTCCGGTCCATGAAAAAAAAAAAGCAAAACAAATTAGTGTCATCAATCACAAATAATGCAGAATTCAAAGATTCTATATTTCAAAAATCTGAAAGAACAATAAAGTTTGGTTTTTAATGATAAAACTCAAACAAATGCTTTACAAGTAATTAGAGATCGAGAAGAAAAATGGAGGAATTGAAAGAAATTACCAAATGATGAAGAAGAACAGATAAACAGCATAAAAATGAGAGAGACAGCCGACAAGCTCTTCATTTCCTAGAGATGAACTGAAAATTTTCCACAAAATTATTCTCTGACTTTTTTTCTTCTTTTTTTTAGGACGGATTATGAATCCCATGCCCTAGCTCATATATATGGTCTCCCTTTTCAACATTTCCGTTGGAAGAAAACAGAAAGATATTAATGTTACAATACATACTCTGACTAGGAGTGTAAACGAGACAAGAAGTTTGGTTCGATTTTTAATGTTACAAAGTCATGCATTGGATTGGAAGATAGGTCAATGACTTAATCACTGGAGGATCCATGTGACTTGAAGAGGGATCACGTGACTCCAATAAGATTCGAATTTTTTTTTAATACTAAAATAATGTAGCTTTGTTGCTACTCTTTATAGTTACAAAATTGCAGTGTTAGGCTCCGTGACTTTACTAGAAAAAAAAATCTGTATAAAAAGTGTAGTGTTAGACTCTGATGACCTCATTAGAATAAATTCTTGCATCTGCCCCTGGACTCAAAGGTGTTTAATCATTCATGAATCTGTTTCAGGTAACCGACTTGCATTAAATGCAAACTACTCCCCCGTCCCAATTTGTTTGGAACATTTTGGAACTCTAAAGATTTAAAGGGGCATCATATATTGACTTGTCTCGTCATTAAAAACATGATTACTTTACAATTATATTCTTCCTTTGTAGTGATTAATCTTCTTAATAAATGTAGTTATGTGGGTATTTTAGAAATTTAAGAAGAACTTTTTAATTTAAATATTAGTTTTGAGACTTATTTTGAGACATCCATAAAAAGAACAAGTTTCAAACAATTTGGGACGGAGGGAGTACTTTTTTGATGCCGAAGAAAGTCGGAAGAAGAAGATTAAACCACGGAAATAGTACTCCATCCGCTCCAGTTTATTGTTCTTTAAATTAGGTAATTCCGTCTGTAAAGCTAAAGAAGCACTAATTTTAGGATTGTCCACGTGTAAGTATTTGACCACAAAGTCATCAATTTAAAAATAATTGATTAATGGTTTTTTTTTTTCTATATGTAAGGGCCCATTTTAAATATAAAGATTCCTATTGGGTATAGTACACTGACGATGTCAAAAACTAAAAGTGTCTGCGTGACACCTCTTTAGTGGCCCAACATTAAGTATAGAGAGAGAAAGGCTGTCTAAGGGGTCGGATCTCCCAGCAGTCTAGCCAAAGTAGCTCGGCTGCTCTCCCCAACCTCTCTAGGTCGGCCAAGGCTTAGGGCCGACCTCCGAGCAATATAGGCACAAGTACTATCCCGACCTCTGCAGGTCGGCCAATACTTGTGTTCAAACTTACCCACATCCGACCTGTAAGGTCGGCCTAGGTCTCCCACGGACCAAACCCTTTGCGCACGTTCTGAATCAGATAATTATGGAAGGAATCCCGGGCCATAAAGCCTTCAATCTTTATCACTTAATACAAATATTTGAATACCACATTTATCTCCTAAAGTTTAGAAGATCAATCAATCATAATCTATTTCCTTAGGAACACGCCAATCAGTGTCTACCCTGGACACGCCACACGCTAATCCTTGGGCACAAGCCCCTCTATATAAACATTTCCTAAAGAACTACGAAGACTTGATTCCGATCCCCGCATTGGATACGTAGGCAGCTTGATCACTATCAAGTGCAGTCTAAAACATCTCACAATCACCCCCCCTCACTACAAAAAAAATACCTTTTTGCTACACTATAGCTTGCCACGCCACAAATAAGCGCCGCAAAAAAGGAACCTGTAGCGTCCTTTTTATGAGCGTCGCAAAAAAGTTGTTTTCGCGTCACTGTTTTATCAAAAAAAATTACTGTAAAGGTACCTTTTGCGCCGCTTGTAAAAAGTGACGCAAAAGGTAACTTTTCGCGGCGCTATTTTGCTGGAGCGTGGCAAACAAAAGTGTAGCAAAAAGGTATTTTTTTAGTAGTGCCTTTTTTCATTGTTTTATGTATTCTAGGAGCCCCATTAGGTTTCATATAGACGATTTTTGGAATCGTCGTACATCAAGTAGGATTTGGTCCATAACCAACCAAAAATTTGTGCTAAAGAAGTTTCCAAAAAAGGAAGAAAAAAAACTAGTCCCTTTTTATTTGAATGTATTTTATTTCCAAAGCTGTAGTTATTGTTTTATTCTTACATCTAACTTTATTCATCAACTAATGAGAGAATATCAATGGGTAAAATCTTATGTTAAATAATATCTACGGGTAAATGTCTAGCCGCGTCGATAATTCTGATTTTGAATATCCATGGGACGAGCCATTTACACGTAGATATTATGTAAGGAATGATTTTACCTATAGATGAAATCTTATAAAAGATTTTACCCTTTGCTAGATAATATCTGAGTGCAAGAGACTGAGATATATAATATGTACATATTAACCTCTTGCACTCATATGTTATCTAAGGAAAATACCCTTTTACGTAGATAGATAATATATGAGTGCTAGAGGCGGCGCTTGAATTCTCTCAACACCAAAGTTTCCATTATGGTCGTTTCTTGCCATTTGATCAGCAACTCTGTTGGCTACAATGTTATTGATTTCTCTTTCGGAATGAGATTATTCACCACCGGCGGATGTACTTTCAACATGTACCTTTGAATTGATTGTGAAAATCTAAACTCAAATTCACATAAGGAGGGCCCTCATCCCCAAAACCTAAGTTGTTAAATATGGTGGGTGGTCATACAATAGCAAGTATCCAATGTGGAACAACTTTAACACGCCTAAGTTGTGAGGTGAGGGAAGTCAATCTCTTAATATGGTTAGTACAAGGCTCTCTTAATATGGTGGGTGATACAATAGCAAGTGACCAATGTGGAACAACTTTAACACGCCCCCAATGTGGAACAACTTTAACACGCCCTCAAGTGTGGGCTTATATTAATATGGTGGGTGATATAATAGCAAGTGACCAATGTGGAACAATCTTAACACGCCCCTCACGTGTGGGCCTATAAAGAGCCTAGGCTACATGGCACAGTACAAGGGACCAACAAAGAAGCCCAACACTTGTATAATATAGGGGTGACTCTCATACAATGTGGAAAATCTAGACTCAAACCCACATAAGAGGAGAGGAGGTAGGGCTGAGCTTGGGTCGGGTTGGGTTCTTTGGGTTGGGTTTGTATATAGTATTAGTCGTGTTAGTTTAAGAAAATACTAACACAAACCAAACCAAACTATTAGAAAACTCAATGGTTTGGTTCGGTTTGTTCGGGTTGGATTGTGTGTTGGGTTTTGGGTTTTAAGCCATAAACAATGTACTTGTAATCAAACTTCCATGTTATAATCGAAATTCAAATTTTAAACCACATGCTCATAGTAATAGTCATTAAAGAGAACAATAATTAAAGACAACTTTTATGGATATCATATTATGAATCCAATAAACTAAAAACAATCTTAAATATGTTTTACGAGTTGAAAACAGGCCCCAGTCTGTTTTATCATGCTGAAACAAGTTTGAGTTTGTTTTTGACGAGTTGAAAACAAACTTTACTTGGTTTGATATCGAGTTGATATAAAATGTGTTAAATATCAATTTTTTGGTATTTAAATTATACTTTTGAGAAAATGGTCGTTTAAAAACGAGCCTTAAAATTGTTTATCTTCTGTTTGTGAACAGAAATGGAATTTTATAATCAGATGACTCCTATTGGTGCGTCAATTCGAGGAGAAAGCTCCCAGGTTGCGGGAAGTGAAGTGATTTTAAAACAGGTCAAAATTGAGCCTGACAGAGACCTCGAGGAAGAGGAATATGCTTGGGTTGTAGACACTGGGGCTACCCGACATATGTGTGCGAACAGATCATCGTTTTTTAGTTACCAACATCTCAAAGGTGAGAAAATAGTAATGTCAAATTCAACTACTTCCGATATCATTGGATGCGGTCATGTTCGATTGAATTTGACGTACGGGAGAGCATTGATTCTTCGAGATGTCCCGCATGTGCCGGACTTGCGATGAATGTGGTTTACGCAGTTTGACTTACCTACCAGGGTCCGTGTTGGTATTTGATACATACAAATTCAAATTAATAGATGAAGGCGGGGTAATTGCTGAAGGAACAATAGATGGAGGTCTATGGATGATGGATCTCCGTGTTGTTACATAAAGTAGAAATTGTAATTTCTATTTTAGTGTATGGAATAATAAATATTCTTGATGTGTATTGGTTCAAATAATTTTCTTATTATGTTTTGAACCGTTGTTGCCAGTTGAGGCATATATGATTAATACGTTGCAAACGAGAAATAATTTCGTATGACGAATGTACCTAAAAATTATTTAATTGGCAGATTAATCATAAGGAAAATATGCCAAAATGTTTAGTGAAAACATTATTTTGACGTGTCGTGTAAGTTGGAGAAATTATCTTCATGATAAATTCTCATTTTGGTGACGACTCGTAGAACTTTTATTCGTTGAATAAAAAAATGAAATGAACACCGAGGTGTTTTGATTTGAAATGCGTACCAGTGGTGGTACAAGTTGTTGAATCAATAAATAATCTTTTTTATACCGTGAGTTGAAATATGACTAAAATTGAAATGGTTGGTGATACAATGTGGTGTCACAAGCCTATGGCATAACGATTAGGAGTGGAAATTATTTATTTCCTAAATCCAAAAATGGATGAATATAAATCATTATGTCGAATGATTTATTGTATGTAGTGTTAAACATGCATAGATGTGTCAAAGCAAATATGACTTAGGCACGGTCTCCTTCTGTGGAAAGAAACATAGACATGTAAAAGTTAAATTATACGAGTTGTGTGATTTACATATTTATGCTAATCGAGAGTCGGTAAAGATTATTTATCGATCATTGTATAAAATAAAGTTGTGTCTAATTTTGCTAAAATAGCAAAGATAAGACAACAAAGGAGTTATAAACCTATAAGAATGAAGTTGGAAAAACAACTAAGCGAATAAACCTAGCAGAGAATCGTAGTGGAAAAAGTGCGGCCACACTTTTTCTTTTGTTCAACGATTTTCGGCAAAAGCCGCCGTTTTTAACAAAAGCCGCGGGTTTCGGCAAGAAAGGTCTTGTCTTTAAACAAAAGTCGCCGATTTTCGAGAAAAATGCTATTTCGCTAGTTTTACGACCGTGTTGATTGTTTTTAGATGTTATCTGAGAAATGCTGAATTTCAACCGAACTCTTAAAGAGTTGGTTAAAGCATGGTGAATAGTTCGAGTTAATCTCCGAACTTGTGGGGGGAAGCGATAGTTTCCACCGGTTTCATTCTTTATAGGTTTACATCGAACATATGGATAAAGATCCCATATGAGAGCTTATCTACGAATACTTGGAAATGTGGGGGTGTTTAGCAAAGGTGGGAATACCTAAACTAAACAATGTAAGGCCAGGATGGTAGCCAGAGGTTATCACCAAAAGAGGGTCTTGATTTCTTCATACAAATTCACTAGAAACTCGACTTTCATCGATATGAGTACTTATCGCAGATGTTGTGGTATGTAAGCTTGAAATCCATCAAATGGATATTAAGACTGTTGTCTTAAATAGTGAATTAGAAGAATATATGCTAATAATGAGGAGTACTCATGATATGGGACTTATAGATGTAATTTTGGGGATTAAAATCTCCAGACTATCTGAGGGACTAGTGTTATCACAATCTCACTACATTGAATCCGTCCTGAGGAGATTCAGTGTTTATGATGAAAGTCCTGTGAAAACACCTATTGACTTAAGTCTTCACTTAGTCAAAAATAAAGGTGACCGTGTCTCGGTTAAAATATTCTCGGATTATCGGTTGTTTAATGTACATAGAGAATTGTACTAGACCGGATATTGCATGTCTGCCGTGAATAAACCGAGCAGTTTACAAATAATCCTAGTGAGGATCATTGGAAAGCGATATTACGGTACACGAGTACTTGAAATATTCAATGAATGCGGGATTAGAAAGATCCTGTGATGCCAAGTGGATTTCTGATTCTAAAGAATTACAATTCACATGATTGGTGATGTTGCGGTGTTATGGAAGTCCACAAAGAAAACGTGCATTGCACTTGACAAAGCTGGTGAAGAAGCTAAGTGGCTTCTAAATTTCCTAGAGGAGATTTCTTGCTGGACTACACCGATTGCTTCCACAGTGATAGCCAATCGGCTTTACACCGAGCACAAAATAGTTTGTATAATGGTAAGTCTAGACATATACGTCAATGACATGATACCGTTAAATAATTGATCTCTAGTGGTATGATTTCCATCGATTATATTGGATCGAAGGAAAATCTTGCAGATCTGCTTTCAAAATGTTTACTAGAGATCGATTGTCAGTTTTGACACTCAGAATGGGACTTAAGCCTATTGAAAGATAAGCTTTGTAATGGTAACCCTACCATGTTGACTGGAGATCCCAAGATCTTGGTTCAAAGGGACAACTAAGTTATGAAGTCGTCGATGAACACTTAACCATTACGTGAATAAAAGTGTTGTCTGCCAGAAGTGTGAAGGATAAGTGAAAACTTTTAATGATTCCTATAATTTGATTAAATTTGAGTGGAGTATGGCAGAATACTCTTGATAGGAGGTCACCTATGTAAGTGCGAAGTGGGGCCGCTTCAAAGAGAGTTCAGAGGCTAGAATTCTCTAACGCACTTTCTGAAACCAGGTGTGATTCAGGGCCAAAACGAATCCAGTCATGAGAACCAAGTACAGTGTTAAGGGAAATATTGTGTGAGTACTATTGTCTGGTTTTACACTAAAGGCCGAACGGTTCAAGACTTAAGTTCACCGATTAGCCGAGTAAATCCGATAGTATTTCACTAAGGCGGGTTCAAAGCCGAAGCTACCTCTCCCGATGCAATATTTTTACGCCGAATCTCTTCGAGTCTGCATACGCATTAATTTCCATTCATGTATATCATATTATGAATCCAATAAACTATGACATAACCAACAACATATAGATATAGTAACTTAACCATTAAGGAAGACATACACTAATTTTTAAATGTTAAAAAAATGATTCATGTTTCATTAAAAAATAGAGTAAAAGACATTTTGCCCCCTGTGGTTTGTCAATTGAAGGCTTTTTTTCCTCAACTCTTGGTTTAAAAATATATGGTTCATTTTCCATCGTTTTTCCCCGGGAGCTACATGGGTTTTTTTAAACAAACCATCAATTAAAAAATCAAAAGGCGAATACAAAAGAATATTCCGTCGGAATATTCGTTTTTTTTTAAATTTTATTCCCATTTTACCCTTAATTAATTTTTTTTTTTCTTTTTTTCCTTCGATTCAAAGCATTATTACCCTACCTTCTTCCCCGAAAAATAAGGACTGGAGTACGGGAGTTGAGGGTCGCCGACAAGGGTTCCACCATCCCTGTGGCTGCGATTTCCGGTGATATTGACAATTCCGACCGCGATTTCCTACTTTTTCCGGTGGGGTTAATGATTTGCTTAATTTTCCATGATTTTTTTTCTTTCGCCGCTTCTCCTTTCACCAATTTTCTGCGTTTTCCGGTGAGTTATATTTAAAATTAGGCAAACAGTTAGAATTTCAGATGGAAAATCCCATAAATTACTGTTTTCGTCATTTCAAATTGGTGATTGAAATTACTTTTACTTTATCTTTTATCCCCAATTATAGACATAAATTTCTTGTGTTTTATGTGTTTTACTAGCCAATTCTGCTGCTGCCAATTTGTTTAACTATGTTGAATTTGAACATCTATTATAATTTGAAAACAAAATTCAGTAGAAAATTGTAGTATTGAATTATCATTATGGCAATGTGCTGATTTTAAACCTTTCTTTTAGGTAACATAAGAATCCGGGCAGAGTTTTGATTCTGAGTTTGGTTTGGGTCCATGGTTTTGTAGTATTTTCCTTCTTTAATGGACATATTTTGCAGTCAGGTTTTTTTAATTTGTTTTGTTTACTTTCGGTATCTTTCACTCTTTGTTTACATACAAAAGTCCTTGGGATTATTTTGAAAGTATTTCATGATTTGTGCTGATAAAAGGCTATGTTTTGATATTTTTCTTGATCTTTATGTTAATCCCTTGTAGTATTATTACAACTAAAAGATGTTGCTGCATCAGTGTTTGAGCTCTGGAACTTAATGGAGAGTAACAAAGACAAGAAAGTTAATTTCTCTTGGATTAATTCTATCGTTAATTTAGCAGAATCAGACATTTTGGGGCCTGGTGCTCTTTCATTGGAGATTATTCAACAGCTACTCCGATGGGTTTTTGAAGGACGAGGGCAAAAATGGTATATTATTTAAAAAAGGAATATTCCGATGGAATATTCTCTTATATTTGCATGAATTTGTGTTTGATGGTTTATTTAAAACTCCAGGGGGGTGAACCATATATTTTTAAATCACGAAGGGGCAAAAACTTCAATTGACAAACCACAGGGGGCAAAAGGTCTTTTACCCTAAAAAATATTATATTCATTCATCAATTAATCATTTTAATATGATTCAGGTTTACAATCAATGGGTTCATTAATTCTGATTTGATTTTGACCGTCTAACACATGTTTCTTCAATTTTCAATTATCACGCCACAAAAATAAATACCGATCGAAAATGATAATGAATAACAATAGCCATTTTCATTGGCCATTAATAGAATAACCTATTGTAATGTCTTTCGGGTTGAGTTGGGTCGAACCGAAGAAAGAAATTAAAACCCCAAACCAACCCAATAGTATTCGGGTTGGGTAAAAAACCAACCCAAAATTTTTGGTTTCAATTGGGTTGGGTTATTTTGGGTTGGTTCAGTTTTGATTTTGGATTGGTTTGGATTTTTTGGGTTTCGCTCAGCCCTAAGAGGAGGGGTCTTATCCCAAAACATAGGTTGCGAGGTTAGGAAAGTCAATCTCTTACTATGGTGGGTGATACAATAGCAAATGCCAAATATGGGACAATTTTAATGTTGATAGCACTTTATAATACTCCCTTCGTTCCTAACTATATGTCGCAGTTGCCAAAATCAAATTTTCCTTTGTATATGTCGTAATTACATTTCCAATACATATTTTAATATTTTTTCCGTTTTTCAATACAATTTTTCAATTTTCTAGGCCCATTCAACCAATCAATTTTTCATATTCATTACACCACTACACTTTCTAAGATTTTTTTTGGAGTACTCATTTTCTTAATCTGTGTATTTTTCTCAAACACGACATATAATTAGGAACGGAAGAGTATATTTTTCAAATGAATAAATCATTCTCATCCATTAATTTATGTGATGTCACCTTCACCGAAGCAATGATTTGAGGTACGTACCCGGTTCATGAACAACCATTAATCTTATATTTATTAAGTGCTAAGGCACTTTACCCACAAGAGGCCACGTCGCAACCTTTCGGACTGATGCGTGACACTTAAATTTTTTTTTTTTTTTTTTTTTGTATTTTAAATTTACCGAAGCACTTTTTTTTTTAATTTTTTTTTTTTTATCTAGGGTAAAAACCATGATTTCGGTTATCTCGTTATATATAAATCGATTTATTTTTTTTGACTCTCCGTTACATAAATCGAACCAAAGTGTATATTTCGATACGCTTCATTTTTGGTGCCTCCAACTGACAGTGCGGATTCAGTTTTACATTTCAATCAACCGAAAAATTTCGATTTCTCGATTCGATTTCGACACAACAAAGTGTATATTTCGATACGATTCATTATTTTTTCCCTTCGGTAAAAACTAGGGATTTCGGTTATCTCGTTATATATAAACCGATTTTTTTTCCAACTCTCCGTTACATAAATCGAACCAAAGTGGTTCATTTTTTGTGCCTTCAACAGACGGTGTGGATTCAGTTTTACATTTCAATCAACCGAAATATTTTGATTTCTAGATTCGATTTCGACACAACAATTGAATATCCACAACAAAGTGTATATTTCGATACGGTTCGTTTTTTTCCCCTTCGGTAAAAACCGGGATTTCGGTTATCTCGTTATATATAAACCGATTTTTTTATCCGACTCGCCGTTTAATAAATCGAACCAAAGTGTATATTTCGATACGGTTCATTTTTAGTGCCTCCAACTGACAGTGCGTATTCAGTTTTACATTTCAATCAACCGAAAATTTTCGAATTCTCGATTCGATTTCGACACAACAAAGTGTATATTTCGATACGGTTCATTTTTAGGTTCTCCAACAGACAGTGCGGATTCAGTTTTAAATTTCAATCCACTGAAAAATTTTGATTTCTCAATTCGATTTCCACACAACAATTGAATATACACTGCAAAGTGTATATTTCGATACGGTTCATTTTTAGTACCTCCAATAGACAATGCGGATTCAGTTTTAAATTTCAATAAACCGAAAATTTTCGATTTCTCGATTCGATTTCAACACAATAATTGAATAAAACCGTGTATTTTTTTATTTATCAAATGTGTAACTTTTCGATTCATTTTTCCCCTTTTTTACAGTGGTTTCTTTTTCCCCTCGGTAAAAACCAGAATTTCGGTTATATATAAACCGATTTCTTTTTCGACTCTCCGCTACATAAATCGAACCAAAGTGTATATTTCGATACGTTTCATTTTTAGTACATCCAACAGCCAGTGCGGATTCAGTTTTAAATTACAATCAACCGGAAATTTTCGATTTCTTGATTCGAGATCGACAAAACAATTGAATATACACAACAAAGTGTATATTTCGATATGTTTCAGTTTTAGTATCTCCAACTGACAGTGCGGATTCAGTTTTAAATTTCAATCAACCGAAAAATTTTGATTTGATTTCGGGACAACAATTGAATAAAATCGTGTATTTTTTTTTACCAAACGTGTACCGTTAGTAGTTTTCGTAGAAAAAAAAAACGGAAAGACCGGCGGATTTGAAGTTCTACTGTGTAGTGTACGATAGAAGATGATTCAATTTTAGCAATAAAATACAACAACAAAAAAATAAGGGCAAACAAATATCCGTGTCAAGAAGGTGTGCTCGCATGTGACCATGTGGACACCACATTAAATGTTTTATTAATTTGAACAACATAACGTCGGTGGAACCGATGACTGTGTGCAGTACGAACGTCACTGAAATTGACGTTGAAATACAAAATCACTTTTTATATTCTTCGGACCGTTTGACACGCGTTTTTTTCCACCAAATGAATGGACACGAGATCAATGACGTATTCATTAATGATAAGAAAGAGAAATGTCGTATAGAAAATGAATGAAATGCATTTTCACGCATATTAATGATCTGGAAGCTAAGGCGTCCCGGGAGATTTGACAGTGTAGTTATAATCCGCTTATTGTTTTTCTATAATGTTTCATTACGTAAAGTCGAAACTAAAGAGATAGATTTTATAACATTGTTCTCCGATACATCATATTGTGGTTTATTTTGTAGGGGAAACCTCCTGATAAGGCTGGAAGAGAAGTGATTCACAATATTCACGTATCTAAAAAAAAGCTACCTCTTGCAGAGAATGTGATATGTTTCGATTGCTCTATTTGTCTTGTTCCTTGAATTATTTCGGTTTAAGTGTACGCACTACTAAAAATTCTACTTTTTGCCGCGGCTGGAAAGTGCCACTAAAGCCTAAATAAGTGACACAATAGACCTATTGTGACGCCTATTGTTTTTGTGTCACCCGTGGCAAGCAACTATGTGGCAAAAGGTTCTTGCCACGCCTTTGGCCAAAGTGCGACAAAAAGTAAAAATCTATTGCCACAGTACTATACACCGCGGCAAAAAAATAAAATCTATTGTCATGGTAGCACACCGCGGCAAAAAGTTAAAATCTATTGCCACAGTACCACACCGCGGCAAAAAAGTAAAATCTCTTGTCATGGTGCCACACCGCGGCAAAAAGTTAAAATCTATTGCCATGGTGCCACACCGCGGCAAAAACAAATAAAATTAAAAAAAAATCAGAAAATTTCCCACCCCAATCCCCACCCTGCCCACCCAACCCCACCCCGCCCCCCGCCCCCCGCTCCCACCCCCGCCCCCCGCCCCCGCCCCGCCCCGCCCCCGCGCTGCCCCCACCCCACCCCCACCGCCAAGAAAAAAAACACGCCATATTCTCCGCTGAATACTAAACTAAAACCAAACAAAAGAAACAAAATTTTGTAAAAGCTAATATGCTGCCCATTAAAGTGTAACATTAGTACGAGTTTTCAAACCTAAATTGCATAAATGACTCAAAAGCTAATCTACAACCATAAAACAATTCCCTAACTCGTTCAAAAGCGAGAAGATGGAGAATCCATCTTACCATCCACTCTTTCACATTCCGCATTCAAAATCCGCTTTGAGGACAACAAACCACTACACCGCAATTCTAGCTCAAATTCAAGAAAGCATAACACAAATCATGGCATTTCATCGACTCATTCTTGACAGTGTCTTTCATAGATCAAGAAAGCTACACCGGGTCACCCTTGACGTATACCGTGCCCTACGGTACAGGGGAAGAATGCTTGGTATATCTTGCAGAAGATGGAAATCGTGGCATAACCCGAGAAAACTCTTGTTTTCACTATCTTGGATTACGAGGGCCTCCTAGTCAAGTTTTCACTATACCAAAGAAATTAGATCAAAATGTGAGTGCTACCAATACAGAGCATTCGAAATCCCACAACCCCACCAAACCAAATAAAGACTTGGTCCCAAACCTAATACTAAAGTAAGTATCTTGAATCGAATGAAGCTATATAAGCCTCAACGTTGAACAAGTAGAAATGGAAAGCAAAACACACTAAAAACAGAAAAGGGAAAGGAGGTGCGACAGTAAAACTAGTATCGACAGAAGCAAATATAGAAAAGTAAAAATTGGCATAGAAAAAAAAATCCAACTTAGCTCCAAGCTCAAAGACCTGAAAACGATTATGAAAGAACCAAATACACATAAAAGTCATCCAAATGTACAATTTGAAACATACTTCGAGAACTGAATGTCTAGCTGGCAAAACGTGAAGGCAAACTATAGGCATCATGATTGACTGAATGAAACTTCATCTTTTAATACTTTATCAAAACAGATATGTAATATAGTAGTATTGATACTACTTCATACACAATACAGAGTTTTGTATTTCAATAGATTAAAATGCTTTGAATTCAACACTTCAATTCAATGCATTGTTATCTACTACCTGATAAAAATGCAGCGCAGAGCAGAGCACTAGTACCTTCATCTGGGGTATTAGGGCAGGTCCACCATATACAAATGATGTATAAATCTGAACAAGTGAAGCTCCGGCTCGTATTTTCTTGTATGCATCCCCCCCCTAAAACATAAACATTAAGAGGAGACATAAACAACGAGATAATACTAAATAAAGCAACCTATAAGATCAATACTAGCATTCACAAAGACAAGAGAATGGAATTACCGGGTAATACCACCACATCCAATCCATGGAATCTTGCCCTGTTCGTTAGCCAAAGCAAATCTCAGAAAAGGTACATAGGTCCATAAAAATAATGTAAGAAATAAACATTTCAATATATCTTGAAAACTACATCATCAGGGGAAGTTCACATCGATGCATGACTCAATCTTGCCTTATAAAGTCCCTGGGCAGGAGGGGGGAGGGGCATCGCCCACTTAAAGTAGAAAACAATCCAACCATTCAAGTCCACGAGCACGGCCATATAAAGAATGTAAAATTTGACGGATAAAATTGTAGGGGCACTCCGGCAAATTCGGTTTCATAGCCAACTCGGCGGGGGCACACAATATGGCTCGGAATGTGTTGGTCATACGGGCCAAAATAGTTAGTTTGCCATCTTGTTCCGTAATCTTATATACAAATTGAAAATATTCATAAGGACTCTCATTTCCGAAGCTAAAGTTTGCAAGATCATAAAAATCCCATCAATGAAAGGTAGATTTCAAAAAATTATAGAGTATCATCAATAATTGGATACCTTTGTAGAATGTACATCTCTTTCGAATATTTGTAGATAAGTTATATAGCGGTTTCCCACTCAAGCCACCGGCCCTCTTTTGTTAAAGGATCTTTATTTCGGTCTTTGAATAGTTGTATTTGAAATGATCTGTACACATAAAAAAGGGCACAATTAAATTTTATCATTGCATGTAATGTTTTGGATACCATACACTTCACCATGGCTCTTTGTTACACTTTTAAGCATTGTCCTATTTTATGTACTTTAGCAGGCCCTTCCTCTGCACTATTTTAAACTTGAATATGTCAACGTTAGGATCTCCTCCAAAATTGTCATAATAAGAGCTTAAGATGGTAGCTGCATAATCATGTCATGAATCTCAAATGACTATGAGAACAAAAGAAAGCAAAAGATTCAAACAAAGAAATGAACACATAAAATGTATAGACACACCATGATCAGGATTCAGGTGCTTCTAACAATGATTTGATGGGAATCTCTGCCACTTCATCATGTTCATGTTACAGTTAACTCCGTTTACTCTTGGTTAGCACTATTATTAACACCAGCAGGCTCCAAGTAATAGAGAACCGAGAGTGAGGTGTGTATTTTTCTTTGTAACATACGGACTCAGTTACGTCTATTACCATCTTAGTTGTGTACGTGAGCAATGGGATCAAAAGACACAGTTTTCTGACTCCTCCCACAAAGGCTTCGCCAAGAAAACAACTTCTATTATATCAGACAACACAACAGTTTGCAAGAATTTGCCAGAGGTGGAATGCACATAGAAGAATAGCATGAATGAAAAAACAAGGTATTCCCATTTTAATGCAAAATTGAGCTAGACCAAAATGCATGAATAAAAAAACAACTAAACTATATGGCTTTTTCTATTTTTCCTGCAATATTTGTATGATATTTGCTAAGTAATCAAATCAATAAAGGTCTTTTGCCCTTTTGTAGTTTAATTAGTATGCATAAGCACTACAAAAATGGCTACCTTGGAACAATGACCGATTTGTTACCGATTCAGATACTATTTGCCATAGTTACAACATTTTATAAATAAATCAATAAACTGATGTTAAATGAAAAAAATGTCTTGAAGAACCAAATGCATCAGGAAAATTCCCTGTGAAATCCTTAACAATGGCAAAAATCTAGGATTCATTTCTCGAGCAGGCTATCATTCAGGTCAAATAAAAATCTTCAAGTGAAAATGCACTCATGTTTCTGCGAGAAGGCACACGAAAGCATTTGAAAGAATAAGAATGTTGAAAACTGGAAGACAGGTCAACATTCACTCGCAGAGAGAATAGAGAAGCGTATCAAGCTCTGAAACCTCTTAAGCTTGCTGATACGAACTCAGGCAAGTCAAAAAATAAACAAAAACGATTTCCAATTCCACCGGCGGAGAAATCTAGATTTTCAAAGGTTTTTCTGCAATCAAACGATTCCAGATTGCAGGCGCCGAAAGAAACAAAATGCAATAATAGAAAGAAAAAGGTACAAACCGGAAGAAGATCCGCTCTAGTGATTGAAAGGTGATTCCATGGCTTCCAAACTAATTGGCTACAGGAACAAATCTAGGAACGAATCTCTGCGCTCGGCTCTGGCGATTTGAGATCCTGGAAACCTATTTTCTTCACGTATTTATCCTAAAAAAGGAAGATTTATTTGGTTATCGTATTTTATATATTTCTTTGATGATAAATTTCGACGAGTTAATATGTTTTTGTCACACTTTTTTTACCTCTCTGACACAATAGATGAAGCGCCACATTCCTCCGCCAAAGTTTTATTGATATTTTATTCAAAAAGAAAAAACAAATTGGTCTCAAGCGAAAAAATATATCTTTTGTGGCGGTCATCTCAAACTGTGACTAAAGGGTATCGTTAGTGGCAGTTTTTTAATGTGCAGTAAAAAAAGTGACACAATAGCCAACTTTTCTTGTAGTGACGTGATTTATTTCACGTTGGAGATCTATTCTTTGATGTTATCATTGATAACGATTTATGTTGAGTCCGCCGTGCCTTGCACGGCTCACGTTCCCTAGTATTTAATATTAAGGGGGAATGAGGGAGAAGGACAAAAATATTTCATCAATTAAGTAGAAGGACGGTCTTTTGAAACTTTTGCATAAAGGACAAAACTATTTATCCACTATCGAAATTCACTTGTGTTCGAAATTCACTGTTTAAATTCACTGCCGAAATTCACTGTCGAAATTCACTAATTTTCAAAATTCATTGTCGGGATTCATTTGATTTTCGGGATTCATTTGTCAAAATTCACTATCGAAATTCACCGATTTCGGAATTCACTAGGGAGATTCACTGATTTTCGGGATTCACTGTTTGTCCTTCTCGCTATAAAAATTATGCAGTTGTCCTTCTCCCTATAAAAAATATGTAGTTGTCCTGTTGCTTAATAATATTTCAGATTGTGTCCTTATCCCTAATTTTCCATAATATTAATGGTTCAACATGTTATAAACCGTATATGAAAATGGTTCAATAGTGTTTTGAACTGGCAGTTAAGCAAAGAAACAAACCTTGGTTCTGGTTAACAAGAGGTTTTGATCGAAAACGGCTCGTTCCTTCAATTTTGAGGCGGTTTTGGAGCGTTAGACATGTGAATCATTGGTTCACAAATTGGAGAATGAACAAAACATAACTAAAATCTAATTTTAATTAGAGCGTGTGAAAGGAATATTTGATTAAAAGAAGTTAGATTTTTTTTTTCTTTAAAGCAATCGCAATTATAATCAAATTCAAGTTGACTCTGCGTCTATGATCTTTTCATTTTTAATGTCCTCACTTACTTCGTTTTTTTTAATAACTTGTATATGTAATTACTTGGACCGAACTGCAAAGACAGATCAACCACGATGCCTAAGAGTGAAATACAATCCGAAAATAGGGTTTGGATTATATTGTACATCTTAGGATATAAACTATATTAAAGCTGTAGTTACATAAAATTTTATTTTATATTGTTGCATGATTGTACTACTTTTATCACTTTATAAACATTTTCTTCATAATACATAAACCTTTTAAAAACTCTATATCGTATCTACTACACATAAACATTTTCTATATTAGATAAATATAATTAATCTTTTCTCTACTACACACAAAACTTTATAAATAAATCACAGCTTCTTGTACACCTTGCTTTGATGACTCGTTGCTAATCCAATCGTTCAGTCAACTTTCTAAGTGGGATTCTCTTAAAATTGTTCTGTCTAATGTGTACACAAGTTGAAGTGCAATTCCATTTGTTGGAGGATACTCCCAATTTGTGTACATGTCTAAATGTATATTTGTTTTATTATAAATTTTTTTTTTCTCTCTTGAAAGTGAATTTATTATTTATTTCAAAACCTATAAATAACATCGGTTTCATCGTTGAAGGAAACTACAAAATGAAGTCAAATTAAACCATGTCTTAATTAGCTGGGTTGATTAATTAAGCACAAATAATGAAAACTAATAAAAGCATAGCCGTAAAAGATGGGAGGCTTATGCGATTGACATGATGGAGAGAAAAGCTCGGAGAATTAAAGAATTAGAACATGAATTGCATTAGACTTTTCAACGAATTACCGTTTTAAACACTGTTTTCTCCTTTTTCTCTCTTTTTAATGATCGAGAATCTATAAGAAATGCCTTCCATGTGAGATGTGACATAAATTTTTATAGATTTTATATTTTAGATATCCAACAAAAGAGTATGCAACATTTATGACTAGTTTGTTTCCCAAAAATGAAATGTAAAGAAAATGAAATTACATTACAATAAAATTAAAATTAGGTCGGATAGAGTAGTTGGCTACGTAGATTTCCGAGTTGGAACGTTAGAAGGTATATGTTCACTCTCTAGTAGCTAGTAGCAGGCAAGGGTGAAACCAGCCTATCTAGAGGAGGTCAAGTGATATACTGAGATTCGAGATTTCTTTTTAGTATTAAAATGCTTTTTGTTTTGTTGTTAGAAAATATGTTTTAGACTCTGACGATGTTACTGGAATAAACTCCTAAATCCGCGCTCTTGGTGAAGTTAGTTCTTAAAATAAAAAAAAATCATATATATATGATCAAGACAAGTTGTTGGCTTTTGGTCAAGTTCAATAAGGGGAATAACCGGACAGGATGTTTAGATAATTTGTAATACGTTTATTAAATCAAGAATTCTCTTGCATTAAAGATTATATATAAGATATTTGGATCAACAAAGTAGAAGTATTTGTGGTGAGAGATTATTTACGGCATATGGCTATGACGCAACTGACAGCTACATGGATATGATAAAGAGAGACCTCCGATGTTCATCTTCGCATCTAGAGCAGTAGAACGAGCCAAGAACCTTCGTCTTGCTTGACAAATGCTTGACAAATGGATAATTAATGATTTTTGTAGTAGTTAATCGTAAGAGGTTTTGAATTTTATTTTTTGAATTATGTATGATTGTCTTTGGCCTATTGCAATAAAAAGTTCGCTTTTTTAAAAAAACAAAAAAACAAAACAAAAAAAAAAAAAGATTATATATAAGTGTCCTGTATTAGGGAAAAGATCCCCAACGGTGCACCTACCTCCATGAAGTCCGTAAACGGTGTCGTTTTGGCAAACGGTGTCGTTTATAGACCGCTCGACCTGCACAGTCGGGGATCGAGGTCCCCTGTATTACACTCCAATTGGCAAATTATAGAATAAAAGCCAAATATAAGGTGCCATAGATAGATATGTGACGGCAAAGACAAAGAAGTACTTCTCTGCCAATTAATTTCTGTAACAGTGACACCAAAAATTAATCATGGCAAAAGTGTTGAGAAATTCATGGCCTTTGATTCATGGACTTTGCAGTTCAAACTTCTTCAACTTTCTTCCCTTTGTTCTTGGTTTATCACTTGGTGTAGTCTCTACTCTCTTCATCAAAACCTTCTATATTTCCTCACCGTCGAATACACTTGTCTCTGCACTTCCGATCATCGTTTCAAAAACCCCAGAAAATTCCACCTCACTTTTTCCTCCACCGCCACCACCTCCAGCGGCTAAGGAGGATATGAAGCTTATGCATAATATGAGTGATAAAGAGTTGTTATGGAGAGCTTCAATGGTCCCTTTAGTGGAAGAATTTCCATTTCCATACGAACCAAAGGTGGCGTTTATGTTCTTGACACCGGGACCTATGCCGTTGGGTCCTCTATGGGAGAAGTTTTTTAAAGGACATGAAGGGCTTTATTCCATTTACGTTCATACTCATCCTGCATACAACATCACTGCGCCGGAAACTTCCGTCTTTTACGGCAGAACAATACCTAGCCAGGTTAGTTTTTTTTTTTTTTTTTTTTTCCTTGTTTGCTGCAGTGGAATTGACTTCAAATCCAACGTTTCACTGTTCACTGTTTATGTATTTTTTACAAAAATAACCTCGAAAATAACGTTGAAAAAATATCAAATGAGATGTCTAAATAAAGAAGACGTGGAGAGGAAAAATATAATGAAAGAATTACCATCTTTCGACAATCAGATCAAAAGATATATTCGTTTTTGTAGTTGAATACGAAAGAATATAAATCACAGTGGAATAAGATATGTCTTTTTTACCCAGAAAAATATTTCACCGTCTTATTTGCATATTTGTATGTTCAATTTGTCTCTTTTTGACAATAAACCCATAATTAAATTTGTCCGTGTTCGTATATATCCTGCTCAAATAGATCATTTTTTCATACATTACGAAAATCGTAATGCATGTTATTTTATTTTTGTATAAAAAGAAGACTAACCTTTCAAAAATTCTCATTAATTGAAAATGAAGGCATATTTAAATCTCACCTCGGCGTAGCTAACATGACGGTTGAGGAGCCGTTTGTCCGCATGATTAGTAAGTGGCTCAAAGATACCATGTGGTACGGGAGTCACTTGTTCCGCCGTATAAAGCTCAACGTAGTATTGGCGAACCATATCAGTTAGGGCCGCATGCTCACTGATCCAATTGCCCATATTGTCCTTTAGAGATAGAATTTGATTTTTCCGCCTCCTTCGTTTGGTAGATAAGTGGAAATACCGAGTATTTCTTTCTCCATCCTCAATCCATTGCAATCTATATTTTTGGTACCATAAGTCTCCTCCTGAGATAAAATGTCATCATACTCCTGCAAAAGAAAATTATTCAATTTTGTCAAAAAAGCCGACAGGGCATTAGATAAAGAGTGTTGGTTCCCTTCGATCCTGGATTTGCACCATGTTTTGCGATCCGTGTTTTTAGTACCGTGTTTTGGTACTAAGGTTGTCAAGCGCTGCGTGCAAATCATCATCAACAAAGTGCCACGACTCCTGTAAAAAAATCAAAAAATCCACATGTTTCAACCAGCAGGCCTGAAACCTGATGGGTTTATCCCCATGAGCTTGAGTGCGTAAAGGATCCAAAGTGAGGAGAATGGGGTGGTGGTCCGAATGTACACGCAGGAGGTGATAAATGCAAGAGTTCGGGTAAGTATTCCACCATTTCGAGTTGCACAAACCTTGGTCAATATGTTGTTCAATGGTTGAGGAACTGTGAATAGACTTAGATCAAGTAAAGCGAGGGCCATGAAAAGGTAGTTCAAATAAATCAGCACTGTTAATAAGATCCCGTAGACGATATACCGACTGCCTAGAAACCGGTCGACCTCCTCATTTATCAGAAGCATAGATCACCTGGTTTAAGTCTCCAATAATACACCTAGGTACGAAAATAAAACCAGCAGTGTCTTCAAACAAATCCCAAATTGGCAGGGGTCGGGGAGGCATAAGTGAAAGAGATGAGCCAATTTACCAAATTGTTACTTACAACCGCCATAATTGCAATTTGATCTGTGGCATATAAAAGGCGGAGATCAATGAAGGACGCAACCAAAAAAATCCATAGTCCCCCACTAAATCCCCTAGCTTCAACCGCAACCATGTTTGTGAAATTACCAAGACGGAGGATTCGGTCCGCTTTATTGCTTGATGTTCTAGTTTCCATGAGAAAAAGTATTGTTGGTTGGTGTTTCAAAAGAAGATCTTTTAAATGACGGAAAAAAGCGGGGGAGCTAGCTCCACAACAGTTCCAGGATAAGACTTTCATTGGGAGACATGGTGAGCGTTATGAATGTGTCCAGGAGCATCAATATTTGGCGGGATTTGATTTGGTAAAGTACCGGTGGTGCTTACTGTGTGTACAATGTCGGGTGGATTGGCTTTAATGTAGGCGGAGTCATGTTCAGTAGCATTTTCCTCCTCTATAATCGCGTCCACAGCCATGGCTTCACTTACAGTTTTTGAAATAATTTCCCTTTGTTCCTGAGGCATTTTTGGGGCGTTGGTGATGTAATTTAGGGGAGCTTGGGGGAGGCTCGAACCGGAAGGGGGGAACGATTCAATACTTGGAACAACCATCTCTTTTCCTTGACTTGGGGGGGGGGGGGGGGGTATGTTGTTTGCCTTGGTTCGAGACACGAGAGGAAACTCCATGTCCTCTACCTCAGGTATTTGTATTACGGTCACCCCGTGTTACTTGACGAATGGAAGGGCCAGCGTTAAAAGATGGAATGCTGTTAAATTTTTGTTGCAAGGTGTTAACCGGAGCTCCTACACTTTCTACAATTTCTGCATCAACAAGAGGTGAGAAGAGGTTGGATGTGGCCTCATTGGTTGTGTTTTTGTAGGGAGCAAAAGGCCTAGTTGAATGCGTGGGTAGGGGCGCATGCGGGGTGGAAGCTGGAAATGGGTTCGACGTATGTGGTGGGGTTCGTTGGGGAGTGAGTTTTCTTCTTCGGCTTGAAGCGAGCATCCAAGGGCCAAAGGGGCTCGAATCGGTGGGTAGATTGACACTGACAGGTAGGTGCTTATGTGATGTGTCCATCTCTTTCACTTTCTGTGGGCAATCTTCCGTTTTATGGCCGTAAACACCACATTCGAAGCAGACCATATGCAAGCCCTCGTATTCGATTATGTAGATTTTCTCATTGAGAATAACCACAACCGGGAGGGGTTTATTAAGCTCCACTTCAACACAAACACGTACATATTTACCTCTTTGATTCCGAAGAGAAGTGGCATCAACTTTACTAGCCGTTCCAATGCAATTTCCAAGATGTAGCAGCTTCTCCGCTTCGAAATACTCAATCGGTACCCGAGAAATGCGAACCCAAATCAAAGTGGATTGGATAGTATCGCTCGAGGGGTGGAAAGAAGGGCTCCATTTTGAAATGGTAATATAATGATCTTTTCATTTTTAATGTCCTCAATTTAACTTTTTTTTCCTTCTTCTTTTTAACTTGTAATTACTTGGCCGAACTGCAAAGACAGATCAACCACGATGCCTAAGAGTGAAATACAATCCGAATCACTCGTTCTGTGGGATCAGGCGAATGGAAACCCTCAAGGTTAGGGTTTTAAAAAGAAATACAATCCGAAATTAGGGTTTGGATTATATTGTACATCTTAGGATATAAAGTTATAAACTGTACTAAAGGTGTAGATATATATATTAAAATTTTATTTTATATTTATTCCATGATTGTACTACATTATCATTTTATAAACATGTTTCTCTATGAATATTTTCTTCATAATACGTAAAACTTTTAAAAACTCTATATTGTACCATTACACATAAACATTTTCTATATTTGATACATATAAATCTTTTCTCTACTCTACACACAAAACTATATAAATAAATCGCAGCCTTTTGTACACCTTGCTTTGATAACTCGTTGCTAATCCAATCGTTCAGTCAACTTTCTAAGTGGGTTCCTTTTAAAATGGTTCTGTCCAATATATACACAAGTTGAAGTGCAATTCCTTTTGATGGAGGATCCTCCCAATTGATCTGTCTAAATATGTATATTTGTTTTATTAAATTATTATTATTTATTTATTTCAATACCTATAAATAACATTGGTTTCATCGTTGAAGCAAAGTACAAATGAAGTCAAAACCTTGTCTTAATTAGCTGGGTTGACTAAGCACAAATAATGAAAACTAATAAAAGTATAGCCGTAAAAGATGGAGGCTTAGGCGATGGACATGATGGAGAAAAGCTCGGAGAATTAAAGAATTAGAACAATTGCGCGCATTTAGACTTTTTTTTACCAATAGTACAATTTTAAACATCATTTACTCCTTTTTAATGATCGAGAAATTAAATCTATAAGAAATGCCCTCCATGTCACATAAATTCTTACATATTTTATATTTCAACAAAAGAGTATATTTATGACTCTATTGTTTCGCAAGAATGAAATAAAAAAATCATTTCAACTAAATAAAAATTGTGTGTCGTAAAGTGGGTGACGAGATAGATCAGGTAGGTGGGTAGATTTTTTAGTTGGAACATTAGAGTGTATATGTTCACTCTGTAGCTATAGCTGTAGCTGTAGCTAGCCAGCAGAGGCAGACCCAGCCTATCAAGGGGTCAAGTGACCTTACTGAAGTCTGAAAATTCTTTTTCGTATTAAAACGATTTTATTTTCTTGTTAAAATTGTAGTCTTATTGTGAGAATATGTAAATTTAGACTCGGAAGACGCACTGAAATAAATTCCTAGATCACTCGTTTTAACGGCGTGTGCTATTAAGTTATAAAAATATAAAAAATAAAAATTCATATATGATCAAGACATGCAAGTTGTTGGCTTTATTAGGTCATGTTGATCAATTAAGGGGAATAACTGGACAGGATGTTTAGATAATTTGTAATTTGTAACATTAAAGATTATAGATAAGTCCTTTAATTATTACACTCTCCAATTGGCAAATTATACAGTAATATATGCCAAATATAAGGTGCCATATATATACTGATATATGTGCTACAAAACACCAAAATCATGACAAAAGTGTTGAGAAATTCATGGCCTTTGATTCATGGACTTGTCAATTCAAACTTCTTCAACTTTCTTCTCTTTGTTCTTGGTTTTTCAGTTGGTGTAGCCTCTACTTTCTGCATCAAAACCTTCTATTTTTCTAACACATTGATGCTATTTTTCTAAACCAGGTTGTACGGGACCATCATGTCATCACATTGTCCACTAATTCTAAACATGCATGTGAAATCCATCCAAAATAAGCAAATTCGATCCGGACCACATAGTCATATTTGTGGTGGGACCACCATAAAATTTGTCTTCCTAAACACATGGGAGCAACAAAAAAAATAATGAAATCTGATTGATTTCGGATTAAAAATCATAAAATAAAACTATCATTTAAAAATGTTCACTAATCGAAAATGATGACATAATTAAATCTCGAGTTTTCGAGATATTTAAATCCTTAATTGTTGGAATGATCATATTCTTTAGATCACTTTTCGTTAATAAAGTAACGATCGCTGGTGACGAGAAAAATATATATTAAATTGTAAAATAATTGTCACAAAATTTTGAGCAAATTTTGTTATGATAGCCTATTATTTTAAAACAATGGTCTTTAAGGGCACCCTAAATCTACCGTTGCTTTTGTTATAACAGGATAGGGAATCCAGATGCAAAATACATAATTAACAGATGTAATCTAATATAAACAATCACACAAAGGAACGAAAACAAGAAGAACACATGATTTAACGTGGTTTCCGGCGTTGTGCCGACTACTCTACGCACAGGAAGAGTTATTTTATTATTTGAAATTCAGACGGATTACACACATTACAATGACCAATACAGTTGGTATTTATAGACACTGATCCCTAAATCCTAACCGCCAAGAATATTTGTCGGATTGCCGTAAATGCCCCAGATGTTGGATCACTCTGTTGATCCAACTCAGCTGATCATTGCACAGATGTAGAACTCTGTTGCACCCAAAACCTCGACGGACCAAAAGGCGGCCGTGCGACACCGAAGAAACTCGAGACTCCCACCGACTTTCACAGACTTGGATACACTTCTCAACAGACAATCACTCTACTGATGACCAGATTAGTTTCACCAAATATAGTGTTTAAGTCACTTTGCTGACTATTTTTATTGGATAAAACATTTTTCAAATATGGACACTTTTTATGAGACGGAAGTAGTATATTTTTAAAATTTACTATGGTGTCTCAAATAGATTTGGTGCGGTGCTCTTAAAGGCTCTTTTTTAAATAACTAGCATTGTGAAGTGTGTTTTGTCGATTATTATAATCATTGTATTGTGGCAGTTTTTTTAAATAGATATCTATGATGCACCGACACTTCAATATGGGCGTCGTGCGCCGTGTCCGACACAAGACACGACACGACACGCTCCGACACCGTGTCCGACACGTGTCGGCTGATTAAATTAATATTATTTAAAATTTTAATATCCGACGCACTTCCGACACGTTGTCGACACACCTCCGACACGGCGCCGACACCTCCCGACACAATTTTTTCAATGTTTTTTTTATGAAACCTGAAAATATACAATTTCTATTTTGATTACTCTGTATTATGTTTATATGTTTTTTGTTATAGACAATCGTTTTTACACTTAATTTGTAATATTTTGAAAGTCAAATCATAATTTTCTTTTTACTTTTGACACCATATAGATAATAAATATCTATTTTAGATATTGATAGAGTTTAAGTATTACATATCTTATATATATGTATATATAGATGTATATATGTGTGTATATACATATATATGTGTGTATATATATATATTATATGTAACGTGTCGGGGCCGTGTCCGTGTCGTGTCGTGCGGCGTGTCCGTGTCCGTGTCCGTGCAACATAGGTAGATACTCCCTCCGTTTTTATTATCTCTTGCATAGAGAAAATTCAAACAGATTAAAAATGTAATTAATTTGTCTGAAAAAGAGAGTAATATCACAAAATTATTCTTCCCTCTTTATGCATTGAAAATCATACCAAATTTTAGATTATTAAAATTAAGGATAAAGGTGAAAAAAAAAAAAATATTGTATTAATAATGTAAAATAACAGATAAATAAAAACAAAGTAAATTTTAAAAATGACAATTAAAAAAAGAACAGAGGGAGAGGGAGTAACTATTTTCCGATTTTTACCGTTTTCATGAGTAGCTAGTTGCTTACGATGATTGATAAAATTATATAGTTTTCCATTTCTTTTTAGTATCAGTATTTATATTTACCTAGCGATGCTATGGGATAAGATTGTCCAGGTTTGTGTGTCTAACTTCGGTGTCTAAGTAAAAACGACGTTGTTTTATGTGCGTTTTATTTCTTGAAGAAAATAAAATAAAAATAAAAAACAAAAAAAAAAAAATAAAACACACATAAAACGACGTCGTTTTTCTGGAAACCGAAATTACCTAGCGATGCTATCTGTATATCATAGACTATTTGTATACCATGATAAATTGATTGACTTTTTTTTTTAGTGGAAAATTGATTTACTTTTTAAAACTCGTTTTTAAAATGAAAAAAAATCGGTTTTTGGAAATTTTCAATTGATATAGTCCTCTTTTTTAAAATTAATTCTTAAATGGAGTAATTGACTTCTAAAATGGAGTCAGTGTTGTATGTATATAGTGGGGTGTATATTGAATTCCGAGAGAGAGGTAGGGGTAGGGGTAGGGGTGTGTTGTCCACTTGTCCTTTCAAGTTGTTATTGTCTCTTAGTCTTGCATTGATCGTATAAATTATTTGGGAAATTAGGGATAAAGACACAAATTGAAATATTTTTAAGTAACAGGACAACCACATATTTTTTATAGGAAGAAAGACAACTGCATAATTTTTATAGCGAGAAGGACAAACAAGTGAATCCCGAAAATCGGTGAATAAAGGTGAATCTCGAAATCAGTGAATTTCCACAGTGAATTTCGACAGTTAATCCCGAAATCAGTGAATTTCGACAATGAATTTTGAAAATTAGTGAATTTCGACAGTGAATTTCGGCAGTGAATTTAAACAGTGAATTTCGAACACAAGTGAATTTCGACAGTGAATAAATAGTTTTGTCCTTTATGCAAAAGTTTCAAAAGACTGTCCTTCTAGTCAATTGATGAAATATTTCTGTCTTTCTCCATCATTCCCTCTAAATTATTACTCAATAACTATTGTATTAATATAGTCAATGAGTATTTTAGACATTAACCTTCAAACTAGTGATATTCAACAACTTTTTTAATCTACATGAAAACTTACATGATGAATTATATTTTGGACCGGAGATACTATAAAATACCAATAGTAATATTACCGTTTAAGTAATATAAAAGAAAAGGTAATCATAATGCCAAACTGTTTTTGTCTTTTTCTTTTTCTTTTTTGACCTGCAATTAGTCTTTTAATTGACTTCTAATTTCTTGATGATAAAATTACTCTACACTAAACCAGCAGGACAAGTACTATGAGGTGGAATATTAATGCTTAATTTTTAATATATTTTCGGTGTAGTTTTCAATATATTGATTTTTTTTCTTCACAATTTGTTAAATTTGTTTAATGCAGCCAGTAGAATGGGGAACAATATCCATGCTAAATGCAGAAAGAAGAATATTAGCAAATTCGCTTCTTGATTTCTCCAATCAAAGATTCATCCTCCTCTCAGATTCATGCATTCCTTTATTCAATTTCTCCACGATTTACACATACCTAATCCACTCCAAACATACCTACATTGGTTCATTTGATGATCCAAGAAAACCGGGCCGAGGTCGGTATAACCGTACAATGTCACCCACGATCGTAATCGACCAATGGCGTAAAGGGTCTCAATGGTTCGAAGTTCATCGCGGTCTTGCTCTACGGATAGTAGCCGACAAGAAATATTACGACACATTTCACCGGCATTGTTTGCCGCCTTGTTACCACGACGAGCATTATCTGCCTACATTGATCAACATTCTTTACCCGGAATTGAATTCGAACCGGAGTATTACTTGGGTTGATTGGTCGAGAGGCGGATCTCATCCGAAGAAATATGGATGGAGAGATATAAGCGAGGAAGTATTGAACCGTATTCGATTCGGTTCACAATGTAGCTATGATGGAATGAATACAAATATATGCTTCCTTTTTGGCCGAAAATTTAAACCGGATACTCTTAAGCCCTTGTTGAGAGTTGGTGGTTTTTAATAATGCATAAGTTAAAAGGCTAATTATTTAAGGTAGAATACATCAATGTAGATTTGAAATAGTCTATTATTCACCATTTCCTCCTCCCCAACTTTGAATAATTTTAATTTTTTCTGGCTGTAAGTTACATAAATGTCGCATTAGATATAAAAACCATCTCTAGTGGTCTTTTTCTATCATTATGATGGAACTCAATCTTTGTTGTGTCATTACCAAAGACTTAAGATAAGTTCTTAGAAATCTTCAAAATTCAATGTTGTCATACTTGTACATTTTCATGCTAAGGCATCTCTCGCTACCCACAACTGGACTCTTGATTTCAAGACATATCATTTATGATGGTACTTATGCTAAATGCGGTAGTTAGCTACGATAGTGGTTTAATTATAAGAAACATATTTTAAATTAATTTACCAAGGTTATAATATTCAAAAGTATCACCATAAACTCAATTCTTATTTATTAAACTCAATCGAAATGCATATTTGTGCATTCAGTATTATTGTCACAAATGGTTCATTGCAAGAGATTATTTCGTTGCGATAACGTTATTTCGTTCGGCAACTCGTATACAAGAGATTACAAAAAATATTTATGAAAAAAATATCTAACAAAAGGTCCCAATAAAAAATTTTACTTGGCCCAAAAGACTACTTTATAGGTATGTTTTGAAACTATTAATAAATGGAATTTTGTATTTACGGATGTTAAAAATACGATAAGTGTGTTTTTCAAAAAAAAAAAAACAACCTCAACTAAAATGCCCAATTCAGGGACTTGATTTAAACCCAATATATGCCAGAGCCGACCCTGGATAGATATTGTCAAACTTGTACCTACTTATACTCATTGTCATCCGATCAACTCGCGACTCTCTATGAGTGAAACAAGTTGTTCCCTTGCTTCTTTGATTAAGTTTTCGTGAGAAAAAATTTAGTTCACCCTTTTAATCCCTAAGAAGTATTTAATAATTAGTTGCTCCATTCATACCATTTTAAGGGTAACACTTTATTTTTATCAAACGACGACTTGAGAAAAAATGTGCTTAGTGCATTGATGATTGATTGTCATCAGTTGATACACGATTTTACACTTATAGTAGTACCTTTCAAGTATATATACTTGTACTCTTAAGTGCTTATTGCAATATTTAATGATATACACCTTATTACATTCAAAATGTGACTTTACAATGACATTTCTCCTTTAAAAAATATATACAATGACATTTAAGGAAAAATATCAATAAATTTATTAAGTGTAACACTTATATTTTTTTTTTAAACGTAACACTTATATTAAGACCTTAAGAAAAACGTGGCTCTTTAACAACGATCATTGTTCCTCAAAAATAACAAAAACAACAACGATTGCTACCCATAAAATTACTTGAATTTTTTTCTTCTTTTTCCCAAGGAAACTACGTTAAAAAAAAAAAAAACGAATGTATAAATGTAAGATTCTACTCCATATATAGTTGCAAATGTAAATTAAGGATCTTATATATCCTGCTGTTATAAAAATTATTAAGTAAAAAGTACATTAAATATATTGTTACATTTTTCCAAAAAAAATATAGTGCAAATTAGTTATAAGGCCGTCGTTAGAGAATTAATGATCATTTAGGACACTCCGAAATCTTATTTAGTTATAAGGACATTCTAATTTTAAGAAGGAAACTTATTTAGTTATAAGGACATTCTAATTTCAAGTGGATAAAGAAGAAAAAGGAAGGAAGGAAAAAGAAAAAGAAAAAGAAAAAAAAGATGAAGCGCTAGAAAAAAAAACGCTGGAAGAAAAGAAAAAAAAAACGCTAGGAAAAAAAAAAAAAAAAAAAAGATGAAGCGCTGGAGCCGATGTTTGTTTGTTTTTTTTTTTTTAAGATGCAGTGACATTGATGTCTGAAACAGTGACATTGGTGATTTTAGCAGTGACATTGATGTCTGAAGCAATGGCGATTGATGATGACTTATGCAGTGACATTGATGTCTGATGCAGGGACATTGATGATTTATGCGGTGACATTGATGTTTGATGCATGGACATTGATGTCTGATGTAAGAACATTGATGTCCGATGCAGTGACATTGATGAATGATGCAGGGACATTAAGCTAAACAAGATCGTCAAATGATTCAAGATCGTGTTAAATAATTGAGGGATTCCACAATGAATCCAATTATCAGGAGGGCACAAACAACGTGTGGCCATTACAAGAGTCATAGTGAAGAGTCTTTGTAGTTTTACCAAACTTGTAATTCTATCCATATTAAAAGCTCCACATTTGGAGAAATGCAAAACAAGAGCAGAGCTGACTGATGCAATTGTTAGGTTTTATGCAGTGACATTGACGACTTATGCGGTGACATTGATGTACGATGCGGGGACATTGATGACTTTTGCGGTGACATTGATGTCCGAAGCGGTGAAAATGACATTGATGATTTCGTATTTACAATTAGATAATTGATGCAATGATATTGATGTCACCGCATATACAACTTGATACACACATTTGATAACTTTGTAAAGTAACTTTATTTCTTTGTTATCTTTAAATATTTGATTGATGTTGGTTTATTTGATTAGTGTTGGTTTAAATTTTCGATAACTTTGTAAAATAACTGTATTTCTTTTATTTTATTTTTTTTGGTTTAAATGCATATTTTTACAACCAAATGTATGCATAAATTGTTACAATAACACGTCACTGCATAAATCGTTACAATAACACGTCAGTGCATAATTCGATACAATAAGATATCACTGCATAGATCGCTACACTAAGAAGTCACTCGCATAAATCGCTACAATGAGACGTCATTGCATAAATCGCTACAATGAGATGTCACTGATCAAGGTTGTCAATGGATCGCGGCGGTCAATACATCATGGTAGCCAATGAATCGCGGCGGTGAATGAATCGGGGTGGTTAATGGATCCCGGTGGCCAATGCATCCGGGTAGGTGGTCAATGCATGACGGTGATCAATATGTCACGTCGATTTTTATGAAGAAAAAAAATTGATTTTATGAAATTTATTCGGAAAAATATCAAATTTGATTTTAAAATAAAGAGGACGAAAAAATATGAATTTTAGTGAAAAAATTATGATGATCCGAGTTTTAGATCAAAATATATGACCTTTAAAAATATGGTAAATTATAAATAAAAAAAAAAAAAAAAAAAAAGAAAAAAACCTACGCACAGTTTTTTTTTTCTTGTTTTGTTTTTTTTTTTTTATATTACTTTGAAACCTTTTTTTTTTCCTTCTTCTTCATCCACTTGAAATTAGAATGTCCTTATAACTAAATAAGATTTCGGAGTGTCCTATTACCCTAATAAGTTGAAAATCAGTCCTTTTAAATAATTGGACAAAAAATATATATATATATTGTTACATATAGTGCATTACATATATGATTCTCTCTTATAATCGTAAGAGAGAATGGAATAAAACTTTCCTTTAAAACCTCAACCAAACCAACGTGAAAAAAGAAACTTAATTTCATGCCAGAATTGCGTCTAAAGAGATAAAAACGGAACCAAGAATACAGGAATTCATGCATTTGATACCTACTAAAGATTAAAGTGATGCCAATAACATGCGCAGATGCATTTTGCTCCATATGTTGACTCTTTCGTTCTGCAGCAAACTTTTCTACATTTTCGACCCCTTTGGGGTTTTACGATAACATCACTTACATCAGATTCTCTTAACGAATACTTTATTTTACCGTTTTAATTACACTTTTTTTTTTCTTCTAGTTTACAGAATCACTATACAAAATGAAATACATCAGATTCTCAATTTACATTATGCGGTAGATATAAAAAAACTTACAGAGTTTGAATAAATACAGTAGATGTAAATGAAATTTTACAAACTCTATATTTTACGGTAAAAAATTGAATATCTACCCGAGTGTTAATTTTCTTACTGAAATCTCTAAATGAGTATTAAAAAGATTTACGGCATCTACTATAAGTTCTCTAAGAATTTATTTTGTTTTCCTCCTAAATATTTATTACTATTATTTTTATGGATAACACAATCGATTCTTCCCGTGAAACCTTAATTATAAAGCAGAGGTAGGTCCGAGCCAGGATCCCAAGGGCGTCCCTGGGCACGGGCCAACAAGGCCACGCTCCAGGATCCTCCTTATAAGTGATATTTTTTGGGCCTCCTTTTAAATATCGATAGTGTATTTTAGATATATTTTTATTCTACTTAAATTGAGAAAACTTAGTAATACTCAAATAAATGCACATATTTAATCGAAAAAAATGTTAAACCAACTTATATACTCTTTTATACGCTCGTAAACATAGTTTAGCTTACAAATAACAATTACATCGTAATTTTTAACACAGTCGATGGCCCTAAAACAAAATTTTGGCTTAGGACCTCAATTACACTATGACGCCCCTGTAGGATTCTCACAGGCGATGGCCAACAACCTCTCTCCAAAATCCATGAATTTAAGGGCTCAAGGAATATTTGACTCAGGAATGTGTGTGTATATATATATGTATATATTGTATTTTCACATTGGGTTCAATAATCTACCAACCCAATAAGTTTTTTTATATATAAAAATCCATGTCTAGGTGTTGCCGGCTGGACACTAATCTGTACGCAGTTTTTTATTTTTATTTTTAAAGAAACAGGTTTGACACTTTGACTTCCAAAAAAAAATTGACATTATTTGTTAATGGTTCTTAAATTTCAATTAGGGTGATGAGAAGTATCATAGGTATAAGCATTAATTGTAGGAAACATATTTTAATAAAATAACTTGCAAAAGATTATTCAAAAAAATTTCAACCACACTTTTCCAAACTGGCTTAATCAGCCGCCCACAATAAGAGAACGAATGTAGTAAGGTCTCTATGAGTTTGACAAATCATACACAAATCCTCGTTCATCACATGCCTATCAGAAATAAAAGTCGTTGTAGGTAAAACACCTCGTCGATGAACCACGACAACAAGTTATCCTTTTGAGGATCTTCAATGAACCAAATAGTTTTCCACTCATGTTCATCATTATTCATACTCGGAGAAGCAAGTTGAGCATGATAAGCACTCGTGGCGCTAAATTTACTAGAAGTAGCCAACTATTCCACCTTACCCAGTTACCCTCCTCGTTAATCCCCAATGTGTCCCGAACACACTCCGTCGTCATACAAATACTCCGCAACATGAATGAACAACATGCTTTAGGCTTATTGACGGGACATCCATATTTAGATTCAACAACTTGAACCAATAAAACATCATTGTCAATAACGATTTTACAAAGCTACCTTCGCGACAATAGCAATGTTGATGTTACGAAGACGGCGCACTCCCAAACCCTAACAACTTCTGGTCGACAAATATCCTACCAAGCCTCATCATGCTCTTAACAGAATCATTATCAGCATAAAAAGTGATCAAGACGCTTTTTCAACCTCCTCCGACATAAAATTTGGTAGATCAGGCTTCGAGCCCCGGTTGGGGCAAATTAAGAGTGTGTATGTTAACTTTTGGTTTGTGTAAAAAAAATTAAAATAATTGGGCCCACCTAATTTCGTTAAAAAGGTAAATAAAGATTTTATACCATAGAAATATGAGCATAAATGGCAATAAGTTAAATAATTTTATCCCCACCGGATAATTTGGCAAATTAAATGCAGGATAATTAAATAATTTAATCCCCACCGGATAATTTGGCAAATTAAATGCAGGATAATAGTAATTGACTAGTACATCTGTCCCATATCATGAATCGTCGTAGCTTTATAGATAGAAATTCAATAAATGATTCAATTTTGATAGTTTTGGATTGAAATACCTTCAGAATGATTAGAATAAAAAAATAAGAGTAAAACAAAAAAATAGCATTAATTAATATGTTAAAATATGATAATGATTTATATTGTGAGACGAATAAAAAATTGTAGTATAACTTATAATAGGAGACGATGTATTAAAACAAAAACAAAACTCCGGGATAGGTGTGTTACGCGGCGCCTCGACGATTCCAATCTCACCCCAATCCTTTAAACAAAGGGTTCAATGACGTAAGCTGCGGGGCCCATCCCCTCTCCCCCGACCCGATATAAATACATCAGAGATTTTCATTCACTTTCTGAAACAGTTACAAAAAAAAATCATCACACTTTTCTCCTCCAACCGACCGATCATGGCTGCGGATCAGCTCTGCAACATTCTTCCTCGCGTACTTATTGTTTCTAGACGTACCCTTCGTAAGAACAAGTTTGTCGACTTCGTCGGTACGTTTTCAATTTCCATTATTCCTCATCCCTGCTCTGCATTTTTCTATCAAACATTTGATGTTTTTGATTTTTTTTTTTTTAAATAGGGGAGTATCATCTTGATCTTATAGTAAATTATGGAGCAGTCCCGGTTATTGTGCCTAGAGTCACTGGTGTTCATATGTTATTGGAAAGTTTTGAGCCGATCCATGGTGTTCTTCTTTGTGAAGGAGAAGATATTGATCCCTCTTTTTACGAGGCTGAAAACTCCGGTTTATCGCCGGAGGAATTAGACGAGATCCGGAGACTACACTCCGGCGACACGGCTGTTGATAAAGAGAAGGATACTATTGAATTAGGATTAGCTAAACTTTGCCTTGAAAGAAACATTCCTTTTTTGGGGATTTGCAGAGGATCCCAGGTCCTAAATGTTGCATGTGGGGGTACCCTTTATCAAGATGTAGGTAAAGAAATAGGTAATAATCAAGTGATGCATATAGATTATGATAATTATGATGGGCATAGACATGTTATTAATGTAGTTGAAGGTACACCATTGAAGGATTGGTTTAGGGATTCTTTAGAGGAAGATGATGGGAGCAGGAAAAAGGAGATTTTGGTGAATAGTTATCATCATCAAGGGGTTAAGAGGCTAGCACAAAGGTTTGTACCCATGGCATTTGCAAATGATGGTTTGATTGAAGGGTTCTATGATCCTGATGCTTATAATCCTGAGGATGGTAAATTCATTATGGGACTCCAGTTTCATCCTGAAAGAATGAGGCAACCATATTCTGATGACTTCGATTATCCTGGATGTCCCTTCGCGTATAAGGTGAAAAATTAACCTCTATATATCTTGTTATATACTTATGTTTTTGTTTGCTACCTTTTTTTTTTTTTTTTTTTTTTGGCACAATAGGATGCTCCCACATGTGTATACTTCAAAGTTGGAGCGTGCCCCCCGTATTCGATACTTATCCGACATTGGATACTTAGGATGGATCCACACCTAGCTAGCAGTGAATTTTTACTTTTTAAAAGTTAGGATACATGATTTGTATATGCATATCTATAACTCGGATATGCCATGTTGAAAAATTGGGTAAATGCCGCCGGATAAAGAAAGAAAAGATGTCCTAAACAGTGAAACACAACCAAAATTGAAGGGAACTTGTCCTTGTATTTTTTATATTTACACGTATGTCTTTCGTATCCGTATCCTATATTTTTCAAAATTGATGCACCCACGTGTATCTCGTATCTGAGTAAATTTGGTTAAAGTTCAGCCGTCTTTACTTTTATGACTTGTTTCATGGAGAACTTGTGATGAGGTCAACTGTTTATAACTTTATTTAATTTGTGAAACTGTTCCAAAAGTGACATCTATCAAACTTGTGACAGCTGACAGTCAAGAAATACTATCTTATGCAACTAATCAATTATTGCAATATATACTTGTATATATAATAAGAACACAAAAACAATTTATCATGCTTTTAGGAATGTCACTGTATAAACTATTCTTGTGTAGTAGTATATGTTTTAGTGTATAACTCCCCAATCATCAATTATTTGTGGTACAATTGTGAATAATTAATTTGTACAGGAGTTTGTGAAGGCAGTTGTTGCCTACCAAAAAAAACTGATCAACAATACAGAAAGTCATGTCCCAAAATCCCTAAAGCTTGATAATGAGATGGAGAAGAAAAGGAAAAGCATTGTTAAAAGTTTCTCCCTTGCTAAAGACTTATACAAAGGCGGCGGTGCCAACATGCCCCTCACATCTAAGCAATCTGAACTTGATATCGGAGCTGAATTTCTCGAGGTTAGGACACCGTCGTCAAAAAACATTGTCTTTTTACACACATGTCACTGTCACTGTCATTGTCTGATGTTATGTTGCAATGTTTGTTATTGGGATTTTTTTTTGGCAGTCAAACACAGCATTAACATTGGAGCAAGAAAGTAGGCTAAAGCAGATGGGGGCAACAGTTAGGAATGCAACAAATTACTTTGATAGATTGAAGATGAATGAGAAAGGGGAGACATTGGCAAGGAAGGTGATGTGGAAGATGCCTGTAGAACAGTTGTCTGATCTTTTGTCTTTTTATCATAGGATGGGACAAATTTGTTCAGAGGTTTTGGAGGAAAAACTCCATGACATTGTTAATGAACTTGCCAATCCTTGACACACATGTACATACATGCATGCATGCCCATTTGGACATGAATTGAAATGTCATTATGTCAATATATATCCATTTCACGGTGGCGGATCTAAAATTATGTTCGAGCAAATTCAAAGTTTCATAGGGGCATTACGATATTTTTATATTTTGCCATAACAAAAGTACAAGACACATCGTTTTATTACAAAAGAATTAAATAAATCTGGATTTCTGTAGAGGCATTGCCCCCTCTCCAATAGTTAGATGTGGATCTGCCCCTGTTTATGCAAAGGGGTTTATGGATTTCCCTCAAAATGAAAATGTGACGACCCTGATCCGGATACCGAGTCCTTAACCGGAAAAAAACGCCCGCACGTATATTTAAAATAAATCAATTATATACGTACGTCTGACATCATCAATAACAGAGAATAAGCGAAAACGAAACCAAAGACTCAGGAAAAAAAAAAAAGATCACTACAACGATCGACGGGTAACACGGGCCGCAACTAAAACAAAATCCCAAGAAATAATACACAAGGTTGAATATCCATTCAACTATTACAACTCTCTGTTACAACCCAAGGTACATTTATCTTATCTATCACAAAAGGAAAGAGAAGATTCTATACCGTTGCTACAACAACAAAAAGAAAGGTAGACTTCAACTGCTGGAACTCCGGGAATCACTCGTAAACTCAACCTACAACAAAACCACCTTCTCGGGATGGGGAAAACAATATACTAAAGGGTAAGTACAAACATACTTAGCAAAGGGTAGAAGCACCGAATCTACACCTACTATAACACACGGATTAGCAATAATAACAATACTAATAATATTACAGGGCAAGTCAAACAATCATATTTGCATATATGTTTCACTCGCTCACCACACTCTACTAGTACTCTCACTAGTTGACTCAACCACATAAGACATTTGTTACATGTTAAACCAAGGACACTTTGCCGGGTGAGAATGCACCGAGACATTTCCTCAACGCCTCTAATGGACATGGTTTCTAACCATGTGGTTTATTACGCGAGTCCGGTTGATATCTGATCATGTGGAGTCGTAATAATACCGTGAAGCGATGCATAAACGTGTCTTACCAAGGAATAACATGTTTTAGCTTTTAGACACATCACGTACGTATTTAAGCGATAAATCTAACCACCTAAGTTCATTCCACATAAAAGGCTTCTTAGAGACCACTAGACCCTAGACCAACTCTACATTACACTACTTAACACATTGCACAGAAATATTGGGATCTAATCCAATATCCATGCGGCTAAGAAATAAGGCTTCCGGTGATCCCAAGTTTCTCCCCGCAGAGGGTCTCCAAAAGGTGCTGAGCCGAATACACTAGAAACCGAACCTTTAACTTCGTCATGTTACAAGTACGATATTGATCTTAAGTCAACATCTCATAAGGCTAAGTGTAGAGTGTTCCAATACTCCACGTGAGGCACGGGGCAGAGCCAAAACACATACACTTAACTTTACAGCATACCACAAAAGGCTTTAAATTAAAGCATGCTTCGAAACGGGCTTAAAAATACATTTTTCACACCAAATAGGGTCAGGAGGCTTGTAAGTGACAGGCATACTCCTGGGCACTCTGTTCAGGTCAGGAGTGGGCTTGCCTCTTACAGGCGTGGTCCTGAGCATCCTGTTTCATCTTTTCAAGTCAAGAGTGGGTCTGCCTCTTACAGGCGTGGTCCTGAGAGCACAAATTATCAAAAACTACAACTTTCAACTCGTTTTCATGGCGATTTTGCCACCACTTTCAACACCAAAAATCATACCAAAACATGCTAGAATCTTCCCTAAACATTATCATACTTTTCGTATCAAAAAGCTAGATGTAAAACATGAATTAACACATTTAGATTGCGGTTTAACACCCCATTTACCTCGAATCCTTAGACCAAAAGATGATTCTTCAAACTTGAGCTTCAAGAACACCAAGAGCACCATGAAGAAAGCTTGAAGATTAACCACCAACTCAAAAGCTCGCAAACAAAACTGGTTCTACGATCATTACAACCTTTAAAACATTAAAAAGCTAAGAAAACACCCAAAAACACTTATAGATCTAGAAAATGGGTTTTCGAAACTCTTATCCGATCGTAGAAACACTTGTACAAAAATGAAGCTCTCAACAAGGGACGCATTTTGGTGAAGACGGTTTGTGAATCCGACGGTCGGATTGACCGGAAAGGCGGAATCTCTCTTTTCTTTTTCCTCTCATTTCTTTTTTCCTCTCCATTTCTCTCACTCTCAGCCGTAGGAAATTTGGGAAAGGTAATGAAATGGGTTTTGGGGTGAAGGGGTATAAATAGAGGTTGAATAAATTACCGTTTTTCCCTTACTAAAATAACACGTTTTAAATACCGTAAATACCCTTTAACAAATATATTGACTCTATTTATTTAATTAAAACATAACTCATTAAATTATCGACACACATAAAATCGTAAGAAGGCATTTATACCCTTTACGGAGATACGGGGTATCACAGAAAATGACACTAAATTTTATCAATGAAAAAAGAATTATGCATCTGCTGATGGATTGTGATGTTCCTATATATGTTCACCGGGCGGATGCAGGATCCCGAGTAAATGGGGCCTATAATTCTAAAAAAAAGTTGTAGTCAAAAAATATATAGTGATGTTTATCTATCCTCTCAGATCCAAAAATAAGAATTACTATGTATCTTTACAAAAAAAAAATACGGCTATACATTTTACGTTATATAATACGACTATACATTTTACGTTATATAATAGAAAAGAAACACTACTATATATCATAGATTCTGAACACATTTACCCTTCTATTCCAATCAATAAGGCTTCATAACGCTACAAACAATTTTTTGACTGAAAGAAACCTTCTATTCTATTGTCCTTGGACCCACGACATGTGGAAAAATGTTATTCACCGGCAACATTGGGACCACTTTGTCTGTCCATTCGACACACCCTCCTGGTTGGAGAATTGTTTGAAAATAAATATGTATAAACACGATAACACTGCGTTTTGGACATTCTTGTTCCGTGAAATCGTGATGAGTCTTTGGTATTGGAGGAATAAAGAAAGCCACCACTCGGACCTTCCACGCCCGCTGAAGTTGATCTTTATATTGAAGGTTCGTTCGCCGTGCCCCGCGAACTTAGATTAGCTTGGCCTTGATTTTCGAGTTTCGTTCTTCTAGTTAGTGTAAATTCCCTCTCATTTGATTTGTAAAATTTGTACAGTTTGATTATTAATAAAATATCCGGTTTCGACCAAAAAAATAAGGCTCCATAACACTACAAACAATGTTTTGACGGAAACAAACATTTCAAAAGTTAGTAATATTTGTTTATATGCATCACTTTGATAATAACTATGTATTTTATTGAATTTTTTTTCGAAGAAAAGATCTTGGATATATATTATCAAAAACGGTACACCGGATGCATGTACTAAACAACGAGAACATAAAAAACTCCTAGACCAAAAAGGGTAGTCCTTAGAGTTATCGATACATAACACATATATAGTAGTTTTTCTCCGGATCCGAAGGGGCGGGTGCCCCCCTCTCCTAAGGATGCGTCCTCCCCTATATGTTTACATACTATATATTACATGTGCATCACAACTTAAATTGGTCGTTTGAAAATCGATTATTGACTTAAAAATCGACTTTTAAAATATCGAACTTCAATTTTGTGTGGGGTATGGAAATGTAATGTATTGATAAAATTGTTGCAATGGAAATTAATACTTTCATTTGTTATAGGATTTTTATGTGAGTGTTTGGTAGATACCATTGATCTGTTAAAACTTAAAAGTTATGGAGTTTTATTTTAAGATGAAAAAGTAGATAATGGATGGCTGTCGTGTATCCATTAAAATGAAAGGAAAAAAATGGGAGGCATAAGCAAATAAAATAAAGAGGAAATACTACAAGTCCAGTCAATACAAAAAAACTGGAGCATCCAGTTTGCTGTTAGATCAATTTTAAAATAATAATAACCGTTTGATGTATTTGATACACCATAAGATATCGTGTACCGTTTTTACCTTTTAAATATATGTTCCCGGTCATCCCAAAAATAATTACTCCTTGACCGATCAGCCTGACCGATCAGTCTGTGTACTACCATTTTTACCATTTAAAATTACCAGCTCATCTATAAGGTTTATCCTGTGGCATTCGATCCTCTTGCTTGCTTTCCCAAATCAAAGAATCCGACTCCATTTTTTTTTATGAATTATATAATTTGATTAAATCAATCTTAAATTGAACAGAGTTCTTCAATAAAAAAATAGGCTTGCTACGACAAGTCAATTATAGTAAATTCTAAGGAAACTTATTGAAATCCCAAATTCTGTAACCAAACAATCCATGCTCTCCCTACGATTGCAGCGGAAGCCTTCGTTGCCATGATATCACTAAACCAAATTGATTTGATTGTGGTATCATTAAAATGTCTCGTAAAAATGTATCTCTGCAAACTAAAGTCCATGTCGCCCATGCCCATGCCCCCTACCGTCACCGATAGGCCATAGCCGGAGCCGCCTCATCATCTTTTTTTTTTAAAGCAAAGTCGATGGATTTTTTATTTTTTATTTTTACAGCAGCTTAAAGAAAAAGAAAAAAAAGAAAGAAAGAAAGAATTAGGTGTGTTAAAATACAAACTAGCTATGGTGTACTAAACAATAATCCAACGAATATAGTTATTTACATATGTTTTCAACGGTGTAGATTAAAAACTGAACAATCCCCTTAAATTAAACAACTGGACTGTAGCCGCTCTCAAAATAAAGAATAGAATCTGTAAAATACAGTAAATACAGTAAGCATAGAGCGGCTACGGTCCAGTTGTTAAATTTAAAGGGATGATCCAGTTTATAATCTCAACCGTTGAAAACGTATGTTATTAGTTATATCCGTTAGATCATTTTATTTATACACCATAACTAGTGTATACTTTGATACACCTAATCTATTTTTTGAATTGTTAAATCATCTTTAAACACAAATTAAAAAAGAACATCAAGCATTACGTCTTTCAACAGAGGGATGATACTCATTTGCTGGAAAGAAACAAGTTAACAAACTGCGATGAAATGCAAGAAGTCACAAATTTTTTTGGGTCGATCAAGGAACAGATGTTAGGGTGGTGAATGTGGTGGATTTTGGTTGAGGGAGAGGCTGTCCGGTCGTGTAGTGATTTTGGCAGACAAATCTGCTATGGGACTGGTGGTTTGGGGCGTAGAGGTGGTGGGCCTATTGCAGCTTTTGCACGATTTCAGAAGAGCCGGTGCCGGGTTGGTCGGAAATGGCCATAGGAGGAGCAGAATCATGTGATAGTGGGCCGAAGGGCTTTTGAATCGGTGAAAAGATGTGGTATCCGCAGTTTTCCGGAAGGCCGCCGGATGTGGTGGAGATGGTGCTCTATTTCGTCTCATGGAAGAAGGGAAGAAGAAAAAGAAAATAGAATGAGGAGGAAAGGGTGGTGGAAGGAGGAGGAAAGGTGGAGATGGAGGTGGTTGGATGGAGAATGTAAGAGGGTAGGGAAGAACCGAAAAAAAAAAAAAAACAATAATCACTTGTGGATTTTCATATATTTATAATAAAAGTTCTTCTAAAAAAAAAAAAAAATAGAATTCTTATTTAAAACACAAGAGTGAAGAAACCCCATAAAATGAAAGAAAAAAAATGGTCTAAGAAAGCACTTGTATTAGAATCTGTAAAAAGTGGTAAATCTGTATATACAGCTCCAGATCCAACTAAAATGTCTTTGCATCGAATCGTCTACATGATCTCTATTCAATGATTTCGGATAAAATTTGACATCATACTCTATATCTACCGCAATCCGAATTTTTTTACGATTCAAGTTTTTGCTATTTAACATTATATATATATATATATATATATATATATATATATATATATATATATATATATATATATATATATATATATTTCGAGTCACAAAAAATGCTTTCTACAAATATTTCATTAATAAGATCTTCTATACATATTTTGAATATCCATACAAGGTAATATTTATCACTATAATAATAGACAATAAATTATTTATATGTGTATTTGTTTTTGTAAATATGTCATAATTATTTTGGTTTACGATTACTTTATTATTGTAGTACGGTAGAGATTACTGCATGTAAGTGACTATGTGTAGAGATTCGTAAATGATGTTGGAGTCCGTAAAGTAGAGACTACTATTCGAGAGAGACATCGATGCGAAGTCTTTCTAAGAAGACTTGGTAAATCGTATTTTACAGATTCTAACTTTCCATATACAGCTAAAATACAGCTGTATTAGAATCTGTTAACATGATATGTATACCATATTCTATTTCTAATTTATAGATTCAAATTGTTACTATTTTCAAACATTTTGAAATATATATATATATATATATATATATATATATATATATATATATATATATATATATATATATATATATATATATAAATGCATATTTTCTTAGAGTGACAAAAATTTGTTTTTGACAAATATTTCATTGTATGTATCTTCTATAAATATTTAGAATAAGAACTATACAAAGTAATATTTGTCTAATATAAATATTTATCACAATAAGAATAAACAGTAAATTATATATATGTATGCGTGTGTTTGTTTTTCAAAATATGTCTTATTTTTTATGGTTTGTAGTTATTTTAATGTTGTACAATATAGATTCTAATGCAGTTGACCATGTGTAGAAATTATGTAAAGCAGATAAAAATGGTGTTGTAGTTTGTAAAGTAGAGAATCTGTTAAAAGACATTGATGCGAGTGCTCTAAAGGCACTACGCTTTTTTACTTTCGGCAACTTTTACTTAATTATTTTTTTTTACTTACACACAACAACTTACTTCACACACCACATAAAAAAAATACATAACTACAATTTAGTTCCTATATTTTTTCTTAATTTTGTTTACTTCCATAATTATTGTAAATACAAATTTTCACCCCTCCTAATCTCCTAACCAAAACTCTAATTATTCCCACCTTCAAGCCGCCCCCTCCCTTTGAAAAACAGCCACCATCATTTTCCTTCAGCGACCCCCTTCCTCCTCCCCCAGCCACCCCAACTATACCTATCCACTTCCTTCAGCCACCATTTTCCTCCTCCCCCAACTGCCCCAACTTTCCGTTGTAAATAAAACTCCTTCCCCTGCTGCAAAATCAGCTCCACCTTCTCCGCCCATGTTGCAAATCGCGTCTCCTCCTTAATTTCCTCTCTTCTGTCAATCGCGCCTCCTCCCTTCCCCACCTGTAAATCTTCGCTTCTCCCCTGCCTACTGACCTGCAAATCGCAAAATGATGATGGTAAGAAAATGATGGTGGTGGGTTGATGGTTGATGATGGTGGCGGGTTGATGGTGGTTGGTGGTGGGAAGAAGATGGTGATGACTGGTTGTTGGAGGGCTGGTGGCCGGGAAGAAGGTGGTGGTGGCTACTGGAAATGGGGCGCTGAGAGCATCAGGGTTTTTTTTATCGGAAAAATTAGGTTTGTGATATGTGATGTAATTACTTTTTTTTTTTTTAAAGTATTGGACTAATAAAACGTTTTAGAAAATGGTGGTGTAAAAAATTACTATTTCATTTTTGTGGTGTTTGAAGTAATAAGATAATAGAAATAGCTGTGGTGCCCAAAGTAATAAACTGTGGTGTCGGAAGAGAAATAATATCAAAAGCTGAAAGTGTGGTGCCTTTAGAACCCAAAAAATTTTCTTCACAGAAGAAGAACTACACTCTACTGAATAGATCACAAAAATGCACATCATAATGGACTTAGTTGCACAATTCCTTCAACAAGATCAATAATGTCTACCAATATTTGTCAGTATCGCTAATATTGCTTGAAGATTCACATTATGTGTCTCGCACCGTGTAAATCAACTAAAATCTTAAATCAAATTTTCTAACCAATCCGAGTCCTGAAAAACACAAGTCGAGACATGGTCAGGACCAATCTTGTACAAATTAAGACCGTACGTCACTCATCCATACATTATTGTATTTCTTCAAATACATTTTACTCAACATACACCATTCAATATAGCAATTCATCCAACAACGTATTGGTTCAGTGATATTTACGATCCTTAACTGGAGGTTCTGGGTTCGAGTCTTGGTGGAAATAAAAAGTGTGCGTTCTCATATTTCGTATCCATCAAAACAAAAATAAAATAAAATATTGCAATTCACATTTATCATGAAATTTATCATTTGATAAGTATCGTTCAACCATTAAATTGTTAGTATACGCAATAAATCTCAAATAGAATTCACTTCATATTAGAGTATATATATAATTTTAGCATATAGACTTGTACATCTCTCATTGTATATTAATATAGGTAGGCTCGACTCGATTCATTGTACTCATACTATATATATTGTAAAACTCAATTGTGAATATACACACATAATTTTCAACTCTATTATGGTATCAGAGCCCTAGTGGTTCCCCTGCATTGCTCCCTCTCCATCGGCGCCCCTCCCCTACTCCCCTCTCTGTATCGCCGCCAGCTTCTTCCATTACCGCCGCCCGTTCCTACACTCTCCTCTGGTATTTCATGTACCCAAATTCTTTTCCTTCCTTTCTTTTCTTTTCTTTTTCTTTTTTTTCGTTCCTTTTCCCTATTCTCCTTTTTTTTTTCCGGCGCTTTCTTTCTGGTCTGCAACCTTTTCATTCTTTCTCCTGTTTTCTTTGCTATCCCTCACACCCCCCCCCCCCCCCAGCACTCGTAGTTTTTCTGTTCCTTTTTTTTTTTTTCCCCTTCACTCCCCTCCATGGCTGAGTTCACACCAACTGTCTTTAATTCTGCCACTCAAACCCCCATCAAGCTTGATGGCACCAATTATAGCATATGGCAACTCCAAATTGAATCCCTCCTTATTGGCTATGGTTTAATCGGTTATGTTGATGGCACCAAGGCCGCCCCGTCCAAAATGATTCGCGGTGAAGGAGCCGCGCCAATACCACCACACCCAACCCCGAATATGAACAAGTGGATGCGGCAAGACAAGTTAATTCTTCACATGCTCATAGCCTCGTGTACCCCCCACGTTGCTGTTTTTCTTCGTCGTGCCAATACTTCGTTCGATGCTTGGGATATTCTCAAGAGCACCTATGCCAAAGTATCCCGTGGTCGCATTAGCAGTGTTCGTGAATCCCTCAAATCAATCAAACGAGGTACACAATCGGTTTCTGATTATATGTATGCCATCAAAAACAAAGCCGATGAATTAGCTCTCCTTGATAAACCGATTGATAATGATGAACTGGTTGAATTGATTTTTGAAAATATTGGGGCTGAATATCAGGACCTTGCACGAGCGATCCAAGCTCGCGAAACTCCTATTACGTTTGAGGAGCTTCATGAAAAGCTTTTGAATTTTAAGGTCACCCCATCCTCACGACCTTCGCCATTCGGCCCTCATTCGCCCGTGCGACCAACTACCCCCGAGGCCCCTCTTATCAATGGCGTCCTCCCAACTCCGGCCGCCCCTACCCATTCCCGCGTCCCCCAACCACCGGTCAACCACCCATACCCGACTTCCTCTCCCCAGCCGGCCCTTCTTCCCAAACACCTCCCGCCCACGGCCTCCCTTTCACACCTCCTACCAACCGCCCATCTTCAATCCCAACAAACCTCAGCAACCCCCTCGTCCATATGGTGGAAAATGTCAGTATTGCCAAGCTATGGGGCACTCGGCCAAATTTTGTCCGACTTTACAACACCTACTTGGCCAACTCCCACCTTCAACTCACAATGCCTATCCGCCAAGACCTCAAGCACGTGGCAACCTCACCCGATGTGGTCCCTTCGATGCCAACCACCCCCTCCCACGCACCCGTGGCTTCCGGACGGCGGTGCCAATACTCACATCACCAATGATTTACAAAACCTCTCTCTTCACGCTCCTTACTTGGGCACAGATGATGTTATGGTTGGCGACGGCAATGGTCTAAATATCACGCATACGGGTTCCACCTCTATTCCCTTATCTTTGTCCAAGTCTCTTAATTTAAATGATGTGCTATGTGTGCCCAATATGTCCCGCAATTTACCGTCCATTTCCCAACTTTGTCAATCGCATAATTTATCCGTTGAATTCTTACCCAATGAATTTCTTGTGAAGGATATCCCGACGAAGACAACTCTTCTCCGTGGTCCGGTCAAGAATGGTACGTATGAGTGGCCGTCTCAAAGCATCTTTTAGCTTTTGCTTCCAATAAAGCCACCACGTCGTCCGGCATCATCGCTTGGGCCACCCAAAGCCTTCGTTATTTTTAATAAAATTGTTAGTCAAGTATGCTTTGGAGGCGTCGCCTTCACCGTTTCTCATTGTATCGCTTGCTTAGAAAATAAAAGCCATAAACTCCCTTTTCGTTTCTACTTTATCCTCTTCCCGTCCACTTGAGGTAGTATTTACCGATCTTTGGACCTCCCAGCTTTATCTCCGATGGCTACAAGTACCGTCTTATTTTAGTGGATTATTTTACTCGTTATATATGGTTTTACCCGCTTACTCGTAAGTCTGATGTGTTTGATACGTTTACTCGCTTCCGTGCTCTCGTTGAAAAATTCTTTGGTCACCCCCTTAAAATACTTTATTCCGACAATGGTGGTGAATTTACTGGTATGCGTGATTACTTAGCCATAAATGGAATCGCCTTTTACACCACACCTCCTCACACCCCCGAACACAATGGGATATCGAACGACGCCATATGCATATAGTTGAAACTCGGTCTTGCTCTTTTGACAACCGCCTCTCTCTCGTCCAATGATTTTTGGCCCTATGCGTTCGCCACCGCCGTCTATCTTATAAACCGTATGCCCACTCCTGTCCTCAACATGCGTTCCCCTTATGAATCAATCTTTCACACTGCCCCAAACTATCAGAAACTCCGTGTCTTTGGATGTCTTTGCTATCCGTGGCTTCGCCCATACACGAGTCACAAACTACAATCCCGCTCCAAACCTTGCATCTTTCTTGGGTATGCTCTCAATCGCATGCGTATTATCGTTTCGATCCCGCCGCCTCCCGTCTCTACGTCTCTCGGCATGTCAAGTTTGTCGAATCTCGTCTTTCCCTCCATCTCCTCCACTCACCCGTCTCCCTCCTCCTACACCCCTCCCGCCGTCTCGGACCGGCTTCCCACTCCGCCCTCCCTCCCCACCACTTCCAACCCACCGCCCGCGCCCCCCCGCCCTCTTCACCTTCGGCCTCTCCACCTCCTCCTCCACCTCCGCCGCCACCTACTCACCATATGCGTACTCGGGCTCGAATAACATTCATAAGCCTATCCAAAAGTCGAACCTTCATACTCAACTCATCCCTTCGGCCGACTCGAACCCACCTCCGTTGCTCAAGCTTTAAAAGTGCCACAATGGAGAAATGCAATGCAAGAGGAATACGACGCTTTGATGCGCAATAAAACCTGGGATCTTGTTCCTTATGACTCTAGTCTCAACGTTATTGGTATGAAGTGGATATTTCGATTAAAGCGCAAACCTGATGGATCCATCGATCGTTATAAAGCTCGTTTAGTGGCCAAGGGCTTTGCACAACGTCCCGGCGTTGATTATTTTGAAACTTTCGATCCGGTTGTCAAACCGACCACTATTCGCCTTGTTCTTACACTTGCTTTAACGCGGGGGTGGTCTCTCCGCCAATTGGATATTAATAATGCGTTTTTGCGGGGACACTTAAAAGAAGCGATCTATTTGGCTCAACTCTTTGGTTTTGTTGATTCTTCTTGTCCTACTCACGTTTGCAGGTTACATAAGGCAATCTATGGCCTTAAGCAAGCTCCTCGAGCATGGTATGATGAGCTTAAAAGTTTTTTAACAGAATGCAACTTCAAAAATTCTCAGGCCGACACATCCTTATTTGTTTATCATCATGCTGGTCTGATTATCTATGTTCTGGTGTACGTTGACGACATTATTATCACTGGTAATGACTCGACTACTTTAGAAAATTTCATTACTCGTCTCGGCTCACGGTTTGCACTGAAAGATCTTGGTCTGCTGTCGTATTTTCTTGGGATTGAGGTTACTCATAATTCGGCTGGTCTTTTACTGTCTCAGACGAGGTATATCACTGAACTCCTTCAAAAGTTAAATTTACTGGATGCCAATTCCACGGCTACTCCTCTTCCTGCTGATATATCCGGTTTAAAGGCTAATGCTGGCACACCCGTGGATGATCCTTCAACGTATCGTATGATTGTTGGTAGTCTCCAGTATCTCACTTACACTCGCCCCGATATTGCCTTTGCGGTTAACAAGTTGTCTCAGTTTATGCACTCGCCCACTGATGTTCATTGGTCTCATTTCAAGCGCTTGCTTCGCTATCTTGCGGGTACGACTACATATGGCATTCAATTCTATCGTGATTCCCCCCGTTATTACATGCCTTTTTTCGATGCCGATTGGGGTGGGGACAAGGACAACTATGCCTCCACAAGTGCACATATAATTTATTTTGGCAAAAATGCTATTACATGGAGTTCAAAGAAACAATCCACGATTGCGCGCTCCACCACCGAAGAGTATCGAGTATCGGGCCGTAGCCGCTCGCTACAAAGTGAGCTTAGTTGGATTTCATTTCTTCTTCGTGATCTTCGGTTTCCATACATTTGGGCCACCGGTGATTTATTGTGACAACCTCGGCACTACTCGCCTCGCTTGAATCCGGTTTTCCACTCCCGCATGAAACACGTCGCTATTGATTATCATTTTATCCGCGATCAAGTCCCGGCGTGGCACATTACGCATTGCTCATGTCAATGCCGGTGATCAATTGGCCGATCGTCTTACGAAGTCTCTCCCTAAGTCCGACTTTCTTCTTCGGCCGAGACAAGTTGGGTCTCCTCCTCGTCCAACTTGAGGGGTGGTATTAGAGTATATATATAATTTTAGCATATAGACTTGTACATCTCTCATTGTATATTAATATAGGTAGGCTCGACTCGATTCATTGTACTCATACTATATATATTGTAAAACTCAATTGTGAATATACACACATAATTTTCAACTCTATTACTTCATATAATAATAGTGTGGTGAGCGTGATGAAATAGACTTATGACACCTAGAAAATATTTCTCACTAGGGCATCGCCGCATCGGCATAAATTCAAACATCAAATGAGAACCTCAATAGTGTTTTTTTACATTTTTTTATCAACAAAACTATACCGATTTTGAATTTCAGTGGGGCACTGACCTCTCCTCTCACCATGTCGGTCCACCCCTGCATGACATATCAATACGCATACTTGAAAATTAAGAAACATAATAAAAGGACACATAATAAATTGAGAACTCATAAAATATTTGAGAACCTATCTTTTACAAATATCTACTTTACACCTTCGGTTCGATTTTCTTTTAATGCAGTAGAACCTTTACTGGTTAATTTTTGTTGGTTTGTTTGTAATTAAATAATCAAATAATGTTAGATATGAATAAACGAGTAAAGTGAACAAAATAATAGTTTTAGATGATTAATTGAGCATTTAACATTCAGATGTTCTAAATAAAACATTATTTACGGTTTAAGATTGAATATTAGGGTTCTATTGTGTATATACTTACGCCATTTTTATGGACTTGCAAGCAACGCGATTCAGGTTGTGTATCTCCTATGACTTATTTGAAAGACGAGATGCAATGCCATCTTCGAAAGGGAAGATATTTACATCTCCAAGGTAACAAACGAAGCAGCAAGCTTAGCCAAAGAAGTTATGGTGTATAACAGCATGTCACATGACTTCTCATGCATAGTAAAAGTCAATTTTGATACCAACAGCTTGGATAATAAATTATCGGGGTGTGCGGGCGCTAGGTCAGGGTTGTCATCATTGAATTTTTTAAGGAGACCGTCTACTTTAGATCCAACGTCTCGAATCACCCATTGAGGATCTGTCTGAGTTAGGAGGAATTCTGAAGGCGGTGAAGAGGTCCTTCCTATGTTTAGCTCCATTTTCTTTTTTTTGTAAAAAGATTAGAAAATATACCCGCATATCTGTTAGTTAGAAAATGTTTTCTTTGCTTTCTTTTAAGGTTTGGGGGCACGATTGAAAAATATATTGGTTTTTAAAAAAAAAAAGTTAAATATGAAATAATGTAGATTGTAAATTTTACTTACTATATATTATTTATTTTAAGGGGATAAATTAATTTTTTCCCATTTTTTTAATAGATTAATTAAGTTAAAAAACAAAGTCCAATTCCGTTCTCAATTCTGAATAACCTTAGGATAGATATCAATCACACACAAAACAAAACAAAACAAAACAAAAAAAAAAACCAAAAAACAAACAAAAAAAAAAACTGTTGCCGCCTTATGTCACCTTCATATACGAAGGCTTTGCCAAACCCTAGGCTTACAGTTTCATCTAGACTCTTCCGTCGGGCGAGTTGTATCTTCTTCAGCTTTTCACGTTGAGCTTGATCGATCGGTAAGTCCGTATCATATACGAGTGTACGATTGTCCCATCGATTAATCCTGATTCACATCGTTTGCGAACTTTGTTTTTTTTTTTCCCTCCCTGGGATCGGTCCTTTTGAGAAATTTTTATGAGTTATTAGCTGGCATTATTTGATTTAGGTCTGTTTATCTTGAAATTTGAATTGGTTTTGATATGTGGATTCCACTAAGCTGAATTATTGCAGAAATTGGTTGTCAATGCTATTAAGCTTGTTGTAAGTCATATTGGTCATTGGTTTGGGACTGGGTGGTGATAGAACTTGACGTTTCTGAGTGTTTTTTCCTTACAAGTTGTTTGCTTCTAGGATATCAGTGTTCCATTGTTTTAATGGTTTATGTTTACGTTGGCATTTATGTGTGTATGTATAGAGGATAGAGCTAGTGCTTTCTTCCTTCTTTTGCTGTTGTGTGGGTGGTGAAGTTTGGTGGATCGAATGATACTGCTAAGGCGTTTCAATGAGATTGTGTTCAGGGTGTGCCTGCAGGCTCTGCGTCCTGAAGTTTGGTCTTTTATTTTTTGTGTTTATAAATCTTCCGTTGACTTTTGTTGGATTGTGGAAGGTTATCATCATTACTTCAAATTTGGCAAACTTCCGTTTTTGTGACATGTATGTAGGGATTTAATGTTCACGTATTCAGTTGAGACTTGCATTCTAATTAGTCATTTCAGATTGTCTTTTGAGATTATCATGTTGTCTAATATTTGGTAAACAAAATTCGGATTGGGGGGATTGTAGTTCACTCTTTTTGTGTTTTTTGTTTTCTTGTGTGGGGGGTGAGAGTTGAACTTGCAATTAATATTAGAAGAATATTTTTTATATCACACATACACTTGTTCAATCATTAAAGGGAATTGAAGTAGAAAATGATCCCCAAGCTAGGGTTCCAGATCTTTCGATTTGTGCTTGCTATACACAATTTTCAAATTATTTTTTGTCCATTTGTTCGACTAGCATCCATGCATATCGTCGGAGCCTCTCAATTGAAGGAACACTAAACCCCATTTTAAAAATCTATTTTACCCTTCTTGCATTCGCCCAGACGGTGGTTACCAGGATTGGTCAGCTTACTTTACTGTCCATACCTGTTTATAGTCTAATTTGGTGGTGATGCCAATTTCAGCCTTTTACATGAAGGAATTTTATAAGCAGGCACCTGAGAATATAAAAGGCCTTTCATATGCTTGTTGCTGAAATTAATTATGAGAATGTCATGACATAACGTCTGTGTAATTAAACAGAATAAGACATACGGATAGATGTGCATTGCAGTTAGTCCACTTTACCAGGATTCTCTTTTCTAAAGTTATCGATAAGCATGCTAAGTTTTGTGACTCATTAGTGTATGAATTTTGCCTTTTTCTGCTTCTATTATGTAATATTGAGAAGTGATATTATAGCAGTAAGTGAGCAAGCAACGATATTGTAGCAGTAAATGAGCTACTACTGCAACTTTTACACATAACATTAATTGTGGTGTGAATAGTAATTATTTCCTGATCTTTCTTGCTGTATAGTGTATACTTAGCTCTTTGGTTGACCTCAATTTGTTTTTCGTTTTCCATACTGTTGAGAATTTTACATGCTGTTCTGCATATGCCTTGTTGAAAACTCCCTCTACACTGAATGGTTCTATTTCTGCAGTTTACAATCAGTTTCAACTTTTGTTGCTCTGTCTGTGCCCTTGAAACTGATCTGTACTGTGAAACAATAACACAGAATACCAATCTGAATGATGTGGTCCAATAAGAGAAGGAAAGAGAGTGAAAGTAATGATTCTCTCCCTTCGCCTTATTGAATGAACAAACTTGCCACATCATTCACGTTGATGCTTCACATTTCTTTGTCAGAGTTCCATTACTCGATAGATTTTGCAATGCAACCTTTCCTTTGGTGCACTACTGCATTTGTTGCTTTTAATGGAGTGACTTTGTAGATGAGTCCCATTTTTTTTTCAATCTCTTGTGAATGCCTGCCTTACCTTTCTAACTACTATGTGTGCTGATAAGGTTCAGGTTTGCTTCTCTTCAGATATTCAAGTTGAATTTGTTCAAGTAAAAAAGTTATTTTATGTCCGAAGAGGCCACTTTCTACTTGAGATCCATTGGATTGCTTGGAGAATATTGTCCTACGTTGAGGAAATATAGAATCCATTTCTCCAGAAGGATAGACTGCATGCATCTGGGATCATTTGCAAAATACTTTGCATGGTTGCAAAAGGGTGCGACCTTTACCAGAAGAACGGGCTTTGTGCGAAGACCATATTTTGAAAACCATCATTTCCTATCTGTGACAGAAATTAAATCCTGACAAAAAAAAGATGGATATGCAGAACATTGGTGTCAACAACCGAGATGATGCCTTCTATAGGTATAAGATGCCCAAAATGAACACTAAGATTGAGGGTCGTGGAAATGGCATCAAGACAAACGTTGTCAACATGGTTGAGATTGCCAAGGCTTTGGCAAGGCCAGCTTCCTACACCACCAAGTACTTTGGTTGTGAACTTGGAGCCCAGTCAAAGTTTGATGAGAAAACTGGAATTTCCCTGGTCAATGGTGCTCATGGAACAGGCATAGTTGAAGGGCTTCTTGAGAACTTTATCAGGAAATATGTGCAGTGCTATAACTGTCAAAATCCTGAAACAGAGATTTTGATCACCAAAAGTCAAATGATTCAGCTCAAGTGTGCTGCCTGTGGGTTTTTGTCTGATGTTGACATGAGGGACAAACTTACTTCTTTCATCCTGAAGAACCCGCCCGAGACTAAAAAAGGATCAAAGGATAAGAAAGCTATGCGGAGGGCTGAGAAAGAGCGGTTGAAGGAAGGTGATGCAGCTGATGAGGAACAGAAGAAGCTGAAGAAAGAATCAAAGAAGAAGACTTCTTCCAAAGATGTTACGGTTAAAACTGGTTTATCTAAGAAGAAAGCTAATGGCTCGGACGAGGATCGTACGCCGTTGCCCACTCCCAGTCCCAGTCCCACTGTTGATGAGGATGAGGACAGCGAAGATGATGTTGAGTGGCAAACAGATACATCCCTGGAAGCTGCTCGCCTTCAGATTCAAGAACAGTTAAATTCCGTGACAGCTGAAATGGTAATGCTATCCACACATGATGAAGATAAGAAGAAGAAGAAGACCAAAGCTGCTAATGGTGAGAAAAAGAATGGAAGTCCAAAAAGTAGTAGTTTGCCTGCTGCTGAGGATAATGGAAAAATAGAGAATGGAGGCAAAAGACATGAGATGCTTGTCCAGGAGGCCAAAGCATATCTAAAGAAAGGAGTTGCTGCTGATCAGTTCCGCCCATCTTCGGCACATTCTTCAGCCGCTTCTGCGCAGGAGTTGATGACTGCTCTGTATGAGGCAATTCTTGGTGACACTGAGAAAGGGTTTGCAAAGGAGATCGCTAAGAAGAAGAAGTATCTTGCTGCTGCTGTTGCTCAGAGCGAGGAGTCCCAATCGCTGTTACTTGGAGGTATCGAGGAGTTCTGTAAGAAGCAAAACCCGGCTGCTGCTGCTTCTGTTGCTGTGAAGGAAGTGGCTCTGGTACTGAAAGCCCTGTATGATGGTGATATATTGGAGGAAGAGTATATTGTGCAGTGGTATCAACAAGGTCTGACTGGAGGCAATAAAGACTCCCCTGTTTGGAAGAATGCAAAGCCCTTTGTTGATTGGCTTCAGAGCGCTGAGTCAGAAAGTGATGGAGAATGAGAAAGTCGTCTTATGTTTGCTGTGTGCGTGTGTTATGCATAAACGGTGTTTTTATTGTGTCTAATAATAATTTGCGTGTGTTTTCTTTCATTAGCTGAGGCGGGTGTAATGCATCGGACTAATGACAAGTGTCATGTGTACAGAAAAAAGACGTTGTATTTTGTCCCTTTTTGTACCTATATGTCACAGTGTCATTGGTTCCTTAACATAGACTCTGCCCTGTTTTGTGTTTAGTCCCCCTTACGTCTGTTCTGGTGTTTGTTACTTTGTTAATAAACCAACCTGGGTGGTTGAGATTTGGTTTATTCCTAGACCTTTTGAAATTTAAGGTTATGTACTAATGTCGTATTTTACTTTAATCTTTTCCTTGTGCATTTAAGCCTTTCTTTTCCCTTTTGCTGGTTTATTTATTCTCCATCATCTCTATGTATGTATGTGCATTTTCAGCTGGTAGTCTTGTGTTCCAAATTTGAGTGGATTTAACAAATCAGATGCTAGATAGGTAGATCTCTTTTCGTGAATAATATTGTTAAAATCAAAAAAATCGTTCGTTGGGTTTTGTTATATAACAAGTGTTGAGGATAACCACTAAGAAAACGGAACGGTTTTCCTGGGAAAAATTGATGGGAAAAGTTATCCTAGTTTTAAATCATCATCGAGTAATTTGTATGTGTTGAAGAAAAAGGGCTTTGCTTTGGTCCCCAAAAGAAGATTGCAAAGCAAACAAATCATCAAGTATTTCATATGTTAGAAGAAGTAAGAATCTTGATAAACCTAAACTAAGTTATAGTTGTCCAGCCTCTTTATTTCTTATGATTTTTGACTTGTTTTAGCTTTTTCTGAGTCTTGTGTTGTCCAATTGTTGAATCTTCTTTTTATCTTTCTGCTCCTTCTTTTTGCCTTTGATCTGTTGCGCATATAATGTTACCCGATACGAATCAAGCATTGTAGCTCTTTTTCCTCATCCCCATGTATAATGGTGAATATTGCAACAACAACAAAGAGAATTTGTCATTCAGGGGGTGGATTTCATACACCAAAACTTAATACCGGATTTACCTAACACGCGCGTGCACGCACACACACACACACACCGACACACGTGGTGTTCTGAAAACTAACTATTCTGGCAAAAATTAGTAAGCACAGATGAATGTAACTGTAAATTGAAGAAAAGGTCATATTAGCAACGATTAATTGTTTGCGAGGTAGCTACATGATGCAATTGTGGACGCAACTGTTCCTTTACACTGTGGTGTCTTTGTTCATATAAAAATCATAAGAAATAAGAGGCTGGACAACTAAACTACTTTATCATTTAATGAAATAATAGTAGCAAAAAAGTCTTGAACAAATTAAAAGATTTACAACTAACTGCTAACTGTGAAACTGAATTCAAAGGATGTCTTTGATTCATCAAAATTATGATTGTGGTTCAGTGAAAAAGGGCTTCAGCTAATAATCATTCCAGCGGTGGAACAGTTTGGCTATTGAATTTATGCTTTTAAATCTTATTCAGCTAGAAATCAGTTCTGGAATATTGAAGGTGTTTATACTTGTCCCACACTGCTTGAATGTAGGGTGGAGCAAAGCAGAGGATCATATAAACAAGGGCTATGGTCCTTTTGTTAAATTCATACCTTTCTCGGCCTTTTGGCCATTTAAGATCGTCAGTGTAGATTCGTTCTTATCGGTTTAATATCGATATATGGAATGAATTAGTCATCCATACGATATTAACTCAATTTTTAAAGGGGGAAAGTCTTTAAGGTAGCTTGCTATCCTGGCTTTCAAGTGTCGCCTAGGCCTTACACTACTGCCTTGGCCTGGCACATCCCTCCAATTCCAGTTGAATTATAAAATTGTTTACTTGCCATCGTCATCATCTCTTAAATATGACTTAATATTTTTATCCTCATTTTTATGTACTGCAGGCCCTTCAAGATTCACCGTAAAACCTTATCTGCCTGGGTTTGTTACAGCACTTTTTAGGAAAACTGATGACTAAAATGTTTCATCTAAGGAGATAGCAGAAGGGAGTTTCTCAAGTCCCAAAGGAAAATACTCGGCCCCACAAGAGGTGGTGCAGGGTAGGGTATTTGAACACATTGAAACTGGCTTACAATCTTGTGGTATTATTGGGTTTATTATGATTGGATTAAGCTAATAAAGCATTCACAGATAGGATACTGGAGCTTTGGCAATAAAAGGACTGAATAAAAGTGAGTTGAATTTGTTTTCAGAATCAGGTCGGTTCAGTAAAAGCTTGGAAACATGATATCCCATGTTGAAAAAAAGTGAAAGAAACAATCTAGGTAAATGAATTTAACTCTTCTTACCAGAAACAAGAAAAAATCCACACAAACTCATCTTTACCAGGAGCAAAAGAGGGCCACAACATTCCCATTTAACAGATATTAAATAAAATATTGATTACAAAGGAAATGGTAAAGTCTCATTTCCATGCCATTCAATATAAAAAAAAACAAGATACAACCCCCACAAACTAGTGCTCATACCATGACAAACCAACAATTTTTAAAACCAACTAAAGGCAATGAATTCGTCTACCTCGGTCCATGGAAGATAGATACATGTAAAAATAGGCAAGAATGCAAGATCCATGATTCAGAGACCAAGAAATTGACAAAGAAATCCAAAGAAGAGCATATCAAACTATTCTTTATCATGTTCACTCGGGATTTCTTCTTTCCCTATAGCAAGCACTACTTTCTTCAAAATAGCTTCGGTTGACAGGTGAGAGTTCTCCACAGCCTTAGATATCGCTTGCCATTTTTCTCCATGCTTTGGTTCTGCAGCAACACACCTCTTCACAACATCCTTCCTGATCTCTTCATCGCCGTGTTGAAGTTCGAATTTGTAATATAATGCCCAGAAATCACCAATATCAGGAGCAAGGGTGACAGTCCTGTTAAGATAATGCCTAGCCTTTTCAACCTTCCTGTCATGCCAAAGCAACTTGGCAAATACAGCTACAACATAAGGATCTTGATCACATTTTTTGTATGCATCTGAAGTCCTTGACTTTCTTTTAGGCCTAGGAACCATTTCTACAGAAGTAGCCCAGAGAATACCACTGTTTGGACATTCCTGCAATGCCTTGGCCATTAGACTATCTGCTTCTTTCGTGTTTCCATGACGTGACTCGGCCCGAACTGCAGCGAGCCATATTTCAGGATTTTGAGGATTCTTCTTCCTGGCCATGGTGAGAACAGCTCTAGCTTTACTCAGCCCGTTCATCCTTTCTTCAAGATTAGCCAGTGATATCCACATGGGAATGCAATTGGGACAATGCTTCAAGCCCAACTCATATGTTTGCTTTGCTTTTTCCAAATTACCAAGTCGCTCCTCCAGCTGCCCAAGCATCAACCAGAGTTTGAAAAATGAAGGGAATCTCTTGAGCCCTTCATCTAACAGCTTTCTCTCTTCCTCTGTTTTCCCAAGTTCCCTCTCAACAATAGCAGACTTCATCCAGACGCGTTCTGTGCCCCCTCTTTCTCGTGCCTTGGCAAGAAGCATTCTTGCTCTTTCAGGCTCATGATTCTCAAACTCAAGTTTGAAAGCAGCAAGCCAAATCTCCTCTGAATTAGGAATTGCAGCATATGCTTCCTGAAGGATTGCTCGAGCAGCAGGAACATCACCAGCTAGCCACTTCTCTTTCGCACCCATTAACCACAAAGTTTGTGCATGAGGTATATACGTAACAGCCTTCCGTAACAGAGAATCAAGTGATTCCCTGGTTCCATGACTCTTTTCAAGCTGTGCAGCTTTAAGCCATATACTCTTCTTGGTCAAGAAAATAGTGAGAGCATGTGCATAAATAGCCCTGGCTGTTTCAATTGAACCTCTCTTTTTGCACTCTTCTGCATCAGCAACCCAAGTCCTCTTCCTATCCTCTTCCTCCACTCCAACCCCTATAGTATTTCGAATTATAGCCTGGCATGTAAGAACAGAACCTGCCCGCTCAGCTGCCTCTGCCTCTTTCATCCACGCTTCACGGTCAATCTCCACACCTTCTCTCTGTAAAGTCCTGATACCTCTTTCAATAATTTTTCCAACCCATGAAGTGTTCCCATTGGCTTCCTCCAATTTAGCAGCAGTAATCCAAATGGCCTGCTCTTTAGGGAGCTTTTCCCTTGCCCTGTTGAGAACCTTCTTTGCATTTTCGTAAGTTTCTAGTCTAGCGTAAGCAATCCACAACTCCACATGTAGTGGACAACACTCAACAGCTCTCTGGAGCAATAGCCGAGCATCCTCTTCGTTAGAAAGCTCCACAACAGCTTTCCATAATCTAACAGAATCAGAAATACTTTCAAGGCCTTTCATCAACACCCTCCTCTTAGTTGCATCATCATGTTCAAGCTTGGCAGCCTCCAACCATAATGTCACCGATTTAGGGTTTTTCTTAATGCCCCTTGCAATAAAAACTTTAGCCTCACTTGGGTTAACCAATCTGGAGGCCTCTAACCACACGTCTTCACTCGTAGGGCACTCCTCACATCCTTTTTCTATAAGTTGCCTGGCGGCCTGAAGCTTTCCCGCTACCTCCTCCAACCTCGCAGCTGCAATCCAACCTGGTGGATGTTTAGGATTAGAGTGTATGACCGAACTAAGCAACATCCTAGCTTTCTTGATATCTGATATCTCGGCGTCACTAGTGATCTTCATGCTGCCCAAATCAGTCAAATAGCCCTTTGGATCAACTACAGTTTGCCCAGAAACGGAATCAGAAAGCCTATCCAATTTCAAACTCAACACAGTTCCTCTTCCCTCACCCATCGCGTTCAAATCAGTGTGGGATGCTGGAGTCTCTGTTCCACCAACAGCCCTACTCTTAGGATCGACTGCAGTCATATGTTCCTTCTCCTGTCTAGCTTTCTCTAAAAGAGTGTCTGGAACTGGTACAAAACTCTCAAACCTCTTCTTCTTGTTCCTGGAGTAATCCCCAATATCAGGAATGGACTCCCAATCCTGACTGGACAAAGTAGATAGCTTCCTCTTCAAATCAGCAAATTGTTCTGTAATCTTAGGATTGGAAGCTCGATACTTTTCAATTTCTTCCTTCAACCTTGCTTCCCTCCTATCCTTCCTCCTAGAATCCATATTTCTGTCGACTGCCTCCCATATAGCATCAGCCTCCTTATCCTCATCATCATACTCAGAACTAGCAAACAGCCCCATATCATTACCTTCGAATTCATCAAATTTCTGATTTTCATCATATCCCTTTTCCTCATTCTCATCATCCTCATCATCATCGCCCTTTCCACGGCCCCTACCAGCACCAGCCGCAGGAGGACCAACAGCACCAATAGATCGATCAGGAAGATCAGGAGCAGCACGAGCAGGCCCAATATCAGAACGGGTAGTAAAGCCCGTAGCACCACGCCCTAATCCGGCAACATAATTAGGCGGAGGTTTTGTGTGCAGGAAATCGAGACGATTCTTGGGCGCAACAGGAGCTTGCATACCGCCAAGTAGAGGAACGTGAAGGGTTAAGGTTGAATTAGGGCAAATACCCAAAAGAGAGAGATGAACGTCGTTATTCTGCGGAGTCGATATAAGCCGCGGGGACAGATAAAGCCGCTGGAGAGCTGCCGGAAGGTTGAGACGGAGCTCAATTTGGTGGATCAGGGAGCTAAGTGTGGTGGTTGTGGGGTTGACATTTAGGGCTAGGGTTTTGTTTTCCGGTGACCGAACGAAAACCATGACGAAACACGCTGATCACCTTTCTCACGGAGTAAAAACGGCGGATATGTTTCGATCTAAAAAATAATTTAAAGACTTGATCAAAACAAATATAAAATGGTTTTATATAAAAGGAAGAACAAAATCTATCTACTATTAAGAGAAAAAAAAAATTGCTCTTCCGGATTGCTCCACGTCTGCATTTTTCAAGAATGAATATGGTCATGACATGTGTCATTTTTAACATTTTATTTTCTTTTTCCCGTTTTCTTCATACACATCATTAAAGGTATTCTGTTCAAGAGACTTCCTATCAACTATTAAGAGCCAAAAAAATGCCCTTCCAGATTGCTCCACGTCTGTATTTTTAAAGAATGGATGTGGTTATGACACGTGTCCTTTTTAACATTTTATTTTCTTTTTCCGGTTTTCTTCATACACATCATTAAAGGTATTCTATTCAAGAGACTTCCAAAAATTCTCTTCATCTCACCCGGTAGAAAATGAGCTTCTCACTTTCTGTCAATAGAGCTACCGTTTCTTCGATTTTGAAGGGAGGAACGAGGATTATAGCATGCGGTGAAGGTTTTGCTGTGTTTTCTTCCAAAGGATTAAGCGTGGATACACGTTTCTAGACAAAAACTGGGTGAAAAAGGGGTGGCTGATGGAAAGTACAAGAATCCTTTTACACGTTGGATTTTGTCTACGGATATTATGTGGATGGCTAATACAGTTGTCGGATTAGATATACATGCTTTCTATAGCTGTCAAGCATACACAACTGGATGAGAATTAAGCACCGCAGAATAGAATTCGGTGCTCTAAATAAAGGTTACCTCTACAAATTTGCAAACTTGGTCGCGGAAACTGAGCTCCACAACTCTTCAAGATTTGGTGTCAAAATCGATTAAATGAGGTAATATTTCCAGGTTAGTATGATTTTCCAACAAATTTTATTTTAACCATCTTGATACGATATATGTGATATCTTCTCGGTTATCTGTTTTATTTCCGTGTTGTGTGCGCGATCTATGCTTCTATTGCTATTTATTGGTATTAGAATTTTGGTGTGTTGATACCTAATATTTTCCTGAAATTGATCCGCGTCATTATTTTCTACTGAGCGGCTATTTGGTTGTTATTGAGGTATAAAAGGATGAAGAAAGCCTTCAAATTATCTCTTTTCTTTGTCTAAAGATGAGGGATTTCAATTATTTGATGGGTTTGTGATTTGTAAAGGTAATGTTGTAGAAGGTGATAAAACTCAGCCATTGAATGCTTGCTTAAGCATCATTTTAGATCATCAAGCTGGTAAGAACTTTTTTCCCTCTTTCTTTTGGGAAAATTTGGGAAAGCAAAGTTCTTGCAAAAAAGGCATTTCCATTAAATAGAGGCATTAACGCAGGTAGGTTTATGAGTGATACCATAGCATTCAAGGATAAACTGCAAGATGTACATCAACTTTGCTAAACATATGGTTACTATGTTATCTAATGATTTGGTGGAACACATGGCAAAACGAATTTGGTGAAACGCGAGGGAAATGACTCCAGTTATTGGGCGAAGTAAGGTTGAGTTGAGGTTGGAAGGTTGGAAATTGGACACACTTCTTGAAATTGGTGGTACAAAGAGAAAATGTTAGAAGCTTTTCACGATGTTCAATTAGCTTCCAGAATCTTTGGTTTTGATTTAACATTATGACTGATGCCATATAGTTCTTTGATTGGTTTAGAATTGATATTTAGAAAACTCTAGGTGGTGTGGTTGTGCTTTGTTGCAGTTATAGAAGAATAAGATCAAGATGATAATATATGTTATATGGTGAACTCATATTTTGTGTTGACCGGTTCATTAGGAATTGAATTATGTTGTCGATGTTCACCAATTAACATGCCAAAACATCATTGTATATGTAGAATCATCCTAAGGCTTTGTTTTCCAAACTCTTGAGATTTATTGTTATTCTAAAACAAATGTTTTATTGGGGATTCGATTGATCATTTTTCATTTTTTATTTTTATTTATGACTTTCAAATTTTTTTTGGGCATTTAATTCTTTTTATATTAGTAATAAAAAATGAAGTTAAAACATTAAAAATTTCGAGTAATTTTGATTTGCATTTTTATACTATAATAGTTGAGGATGAGGCCGTTAAGTTTTTATATGTCATACTTATTATTTTATTTATTAAATTTTTAATAGTCATGCTGTTATTATGAAGATATATTACATCGCCATAGTAAAATTGCCATTACATAAACTTCATAATACTTGTGACGCATAAAAATAATCATTACTCGTATTTATAATGCATTACCGATTAATGCCAATCGTTAATAAAATTACGTTACATTTTCGAAATATCTACTTGAACTTACATGTCAAATATAATGTCAAATAATCGCATAATAGTTTAACGATAATTACTTTCTGATAATATAAAACGTTAACTGATTTCACGTTATATTTTTGAAAAATAAATAAATCGATTATAAATCTATCATCTTAAACATCTAATGAGTATTATTTTTAACTGCATTAATATAATTATTATAAGTTAAAATCATTTTTATTAATCACGAAATATCGATAAATTAATAATGCATGCTATAATTTCATGGTTAATTAAATATCTGTGATATTAGCTTAAATTAATGACATTTTTCAATGCGGTAATATCTTCTTACTAATACAATTATGATAAAGAAAGTACACTCAAATAATACCAAATTCTTAAATTATTTATTACATTAATGAAGATAATCACTCTTAATTATAATTATCCATCCCGCTATAATGTCAAATACTCATAACACACACATTTAATGCGAAATATTTTTTCTATTATACTTATAGTATTTCAAAAATTTATAAATTTAATATTTGTAATTATTGGGTAAGAGTATTATAACATTAAATTGTATTTTAAAAAAATATCTAAACTCAAATATATCATTTAATGTGAAATATTCAAACATTATAATGCATCCCTATAATTTTGCCACCCCAAATAATTCCAAACATATTCTTATAATTAATGACACTTAATGCAACGCTATTTTTTTTTTGTTTAATACTAATTATGATAAAGAAAATCATTTCCTAAATTAATACCAAACATTCTTAAATTATATTACATTAATGAAATATAACCAATTTTAATTATAAATTAGCTATCGTAAATATAATAATGTCAAATACTCCTAACATATTAAGATACTTAATGCTAAAATATATTTTCATTAACTAATAGTATTAATTTTTTTTTATAAATTTAGTGTTTGCAATTATTGCAAAGTATTCTAACATTAAATTGTATTTTAAAAAATATCTAAACTCAAATATATCATTTAATGCGAAATATTACATTAAATGCATCCTTATAATTTTGCCACCCAAATAATGCCCAGATATTCTTAAATTAATGACACTTAATGCTGAATATTTTTTCTTGCTTAATACAATTTTGATAAAGAATATCATTTCCTGCAAATTAATACCAAAAATTCTTAAATTATATTACATTAATGAAATATAACCAATTTTAATTATAAATTAGCCATCCCAAGATAATAATAATATCAAATATTCTCATGCAACATTATGACACTTAATGCGAAATATTGTTTTTTCATTTACTTATAGTATTTCCAAAAAAATTTATAAAATTAAATAGTGTTTAATAATTATTGTACGAGTATTCTAACATTAAATTGTATTTTAACCAAAAAAATATCTAAACACTCAAATATATCATTTAATGCAATAAATATTCATTTGAATATTTATTGTTGTTATTTAAAAATCATCCTTACTATAATTTACATAATTTAATGAAAAATATTTATGCATTATAAAAGTATTCAAATACCATTTTTATATTTACTAAATAATTCGGCAAAGCATTTTAAAACAAAGATATTTTTACAAATTAATCGTCACTTAATACATAATATTTTTTATTTACAAACAAAAGACCATAAATGCGATTTTTAAAAAACGCAGGGACCCGCCGCACTAAGCTGTAATATTCGCTAAATAAAATCTATCATTGATTATTTTAAATATTTGATTATTATTGATTAAATAATCATTATTAATAAATGAAAATATAAAGTCAAAATAAATAAAAAATCAAGACTATCCCTTTGATTTTTTATCGATTAAATAAAAAATAAAAAAAAACTAAATTTAAAAATTAAAACGTAATATCACAATCAATGAAATCCTAATGATCAATAATATTAATAATCATCAATACTAATAATATATAATGAAAAATAAATATAAATATAAATGAAAAAAATATAAAACAAGAATCAAATGCCAAAACATCATTGTATATGTAGAATCATCCTAAGGCTTTGTTTTCCAAACTCTTGAGATTTATTGTTATTCTAAAACAAATGTTTTATCCTTTTTTTCAGCAGATTTATTGGACAGATAATGTAAGTGAATGAAGAAGGTACTTATTAGAGCAAGGAACAATTGCCTTTTTCCCGATGTCGTTGGTACACTCTACCAAGACCTACTACTGTTGTTTATGTTTTGTGTGATATCTTTCGTGCTTATAACGTATATTTTCTTCTGATTTTTGAAGCTATCACTGACAAAAATGATAAAGCCCTTATAATTTTTTATAAGGTGGATATGGTTCTTCTGTGTGATGATCATATATTGATTTTTTTTTTTTTGTTTTTTATATTTTGAACAACAAAAGTTTTGTTAGAAACCGGCCATCAAGAAACTGGATACATAGGGTTACAAATTTACCATGCATGCAATTTCTATGATATGATGATGTTTGATTATATAGTTCTGTTAAGATGATTCTTCTCATTCTAAAAGAAATTAGACTACGAAAAATATAAGCGCACAACATATATCCATGTAGAATGATGTATTATACGCTGATGTTCTGTTGTGTGATATTAACATACATCGCTCCATATGTTGTTATATATCAACCATGAAGTCTAATTTTTACGTGCTTGGTATGTAAGGTTTTCTTACGAATCTATTATATCGCATGTGTGATATAACATAATATAAGTAAAAATGAAAAAAAAGTTGCATTGAGAAAAATGTTGAAAGAGTTCCATTGTTTTGTTGTACTTTATGAAGAACATAAAATCATGACTCTTTCAAATGGACTTGATTCAAAAGAAAGCCAAAATCAAAGGAATACAAGAGGTCATGAACTCCAGGTTGTGGTTCACTCGTTATTTTCAAAATTTCTTGTATTTTGTCTGCAAGAGTTGGTGGTGCTGTGGTGCTTCATTTTCATTGTAGATCAGCTTTGTTTTGCTTTACTGGACAATGCACACTTCCGGTGTTGGCTTAATCCTCTTCTTTGGCTTTATGTCAATCTTTGGCTGCTTTGTTTTATGGTCCTTTTGGTAAATTTTGCCAAGACTACTGAGGTTTGTTGTATGAATATAAGGGTGCATCATGAATTTTTGGAGATCCTTGCCCATGAGCAGAATGGATGGCATAAGAGCTGGAGTTTGATTTAGTATCTCTCTGGCGTTTCTACTTCTATTTATTTTATGTTGCAGGCTTTCGGAAAATATGCTGCTGATTATGGAGTGTGAATCTAAAATGCTTGTTAGGTTTGGAACATAGGGATACTCTACCCCGACTGAATCTAGAATGCTTGTTTAGGTTTAGACATGGAGATGTGGATGTGACAGCTCCTTCAAAAGCAAATAAACATGCGGCAAAAAGAAAAAAGGAAAAAAGAATCCACTTTACTAATACTAATGTTCTTATGTAATCTTTGATTGCGGAAGTTAAGCCATGCACCAGCAGCGTTGCTAACACCAAGATTGAAACAAGCTATGAGCTTGAAAGCCCAATAAAGAGAAGCAAGATTTTATGAAGAGTTGTGTTAAGGTGTGATGATATTTTGCCAATGAACCTTGTATATAAAACCATACAATTACACAAACTGTATCAATTCTTTGAATGATCAATGGATACACTTCATGCTGAGCCCGCCGTGCCTTGCACGGCTTGCATCCACTAGTCTTATTAGAAACGGAAAACGACTTCACAAACCGGGGTTTTTAAGAAAAAATAAAAGAGTAGCCTCAATAAATAAATAAATAAAATAAATAAAAAAGAGAGAGAAAATTTTCCTTTAAAAAAAAGAGAGAAGAGAATATAGACAAAATCTTATTAGAAAAAAAAAAACGACCTCACAAACCGGGGCTTTAAGAAAAAACAAAAGAGAGAAAAATTTCCAAAAAAAAAATGATTTTCTCAAGTATAGATGAATACTGGCAAGAGTTTACACCAACCTTCAGGTCATAAGTTGATATGGACTTATGATAGGATAACTCTAATAGTTAATTTGATTGATGACTAAGGAACGACATATGTTAATTGAACATTACAAGATCCAAGACTTTTGAAATGTAGAAGAGATTTCTAATGTAAGACGAAAGGCCACCATGTCTGAAGAGTCTTTAACGAGATCAAATAAGTGAGTATTCGAATACTCGGTTTATGGAATGATGGCGTATAATGCAATGGATTAATATTCAAGAACCCCATAGTGAAATTGTTAAGCTATAAGAGGAGGCTGTATAATGCTCAAGATGGCTAAGTGTAGTTGGTGAAGTGTTTTTTCATCACATGACTTGATTTTAGGATATGCGATGTAAGTGATGGTTTAAATTTTAAATGTAGGCACCATATAAGTCTATCCAAAATGACACTACTAGAGTTGTGGCTAAGGGAGTAAAGTTAGCTTACCCTACTTTCGTAGGTAGCATGGGTCCAACACTTGTTCTAATAAGGACTAGCCTGATTTATTGAATGTTACCTTCAAAATGTGTTTGTCCATTAGATATCTTATTAGAACCATAATAGTTTGATTATATAATTCTCAAAACATAAAAGTGATAGCGTCGACTACTATTGTCGTTCTCAAGAATGATCATATGACACCTTTGAACCTCAAAGTAAATTAGTTACCTGAGGAGTTATTATATGATTTGATCAGACTTCATCCAACAATAGTTGGATGGAAAACGCTTATAAAACCACCATGCCAGATCATAATGTCGGATCATCTAAGTGTAGTGAGAATATGGCTAGACCATTAATCCGCCGGCATTGAGACAACAAATCAACAAGTGTTGTTGACCGCATAGGATGAAGAATGACCATATTCTTTTAGAGAAATGATGGATGATTCTGATAAAGAGAGGTGGCTAGAATCAATAAACTAAGAAAATGAGCTCAAATATTCTGTTTTATCTGAACCCTATGGATTGTCCTAAGGGTAATGTACCCAAGGAAGGAGAATAATTCTACACGATATAAAAGAGAGAATGATAGGAAATTGGAGACTTTCAAAGCGAGACTTCTAGCATAAGGGTCATACCCAAAAAGAGGGAGTCGACTATGAGAAGAATTTATCTCTAGTAGCCTTGCTTAAATTCATCAGTATTCTTTGGATGTCAAAGAGAGCTTTTATGAAAGCCTATCTTGATAAAAAAAAATATTTATGTGTAGCAACCAAAGTGGTTTATTGAACCTAACCAAAAGTAGAAAGTCTGCAAATCGGTAGATCCTTTTTATGGATCAATGCAAACCTCTAGGTCTTGAAACCATAGACCTGATATGATCTAGTCTAATGGATTTAAACGATATATTGATGATGAAACTTGTGTTGACAAGTAGAATAATGGTGGAAATATGGTGTTGAAGTGTTGTTAGCGATGCATACATTAAGAATGATGCATGAATGTTTTACAGAGTTAGATATTGACTAACCAAACTATTTTAAATGACTGATTTGGAAATATGAATTTTATGTTTGAAATTCAAGTTGTTCGAGTTCATTAGAATGAGTTGTTGGTGCTATCTCAATAATCTTATACTGATGAAATAGAAAAGCATTATTGAATGCAAGATTCCACGACATAGTCTCTTACCAACTTGACATGAAATAGTTATATGCAAATGTCGGTATATGACATAGCGGACAAGGGATGAGTACTCTTTTTGTAATAATTAGTCAGGTCCTTACAATTATATCTATGATTTGATTACTGGATACACACTAAAGAACATTTTCAAGTATCTTTATAAAACCTATATTATTACTGTAATCATAGACAAGTTGGGATCTCATAAGTAGGAGCACACTATTGTTCAAAGATGCAAATAATATAATGATCACAATATCTGTGAATGATACAAAACTTTGAGATATCAGGTGAGTGACAATGGATCCAGGGCAACATTAAATAACGTTCAGGCATAAGGAATCCCACACACCGAGTACAACTGTAGTATCAACTCACCCTTACGCACTATTACTATGTGAAAAAATTGTTTTTGAAAAAAATGGTCACATCATGTCCATCCACTTGATACAACGCGGTTGTACCTTAAAATTTTCTGTATAGTGTTTGAATCAATCCGTATGGAAAAAGCCGCCATATACTCCTCTTTCTGCTTCAACTTCAGCTTCCTTCGTATAAAAAACTCGTTCTTCATCATTAAAGACCGGATAATTGTATATGTGTTGACATCTGGATCATCGTGTCTGCACATGTGGAGACACTAGGTAAAAATCTCTCGCACCCGATTAGTAGTTGTCAGACGGAATTGACAGAGTCTCCATCACTGCTTTCACTATCAGAGCTGCTGCTGCTCCCACTTCCACTGCCACTTCCGCTCCCACTGCTGTCACTCCCACTGCTGTCGCTAGAGCTTGAAGTTTCTTGCTTCTTTTCCTCTGCATGCACTTGTGCTCTAAGGGCTTCAGCGGCACTGGGACCTGCGGTTGCTTCATCGTCGCTAGCATCCACATCAGCTATCTCATCATCTGTATCATTTTGATGTGGTATGTTGATATCGATTCCTGTTGTGTGGAACTCTTTAACCTCATTACTACGTTCATTGATTGCAGCATCATCATTGTCGTCGTTCAATATATCCAATTGTTCCTCAAGATCATCAAACTTGTCTGGTGAATCGTTTGATGTGTTTTCAGGTATGAATGGTAGTTGCTCAACCGTCTTCTCGTTTTGGGGTTTTTTATCTGGAGGAAAGGCAAAACTAGTTAGTCCCTTGTAATAATAACAGAAGTCACAAACAAAAGTTCAACACAATACTCAAGAACATAGAAAAACGTCCAGGAGGAATACAGTAAATGGCTTTCATATCCCCTTTTACTATTATTGGTTATTTGGATGTCAAAGCTAGTTAGATCAGAAAACATAAGCTTATTGTTCTTCTAAAGCATCATGTGCTTAAAATCTGGTCAATAGATAGTAAAGCTACACACTCAACAGCTATAGAAGTATTTTCATTTTTCACCATTCAAAGTAAAGAATCTAAGTTGCTTAAAATTTATCTTCCATTAGTGATTGGACATTTGACATGATATTCTAATACCTGAGTGACAAAGAAGCAAGCGAAATTATCAAACAGAATAAGAATTGAAATTTCTAATTACAACTTGATTTTGTTTTTGTCGGTACAAGAGTATGGCAGCAACCACCAATAACTTGGGATGGATAAAGAGAGGGAACAGTATATCAAACACATTGTCAAAGACCTGCAAAATATTAGTGAATATTGCACAAGAAAGTGAGCATACCAGAAGCCTTGAAGTCCCCGATTTCGATCCTTTCAACCTCACCCTGCACGTGGAGCAGAGTTTTAGATTCATGTCACGAGGAAGCATTCTTAACAAACACTAGTCTATCTTACTACCATCAAATTCATTGCTGCAACAGCCAGTAAAATAGCAATATTACATGGCTTAAAATCGAATAGTTCTACTCCAATCAGATACCATATATGCCCCTATTAAATGGTATAATTTCAAACTACAATTCATCCCAACAGTTTTAGATTTTAGGTTAGATGATATGGATATCAAAGCAAGAGCGTTTAAGATCAAACCTAGTCGTTTCCCGTACATATGTAGTATTGAAAGGGCTGCATTTCTATCGCTACTAGCCGCCAATGGCAATAAATCAATGTCAACAGTAAAATAACACAAAAACAGATATAGATCACAAAGGAAACACCATGGGATTTCAGCATCTGATATGATATCATGTGATTCTGTTTGGGAAAGACCATAAAGGCTTGGACTTCTGGTAAAGTAAACGTTTCTAACATGTCCACTCAAATCAAGGACCTTCAAATTCAATGCACGGCACGCATAAGTAGGTGTGAGCCACGATTAAAGTAAGCTGTACTACCCTCAACGACTCACTATACTACGTTAACTCATCTATACTTTTCTAGTATCAAAAGGCCAAGGTAGTTCCTTTGATTCTAACAAACATGAAATCAGCCCCTCTTAAGAACACATACAAAATCATAAGAAACATAAAAACCATAGCTTATTCAAAACATGAGAGCCTACTATCTTTCATATAATATAATAAAAAGAAACAGCAAAGCTTTTAACAGAGAAAGCAACTTACAGGGCCAGCCAGGAATCCATTTTTATTAGGAGTCTGAAATTTGCTCCCTTTTTCAAGATGAGGCGAACCAGATTCAGAAGCAGCTCCAGCCCAACCAGATGAGCCACCAGAAACAGCAGAAGCAGGCGCGGCTGCAGCAGAAGCGGATTCCCCAGGCTGCCAGACACGCTTGAGTCGCTTCACCGCCCGGTGAAGCCGTTCAAGACGAAACGATTCACCGTCAAAAAGCAATACGGCATCGTTCTCTTTGTAATCGTCGCTGCTTGTCCCTTCAAACACCGTTTTGGGTTTCCCAGGGATATTACTATGGAATTCAACAGTAACCTTATTGTCTTTGGTCTTATTCAACGTCCCAGGTTGATTCTTATCAATCGATGCCGGCTTAAATTCATCTGAAAATTAAGAGAACCCAATGAAACAATTACACACCACCGATTTCGAGAAGCAAAAGTATCCAAAAACAATGATTTAGAGAAAAAAAAAATTGAATCTTACAACGTAAAGTGCAGAACTTTGATGAAGGCGGGTCGTCCTTGAAGGATGAACCTAAAGATAGATTATACCAGCGATCGGGCTGCGGCGCCGTGCTGGGCTCGATTTTGTTGTTGTTGTTGATATTGGCCATCTTCTTCAATAAATATTTCTACTACTACTACTTCGATCTCATTTGATGATCTTTAGAATAATGGCGTATTGGTTCCCCCTCCCCCCAGTTGAGTGGAGTTTGTGAACGCTTTTTATATCCACTTTATTTACTTCGCCTATAAACCAACTATTTCTTCTTGCCCCATCATATTTATTTATGGGCAATTTATTTTTGTTGTTGAGAATTTGCCCTATGATTTTTTTTTTGAGGGGACCCTATCATATTGAGTCCACCAAAATTCTATTAGTGAAATTATATATATTTTAGGGGTTCTATCAGCACACCCCTATTTACTGCTAGCATCCTATTGCTCTCGGTATTATAAAAAATTACTTCGACACCCGGTGATTTTTTATAAATGGAACGTCAGTGACACCGGTTTATAACTTAGATACGTCAGTCCACGATTTTCCACTGGTGTTTCTTGTTGTACACCAGCGTCAGTGGCGGTGTTCAACAAGAACGCCGGTATCACCGACGTTTTTTTTTTGTCTGAAAAATAATCAATAAATGAATTTCAGTAGTAATTTGGGATGTGCCGATAGAACCCACCATATTTTATTGTGTATTTTAAAGGTTGAAGCAAGTTTATGTATTATATACCGTCAACATTATTAACTCTAATATTAAAATTTATGGAAAAAAATCAGGCAAAGCTACCGACACCATCGTTCAACCATAACAACAAACACAAAATGAATTACGATTGATTATCATGTAAGACTTATTGATCATTTGATCATGATATAGGCACGTGATGATACGAGAATACACACCTCCACGTGGAATTATCTGATTGGTCCATCCGGCGTTTGCATAAGTCTGGGCCGGCTATCGACATCGGGTCGATACTAGACGTACCAGTGAAGACCACAGCTCGAGTGGGATTCACCAAGTGTCTGGACTCGAGCGCCCACGTCGGCCGTCGTCGAGTCGATCTCGGATACGTTAGCCGAGTGCTCCCGGGTCCACATTCCACGAGTTCTTGGAAAAGGCGCAAGCGCCCATTTAAAGGTATTTATGACGATAACTCCGGCCCGCCCTTAGTTCTAGGGCGAAGAAGAAGGACATGTGCCTATAAATACATAGCTCCGGGAACTACGATTCCCGACTTTCACATATGAGGATACGTAGGCAATCCAAGATATATTCTTGGACTCACCGTGATACACCAAAAACACCATCTTTTGTTCATATTTAGCCATCTCGATCTCTTACAAATCTCATCCTTGATTACACGCGCCCGATTCACAAGTGGTGCGTTATTTAGCATCGTCAGCACGTGATAATGAATGATATAAAATCAGATTGTGTAATTGTGGCTAAATAGTAACGGCAATAACATTACCCAAAAAAAATTCAATGTCTTGTTCCTTCTGACAAGACGGGAGGAAAACAAAACATCAAAAACACCGAGAAACACACAAAAAAAATATTGTTATCTGCATGTCTAAAAACACTGCCATGAATCAACGACTCGACGCCCTCGATGTATATCAAAATTATTGACGTGGTAAAGGGAATTCGTGTAAAATGCCAAGAGCTTTTGGTCTTCGCACATAAAAATAGTGCCAAAGTCACTGTACGACTTCTCTCATGCTGTGACATATGATCAACTTCACCTAAAAATGTGCATTGTTTCCCGCGTCACATCCCTTATGTCATAGCACATGATTAATCCTTTGACCTTACACAATTACTGTCCTAGGTAAGACATCACGTGCAACTGATCGCCATGAATCCACCAATGGCCACAACCCAAGAGCAGCTAACACTCGCAACCACAGTGGAATATGCTCACCCGCAGAAGCCAATGCCAACATACCCGATTTTGTTAGCTCTTGTCGAAGTGATTCATACCTACTGTCAGGTAGAAGATTTTGATGATCTTATTGGAGAAGAATGTGAATATAGTAATGCTCCTGAAGAAAATGTTAATGAATCTTCTAAATATGTTGAAAAATGGGAATGTTGATTCTTCAGTAACATCTACTTCAAATTTCCAAGATCCTGATTTACATGACAGTGACACGAATTTTACAACCAGTTGTATAAAGGTGATTAATCAAGACGCATCGTCCACCCATCCCAAAAGTTGCCATTCAAATAAGGATGTACTAGATGGTTCATATGTGACGGTTTAGTTGTTGTATTTATGGTGGAAATTAAGGGAGGTTATTGTGTGGTATTTCAAATTCACCTCAAATTCTCTCACCACACGAAAACTTTCCGAAAATTAAATATCATGACACAATTTTTCATGATTTTAGATTTGATGTTGGTTATCTAATGTGCGTCATGCGAAATACTTTAAGTCCTCTTCCTTTTATGATGCGAAACTCGGATCGAATGCCTCATTTACGTGGCGTAGCATTCATGCAGGCAAAGAGGCCTTTCTAAAGGACATTCGTTGGAATGTGGGAACCGGCACTAGAATCAAAGTCTATGACGACCCTTGGATTGATTGTCCATCAATGCGGAACAGACCCATTTTCAGAGACACTTTACCGAGAGATATCACTGTTCAAGATCTTTTTATACCGGAGAAAAGGGAATGGAATTCACCGTTGATTTTGTCCTCCTTTCTTCCACATGAAGCATCCGCGATTCTTTCACTGCCATTGCCACCACATGCCATTGAAGATAAATTATTCTGGCCACACACCCCTAATGGCTTATACACCGTTAAATCGGGCTACCGGAGGATATGTTTCCAAAAACATTTTGGGAACTCTTTATCTTCCGAACCTTCTAGCTCTAAACCGAACAACTTTTGGAACCGGCTTTGGGGCTTAAAAGTGCCCCCCCCCCCCCCCCCCCCCCCCGCGTGATTCATTTCCTTTGGCGTTGTGCACAAAATTGTCTCCCCACGGCTGAAAATTTGGCAATTCGTAAGGTATGTCCCAGCCTTTGTTCTTTATGTGGAAATGCCCGAGAGGACCTCGCCCATTGCTTAATCCATTGTGACATTCCCAACTCAACTTGGAGTAGAGTCGCCGAAAGCAAAGCTTGGGCTGACCTCAAGCTTCAAAGTTTCCACGACATTTTTGATTACCTTATAAGCTTGGAGGATGAACATATATGTTCTCGTATTTGTTGCCTCTTCTGGATAATTTGGAAAGCCCGCTGCGATTGGATCTTTGACGGTAAGGGAGTAAACATTGCCTCTCTCATTTCACACGCTTTCTCTATGACTGATGATTTTTTGGAAATATGGAGCCTCTCTCCCCAAATGTGTCATAAACCACCTGAATGGAACCAAGTGTGGACATCACCCCAGTCCGGTTGTTTTAAAATAAATGTGGATGCATCGATTCGGAACAACTCATGCTCCGTTGGTGGCATTATCCGTGACTCTCACGGTCAAGTCCTTCACTCGTATTCCTTTTTATTGACTCGGCTTTGAATGCTATTTCTAGTGAGGCTTACGCTTTTTACCACGGCATTGCCTTTGCTTTGGGTTACGGTTACCACAACATTATCGTTGAAGGGGACTGCTTAAACGTTGTGCAGAAGCTTATTAAAGCGGAAGAAGACTTATCGGCTGTAGGGAATATAATTTCTGCATGTATCTCCTTTGTCCCTTTATTCGATCGTGTTGATTTCTCTTTTGTCAAGCGCAATGGGAATACCCCCGCGCATTTGCTAGCTTCACTAGGGTCCCCTTCCCCGCCCCTAGTAGAATGGGGATCTTTTCCCCTATCAGCTGTTTTGGACGCTTGTGCTTTGGATATGTTGGAATAAAAACCCATTTTTTTTCTTCAAAAAAAAAAATCTAATGTGCGTTATTGATGGGATTTTGACTAGGAATGCTAACATCAATTTTAGAGGAAGTCAACTTTGACAGGAAAATTTAAACAATCAACGGTTACTCTTGGAAAATATTTGTGTAGAGAGAGATTTTGAGGTGAAGTGACGGATGAAACGATCAGAACCACACAGTTTAAAGACAGAATGAAACTGTGTAGTGTTTATGTCTCCACACCGTGTGGAGACACCATACAAGAACCTCCCGTTACTCTTAGGATATGTCGTTAGCAAACAATCTTTTTATAGTGATGACACCTTAGAGACAAGTTGTTTTGAAGCGTAAGGGAATAATGATGAATGAATATTCCGAAAAATGGCGTAAAAAAATAAAGGGAAAAAATAAATTAAATTTATTGATGACGTGATAATTTTAAAAAAATAATTAATGAAGAATATATTCTGATGATATTTATTTTTTTGCTTAATTAATTAGGTAAATTAGTGAGCAAGTTTACTTCCTTTATTACTTCATCCGTCCCGAAACGTAAATTCGTTAAACTTTTGAATTTTATTTCACAATATAAGTTCATTTAGAATAGCAATCAACCCCCCCCCCCCCCCTCGGAATAGCAATGGAACATTTATTATATTTTTCTTCCTTTTCTTCCTAATTTATTAAATATTCATCTATTTTACAACTATTACATTAATATGTAATACGTAATGAGATACATTAATGAGAGTGAAAAGGTATTCTAGACTTTCATCACTAAAAATAATGGCATTTAATCAATTTCTTAATTTGTGTGAAAATGCATAAACGGACATACATTTTAGGACGAATGTAGTATTATTTTTTCTTAAAGCCACCGGTATCCGAAACCAAATGACCCGACTAATCCGGAGTTCGGCCTGAGTCGTGTCTGCAGAGTCTGACTTATATTCAGAGATCGTGCCCCAGGGTAATTCCTTTATTAGTTATATTCTAGATATTTATATAGTTAGATAGTTTTCTTTTACTCCATATATATTGTGAGAGTTCTCATTGTAATACCTCAGTCTTAGCTTGTATCAATAAAATTCTCAGTTAATTATCTTCGTGATAATCCTTTGGCTTGTGTGCGAGTGTTTTCGAGTTTTCGTTGTCCGAATAAATGATATAAATCATCCGTCCGTTCGGACGATCACGAGTTTGATTCTTTCCGGGCACTCCATTGCTGTCTTACAACAGGTTCAACTAAAATCTGCCGGGTTACCGAGCCACCGGTTGAACCTTCTGGTTTTCTGTGCATGAGCAGATCGATTTTTAAATGGGTTGATACGTAAAACCAATACGGTTCCATGATCGAGTCATCTAGTTTGTAGGTCAGATTGACCCCTGGGATGATCCGGATTTGATAACTATGGTTTACGATCTCCTTCAAGGGTTCATCAGCCCTTGTTCTCTGGAAGCAAGAAATACTTTTACTTGCAAAGCTGTGTAATAATTATTGGTTTATGTTTCGTGCATTGATGTGATGAGATGCGTTTTTTTTGGATGTGGGGAGCGGGCCCGGGGGTTGGTTAAAGCCGATTGCAAAGTCGGTTGATGCGGGCTTTTTTGAGTGTGTGGGTTGGTTGGTTTTGAGGCTTAAAGCCGATTGCAAAGTCGGTTTATGAAAGTGTAAGGTGTTGTGAGATGTTTCGGTGTTACATCTGAGAATGAAAGTATGAAATAAAACTTACACTTTATTGGGAGATATTGTTCACTCTTAAATAAAAATTGTGTAAGTGTTGGGACAGATTGCCCACATTTGAGGGGTGTTGGAGATTTTCACTCTTCATTGTCTAATGAAATATAGATGTGCATTTACTACCACCAATTAATTTTAGTAGAACGGTAAGCGCTTAATCTTAACATGGTATCAAAATCAGATGTCATGAGATCGAACTCAGGTTGGAACATTATTTAAAAAAAAATTGTGCAAGTGTTGGACAGATTGCCCACACTTGAGGAGGGTATTGTGAGAGATTGTTCACATTCTTAAATAAAAATTATGCAAGGGTTGGGACAACAGATTGCCCACAGGGGGTTTTGGGAGAGATTCACACTTTTAAATGACTAAAAAAATATAGTTTCGCCTTTACTACCATCAATTGATTTTAATATAACGGAAAACGCTTGATCTTAACACACTTCAATGAATGCTTGATCTTAGCACACTTCAGTGAATGACAAGTGTTGGGACAACCGATTGCCCACAGTGGGTGTTGGGAAAGATTCACACATTTTTGAATGCCTAAAGAAATATAGTTGCGCATTTACTACCATCAATTAGGGCTGAGCAGGAAAACCGAGAAACCGAAAACCAAACCGATCCAAACCGATCCAAACCAATTTGACCCAAACCGATACAAACCGAATTTTTCGGTTTGGTTTCAAACCGAACCGAAATGTATTGGTTTGGTTTCGGTTTTTTTTATTTCAAACCAATCCAAACCGAACCCGAACCGATATATATATATATATATATATATATATATATATATATATATATATATATATATATATATATATATATATATATATTATTATATTATATTTTAAACCAATCCAAACCGATCTTATTTTTTGGGTTTTATGATATATGCAAACCGAACCGAACCCCAAACCGAACAACCATTTAATAGATAAAGCGGTTCAAACCGAACCCAAACCGAACCCAAACCGAAATTGGTTCAAACCGAACCATTGGTTTTCCAAGTGATTCGGTTCGGTTTGGGGGATGAAATTTCGACCCAAACCGACCGGCCAAAAACCGAACCGAACCGACCCAAACTGCCATTGGAATGAAATTTCAAGGCCCTACCATCAATTGATTTTAATAAAACGATAAACGCTTAATCTTAACACACTTCAATAAATGCTTGATCTTAACATACTTCAACGAATGACACATTTAATAGAATAGTAAAACGTTTGATCTTAACACACTTCAATGAATGCTTGATCTTAACACACTTCAATGAATGACATTTGTCAATGTGTGGATAAAAATATATGAAGTAGTAAACTTTTGAATGACTACCTCAATTAGGATCATAAAAATCGTTGATGATTCTAAAATGTGAAACGACCACCTCAATTACGATCATAAAAATCGGGATATAAAATGTGACTTTTAAACGACCACCTCAATTACGATCATAAAAATCGGGTTATAATTTGACTATATCGTCGAGGGTGTTTGGGTAAAACTTCGTGCCGGTGAACTCGTAAGAAAACAATTTTCTCATGTTCCATATACAAAGAATTACAAGTGAAATCACTTCACCGGAGTCTAATGTGAGAAGAATTTATCAAATTGGTCATAGTTACCGTTACAAGTGATTGATATATGGATTAATGTGGGAGTAATTTATCAATTGGGCATTGTTAGTACTATAACAATTGTGAAATAATGAATTAACACAACCAAACGGTATCTAGACCAAGAAGAGTAATGATACGGACAAACACAATTCGTTCGTTTGACACAACGATTATGTTTGTATCATTGCGTAGAAGGTTAATTTTATATTTATGGATGGAGGAACAATTAATATATAATTAATTAAAGCATAAAAAGGGAAAATATAAAAAAAGGGAAAAAAAAATTGAATTGAAGTGGTGAAATTGGTTTGTTATTGAAAGAAGAAAAAGCAGATGAAGTGCAAATACATACAAGAAAACGATATTAACCCGGCCCTCGTGAGGGAGGCGCGGGGACATTTCATAACAAACAGAAAAAGCCCGACCCGAATCACAGAAAATGCAAGTAATCCATATCACTGAGTCACCATCAGAGAGGCGAGGGGAGAGCTCAAACTGAATTATTATTAATTACAACAAACAAGCAAGCATGCATCAAATAGGAATGGAATTGGAGACAGAGGGATAAACAACGGTGGCCGGATGAGCCATGAGACGTCGGCCTTTAGAATGACGAAAGCAATAAACAAGAGCACCAACTGGCCACTCCACCAGCGCCGCCGCTGCAAAAGCCAAGAACCCAATCGTCGGACCCACCACCTTGCATCTACATGGGTTCTGAGCCGTCCCACACTCTACACATATCGGGAATCCAAAAACCATTTCTTTTTGTTGTATTGATTGATCTTAGACTTAGATCGTAGAAATATCAAAAAGAGAGAGAAAAAAGAGCTTTTTCTGAAATCAGGTACGTATTTTTTGTAGTATGCGATTCAACGGTTTGGTTAATTTTTCTTGGGATGCATCGTTGAGTTGAGCAGACGCCATTTTTATAGGAATAAATCATTGGGAAGCTGCTTAATAAAGAAAAGAAGAAGGACACCTATTAGCGTTGCTGGCTAATGGCATGCTGTATGTGTTTACTTCCCACCGGCTAGTTTACACGTGTTGCACCTATATTACACAGCTAATACACAAGTTCCAGCATTTTTTCTTTCTTTCTGCGTTTTCTTAAGGGGAGATATTTGTGTGGTGTCTCCACACGTGTGGAGATACCGTTATTGCGACACCACAACCACACGTTTTAATTCTGTATTTAAACTGTGTGGTTCTGATCATTTTATTCGTCACTTCACCTCTAAATTATCTCACCACATAATAATTTCCCTCTCTTAAGAGCATATACAATAGTTCTATATTTTACATTGGTAACACAACTTTTATCAGAACCCATGTAGTGCAATTTTTCTACCCTCTACAATAACTATAAAAAAACAAGTTGCTTGGCAATGTAATTGTGGGTCTGCTCACTCCCCTGCTCTAGTTGGCAATGTAAAAAAGGAAAATAAAAAAGGGGAGTGACAATGTAAAAAATCCTAGGTGGCATCCCAATTACATTGCTATATAAATTAATATCTTAATTTTTGATTTTAACAACTGCGACAGTTAGATAGAAACGGAAATAGTAATCAATTATGAGATTATATATTATGATAAATGTTGTATTTGGTATAAAAATATTTTCCCACTAAAATATTGAAAAGATCTTCTTTTTTCATTTTTTAAGATTTACTATATTATTATTATTACGGAAACAATAAATTGCAATATAAACCAAAAAAAGTTGCATGCTTCATTTAGTGTACAGGGAATAATTAGGAACCAGAGTCCAGAAGCAGGACAAAATAAGATAAAAATGGGAATAAAAGACAAGAAAAAAAATAATGGTTGAGAAGGACAAAAACGCGCATGGTACTACATGTGTTACTACATGTGGTTGTGGCAACATGTAGTAACACATCAAGTAACATGCGTGTTTTTGTCCTTCTCAACCACTATCTTTTTTTCTTGTCCTTTTTCCTCATTTTAGATCAAAAAAAGTCATTTACAAACTTTAACCTAATAATTAATTGTGCGAGAAATTTTTATACTCCCTCGAAATAACGGACACGATTGCTAAAAACACGCATATTAAGGATGTGATTTAATACTTTAATTTGAATGTTAAAATGACCAAAAAAAAACCTTTATTCTATAATTAATATAATGTTGTATTTATTTTTTTATTCTTTAGTAAATAAGAGTAGAGGTAGAAAAAACGCAATAAATTCTGCATTGGAAATTTAATTGACTCGTTTATTTTGAAAAAAATCTTTTTAACAATTGCCTTAGTTATTTTGTAACGGAAGTACTTTCATAAAATTTGCCTAATTCAGCAAAGAAGAAAAGAACTGAATAAATTCTATTGAGAGAAAAATTAATACACTCAAATAAATAATTTGAATGTCCTTTTTTTTGGCAAAAATCGGAGAAGATATGTTCTTTCTTCCATCATTATTGTTCTCCTCTTCTACGAGGCTGTTTTGGTGGTGTTTATAGGCGAATATGGCGGATTTTGCTGGTGTTGGGCGGCCTTGATGGTGGTTTCTAACGGCTGAATGTGGGGATGATGATGGAGAGTATATCGATCAGTTGGATCTAACAGCTAATTCAAACCCCAAAACCAACTCAACCTCAGAAATAGCAGCAGGAGCTGAAACATATAATAAAGAGTGGTGAACCTGCATTTAGTGTATTGGTTTCAAGATTTGTGCTTGGGGAAACATTTCCATTGCCTGTTTGTCTTTCCCTTTTGCTAATTATTGGAGTATGTGCACTCTCTCGCAACGTAGTGAACTTCAATACCATTGTTACCTAACTTGTGTATTCATAATTTATTGAAGGATTAATGATAAAGTTTGTTACTTTTCCTAACGCAATTTGTTTGTTTGTCTTGTGTGACCGTGTGAGCGTATTCTTGTGTCGGTGTTATTCGTGTACGTATTCTTGTGTTCTATCGTAAACGCTGCGATAAAATTCGGTTTTCAAATACTACGTCGTAAAGGTATCAAATAAGGTCTCAAAATAAAGATAAAAAAATGAACTTTGGTGAAACAATTTTGATGATCGGTGTTCAAAATCAAAAGTTACGTTCGTTTATAAGAAAAAACGTTCCGGTTAATATAAATATTTTTTCGTCTTTCAAAATATACGTCGGAAGGGTATCGTGTTTGGGCTCAAATTGAAGAGCAAAAAAAAATATGAATTTTGGTGAAAAAATTTCGATGATCGGAGTTCTAAATCAAAAGTTACGGGTGTTTGAAAAAAAAAAAAAAAAAAAAAGAAAAGAAAACAACGCTGAAGCAGGTCAAGCAGCGGACCAACCTGAAGCATAAGTATATGATGCATGCGGCGCGTCTCTTTTATTAAAAGGGGTATTTTTGTCCGTCTGAAATTTTTTTGTCTTTTTTGCAACTAAAATAAAAAGTATGTCATATTTATTCATTTTCTAAATATTTTTGTCATTTTCCCTCAATCTCTCAAAATATAAAGACTAATTTATTCCTTAAACCCACATGCTAGCCAATAGCCATAGAAGTTGAGGAAAGTCCCACCGCCACCGGTAGGGAGGGAGGGAACAAACCGAAAAACCATCAAAGGCTTAATAGAGGCTTTCTGGACAGCTATTGCTTGGGAGTCTGAAGGGATCACAACTTTTTGTTGAAGATGATGATACAAGAGTTTCGTTCGTTGTGGTTATTCATCGAGACGCTTTTTTGTGGGTCTCCAGACAAGGGCGGATCCATGTTAAGACTTAGGGGGGCTAAACCCAAAAAAAACCTGAAAAAAAAAAATTTACACTAATAAATGTATGTAGTCTTGTTCGATCCATAAAATATTCTTAATACAGCCCACCCAACGAATTCGATATAGTTCATTAGCCCACCCCAAATGAAAATCCTGACTCCGCCCTTGTCTCCAGAGGCCTGTGGATGGATGCCTCTCCCTCTTGTTTTTCTCTCTTTGCGAAACTAACTTCTTCAATAGAATACAAAATTTAGCAGATAGAGGATGCCCTATTTATTCTTCTTTGATTTGTATAGTGTTTACTTTTGTTTGTTGTTCCAACATTGTGCTGGCGGTTGTCTCCACAATAGTTCCAAGGTTTTTCGACCCTAGTCTACATTTTGAACCTTTTTTCAAACCAACAATTTCAACCAAAAATTTTAATTTATTATTTGATACTATGGATATCTTGTTACGGCATGGATAAGCTCACACTAACCCGTCAATTTTAGATCCAATTCGAGATTTTCCTTGGGGGTATTGGTAAGGAATTGGAATGGAATAATATCGATTCATACAGATGAAAAAGTTCTCTATTGATTCAAACACTGTTCGTATGGGATAGAGAAAGAGGAAAGCCGAAGATTTCACATAGTACGTTTGATCGAAAAAGAAATCTGATTTATTTCGTACCCCTCAGAAATAGGTCAAATTCTACAGGATCAAACATATGAGACTTAACTTAAGGAATTTTGTAGGTTGGTCCGGCAGTCTATTGCTCTTTCTTTGTGCCTATTTCGCTTTAGGGCCAATCTCCGTCCGGCCCGAGAAAACCGTTGCGCGCCTCCGTTACCTTTTGGGAGGCTTATGCCCCCATAGAAACCGTCTGCCTGAGACTGACCCTTGGCCCATAGGTCCTTCGTTTCTGAAGAAGAAGAAAAAAAACAATAAATTTATGAAAACATGTGAGATAATACACGTTTAACCTATTAGGGATGATAATACATATTATGTCAATTTATATGGCTTACACACTAATCAATAATATAACGTAACATAGGAGTTTCTTTAGAGAGCTAAAGGCATTTTACTTATTCTTCGATGTCTATTACACAAACATGAGCAACGAGTGGGGGGATGAATTACATTTCACATGTTCAACAAAATTGAGTCCCTCTCTCGCTAACATAGGAGCTTTTATTTACAACATACAAAGTCTATCGATACACGTCTAGCACACATAATCAATCTTTTGAAAGCCGGTTTTTTTTTCTTCAAAACCGACTTTCAATATACCGATTTTTATGTGATGTATAGTTAACGTGATACATCGATAAGAATAACTATGAAAAGCCGTATAAAATATACTGCATAATTTATTCTAAATATTTAGCTACGGCACCAACCTTTCTCTTATAAAATAAAATAAAATGCATAATTCACCTACTCTAACAATCTTGACAAAAGCATGATGCATTTCATCAAAAAAAAAAAAAAAGCATGATGCATTCAAATATTTCCATCCATCCTCACCTATTTAGTAGAACACATCAACCCCCTTTCCTCCTTCCCTTTGCCTTTCTCAGCTCCCCCCTCACCCACCCCCAACCGAACCTCTTCTTTATTAACTCCTCTCCTTGTCTACCTCTTCAATACAATGGCTAGAAATTCCAAACATGTAATATTATTATTCATTTTCTTAGCATTTAATCCACTCTTCTTTTTCAAGAAATGTGTAATTATTAGTACCGTCTCTGCACAAGAGGTGGTGTATCCATCTCCACCACCACCGCCGTCGTCTGGATGCCTATACAATTGTCTTCCCCCGCCACCTCCACCACCACCGGCATCGTCAGACTGTCCCCCTCCTCCGCCACCGTCTCCATCGACTTCTCCACCGCCACCTCCAGGATCAAGTTACTACCCTCCTTATAATTATTACCCGCCTTCACCGCCTGGATATTACCCATATTTACCTCCACCAATCAACTACAATGCTCCTCCGCCACCTAATCCAATTTTGCCTTATTTCCCATTCTACTACCTCTATCCTCCTCCGCCGTACTCTTCCTCTGTGCCCGGTGCTTTTAATCTTGATATAAGATGTTTCACAGCTACCGCAATTCTACTACTATATGTATTCTTGCTCTAAAATAACACATGGGTTTTAATTTTTTTTTTCCATGAAATTTGGCTCCTTCGATTGCTGAAATTATTTGCTCCATCAGCCGGGCATTGCTGCTTGTGGTTAAGGTTATCATATCTGAAATGACCCCTTTTTTTTTCCTCTTGTTGGCTGTAGCTGGAGCAATATAATGTTTGAAAATTTCATATCTTTCGTCAGATTTATGTTTTTTTTTATGTAAACAAAATGCCGTAAGTTTATCATTTTTGTATGTTATGCATTTGTTCTTATGTCACAAATGTATTTCGTTTGTGTTTATGTCGCATATTCATTTTAGCTTTATAAAACTTCGCATTAATCAAATCAATTGTCCCACACACAAAAGAAGAAAAAAAAATCAAGAGTAAGGAACATTTGTTAATTTTTCAGTTGCATCTCTAAAATGCCTAAGAGTGTATCAAATAGGAAAATGATACATCCACTACATATAGTATGTAGTGGATATACACTACGCATCTTCTGGATATTGCCTAGTGGTGATGAGCGGTGTGTTATAATGACAGTCGGACCCTAAGTTGGAGGTCAACGGTTCGATTCCCGTAAAATGGATTGATTTCCGATTGATAACACCCTTCAGTGATGGGGAACCAGCAAGCCCCTAACTTTAAGCTCTAGGTTACCTGATTAACCTCTCCCTACATTCCTGTGGGATCGGGGGTGGGGGCCCTCACGGTTAGTGTTTAACCGTTTTTTTAGTAGATATACATTACGCACATCTTATCCACATATTAAAGTGTACTAGTTCAAATGTATGGATAAGATGTGTGTACACACTATATGTAGAGGATGTATCACCACCCTATCAAATAATAATATGTTAAAGACAGGTGTTTGTTTTCTGAATCTAATAAACGTGACACATCAACATTTACGGATTAATATACAAAGTGATGAAGATCTTATGAGAGATTAAGAGCATTTGTATTGTTCCTCCAAAAAAAAAAGAGCATTTGTATTGGATTTTATAACACAACACAAATTTATAAATTAGACATCCCATTTCTTTGGATTTGTCAAAAATCATCTCTAATAGAATTTTTACTGAAATTTATGAAATAAATACTCTTTTTATTATTAAAATGAAATACATACTCATTGAATTTTACATTATTTACATTGTTCATCTTATAGATTCTCAATTCAAAAATTATGTTAGAGTTTACAAAAAAAAAAGATTTATGTTAGAGATTCTGATAATTTTCTTGTTGTAGATTATATCCGATTCATAAAAGATGGAATTTAGGCCTATAAAATATAAAAAACGGTTTAAAAGAACTTAGAGCACTTGCAGTGGATACTGTAAATTATTTAAAAACTCTATTGTAGAGATTCAACAGGAAAAATAACAGTGCAGCAGATACTCTATTTTTTACTGTAAACTACAGATTCTGTAAAATTTCCTTTACATCTACCGCATTCATCCAGATTCTGTAAATTTTCCTTTATATCTTCCGCATTATGTAAAATAAAGAGTCTGATGCATTTCATCTTAAATAAAGATTCTGTAAACTATAAAAACGTGTTTTTAAAACTGTATAATAGAGTATTCGTTAAGATTATCTGATGCGAGTGCCCTTATGCATATGAGTGCTTCAAGGTGAATAAGAAATCTTACATTGATAATTTCAATTCAAATACCCCATCATTCCTCTTTAGTCAAGAGAGCTATAAGAGTTGTAAAAAAAATTGTTCCTGGTTAAGCGATAGATAACATTTTTCAAATCAACATTTATTATCGATTTTCTTATTTTAGTCCCATAAAATAAGACTTGTTTGTTTTTGAAGAATTTTCTCATATAATAAAACTTTCTCACATGCCAATTTAACATTTAATACATTGTTTCTATCTCTAACAATGCAATATTATAAGTCACATTTACAAAACAATATAATATTTTAACTTGAAAATTTTAAAAATAACTCATTTGTGAGGCGGAACAGCGGCAAGAATTATTTGTGTTTTATGGTGGATATGGAAAAGTCGATGCAAGTTAGTGTATGAGAAGCAACCAACTCGCCCTGATTTGGTGTTGGCCCTCGCCGAGTCCGAAGCTAAAGCTTATTTAGAAGCCCAAGTTGGCCCTGTTTCCATCCTTTCCCAGCAAAATCTTAAGAGGAGTTGGGAACCTCCACAAGACCAAATAGTAAAGTTTAATGTTGACGCTGCTACTAGAGGAGATACAATAGCTATTGGAGGTATTTTGCGTAATCATGGTGGTGACATTCTACACAGCTTTTCAATGAAGTTAGATGAAAGGTATGAGGTAGCGATAGGTGAGGCTCTCGCGATTCACCAAGCTATCGTTTTTGCTTTAACCTGGGGGTTATTCAGTGTCGTTTTTTAAGGAGACTCTCTGACAGTATACCACAGTTAACATCGGATGAGTTGGATTTATCTCACTTGGGAAGTATCATTGATGATTGTAAAGTTATGCTCCATGTTTTTTCTAAATACATTTTCTCTTTTGCCAAGAGAGAAGGAAATACTCCGGCTCATCTCTTGGCAAAAGAAGGATTTTCTTTGGTAGAACTTAAACAATGAGGCTCTACGCCATCTGCGAATGTAATCATGGCTTGCTCTCTCGATTTGGTAAAATAAATGTCCTTTTTCTTCTAAAAAACAACAACTCATTGATGAGATTATTTAAATGGTGTGAAAAACCTCTGAGGCGCCATGTTGAAAAAGCTCTTCGGGTGCGCGCTACCCCCGAGTAAGAGTCGAGACTGCGAGCGCGATTCGGGCCGATCTCCGGATTAATCGGACCAGTGGGTTCCGGATACAGTGAGTTTTAAGCAAAAAAAAAAAAAAAATCCTTATATTGTGAGACACAAGGAGTACTAACTATGTGATGAAAATAATGTTACATTAATGGCGTTCAAGAGTTCTTTAAATCATTTCACCGTTAATATTGTGTTTTTGACAATACCATTAATTAATTAATAACGAAAGAAGTAAAAAATCAATAGTAATTAGCAACACGTAACATCATACATTTATTTTATTTTTATTTTTTTTGGAAATTTACATCATTTTCAAAATACAAAAAAGTTAGCAACGCGTAACATCACACGAATACTAATTTTGAGTAGCTCGTTTTCAAAATACCATTATTAGTGATCGAGCATTCAAGGGTCTACCCTACCCAGGTCCTCATGTGTTTGGTAAAATTAATCCATGTATTTGAAAGCTCTCTTTCAAGCACATGACAACTACTATGAGTTAAGGTATTGTTATTGTGAAAAAATACAAACCTTCTTTCATATTATTTATTGCAATTATTTATTTCATCAGATGTCATTCTTTGGTTTTATCGAAATGGACGGTTGGTTTTAAATTTAATAATTAACCCGTTTGTTTTACATATATGAATTGTAATAGAATGAAATAAATATAATGAATTAAATGGAATGTAGTTCCTCAAAAAAAAAAAAAAAAAAATGGAATGTAGTCATTTCATTACTGTGTTTTGAACATGAAAAGATGATAAATCCATGAATGGCCACACACTTATTGATGGTTGTTGATGAGCGGTACGGCGGAGTGGTGTAAGGGTTCATTTGACATAATTAAGTGTGTGGTGGTAGGGCAAGGGAGGTTGGTGGTGGTCAGGGTAAGTAAGGTAGAGTTATGGTGAGGTAGAGAGAGGCATGATAAGGGCGTATAGTAGAGCGGGGTATGTGTAAGGTAGAAGAGTGAGGTGGAGTATGGAGGGTGGTGCACGTAGGGGTGAGGTAGGGTGAGTTTGAGTAGTGATGGTGGTCAGCTCGGCCAAGGCCACGCGTCAAGCAACCATTGGATAGACACGAGTAAGGTCGGGAGTGTGTCCTGACCGGAGAAACCGATGCAAAGCTTGGTCAGTTCTATCACCGCAGGACGGTCGCCCTTAAGGAACGCGCAGAGCGCGACCAAGCCAGGTTAATCGGTGAACCCGAGCGGTCATGACCTCACGTACACGTGTCCATACAACAAGGAAATGTACCTAGCCGAGATAAGGCCTTGATTCATAGTTCAGTATGAACATATCATCATCTCCTAATAATTAGGAGATGGGATCAATTCAAATCCAACCGAATCCTTGGGGGATACGGCGAGATTAGGGTTTGGACTCTATTTAAGCTATGGCTAGAACTACGGCCGACTTGATTCCAACAGAACAATTGGATACGTAGGCAGCTCAAGAAAAACTTGAGTTCAGTCAAAACACCATAAAAGATACTTTCTCTTCTCTCACCGTCGGCCGGTAACCGGAAAACTATCATTGGAGCTATTGTACCCGTAATTTACTTATTGGAGAAATCCGACTTCATCATTGGCGCTAGAAGGAGGGCTTCTACTGATAGTTTGAGAGATAACATGCCGCCGAAGCAGACGGGGAAGAAAAAGCAGGTTGCACAGGGGGGCGAAACCTCCATGGCCGGAAAAGAAGGCGAGAGGCCCCGCGGGGAAAACGTGGGAGAAGCGACGGCAACACCATCCCAGGTGGAACCTCTCCCAGATCCTGCACAACAAATCTTGGTCGAGGCACTAACTAATCTTGATCCAGCCACCTTCAAAACCATTGTAACAAACGCGTTAAAGGTTAGAGGGGAAGATGTCACAGGAGAAACGCATACCAAGGAAAATCCAATTGGGGATGAAAAGGACAAGGCTTTTAACTTTTCACGCGAAGAACATATAGAGGCTTTATCCACCGGTTCTATCCCGGGCCGGAGAGAGATTAAAGACCAAGCTAGAGAAGCGACCCGCGTAGAATTGGATGCCATTACGGGTAAGACACCTTTTTCTTTTGAATCCCGCTTTCCGAGCAAGTCGAAAGCTACCGGGGACCCTCGGGATTTAAAATGCCGAAGATGGATCCCTATGATGGGACAAAAGACCCCAACGATCATATGCATCAATACCGACGCATATGACTGCGTACAACGCGGCCGATCGGATGAAGTGCAAAGCGTTCCCTGCCTTATTGACCGGTCGGGCTCGGGAGTGGTTCGGGAAACTACCGCCCGGATCTATTAACGACTTCACAACTTTGGCCGGAAAGTTCATGCATGCCTTCATCACGGCACGTCCGTTCCGGAGGAACGCACTCACTCCTACTCACTTTGAAGCAAAAGCACGACGAGAGTGTGCTACGGTTCTTAAAAAGGTTCAACGAAGAATCCGGGCGGGTGCAAGGGCGGATGAACATCGACGGTTACATCATTCATAGCGGGGCTACGTGAGGGTCGGCTATATGCCAAACTCAATAGCAAACCCCCGTTGTCTATGGAAGGCTGCGTGGAAACGGTCTTCAAGCTTGTCGGGGGAAGAGGCGAACGAGGCTCAAGAGAGAGCAAGAGAGGGCGGATCTAGAAAAGGAAAGGCCACACGACAACCGAGAGAAGGAGCGAAAACAAGTTTGGGACGGGATGACCTCTCCCGTTACCGACGGGCTCGGGAAGAAGGGAGCTCTCCAAGACGAGAGACTTAGTGCCATTGAATCGATCCCGCGAGCGGTGCTCGCCACAATGGAAAGGAAAGGAATAGCGCGTACGCCCCCACCTTTAAGGGGACCAGTGGAAAAAAGGGATCAGACAAAGTTTTGCAAATACCATAAGGACGTAGGTCATGATTCAGAAAGCTGTAGGGATTTAATTAGAGACATAGACGCTGCTGCGGCCTTGGAGGGAAAAATTGATGAAGCGATCGATCGAACGGGGAACTCAACCCGAGAGGTAGGAGAGAGTACAAAAGGAGAAACTATTATCAGGGGAATGAGGGTAGGACAGATCAAAAACGCAGGAGGGATCCTTCCCCAGACCCTGAGGATCAGATTGATAATAAACCCATCAATACCATCAATACTATCGCAGGCGGTCCGTCAGGATACAGACCGACCGGAGAAAGCAGCACTCCCAAAAACTCGCCACCCGAGACGGGTAAAAAACAGAAATTGGCAGGAGAAGTGGTATATGGACCGGGGGATCCTCTTCGCTTTGATTCCCGATAACGAAGGGTTAGTGATTGAGTTGGTGGTTAATAAGCACACCGTGAGACGAGTATGTGTAGACACTGGAAGCGCGGTAAACGTTTTGTACTTATCGGTATGTCAGGCTATGAAGATACGGGAGACCGAGCTAACTCCAGTCTCAGCCCCGCTATTTGGATTTGCCGGACCACCCATACATCCTGTGGGTATGATCAGACTACCAACAACATTTGGACGTGGAAGAAAGAGCAGGACTCTTATGGTCGACTATGTAGTGGTACGATCGACCTCGGCATATAACATCGTATTAGGGAGACCCGCTCGATAGATCTCCGGGCGGTAATCTCCCCTGCACATATTAGCATGAAATTCCCTACTATTGAGAGCTGCTGAGAAATAAAGGGAGATGTAGAAACGACGGGAGGCATTACACCGCTACCATCAAACAGAAGATGATGGTGCAACAGGTCCTCATAAACGAGCTTGTTCCAGAGGAAGAAGAAAGATGGTTGACTAACGATGTGGTGACACAAGAAACCTTATGGGAAGACCAAGAAGACGGGGTCGGGGTCGGAGCATGGATTCCAGAGCCATACAGACAGAGCCTAATCGACTTATTAAAGGAGTTTAGAGACGTTTTTGCCACGACCGCCGCCGACATGCCCGGGTTTGTCCCCGGCAGCATTACACCATCTCGATGTGGACCCCGGCGAGAAAGCCCGTTCGGCAAAAGAGACGATCTTTCGCTCGGGGAAAGGATAGAATTTGTTCAAAAAGAGGTAACAAAATTATTGCAAGTTTGGAATAATTAAGGAGGTAGTATATCGAGTGGTTAGCCAATCCGGTTCTAGTTAAGAAACCGGACGGTTCTTGGCGTATGTGTGTGGACTTTACGGATACGAATAAGGCATGTCCCAAGGATTGTTACCCACTTCCAAAAATTGATAGCTTAGTGGATTCCACGGTCGGGTATGAAGTCTTCGCATTTCTAGACGCATACAAAGGGTATCATCAGATAGCCATGGCTCCAGAGGACATGGAAAAAACATCCTTCATCACAGAAAGAGGGACCTTCTGCTATCTTACTATGCCGTTCGGCCTTAAGAACGCAGGCGCCACGTATCAGAGGACCGTAAATAAGATCTTTGAGAAACAAATTGGGAAGAACATGGAAGTATATGTGGATGACTTGTTGATCAAGAGCAGGTCTCTTGAACAATACTTGACAGATGTCAGAGAAATTTTTGAGGTATTGAGACAAACACGAATGCGTCTTAATCCAAAGAAGTGCACGTTCGGGGTGCGGTCGGGAAAGTTCTAGGATACATGATTTCCAAAGAAGGCATAAAGGCAAATCCGGACAAAGTAGAGGCCATACGAGCATGGCTCCGCCAAAGAACGTTAAAGAGGTACAAAGATTGACGGGGCGTATGGCCGCCACTAAACGATTCCTCTCACGGTCGGCCCGGAGGGCCCTCCTTTTTTTAAGGTATTAAGACAAGCAAGCCCTTTTTCTTGGAACGAAGAATGCCAAAAGGCGTTTGAAGAATTAAAAGAATACCTCACAAACTTGCCCGTTCTCACTTTGCACCACAAAAAGGAGAGACTACATACTTGTACTTGTACGCGTGCCAAGAAGCGTTGAGCGCCGTCACAGTGAGCGACGAGAATAGCACCCAAAAACCAATTTTTTATGTGAGTAAAGCTCTTAGAGGGCCGAGAGGTGAGGTACTCGAGCGCGAGAAAAGTTGGCACGCGATTTTAGTTCACGCATCGAGGAAGGCGAAGCCGTACTTTCGGGCTCATCCTATTGTGGTCATGACGGACCAACCACTTAGGCAGTTACGGACAACCCGGAGGCGTCGGGAAGATTGACAAAATGGGTGGTCGAAAGGCGGCTGCCTATGATGCGGAATTCGGACCTAGAACATCTATCAAAGCTCGGGCCACACGGGCTGATTTCATAGCCGAAGGAGTATCCATAACTCTCGAGCGAGGCGGACTAGCGATCCTAGTGACCAATGGACATTATATGTTGATGGAGCGTCCAATAAAGAAGCGAGCGGGGCGGGTCTTACGCTGCTGTAGTCCAAAAGGAGAAGAATTTCCATACGCATTGCGATTCGGCTTCAAGGCAACCAACAATGAGGCTGAATATGAAGCGCTCGTAACCGGGCTCAAGCATTTGCAAAATTGGGAGTCAAAAGATTACACATATTTAGTGACTCGCGGTGGTGGTCAACCATGTTACGGGAGAGTACGAGGCAAAAGAAGACACCATGAAGAGATATCTTTCGATGGCCGAGCATTGATTTCACACTTTGAAGATGTCAAGGTGGGTCGGATCCACTAGATCTAAAAATGCTCGGGCGGATGCCTTGTCCAAATTAGCATCAAATTTCTTCTCGGATAAGAGAGTCACGATCGAGCAAGTCACGGAGCGAAGCTACGCAATTAAAGAGGCTCAACCAATCAACCAACGAGCCACCTGGATGGATCTATAGTAGCATTCTTAAAAAACGAGTGTGGTCTCGGAAGATCGAATCCTGGCCGGGAAGACAAGACTTCAAGCAAGCGGTACTCCTTGTTCAATGATATCTTATACCGCAAGTCCTTTATAACTCCATGGGCACGCGCATTTGTGCCAGCGAGGAAGAGGGAAATTATCTCCTCCGAGAAATCCATACGGGAATCTGTGGAAGTCGTATGGGAGCTAAGGCTACAGCTCGCAAGTGTAGGCTTTTTGGATATTATTGGCCGACCATGGGGGCGGATGCTCGAGAATTGGTGATGACTGTAGAACATGCCAAGTGCATGACAACCTTAAACACCGGCCCTCACAATGAGATGATTCCTTTAGTATCCCCTTGGCCCTTTGACCGGTGGGGAGTGGATGCGGTCGGCCCGTTGCCAAGGGCACCGGGTAATTTGAAGTTTCGATCGTGGCTATTGACTACTTCACTCGATGGGTAGAGGCGAGCCATTGGCAACGATAACGAGGTGGAGCGATTCGGAGATTCTGTGGAAAAACGTGGTCGTCGATTTGGAATCCCTAAGCACTTGGTTTCGACAACGGTACCCGGTTTGAAGACGAGTGGTCCGAGAGTGGTGCTCGGGTGGGAATAACTCGGCACTTTACATCGTAGGGTATCCACGAGGCAAATGGGCAAGTTGAACAGGCCAACGGACAAATCAAGACCGGGTTAAAGAAAAGGTTAGAAGAAGAAGGCGAACATTGGGTAGAGCAACTGCCCAATGTCCTTTGGGCATACAGAACAACGCCTAACTCGGCTACGGGCGAAACCCCATTTTTATTATCATATGGATGTGAAGCAGTTATCCCAGCAGAAATAGGACTACCTTCGCCCAGAACCGAGTTGTATAATCAGATCAATCAAGAAACCGAGCTCAGACATCAGAAGGATGAATTGGAAGAAACCCGCGATATAGCATTGATACGAACGGCCAAATACAAACAACAGATCGCACAGTATTACAATGCTAAAGTGAAAGATTTGTACTTTAAAGTGGGAGATTTAGTCCTCCGAAAGAATGAGGTTAGCAAACAGGATCCTCAGGGCAAGCTGAAGCCAAATTGGGAAGGACCGTACAAGATCATTAAAGTGCACGGCAAAGGTGCCTACCAGCTGGCAAATGCTCAGGGGAAGACCGTTCCACGAAGCTGGAATTCCGCCAACTTACGAAGGTTCTACGCCTAGAACAGGTTCAAGGCTTACTGCTGTTTTATTTATATTTGAATGTAATAAGTTGAATTTGCGACCGTCTATTTATTCAATAAAGTTGACATCTATTTATATGCGTGATTTCTTTACATAAAGTTAAGCGCAAGGCGAGCATGCTCGAGAGGGCGGCGCAACATAAGTTAAGCGCAGCGCAAGGCGAGGCGAGCACGCTCGAGGGCGGCGCAACGTAAGTTAAGCGCAAGGCGAGCACGCTCGGGCGGCGCAACGTAAAACTAAGCGCAAGGCGAGCACGCTCGAGGGGCGGCGCAACGTAAGTTAAGCGCAAAGGCGAGCATGCTCGAGGGCGGCGCAACGTAAGTTAAAGCGCAAGGCGAGCATGCTCGAGGGCGGCGCAACGTAAAACTAAGCGCAAGGCGAGCATGCTCGAGAGGCGGCGCAACGTAAGTTAAGGCGCCAAGAGCGAGAATAGGCTCGGATGCGAGCAACATAAAAAATGAAAAACTACCAAAGGCGAGCAAGTTCGAAAGGAACACAAGAAAAATAGAATGCCCAAAAACATAACCTAGAAAGTGAAGGCAATGAAGCATAAGCGACCAAAGACGAGTATTAAAACAAAATAACCCCAAAACATGCTACGTCGGAAATAAACGGAGCATGCTTGAAGGGGAAGAACGATATCGGTCATGAGTTGCAAAATAAAAAATTTTTGTAAACAAGTTTTTGCAAGTTGAGCGAGATCATTAAACGAGCTCGGGCTCGGAGCCACCGGTGGAGACGTTCCGCTACGAAGTTGCTTGAGAAGCCGGCTTGGAAGAGGGGGATGCGAGTATTTACGAACAATATCAACTCCCGATTTGAGCTCTTGAAGACGCTCGTTGTACATTTGTCCCATGCCGGTTTATACGGATTGGCATTCTTCAACTTCAAGATATCCGGACCGGTATCTTTGCGCTCGGGCATCATCAACCCCCATAGAATACCCATGATTGACGATGGGGATGAGAAGAGTAGAGAGGACCCCATCAAAATGGGCAGTGCTATAGTATTCCCGGATGCCTTTGGCTATCAGTGCAGGGATAGATTTCTCCAGAGCGCTTTGAGCCAAGTGCGCCGCCTTCAGATTCTCCTCAGCCTCGGTTCTCTTCTCTGCCTCCGCGGTCAATTGTTTCTCTAAGCTCTCAATCTCCGTGGCATGCGCCGTGCGCAAGGTCTGCAGTTCCAGCTCGTGCTTAGTCCTAAGGTCGACCAGACCCTTTTTCCTGGCCTCATACAGATCTCTGTATTTTTTCTTGGAAGCCTTGAGCTCAGATACGATCTTCTCGTGCTCGTCGGCAACGGCTTTGGACTTGGCCGGACGATCGAACACTTCACGACCAATCCGAGCACCACGACCGAGGCATAACCACCAAGAAAACAAAAATAAAAAGTAAGTGCGAAAGCATACGAATAAAGGCTCAAACAAGAAGATGGCAGGCATACCATCTCAGCTAAGTCTACAGTGGACATAGCATGAAGAGCAGTTCTGATCGTGGAAGCTTCATCTTGCTCCCCCTCTCCTCTGGCAGGTCCAGCCGTAAATAAACCCGAGCGTCCTCTCTTCCGAGATGACTCCCCCACAGTTAACTGATCAGATCGGCGAAGAGGGGTTAAATCAGAGACTTCCTCGTCGGATGGGAGATCGGTAATTATCACATCTTCACCTCAGGACCGAGGTGGGTTGCGCACGGCATCATCGATTGCTCGGCGAGGGGGCGAACGATATCGGGATCGAGCACCGTACCGGACGACGACAAGCGCGAGCTCGGGGAATACTGCGGGCCGAAGGATCGACCAAAACTTCTTCAAGGCGAACATCGTCGGCCCTAACGCTGCTCCGGATAATAGATGCGCCGGATCGGCCCTTTGTATCGGGAAAATAAAGATCGGATATATAAAATACAATTGTTCAAGAGCCGGGAATCGGTAAGTACAACAAGATCCTACGGGCTTTTTCTTCGAGCTCGGGAAGAGGTGCGTATGGCTCGGGCCCGGCCTCGTGTAACCGAGCAAGATTGATTAGCTCGGAAGGATAAGTACGGCAATCCATTGAGATGTCCAACTCCCGAACAAGTTGGATCCAATCCTTCAAATCTTCCATGTCGGGGTCTCGTCCTTGTCGAGCGTCCCAGTATTCCACCTACCTAATTGGACATTTCCCTCGTGGCGAACAAAGAAGAACCTCTCTTTCCATCTCTTGAAGGAGGTTTTCCCAGCGTGTTGGATGGGAATATTGAGAAGAGGACCCGGACGACGAAGAAAATAATACCATCCCGGAGAATTCGGCACCTTGCAACGCCGGTAAAACGTTCGAAACAAGCCAACGAGAGAACCTAGTCCGTACCAAACGGCACCAAATAGCAAACCCCACAATACACCTAACCCCATTAGGGGCAAGTTGAGCAATCCCCAATTGATAATGGCGGAGAGTGGCCACGATAGCGAGGGCAAAGGGGTAACCTCGGGCCACATTCGAATTGATCCCCGTAAAGCTGCGCGGTAGTCGGTGGGAGGCTCGGATGCATATCGGCCGACGATCCGAGCATCGATCTGAGACGACGGGCTAATAGGAAGACGAGGAGCGAATGCGGTAACATCTATTTGGTATTGATTGCGGATGTAGTCGATAGAGTGTTGGGAAATGATAGATTCTATTCCAAAGCTACCCATGATGGACTTGGTTGCGAAACGGCTTTAAGATGCCGTATAAAAGCGAGAATCCCTGGGGGTAGGAGACACGGTGTGCACGGGAACAAGCCCGGATAATAAGTTATCTTGGTAGGAGATGGCCGGAAAAGCGACCGGAAAAGATGAGGTAAAGTGAGGAGACACCGCGGGTACGCTTTCGGACTCGAGATCGATGGATTTGGGACTCGATTCTCATCAAGCGACTCGTCGGAAGGAGTTGAGGATCTCACCCTCATAAATCGCAAAATTAAAAAGCAAATCGGAAATGAAAAGAGAAAACACTTACTTGCGAGAAATGAAGAAGAAGGGGATCCTCGGTTTACACACGGCCGCCGAAGTAAATAACGGCGCAATAATGAGGAACGGACGTGTGAGAAGACGGAGTTATAACCCCGAGCGACGCTTTGGTTAATGGCCCGTTTGACGTCGGCGAGTGCGACGCCTCGTTTCTCGTGCTAATAATGGCATAAAATATATAGTGATTCCTGATCGACGTCAACGGTTTAAAGCCATCCAGTCCCGACCAAGTTGGATCAGGTCGTCCTGGGCTGAGAGCCCAGGCCGACCTGGGGGGCTTATGATGGTGGTCAGCTCGGCCAAGGCCACGCGTCAAGCAACCATTGGATAGACACGAGTAAGGTCGGGAGTGTGTCACGACCGGAGAAACCGATGCAAAGCTTGGTCGGTTCTATCACCGCGGGACGGTCGCCGCAAGGAACGCGCGAGAGCGCGACCAAGCCGGAGTTAATCGGTGAACCCGAGCGGTCATGACCTCACGTACACGTGTCCATACAACAAGGAAATGTACCTAGCCGAGATAAGGCCTTGATTCATAGTTCAGTATGAACATATCATCATCTCCTAATAATTAGGAGATGGGATCAATTCAAATCCAACCGAATCCTTGGGGGATACGGCGAGATTAGGGTTTGGACTCTATTTAAGCTATGGCTAGAACTACGGCCGACTTGATTCCAACGAGAACAATTGGATACGTAGGCAGCTCAAGAAAAACTTGAGTTCAGTCAAAACACCATAAAAGATACTTTCTCTTCTCTCACCGTCGGCCGGTAACCGGAAAACTATCATTAGAGCTATTGTACCCGTAATTTACTTATTGGAGAAATCCGACTTCATCAAGTAGGATAGGGTGGTGTATATATATGGTAGGTTAGGGTAAGAAGGATAGGGTGAGATAAGGTATGGTGTTGTGGAAGTGTATGATAGGCTAGGGTGGGTTGGGGTGAATGGTTAGATTAAAGGTGAGGTGGGGTTGGGTGGGGCATGTATGTGGTAAAGTAAGGTAATGTAGACGGGGTAATGTAAGGTAAGTAAGGGTGGTATGGGTGGTTGAATATAGTGAGTGGGCGGGATAATGAGGGTAAGATGGGAATGTGTTGTATAGTAAGGTAGGGTAAGAGTGGGTGGAAATGTACGGTAGGTTGGGCAGATTGAGTGAGGCAGTGTAAGGGGGTAGGGTTATGTATGGTAAGAGTAAGGTGAGGTAAGGTAATGTTGGTGAAAGTGGTGGTGGGTATGGTTGGGTGGTAAGGTAGGCTGATGTGGTTTAAGGTAGGGTAGGTATATTATGGTAGGGTGGGGTATGATGAAGTAGGGTTGGGTGAGTTTGATTTTTAATCACACCCGTGATTCCACTACACATCTCAAGAAAAAATATCTTTATTTTTTCTCTTTTCTTTTCAGCTCTATCATCTTTAAATTGTCTCATTCAGAGGCCTAGGTTCTTAAATAGGTTCTTTGGAATTGATTGCTTCGAGTGCTCTTTATTTTGATTTGTTCTACGATTTAAACTCTACACGAGGGGAGTATAAACACTAGTGATTGTGAGGGTATATATATTCTTGTTGAAACTTCAATCATGTCGAAAGAGCTCACCGATTGAGAGGATAATTCTAGTGATGCTCGTATTCGGTTATTGGTGGATGAGACGATGACCCGATTTCAGACTATGTTAAAGGGAGTAACTGAGCAGCCTAACCGTGGTGGTACAAATATTGTTAAAAAACTTATACATGGCTGTTTTCTGTTTATTGCGATCAGTGTAAAATGAGTGATCATTACAATTATGATTGCCCTAATCTATGGCAGAAAATATGTAGTTTACGTGGAAAATCACCTAAGGACGACCAGGTGAATGTTAATATCCCAGAGAAGATTGTAGAGACCACCGTAGAGATTGTTAACACTCGAGAGGAGGTAGTCTAAGAGTACATTTTGACAGAGGCAATCACCGAGGAGAATAAAAAGGTGGTGGAGATAAATATTGCAAAAGAGTGTGATGTTGAGAAGAAGAAAGATGATATCGCATTAGTGGTGGAGAAATCGAGGCAGCTGAGGAAGTTGGTCCTACTTCACCGACCGCTTGTTCGAGTTCTCTCTTGTCTTCTTTGCAGGTACATGCAGACCATCCACTTGAGTAGAACATTGGGCTATCTGATATACCCAATCCAGCCCCTATATTGCCTATGGATATTATTGACCATGATAACATTCGTGGCAAACCGGAGCACAATTTCGTTGATCCATTTTCTACGTATGTTGTTGGCTGTCCGGCTGTGAATTGTACTCTTTATATTGCTTCTTTGCCGGGATTTCTCCGAGTTTTTAGTAGTCGGAAGACTTCTTTGATGTTGTGTTTGTGACACTTGGTTCAACATCAAACCGTGTCATTGATGTGAAGTGGTTTGTCCGACTTGCATTTGATCCGGGTATATCTTTTTACGAAATCCTTTTGATTCGAGGTCGAATCCTTTCGAATCCGGGAATGAATGATGTGATTCTTGTTGAAAAAAAAGATTAAATTTGTATAGAGTCTTTTATTTATTTTAGTTATTATTTCTTTTGTTTTAGTTTATTATAATCTCACATTGATTTGACATTCTTTTATTTTTGTTATTATTTTTATTTATTTTGTCCCGCATTATCAAATTAGCAATTTATTTTGAAGTCTGTAGCCTATTTAAAGACAAATAGTGTCATTGTAACAATCAGTTAAAACATTATTGAGTGAAATATATATTAAGATTTTTAGTTTTTTGTGAGCCGGAGCGGCTGCACATAGAAAGAAACCGGGAAGGCTGCACATAGAAAGAAAAGTGTCAGCCGACCCGCTAAAAAAAATATTAGACTGAAATTTTTTTTGGGTGCACATTTATAAGTGAATTGACCCATTATTTTTATATATTGATCCCTATTGACCTGTACTGGACTATAATATATTAAATTAAGTTTAGTAATTATAAGATATGACAAATTTCCGACTCAAATCATTAAATTCCTACAGTTGTCCCCATGTTTGTACTTATCAAGGTTCTGAGCATACCTTGTGGCGTGTTTGTATACCAAGGTTCTTATGTACGAGTTATCTTAGGGTTGAGGTCATACCAAGGTTCTCAGTTACCAGTTAGCTAAGGGTCGATGTGCTCGTCTTATTGGTGCCTTCAGTCAAATCCTCAGACATTTTCGGATCTGATTCAGTTACGGATCACATCAATGTGGTGATAAGAATCAAGAACAATAGGGGGATTATACATTTTCGTACATTGATAGTCATGCTGAGGTAAAAAGTGTGTCGGGATATTTTCTAAACGCTAAGTAAAGCGAAAACAAAAGCCAGAAAAAAAAAATGAAGGTAAAGACAAACAATCTAAAGCAAAACATCTAAAATCCGAGAGGCCTCAGATGGTTTAGACAAAACATTTACACACGAACAACTATCATTTTTCACCTAATACAAAGAGAGCCCCCAAAGCGACGGGCTTCGGATAGCGCCGAAAAAATCGTCTTCATTTCAAAGATATCAACGTCTATATAGATAATGATTTAGTCACATAAATTTTCACAGAAAAAGTACCAAAAGTTAATCCATTGGTTGTGCTTCTTCAAAAAAAAATTTCCTTTCCTCCATGAATATATCGTGGGGTGCTGGTGCATTTTGTGCACATGTTCTGTGTCTAATTTCTATGCCGGCATCACTGTCCCGTCTATATATCTCGGGATCGAAAGGGTAAAAGTGAGCCGACACGATCACACCCTCAGAATTTAAAATACCTAATGGACAATTGGCACAAATTTTAGATTGGTTTAGTGCAAATCATACCTCGTGGTCCTCAACGAATAGGAAATTTTGTTTATAAATTGGTTCCATGGTTATAGAATACAATCACCAATAAATTTGTTTCAAATTAATGACATGATGGTCTAAAACTTTTACTTGAACCGTCCTAAAATAAATGGACAATTGGAAATGATTCGTAAAAAGAACACAATAAACAAACGACAGGTGCAAATGAGAAAAACAAATTGCTAGTAAGTAGTAGAAAAAAAAATAACAAAACGAAATACTCCAAATCTTAACAAGAGATCCACAGCTATGGTAATCGATCAACTAAAAAAGGAATTGCCAAACTCATAGCGAAATCTTAGTTCCTGAATCATTGGGAAATATCATAGTATGTACAGAACATATCAAAGTAATTAACAATGCACTGTTTATTTATTTAATTTATATATAATCCTTTTTTAAACAATCTAGCCATGCAAAATAAATAAATAAAAATACATAATTGGCCTTACGTCGAAGAATTTTTGTTGGTGCTGCTTTTGAAAATAGAATTGGGTTTAGTCAACTCAATAAGCGACTTATCAGTATGCCGGAGCAAGTTATACACAGATGCTCCGACCACAGCTCCGATCAACGGCCCAACTATATACACCCATAAGCTTTTGAAAACATGCTTTACCAATGCAGGACCGATGCTTCTTGCCGGATTCATCGACGCTCCGGATACCGGTCCGGCCACCAAAACGTTCAACATAATCGTCATTCCGACTGCAATTCCGCCCAAATCTCCCACCGCTCTTGAATCTGTAGCGACGGCAGAAACCACAAACATCAGAAGGGCGGTGGCAACAATTTCAGCGGCTAATGACTGTCCATTCGACCCCACCGGTAATGTTCCGAAATAAGAATTCGATTCTACGTCGAACATTACCGCTAATGTGCAGCTCGCTAGAATCGACCCCATTAATTGTGATATTATATAAATCGGTACCTGCTTATATTGAAAATATATCATTAAAAAAAAAAAAAATTACTTTAGCCATTTAAAATTTAAAAAACCATAAAATCGAATTTTAAAAATTCTGATATTGTTACTCACATCTTTCCATGGAAACCGTCGGAAAACAGCAAGGGTAATAGTGACGGCCGGATTGAAATGAGCACCGGAAATATGACCGACCGAATAAATCATCACCATAACGATCAAGCCCCATGTCACACATATTCCCGGGAATGTAACGTTGCCGTAAATTTTATTAACAGTGACAGATCCACATCCAGCAAAAATTATAAAATATGTTCCCACTAACTCTGCAATCACCTACGCAAAAAATATACTACTAAATTATAATATCATCGTCAAAAAGATCATAGATATAATCTAATTAAAAAATGAAATTATTTTCTAGTATTAATTAATAATACCTTTTGAAAGACAGTGACAACTGCTGGTGATGAAAGGCAACCTCTCTCATTATTAGGTTTGCGAATACCTTGTTCTACGTCGGAAATTTCTATTTCATGGATTCCATCAGAATTTGTTGACATTTTTAATAATGATGAAGATGAAAAGTTAAAAAAAAAAAGGTAAATGGGTAAATGAATGTGATTTTACAGAGGATTTGATTTAACAGAATGAGAAAATCTCTCTAGCTCCTTGTAAAATATAATGGGAAATCAAACATATAAAACACTGAAGACAGAAAGATAAAATTAGTTAGAATTTTATTGGATAAAGTTTTATACAGATTATGGATAAGAATATTACGTCAATCCTAGTCAACCTTTTTTTTTTTACTTTAATTAACCTTAACAACCATGCAGTAGATTCAGCGTTTTTATCCCTTATTTGATTTAATATGATTCGTAACTGGAATGTAGATGGACAGATAGAAAATTTTTATTTTATTTTATTAAGGACAGATAGAAACTGAAAAAATATATTTAAAAATGTGCATGCACAAAAAACAAAAATTAAAACATTCAATTTTTACTTCTTTAGAGTACAATTTTTAAACTTTATTTCCCTTTTCAAAACAAAAAAATCCCAGTTTTTCAAATTTACAACATTCCTTAATTTTAACTCCTGAATTTTTAAAAATGATGAAATAGTAAATGTGATTTAAATTTACTTATTTCCTATTTATGTTAACCTAAAAAGAATAATCAAAACGATTTGATTATTAAAATAGATTTATTACGTGTTTAAGGAAATAAACTACTTTAATTTCCTCACTTTCATGTTTCACGTTTTCTGAGAAAGGGAAAAAAAAACCGTTGGGATTTTGTAAAGATGCGGTAGAAGGAATTAATCGTCTCATCGTGATGAACGTTTCCACATCAACAATTCCTATTTTCGTAAGTTTTCGTCTTTTAGGCCTTTTGAAATCTTGAACGTTCTTGTTAAATTCCTTTTAGGTCTTTTAGTGCTATTAGTGTAAAAGGTTGAACTAATGGAAGTTTTACGTTTGTCAAACGTAGATTGTTCGTATAGATTGTGGAATCGGATGATTCAAGCCTTTGGCTTTCAAATCGCTTTTTGAATTGATTTATTCGCAATTAAGGTAATGAATATTCTTAAACGGATTTCTACGTGTTTTGTTCTGTGTATTGCGGTTTAAATTGCAGGTTTTTGTAGGAACAAGGTTGTGAAATCATTACGAATGGGTTCGCATCGTTTTCATCTTGGATCTAAGCTGAACCTGTGTATTTCTGTCGATTGACGCACGTCAGGCAGGCTTTGGCGGGCGCCAAAACCACTGCCGGATCCAAGAATATTTTCTAATAGAGTAACCGAAGTGTAAAACTACATTTTTTTTTATTCAAAAATTTATTCCAATTGGGTCAGTGGAGCATAAAATTACATTTTTAACAACGAAACGTCATTTTTAACGACAAAACTACATCGTTTTAATACTATAAAAATTCTCTTGATATCAGTGGGTTCACGTGACTCCTCTTGATTCACACAGATCCGCCCGAGGATGGCTCTGTTCAAGGCTGGCGGGTGCCTATGATGTTGACTGACGCCAATAAGCTTTGGCGGGTGTCAATGATGCATTGCAGGTTAACAGGATGTACTGACAAGGTTTGCGCTTTGGCCAGCGACATTCTGGTGCATCGGATTATGGTTTACGTAAGATCCTGGTAGCGATAAATGAGTCATAAATGGTCCGGTCAACTGCTTAGACCGCCGTCCTCTCTTGGTATAAAAGGGTTAACCCAAGTTGACAAGACATTTATGTCTCACACTTATATGGAGGTGCGTACAAGGACAAAGCCAGGATTTTAAATCGGGGTGGGCTAATGGACTATATCGAGTTCGTCGCGTATGGATCACTTCAATTTATACACACCGTGCGTATTCATTTATTTTCACATATCACAAACTACACATTACAAAACTACACATTTTTATTTTTATTTTCAATTAAACCTCTTTTTCTTAGGGATGTTAATTGCAAAGCCCGATGTGGTTACATGCAGTTGGCAAAGATCAAAACTACACGGTGATCATTATTGGTGTCTCTTTGTTTTTTTTTTTTTTTTTTTTTGAGTCTTATTGCCTCAAAGCATTCAATGAGGTTGAGTTGATTGAGTTTTGTCACTAAGTCTCGTTAATTGTGACATTATACGTCTTCGAGCATATAAAAGTCAATTATAGAGTTTACGATCAACTTTTTAAAGGTCGAATGCGTTTGTTTATAATAGCACATACCGCCACTTTTCTAACAGCATCCCAAAACGTAGTCCCAATTTTGCCAATAACTTGTAAAGGGAATCATGAGTGGCTTCTGCTTTGATTTATTTGCATTTGTTTGATTTATATCTCACACACTTGGTTCTTTCTGGGTAGCTAGAAATGATTTTAATACTTTCTCTTTTGTCGTTTTGTTTTGTGGGTGAGTTGAGTAAGGCTGAGGTGAGGTATCATACTTGTTTTTAAATACGATGTGTGCCTTAATTAGGGGACCCGAAAAATTAATAATCGAATTTCATGAGCCGGTCCTGTTCTGTCCCGCCGGCGTTGTCTTGGTCTTTTCCATAAACTCGAGGGACTCACTCTCTATATATATATATATATTCCAAGAACGTACCCAACGTAATTCACGAGGTGTGTTGTTCCCTGCAGCCGGCTTTGTGTCCATCATGAAATGCATATATGAGGGTATTGACAGTTGTACGTGTTGTTTATGGCAAATATATGTTGTTGTTTGCTGGTGCATTTGTCATAGTCATTCGGCAAATGATGTTAATATAAATATGTAAACCAAATTGGTTGGGAGTATTAATTGTCTTTCATTTCATCTCTTCATCGCACTAAAAGTTCCAAATCATTTTCCTTAGTCCCTCCTCCTCATTATCCTGATCATGGCGAAATATATGTTAGTGATAGTGGGAATAATATTGTTGATTGCAAATGTGTTGAATGCACGCAATCTTCCTTTAAGCGAAGGTCCACTTCTGGTACGTGTGGTGAATGATTCAACGAATGAAGAAGCAGCAATTGAAGAAGGAAGAATTAGTAGCAGTGGCAAAAGAATTATTCTGATGTGGAAGTGTTTGAAGGATCAGAGCTGTTGGAGGTGGTGCTCCCCATGCTAGCTCATTTCAGCTCACAATGTATGGAAACAACTCGTGTTTAGCCTGTGGAAAGAGGATTAATCTGTTGTGATCATTTTGTCGAGAAACTATTATTACTCCTTTTTTTTTTTTTTTTTTTTTTTTTTGCATCTTCGATATATCCTATATATATATATATATATGGGAAACAACTTTATTTCATTTTGTATCTGATGATGGTCAGTTATTATCATCCTTTTGAAGTGATTGGTATACGGTATACTACTGTATCAGATTCATTTTACAATCGTTGTGGCTATGTTGTGTTGGAATTAAAAAAAATGAGTATTTTCACACTTTGAAAAATTATTGTGCCTGATTCATTTAGGAATCCGAAAAAAATAATGTTTATGAGTCAGAAAATGAGAATTTTCTAGACTACGTACGGTATAAGAAGGTGCTTTTCATACTATACGTCCAATATCCAAACAATCTCTATAAATCCACATTTCCCCTTTTATTTAAGTAATTTATAATCCACTTTCAATTTTTTAGTTACAATAAGGATATTTACCCTAATCATTTCCTTCAAAGAAAAAAGCTGTTGATCGATGGGCTCTTCCGCTTCGGAAATTATCTTCAAAATTGTAGAATAAAAATGTCCGGCTCTAATGTTGCTGGCGGCAATAGAATCCCAACACTGAAGCTCCTAATATATATCGGCACAACAGTGCTTTATATCTCTCTTGGCTTCTGTTCAAGCTTTTTGTCATTTTTCTCCCTTCTTCTTTGGGCCATTTCGAACTTTTTCTTTCTGTACGACTTAATTTCACTAGAGTCTATATTGAATTGGGTTTACTTGTTGTTGTTAACCGGCAAGATTTTGAAAAGATAGGGTTGAGCAGCCCGTACTGATGGTTTTTTATTTTATCATCTTTTATCTTGTTTATTTATCAATATCATCAAACATATCAATGACGTACATGTGAATAAAGGGATTTACAAGTTTCATTTGAAGCATAATATGAAGAGAATATGGTGGAGCTCTTACAGCTTGAAGAATGACACTTCAATGATCAAGAGAGAACATCCTAAAGTTGAGAAGAAGTGGAGCAAAACTGAAGCAGATATTTGGGACAGCTTTGAGCTGATTTCAAAGTCTCATTTTGAGAGTTGCATTAGAGCAGGTTTTTAGCAAGTAATTTAGGCTGCACTTTGAGCTTAAAACTTGGAGTAAATGGAGATGAAATACTGCCTTGAATTGAGCTAAAAATGAGGTTAAACAGTCGGCATATGTGATGACAATGGAGCAGATTTTCAGCTCTGTTTTGACAGCTTTGGAGTTGAACGAATATGGCTGTTTTGGAGTTGTTTTAAGAACAGTTTGAGGGCTGCTTTTCAAGGTAAATTCAAGCATGATATGAAGGGTATATAAGGGAGTTCTTGGAGCTTGTATAAGGGCACTTAAATTATCAAGAACTCAACACAAGATGAGCTAAACTGGAGCTGATTTTTTTAGTCCTGTTTTGACAGCTTTTTGGGCTCAACATTATGGTTGTTTGGAGCTGTTTTTAAAGATGATCAATGGCTTCTTTTGAAGTGAGATTAAGAAGTAATATGGAGCAGCATATGGAGTGGTTCTTATAAGAAGATGGAATGCAATACAATGTCCAAAGAAATCACCAAAGTAAAGTGAGATTGCAGTTGTCTTGGGGTAAATGCTCAACTACATCATGTCACCAGGAGCTTAATCTGAACTCATGAATGGTGAAGAGCAATGGCTGAATCAAAGCTCAATTTCAATGCATTTCCACTTATTGTTAGTAGTGTATCCCATGTATCCTAATTTCCTTTAACTTTTGTTGTGTTTTTTTTCAAAAGTCTTTCTCTTGTTTGATAGAATTATAATTTTTTTGGTGGTCAGGTTGTTTGGCAATGGCTTATTTTGAGACTGTTCTTGAGTCGGTTTTCGGATGATGTACCTAATGGAGTAATGCTTTAAATGTTGTTCACTTGGTTCGTATCATTAAGCTTTCTAATACACTAGTTTTAGGGGGTGTTATTGATATTGTGTTACTGACATTGATACTGTGTTACTAATATTGTAGGCTCCTCCTCTCATTTTTAATACAAAATGCAGTTAATGTGGTAGCAATTGAAGTAAATGGAGAAAATGCAGCTCCATTGTTTGAGTTTATGAAGAAAGGCAACAAGTCCAATGGACTTTTTCAAATTTCCTACCCAGCTGATATATAAGAATGGGCAGCGTGCTCCCCATCAGAGCTTCCGTTTTGAGGGAGTGCAAAGAGCTTGGGTAATGATGTACTTGATGTTGTTGCAGCTAATCGACTTTTTCTTGGTGTTTTAGTTTATTTTCGGAGCTTTCATTTTGTCTTTCTGTTGCTTCTTCCCACATGTTGGTGTTTTTTTTGTAGTAGATGAAACAAGTACTACATGTTCATTATAACCATATTTTTGCATTCTGGAAACTACTAGTATTATATTTAAATGTTTTAGATCAGACGTGATGCTATTGAACCTTGAATTATATTACTGTTACTGTGATACTGTTATTGTCTTAGTGTAAACGCTGCGATTAAATTCGGCTTTCAAAAACTATGTCGAAAGGGTATCATATGAGATCTCAAAATGAACAGAAAAAAAAACTTTGGTGAAAGAATTTTGATGATCGGTGTTCTAAATCAAAAGTTATTATAAGAAAAACATTCCGATTAATGCAAACGTTTTTTCAGCTTTCAAAATTTACGTCAAAAGGGTATCGTATGAGATCTCAAAATAAAGAGAAAAAAAAATGAATTTTGGTGAAAAAAATTAGATGATCGGAATTCTAAATCAAAAGTTACGGTTGTTTAAAAAAATCCTAAAAACTGACTAATGTGCTGTTTAAAAAAAAAAAGGGAGGGACGAAACTGGATGGGAGGGAATAGCATGAAACGCGTCTATTGTATAATGGTATTTTTGTCCGTATGAAGAAATGGATTTTAGCCTCCTTCTCTCCTATGTTGATGTTGAATTAGGATGTTTTATGTTTTTCTTTTCTTTTTGTGAATTTCAGACCCATGAATTCTCTATTTTGCCCTTGCTTATCTAATTACAGGAAGCAATTTTATGATACTTCAGGACCATCCTATCACACATTCACACTTGGTGGTCAGGACCATACTAAAATTTAAGTAAAACAACCAGAGGATTTTTGCTGGTAAATGGTAACAGATGTAAGACAAAAGAGGAAGAAAATCTACCCAATCAATATCATCACATGTAGGACAAAAGAGAAAGAAAATCTATTAAAAATATTACAAACCTTGAATCGGAACACCATATAAATTCTACACAAATCATGCAGCAAATATTTTGCCTAAAATACATAGAATGATTCCAAAAACAGTGTTATTTCTATTTCACAATAAATTAGACGTCGCGATGTGTATATCTCACTTTTACGACATTAATTATTATGTTTATATATTGATTTGTTATTAGTTTGGGTAAATTATTCACCCATACAATAACCGATACATACATAGATGTTGCATCATAATTCTTCTCCCGACTTGAATGTCAAAGCTCTGATCACATCAGTCACAAAAGCACCCATGGCTGCATACTCTGTAAATGCTCTTTCCATAGAACGGCACCTCAAAAATTCAGGGAAAAACAGCCAAAAACCCGTAACCATCACAAATCCAACGGTCAATGGCGCAGCCATTATCCTAGGAATCGTAATCCGACCGTTTATCTGCTTCTTGACAATAATCTCCACCATTAAAGAAACGCCATGTAGCAAGAAGAAGCAAGATATTTCCCAGGTGGGCCATTTCCGGCCCAAGTAAAAGAAAATCAGCTCATGCATAATAGCAGAGACCATAAATGTGCTGAATATTGCTGGTAATGGGCCCCATTTTCGACCAATGACCCGTGACGAAATACCCAAAACCGGTTCGTAAACCGACGGGCGAAGAATCCGGGTTACCATAATGTTCCATCGTCTTCCCCAAAACTCCTGTAACGAAGTCGAAAGGTACGGCTCATTAAATTGAGGCTCCAGCTCCACACCAAGAACAAATCTGGCTAAACCTCCAACAAGGGCAAGAATAATCTCTAAACCCACGTACATATGGATGCAATATATAGCCATGATCAGCCATGGATGAAGATATTCACTATAACCATATACCCGAAGAAATACAGGTATCAGCAATATCTTTACACCATAGCTCCATGCCGGTTTTAGACCATTTTGATTTAATTTAACAAGTGGGTTTTCATTTTTTTGTTGGATTTTGATGGGGAGAGAAGCGATTGCAAGGAAAGAACCGAGGGAAAGAGGAGGATGGTCTGCAGATAAAGGGCCTTTGCCAAAAGAGAACAAAAGTATCTTGAAATTACAGAGCCAGGCGAGAAAGAAAGCGGTTGAACCGCCAAGATGCATGGAGTGGAGTTGAAGAGGGAGAATAAGATTGAGGAAAACTACCGGAATTGTGGCAACGAATAATAATGTGGTGGTGGTGGAGGTGGTGGTTCCTTTTTTTGGGAGGATTTTTGAAGCGAAATAGCAGAAGGATAGTGATGATAAAGCTGTTAGCCATACTTTTATGAAGCTGTAGATCTCACCTTCAGTCCATAGCTTTATCACTTGAATGATTTCAAGCTCCATATATATTCGCTTAGGAAATATGTATTGAATTTCTCTATCTGTTTCTATCTGTTTCTGTTCTCACTATGGGATCCCAGAAATTTGATCCGGATTAATTAAATGATTTTGTTTCATTATTAAATATCAAAGAGTAACTATGGAGGCACAATCATTATGTCACAACAAATGATATAAACATGTATTTTTATCATTGATTTTGATTAAACTACACCATCATCAATTGGTCCGATATCGATGTGGTTGTGACATAATTCTCTATTATTATTATATATATCAAAATAACAAGTACAATTTCATTAAAATAAAATAAAAATGAACCCCAATCCTAATGGGTAACGTTGCAAACACAACGAGTAACACAATATGAAATGTGTCTTCAGTAATTCAACGTATTCCGTCTATTTTTGTTGATATTAGGATCAAACGCTTACCGTTATATTAAAATCAATCGGTGTTAGTAAATGCGTTACTATATTTCCTTGTATCACTTTTAACGTATACACTATGAAGTACACCATGGCATCGGTGCAAGTATTAGAGTCGTAGCAACTGGTTTATAATGTCACAGCATACGTATACACCATGAAGTACAGTTTAGTATACATCAATTCTATGTCATATATAAATATTTTAACAATATCTTGTACTGAGTGTTTATTTCATTTTACATAAAACATGTCGTCGTACGTAATAAAACGACCGTCGTTTTGATAGTAATTTTTTTTTTTCTTCTTTAATTCTACCGGGGTAGTTACCACCGATGGCGACAAGGACGTAGTTACATGATGGGTTTAGGGTGGTAAGCCCACCCATTTGTTATTTTTGATACATCGAAAAACCTATATAATCCAGTGTAACAAAGTCAGTTATCTTAACACACCCACCTGACTATACTTAGATAGTACACGAGTCCACCCAAAAATAAATTTCTGGTTCCGTCGTATGATGGCGATGATGCTAGATAGATCCGCCACCATTGAACCAAATGGATGTTATCATTAACTTCTAAACACAAATTCATACAGCATGTGCATGTGTACCTGCTCTTGCTGAATGCTGATGAACACATTAAACAGATTATGAGTTGTTTTTTCTTTTATTGGCCGGACAAGTTAGGTAGTGCTGAATTTGATTTATACACATAATTTTCATTTTGTTATTTACAGAAATTTTACTTTTAATATATTTTGGTCTTATATTATGTGTGTATGGGGTGGTTGGTTTACAAAAGGTTTAACACACACTAATCATACGTTATGGCTTAAATTTATATAGAAAAAATTCAACAATCTGTCTAAAATTTGAATTAGATTAAATTATAAGGATAAAATTAAAAAAAAAAAATGCATATTAAAGTATTTTGTTGTGTAAAAATACATTCACTTAAAGAATTACATATTTATTAAATCGGCTTTGCAGGCGATACCTACGTATATTATGCAATGCTTCAAAGTACCCACCACCCTAATCCGTGAAATTGAGAAAGAGATTCGGGGATTCTTTTGGGGTGATATATACGGAAAACAAACGTAAGGATGCGTCCCGAACATTTTAGTTTATTTTAGTTTTCGTGGAATAAAAGGCGCTCATGCGAAGCGAGTGATCTCTTTGTCGTAGATTGACCCCTTTCAAGAGCTTATCGCGTTCTTGAGCAAAGCGTTGAGTTGTTCTTGCCCTCTTCCTAGGACCGATCATTCGCTCGGTCGGGTTAGGGTTTCCCACTCTTATTGATCCTTTCGTCGATCTCGCAGGATCGTATCGCATCGATTGGTAGCAGAGAAGCTCGCCGACGAAGCGTATCAAATATCCCCGTTTATTTTCCTTCTTTAATTTTCTTATTCAAACAAAAAAAAAAAAAAATTAGTTCCTTGTTTTTTGTTCATTAATTTCGTCCACCCTCTTCCAAGAACATCCAAAATCTTCAAATCTTCATCCATCCTACCCGGAAAACTTGAAGATTCTTCGAACCTTCATCCCAAGAACCCTAATTATTTTACAGATCCCGTTTTTTTTGTATCAGTTCGTTCCCTAACCAAAACAACTCGAAAAATTCTGCAATTTTTACCACATATACAACACATCTCGTGCTACAATTTCTCTCTTTACACCCAATCCAGATTCAACATAAATCTTGCCTAAAACCGCCGATTACACCGAACAATCTGTCCAGAAAAACTGCAGCAGTAAATCATTGTTTGAATTCGTTTTCAGTGGGCTTAACGAATTAAAATTACCTGAAAATTGGTGAACTTATAGGAAATTTGCAGATCTACAACTTTTGTCTTTTGATATTTTCCAAATTCTCTGTAGTTTTAACGGAATCGGCACCTTAAGTCACGGATATCAATCTGGAAATTTTTGACAGATTGCATCAGTTTCTGAAAAACGATTGTTTGATCAACTTCTATAACTCCAAAAAATCTGAAATTTTGACATCCTTTATAAAACTCTCTGTTCTACAACTTTTGTCTTTTGAGTTTTTCCAGATTCGTAGTATTTTGGTGCTTAAATACGTGGGTTTCACACCCAAGGTGTAAACATTTTCACACCTGTGAAATTCTGTTGTCAAAACAATTGTGAAACTAAGGCATCTGGAGGGTATGAATCATTGAAAGGAGAGATGTTTGTGGTAAATAAATCTTTGAGTAGTGAGGTGAACGCGGAGAATGATTTGCACCGAGAAAATAGTTTTCATACGAGGGTTTTGGTTAGTGGGAAGGTTTGCTTAATGAAAATTGATGCGGGAAGCTGTGCCAATGTCATAAGTGCTGGTTTTGTCTCCGATTTAGCTATTCCTACGACACCTCACCCTCAACCATATACGTTGCAAGGACTCGGTGATGTTGGTCAAGTGCGAGTTACCAAACAGCCTTAATATCTTTTAATCTTGGTAGGCTCGATGATGAAGTTTTATGTGATGTAGCCCCTATGCTCGCTTGTCATATCATACTTGGGAGACCGTGGCAATATGATAGGAGGGTTACGTATGATGGGTATTTGAATAGCTACACCTTGCGCCATAAGAGGATGAGACTTACACTCCGTTCCTTATCCCCTGAAGATGCCCACAAAGATCAACTCAAACTGGCAACCGCGCATGAGGCAGCTCGTTTGAAACGTGAATCCGAAAGGGAAAAAACCTTGGTTGAAGAAAACAACGAAGAGAGTGTTAACATTCAAGAGGAAGTAGTCCAAGAGTCTATGGTGGCAGATGCAATCACCGAGGAGAATGAGATTGTGGAAGAAGTAGTGGAGAGTCATGTTGACCATGCGGAACCTGAATTTGTGAATGCGCCTGAATTTGTGGATGAGAAATTAGAGAGTGTGCCCAAAGTAGTTAATGATGAGGCGGAAATTGTTGTGGACAAGATAGTGCGCATCGATGAGACAGTTGTTGAAGAACTTGTTGAGAGTCGTGATGAGCATACAGAGGTTTTTGATACACCATCCGAGGTTCCCGATTTATCTTTGCAGGTAGTTTGTGGTGAGAAACCGGTGCATTGTTTTATGGATCCTTTTGATGTGCGTGTTGACGAAGCCCCTGCACCATATTGTTATGATTACATAGCTTCGCGCCGAGTGTTCTTCCTTTCAAGAGCTTATCGTTCCGCGAAGAATTTGGGGGGGTTGCTCGGGTTTCCGTGACTTGGAGTGTTTCGAAGAATTTGGGGGGTCTGGGTTTCCGTGACTTGGAGTGTTTCAACTGGCCTTGTTGGCAAAGCAGTCGTGGCGAATTTTGAGCAGTCCGGGATCACTAGCGGCGTGGGTACTGCATGCTAAGTACTTTGAAGATACCACAATTCTTGCGGTTGGATTAGGGACTATACCATCTTACTTGTGGCGCAATATTTTAGAGGGGCGGGACCTTCTGTTCAATGGGATGAGGTGGAGAGTGGGAATGGAGAGTCGGTGTATGTCTTCCACGACGCGTGGACCACTAGACAGCCTTCGTTCAGCATTCCTTTTGCAGGGCATGCACTTCCGGCACACTCTACGGTTTCAGACCTTTTTATCCCGGGATCCTGATTATGGGATACTCACCGTGTGAGACAAATATTCAGTCCTTGGGAATCTGATGCTATATTTGAGACCACTGTGGCCCCTGAGCGACATACTGACCGACGGATTTGGCACTATGACCGTAGGGGAGTGTATATTGTTCGGTCTGGGTATTTCTTGGCTTTATCACCCTACAGGCCAGCGTCTGTGGCAGGACCGTCTACGTCAGGAGATGCGAGTAAGATCTGGAGAAGCTGTTGGCAACTTCCTATCCAACCACGTATTATACACTTTCTGTGGCGATGCTTACACGATTGTCTTGCTATTGGACAAGGTATGCAGAGGCAGAATATGGGTGATGGTATTTTCCTGGCATGCGGGGAGACTCTGGAAACAACACAGCATGTGATTTTTGAGTGCGAGACGGCTGAGAGGATATGGAGGGTATCGCCCTTTTATGGTATCATACATCAACTTCATGCTGCCTCATTTCCAGAGTTCTTCATGCGGTTGATTGAGAAGCAGGAAGTTCAGGACGCGGCCCGATTTGTGTGGTTGATGTGGGGGATCTGGAAGGCACGTTGCTCTGCTGTGTTTGATGGTCAGACGGTCTATGTCTCCGCGGTATGTGTGCGCTCCTTGGCTGCTTCGACTGAGTATAGGGAGGCCTTGGATAGCTTTCGGGTACAAGCTTTGGACCGTCGCCTACCAGAAAGATGGATGAAACCGTTAGAATGAGTGGTTAAAAGCAATATGGATCCATCAGTCACTGAGGCAGGTACGGGTATAGGTGTTATTTTCCGTGACGCGACAGGAGCAGTCCTTCACTCCTTCGCCTATCATTTTGATTCAGGCGATCCGGTAGAATATATGGAGCTGAAGGCTATCTCTCTAGCCTTGGAGGAGGCGGTGCACTTGGGAGTTTAGATATTTGAGGTGGAGAGTGATTGTCTGACATGTACGCGACTTCGCCAGCTAGGAATAGACTTCACAGCTTTGGGCTGCTTAGTACATGATTCTTTGGCACATATGCCTAGCTTTAATTCTGTTTTCTTTTCCTTTATTCGACGTGTGGGGAACATTCCTGCGCATCTTTTAGCTAGACATGGATTGTATGTTACTGCCCGGACGCTATGGGCTCTTCGCCCGTGGTGATGTTCTAGCCGCTTGTTCGACAAGTATTGCTTAATAATACTCTTTGTTTTTCAAGAATAAAAAAACTCAAAAAAATGAGAATTCCATATTTTTTAAATAAAAAAAGAGAATTACATGTTATATGGCGAATTAATTTCAACATGAGATGATAGTTTACTTTTATAACTATTGAAATAGATAATAAAAAAAAAAAAAAAACACTATTAATAAAAGCTATTTTAATCGTTTTTAATAATATATGCGAGTTCGATCCACTCAAAAATAATAATAATAATAATAATAATAATAATAATAATAATAATGATGATGATGATGATGATGATGATGATGATGATGATGATGATGATAATAATAATAATAATAATAATAATAATATGTCCTGCCTCCGATTTGGACATATACACAACCATTTACTTAGTCTTGCCTTGAATAGTAGTAGTAGCATTATTTCAACCCTTTCATGGACGAGTTCAAAGGCCCAATTTAGTACTTATTACACATTGAATTAGTCCTTTATTCATTTCCAATGAGGATTGTTGAATTGAAGTGAACATAGTAGTTATTTATTTTCAGGATATCGGGATTGTATGTCTCTATTAGTGGATTATTTCTGAGTTTTGATACAATATTGTGTACTAGAAGCAGCGCAGGGATGTTGTCTCTGATAATACGATCTGACATTGTACCGACCTGATACCATTGACTCAGCAACAACTTTGCTAGTTGTGAACAATATCAATTGTTTATATTTTATGTTCTGAAATTGTTTCATTGTTCATTTTCTCTATCTTTCCATCTATTTCTGAGTTTTTACTTAAATACTTCCACGTAGCCATGTTTGATGCCGGTGTAAGTTAAGATTAAAACATGTTCAATTGTCAGAGATTGCCATGTGCCGAACGATTTTTTCATATTTTACCCTTAAGGTGGAATAGGTCTCTACATTATGTGACAAAGCGAATACACGGATGAATATAAATTTTAAATATACATAGTTATGAATGTTCCCACTCCTGCAAAACTCAAATTACAGTTATCAGAGAAAAACATCCAATGAAACATCATCACTTGCCTCAACATTTAGAACTAGCTACTACACCTTTTTGGTATAGCTTTCATCCATCTTCCAAGAAGAAGATTACACATAAATTCTTATATCAACATTCTTTATTGAACCGGACGGTCTCTATTGCATCAAACCATCAGATGTGTGTTCTATTGACTAGCGACATCATGGTAAGCATTTCTCAGTCACCAAAGGTTATTCACAGAAAAAAAAAAATTTGACAAATTCAGCAGGCTTTGGACAAATGGAGTCGCACTAACACACATTCTTGCAGGCTACATGGGTTCCTCTTTTCATGTAAGTCAATTCATTATGCAATGAAACCGCCATAGACATAATGATCATGCTCTCTAACACAAATGTCCATCCAACTGTAAAGAAAGGATGTCATATAACACGAAACAACCCCCCCTCCCCCGTCTCAGGGCATTTAGGCCTAAAAATGTCCAATTGATCGAAAACAGAAAACATTTTGGAAGCAGGAAAAGCAGGGTAACAAAAACCATAAAGTAAAGAATTACAGCAATCTGAAGAAAAGTCACAGAGTGTATCATAAAGTATGAAAGGCATACCAAAAATTGATTCCCAAGAAAGAGCACCAATATTTTTTCACCACACTTGCTAATGGATGTCAGCTCACCTAAGGTTCATTGATTCTTGCCTAAGAGAAGCTCGGGTCTGAATCCAACTACCAGCACGCCACATTTGGCACGGCTTTTGTTATTACCACGGTAAACTTCCCTTGCATTGGGATAGGTAACCTACCATTCTCCTAAACTTTCTTATAAACAAAACTAAATAAATAAATTAGGATTACTGTTTCACCATATCACTTTTAGGTAACAAATAAGGCCTAATTTTTAAATGGAATACTCCAAATACCCTGACTTTATCGGCATGCAAAATGGAGCTAAAATGAGCTATGCACGTCACTTGTTAGTCAAAACACAATACTCTGAAGGCCCCTTGTACAGTTCTTACATTCAATTGCAACCCCGTTTTCTACCAACATTTGAGAGCGCAAGAAATCCAACATATGGAAGGCATACCATATTAAGAAATCTCGATGATAACTGAAATCGATGTCCTTCACAGATCTCTGTCATTGATGGGGAGCACCAATAAGATCCGTCAACCTACCGGTTTTCCACTTTTTGATAAGTTCATCGTAAACTGGTCCTTTCCCTGCTCTTGTAAGGGTCTGTTTCAGTTTTGACAACGTAGAAGAATTCAGCTTTATCCCACGGTCAATGATGTCCTCAGCATATTTAACAGCTTCTGGAACTCTGTTGGCATCACGAAGACCTAGTATCAACATATTCCCGGTTTCCTCCAAATCATAACTGTAATTCTCAACCATACATTTCCAGATCTTCATTGCCATATATGGTTCCCCACCATATACATATGCTGCAACAGCGTTGTTACAATTTGAATGGCTTGGCACACACTCATTCTTCACCATCTCAACAAATACTGAAGAAGCCTCTTTCAGCCTTTTGCTCTTAACCAAGGAGTGAAATAATACATTGTATGTCTCTTTATTAGGGAAAACCCCGCTATATGCCATTTCATCCAATAACTTTAGAGACAAATCAATGTCTTTGAGATTACAATACAAGGCAATCAATGAATTATACATTTCGGTGTTAGGTATACAACCCTTTCGCCCAACCATTTCCCTCCATATCAACTCAGCATTTTTCCCATCATTCTTTCTCACACAATCGTCAACTGCAGCTTTGAGAAACTTCATTCCAGGATAACACCCCCTAGACGTCATTAAGTCGAAGTATTTGAAAACTTCCCGCATTCCATCAGGACTTTGAAGCAAAGTAGTCAAGAACGAATCATAAGCCGGCACGTTCATTGGATTCCAGCCCATATCATTCACCATCTCAGAGAAAGTTTTCCTAGCCCCATCTACGTCCCTCATATTCTCAAAACCCTCTAGGAGAATAGCATATGCATCACCGTCTGGCCTAATCTTATCCTTTATAATCAACAGAAAATCCTTAGCCGCCATAGGCTTACCCTCACTACAAATAGCACTGAGCAAGGAATTTAATGCCACGATGTCCTTTGGACAGCCATACTGATCCATCACCTCAAATGCCATAATCGCCTCTTGAACACGATCTGCAAGCACATAACTACTAAATACAGAGGCGAAGGTAGCTAGTGAGAGCATCTTCTCTTTATTAATCGATTTAATCGCGTCCCACATTGCATCGAAAAATTTGTTCTTTCCCAACAAGTCCACAACTAAATTCCAAGAATAAGGGCTATGATTATCTTGTAGCTGAAACCCTGCCCAACGAAAAAACTTTACAGCCTGCCCCGGAAACCCATAGGATAATTTCAGCAATTCTTCCACGTCCTCTTGTGAAACACGGATGCCCGTATCATCAAGATACCTTTCAATACTAGCAGGAGGGGTCTTAGCTACTATCTCACAGAGTAATTTAATCTTGGGTGGCAAATTGGGAACTTCAAGATATGAAATGAAATTCGAAGGCTTACCCAGTTGCTGTTCTCGAGAAGTATGATGAGGGTTTGAATTGTCGATCGGATAGATTGATGTTGAAGATGAATTATACTTCTTCTTCGTCGTCTCGATTTTGGACGATGATGACGATGATGAGGCTTCAGTGCGATGGCGCTTCCGGTCGTACTTGTCCATAACGATTGACAAAAGGACACAATTTTTTGTTAAAATCACTCCGATTCAAAACCCTAGCCGGATAGCTGGTTTACGGTGACTTCATTGAGCGATCTTCTGTTTGTTATGCCATGAACTTCCTTCCATTCAGCTAGTTGGGTTTTTTTTTTTTTCTTTTTCCGATACGAAATATACAATCCCACGCAGAATTGCTCCACTTTTTGTGTCGGCACCGGGACTCGCACACGCACAATCAAATGTGTACTGAAAGTTTGAAACTCAAACTCCAATATTTCGGATTAAGAACCACAACACTAACCGCGCTATTTTGAATAAAATAAACTGATGATGCCCGACCAGAACTACGTCACGTGTCATCCTCTTAAATCGTATAATAGATGACTAGCCTCTAAAAATAAGGCATTAAGGGCCAGGAGCCCCACAGACATGTCTAAGGGCAGGTCCCTAACCCCAGGAGAGATCGGCAGAAACTCCTCCTCCAGCCACCGCAGGTCGGCTATGGCTTGGCTAAGAGGAGCTGACCAGTTCGGCCATAGTGGCCTTGGGGGCTCAGGACGCTCAGAGCAACCCCGACTGTTATTCCACGTGCTGGATAACTAAATATAAATAAGTGAAAGAATCCAATAATATAATGACATTGATCTTGTCATTTAAATATATCCATAATTATCCCTAAATTATAGGATTTTATGCGTGTTAATCCTTAGGGGAGATAATAAATAATAATAATAATACAAATCCTTGCAGGATAAGGCTTTGGACGAGACGTCCTCTATATAAACAACCCCTAAGAAACTACGGAGACTTGATTCCAATTCAACTATTGGATACGTAGGAAACTTGAGAGAAATAACCCTCAAGCTCAGTCTAAAAATCATCCAAAACATTCCTCGTTCAATTACCCCTAGATTAAACGGCCCGGATAACTATTAGACGAAATCCAGCATCGTCATAAACCATATCAAACGAAGATATTAGTTGCTATCTTCGTCTCAAAATATAAGTTCGTTTAGATTTTTAAATTTGTCCCATATTATAAGTCCAATTATAATATCAATGGAGCATATTATATTTTTCTTCATTTTACCCTTAATTTATTATCCATTCACTTTTAATGAGGACAAAATGTATTCTAGATTAATACCATTAATTTTAATGACATTTAATCGCTTTCATTTGACATTCTTCTTTCTCATAATAGCGATGAAATTAGATGACTTTACATGTAAGGTTTTACATCCCAAATAAATAAATTAATAATAGGTTTGTGTGTGTGTTTTATTTGTATATAGGTTATACTGCACAACAACAATGTCAAGGTGGTCATTTTTTTTTCTTTTTTCTTTCTTTTCCGAAAAGAAATATATTTTATTAAAACACATAAAAAGATTACAACCGGACTTTTTCCAGACCAACACCGGTCATCCACCGGATCACTATCGGTAGTCAAATTTGGGGCTTGTGTATGGTGAACCGATGATTAGAAGATCCTCAAATTAAAGAGAGACATATAAGTTAATCTAAACTCTTAATAGTTAATATTTCATTCTTAAAGGGTTGAGACTTGAGATTGCACAACACTGACTTAGAGTATCAGCTATGGCCGATGGGCTGTGGAGGTGTAAACTTCCACATTTTAACCCACATCATCGCCTATATACATTTTCACACACTATAGCTCATTTTTCCACGCTCAAAATAATAATATAATAAAACCAATGGACCCCACGCCCCTCCCCTTCCGAGCTTTCATGTTGCTGACAGAGGGGTAATACCCATAAAAAAAATAATTCATCCACGAGTTATGTGAAATCCAAGTTTGATGAAAAATGAAAACCACATCACAAAACGGCCTCTTTTTTAGTATAAAAGCATGGTGACAGATGTGCTACAATATTGCATGATCTTAAAATTGGGGCCGCAATAAAAACAAGATAAAGGATGAATGGATGCACAAGAGTCGTATACGACGAATAAATAACATCAGCGTTACAAACCGAATCAGCTTCCATCATTTGTTGGTGAACTTTTGCAACACAAGCAATATCCTCCCAATAAACTTAGGACTTCAACCATGACATGTTCCTTTTTTCTGTTTTTTCTTTGGAGAGAAAACGGTCCAAATCTTGAGACTTCCATGTCGTAGGTATTATAAAAAAAAAAAGGAAAATTTCAAATATTGTGTTTGTTTTTTCTTTAATCCCGATCCTTAACACCCGAAAGTTATTCTCAACCCGTCTGATTCGTTTTCTTCCAACCCAATTTAGTTCAAGACATGTTTCAGGATAATCCCCATCCCAACTTGATGAAATTATTATATATAAATATATATATATATATATATATATATATATATATATATATATATATATATATATATATATATATTATTTTAAAGAAGAGGATTATTTTCTTAAAAAAGAGTTTTTATTTGTACAACACTCAATCTACTCGGACATTATCTATATGTTCATCATAGTAGAATCGATTTTGAAAGAGTTGGGTCTGAAGTCTAGAACTGATTTTTCGTAAGTTAAGAAACAATAAAAAACTTTATTAAAGTCGATTCTTATAATACAAATACCAAAAATCGAAAGCTGTTTTTACTATGATATATAGATAGAATATTGTAAAGTAAATTGAGATGTGATCATCATAAAAATAAAAATAAAAGGAAATTGGGATGTGATTCAAAATTTCTTTAAATAAAAAAGAAAGACTTTGGACCAACATGTCAATTTATTTATTTTTTTTTTTTTTTTTTTTTCTTTTCCCCATAAAAACGTTCCGTAACTTGGACACACCGGTTCCTCCTCTCATCGGTTTTTCCCAGTTCCCTGCTTCCTTCGTCGCAGTTGGGCTGCGTGCGATTTCTGGTCGACAATCAGTTCAACAGTGATTGAATCAGGTATCTCTTCACAACAAGCAATCAGGAATTCATGAGATTTCCTTGACTTCTATCGGCCGTTTCTTGGTTTTATTTTCTTCCTCTTTTGGCATCGATGATTCCTTTCCAACAACAATCACGATAATAACATTTTGTATCACCTTGGTGAATTTTGTTTGGATAATTTGGTGTTTGTTTTGTAAGATTTCAGTGTGCGTTTGTTAACTGTTATTTACCCTTTTTTTCCCCTCTTGTTGAGCTGTTTTACATTGCCTATTCGATACAGTAATTAGTTTCTAAGGTTTGAATTCAAATTGGTGATAGAAATTTTATGTGTTAGAGCTCAGGTGTATTGATGGATAATATTGTGGACTCTTTGAACAATGCTTATCAAGAATTCATAGCTTCGGCGGTTGGTGTAATCGAAGCCAAGGATAACGCTGGTGGACAGAAATCCACAGCCACTGATGCTGCTCTAGAAAACTTTAAGCAACATTGGGAGTTGTTTCGGGTTTCTTGCGATGAAGCAGAAGAGTTTGTTGAGTCTGTGAAACAAAGAATCGGGTCCGAATGCCTCGTGGATGAAGCCACTGGGTCTCTTGTTGGTAAATCATCAGGGCAAAGTAGCGGTCTTCCTCCTATAAGTGCGGTTCGTTTGGAGCAGATGAGCAAAGCTGTTAGATGGTTAGTGATGGAGCTCCAAAACGGTTCTGGAATTGCTGGTGGTTCGGCGGCACACGTGCACTCTTCTGCTCCGTTTGATGCAAGATTTGCTGAGGATTCAACTCAATAGGCATTTCACCTTTGCTCTAAAACTCTTATATTTATTTTTGTTTCTTTTACGTTGCATTTGTAGCATGCTTATGGAGAGTAGGATATTGTCTCTGCTTATGAGAGCTTTGCAACCTCTTTTCAAGTGATGCTATTTTACGTTTTGTTGACGACGAGTATAGCTTTACTAACCGCACACAGTAAGCAGATACTTGAATGACATCAAATCATGGAGTACCGTTTACATTTTGGTAAAAAAAGATTCTGTAATCAAAATCACGACTTTGCTCCCTTTTGCTTTCACTTTGCACAGACATATCCTTAAGCATGTGCTTGTATCTGTTTCTGTGCGTCTTTTCTTTGCTGAAATGTTGAAATAACGTGCATATCATCAGCCTTCCATTGAAGCACATTGTTGATAAGGAATTTCCTATTTTGGACTAATAATAGTACACTCAGACTCAGCATATTGTTTTTCACGTGCTTATCGAGGTGTCACACTTGAAGAACAACTGGTACTGATTCTCACTCCGTGTATCAATGACCTACATTCTGCATCAAAGTCTCACAACTTTAGCTTGTCTGCATTTATTTTTGGTTTTTTTTTTTTTTCTTGAGTTGTACAAAAGTGATTGATTTTGAGGTGTCTGAGTGAAGGTGTTATAGCTGGATTGTTTGACATAATGTTGAAGTGAGTTTTCTGTGTAAGCTTTAATGGTGTGTTTTAGAAGGCTGTAAGAGCAATCTGTTTATTGCAGGTGATATGCTGAGCGTATGCGTATCGAGTTCTGTATGTGATGATGCATCTAGTTTCTTACATTTCAGATGGTATCAAACAAAACAGTGTTATCATCCTCACTATTCTCTCAGTGTTAATTATTTTTGACAATCACAATCTATAATACCAAAGAACTTAAAGATGTCCTCATTTACGGGATTCGAACCTCTGTCCTCCAAAGCTTAAGGTCCCGACTGTCTTAAGCACACAAGCTCCTTACCAACTGGGTTATGTCTTGGGGACTTATTTATTTCATTCGTTACGTTCAACTCATAGGTTAGAGTTAATGTCATATTGCGATCAAAGTTTGTTATTTATGTCATCTGTTACGTTCAACTCATAAACCAGAACTACTCATTGGTGTGATGAATAAATGGGCTGTACAAATCATAAATCAGAACTACTCATTGTTGTGATCTAATAATGGGTTCTACAAATCGTAATAAAATAATTAGAATAAAGAATTGAATTATTGTTTGATTTGTATTAGTTTTTGAGTCGAATAAAATGGATGTGATGTTTGAAAGGAAAAAATCACGAGAAAGAAAATTATTTTATTTAAGATGAATAACTTTATTTGATATGATTCAAGTTGAATCGGAATTTTTCTGGGTCAAAACTTTGTTGGTATATGATGTGGTGTTTTTTTTTTTCCTTTCCTGGAAACGTTCACTTTATTAACCAAGCTAAAAAAAACAGTATGTACATGGAATTAAAAGCAAATGCCATTCAGGCGAATAAAAAAACAAGCCAACAGCCAGGAACAAAATAGAGAAAAAAACTACATACTATCTTGCCATGTCAATCCGAGATTTTCGCCCGTTCAACAACTTGCGAAGAGAACACAAAAGTGTGGGGGCGTTCTCTTTTCGTGCCATGCACTATCTTGTTCCCCCACATCCATATACCGTAAGTAGTTTCTCTTCATATATATCTCCAGTCCGGTGACCCAAGGTAAGCATTGCTCTCTCTCTCGTTAAATTCAACCCAATCCAGTTCGCAATAGATGACGCTGCAAAGAATCTGCTTCACTTGTTTCTGGGAAGAAGCATACACCAAATTTGACTTGCCCAAGTGCAATCTCTGATAACATGTTATATCGTTTCCGATTCTAGGCCACAAAGAGGGCATGTTGGTGAAGGAATAACATGCCATTTCGCCAAGAGTTCATAAACAAGGAGCCCTTCGTGCTTCATGCTCCAAATTAAGTAGTTTCCCCGGGCTGCGTATTTAAATATGCTGCCATATGTTATTCTTCTCGTTTGGGACATTTTCCGTTTCGTGCTCCTGCAATTGGAACAAGTATCCGGAAGCAACTGTATAGACACCCTTAGGTTTCTCTTTTCACACATAAATATCGTTCTCTGTCTCCAGATATGATGTGGTGTTTAATTATTACATATTGGTGTGAATAACACTAATACATATTTTATTTTATTTTGCATAATACATATTGGTGAACATAAACATTTCGCATAACAACAATTAATAAAGGCAGTCCTTCATAGTTCATCCTATGTTTTTTTGATAAGTTTTTAAAAAAAACAAGAACATTTTGGTTTTTTATAGGCTTTGTCACCACACAAAATGAAAACTAAAAAAATCCAGTGGAATAGTCAATCTCCATATTGTCGTGTAACTCGTGTAGTCCTGTTAGTCTGTTACTGAAAGCGTCATATGTATGCGCTTTACCACAGTTTAGTCCGGGCCCTGTGTTAGTTTATCTGTAAAAACACCTTCAACAAAGAAATTCCCCCGGCTTGTTGCTGCCCGTAGCAATTGCGAATGGCAAGAACACGTTTCTCGTCACGTGATTCAAGTGTCCTGAAATGGAGTAACAGACACAGGCAATTATTGTGTGAATTCCATTAAAACTTCACTTACCCACTTCTTGCATTTTTATTGCCTTGTCCTTTGTATTTTGTAGTACACCTACTTTATTGCTATTTGTCATCTGAATCACGAGTTCATGGGGCTCCCTTTTTAGCCTTTGATCATCTGGGTTTTTTGTTTTTTTCATCTGATAATTCAGAAGGAAGAAATGGATGAAAGGGGAGCAATGAGTTCGCTCGTTAATTTTTCTTCTCCTGTCCCTTCTGTAATTAAACCCGTGAAGACGAGAAATCTTGACTTGCTTACTTTCCTCTCCATCATTTACTGGTTTGAATTAAAGTTAGTTTCTTTAATTGTTGTTATTAGTATTTTTTTTTAGTGCCCTTTGTAATTTATTTATTAATAATTCCAGTTCCAGGTTCGTCTTCCCCTCCCTTATATGGTAGAGATTTCTGTTAAGAAGCTGTGGAAATTTCCTGGCTTCTGCCTTGGATTTCATTCATTGTGCTGACTTCATCGTTGATACTTTGCCCAGTAATCTTCATGTTTTGATGCTGAATTAGGTTCAAAGTGTTGATCTCTTGTGTGTTTGCGGTTGTACAGGATACTAGATATAGAATATGGAATTCAGAAGCTCCTTACCTGGCTTACTCTGGTCAGTGGCCAAGTTCCTTTTTTTATTTCCTTCTTCTTTTTGCTTTTTAGTTCATTTTCTTATGTTTATCAGAGCCTTTTAGATATCAGTACATTGTTCTACAAGCACTTGCGGGTTTGTTATCTGCGATTCTCTGGTGAAAATCTTTTGCTTGTGTTTATCAGTTTTTTAGGTAAACCTACTTGGTAATCTGTTTGTTATTTGCCCTACTAATGTATACAACAGAACTTTACACATTATTCAGTTATTGGAATCCACTTCCTCTAACTTGCATGATATAATCAAGAATTCAAATTCTTTTGTGAATAGCTCTCTGGGGAAAGTTTTCCTTTTGGGGCTCAACGAATTCTTCTTTGCCCGTTATCAATCTTTTTTGTCCTAACAGGGTTTTCTATTCGTTTTTGTAACTGAGAGCAGTGAGTTTTGATTTCATGTAATTCAACTTGATTCTGACCTCTCCGGTTTCATCTTCTTGTCGTAATATATGGTCAAAGCTTTGTTTAATGTCGGTCAAGGCATCCTAATTTTTATTTTAGTTATTCCTCTAGGGCTCCTGTGGAAGCTGTTAATGATTCCATTACATCCTTTTGATCCTTTCTGTTTGATGCAGAGCTCATATGAAGCAATAGTCCCTTGAGAAATTCATCCTTTGTAAACAAATTATGTTTGAAGAGTAACTGTGTTCAGATGCTAGCACTTTTGCCAGCTTCTCAATGTCTCAACTTTGCAATCCCTTAAATTCGATGTGTATCTCTTTGACGATCTGTCCAATTAGAGCTCTTTGAGAGAAAGTTGAAAAGTTTGTTCCCAATAGCATCACATGTTCAATTGAATCGCCACATTTCATGATCTCAAAACTTAGGGTATTCAAGCAATTCCCTTGATCTTGCAATCAAGATTGCATTCTCTAACTGCAATTAGTTGGCTCTATCAGCTTGAATCTTCTAGTCTTGTCCTTTTAGCAACAACTTATGGATTTAGACAGTTGCACTCAGTTAGCTCAGTCATTGTTTCGTCAAGACCACCTTGCAAATTCAGTTTGATTTCTGTAAAGCACAAATAAGAACTAAATTAAAGGTTACATAAGGGAAGACAAGTTTTTCAAACTGCAGAATCTGTGAATGCAAGGGTCCACGATAAAGGCATATTGGCTTTCCCATGGTGCAGGGAAAAATGCAATATGTAACCAATGTAAAATCTTGGACTAAAGTTGACCGCTTAGGTAACTGATACGGTGGAAAGCAATTTCTTGATTCATTTTTCTTAGGGGCAACATATTGACAGAACCATCTAAAAATGTCCGGAGTTCATCTCAATCTATTAACAGTCGGATATTTTTTGCTTATGACAGTCAAAGGCATTTGTTATGTCGTTTTCTTCATGTGTTGGGCCTTCACGTGCATTTGTGCTTATGATTTTAAGGATCTTTCCAATCTTTTGAATGCTTATTTTCATGTTTAAACTTGCACAGCGTGGCAATCCTGGGCTTCGTATACTTTGGCACATTATGCATATTGCCCTCAGTGTGTGGTTCTTTTTGTTGAGCATAGTAGAATCTGTTGAGAGCTTCCTCATTGCTGGTAAATATTTGAAGAAATACGAAACCCTAGACGTCAGCAAAGTTCAGTATTTAGCACTTGTTATTGATAGTGACGAAGCTCGGCAAACTCCAAAGGTGATTGAACTGTTGCAATGGCTTGTGAATATCGGGGTTGAAAAAGTCTGCTTATATGATAGCGAAGGTAAACGTGGACACGAACAGAAATTCTCATTATATTCATTTGCAGTATAAATTGTTGGGCTTCATTTGATGTGGCAATGTTTTTAGACCATTTATATTGTGACAGGGGTGCTCAAGAAACACAAGGAAGTTATCACAGAAATTTTTAATCCTAATGAGGTACACACATATGATTCACCATTTATGTTGAATATTTTTTGTTTTAGTATTTCAAGGGTGATCTAAAAAAACGGTTTTCTTTACAGGAAAAGGCTGAAAGTGATGCACTTGATGCTCGAAAACATCTGGATCTGGAGTTTATATCATTCTCTGATGGAAAAGAAGCAGTAGCCAAAGCTGCTAATTATCTTTTTGCAAACCATTATGAAACAACTATCCAAAAGGAAAAATCAAATTTTACAGAACCTCAAATGGGAGACGCTTTAGCAGCAGTTGGTGAGAACCCATGTTTTTGTTTTCCGTTTTTCCAGTTTTTTTTCTTTCCCTTTTCGGTGGTTGGAATGAATACGTTATCATGTATATTGTATATGTGCAGGTTCAGGGGGTCAAGAGCCTGATCTCTTACTTATATACGGATCTACAAGATGCCACTTTGGATTTCCAGCCTGGAGACTTCGTTACACCGAGATGGTGTAAGTAATTCTCACTGAAAAACACACACGAAAAGCTAGATCTTTGTATCTGAATGACATATGTATATCGAAAAGTTTGCTCATTTCCTGAATTGATTTACAAAATTACTATTTTTGGAATGGCAGTCATATGGGAACATTGAGGTCAAAGAAGTTTGGTGCCCTTATCAAAGCCATTTACAGGTTCACAACGGTCCAACAAAACTACGGTGCGTATTTTCTCTTTTTTCGCTCTTCTTTGAGTTTTAAGTGTATTGCGACCTCGTATTCAGATAAATAAAAGCTGTTTTATTCAGATGATGAAAAAAAAAAAGTGAAATTAATCGGTGTCCAAAACACACGTTTAGAGATTGACGTCGAGGTTGTTAATAATTGTTAGTATATGATATGATTTAATTATGATTCTGTGTTATTTTTCTTGCAGGCACTTAAACTGTTTTATGCGGGACTACTAAATTACTGTATTAGAGAGCAAGCAGAGAGAGAGAGAGACAGCACACATTCATGGAGTTTATCTATGTAATAATTCAACATATTTTGTTATGATGTTTTGCTGACAAAAAAAAACAGCAGTTTTTTCACCTTCACGTTAATTATGCAAGATTTTATCATTGAAAATGAACACTTAAAGAAACTACCCTTATGTGAAGTATTGGGATTCCTTATCGGTTTGAGTTTGGATTGATTATTTTTGCTTGAATAGTTTGGGTGATGATATGGTTTGTGATATAGAATAGGCTTGACTCGAATACTAAATGAATCAATCTTAAACATTCTTATGGTCAACTCGGTAGCTCGTGAGCAGACTTGAATATAAATATACTTGTGAAATCGTTTACAGTTTACACATGAAAAGAAAGAAACCAACTTTGCATATATAAATTCTTTATTCATCTTCTTACATCAAGGGCTCTCTCGATAAGAAAGAAAAAAGAAACAGAAGTTAAATGCTATGACATAGCAAAACTGACGTAATAATCTACAAAAACACACTTTTACGTTATTCATAATAATGCAGTATATATATATATTCAAGCAGCAGCAGTAAACTGGGTGGAGGAGGAATGAGGCACCAGCACCAAATGATCAGCCGGAAAGAAATGGCAGATAGGTGATGCCCCTGGTTTAGTTCCAAGTAGACCAAAGGACACGTGTTTCGAGCTCCACCCTGACGTGTCCATATGGCAAACAGCTATAGCTTCCACCTCATCACCGCTTTCTTCTGCCACAAGATGAACTCTGTAAACCCTGCTCTCACTGTCTTGATAATGGCAGTAGAAAACAGTATAAGGGTACGGCATAGTATGACAAGGCACCATCTTTGGAGCCCAGATTTGCAGTGGGTTTTCAGTAATTGTATAATTCTGTATACTGCTTCTCTTTAATCCTGTAACATATGTTGTTGATAAAGCTTCCACATGGCCTCTGGTTTCGAAGATTTGTCGAGCAAAATCGAGCATGGATTCTATAGATGTAGCACAAAACTTGATCTCTCCTTTAATGGGCTTCATTTCACATTGTGTTAATGCATCTTCCATGGCTATAGCTTGTGGAGATCCTTTAGAGAAGGAAAAACGCTGAAGAAGTTGAGGTAGTTGTTTTGAAGAGAAAGGGATGTTATCTGCTTCTTCTTTAGTCAATATAACAGAAGATGAAGATGATGATGATGATGATGTGATGATTTTGTCTCTGTTGGGGAAGTAGATTTGCATACTATTCCCTTTCTTGAGATCATTCAAGAGGAAAAAGACTATAACAGATGGATCCATTTGATGATGATGCATGTCATGAGATAGGTGGTGATGATCATGACCTTCATTGTGAATGACACCATGGATTGAGTTTAAGCTCAAACTGGTGAGTAGATGAAGGATGAGAATGGTTCTAAGAGAACTAATAAGTTCCATGGTTGTTGCTATTCAAGATTAGTAAAAAACCAAGTTCTTTTCTCAGAGATAGAAGAATTAAAAGGGTTCACCTCTAAAAAAGATGGGAAGAGGGGTGTTTTATTTCAATAAATATTGTGGGGTAGAAACAGCTTATTGTGTTATGGAGCAATATCTATCCATTCAATAATTTATGTTTTACCTAACCAATTATTGAGATGAAGTTAAGGAAGAAAAATAAAACAACATTTATTTATTTCAGCTCTACATGTAACATGTTTGCATCGTTGGCGGACCCATGATGTTATTTCAATGGGCCGAATTTCTCATTAAAATATGATAGTAAAATTTTTTGGCTCATAACCTTATTATTATAAATAGTCGGACGTTTTACCGATTGAGCTTTTGGTTATAAAGGTTTAAAATGATATACAAACATGGTGTAAATATTATTGGAAGGTTCGTATCGAAATTTGAATGGGGCCATGTGCCTCTCACCATGCTGCGTCCGCCCTTGGTTTGCACACATACATGATACATGTTGGCAATCAATCTCGCTATCCAATTCTAGGCAGGGACGGCTCTAAAGAGGAGCCTTATGGGGGCACCTAACCCCAACCAAAAGAAAGAAAATTTATGTATTGTTTACATTATTAAAATTTTCATATACTAGTATGACTCGTTAAATTTTTAAAAAATTGACTCTTAACTCATGGTTGTACTAGTATGTACTAAATGTACCTACAATTGAGGTTTTCTTAAAAATGGACCTCTAAAAGGTTTGACGATCGATCACCTAAACAAAAAAATTGATGAGTTTGTATAAAAAAAAATTGGTTGAGGGGATGAGTTTTTTTTTTTTTTTTTGAAGGGGAGTTTGTATTTTCAACACACACAAAAAAAACAAAAAATTATGCAAAGATTCTATATATGATTTTAAGCATGTTAGAGTACAATTTCATATGAAATTATTATACTTGCATTTTGGATAGTAATTGCTGCCTATTTCGAAGACTAGTCATAGTGACACCACAAAACGGTGACAACAAAATACATAACACATTTTTACATCATTGATTATGATGTAGAACCTATAATTTTGATGTGTTGTATAAAGATCAATGATTTAAAAGAGTGTTGTGACACTTTATTATGACCATTTTTTTTTAAGAAACGATAATAGTTTATTTAATCATTAATAATTAATCACGTCGAGTAATGGATGAGTCGATCTCGGTCTTGTTATGTATTATAAAAATCAAATGAATTTTAAAAAAATAATCGAATCTACGAGCTGAGTCAAGCTATATCGACTACTTAGCGAGTCAAGTTCGATCTTGATTATTTATGGCTCGATTGAGCTCAAGGTGAGTTTTGAGCCAGAGTTTTTTAGTCGAATCGAGCTTGAATCCTAAAGAGTATCAACTCGACTCGGCTCAATTACACTCCTAAACCAAATGAATCGTAAAATGGATCACTATAACGTAATTTTAATGATTTGGAATAGTGAGAAAAAGGTCAACAATACAATTCAACATCTTGGTTATAAAATAAAATAAATAGTAATAATGGGCTGGGGATTTTTTTTATAGTATTTTTTGAATGGGTTGGTACTTGTTTGATGTGGAAATGTAAAGCGTGGAACACGAGACCTGATCCTTGAGTAAAATTGAACATTTAATTAAAAATAGTAATTATAGATTGAGCGTTTTTTTTCTTACAAATCTGAAACAAAACAATGAGAGATTTTATGGTATAACGTTTATATAAATATCGTATCAAAAGTGGCATACCTTAAAGACTTTTTTTCCCTTCATATAATACACTTTTATCGTGTGTGAAAATTAAAAATGAATTATTCTAATTATGCCTTTAATATGATGTTAATCATGTAACTTAGTGACTCAAAGTCATGACTTGCTATTATATCGAAAAATTAAAAGAAATTTCTTTTTACGGGATTCGAACCGCCACACTCCAACTCCAACTCAATGTTCAGTTGTCCTTTTAAAGCATCAAACTCTTTGCCACTAGATTATGTCACTTCCTTCTCCTCATTATCCTCCTCATCACAAGAGTAGGAGGTTTATATAGTAAAGCCAAGGACGGAAGATAAGTATGGGCTGAGGGGGGCTAAGCCCACCCGACCCTTTTTATTTTTTTCTATATAGTATGTATGTTCAGCCCATTAACTCATCAGTTCACTAGATAATTAGCCTTATATAGCCCCACCTAACCTGAGCCACTAAAAGTATATGTTACAATAAAAAAATAGTTACATTGACATCACACTTTTATTTCCAACACCACGATCGTTTCAAACACTCAAAACATTATTTCAAGCACCACAATTATTTTTGGCGAACACATCGGTAGTCACGAATTTACTATTGACACAATTTAATTTTATTTATTATTTTCATTTATTTCACCACCACCAACAAATTGCTTTTTCGGCACCACGTACGCGCTTTAGTACCACTGATGTTTTGTTTCGTTGAAAGCGTTAGTGGTCTGACATTTTTCACCAATGATACATTTATAACTATAATTTCAGTGTCACTGATGTTGGTGTTGAAAATCAACGTCGGTGTCAGTACGCCCGTACCGAAAATAAACGTCAGTGACACAGACGTTATGTTGTATAAAAATAATAAAAACATTATGGTGGTGCTAACAATAATTTTAAGAGTGTCTGAAGTATATAAGGGTGTCAAGTGAAGTAAAAACGTGGTGCTTGAAATAGAAGTTTCCTTATTTTTAATGAATTTAACGTGAGTGGTACCCGACGTTTAAAAAACAGCGTCAGTGACGACATTCACGTTATGGCTACGGAAATGTCACTTGTGAGTAACATAGATCCGATGAATTGATATTGGAATTAACGTTTGTAGTGCGGTGCGGGGAGTAAAAAAAAATACATCATAAATTTTATTTTTTTTCAGAAAATTATGCCATATAAATAACTTCGAAAAAAAAATTTTCTAAGCCCATCCGAACAAAAATTCCTGGCTCCGTCCTTGAGTAAAGCAAGGGAATATGATCCAACTGGTAACATATGCCACACTAACTAGAATGATAAAATAATAATCAAAATGGACATTTGAAATTTACTTTATTTGAGACGAATAAAACTGTTTTTTTATATTGAAGTTGAATCATGGTGATTCATTACTCACACAAACCCTTGAAACACAATAGTCATGTACTACACTTGATTTTATGTGTAAGAGATTATATTGACCTAAGGAAATTATTCCGAATACCACAACTACTGCATGACACAATAAAATCACTTCATGACTTCTCTTTTTTTTTCCTTTTTTTTTTTTTTTTTTATTTGTGAAATGGAACATTCTTGATATTGACGTTTCTTGACTTGCATGAACATAAGACGATGATGGATAACATTAGTATGACATGTAAAACGAATTTCTGTTTTAGGTGTAATACCGGACGAAAGGTGAGTGTTTTGTGAGCACTGAGAATATAACAAACTGTCATAGGAAGAAAACGATAACATCCAAAAGGCAGGGATGATTTTATCGATTGTATTAGGGTTTTTAGTAATGAAATATGAATCTGTGATTTTTGTTGTACTTGTCGTTAATTGTGATCTAAACTGCAATTGTTGAATTTATTGCATATTACGATCTAATACTTGTTGTATGTGTAAATCATGTGTTGAAATCCGTGGATACTACGTTAGAAATATGGTTGTATTGATTTTTGTTGTCGGAGTCATTTTCGGATTCTAAGCTTATTGGATATTGTTGTGTAGATAAATTTTCTGACAATATTGTTAAAAGTCGAATTTGAATTGATGGAACCCTTTATGAATAATTACAAAAGTAATTATTATGATAAATTAATTAATGGAAATGAAACGTGTTCATGAACAAGGGACCCGGTAATATGAGTACGGTCATATATGCCCATGAAAAAAAGAGCATGATGATCTGTTTGTGTGAGTTAAAATGTGCTCATGAAAAATGTTGCGTGGGTGATTATATGTGTTCATGAAAAAATACATGATAATCAGTAATAATCACATGGTTGTGAAGTCTAAAATAAAGGGCTAAGCAGTACGGGAGGGGGGGGTGCATGTACCTGTGTGTGCAGTGATTGTGTCCTTGACAAGGCATGACTACCGTTGGGTGTGTGCGTAGGTACGTGCCATGCTATTGGGGAGCATATGTATGAGGTATGTGGTCTGGGCATATGGGAAATTCTATGGGTTTGTACGGTGAGATTGATGGATGCATTTGAGGTGTCGTTGCCAGGATACTAAAGGTGCGAAAGTCAATCACGCCAATTGCATGGTGGTACGGGTGTGCGTGAAATGTTACGGCAATTTGGAATGAAAGTAACATGATAATATATAATGTGTTTGTAAAATTTGTTGTATGTGTACATGACTGGTAGTTGATATACTATACTATGTGGATATGCATGTTAAGTGTAATGATGAATTTATGGATCATCTTATCAGGGGATGAGACATGAATTACATACGACACAATTTTTCTAATTGTGCAAGTTAGCGTTTATACCGTACTATTTCAGGAACTTGAGGATTTTTGTGAGACATGGAAGAAGTCGAGTTGGTGCAACCCTTAAGAGACGTCGAAAATCGTGGTTTATGTTATTTCATTTTGTGTTACTGTTAGTTTCCTTTTCAAGAATAAAGTTGTAGTCCTTGTTTTTTTGGACAATATTAGTGAAATAAAGTTGTTGGTTTTGTTTCCGAGCTAAAGATGATTCAATACTTCCGTTTTTGCCGCATAACGAATAAGATGAGAAGGCTTACGTGTGATATTAAATTTTAGCAGATTTAGGAATGATAGCTTTTGGAATATTTTTTAAGTAACAAAACAGCCTAATATTTTTATAGGGAGAAGGACAACTTTCATAATTTTTATAGGATGAAGGACAACCAACCCCCCCCCCCCCCAAAAAAAAAATGCGACACGCTGGCCGTTGGGGAACGCTCCAGTTTTTGTTTTTGTTTTTGTTTTTTTTTTCTCTTTCCTCCTCGATTTTCAAACACTCATATCTCTTGATCTAGATCTCCTTACGTAATGAAAATTTCAGTGAATTTTTCATTTTTGATGCTCTTCATTTTGAGACTTGGTTCGATATAATTACATCGTTTTTCGTGAGATTCACCGTCGAAATTCACTCAGTGAATCTCGAAAATAGTGTATATCGACAGTGAATTTCGAGCAATAGTGAATTTTGACAACGGATTTTCTGAAATCACGTCAAAATATGTTGAATGTTGTCTCAAAATAAAGAGCATGAAAAATAAAAAATTCGGTGAAAGAAATTTTAAATTTGGAGTTCTAGATTGAGAGATACGAGTGTTTAAAAAATATGGATGAGTTTCTCAAAAAAAAAAAAAAAATATGGATGAGAAAAAGTGTGTTGAATTTTATTTTATTTTTGAAAAAAATGCGCTGAATATCAAAAGTAAAAAATAAAATAGTTTTGTCCTTTAAACAAAAGTTCAAAAGGCTGTCATTCTCCTTAATTGATGAAATGTTTGTGTCATTCTTCCTCGTCCCCTCATAAATTTTTAGTATAACGCGCAGGGCCGGCCCTAGGCCCGGGCGGGATGGGCGACCGACCCGGGCCCACGATACAAGTAGGGCCTAGAGATACATGTTTTACAATTTTATCATTTAAATAAAGAGGCCAAAATTAATTTTTTTTGACATAGTTGCATGTTGGCGTAATGGAAGAAGAGTGTGTAGTCTAACTTAATTATCTAGGTTCGAGCCCTTTCAGCTACAATTTATTTCTGCTTTTTTTCTTTATGTTTTTGTTTTTTAAATTATTATTATATAAATGTTGTAACTGGAATGGTAAACCGTAAACCTTATTAGCACTCAAGCTTCTTCACGTCTCATTCATGGTCCACTTCCACCAATCTTTTTCTTTCAAAAAATAAATTAAGATCTTCATAATTTTTTCTTGCAATGTTATAAAACAAAATATCCAAAATTTAATTCATCTCTCATTCGTCTACCGCTTGCGCCTCTGTGGTCGGGTAAGATTATTTTTTTGTTAATTAGTATTTGATAAACTGTTGATTTCCCGGTGAATGATTTTATTGATTTATTGGTTTGGTACATTGTTCTAGTTTTTTTATTTATATTTATATTTTTTGTTCAATTGTGAGTGAGTGACAGGTTTAATAGGGAGGTTTACGAAGTTTTTGAGGGGTAGCCATTGTTTTTTCTTGGAAACTAGTACTCTATACATGTGCTTTCGTTAATTTCCTTGTACAATTGTGTTATTGTTGAATATTGATTTTTATGATTGTGCATAAAAACATTTATCGGGAAGTGAAAAAAGGTAAAAAGAAAGAAAAAAACGAGATGAACAGTTTCGAGAGTCTCAAAGAGGAGCTCTTGATAAATTTGTTAAAGTAGTAGGTCCTTCTCGTGAGAATATTGAGGAATTGGGTAATAAAAAGGGGCCTTTGTTTTAGTCTTGCACCGGGTCTACTAAATGTCATGAACGGCCTTGATAACGCGTGCTGAACGAATTTCGAAAATACTCGGGTTTCGGGAGCGGGTCGTTACAATTAGCCCCTATGACGTTTTTTATGCATTGATAATTGTGATAATTTTTTGTTCGGAAATTTTAAAACAGTTCAAGTCCAAATACGACTTGCTGATTTTCGACCAATCACATTTAAGTGTTTTTTTGGTTGGTCTCTTGTGGGTAGAAGAAAACCCACCTAATTAATCGCGATCAGTAATTTTATAGTGGTCATGCACCAAATCTTTTTCCACGATGTCATCAGTTTGTAAAAATATGATTGGTTCCACAAAAAAATTCTTAAATATGGTTGATTGGACACAACAAATAAGATTTGATCATGAATTACGGTAAATTTAGTGAATTGTGATCGGTAAAATTGATGACATGATGTTTAGGACTCTCGATCATGTTTCTAAGATACGAGATTCCGAAAGTAATTTTGTGTTGTATTGTAAGTAATAATATACGGATAATACCTATGTGAAAATGGGTTTTGATGTGAAATGACAAACATCCCTGCACAATACTACAGCTCGGCCACCCTCCCCTTATGGTACATCAACTCGGCCCACTCACCAACCCCGGCCCTACTTAGAAAAGTGCCAGCCACATGGCGTCCAAGGCCATTAAGCTAAACGGTGTCTCACTTATCCGTTTTTCCAGCAATTGCAATCCACCACAACACCCCGGCCTCGCCCTCCGGCTCCTCCGGCCCAAGCAACCCCCATCTCTTGTGGTGAAACGATCAGAAACATATAGTTTAAATACAAAATGAAACTATGTGTGTTTATATGTATCACACGGTTTCTCCGCATCTATTTCCCCATAATATACGTGTAATGTTCTGATTGGATATATGATAATAGCAATGCGTTGTGGACTTTCTGAAACACTCTCCCTCTACGCTATTTTGTAAACTTCACTCTTACGCCGGCCAGCGAGGGAGATCTGCAAACAGCCCATCTATCTATTTTACTCTTTACCACAGATAAGATTTTCAGAGACTCTTTTGATTTCTTCCTCGTGTTACTTTTGTCTCTGTAATCTGAGCTAGTCAGTTCACTCCATTAAAGCCCCCAAGATCCAAGTTATTTTGTTGAAATGGCGCAGCCGTTTGTGAAGAAGGACGATGATCGTGATGATGAAGGTATATGTTGTTTACTTTAGTATTCAATTCGAATCATTCAAATGCTGTTGTATTTTAGGTTTATATTCGTTTTCACCTACAATGTGTATGTCGATTAGATTTGCGTTTGTTCCTCCAGATCTGCTGCGTCTGTGGTTTCTCCTTCTTATGATTAGTTGAAATGGATTCGTGTGTCAATGTGCTGTTAGGACTTTTAATTTTTGATCTTTTTCTTTGTTCGTGTCATTTATGATATTGAATCGGCTAATTGAGGAAGTAGACAACTGATTTGATGATTCTCGTGAGTGCCAGATTGGAAAATTCTTTTAGTTATTCTTTCAAATGAATGCGGTTTACATAAGTTTGTCTTTGATCCACCTTTGAGAAGCTTAGGAAGACGTCGTACTTGGATGGATATTGATGTGGATTTTTGATTTACAGTGGAGTATCATCCATTTTTTGGCATCGAGAAAGGTGCAGTCCTGCAGGAAGCTAGGGTTTTTCATGAACCTCAGTTGGATCCTAGAAGATGTTCGCAGGTTTAATACACAGTAGTTGCTACTTCTTGTGATCACTCTCATCGTTCCTGTGTTCACACCAATTGTTTTTTGCCCTCCTTTTCCAGGTTATTACAAAGCTTTTGTATCTGCTGAATCAGGGAGAGATGTTCACAAAGGTTTGTTTCAAACCCATACGCTGAACTATCATTTGACTCTCTTAATGTGATTGTGCCAGTTATGGGCATGGTTTGGATATAGATTTTTTTGAGTTAATTATTATCCAGTGAATGTATTTTGGTTGAAATGTTGTTTGTATTTCATTGGGTTCATGTTCAATGAAGTGGATGTGATGTATTGCGAGGAGAAAAATAAGAGAGAAATAAATAAAGTTGTTTGATTTGGATTGAATTGGAATAGGAGAAAAAAGTTGGTCTTCAGATGTTTTTAATGCACAAGGGCGCCATATCATTATATAAAGTTATAGGATGGAACATTGAATGGGCTAAAAGATCAATGGACATGTTGTTTCCCTGGATAGTTGCCCCCTGCAGTTATTCAACGTTTTATATGTTGATGATATGTGCAAAAACATATGCATTCACGCGTAATATCTTATGAATATAAGACATGTTCTTTGCACTTGACATATTACATGTTTAAATTTCTTCATTTTAGCTTTCAGCTGTTTTTCCTCACTTAATTTGTGACTTTCTTGCACTTGTTGGAAAAAAGGTCTCATTCTTCGTAGCCTCTGAAAATATCAGCAAAGTACTTATTCTTTTTACTTTTTCACTAGATGTGGTTTGGAATATATTTCTTTCCTTTCCTTTCCTTTTTTTTTTTGTTGAAAACTTCTATATCAGAGATGTGTTTTGTACCTCCAAAACTTGTCATCCTAGTTACTCTACAACTGACAGATTGTTATTATTCCGTCGTGAAACAAAGTAATGATCACCTAAGGGAAGTTTACACTCTGCATAATCTGTCCATGAATGCCACCAAAGTAAATGAAAATACCATCTTTAGTGCAATTTTCACGATTTTGGTTCGCGATTTTCTCCCATTTTTTCCACAAATGGCACAATCTTTACACAAACTTTGGGGTTCCCCTTCCCAATTAGGGTTTAGTTTGGTTCCAAAAACACCTAAAACGCGAAAAACGGAATGGTAGTCCAGAAATTGCCTTGCCTCAATAGTGATATTTCGGCAAAGGTCCCCAAGCAAGGTCAATGAGAAGAGCATACTGCCTTTCTCATGGTGCAGAGAAATGTGTAATGCTTCCCCAAAAATATTTCTGGGTGGATAAAGGTGGAAATTAATGGTTTGCTTCAGCTGTTTTACTTTCTAGGTGGATTGAAATATAGTCTAATCGGAAACATTGGTGAATATGAAATGGTATATTTTGAATTCTTAAACATAAGATTTGCTTAGTTCAGGGAAACGCCTTTCTTTAGGTTACTATATGCACCAAAGTCCAGGTATCTAGTAATTCACTGCATAACTTGATTTGTTCTGCTGCTCATCCACATCTTATTTTGCGCATGTGAATGTTTGACACATGTGATAAGCACTGGAATCTAATTATTACCGTCTCTGGATTTTGATTCGCAGACTGAAGCTACAGAAGTTTTTTTTGCTGTCACAAAGCTTTTTCAATCAAAGGATGTCGGTTTGAGGAGAATGGTTTATTTGATAATAAAAGAGCTTTCTCCTTCTTCAGATGAGGTGCTTAAATTGTTCTCTCGATTTTACCCCTTTCTTTTTGTTAGATGCATCTTCTATCATGGTGGTGAGGTACTGATTTGATGCATGATTCTCTTGCAAAAAATAAAATAAAATAAGGTTATCATCGTCACAAGCTCCCTGATGAAGGACATGAATAGCAGAACTGACATGTACAGAGCAAATGCAATTCGAGTTCTCTGTCAAATTTCTGATGGATCACTGTTTTCACAAATTGAGAGATACTTGAAGCAGGCAATTGTTGACAAAAATCCTGTTGTTGCTAGTGCTGCCCTTGTTAGCGGAATCCATTTGCTTCAGGTATGGCAATTGTTATTAGGTTGACCCTGTTGTGTGTTTGTAGAAAGTCTTATTCGATTGTTAAATGCTCGTCAGAAAAATCCTGAGATTGTTAAAAGGTGGAGCAATGAGGTTCAGGAAGCTGTTCAATCAAGAGCTGCATTGGTTCAATTCCATGCACTTGGTTTGCTTCATCAAGTATGCATACTTTTGGTTTTTATTTACAAAATTTTCATACTAGGTAGACAATGTACTTGGACTAAAGTTCTTAATAATGACAAATGCCATATACTCTTGGTCTTTAATACATGACACTGACATTAAATGAGTGGTTATGGTGCTTACTTGCAGATCCGTCAAAATGACCGTTTAGCTGTTAGCAAGTTGGTCACTAGCTTGACTAGGGGTACTGTCCGTTCACCACTTGCCCAATGCCTTTTGATTCGTTATACCAGCCAGGTGCCATTGTTTTTCCAAGACATTCATTCTATTTCGTGATTGTCTTGAGCATTTACATTCGTATTCTGCTCAGATTTGAATAGTTACATGGTGGATGTCTTTTGGTGACTTCTTAGGTTATCAGGGAATCAAACTCAAACAGTCAAGTAGAGCGACCATTCTATGATTACCTCGAGGGTTGTCTTCGTCACAAAGCAGAAATGGTTATCTTTGAAGCAGCTAGGGCAATAACAGAATTATATGGTGTCACTAACCGAGAATTGACTCCTGCAATTACTGTTCTGCAACTTTTCTTGAGCTCTTCCAAACCTGTCCTTCGATTTGCTTCTGTCCGTGCACTGAACAAGGTGATTTTGATAATTAGTCCATTGCTAGTATGTTGATTTATTTCTTCATGATTTAAACTGTGTTTAATCTGACAGTCATTTCATCAAGGGATTGTTTTCTACTCTGGAAGATTGGTGTTTTATTATACTTCACTATACTTGGTAAAAAAATCATGCAGAAGACCATCCTGTGTTAGGAGAGTTTTTTGAAATGGCCAACAAATGAAATGTCCACGACTTTAGATGATTTTCAATTGGTGTTATAGGTGGTTTCTTACTCTTTTTGATGATTAAGTGATACTTTCCCTTATTTTGGCGCACAATTTTTTGAAAGAGGGTCGTTCTTCCAGAGCACTTGTAACAATAGTTCTAAAATTCTTTTGATTGGTTGTTGTAGTGTATAGTTTGATTTACTGTTGCTGCATCATACACGTTTATGAGACCAGCTTTATGTTTTTGTTAATGGCTGATCCTTTACTTTAGTAGGTGCCCTAATGGGTCAATGAATTCTTTACCTTTTATCACTGTAATGACTTTTGCTTTGCTGCATATTTGCCTGTTGTACATTCTTACTCAAAATTGCATGTCTTTTACTCAGTTGATTGTTAATTTTGCCTTGAATGATCGTTGTGTGTCTTATTTACAGGTGGCAATGACCCATCCTATGGCTGTGACAAATTGTAACATCGACATGGAGAGTTTGATTTCTGACTCAAATAGGAGCATAGCAACACTTGCCATTACAACTTTATTGAAAACAGGGAATGAGTCTAGTGTTGATCGATTAATGAAACAGATCACAAACTTTATGTCTGATATTGCTGATGAGTTTAAGATTGTTGTGGTTGAAGCAATCAGATCACTCTGTTTGAAATTTCCCCTCAAGTACAGAGCCTTGTGAGTGTTCTTTTACTCGGCCTTCACATCTATGGAGTCTGACTTGTAGCACTCACTTGCTCTTTGCGGATGACAGTTTGTTATTTCGTTAATCTACCATTGACTCAAGGAGAGAGTTGAATGCTCCCTTTAAGAGGAGACAACCATGGTTTCGCTTTTCCTATTTCTTAAAATGCGTGTTTCATTTAATTTTATGCAGGATGAACTTTTTGAGCAATATTTTGAGGGAAGAAGGAGGATTTGATTACAAGAAGGCTATCGTTGATTCAATTGTCATCCTCATTAGAGATATTCCTGATGCCAAAGAAAGTGGGCTCCTGCATTTATGTGAATTTATTGAAGACTGTGAATTTACATATCTTTCAACCCAGGTTATCATTTTTTAATCTCCTTTTGTTTATTCACTCCTCTTGTACGTACCCTAAATTCTATATGGGATCCATTTTCATGTGTAGATACTTCACTTTCTTGGAAATGAAGGACCGAAGACTTCAGATCCTAGTAAGTACATACGTTACATATATAATCGTGTAATTTTGGAGAATGCAACTGTTCGAGCAGCAGCTGTTAGCACACTGGCAAAATTTGGTGCCATTGTTGACTCACTGAAGGTGAGATAAGATTACACTCCTTTGATGCATAGATTAGAGGCAATGACGTAGGATTTACTGACCAGGAGTCAAATTCATATTTTCTGTTTTGCAGCCTCGCATATTTGTTTTGTTGAAGCGCTGCCTATTTGACATTGACGATGAGGTATTGCTCTTCTCTTATCATTAGCTAGTCATCTTCCCCAACCACTCTTCTGGTGTGCCAGTAAGAGTCAAAACTCTGGTTTTATATTGCTGGCGCCCTGACAATCTTCATTCATCATGCCACCACATGCATCAGTGGCTGTGGATGTTTCATGCTATTATGCTTATGACCTATGTAGAGAATGCATTGAGTATTTGTTCCTTCCATCGAAGTGCTTTTATTCCGATTCTTTTCACTTTCCTACACTTTATGTGAAGTGATAAGAATCTTGAATTCTTTCTCATCTTGCACCTTCCTAATTCGCGAGTAGCAAGTGCAGGACAGACATCCATTTAGCTATCATGCATGCTCTATGGAACTCGTGCCTAGCTTGGCAGAGCAAATCTGGATATTTCCATTGTTCTTATTTTATACAAAAATTGACCCCAGCTTGATGAAGGTTATTCCCATCACAGGAAGTGGTGTCTTGAACATTATCCTCTGATCTTAATAAAGAGATGATGGTGTTTATGGCTAGCTTTTTCGTCTTCTTTGGGGGGTCTAGGGGAAGCAAAACAATATTATTGTGAGATGTTCATCCATTTTTTCCTGTTTAAGAATTTCGATGGCTCGAGGTAAGATTTTAAAAGAATCTAAGAGCGTAAAGGGTACGTTGCCTGCTATTGTGAGACGGGTTCATGCACTGGAGAATTGTTGGTGAAGAGTCGCTGATATTGTCATGCTTATTTTAGATTGTTAAGTTGTTTTCTCGTTCAGTAATCACTAGAAGAACTTGTTAAACTCTATTATCTCCTTCTACAGCACCATTGTCTATTGCATAACTTCAAAGCCATTATCATTTGTTTAGCTTGTTGTTGTCCAATATATATCAAAAATTGACGTGGTGCTTGCCATTGAAAGATGGAGTACTTACCTCTTTGAGGCCCTTTAATCTCAGAGAAGTGGCTGAGTATGCCATTTTTGTTGCAGGTGCGTGATAGAGCTACACTATACCTTAACACACTCGGGGGTGATGGTACTGTTGTTGAAACAGACAAAGATGTGAAGGAGTTCCTCTTTGGCTCTTTTGATATCCCATTGGCCAATGTGGAGGCAAGTTTGAAGAGCTATGTAAGTGACTTAATGCAGTTGATGAATGTACCTTTGATTTTTTGGCTGTATGAAGGCATTGTTTCAAGTCGTTCTATTGCTATACAATCTTTGTTTATCTAAATTTTTATCAGGATCCCTCTGAAGAAGAGCCGTTTGATATCCATTCTGTCCCAAGAGAGGTTAAGTCAGCAGCCCTTCCTGAGAAGAAAACTTCTCACAAGAAGCAACCAGGATTGGATGCCCCTCTGACTGGACCTACGTCTGTAGCAGATTCTTACGAGAAGCTACTTCTCTCTATCCCAGAATTTGCAAGCTTTGGGAAACTTTTCAAGGTTCTTAAGCTTTATTCTTTTGATTTGTGATATTTTTCTCCATTCAAACATTATCCTGATTAATTGGTGGGGCCTCTATTTTGTTAACCAGTCATCAGCACCAGTGGAGCTTACAGAAGCTGAAACAGAATATGCCGTTAATGTTGTCAAGCACATTTTCGATAGGCATGTTGTGTTTCAATACAATTGCACCAATACAATTCCTGAACAACTTCTGGAAAATGTAATGTCCTACTTGATTTTTTTCCCTTTTGGATCTTCCTTCTTTTCTCCCTCTTCTATAGATTTAGTCTAATATTGTATGTTCCTGGTCAGGTAACTGTTGTTGTAGATCCGTCAGAGCCTGAATTCTTTTCTGAAATTGCAACAAAGCCTCTAAGGTCCCTTCCGTATGATTCTCCGGGACAGACATTTGTGGCTTTCGAGACACCAGAAGGGGCACCTGCAGTCGGGAAATTTTCTAACACATTACGGTTTATTGTTAAGGAGGTACGTTTTTCACCGATACCAAAAAACTGGAGGGATGCTTTCACTTCCCGCTCCTTGATTATTTCAGCCCTTTTTTATTAACGGCTTATTGTCTTGTAGGGGTCTACATATGCATCAAAAAGTTCATCTGACCCCTCCCCTCTGCAAAAAAAGAAGAGAAAATTACACACAGAAAGAACTACAAAAAATGCAAAAATATATACAGAATGATCATTATTGTCCGGTTTATAGTGTTCATATGTGGATCAGTTGTAAAATGTTTAACTCAACTAAAAGCTTGAGCTATTAAGGAGAAGTGGAGAAGTGTAATTTATACACTAATATCTTGGCACATCTACTAGCGTGTAATCTTGTCCACTTTGGGGATAAGAGTTACAGATTTAACATCCCAGCAGTAGAAGTTGTGTGTTGTAGAAGAGTTAACATGCCCATCATTGGGAGCATTTTTTTTTTCTAATAAATGGGACAAGTTTGGTGCTTAAACGCCTGATCTTGTGCTCTGAAACAATGTCAATTTTTTACCAACCCACCTAAAATTTTAAGCTATTAAGAAGAAGTGTCTTCTCAAAAAAAAAGAAAAGAAAAAAAAAGAAGAGGAACTGTAATTTATACCTTTATATCTTAATTGATCATATCATTGTAGCTATCTTTAATATGTACCATTACTCTCTAGATCTTTTAATGATTGTTGGATGTGTTCTTGAATTAAACCTTCTTCAACGATTGTCCCTTTTTTCATATTTGAATGATACACATAGGTTGATCGATCAACTGGTGAGGCAGAAGACGACGGCGTAGAGGATGAATACCAGCTGGAGGATCTGGAAGTTGTTTCAGCTGATTACATGCTAAAAGTTGGAGTCTCCAATTTCAAAAACGCTTGGGAAAGCCTGGGTCCAGATTTTGAGCGCATAGATGAATATGGTCTTGGCCCAAGGGAGAGCTTGTCTGAAGCTGTGAATGCAGTCATTGATCTTCTTGGCATGCAGCCATGTGAGGTTAGTCTTTTACTTGTTCATCCCCCTCTCATGAAATGTATTATGCTTGCGACTTTTACAAAAAAAAAAAGAAGACTACTACTACTACATATTTGCTTTGGCTAATACAGTGTTCCAAATCCTAAACAGGGCACAGAAGTCGTAGCCAGCAATTCAAGGTCACATACTTGTATATTATCGGGTGTGTATATTGGCAACGTGAAGGTACTTGTACGGTTGTCTTTTGGAATCGACGGAAAGAAAGAGGTTGCAATGAAATTGGCCGTCAGATCTGAGGACGAGTCTGTTAGCGATGCCATTCATGAGATCGTTGCCAGCGGCTAGATATATTGATTAAACTGGAAGAAGAAGGGAAGAAGTAAAAAAAAAAGGTGAATCTTTGCTCTCTTTTTTCAACTAGGGTATTGACAGCACATAGTCTTTGTTTGATCCATGCTGAAGGGGACATGTAGGCTGTAGCTTGTTGGAAATGGGTCTGTTTTTGCTGTCTTTGGCTGAGAGATCTTTCTTTTTCTGCAGGATCTATCTGATCCCTTATATCAGCTAATAATATATTTCTTGTTGTGGCCATTGTTTTTATTTTGGTTTTTGGCGAATATTGCTTGTATTCCAAATGGTGAAAGTGAATTTTCGGCTTATTAACATTTGTCACGCTACGGTACAAAGATTTTAAAGTATGTGGGGTCTCTTTTGATCCCCCCTGATTTGAGTTAATATTTGTTGATTATAATTAATAAATTGGTAGATTGTATGACCTTTTTGCTGTTGGAAATTTTAGGTTCACTATATCTTTGCAACCCATTACCTTACCATATCCACCCTTACCACTACAATCTACCGACCCTATACCCCCCTAGTCATTTGTTTAACATTTACCTATCATTCATTGTGTCGTCTGTTTAACCTATGTTACTTTATTCTTGTTATTATGTCGCATGTTAAACGCTATGATACAATGCTTTTTCATTCAATTAAATTACATTTCACTTAAACAAGCCATACCAGCATTATAATGAATCGAACTAGTCGCTAATTAAATAGCACATTAGCATACGATAATTGCCAGAAGATAGAAAATAAAAAAACACACTTGGTAGCCTACACTTATTCTGGAATACTAGTGACTTGAACTTATGCATCGAAAAGTGGTGTTGTTGTAGATGACAAATTTCGAAATGCCACATGCCCGACTCTAGTATACACCAGTTGAAAAGTGTTGTTTTAGATGCCTAATTTTGAAATGCCACCTGTAACAACCCAGGGCCGACACAAGGTATAGGCCACCGAGGTAGATGCGTAGGGCCCTATAAACAAAATTTTTGGCCTCAAATATTTTTCATTCAAGTATTTATCAGTCTAATGACCAGTCAAGTGAAAAGAGCAAAGATCCTCTTAAGCGTGAGGGTCAGTGCTCTCTCAAATGTCAATGTTTTAAGACATTTTTAACAAAGCGATGTAGCTTTGAAAAAAAAACTACGGTAGATCATATTCACGTTGTAAGTGTGTGGTTATATCATTAACACTTGAAAGAGCACTTGACTCTCACACTTGAGAGGATCCTTGATCGTGAAAAGAGTTAGGTAAGAAAGTGATGAGAGACTGAGTCCGCCGGAATGTATATCCTTCCATATGATTGTAAATCTTCTTCTAAGATGATTTTTTTTTTGAAAATTCATTTGATATCTTGAAATAGTGATAAAAAGGAGCGTTTTTTTTTTTTTCACATAATAAACTATTCTGACTCCACATAAATAAGAATGTGGTTGATTATTTTGATTTGATTTAAGTTAAAAGTTGTGTTTTTTCTAAACTCAATATCTATTTCATACATTTTGACCCAAATTCGGTCGGGAAAAAAAAATCAAAATTTTGCCTAAATTTGGGTCAAAATAAATAAGCGCAAAAATTTGTAGGATAAAATTAGAAAAAAAAATGAATGCTAAGATATTCTGTTGTGTAAAAAGACATTCACTAATAATAAATTATAGACTGTATTCTTATACATTTCAAATTTTAAGATTTCTACCGTCCATCTCATCTGAGCATTAGAATCAAAGTCCCTATCGCTACCCCTATCCCTACCCTTAAAAATACTAATAAAAAATATATTTCCAAGTTCCCATATATATCCCTACTTTACAGCAACTAAATTCAGAATAGTCTACATCAGCATTCCTATCTTTATCCCTACACCATCAATATATTGATTCTTTATCTATAAACAATTTTTTCCAAATTAACTTTTGTGAGAAAGAGAAAGAATGAATAAAAATTGTTTAAGGTGAGCTACAATATCACTATGTATTTAGGGTGGACTGTTAATTGTCCCTATTGTAGGGAAAGGATGAAGAGGATGAAGTGAAGTGTATTATTGTATAGATGGAGTAGGGACTTAGACGCTAATGCTATATCTCTCGTTTAACTATCAACATTCTCATATTGGTCTATACTTTTCACACTCTCTACTGAATTCACCATTCGTTTTTCTTTGTTACATTTGAAAGATTGAAACCTCTTGATGATGATGATGATTTTAAACCTTAGTCATATTCTAACTTGACACAGTTGGCACAAAAACATTGTGCCAGCAATCCGGAGGCAGTAAATGAGCATCCACACACAGCAATTTTCTCACAAAAAAAGAAGCAACATAAAGCTTCACATACTTGTAAGTTGCAAATTCATATTTGAGCTTTGTAGACATGCATGTAAGTTAGCCACAACATTGCTGCACCGAGAACATGACCTTAAAAAAAATAAAAAGGGATACAAAACAATATCCATATATCCAGATACACATACAACTTTTGACATCATGAGAACAACACATTATATCACAGCAAAAACCCAGTGGAATACAACAGTTTTTTCTTTTCTTTTTTTGAACAGACAGTGGAATACAACAGTTACCCAACAGTCCTAAAGGAATCGAGTAAGATAGATATAACATCTCTCTCTGAGGCAACAAAAGGGAAAGAAGGAAAAAAAAAAATAATGAATACATCCCTTAAACCAATAAAAAGGGATGCCAAGCAAAGCCCAAAAAAAAAAAAAAAAAAAAAAAAACATCAGATGGGAAGGAGGAAAAAAATGCAAACCAATATATATGCGTATAATATATATCCCATTGAATTATTATTAGCCAGCAGAGTGGGAGACAGGAGTAGTTACGAAATGGCCATCCTTGTACACGTTAATAAACTGCTGTGGCAGAGCATGTTCTCCCTGCAACCATAAACATTTATTAAGCAGCTTCAATTAATGATATATATATATACACTTTTGAAAATGTTTCATATCATTTTAGTATTGCTGCAGAATGAAAGACCATTTTCTATTTTGATAATTCAAGATCTTGAATGAATACAAAACTCTGTTCAAACTCTAGCATCCCCGTAATGCTTATGCTCTACTTCTTTGAAATGGCATAGCAATAACATGACTTGTCGTGCAGTGAATCCGCTTTTGGATTGATGTAGTGTCTAAAATTATAGACCATCTTATGTGCTTCGGTGGAAATTCCATATAATTAGTGTACATAAAGTTATTCTATGGTATACACAGACATGATTCTACTACTACATTCATCCATTTATATTAGGAAATCATATATAACAAGCAAAAATTGATGCGTGTTATTGAGTTATCAAGTCTGTATTAGCACGATATTAAGAGATAAAAGTGATCAGAAGGAGGGACAAAAATAATCTCGATATCCTCACTGAATGGATAGAGACGTTTCAAGTAACTTTTCTACTTATCCTAATGCCTTCGTCGTATGTATCCAATACCTCAAAATGGAGGAGGGTCAAAAGTCAATGTGCTCACATGCAACTCATATTTGACATGGTATCAAAGTCTTTTCGCTACAGATAGTTTTAAGTACTTCATTATGTAAAGCTTGAAAACATTGTTTACCTAAGGTATGAGAAACCATGTTTATGTATGTATTATGCATGCATGCATCATGTGCGTGTGTGTGAGCATGCCATCGAAAAGAAAACTCCACATTTTACTCTTTTTCTGTTTTGAAAATCAAAGTCAGTGCTTCCATGATGTACATATTAAGACAAATTTCCGCTTATTATAAATTTCATGCCATAAGGTGGGGTATTAAATAAATGATGTGGGCGTAAATTAACACAAATTTCTGCATATTATAAATTCCATGCCATAAGGTGGGGCATTGCTTACCACAATTAGAAAATAGATCCCGCAAGCATAAAAAATCAATTAACCGCTACCTTGAGCAACACCACTAAAATCATTTGCAATAAAATTTGATCGATCTAACACTGTGATTAGGGATTAATTTTCTTATAAAAAGAGTAAAGGTAAGTAGGGCCAGATAGATGAGGCGTACCCAATCATCATCAGGACCAGCACCAGGTACTAGTACATTGACTTCACTCGACTTAGCTGTAGTTATTGATGCTTCTAAAGAGTCTTTACTCAAGTATAACTGACAACCAGCTGTATTATCCACTGAAATTGTCGGTGCAGAACCCTGCAATGGTGGAATGGGATAAAAAAAAGATTCCCCAGGCTAAACATGTCAACAGTCGAGTCATTTTTTATTTTCTACCAGCAGGGATCATATCAATCCCAAGAATTTATCAGATTTTAGTACATAATTGGCAAGGACACCATAATCAAACTTCTTTTATGAGCAAAGGTATGCATACCTGACACTGCACCTTAAGTCCACTACAATTAACAATCTCAAAAGCTGCCACTACATCCTGTAGACAAAATTTTGAATCAGAATATGTCTAATCGCCTTAATGTGTTCTCAGCAATAAAACTTTTTTAAGTTACAGTTACCGTGCTTTCACAGCAAAAGAGCTCCACTTACCATGAATACAACCCCCATCTTAGTGCAATTGTCGACCGTTATGTTGTTGACTTTTCCTGCATTGTTTTAGGACCAAATGAATCTTAACAGAACTGAACCGGCCAAATCAAAATTAAATTAGAAGTTTGATTACCGGTGAATTGCCACCTACATAAAGCAGGTTAATGATGCAAAAAGATAACCAACCTTGGATTTGGAGCACAGAATTTTTGCACCCAAAGATGTACACAGACTGCTTTGCGTCACATTCATTAATTACAAGATTATCTTTTCCAATTTGATTCTCAACCACCCATCTGCCAACAGAACAGCATGCACTGATGAGCACTTGCAACTTTACCATAAATCAAAGACAAAGCAAGTGAACAGCAGTTACTCACTTACGGCCCATTTGAAGTTCAAATTTCGGAGGCCCCGCTTTCGAAATAGAGGGTGAACTAACTCGGCCTTCCTTTTCGGCAGCAATTACAGCACCAGTTCTGTCTGCTCGATTCTTCGTCTTCATATCAGCAGTAACTTTCTTCAATCCTGTTATATGGCCTTAATATAAAATGCTTCATGCTACCTCTTAAAAAAGACCAAGGGGTATATAGAGTTACCTGTCGTAATGGCCTTTCCAGAATTAATTTCTTGAAATACAGCAGCCATCCCTTCCTTTGGACGTGATGACGAAGGCTGAGGAGACTCAGAACTAAAAAGCGAAGCTGGTGGAGGAGGAGGAGCGGTAGGCAAGCTAGATTTAGATGTTTTAGAGGGAACAGAAACAGCTGGTTTTCCTGTGGCACTCCAGACAGGACCCAACGGATAATGACTCTTAACATAATCCCTCAGTCCTGGTACATACAGCTCTTTCAAAGCTTTGGCCCATTCAACATGATTTGGATCTTTACTTCTATACTCCACAAGTATCTAATGCCAAAAAAAGTACAAGATACCGCGTTAAATCAAAAAGTGAGCTGAGAAGTAAGATAAATCTGGGCTTGAAAAAGTGTGCACAAGTAAATTTTGTGGAACGTCTTAAGGTACTACAAGAGCTAATACAAAATACATACATACACATATACACACACACACATTATAGTTCTACGGAAACATGATTGGAAAGAAAGAATGAAATAAGAAACCATGCATGTGTTCATGCATAAAGAGAGGACGGGGGAGGGAGGAGCTGCAGGGGGGGGGGGGGGGGGGGGGGGGGGTTATATTTTTGGTGAAAAATCATTAGAATGCTTCAAAACTAGCAATTAGTCGTATTCAGAAACTTTTGGTCTATAGAAGCTTCTACTCTGAGAAAAGCCAAATAAGTGAATGAAATGGAAGTAAAGACCCACGACTAAGTGACAATTCAAGATTTCAGATGAAACAGATAGAGCTGAGCATTGCATGAGAAGCATTCTTATTAAGAGCTAAAATGTTTCAAAATACTGTAACTTTTTTTTTATAGTAAATCTATAACTATGGAAGAATTTGAAAGACCTTTAATCGTAATATTGCCAGAACACATAAAGAATGTTTTCTACAACCATAAGTACTTCAATATGATGTTAACTGCACTAGTTACAAATTTCAAAAAACAAATGTTTATACTTGCCTACTGGTAACACATTTATCTTTCTAGCATTAGTTCAGAAAATTATTAAATGATTTTGATCACCTAAAACCTATATACTCTTAAAGTGTCCTCCTACACGTGCCAGGTTTAGACAGGTAAATTCACAGTAAAACAGCCACTCAAATGAACATAAGTGGAGGGAAATACATAATCGGAAATTTTTGAAGTACCGGTTTCCTAGACAAGACAACACACCTTGTTGCAATAGAATTCAGCCATCTGCCAACTTTCTTCAACATGTGCAATTGGCATGCTCATACCTACAATGCCAACAAGTAGAAGGTACATAAAAGTCCGCAGAGTAATACAGACACCAAAATGACCAAACACGCATATAAATGCAACACAAACATGCATGCGTACACATAGAGACACTCACATACACCCCACACACAAATAGGGGTAGAAAAAAAAACCAAAAATTACCACAATCCTTTCCAGTGTAGGCAATCCATGCCAAAGCAGATAGACTGTCCCCAGCAGCCTTCAAGTGGTTGAAAAGATCAGATCTTTTTCCATCAGTCATTGATGTTGCTTTCATAATCACTTCATTTAGTGGCTTGAGAAATTCGCCCAAACCTGCCATATCCGGCTTCTGTAAAGATAAGAACATTTGTAAGGTTATGCAACTAACAAAATAAGAAAATCCGTAACTAAGGCTAATAATCCTAATTGTACAAGTGACATCCATGGATTATATTGAAAGGTTTGTTACTAATTTCAATAGTAAAATGCTCTTTTGTGCTTCATATCACCACATCATCATTGATTAAATTAGGTTGTGAGAACATTAACTCACATGCAATCAAATGCGTATTGAATAGTCGCTTAATATGACAGAATACTGACATAAATGACAAAGAAAATGGATAGCAAAAGAAACAAGTGATTAAAGAACAAGAATTAGAAATTAGAAATCGTAAAAGCAAAAATCACCGACTTGACTCTGCTTGATTTTCAACAAAAGCTCCCTCTGAGTAGAAAATGCCTGTTCGAGAACCTTGGTCACATCCAGAACCTGTCCTCCAATCTTCTCAGCAGCACTCGAAACCTTTCCAACAAACTGAGATATAAGGTCATCATAAGCCAATATTGCCGGATCCGTCGACGCCGCATCTCCGTCAGCACCCAACGAACCACCACCACCTCCTTGCTGATATGACAGAGCTTCCAACCGCGACACCGCGGACTCTAATCGCTGTATCAACTTCTCCTCCATTGCACTCCACCTACTTTGATTCAGGAACAAGCTTTTCACAAATAATGCGTTTCTGTTTCAGATAAAGCGGATCTGGCGGTGGTTTTTTCCCCCCTGAATTTATACGTGTATTTTTGGTTGGTTGAGTGTAGGAAAGTAGTAGTAGTAGATGTAGATGTCCGGGAATTACGAAAGACGCCGAAAGTCGAAAACAGGGCACCGGGAATTTGGAAATGGACGACTCGATTTGCTATCCATTGCGGAACAAAGATCGGGTTTGGCCGCGGGATTTGAGACAAGTGTGATATTCGTTTTTTTTTTTTTTTTTTTTTTTTTTTGGGGTGTTATAATGGATGCGAAACACTTGATAATTATTCCTGGCTCTGTTATTATAATTTTATGGGACAAATGTCTAAAATGACACATATTAGATTTAATCAGACAAATAAAACACATTTAAATTTTATTTGGTTATAAAAACATTTTACCTATACATAGACCAAACTACCCAATTAATATATATATATATATATATATATATAATAAAATAAAAAAGGCGCCAGAAATATAGCGTTGTTGTTGTTGTTTTGTTTATATATTTGCTTTTTTTTTTTTTTTTTCCCTTTTTTATGGACGATTTTTTTTTTTTCCTTTTCTGGATGCTAATAGTTTTTTTTTTCCGACCACCACAATGTATTGACCATCACGATGCAGTGATCATCCGGATGCATTGTCTACCGTGATGCATTGACCATTACGATCCAGTGACCACCCCGATGTATTGACCACCGCGACGCAGTGACCACCGCGATGCATTGATCACCGCTATGTAGTGATCATCCCGATGCAGTGACCACCGTGATACATTGCCACCGCGATACAGTGACCACCCCTGATGCATTGACACCGCGATGCAGAGACACCGCATTAAAAAGACACCGCGATGCAAAGACATCGGGATGTTATGACATTTGACGATGCAGAGACACCGCGATGCAGAGGCATAGCGATAAAGTGACACAGTATTGCAGAGACACCGCGATGTAGTGACCACCGCGATGCAACGACCACCGCAATGCAGTTACCATCCCCGATGCATTGACTACAGCGATGCAGGGACCACCGCGATGTAGGGACCGTCGGGATGTAGTGACCATCACGATTCAGTGACATGTGATGATGTAGAGACACCGCGATGTAGATACATCGCGATAAAGTGACACCGCGATCGAGTGACACCCCATTGCAGAGACACCGCGATTTAGAGACATCGCGATGTTATGGCATTTGACGATGCAGAGACACCGTGATGCAGAGACATCGCGATAAAGAGACACCGCGATGAAGTGACACCGCATTGCAGAGACACCGCGATGCCGAGACACCGTGATGAAGTGACACCGAAATACAGAGACACGGTGATGAAGTGACACCGTGATGCAGCGACCACGCCCGATGCAGAGACGCCGCGATGAAGAGACACCGTGATGCACTGACACGTCACACCGCGATACAGTGGTCACCCCAATGCACTCACCACCGCGATACAGTGGCCACCCCCGATGCAAAGATACCGCGATGCAGTGACCCCGCCGATGTAGAGACACCGCGATACACTAACAACCGTGATGCAGTGGCCACCACGATGCATTGACCACCGTGATGCATTGACCACCGCGATCCAATGACCATCGCGATGCAGTTACATTTGATGAAGCGACACCGTGATGACATTTGATATTTTTCCTACTTAATTTTAGAAAATCGATTTTTTTTCTTTATTAATTTGACTTCAAACGGCTATATCTTTTGATATAAAAGGTAAAACTTCGATCAACATAATTATTTCACCATAATTTATATTTTTTCGTCCTCTTTATGAAGAAATTTCTGATATCTCGTTTTATGAAGTGACACACAATGACATCAACATTTTATGAAGTGACCATGAATACCATGTTGCATCCGACAAACAAGTGAAGAAATTTCCAAAAGATTTTCTATAACCTGTCAAGCTTTTGATGAATTTAATTCAAACCAAATCTCAAATCGCATAGTGAAGAAGAAGAAATAAAAGAAATGGCCGGATTGTGTGAAATGAGCTCGTTCAAACATTTAATTTTTAACTATCATTCAAACAATTTTCAAAATTCCATTATTACACACAAATACATTTTGTAAAAGATCGAATGGATACAACAACAATACATATATGTTTGTACATATACATATCTCAAAAGTATCACATGATCCGGCCCTACAGGCATGAACAGACGGATATCGAACTAAATAACGTCCGTCCCATGATCAGCAGAGGTTATTTGTAGTTGGAATCTTGAATGGTAGTACTATAGAGTATGCATGATGATCTTCTTCTACTCGTTTTGCTCAATCGAGTTCTTATCGAGCCAAAGGCAGGCTATTTCTTCGAGACTTGGTCCCTTCGTCTCTGGCATCAACTTGGCAACAAATATGATAGCCAATGCAGAAAACACTGCGAACTTAAAGAATGCCCCTGCATGCATTGAGGACATCAGATAACATTTGTTACGCATATTCATTTAGGCATCTAATAAATCATCAGTCCATCAAGCGCAATTTAATAACTATTTTGGCCTACATTTCAAATTTGTTGTAACAGAGAAGATACTAGAAACAATTGGCAGGACAAAAGAAGAGTACCTGATGAAATCCACTGAAACAGAAAATTGAACGCATATGTAACGATCCATGAACTGAAACAGGACCCAAGAGAAGCCAAACTTCTAGCATACCCCATTTTCATAGGAAATAGCTGCAAAAGAGCAAAACATAGATTATATATTTCATTAATCCAATGGTTTTTTTATTTGTTTATGAATTTGTTTAAAAGTTCATGAGACGCGGTACATGGAGAGCAAGTAAACGAAAGGATTTTACAAACCTCTGACACGATCACAGCTGGTAAGCCAACTTCCAACGCATAAAATGCGAAATTGATCTGTACGTAAATCATTAATCCAAATTAAGCAATGAGAAGTCTCTATTAGGATAAGCGCTTACCGTTATACTAAAACCAATTGGTGTTAGTAAAGGCGCTACTATATTTCCTTATATCACTATTAACACGCCCCCTCAAGTGTGGGCGCTATATGGCCTCTCCGGCCAACATGGCACACAAAGGCATATAAAGGGAAATTAAGCAATGAGAAGTCTCTATTAGGATCAAGCGCTTACCGTTGTACTAAAACCAATTGGTGTTAGTAAAGGCGCTACTATATTTCCTTATATCACTATTAACACGCCCTCAAGTGTGGGCCTATAACGTGAAGCCCGGGCCAACATGGCACACAAAGGCATATAAAGGCGCACACAAGCGCCAACAAAGAGGCCAACACTTGCACAATATAATTGGGGAAACAATGTTGGTAGCAAAGATTGATCCCATGACCTCCCGCTCCGATACCATATTAGGATCAAGCGCTTACCGTTGTACTAAAACCAATTGGTGTTAGTAAAGGCGCTACTATATTTCCTTATATCACTATTAACAGTCTCGATCTACAGGTGCAAATACGTCGTAACAAATATGAAATCAATCGATTAATCTTTAGAATACTCAGTATCATACTGGCTAGTGCAATTGTGGGAGTGAAATCCTTCATCACTCCGAAATCCTGTTAATGTAATAATATATCATCAGTAAACAATAACTGAAATTCTACATTTTGAACAAGCAGGAAATTAAAGCGATCATGATGAGCTTTAAGTGAATTTTTTTTTTTAAATTTCCCCTATATAAATTTACCTGCAATAGGAATGCCACTCCAGCAAGAATTCCTCCCAGACAAAGTCCAGCTAAATCTACTTATATATCGTCATTTGTGAAGTAAACAATTTAGTAATTATTGCTAAACAGCAAGTAAAGAAAGACTTGATGTTTGCTAACCATTAGCAATCTGGTGATTGATTCCAAGAATGTTAGTAATCACATAATGCAGTGGCAAAATCTTGAAGATAAAATCAAGCGTGTCACTGCATCCGCAATGACAATTTATTAAGATCAAATCACTTATCAACGAATTTTCAGTGCCACTGCATATTAAAAGAACCATATATTCACCATCACAATGCAACCGATATTGCATAAAAAACTATAACATCAAGGGCCAGGAGCCCCACTTCACACCTAAGGGCAGATCCGAACCCCAGGTGGGAGATCGTGTTAGGAAATCTACGCGGGAACGCAGCGGAATTCAAAATTTTATTTCCTTTGACCAGGATTGACTTCGTTTAAGAAACAAACACATAAAGCTAGTAGACGGTGGTTACCTTGCTTGATCTAAAAGATCGACGCTTTGACCGTCTAAGGAGAGTAGTTGTGCACGGAGCCACCCAAGTGTTCGGCCTCTACCGCTAGTCCACACGAACAACCCGACGGAATCCACCATTGGATTGCTACTAGAAAAATCCGGTTGCTAGACCGGCCTTTTCTCTCTCTCAAAACTCTCTCTAAGAAGCTCTCTATTTTTCACAGGAACTAGTAGCTCTTGGAATTGTGATGAACAAAAGAGTTTGACACCCACACTATACTTATAGTGCAGGTGGCGCCATCTAGTAGAGTGGAGAGGAAGAAAACCTTTTACTAGTAAAATAAGAAAAATATAATTGATTGATTTATCTCATTAATATTCAATATCTTATATTAAATATATTTCCAAGATATATATATTGACAATATCTTATTTTGAATATATATTTATCTTATTACCATAAATCTATTTTAAAAATCAATTAATATCTAATATTAACATTATGGTAATCTTATTAATTAAATTGCACAATTCAAATGTAGCCAATACACAAAAAAACTTGCGCCACTTTATAGCCAAATTCACGTGTGTCATACACACAAATTTTGGCCACATATATATAATATATATACATTTAATTAATCAACATAATTAATATCTTGTATTATATTTATTCATAATAAATAAATACCATCATATTAATTTACCACTATAACCTTTATAGTATTGAGATAAATTCTTTCCTTATTTGGTTATCAACTATAACCACATTTTAACTCGACTTGATGTTCATATGTGCGTGACCCGATAGGCTTCAGAATATGTTGGCCGCAGGTACAAAGTGCAAATTACTTAAATGCCCTTCATACCTAACGATCACGGGATAGCGTCTAGCAACACACCGTGACCCCCAATCATCGGAAGAGTCAAATGTAATGACTACTACCTTTCATGTGAAATAGTTACCGTGTAACTTACAATCCTACCGCAGTAATAATATCCATACGATCGTATCTCGAGTGTCAATACATTAACGATCGTATCTTATAATCTGGATATCATGCTCTCTCGGAATAACACATTTACTCCCACTTTGCAAAGATTCACGAGAGGTAGACATTCCTTATAAGAAGGCCATTTCGGATATTCAATCCCAATCATAGGATACGCGATTCCCGGACGAACTAGCATGTATACTCCGCATGCTTCAGTATCATACCCAATCACTACTGCATGATCGTCCCATGGCTAAGAGAAACCTCATTAGTGTCAAAGCATGACAATCCACACCGTGATGCCATGAAGACTCCGGTCTTAAGGATAATTACACAACTGCCACATAGTGCGACACTTAATGTAAGTGGGTCAGTCTAATTACGCATTCTCTAATACACGTCCACGTACAGTCCAAGTGTCTCCACACTTCGATAGACGAGATCTATCCCTGCCCTTAAAGACATAAGACATCTAATACGTGCTAGCCCGTTCATACTATCAGTGCCCTGTTTAATAGTACATCAGCCTAGAGACATTTAAGTATCAAACTCATTAAAGTGATTAGAGATCTCCTCAACCATATCGCCTATCATGGTTTCTCTATCACAGTTTAATACTAAGGACGTTATCATATAACAATTCATAATTGGTTCTTTAAAAGAACATATATATGACAACAAAAAAGTCATTTAATATATATATAAACATTAAGAAATAGTAGAAATGATCCGACCCGGTCGGATCCGGTCCAACCCGATTGGGTTTAGGACACTATTTCAACAATCTCCCACTTGGCCTAAAACCAATCACTCGCATACACAAGACCAAGTTGAAACACAAGAATCTCATGCAATACTCGCAACCAGCCCTAGCCGTGAACAAATCCCTATCCATGGGGACTCGGAACATCTTCATACCATGCTCCAAATGACCAAGTCAAAGGAACCGCCTCAACACACACACGAATCTACGACGAGACCCTGGTCCTTGCTTGATCAATGAATCCACTTACTATATCAGCTATATAGAAAAGGTGGAAGAACCGCACAAGGTTCAGGAATGAACCTTCTAGATCCATGTACTGCTCCCGCTGCGCCTCTAAGGCACTACTGTGTTTTGGCTAAGTTGTAGAATATATAGTGACCCATAGCCTAGAACATTTCCAGCTCACTGTCTCACCTAATCAAAGTGAATGCAAACCCAGACCGTAGCTCCCACTCGCCTTCATAAGACTCATGATACACGTCTGTATAACTATATTTATCTGATTCAAAGTTTTGATAAACTAGGAAACCATCATTAACTATATTCTAACTTGAAATAGGAGCGGAAAGCGTAACTTTTCGGCCTTTAAAGTGGTCCGTATTGTTTTCCAAACATACATAACGATGTCTATTTATTCAGACCAAACATTGGTATGGAAAATAAAATTTTTTTTGCCTGTAATGCATGTTAAATGTCAAAACGAAGCCCACTCTTACTCTTTGCATGTGTAAAGCATGTTTAGTGTGAAAATACAGTCTTTTCATTTTGTAGTATTTTAAGAAAAAAATGTCCTTTATTTAAACCTAGACATGAAATTCAAATGGCATCATATTATTTAGTTGTTTTAAAGTAGATAATAAGATTGAAATAAGAATAACGAAAAAAACGGGTTGGACCGGATCCGACCGGGTTGGACCGGATCATCGGATTCTACTATTTCTTTATGTATATACATATATTAAATTGCTTTTCTCGTTGTCATATACTTGTTCTTTTAAAGAACCAATTATGAATTGTTATATGATAACGTCCTTAGTATTAAACTATGATAGAGAAACCATGATAGGCGATTATGGTTGATGAGATCTCTAATCACTTTAATAAGTTTGATACTTAAATGTCTCTGAAGTCGATGTACTATTAAACGGGAGCATTGATAGTATAAACAAGGCTAGCACGTATTAGATGTCTTCTGTCTTTAAGGGCAGGGATAGATCTCGTCTATCGAAGTGTAGAGACACTTGGATTGTACGTGGACGTGTATTATAGAATGCATACGTTAGACTGACCCACTTACATTAAGTGTCGCACTATGTGGCAGTTGTGTAATTATCCTTTAGGCCGGAGTCTTCATGGCATCACGGTGTGGATTGTCATGTTTTGACACTATTGAGGTTTCCCCTAGCCACGGGGCGATCATGCGGTAGTGATTGGGTGTGATACTGAAGCATGCATAGTATACATGTTTGGTCGTCTGGGAATCGCGTACCCTATTAGTAGGGGTGAATATTCGAAAGGGTCTTCTTATAAGGAATGTCTTACTCTCGCGAATCTTTGCAAAGTGGAAGTAAATGAGTTACTTCGATAGAGCACGATATTCAGATTATAAGATACCGTCGTTAATGTTTGACACTCGACGTACGACCGTATGGATATTATTACAGCGATAGGATTGTAAGTTACACGGTAACCGTTTCATATGAAAGGTAGTAGTCATTGCATATGACTCTTCCGATGATTGGGGGTCACGGTGTGTTGCTAGACGCTATCCCGTGATCGTTAGGCATGAAGGGCATTTTCGTAAATTTCACTTTGTGTCTACGGCCAACATATTCAGAAGCCTATCGGGTCACACACATATGAACATCTAGCCGGATTAAAATGTGGTTATAGATGATAACTAAATAAGGAAAGTTTATCTCGTACTATAAAGGTTATAATGGTAAATTAATATGATGGTATTTATTTATTATGAATAAATATAATACAAGATATTAATTATGTTGATTAATTAATTATGTATATTGATACATATAATTTATAAATATATATATATATATATATATATATATATACATATATATATGATATACATGTATTTTGCATTATAATTAATCATAGCATTATATTAATTAAAGAAAATCTCAATTCCCAATTTTGTGGGGAGAAGAGGCGCAGTTTTTGTATGTATAAGATACATTTGAATTGTGCAATTTAATTAATAAGATTATCATAATATTAATATTAGATATTAATGACTATAGATTTGCACACATGTGTAAATTGATTTATGATATTAAGATAAATATAGTCAATATAAGATATTGACAATATATTGGAAATTAGTAGGAAACTCGTGCGATGCACGGAAAACGTTATATTTAAAAAGTCGATCTGAGTATTTTTTTACAATCAACGGTTTAAATCTAAAACTTCACGATAAACAAAATTTTGAGTATAATTAAAAGGTTCGTAATCTTTGTTCACTATTAACATCTTAAGGCCGGAAGGTGAAGTAACTCGGAAAATTGCCAAGTATAGTTGTCCATGCACGGGAGAGATTTTAAAAGAAATAAAAATATAGATATGCGCATGAGAAGATAAAAATTTTATAAGGAGTAAGGGAAAAAAACAATATCTCATAAGTTATTACACCGCATTCAACTCAAAATTTTTATAGCTTCTTCAAAAAAAAGAAGCTTCACATAATCCGGATATCATGTTTGTGTACATAACTGTATTCGGCACAAAATCCTCCTCCTCAATGAAATCAAGAGCTTCCCGCCATTTCCCTTTTTACACAATGCACGAACAAAACAATTCAATGTGTGCATATCCATCTTAAATCCCAAATCTGACATCTCTCTGTGAACCAAAGCTGCAGTATCAAACCTATCTGCTTCCAAAAACAACCGAACCAAGGAAATATAAGTGAGTGTAGACGGTTTATATCCATAATCCTTTAACCTACATAGCTACTCCAATGCAATATTCGACAACCCGATTCAACAACAAAGGAAATCAAAATTTTGAATTCCGCTGCGTTCCCGCGTAGATTTCCTAACAGCACTGACATGCTCTTCAGAGGTGGGTGAGGGGCCGTCTCATCCGATTTCATGGTGCGCTTCGCCCCTTGGGACCTGGAAGTGTAATACGGATGCTTCAATTGAGAAAGCAGGCTCAGGGATAGGGCTGATCTTTAGGGACTCGGCGGGGGTTATTGTTGCTGCTTTCTCCTTTCATATTGACCCGGGTGATACCCCAGAGTTGTTAGAGATGCGTGCGGTTCTTTTGGCACTATAAGAGGCTGATCGGCTAGGTCTATCATCGATAATTGTCGAGATCGACTGTCTTTCATGCATCCAGGCACTGTCTCGTTCTTCCGATGATCTTTCTGTTTTGGGTTGTCTAGATCGTGACCGTCTTTCAGTTTCGGGGTCCTTTGAGTCCTGTTTGTTTACTTTTGTTAAATGATTTGGAAATATCCCAGCGCACCTTCTTGCTAGGTATGGTGTTACGGTCGTGGGTTCTATTTCTTGGGATATTCATCCCCCACATGATGTAATCTTCGTAATTTTGGCGGACTTGCCTTAATAGTATCTGTTGGTTTTTCCTAAAAAAATAAAAATAAAAAAGTATTTTACAGATAAGAAATATATGTGTTGCATATCATGCTTTATTTATCTGAATGAATTAAAATCTTTATTTTACAAATTTTCCTTATTTTAAGCAGGCCGGCCCTATAGTGAGGCGAAGGAGGCGACGGTCTTAGGCCCAACGATACTGAAAGGCCCAACATTACATGTTTCGCTAAAAGAAAAAAATTTATGTAGATCCAATCCAATCAAATCTAATATTGTGTGTTATACTTTTATTTTATTTGAATTGGTAAATACCCCAAAAAAAATTACTCGAAACGATAAAGGCCTAAAAAAATTTACTTGGCCCAAGAAAAATTAGACATACAATAAGGCCGGACAGGCCTTAGCCCAAAAAATACCAAGACCGGCCCGAGATATTTAAATTAAATGTTCTTACACAAGGAAATGTCCCTAAATGATCGTTTCCTCAATATATATCACTCAATTTATAGGTCAATTAGCCTATGCAATGTTACTAAGATTATTGTCAAACTCATGGTTGACAATGCACATCTAAACCCAATCATTCTTTGTTCTTCGTAGGCAAATACTTTATAAAGGTAGTGATTCATACATTACGTAAGCTTATCACAATTGATTATGATAGGATCCAAATCAATTCAACTGTCACATTTTAATTAATGATGAGATAATAGGTAGTACATGTTGTGCACATATTATTTTTCTATTTTATAATTATGTTGCAGCCCACAAGTGTTGAAATTCAATGGTGAAATTGAATTAAGACTGAAACAAAACTCGGATTTGCAGAAAATTGAAGGTGAAGAAGATGAAGATCATCTTTATAAGTTTGAATCCAGAAAAGGTGGGAAAATCAGAAAACCTTACAATACCCGGATTAACACACTTAAACAACAATTCAACATTCTAATTGCCTAATGACTACTTAAATTACACTTTATATAAGTCTAGAAGTCCCAACTTGCTGTAACCGACTTGTGGTAGTTGTAACTAACTACTTGATTGGCCATGTGACAAAATTTCAATCCTCTTGTGCTATTTTGAGCTTTAACACCCCCCTCAAGCTGGTGGTGCTGCACCAGGAACAACATGCAAAATTCCAATCCTCTTGTGCTATTTTAGGTTGCATAGATATCTTTGAAAGGGAATGCTTGAAGTAGTGTGGTAAGGGTCTGTTTGTTGACAAGTTTGGTTAGTATATCAGTTGCTAGTGATTAGTGTGAATTGGTAGAGGTTTGAGGACCTTGGCTTGGTATTTCTCCCTGACAATTAAAATGACAGTCAATATCTATGTGCTTTGTCCTTTCATGGAAGACAGAATTTTCTACTATGTGTAGAGCACTAGAGCTATCACAATATAGAGGTACATGGGCTGTGTAGTTGATTTGAAAATCTTTGAGTAAGTATAAGAGCCATTGGATTTCACAGACAGTCAGTGCCATGGCCCTATATTCTGCTTCACTGGAGCTTCTTGAAACAGTAGGTTGTTTTTTTGATTTCCAAGATAGTAGTGCTCCACCTAGGTAAACCAAGAGGCATGGGACTGATCTTCTGGTTTTGGTACATGCTACCCAATCAGAATCACTGAAATCCTTGAGTGTGAAAGGCCCTTCACTAGGAAAGAAAATCCCTTTACCAAGTGCCGCTTTAGAAACTTAGGAGTGTATGTGCTGCTTTCATGTGAGCTTCATTTAGCTTGTCCAAAAATTGATTGAGATGTTGTGTAGTAAAAGCTATATCAGGTCGAATGTTGCCAAGGAACAATAATTTGCCTACTAGACTTTTATATTCAGTGTTGGAAGGTAGTAAAGGAGCCTGTACTTCTGTTAGATTTTGTGCAGGATCCATAGGTGTGGAAGCAGGTTTACATTCCAGAAATCCAAATTCTCTTAACAAGTCCAGACAATATTTTCTTTGATTGATCCCAATTCCAGATTTAGACATGGCTACTTCAAACCCTAAGATGTATTTGAGTTCTCCAGATCCTTAATTGTGAATGCAGTGTGAAGCAAGTCTTTTAACTATTGTATAGCTTTCATATTCAGACTGCCAACAATAATATCATCAACATATAGTAAAAGAGCTATAAAGTCTGAGCCCTTGCTTTTGGTGAAGAGACTATAATCATTCTGAGATTGTTTGTACCTATTTTCAAGAAGCTTTTGTGTCAGTTTTGCATTCCACTGTCTGCTTGCTTGTCTAAGGCCATATAGTGATCTATTCAACTTGCAGACCATGCCATTGGTATTCATACCTTCTGGAGGCTTCATATAAACAACCTCATATAAGTCACCATGTAAAAAAGTATTATTTACATCCATCTGATGTAAATTCCATCCTTTGAGTGCTACTAAGGCAAAAAACAATCTGATGGTTGTCTGTTTGGCAACTGGTGAAAATGTCTCCAAGAAATCAATGCTCTATGTTTGTGTAAAGCCCTTGGCCACAAGTATTGCCTTGTACCGTTCAATGCTTCCATCAGGCTTTCTTTTGATCCTATATACCCACTTACACCCTATTGGTTTAATGCCCTTTGGTAAAGGAACTAAAGACCAGGTGTTTGTTTGATTTAATGCTTGGAGTTCCTTTTGCATTGCCTCTTGCCAGCTAGGGTTTTGAGCAGTTTCTTTGTTGATGCTACTGATAAGTTTCTGATAATGTGGAGACACATTAGCATAAGTAATGACATGATCTAATGAGTGTGGTGATGTTCTGTGTGCAGGATTAGTGTACACATAATCATTGAGGTATGTAGGAGTGGACTTAATCATGTTGGATCTCCTAGTGTTTTGAACTGATGTTCCAACATCATTTGTATGTTGGTTAGATGATGTATCAGAACTATCAGAAGATGCATTACCATCAGGCACAAAACCATTAGGTATAAAGTTCAAAGAAGTGTCAGTGTTAGAAATAGGCAAAGGTAAGCACAAATCATTATGATCTTGTGTGTTCAAAGTGTCAACAAAAGGATATGTATGCTCATGGAATGTAACATCTCTTGATACAGAGATGTTTCTGGTTTCAAGTTAAAAACCTTATATCCTTTCATATGGTCCTCAAAACCTAAAAACAGATTTGTTGGTCCTATCATCAAATTTGCCTCTTCCCTGTGAACATGTAGAAACAAAACAAAGACAACAAAAAATTCTTAAATTGTCATAAGTAGGAGTTTTACTATACAACACCTGATAAGGTGTGGTATTACCAAAAATGGTGTACGGGTAATGTTGATCAAATAAGTAGCATGCAGTACACAGAATCCCCTAGTAAGGTATAGGCATATTGGACTGTATTCTTAGAGCCCTAGCCACATTCAAAATGTGTTGATGTTTCCTTTCTATTAAACCATTTTGTTGTGGAGTTCTAACACAAGCCTTTTGATGTACTATTCCTTGGTTCTATAAAACAGTTTCATGTTAAATTCACCACTATGATCTGACCTAATTACTTTTATGCATTTGTCAAAGCGTATGCGTACCATTGTTACAGTTGTAAGTAAGAATCGATTAACCTCAGATTTAGCATGCATCAGGAAAAGCCAAGTAAATCTGCTATGATCATCCACAATAGACAAGAAATAATATTCACCATCAATAGTAGGGATTCTATTAGGTCCCCATATGTCAACATGTATTAGATCAAAACATGATTGTGAAACAGAAGTACTTATTGGAAATTTTGGCTTTTTCTGTTTTGCCAAAGGACAAACAGTACAAGAATGAGTAGGCACTTTAATGCTACTATCAATCATATTCAAACACTTCATTCTGTCTAGTGAAGGATGACCTAATCTAGCATGCCATAATAAAGAATCAGACTTATTACAAGTTTGAAAAACATTATTAGACACCGAAATATAAGACTTCTGTGAACTATTCTGAGGATCTGCTACTAGAATGTATAATCCCTTTTTCAATTCAGCTGTACCAATCCCCTTCAAAGTTAGTTGGTCCTGCACAAGACATGTGTTAGGAGAAAAGCTGACTAACAAACCATAGTCATACACTAATTTTCAGATAGAAAGTAGGTTATACTTAAAAGCAGGTATACATAATACATTTTGCAGCACAATAGAAGGATTGATCCTCACCTTGCCTATATGTGTAACTACAATAGAGATCCCATTAGGTAATCTGACCGATAAATCATGCACATGGCTTATATCAAACATGTTTTGTATACAAAATGTTATGTGATCAGTAGCTCCTGGAATCCATGATCCATTGGATACTACTGTCAGCAATACCTGGCCCTTGTGAGACATTGTTTGCAGCTGGAATCACAGAATTGCAATGGCTAGTATTAGACTGCAAACCCTAGATGAGAGACATCAAATGTTCATACTAAGAGTGTAAGATTCTACCAGTGGAGCCTGTATGTGACACATCCTGACAAGAAAGTTCAGTGCCATGCTCTTCATGATTATCTACAAGATTAACATTGTTGGCCACAGAACCTCATGCACCTCTGCCAAACTTTGGAGGAAATCCATACTTTCTGTAACACTTATCCACTGTATGACCTTCCTTTCCACAGTATGAACACTTAGGTTTCTTGTAATTTCCTTGTCCTCTTCCTTGTGCACCAGAACCTCTGCCATGCCTCATTCCTTGGCCTTGAAACTTGGATTGCATAACAACATTAGAATTACCAGAAAACTGAGTATTGTTGTCTAATTGTGTAGCAAGAACCACAGAATCAACAGAGGCGGAATTATAATCCAATCGTTGTTCATGATCCATGACAAAAGTTGTTTTAACATTCGGCAAAGGAATTGTCATAAACACTTGTGATTTAACCGCACTAAAATTTCCACGCAACCCTTTTACAAATTTGGTAGTATGCGCATTGCCATAATATTCCCTAATTATTTGTAAAGCAGGACAAACACAGGGAGGGATAGGCTTCAAAATCAAATACTGATCCCAAAGAGATTTGAGTTTTGTGTAGTAATCCGTAACAAACAGCGTTCCTTGCTTAGTTTTTTCTATTTCTTCCTCAAGATTTGAGATTCTATAGGCATTACCTCGACCGAATCTTTCTTGAAGATTAGTCCAAATTTCCCTTGTTGTGTCAAAGTACGTAACGCTCTCAGCAACAGCAGGAACCATGGAATTAATAAGCCATGAATGTACATGATCGTTAACTTGCTGCATCTGTCACCTCCAGCATTGTTGAAGATCCATCGACAAGATTCAATCTACCACGTGACGACAAAACCTTGGTCATCGCTCTTTTACAATGGTTGTAGTTATCAGCTCCTTTGAGTAAAGGACGAACAATCACCAAACTCGGATTATCAAGACTGGGATTAGAATTGTCGGAAGTGACCGAAGCCATTGAAGAACCGAATTGAACTCAAGAAACGAATTAAACTAGAGAATCAAAAGAAGACGATCAGCGGATAGCTATTAGCTCTGATACCATGTTGAAACTGAATTAAGACTGAAACAAAACTCGGATTTACAGAAAATTGAAGGTGAAGAAGATGTAGATCATCTTCATAAGTTTGAATCCAGAAAAGGCGGGAAAATCAGAAAACCTTACAATACTCGGATTAACACACTTAAACAACAATTCAACATTCTAATTGCCGAATGACTACTTTAATTACACTTTATATAAGTCTAGAAGTCCCAACTTGCTGTAACGACTTGTGGTAGTTGTAACTAACTACTTGATTGACCATGTGACAAAATTCCAATCCTCTTGTGCTATTTTGAGCTTTAACAACAAGTGTATTCATTATCTTAATCAAATGAAAATGGGTACGGATGGTTTCATGGCCATTAAAGTAGCCGTAATGGCCTTTGTGAAGAAAAAAAAGGCATTTAAAACATCACATGACCCACATGTTAAAAAATTAAAATGCGAGTTGATAGTTCATACTTCTTAGTCTTGACTTTTTCCGAAATTGTAGAGATTGAAAAGCCCGTCACCTTGGGCTTCTATAGATCGAAAAGCTTGTTGAATGAGTGAACAAAAATGAGTGAAAAAAGAGCCACCAGTAACTTTTTTTTTTTTGCCCGTCTATTTTTTAGATCGTGTAAAAAGAAGGGTAGAAAAGCAAGTCATTACTGTTATTCTAACATTACTGCTACCCTTAAGCTAGATATGAAAAATCATATGACGATGTGAAATGACCGTTTCTTGCTGGCCACTTAGCCAACCTCCGGATCTATAACCATTAGATTGACCTATGTTTGACTTAGGTTTCTTAATCATTTAACATTAATCATATAGGAAATAACTAGAATTGGTCGTTCATTTTAGAGGTCTTGGACAAAGGTATCTAAATTCCCTTACTTATTTCTTATAGTGGGTTATATTGATACTTCTTAAATACTTTTAATACCACAATTACACACAAATTTTTACATGGAAGGATACCTTTATCCAAGGCCTCAGACAAGTTTCCACAAACATCAAACAAATGAAAAAGAAATTACATTAGGATAATGCATCTATAGATATAATCATTGAAACATTGTGACATACAACAACTAAAAAAGACTAATGGTTTCAAAGCATACACACTTATATATATAATAATAACTATATATTAATAAGACGTACAAGAAGTAAAACGTTGTGCGATTACGAGGGGGTTTCAAGATTTTGCCCCACCTTCCGACCCTTAAGGTGGAGCCGTCCATGACGACAATATTTTGATATAGTTTAAGCGCTTGTGTGTATTTTAAGAACTGTAACGACGCTATATGTACGGAAAAGGAAACGAAATAAAACATAATAAAAGATACAGGATTCCACCGGAGAGTGATGGGGGCACCGACCCATCCCCCGACTTTGTGTACATACAAAATTTCAGGCACAATCTTATTTTAAAAAAACAAAAAGAAAAAATATTCAGGACCACAAATGCATAAGTTCGGGGGATGTGATACACACATTTTCGGGGAGTCTATCATTTTCCTATTCCACCAATGCATAGCTCAATCACGGATAGAGTCTTCCCAGCAGAATTCCACATAATACGATTGTACCGAATTGCTTATTGGAATCAAATCTGAAATAAAGCAAAAAAAAAAAATATAATAATGAAGTCAATATTTCATGACCCTTAATGTTTCAAATGTGTATAAATTTCCACGAAATCAAAGAAAAATAGAAGAAGAAAAATACTTACTTCATTAAGCAATCAGCTGGGGAATCTAGGTCAACAGTTCTTATTTGCCATACAAAATGACTTGAAGCAGCAACCAAAGATGCGTAATATGGCCATCCTTTTCACAAGAAATAGGGGAAACCATCTTTCAGTTATATATGACCATCATTTTCACAGGTAATGAGTATATATACCTTCTATTTTAAAGCTATGCAAAAAAATTCATTTATTGATCAATATATGATTTTATTTAATTAATAAATTATTATAAGACGAGACAGAGAGAAACAAATAAGGAAAAAAGACAAACTCTCAATGATTTATAATTTTATATTGTAAACACACGTATCTTTTGATTTAGATCTCCAAACGTGATAAAAATTTCATCAATTTTAATTTTATTTTTTCGTGTTTTTCATTTTGAGACTTGATCGATATCATTTCATTATATTGTATTTCGTGAGATTCATTGTCAGTAAATTTCAAAATATAGTGAATTTTAACCGTGGATTTTCAGAAATTACGTCGAAATGTGTAGAAATAAAAAACAAGATATAAGTGTTTAAAGATGATGGATGAGAGATAAATTTTATTGGGTTTTTTTTTTCCTTCCAGACGCATGCGCACAAGTATTTTTTTTGGTTTGTTTTAGATAGAAAAGTGATTCTTATGATAATTTGATATTCATTCATTGAAACATACTCCAGGAGGTCTCCATACATATACCATACAATCTAACAAACTAGATTCTCATATCTATCTAGGTGTTTCAATACTAATGTGACACCTATTACAACACATGGACCAATAATATCATAACACATATTATCATTATCTTAACACCCCTTCTCAAACTGAATGTGGTAAGTTTTCAACATTCAGTTTGTTTCTGAATGGAATGAACTTGAAACCGGACAAAGCCTTAGTAAAAACATCTGCTGGTTGGTCACATGTGGAGATATGATTCACATCAACCTTCCCTTCCAGAACTTGATTTCTGACATAGTGAACATCAATCTCTATGTGTTTTGTTTTAGAGTGATGGAGTGGATTTGAGCTAAGGATTCAGCACCTGTGTTGTCACAGTAAATAACTGGTTTCTTGATAACTTTGATGCCAAGTTCAGATAACAAAGACTTCAGTCAAGTCACATCAGCAGCAGGATGTGCCAGACTTATGTATTCAGATTCTGTGCTGGATCTTGAAACAACCTGTTGTTTCTTTGAGTGCCAAGAGACTAGAGAAGGTCCCAAATAGATGCAATGCCCTGCCACATATTTTATGTCATGAGGGCAAAATCCCCATTCTGCATCTGAATAACCTATAATGTCAAAATTGCCACCAGATCTGAAGTATAAGCTGTAGCTCAGAGTGCCTTTTATGTATCTTAGTAACCTCTTTAGTGCTTGCCAGTGGACATCTCTAGGATCATGCATAAACTGACTGAGGGAGTTAACCATATATGCAATGTCTGGCCTTGTGAAGGTCATCTACTGTAGTGCTCCAATAGTACTCCTGTACAAGGTAGGGTTTGACATGGGAGTCCTTTCATCAGGTTCAAAGGTTTTGCCAGTGACCATTGGTGTAATAACTGGTTTTAGGTTGTTCATTCCTAACCTGTCCAGCAACTGTTGGCCATACATCTTATGACTGAGGAATAAACCACTTGAATCTCTAGTAGCCTGATTCAACTGATTTACTTCTTCTAGCTCTTTCAAAGGAAACCCGGAGTGTAGTAATTTAATGAACTTCTGTATATACTGCTCAGAGTTACCTGTAATAAGGAAATCATCAACATACACCAGAATGTACAAAGTAACCTTCCCTTCTTTCAGTATAAAGAGGGATGCATCTGAATCTGCTTGGTTGAAACCCGGTTAGTAACTGTGTTCTTAGTTCTTCAAACCAGGCCCTGGGTGCCTGCTTTAGACCATACAGGGCTTTTTTCAATTTGCACACATAGTCAGGTTTTGCAGAATTGACAATACCTGCAGGTTGAGGCATATAGACACATTCTTGAAGTTTGCCATTCAAAAAAGCATTATTGATATCTACTTGTTTGATAGGCCAGTTATTTGTCACAGCAACAGCAAGAAAGACTCTGATGGTACCAGCCTTGGCAACTGGACTGAATGTTTCTTGATAATCTATCCCCTCTTGCTGTGAGTACCCTTTGGCCACAAGCCTGGCCTTGTACTTCAAAACAGAACCATCTGGTTTATGTTTGATCTTGAAGATCCACTTATTGCCAACCAGATGTTGATGAGATAAAGGGGGGACAAGTTCCCATGTCTGATTTTGAGTGAGAGCAGTGTACTCTTCATCCATGGCTTTCTTCTAGTGAGGATAAGACAAAGCCTCTGACACAGTGGATGGTTCAGTAGTGTAATCAGTAGCACAGTGCTCAGACACAAGTGAGAAGAGAGATTTGGGTTTAAAAATCCCACTCTTGGATCTGGTCTGCATGGGATGGCTTGGAATGGACTGTGCAGGGGCAGAGGATGGGCTGTTGGGTTGGGCGGAAACATGTCCAGTGGAGTGGGTGTTAGTGGAGTGGTCTGAAGAAGATTGTATGATTGTGAGTGAATGTACATGTTTTTGATGAGTGTTTGATGTGACTGTGGTGCTGCCTGGTGTAGAGGAGTGAGTGTCTACAACATCAAAATGAGGAATAATACTTGGTGGAGGAGAAGGACCATCTGTAGCATCAGAAGCAGGTGTTACCGGAGCTGCTGGTGTAGGAGCTTCTGGTATAGGATATGAGATGTCAGGGTTGGGGGGAGCAAGTGAGGAGGATTTGGTATTAGGGTGAAGGGTGAGATAGGGAAATTCCTCCTCATTAAAGGTAACATCCTTGCAAACATAGATTCTTCCTGTGTGATCCACACATTTGTGCCTTTTATGAACTGTTAGTAATACCATCCGCAGCGGAAACGATTTATGGATCTAGATCTATAAACTACACGTAATAAAATAACTAGATCTATATCTACAAGGGGGTTGTAGATCATACCTCTTGGATCTCAAAATCCAAGTTGAAGAACCGCAATAGGATGAACGAAGGAAAGCGTGAAGAGCACCACGATCTTCCGTACGTGTGATCCAAGCAACTCCCGGTGGAAGGAAATTCTCGACTCGAACCCTTCCGATATGCTACCCGGAAAAATCTCCAAGATTTTCCCCTTGACTCCCTTGGCCGAAATTTTTCCTTCTCCTCTCTAAGAGGTGAAGTCGAAATTTATGTGTGTGTTAAGGCTTGGGAGAACTCTCTTTATATAGGAGAGTAACCCTTGTCCTCCAAGGATTAAATAATTAAGAGATAATTATTACATTAATCCTTTTTCCCAATAAAAGATAAATAAAATAATTATCCCAAACAAATTAGGATAAATCATATTATTATCTAATATTTCATGAATTATCATTTAACAAATAAAAGATAAATCACACATTAAATAATTATCCAAGAAAAACCAATTTCTTCCTAATTATTTGTCAAAAAAAAAAGACGCCACCTTTTTATTAAGAAAGGTTCACACGCTTTTTCCAATATTTGACCAATTGGGTCAAAATTGTCAACACACTAATTTTTGCAAAGTCACGAAAAATGTCTTTTCCGTGTATTTAATTATTTAGCCCAACTAATTTAATAGTCCACTAAACAATTAATTCACATATCGTTTTAATAAAGTCCAACAAGAACTAAATTAATATTATTAGGATTCGACGTCCGAGAATAGCTATGCTTTATATTAGGAGCGCGTCGGGGACCAATGGACTAATAATCGGCGGCTCCGATAAATCAAATAAATAATTATAGAATAATTATATTCGATAAATCAATCACGGGAATATGCCACCATAATCCCGTGATCGCACTCCTCCGATTATGAGATTATATTTATCTCCTCACGAGAATAATAATAAGCGTCCATTGATATAATCATTACATATGGATTAATCCTCCATGATCGTTCATTCTAAATCGGGAAGTTACCGTTAACCCTTTTTAGAACCTCTTATCCTTATTTACCATTAACCCCCTAGTGATCAATTAATTCATACAACTCACCGGTGATCAATCGGTGTGATATGAACTCCGTGGATCGATCGGTTTAGGATTAACAAATAAGGAATCGTCTATCTACTTCCATAAATGGAAGGAATGGATTCCGTATCCGTGATAACACGGACTACTCACTCAATCCGGTACAATGCCAAGATGGGGTAATTCGGACCACGGACTCGGTGTAATCCTTAACCGTCAAGTCAAACTTCATGCGATTCAAGTCGTTGATCGTGATCACCTCGGGATTAAGATATATCCATAAATATGATCATCCATTGATTCGATAAGACTTCTCGATTACGGAATTATATCGTGAACTCTAATCAAATCGGTCCGCCCTATATGATATATCTATCATATATAAATGCCCCATTAGGTTCTCTTAACCGAAAGTCCGGATAAGACAATCACACCAAGCGTGTTCGCAGGCGCATTAATAGCACGTTAAAGGAGAGACCCGATACTCTCGATTAACTTCACTACGGGCTAATTGTATTTTAAGTACATCTTCACTAACTCAATCCTCCCGTGTATATACCATACACCGAGTTAAGTGATTACATAAACGATATACTTAGGGTTTTACGTAGTGTAAATACTATTGTCACATCGGTGATTATGAGAATAATAAATATGAATAATAACGTCAATTCATTTATTAAATAAAACAATTACAAAAATTGTCTTTCGGGCATCACACCTAACATGAACATGACTAAGGCCAAGATAAATGCACTTCTGTGTATGGTACTGAACTTTGTGTGTGTGATAGGGTCTGAGATAAGGAAAGCAGGTGCAACCAAAGGTTTTAATTAATGAGGTCATAGCTAGGTTTGTGGTTGAAGAGGATCTGGTAAGATGAGACATTATTCAAAACAGGTGTAGGCAATATGTTAATGAGGTGACAACATGTAAAAAACCAGTATTTCTGTGGTAGGGATGCTTATGCCAAGAGAGTGAGGCCAGTTTATACTATATGCCTGTGCTTCCTTTCTGATCTACCATTAATTTTATGGGTGAATGTGAGGACAAGGATGTCTAAACTTGATCCCAGAATTAGCAAGAAAAGATTCTAAGGACCTGTACTCCCCTCCCCAATCTGACTGCACAGTTTTAATTGGTGTATTGAACTGATTTTCTACCAACTTTTTGAACAGAATAAATGTGTTGTAAGCATCTGATTTTAGTTTTAAGGGGTAAATCCAGATAAATCTACTGAAATCATCAACAAAGTGTATGTAGTAAAGATAGCCTGATGTGGACCTAACAGGGGAGGGACCCCAAAGATCTGTGTGAATTAGTTCAAGAACATGAGATGCTCTATTATGTGAATCAGGAAAAGAAGAGGCATGTAACTTCCATACTGACAAGCATCACAAAAGACCATTTGTTCATTAACAAAAGTATTACAATCTTTCAAAACTTGATTTAAAACCTTAACAGAAGGGTGACCTAATCTCCTATGCCAAACAATGGCTTGATTATTCTGATTTCTAGAGGTCACTAAGCAGGCATAAGGTCTTTTGGATTGAGGGGAGCTCAGATTGTTGAAACAGCTTGACTGATTTGGTTTAGTGGCTTTGACTGGCTGAATCTTGTAGAGGCCATTTTCCAGAGTTCCTTCCAGTAACACCTTTTTTGATGCTTGATCCTTAATAAGACATTTAGAAGCAGAAAAATCAATAAGAACAGGATTAACAGCTGTCAATCTGGAAACACTAAGTAGACTTTTCTGAATTTTAGGAACATGAAGGATATTAGACAGGTGAAGATTAGGTTGGAGTGTAGTGGAACCTGTGTGAGCGATTTGCATATGATTACCATTACCTACAGCCAATGTATCATTACCTTTATACTCAGACCTCAATGACAGATTACCAAGTTCTGATGTAACATGATTTGAAGCCCCACTGTCTGCATACCATCCTGATAACGCCTTAAATGGTACCAATAATTATACCTTTATTGACCCCAAATTCTGCTCAAGAGAGGATAGATAGACTCGTTATTGTGTGGAATATGTGTTAAATTCTATGTGTATGTTTCCAGGATCGTGATTCTGCATCTATGTTATTTTCCTGAAGATTTGGTACTGTTTTGTCTCGTTTTGTGTATTTTATAGGATGTACCGAATTTGGAGCATTGGAGAATGGATCTATACCAAAAGGATCATGTTGGGCCAATTAAAAGAAGTCCAAGAAGGAATCTGCTGAAGAAAAAGAGGAAAATTCGGCCCGGTTTACCGAGGGTGAGGGCCGGTAAACCGAGGGCTTGTTGGACACGAAATCGATTCCGCCGCCTCTACTAGGTCGGTTAGGGTTTCTATTAGTCATCAGTCGGTCATTGTATCTATATAAGGCCGCATTAACAGATTATTGTATAAGTTTACATAAGTTTTTATAAGTTTTGCATATTACATTATACACATTATACAATTTGATGAAATAAAGTTATTCCAAGATTTTGAGGAGTTATTTCTAGTTTTCTCCCTTTCTCTACCATCTCTAGCTTGAGTAGATCGAGCTAGATCTCCATCGTTGAAGGTATGAAACTTTGAACGTTCCTTTTTGTCTTCATATGGTAGATATATTCGTATTTATGTGTTTTAGTTAATCTGCATGTTTAAAGACCCCATGATTTACTTAGATTAATCGTAATTGAGAAATGTAGATCCAGGAATAGGAAAAGCTGACCCCGGTAAACCGGCGGTCTATACCGGTTTACCGAGGCAATATTTAGAAAACCTAAAACTGGGATTCACTACAGCTACGTTGATCGACATGTTTAATTAACTATAAGTTAGATCTGGCCAATCTGCTTATTGTAATCATAAAACTGGCATGAAATACGAATATTGAAGTGTTAGTTTGGACATAGTTTTGAATGGACCCTAGGAACATGCTGATCAGTGTCGACAGCTGTCTAGGCGGGTTAGCGGTATGAGTTAGCGCTCGATATCAGCAGCTCTAGTTCTTTATGCGTATGGGCTATTACGGACCAAGTAAGGAGGGTAGCTTGCGTATAGATTGTCTACTACCATTGTTGGAGTAGATAGGGTTAGGAGTTGCACCTGTAGCTTTATAATTAAATCAAAAGCTCGGTCGATTAATTTAAGGAAATTATGTAGGGAAGTAAACGTAACGATTAACTAATCCAAGTTAGTAGATCGGTGAGAAGAGGGGGAGAAATACCAAGTTTCTTTTATGTTCATTGTTGGTCAATGACCGCCTCTATGTCGCTTCTTAATTATATTAGAATCGTTTATAGTTAAAGTTACATTGTCTCTGTGGGATCGACATTGACTCACATTTACTATACTACAATGTACCTAGTATTCTTTCTAGTAATATCGACGTTAGTGACTTAGACGCGATCACATCCTGAATCTGTTGACATCTCTGGAGCTGCTAAATATGCCGCCAGTTGCCTTGAATTTTGATGATTGGAGGGACTGGACTGAGTATAATTCTCTTTACCTATGCATGCATTCTATTTCTATGTGTCCAGATTTTCCACAAATTTGGCATGTAGGTCTATGCCCATTTGAATTTGCAGATGCATTATTATTGTTGGTTCTGCCACCCCTGCCTCTTGATCTACCTCTTCCACCAAATCCTTTGCCTTTCTGGGACTGAGAGTGGTTGTAAGATCCTCTACCTCTTCCTTGTGCCATAAGGGCAGTGTGATGACTCATATCCAAAGCTCCTAGATGATTAAAGTGAGCAATGAGCCTTTCATGTGTGGTCAATTGTGCATGAACTTCTACCCAACTGCATAGACTGAACTCTGGATGTTATGTTGACGATGGCATATTCATACTCTCTGGGTAATCCTCTTAAAGTTGCAAGGATCAATTATGAGCTGGAGATGGGCTATCCTGCAGCCGTGAAACCATCTGAGTAACTCTTCATTTGGGCAAGGTAATCAGGCATAGATTTGCTGCCCTTAGTGCTCTTCGTGAGGGCATCTTTATATTCCAGTATTTTTGACTGAGATTGACTATTGAACAACGTCTCTAGTGTGATTCATACTTCATGATATGTATTACAGCCTACTACTTCTTGTAGAGCCTGCTCTGTCATGGATCCTAGAAGCCATCCAAGTAAAAGTTGATCAACGGCAACCCATTCATCATATGCGGAGTTCCTGACACTAGTTTGCAGAGAGGATGAACCCAATCCGGAATTGTGGTACATCGATGGTATATTGACCCCAACAGGTGATTCTCAAGCTTGTGACCACGTATGATAGGAAGAACAATGTACCTCCATAGAAGATAGTTATTTCGGTCCAATTTGACTGTCATATTTTAGGATAGCTGTGGTTTAGGAGCAAGAAGGAAGCTCGGTGTTGTAGAAGAGAACGTTGGCGGTGCTCCTACTCCTGTGGAGTAATAGGTTGAAAAAGGAGCATTAAGTGGTGGTAGAGATATTCCGGTGACCGGAAACAGAGTTGTAGGTGTAGTTTGAGGAGAGATGGAGGTGTTTGCATAGTCAGGAGTGGAGTTTGAAGTTGGGGTAGCACCAGCTCTGGTACTCAGTGGTGAGATGGAGCTGGGTGGTGCTGATACTGGAGGATCTGTGCCGGCTGGCTGGATGGAAAGAGACATGGCCGCCACTAGCTCTGCTACCAAGATAGAAAGTGATTCTTATGATAATATGATATTCATTCATTGAAACATACTCCAGGAGGTCTCCATACATATACCATACAATCTAACAAACTAGATTCTCACATCTATCTAGGCACTAGGTGTTCCAATACTAATGTGACACCTATTACAACACATGGACCAATAATATCTTAACACATATTATCATTATCTTAACAGTTTTTGATTTTTTTGTTCATTTTATTTTATAAGTTAATTTGTCAAACAAACGCCACCCGAAAAAAAAAAAAAAGAGCCAAAAGCCACGTACGAATTGGCACATACACAAACAGTGGCGGATCTAGTAAGGGGTAAAGGGGGTCCACGGACCCCGCTAAAAATAATAATACTCTACATTTTACCTATAGAAAATATTTTGGACCCCATGAAAAAAATTATTTACTGTGTTAAATATTTACGCATCCCGCTGAAAAAACATTCTGGATCCGCCACTATACACAAACATTATAAAATTGATTAGAAATGATACAACCACGACCAGTTGATTTCCCCCCGTAAGCGCTTAATGGAAATTTCCTCCATAATAATTACCCACAATGGCATTGTTAACGATTCACCGCCGTAATGAAATCATTTTATTTATATATTTTGTTTATCTTGTCATTGAACATCGTTTATATATTGTTATTCCAAGCAGCAAGCAATATATATCCTTCCAATCTTGAATCTTGAATTTGTGTTACATTATGAAATTAGTTAGATAAAAAGAAGACCAATATATAGTGAATTTCAGTACTTACCGATACTAGCAAGGGAACCGGTTAACACTAGTGCACCAATGCATGCTGCGGCAAAGCAACACAACCATATTTTTGTTGAATTCCCGAGTAATAAAGCAAGAGATTTGACACCAATCTTAGCATCATCTTCTTTATCCTGTGTGGGTACATTTCACGAATGAATGTATGCTTTATACATTTCACGAATGAATGTAAAATAAGGATGTTGTTTATGGTTCGTTACGAAAATAACCTATCAATTTAGAAGTATGTCATTTTATCTAAGTAAGATGAATATTTTGTTGTTTATATGACATCGTTTTACCCTGAAAATAGTGATTTATATAGACGAACAATGATAGGTGCAGCAAAATGATTAACATCACAACACATGCTGCGTAAAGGGAAGGAGGGGTAAGAGGGTAATTATCTGATTTATTTTATTTTATTTTATTTTATTTGAAAAACGTAACTATTTTACAAGGCACAACAGAAAATACAGCAATATGGCTCAACAGAGGATCCAAGGTTGCAGTGGTGCACCCAATCCGCTCATCAACCACTTTAAAAAAATGGGCGTGGTAATTGATAATAAATCTAGTTGTAGTATCAATTAATGAGACATTTTTAAAAAAAATTAATGACATATTTTTAATACAATTGGATTAGCACGAATCATGTTTAGAAAAATAGTAATGGACCTCATCCATTACTAGACACTTGGACAGATAATGAATGACGAATACAAACGGGAAATGATTGATATCGCTTTTTTCATAAATGTTCTAATCATTCTCTTTTGTTACGATAGAACAAAATCCGTCTTTTTTAATAAATGTTCTAATCATTTTCTTTCGTTACGATAGAACAAATCAAAGCCAATTGTGTTGAAAGGAATTAAAATTTTAAGCTAATCTAATTTTTTAAGAGAATTAGTTTTAGATAATTACATGAAGATACCTTGTGAAAAGCAAAAAAATAATCTCAGATAAGGTACGATTTCTAGAGTGGAAAAGAAAAATGACATGATGTGCAATTTCTTCAAGAAATCAACGTTTGTTAAAAAGAAAAACAATAAACAAACAGCTCTCAAGAAGAAATAAACGAAAAAGGATAGAAATACCATAATGAATCACAAAAACAAAATATTGGGGCATTTTCGTGTTTTTGGCCGCCAAGTACCTTAAGACGTTCATTCAAAAAAAATGGGAGAAAATCGCGCCGCCGGCTAAAAGAGATTATATTTGCTATTGCCCCGGATATAATAGGGGATAGAAATACCATAATGAATCACAAAAACATAATATTGGGGCCCGCCAAGTACCACCGGCCGCCGGCGATATTCCTCTAAAAAAAATGGATACAAAAACGAACAAGAAACTTGTACCTGATGAGAGTATATTGTGTCATAAATTATGGTCCAGATAGCACCAGACGTGCATAGAGGAAGCAAAATGCGAAGGTCGAGGCTTCCTTTTACCGCAGACCAACCACATAAATTGAAAAAGTTGACTGCGAGTCCAAGATAAGCCTGTGGCTGCATTAATTATCAAAATCATAACATGTGAATTGTTAGTTTTTCCAGGATGGATCATATAAATTTCTATGAAGGATTAATATGTATGTAGTTATTATATCAACGAAGGCTCGGTATTTTGTAGAGTAAGTTTTTGTTGGTGTAGTACCCTAAACTCAATCGGCCCGAATCGATTTGTTGCGCTTTAGTTTATGCATTATATTTTTTATGATTCATTTAGTTTATATATATATATATATATATATATATATATGATATATATAATATTATATATATATATTATATATATATATTTATTTATTCAACTAATTATATAATATAATGCCCTAGAATTAAATCCTCAAAGAGAAATCATAATTAAGATTATGATTGATATGATATTGATTTAAAGAATATAATTCTTAAATATCCTTAGTCACAACATTAATAAATATGGCAATTTTAATACGAATATAATAGATGTATCAAGTGTCTTCTTTTTTTGTGAAGACAAATGAATCTTTAAAATTAAAATGTATCGACACTTAGACAAGTTCGTGAATGTCTACCGTGAATGTGTACGTTGGATTGACCCAGATGTTTAATAAGTCTCGTATTGAGTGGAAGTTGTATAATTATCCTTAGACATGAAACCAGGGTTTGTATTTTATCACGGTGTGGATTATCACGTTTTTACTTTATTCGGGATATTCCCAAGAATGGGGACGTTCATACAGTTGAAATTAGATGTGATATCGAAACTTGCGTAAGATTTATGTTCTTGAGATTCGCTTTTCCTAATATTTTGAATGAATATCTAGATCGATAGTCTTACAAGGAATGATTTATTTTTGGAAGAAATTAAAAAGTGAAGTGATTTGTTTTATTCGAGAGAATGCTAAATTCAAATTAAGAGGAATAGTCATTGATGCGAGTCACCCTAATTACGACTTACGAGGAGTATATGGGTATTAACTATGTGAAAAGACTAATTTATACACTATCCGTTTCTATAAAAGGTTATAGTCATTGCTTGGCTCTTCCGAATAATTGCGGATCGTGACATATTGTTAGATATCAATCAATATCGTTAAATGTGAATCAATCAATAAGGAAATGACATAATTAAATTGTTTAGCTTGTATAATTGTACTAGTCAGAATAGGTAATACGAAGAAGAATTATTTTTCAAGGTTAAAATGTAATTATAAGATAATTATGAGATTTTCATTATAGAGTTTTAATTTATTCTAAGCTTAAATGCATTAATTTATTCTAAGCTTTCTTTTGGCTCAAAAAAAAAAAAGAAGAGAATTTCCCCTAAAAAAAAAAGAATTTCTTGGTAGTTTCCAAATTGTGATTAGTATTATGACAAATTTTATAATAGACTCGCATATATTCAACCATTCATTTCTAACCTCTACACACGATAAAAGTGTATTATATTTTGAAAGAGAGTAAAAATGAGAGGCCTAATCTATATTTACTCAAACACAACATTTTTATTAATATTTTACATAATTTTCTTAAACACAATTTTTTAATATTTTACATAATCTTAGTATATGATGAATTGCATCAGAATCTCTACCTACATATTTTCAACTAATGATAAAATGCATAAAATCTCTGTTTTATATATTTCTCAATCAAAATTTCCCACTAATTTTACTAATTGCTGGAATATTTTAGTAATTATTATATTCAATAGTATGTTTGAGTAAAAAATTGGAAGCCAATTCTATCATTTTATCTATTTTTTGTTACCAGTATATAATAATGTTAAGTCAATTTTATTGCAATTCTATTGATTTATTTTTATTTTTATCTTATTGTAGTGTTAGTTAATTTATTCTTACATAATGTAGAGTTTTTATGCTTTTACAGTTTAGCATTTCCAGGTAGTTGCATTTTCATAAACTCAAATTTAAATGATTTCTCTTGGAGAAATATCGAGATGTCCTCAAAAGTCAACTTCTTCAATTGTTATTATCCTATGCTACATCACCACGTCAGCAGTTAGAAGAAGAAAAAAAAAAGAGTGTAAATAAAAAGAAGGAAATCGGGACCACAAAAGAGTGAGAAGAACATCGATCAAGTGATAATCTGGAGTATATCACATTCAACGCTATATGTGACTCTCTTAAGAATCAGTCGTCTTAATATTCACTTAAGTGACCGTACTACTGCATCGGTATTTTAGATAGATCTGAATCATTTGGTTCTCTACAATTCAGATTTACAATCATTTACAGATTTTACTTATACAAGTGCTCTAAGAGCACTTGCACCACTTTTAACGCTTCCTTTATTTTAAAGTTTCAAATATTTTGAGTTTATAAGATTTCTATCCAACATGAAATATATCAGATTCTCTATTTATAGAATATGGATGATTGTTAGATATAAAAGAAATTTTACAGAATCATGATGAATGCGGTATACGTAAAGTAAATTCAGCAAAATTTGTATTTTACAGTAAAAATAGAATATATGCTGCAGCTGCAGCTGCAGTGTTATTGAATTTTCTAAAATACAATTTCAATGTCTATATCCTTATCAAAAAAGATTTTAGACACAACCATTTATCCACCCCCCCTCTCCCCCCATTGTGTTTATATGTGGTCACTAATTTTAGGATGATCCAGGTACAAGTTTTGGATCAGCAAGTCAGCACTTTCAAAGGAATATATTGGTGGAAAGTTTTTACAGGTAGGGGCCTATTGGTGAAAGTTGAATTCCTATTGATTTTGGTGCACCAACTAGAATTTCACCATGTCCAATATAAAATTTATGATGTGTGGTCCAGTTTTTTACATTTCTTTTATTTTCAAATTATCTTGGATACATGTGTGGACGAGGGGTTATCACTTAGAGAAATCCTAATATGCTTATAGCGTAGACATGGAAACTCCAAGTTAAAAGAGGCATATATAGATCCAAACATGATTATAGTTTGTTTTATTGAAAAAAGTGGTTCTAGGTCTAGGTAGCAATATTGTTGATGATGTTATTGTTGTCGGTTATAATATGGCTCATAAGGAATCAAGGCAAAAATAAAGACATTGTTGAGAGTTATATGTCGGAACGGTTATAATATGGCTCATAAGGAATCAAGGCAAAAATAAAGACAAGAGATATATATGAACGGATCATTCTTCCCTACATTCCATTTACACCGTAGATACACGTAGATGATTTTGGACCATACACTTTAAACTTAAGTTGAAACTGTGTGATCCATATTTATCCAAATGGTTTACTCCTCAAATGAACTCACATAGAAGAACTTCCCGATATGCGCACATAAGGATCAAGGTGAAGAAATGTTACCCAATATGTGACTCTCTTCGCCAGAGGATAAGTGAATACCAACACCATTGATGCAAGCCACAGTTTACGGCTGTGTAGATAAATAAATAAATACTTCAGCATCCATATATATTAGTCTAATAAATTCAACTCTTTAATGTAACTGGACAAAAAGGCCAAAAAGAAAAAAAGAAGGGAAAAAAAAAAGAAAGAGAGACAAATTAAGTGTCATACTAGCTAGGGAGGAGAACAAGGGAGGAGGCAGGAACCTTAAATCGTTGACTTGAAGAAGAAGGCAATAACATAGTAGCATTTGAAGGCCGAGACAGGAAAGCCCTTGAAATATTGTCAACACCCCTGAAGCTAGGGGCCTATGTTTGGTTCTCTCGACCTGTTTCTTGAATTAAATACATACTGCAGGTTAGATCTCTAGAAAATTAATTAATTGATCCGTTTTGGTAATTTTAAGTCTGATGAAAAACATTGAAAATGAAAAGGCATGCAGGAAAATTTAAAAAGATAGTAGTAGACTAGTAGTAGTAGTAATGGTGGACGACCTTGGCATCAAGATCCAGATCAAGAATATCGTTAATGGTGCAAAAAATTCCATGATGTACGACGCTGACAAAGAAAAAGAGTGCTAGCAATTTAACACCAGGAAAGTTGCCTGGCTGAGTGGCGAATGCGATCGACCACCAACAAGGTAAAAAGATGAGTGCAGAGGCACTCAAGTGTTGCAATCGCATCAGATATACATATGGACGCGCCTTCTTTGGTATATATTTCTCAACCCAAGTCGTCATTAATGTTGATACTGCCTGAACGTCGGCGCTGCCGCCTTCCTCCTCAATATTGCCGGAGGAGGAGCATGCGGCTATGGGAGATATGGATTTCCTTATTAATGTTTGAGTTGATGATGATGATGATGATCTCATTCTCAACTTGGGGTAAGCCTTTGCCTCCTCCTTGGATGAATCCGACGACCAACACCCTACGCCGGCCGTAGATATCTTACGTGACCACCGTGATGATGATATTATGGGCCCCATCCCTTGGCGTCCTTGCCATTGTTTGTTGGAAAATGGCAACTCCAGCGGCCGTAAGGTTTTCATGGTATACATGCATTTGGTACTAGTTGTTCTCTCTCAAGCCATTTATTACGATGAAATCGTGTTTTTTTGAAAAATTATCAATATTCAGTATCAGCATTCCTCCACTATATATAAAAATGATGGTAATATAGTAAATTTGAGAAGAAAATTTGCACAATGCAGAGATACATGTCATCATTTCTAAATTTGATTGGATTTGGTCCACTATATCATATCTATGACCGGGCCAAGTTAAATTTTTAGATCAATGTTAATTATTGCGCCATCAAACCGGTATAATTTTTATGTAAATTAATATTGATTTAATAATTTAATTAAATTAATATTACGACAAATCCTATAATGGCTTGATGTAACGCCCCCAAACCTCCTACGTCGTCTGTAGCGCTATGTAAAATTTTACATCTGTAAAGTAACAGTATGCTCACCCCATATAGTTGTTGTGAGACATAAATATCTTGTCATCGCGGGTTATATGTCTAAGCAGTTGACTGGATTATTGGTGTGACATAAATGTCTTGAGACCAAGCAATTCTGACAGTCTAAGCAGTTGACTGAATTATTTACGACTTATTTAACGCCATCAGACCCAAGTTCTGGGTTGTTACTGTTAAAACACAGACAAAAACTTATAGTTTAGGAAAGATAAGACAATAGCAATGCAAACATAAAATATAACGGAAATTGATAAAACACATAAATAAAGAGAACACAGTGATTTAATGCGGTTTCCGGTGTAGCGTCGACTACTCCACGGACAGAAAAATGAGATATTTTATTATGCACGAAGTTACCATGATTTTCATACACTTTGCATTGATTACAATATTGGTATTTATAGCCACAACTCCCTAACCCTAACCGGTATAAAATCTTTGTCGGAACTGTCATAAATACCCGAGATGTGGACTCAAGCTCCATCTGTTATCTACCGGATGAAACTCAGCTCAAAAACTGACTTTCTCGGACTTGTAACCAGCTGCTCAGATGCGGAACTCAAATGTAATCAGCAATAACTCAGCTGACAAAATTGAAAGCTGACTTCGAAGAACTCGGTTTGCACTTCACCACGTCTGATTTTCACAGAACTGAATACTCTTACTAAGCTGACCATCATTTTCAGCTCAGTTTCACAAATTAGTTCCACCAGTTTATAACTCAGTTTAGAGATAAAGTCACTTAACTGACAGTTACACGCTAAGTGAGCCATAAATGATCCGGTCAACTGATTAGACCCGTCGTGTAAAGCCTAGGCTTGTAAACGAGCCGAACCCTACCGAACACTGTCATTATTTGATTCGGCTCGAAATTATTCGAATATAGGGTTCGGCTCGGCTCAAAATTTGCGAGCCTCAAATATTAGGGTTCGGCTCGGCTCGAAATTTTAAATGGGGGAAATTATTCGGTCCGATTCGGCTCGAAATGTTCGAATAGTTCGAACATGTTCGGCTCGTTCTGGACATGTTTATATACATATAATTTTTTTTTGTGAAAGGAATAAATAAAAAAATTCTATTTCAAAAATATTACATGTCCAAAATATTAGTCCAAAATATTACATTACATGTCTAAAACGTCAAAATGAATTCAAATTAGAACAACTTCATAAACCAAAAGTAGTAAAGTCACCAAAATCCAAAATACACTTCCAAATCCCAATCCAATATATTGAGAATTTATTCAATTATTCTCATTAAAGAATTTATATTGAACCGAACTATGCTGCAAGTGTACGAGCCGAATATTATCGAACATGTTTGGCTCGGTTGTCGAATACCTATTTCTAAAGCTTGATTTGACGTTTGATGATACGAATCAAGCCCCGAATCGAACATTTTCAAGCCGAATACATCGAATCGAATCAAATATTAAGGCTTACTTACAACCCTAGTAACGCCTTAAACCTCTAGGTCTGACAACGTTAAGTGAGCAATAAAGGATCCGATCAACTTTTTAGACCGTCGTCCTCACTTATTTAAAAAAACTAACCCGAGTTGACAAATTTGTATGTCTCACACACTTATAATGAGGTAATACGTTTCTCTACACGAACTCCCCGGGTCTGGTAACGCTAAGTGGGTCATAAAGGATCCGGTCAACCTTTTAAACCCGTCATCCTCGCTTTTCTAAAAATACGAATCTAAATTGATAAAATTTTTATGTCTCACACATATAAGGATGTTATACGTTTCTTCCATATCCAACGTGGAATATTACACTCGAATTTTCATTCCGAAACATTTCATAATGCTCTAAGGTCTCCGTCTTTGCCCCTATGTAGACTATTTTTATTAATCGATCTAATCATTCAGGTTAGAGTCAATATGCTTAATTCCACCGTTTAGAATAGTTGAACGGTGGATTGATTTTTCAATTATTGCCTCGTTGTTGACTTTCTTTTCCACTTGTTCAAAAAAAAAAGATTAACAGATGTCAGCATTAATGTATCACTGCTCTAAATCTATTTGCTTTCGTGCCACCGGTCTGCCTGGCCATATATTGTTGGGATATTGATTTAGACACAGAAAATATCGAGAAATTATAGAATCAGGTCACTGTAGTGATTTATATTTCATGTCAGGTCTGTTCGACTCGACATTTATTTTTAAGTCGCGTCTTGTTTCCACGATCCCGTGGAAAATTCCACCAGATGGCGTGAAATTTAAATATTTCACGTGGAAATAAAAAGATGTCAAAAGTTAAACTTCCACGTGACCACGTGGAAAATAAATAAAGACCACGTGGAAAAGAGAAGCACTGCGTGGTAAATTTCCACGGGCCATCAACTCCCAAGCTTGGCGTGGTAAATCAACTCCCTTTTTTTCTTCTTCTTCATCTTTCGTCTTCATCGTCTTTGCCATCATCCATCATTCACTTAACCGACCTCTTCTTTTCTAACTCGAATTCTTGTTTTTGTTGGTCTTCTGTTTGTGTCTGATTCTCTGAACTACTTCAACTGATCTTGTTGTTGTGGTATTGTTCTCAACAAACTTGATTTCTTCGATTTCGGGATTCGGTTCTTGATCATGATCAAATTTCTTGTCCCTTGTTTCTTCAAGTTCTTGTTTAAGTGTGTTGAGGTAAAAAGCCATCATATTTCCCTCTTCATTTGTTTTCTTCATTGAGTTTTCATTTGTTTCTGCATTTCCATTTCTTAAAGCTTCATGAGAAATGACTTGCTTTTCTTGTTGATGATCGACTCTTAGTTTTGTCCCGTGGGAATTTACCACGCCGCTATTATCTTTTCCACGTGCCCTTTATTTATTTTCTACGTGGTCACGTGAAAGTTTAACTTTTGACATCTTTTTATTTTCCACGTGAAATATTTAAATTTCACGCCACCTAGTGGAATTTTCCACGGGATCGTGGAAACAGGCACGGGGGACTTAAAAATAAATGTCAGGTCTGAACAGACCTGACATGAAATATGGGTCGCTACAGTAACCTGATTCTATAATTTCTCGAAAATATCCACATAAATCATCCACACAACACTTTATAACCACACATTTTAACTTTTAAACCAAAAAAAAAAAAACACAAAAATTCTGGACCACACATTTCCATTTCGGGGGATGAGATCGGTACACGATTCTGTGTACTAATCATTTTCCATATTGTTGAATACTCCCTCCGTTCCGAAATAACTAAGACAGTGGTTAAAAATATTTGTTTCAAAATAACCGAGACAGTTACATTTTCAATATAATATTTATTGTGTTTTTTTTCTACATCTACCTTTATTTATTAAAAAGAGAGAAAATAAATACAATATTGCATTAATTATAGACTAAGGGTTTTTTAGTCATTTTGGCAATAAATTAAAATATTAACTCGCATACTTAATATGCGTGTTTTTGACAACTGTCTCAGTTGTTTCGAAACGGAGGGAGTATGTGCTATAGTCTATAGATCTCAATTTTTATGGTAGACTTACATTTTTTTTTTAAAAAGGTAGACTTACATTTTAATATATTAAAATCCAACATGAACCTTCTATTGCATAGTTTTCAATTGTATGCTAAATGATGTTTTTAATCATTCTAATAAAAGTATCACTATATAATAACTTAATTATCACATACATGTGGTGATCTATATATAGAGAGAGAGAGGTACATAAGAGATCACTTTTATAAATTAAAATTAAATGGTGGTTGTTTAGTCTTTTCTATTATTGTTATAAATAGTATGAATTTGTTTTATTATGCATTTTTTGTTTGTGCATACTTTTAATTTATGGGGCAAGACAAAATAAGATACAAAATGGAAAAAAAATGAAAAAAATAATACAAAAACTTTTAATTAGGAAAATATGATATACTTAAATTTTTATTGTTTATAAACAGCGCTGTTAAAAAAAAGGATAAGAAAGTCGCCGCCGAAAGAAGCAGGCGTTGAAAGTTGTCACTTGTTATTGTGTTTTTTTCATTTAGATGAGGGCATTAAGGGCGCTGAAAATTTGAGGAAAAACCAGAAAACAATCTCGTTTTACCAATATTTCAAACGGTTATATCTTTTAATACAAAATTCCGATCATCATAATTTTTTATCATAATTCATATTTATAGTCCCTTTTTTTTTTATTCTGATATCTCATTTGATATTTTCGACTTGATTTCTGAAAATCAAAATTTTCTTCGTATAAATCGACGCGATTAAGTGACACAGCGATGCAGAGACACCGCGATGAAGTGACCACTGTGATGCATTGACCATCGCGATGCAATGACCACCCCCGTGCAGTGACCACTGTGACGCATTGACCACCCCGATGAAGTGACCACCGCGATGCATTGACCACCCCCGGTGCAATGACTATATCGATGCATTCACCACCGCGATGCAGTGACCACCCCGATGCATTGACCACCGCCATGCATTGACAACCCCGATGCATTGACCACCAACATGCATTGACCACCCCGATGCAGTGACCACCGCGATGCGTTGATTACCGTGATGCAGTGACCACCCCCGATTGAGTGACCACCGCGATGCATTGACCCCGATGCTTTGACCACCCGATGCAGTGACCACCGCGATGCATTGACCACTGTGATGCAGTGACCAACCCGATGTAGTGACCAACCCCGATTGAGTGACCACCACTGATGCATTGACCACCCCAATGCAGTGAGCACCCTGATGGTGACCACCCCTGATTAAGTGACCATCGCGAAGCATTGACCACCGCGATGCATTGACCACCTCGATGCAGTGACCACCGCAATGCATTGACCACCCCGATGTAGAGACCACCCCAATGCATTGACCACCCCGATGTAGTGCGCACCACCGATGTAGTAACCATCATGATGCATTCACCACGGCGATGCAATGACCACCAAGATGTAGTGACCATCACGATGCATTGACCACCCGATGCACTGACAACCATGATGCAGTGACACCGTGATACATTGACTACCCCAATGCGTTGATACCGCGATGCAGTGGCCACCCCCGATGCATTGACCATCATGATGCATTCACCACGGCGATGCAATTACCACCCTGATGCAATGACCACCGTGATGCATTGACCACTGTGATGCATTGACCGCCGCGATGCAGTGACCGCCCCGATGTAGTGACATTTGATGATGCGACACCACGATGAAGCGACACCGCGATGACATTTGATACAAAACTATAGTAATCGAGTAAGTCACCATAATTCATATTTTTAATACAAACTCTGATCATTGTAATTTTTTCACCATAATTCATAAAATCGACAAAATCGACACCATGATGCATTTGACCACCGCGATACATTGACCAATGCGGTGACCATCGCAATGTATTCACCGCAGCGATACAATGACCACCCGATGTAGTGATAATTATACATATGTATTATATCTTTTATGTTTTAAAAACTATCATATCACGCCTAACTAAATTGATGATCACAAATCAATTTTAAATTTGTTTATCATCTTGACCACCGCGATGCATTAACCACCGCGATGCAGTGACCACCGCGATGCATTAACCACCGCGATGCAGTGACATTTGATGATGCGACACCGCGATGTAGCCACACCGCGATGACATTTGATATTTTTCCGACTTAATTTCAGAAAATATATTACATTTCTTCGTAAAATCGACTTCAAACGACTATATCATTTGATATAAAACTATGATCAACATAATTCTTTCACCCTAATTCATATTTTTTTAGTCCTCTTTATTCTGATATCTCATTTTATAAAGTGACACCTTATGCAGTGACACTCAATGACACCAACATTTTATGAAGTGACACCCAAGACAACAACGTTTTATGAAGTAACACCCTACGCAGTGATACCCACCAACATTTTATTCCAAATCATACTCAAACCCCCATCAAATTCATGTCATTGCACCAATTTTATTCCAAATCAAACTCAAACACACATCCGACTCCATTTCAACTCACCAATTTATCAGTCTTCTTGTAACAAACGCCTGGAATCAACTTTTTTTTTAGGGGAAGGAAGGCTATGCTCAAAAGTGCATTAAACAGAAAGGCAAAATCAATTAAAATTGAAGAAGTTGTCGAAATAATTCTTGTTCACAAGTGTTGTATCCAGAAAAATCATCCAAATAAATGCCATCATAAAAAAGAACAGACATCCAAATAAATGACATCATAACCTGTCGAGCTTTTGATCTCTTTAATTCAAACCAAATCTCAAATCTCATAGTGATTAAAAATCAAACTATCAAACATACTTGATGGAGTCGATCCTTTCATGCATTTCACACGTGTTTTACTTTTACCTCTATTTTGTAGCACTTTGAGCCTCAATTCTATCATATAAACACACTTTCATGTTATTTTTATCACTTACGGTTCCACATCGCACTTAAACGAAAATCTCATTTTTATCGTTGATATGTGGACTTTTCTGTAGCATACACGGGGTACACGATACCCTAGGAAAATTACGTATGTATCTCGTGTTGTGTATTTTCAGATGATAGATGATAAAGAGTTGTGTTGAGATCAATTTTGGTGATTATGGCACTTTAAGAGTGGTTCTACCCAAAGCAGAAGTACTTCCGGTCAGTTTTTGAGGATCAGCCAAAGCAGGCCCACGCCTACCCCTTGTAGGCATGGTTCTGAGCTCTCAGTCACATTCAGGATGGTCAGAAGCAAGCCTGCATGGTGCAACCCCACTCCTGACGGCCCAGTAACTCAGGCAGAATGTTTTTTATGCTCAGGACCACTTCTACCTGCTGCAAGCCCACTCCTGCGGCATCGAATTTCTGCATTATAAAAGCCTTTTTGCAGCTAGAAGAGAGAGATACCATACTTTCTAGATTAGAATTAGATTAGAAAAAAACCCAAAAACTCTTCTCTTCACTTTTCTTCATTCCTTAGCTTAAAAAAGTAGAATCTTTGGTCTTTAAACTCCAAATTAGTGTGTAATTAAGCTTGGGCTTTCTTCTAAAATGGTGAATTCATCATTCCCTTGGTGAATCTCCATGGGATTTGAGCTAATTTCATAGTTCTTACTTGATTGAGGTATAATTTTGAATTTACTTTTAATTTTCTATTTCATGGCTTGCTTAGTTTAATCTCATATTTTCTTTGTGTTTTTGTTGAAATCATGAGTAGCTAAGTTCCTTGTGGCTTGGGTGATGAGAAAATGAGCTAGAAATCTTGTAATTGCTTGGATTCAAGTTGAGTTGTCTTGTATGTTCTTAATTGGTTCAAGTTATGGTGATTGATCTTTATGGGTGTGACTAATTCATCACTAATTGCATAATCTAAGTGTTAATTCGAGGCCTAATCATAAGAATTGACATGGAACTAGTCACCATGAACACATAGTAAAATCATCTTGAGATAGAATTGACGCAGTGGTCATTGCTAAGGCCTCGGGACCTGGAGGTCAGGACCGGCCCTACAGTGAGGTCAGAGAGACCGCGTTTTAAGCCTAACGGTGCCGGGAGGACCCAACGGTACATGTTTCGCTAAAAGAAAAAAAAAAATCTGTGTAGATTCAATCTGATCCAACCTAATATAATATGTTTTTTTTTTTTTATAAATGCCCAATTTTTTTTTACTCCCTTCATGAACTGATGCATGTACTGGTTTAGGTTTCGGGGACGTTGCCCCCGAACCCCCACGAGTTGGCGCTGCCCCTCGACCCCTGCGAAGGGGCTCTTCCCCTCGACCCACCGCGACCTGACCGAGTAGGTTGAACCCCGTTTCGTTGCGATAACATTATTTCGTTCGGCAACTCGTATGCAAGAGATTACAAAAAATATTTATGAAAAAAATATCTAACAAAAGGTCCCAATAAAAAATTTACTTGGCCCAAAAGACTACTTTGTAGGTATGTTTTGAGGCTATCAATAAATTGAATTTTGTATTTACGGATGTTAAAAACGCGATAAGTATATTTTTATAAAAAAAACAACTTCAACTAAAAGGCCCAATTCGGGTACTTGGCTTTAAGTCCAACATATAATTTAAGCATATAAATCTTGTAGGAATCGTAGACCCCGGCAAAACACTCTTTACAGAAGTTTAAGATTGCGTGTTTTTCAGCAGAAAATTAGGTAAAATGGTGTTACAATCGAGTTATTTATGTGTAAGTTGGATTTTGTAATTTTTGTACTGTTTTGGATGGTATTTGTGTTGGAATTTTGGTATTTGGTACATGGTTTCGTGCAAGAAAAGTGCACATTTATGCCTCTATTCGTGCTCAGGCGCACGTCTGAAGCAAAACAGTGCAGGCAGTAGCATTTTAGATATTGAGGCCCACGCGTGAGATCAAACAGTGCCACGCATAATGAAATTTAGTTTTCAGGCGCATGCCTGAAATAGATTCCTTGTATTGATGTTTTTATTACTAAAATAAAGCATATGGTTTCATGTAAGCACTATGACATTATATGGTATGATGCACATGAGTTTGGTTTCTCATGTATTCGACACTGCAGCGTGTGGAAATCTTATACAGGAAGAAACACGGATAAGCGGAAGCCTTATGTCTTGACTTTGTGTGTGTTAGATTAATATTTATCATTATCTGCGTTATGTGTTAGGATTGGCTAGTTAATCCATGGAAATAATTCGAGGGTTTAGTGATGTTAGGGCAGTCTTTATGTGAACGAATGTAGGTGGATAGTTAACTCATAACAATCTTGGTCTTTGGTTAGGCACAATACATTATATACAATGTGGATTAGATGTCCACTAAAAGGCAAGCCTCGGACCGTAAGTGGGTTGTATAATGAGGTGTTCATGTGATTAAAGATGTGTTTGTGAGGTGTTACTGTGATTGATGGTTTTACTCTGATTGAATGTGATCATAAAAAACTACGTCAAAATGGTATCATATGATATATCAAAATAAAGAGGAAAAAATATGAATTTTGGTGAAATTTTTTTGATAATCGAAATTCTAAATTAAAAATTATGGTTGTATATAAAAATAAATTTCGATTAATGTAAATGTTATTTCGGATTTCAAAACTTGCGTCGAAAGAGTATATATAAGATATCAAAATAAAGAGAACAAAAAAATATGATTTATGTTGAAAGAGTTTTGATTATCGTAACTCTAAATAAAAAATTACGATTATTTAAAAATAAAAAATAAAAGACTAAGTAGCGTTCCAGGCTTTTCGCAAGCATGCCCATCGAATGCTTGATATCTAAGGGTACTTTGGTCCAATGGATTTAGTTTGTATTTTTTGCAATTTTTTTAAATTGTCTGTTTTATTTATTTATGTATTTTATATTAAAAAATGGATTTTAGACATTCTTTCCCTAATTACTCCTTTTTTTTTTAATTATCTGAAGCACACTAGCTAGCACCTGATCATCCGTTTATTGGAAATGGTTAATTAATGGATCATGGAATCTATTTAACACTCAACTTAACAAAAAGTCCAACATCAACTACACAATATTTTCCAGAAGAAAAAAAAAAAAAAAACAGAATTCATCAGATCTTCAAGAACATGGAAATCATGGGGAGTGTTTATTGGATATTCATAACCATTGTGTTGGGTGCATTTTGTAGTCTTGTTTTTCAAGAGCTCCAATGGATGATGAAACGAAGAAGATTACCTCCAGGTCCAAAAGGGCTACCAATTATTGGAAGCCTTCATCTTTTAGGCAAAAACCCACATCAAGATCTCTTCAAATTGTCCCAAGAACACGGGGAGATGATGCATATGCGTTTCGGAACAGTTCCTGCAATCATAGTATCATCCCCTGAAGCAGCTGAGAAGTTTCTTAAAACCCATGATCATTCATTTGCCACCAGGCCATATTCAGAAGCTGCCTGGTATGTGACATATGGACAAAGGGACCTAGTCCTTGCACCATATGGTCCCTTTTGGCGAAACATGCGTAAACTCTGCATTACAGAGCTCATTTCAAACCAGAAAATCATCTCATTTGAATCCACGAGACAAAAAGAGCTTGGAAAACTCGTGGACTCTCTCAAAAAAGCAGCTAGTGATCGTGTCACCGTCGATTTAACAGCCGCATTTCGTATATGATCTTGGGCTTGAGTTCAGTCATGGTGTTCGGAAAGAATTATATAGAAGAGGAAATCGGAAACAGGAGTTTTAAAGATGTGATTTTGGACATGTCTCACTTTGCTGCTGTTCCTAATCTGGGTGATTTCTTTCCATTTCTTGGTGTATTTGATCTTCAGGGATTGAGACGAAAGTACAAAGATCTTAACAGAGAGATTGACGATTTCTTGGAGAAGATCATTCAAGATCATGTTGTTGTTGAGCATGAGCATGAGCATGAACATCAAGAGGTGAAAAATATAGATTTTGTGGATACAATGATGGGGATCTTGGAATCTGGTGAAGCTGATTTTGAGTTTGATCGCCGCCATGTCAAATGTGTAATATTAGTAAGTCCCCTAACTACTATCACATTCTCTTAATAAATTCTTTATTTTACAGCTGTAAATACATTTTACAGAATGTGGTAAATAAAAGAAAATTTACAGAATCTGGATGGATGTGATAGATGTAAAAGTAATCATACAAAATATGTATTTTACAGTAAAATAAATAGAGTATCTGTTGCGGTGTTAAGTTTTAGTCTGTATGTTGAAATCTCTGAATTATAGTTTTTAAAGGATTTACGGTATCTACTGCGAGTGTTGTTTTTTTTTTCCCCCTAAATCTGAACGTAAAAGATTGAATATATGTTGCAGCGTTATTTTTTTGTAAATATGAATGTTAAGATCTTTAAAATATAGTTTTTTATATATGATTTAAATGTTACGTGCATAACAAAATGCACACAATACACCTTGCACGATTGATGATGGTAGGACCCTCCTTTGTCAATGAGTCCTACACAACAATCAATGATATAAGATGTGTTGTGTCTTCTTATCGTGTCTATTTTGATGTGGGAGATAGCACATTAATCAATTCTTATTTAGTAATCATCAAAACATGCTAATTATTAGTTGTGTGTGTGTGTATTTCTCTCTCTTATCATACATCTTAGTGGTATACTAATCCAAAATGCTTTATGATTAGAATATGTTCATAACCACATCAGAGACAATAGCAACATCAATACAATGGGCAATGACAGAACTTGTTAGGCATCCAAACGCCATGAAAAAACTACAGGCAGAAATACAAGAAAAAATCGGCTTGAAAAGAATGGTTGAGGAATCCGACTTGGAGGGCTTAGAGTATTTAGATGCCGTTGTCAAAGAAACCTTCCGTCTTCATCCTGCAGCACCTCTACTACTCCCACACGAAGCTATGGAAGACTGTAACGTCGATGGATTCCATATCGAGCGCAAATCTCGATTAATCATCAATTATTGGGCAATAGGCCATGACCCGAATGTGTGGCCCGAACCGAATAGGTTCAATCCAGAAAGATTTCTTGGAAGCAATATAGATTTTAGAGGACATGATTTTCAACTTATACCATTTGGTTCTGGAAGAAGAATATGTCCCGGTGTGCAGTTAGCAGGTCTGGTGTTTCAACTGGTGTTGGCACAATTGGTTCACTGCTTCAACTGGGAACTTCCAAATGGTATGTTGCCAAGTGATGTGGACATGGACGAGACCTTCGGGTTCGTTACACAGAAAACCGAGCATCTGTCGGTTGTTCCTTATTACCGATTGACTGCATAATTAATTAAGGTTTCCTTTTACTTTGTAATTCAAACAATAATAAATGGTCCACAAATGATTTATGCACCGATCCAATGCATAAATCATTCATTGGTCCTTTGGTGGTGGATCTTGGGTTGCTTCATTCTCTTTTGTATTACAGCATTATTTTCAGTTTTGTACAAAATCAGTTGTCTTTCCCTCATTAGTATTATCATGTTCTTCTCGTTTCCTGTTACTTCATACACAAAGTTCGTTGATTTTCAACAGTTTCAGGAATAGGAGTTATATATATATATATATAATACAATACTAGAGTTTCATTCCTTCTGGAAAAAGAAAAAAAGAAGAAGATAATAATACTAAGGGCTGTAATATACAAGTACCCTACTAAAAGTTCGTGTTCGTGTAATAGTTCGTCTTTTTCTTTTTCCCTCCTATTTCGCGGGGTGGGGAGTGTGCAGTGTGGAAAAAGAAATTGGAAGGTTACAAGATGACTTAAAAATATACAATAGTACTAAACCCTTGTTTTATTAAGAATATACCAAATCATCTCTTTCTAGGAATTTCTTCATCAATGCGTCCAACTTCCTTGTCTGCTAATCGCGTGATTCTAGTGCTGCCACCAGCATCCGAACGTGGAGATGCTGTTGCTTGTACTGAACGTGATTCCTGTTTAACGAGGAACCCTAAAAGTTAAAAGAAGCTAAAAGCAACCAAAGCAATTTAGAGATTATGTAATAATTTACATATTTGAGTACATATTATTTATGTAGAAAATCTTTTATACATGCATGCTTACTAAAGGAGTTGAAAATGCGTTATAAAAAATAAAATAAAAAACTTACAACACGGTAGGGGAACTCTTCTGCGTCAAGCATATGCAAAATCTGCCCCATCTTAGGTCTCTTGCTGGAATCCAGATCAATACATCGAAGACAGACTAACAGCACCCGCTTTAGTGCTCTTGGTGGAGGTTGAACTTGAATGCGTGGGTCTAAAAGCTCCTCTCCACGGCGATTAGCAACCAATCCTTTAAACCAGTCCACCAAGTTCATCTGAAATTTGCATATAACCGATCACATTTTAGGAAAATGTGTTTCTGTTTAGGAAATAAATCGTGCATTTTAAATCATGTAATTTAGGATGCGCAAACAGGGTAAAGTATGTTTTAATGTTTTCACCTCTGCAGGAGGTCTGGAATAATCAACAGGGCTTCTTCCTGAAATTATTTCCATGAGGAGGATTCCAAAGCTGTATACGTCACTCCCTTCGTTAAGCATACCAGTACTTGCATAATCAGGGGAAACATATCTGCATTAACAAGTATGACAGCAATAAAACCATATGTATTTCGTAGAAAACCTTTTTTTAGTCATTGCAAAAGAGAGATCTGTAAATGAAGCTGGAGGAGCACAAACCCAAACGTTCCCATCACTCGAGTAGTCACGTAGCTTTTCTCAGGTCCTAATAACTTTGCAAGTCCAAAATCTGATACTTTGGGCTTCCAATTTCTATCCAGAAGGATGTTGCTAGATTTCACATCACGATGCACGACTTTTGGTTCTAAGCCTTCATGCAAATATGCAAGCCTACAATGGATGACAAATAATTAGCCATTGAGTTGGAAAATAATTCAGAGACAACCTGGGCAACCAAATGATAGTAAGGAACAATCAATAAGCAGTTCTCTGTACAGATCAAGGGGTTCTGACATTTATTGATGAACAATTTGAAACTGAGAAACTGAAAAAATAAGTCTCACCCTCGTGCAGTACCAATCGCAATCCTCATCCGAATCTCCCAGGTTAGGGGGCTAACAGACCCTACATCGCCGTGCAACCACTGCTCCAGATTACCATTATCAACAAATTCATACACAAGCAACCTGAATAGACGCAACAAGGTAAATTAATCAGTGTTACCCAGGATAGAGGAAAAATCAACACAAAATTAGTTGACATATTGGAAGCTAAAAATATTACCTTTGAGCACCATCAACACAACAGCCAAGCAAACCTACAAGGTTCTTGTGTCTGACTTTGCCAATGGCCTCAACTTCCACTTTAAATTCCTTTTCTGCCTGTCCCCTAACAAACCATACAACAAACATTTAATATGATTTCATTTCAACCAGAGATTCTACATTTTGTAAGAAACATGAATATCCAAAATCGCAAATCATATATAAAGGTTCATTTTTGTAGTTGACCCCATAAAATTCAAGAAAACCTTCAATGAGTAGTACTCCATGTCATGTTAGGAAAATAGTAGCAGGGTAGACTCCGGGAGGTATTCAGAAGTAACCGGTTTTCATCCATCCTTATCTGTAGTAAGTTTTTCTTACCGGGATGGGATTGTAAAATTGCATTAATAGTCTACATGGAAACACCCCTGTAGTTTTTTATACCCAGGGTTCAGGAAAACCTTCATGAGTACTCCTTGTCATGTCAGAAAAAAAGTAGGGGTAAACTGCAAGAGGTTTACAGAAGTAATCAACTGTCATCCTCATCTGCACTAAGTTTTCTAACTGGACTAGTCTATATGGAAACACCCCCATTTACCTACTAGTATTCAAAACCCCGCATAATATGTAGCATAAGGACATTCACAAAAAATAAATAAAATGTAGCATAAGGACATTTGATTATGGCTGGGTTTAGTGTGGGACAACATAGGGTACAAGAGATTCCACCCACTTTCCTTTTTTATTCTATTACCTATAGTGTTTGCACCCCCATTTACCTACTAGTATTCAATACCCTGCATAATATGTAGCAGAAGGACATTTGATTATGGTTGGGTTTAGTGTGGGACTGCATTGGGTGCAAGAGATTCCACCCACTTTCCTTTTTTATTCTATTACATATTGTGTTTGCACCTTCTTCCTTTTGGACCTTTTCAATAAATTAAGTTAATGAGCTCATATCGTGGAAATATAAGTCTCTAGAGTTTACTGTAGGTGCCAAAAATAGGTGCAAAATGTTCCACCTACTTTCCTTTTTGAGAAATGGAAGTATAAGCAATAATCCACTTACTCGTCTTGTCTACGGTGCAATCATCTACTACCTAAGTGTTACTCACCCTACAACATCAAATAACCACCATAAGATCATGAATATGACATCACACGCCCCATATGGTCTTATGGTACATGTTTATTCGTAGTACATTGGAACAACGCCCTTGGTAGTGAAGTATTTGCAGCCTTTTGCTTGAGCCCAATTTCCTTTAGAATGTGAAGGTAGCAGCAATAATGTATACTGACACCAGCACATATTATGGAAACGTAAGTGTTTTTTTGCCCTTGGGAATCAGACCTGGCCTAATGGTACAACTTATTGCACTTCCTAGTGACTAGGTAGAACCAGGGTTCGATACTCATCCCCTCCCCCAATGTAGTAAAAAACTAAGTGTTTTTCTTTTGCCCCCGTTCTCTTGACCAGAAAAGAATTAGTATGACATAAATTCAAGTCTTCAATGCTTTTTGTGAATAAATAGCTATCTGCTAATATGTAAAGCAATTGGGCAAAACAGTCCAGTCAAAATAGTTAGATATTCCTTCCTAGCAAATATCTTATACTCTGAAAAAATTTAAAGTGTCTGCATTTTATATTTAAGAAAAAGGAACTAAAGCTTGCGAATCAAAACCCAAAACAAAAAAGTGCAGAGAATACAATTTATCTAAGAGTTCTAAAGAGTAAGATGTAAAAAAAGTAGAGACAGAAAATATAATGCAAGGAGTAAAGAAGTAAGCAACCATCTACTTTAGCTTTTTTTTAATGAAACTGGTCAAAAGAGACAAAATTAGTCAGCATCAGAGTAACAACAAACTTAACCAAACGCAAATCAGATCTACGGATCTTCTATAATTGATCCTTTTCCCGGTGATGATTACTCAAAATCACACGCAAACTGAAGAGGTTAGTGAACAAGTTAATCAAAATCACATGTGCTAGCAGATTTTACAGATACAAAATTCACATACACAGAAACAATCCAAAGCAAATGTATCACAGTATTAAGAGAAATCAGGCTATGATTGTGTGATATTTGGACTCACTTGTTGTTCAGAAGTTTCTTCACAGCTACTACAGAACCGTCTGGAAAAACGCCTTTGTATACAACACCATAGCCTCCTTCTCCGATCACATTATCTGCAGAAAAACAGTTAGTAGCAACTTCAAGCTCCTGTAAGCTGTACCAACGCCCCCAACCGAGAACCATCCCCTCCGTCGTGGAAGTAGACGCCGACACCGCCGATGAAGTCTCACTTCTGCTGATGCTCGAATCATTACTTCCGGAACTAGCTTTCTTAACCACTGATTCAACTACGATGCTTTCCTTGATAGCTCTTCCCAGAATCGGCTTGTTTTCTCTCTCGAACTTAGAGACATCGTTTACAATCGAAATTCCAGCTCGATCCGAGTCTTTCACATCAGCGATCTCTTTGCAAACCAAAGGCAAAAGTCCAGACCTCTGCCTTGAACAAATGCGTAGCCGCTTCGAGTTTCGACTTCTACGGAGGAATAGAAAAATCAATACGAAAATGACGAGCGTAATAGCAGCAGTGAGTATGATGACAACGTAAAGTCTAAGGCCGATAATCGGTGTCTTGGACATGAAAATGCTTTGATTACTACTACTACTACTACCATCGCCGCCGCTGCCGCCGCCGCCGCCGCTGGAGACCACCATCGTCGAAATCGATATCGAATGCTTGAGCCAAGATGATGAAAAAATGCTGGAGCCTGGTGCTCTGCGTTTAATATGGTAAGCGTGCTTACGCTCTCCGCATTAATGGAAGTGTGTGAGAAATGTGGAATGTTTATTTACTGACTTGTGTGCGAATTCTAAAATTGGAAGGGTTTTTGTTGAGGAGACAACTACCGCTCTCAACGGATACTTTTAAAAGCAGCCAGGGCCAAAGGAGGGAGAAGGAAAGTGTGTGGGGTTACATGTTATTAATGCCAAACGAGCACTAATAGAGGCGGCAGTAATTTTATGGTGGTGTCTCAGGTGTAAGTTTTTGGATCATCAAGTCAGCACTTTTAAAGAGATACATTGGTGGAAAGTTTTACATGTAGGATTCCATTGGTGGAAGTTGAAATCCTATTGGTTGGGCACACCAAGTAGGATTTGGTCCTGGACCATAGTAAAATTTGTGTAGAGGCAGAACCAATTTGATACAACATGATATACTATCAAAGAAGGTGAGGCTTAGATCCCCTGGATATGGCCTAGTGGTGAAGGCATGGGTGTTTAAAAAAAACAACACGAACGGGAGCGGGAGTGCCTAAGGTTCGAACCCCACAAGGGCGAATCGCTCTTTGTCTCCCGTCAACGATGGGCGAACATGTGTTTAAAAGCCTACTGCACCCGCGATTTACATCTCAAAGAAAAAAAAGAAGGTGAGGCTTAGGGATGACTAATGATACTCAACGCGTGTCAAAACGTGTATTTACACCGTTGATCGTGATATATATACTAATGATCAATGAGTTTATGTTAAAATCAACGATGTAGATACACGTTACGGTTGTTGTGTCCGTATCATTGTTCGTGAAAAATTATGTCGTGTTACTCATTGTGTCAAATTGGTTGAAACTCTATTATTCCTCATGGTGAATTACCTTTCAAAAAATAAATGGCAAATTTTTTTGTTGAGATAATTATTCTTGATCGAATTAATGCGTTCCACAGTTTTCTGAAAATGGGAAATGGTGTGTGCACATTTGTGTAGTGCACTTGTCGTTACTTGCTTCACCTCCATTGGTTAAAGTCATAAACTATTTATTGTGTTGGGTCCTAATAAAATGTGTAGTGTCGATTGTGTTGTATAAGATGTTTTGGTAAAAAGGGTAGTGGATGTATATCACTACTCCTGGAAAATTCATCTATTTCGTGTCTTTTAAATTTTCCACATAAGATAAATTATTCGCACTTCTTCATTATCCGGTTGGAAAATGGCGTTAAAAATCTGTAAAAAAAAATGCAACCGCAACTTTTGTAAGAAATCTTCCAATATATCCCAAACGGCTTGCGAAATTTCACAATAAAAAATTCAATGTCGCGTAGTCTCTTCTTAACTATAACAAATTTTGACATAAAGTATCGACGGACTTGGTCCATCCCCACAAAAAAAAACCATGGAGGAAAAATGGAGTCCTCCAAGCATTGATACATTTAAACTCAATGTTGACGCTGCTTTTGATGAAAATATGGTTACGGTTAGAGGTATCCTCCGGGACACTAATGGGCGGATGGAGGAAACTAGAAGGATGTTTCGACGTGCTAATAGGTGAGGCTCTCGCTATGTACCATGCCATGGTTTTTACTCTCATCTAGGTTTCTTCAAAGTCTGTTGTGAGAGAGACTCACTTCTGATCCATAATCACCTCACTGACCCCTCTAAAGACCTTTTGCCTATTGGTGGTATAATTGAAGATTGTCGTCAGGTGTTGCCGGTGTTTGTTTCATTTTCATTTTCTTTTGTTAAATGGCAAGGAAATATTCATGCCCAACTATTAGCTAGAGAATGTCTTCATCTTGTTGGATGTGTGAAACGGGGTTTCACCACCCTCTATGTCCACAACAAACTAGCACATCACATCGTGTATTATCGATTATGATGAGACATTAATATATCAATTCATTGTACACCGCAATTAATGGTATAAGATGTTGTGATATCCTACATTGGTTGTGGGGAAAGCACATCACCACAAGTGCGAGACATATATGTCTTGTCAACTCGGGTTAGCCTTTTTAGACCAAACGATGACGACGCCACGACGGTCTAAGCAGTTGACCGGACCATTTATGGCTCATTTAGCGCTACCAGGTCCAGTGTCTGGGGGCGTTACAGAATGGTATCCAGAGATGACTATCAGACAGTCCATAGTGCCACACTGTGAGGGTGGGGACCACCTCCAGATCCTCTGGTGAGGACGAAACTGGGATAAGTCATGGCCAAGTCCCGACAAGGACGCTAGTCCCTTCTAAGGGAGTGAGAATGTGATATCTCACATTATTGTTGGGAAAGCAAATTACCAACTTATAAGTGTGATACATAAATATCTTGTCAAGTCGGTTTAGCTCTTTTAGACCATTTATGACTCATTTAACGCTACCAGGTCCGGAGGCGTTACAGATGTGTTATGTTTTTTTGACGTATCAATTTTGTTGTGAACGTAGCATTAGCCTATAAATTTAGGGTATGATAAACAAAAATATAATAAATATTTCATTGTATTCTTGGACAAACCAAAATAGTTAATGACTTATAATTCGGGACGAAAATGCTACTTGAAGCCCATTAGTTTAAAATAACTAAACACCACCCATGTCAAATTTCCGATGCCATGTCTCACATTTTATAAAGTTTTTGTTTTTATTTTTATTCAAGAACAAGTAACTTAAAATTGTCTCACTCCGTCGGTGACAAATGAAAAGTAAATATGGTTGGTGAGAAGATATTTGTATAATTGCTTGTTTGTCCAATTTATAATTTATTTTTTTTAATCCAAGTTTCTTTCTTGTTTGTCCAATCTGTAATTCAATGAATATATACCCTACTACTTAAATATTGTGTGCATAGAAAATTGATTACTTCTCAAAAAACAAAAAAAAAAAATTGATTATAGTTTCTTGAAGAAGGAACAAGTCAAAGTGAAGCATATATGGAGGGATGAGCATGAGTGTGTTTCATTATTTAGTCATGTATATTTGATAAAAATGAAAATATTTTAGTACTTGGAAATTAAGACTTGCAATTTAACAAAAGATACGATGCTATGTAGTAGTAGGATGGAATTAATATAAGAGTATAAGAGCACTCGCATCAGATATTTTTAACGAATACTTTATTATACAGTTTTAAATACACATTTTTTTTACTTTACAGAATCTTTATTTAAGATGAATGCATCAGACTATTTATTTTACTAATGCGGAAGATATAAAAGAAAATTTACAGAATCTGGATAAATGCGGTAGATGTAAAGAAAATTTTACAGAATCTGTAGTTTGCAGCAGGGCCGGCCCTGGCATATTTTGGGCTTAATGTCAAGTCCCCGAATTGGGTTTTTTAGTTGAAGTTGTTTTTTTAATAAAAAAAAACATACTTATCGTATTTTTAACATCCGTAAATACAAAATTCAATTTATTGATAGCCTCAAAACATGCCTACAAAGTATTTTTCTAAAGATATTTAAACAAAAATTCATACGTATACACAAACAAAATGATATATAAAATAATATATTCTTTTTAATTTCTATAGTTTTCAAACAAAAAATTAATTAAACTTGTTTGTATGTCGATTTTTTTTTGCCAAGTAAATTTTTTTATTGTGTCCTTTTGTTAGATATTTTTTTCATAAATATTTTTTGTAATCGTTTGCATACGAGTTGCCGAACGAAATAATGTTATCAGTCATGAAGGAATATGCATTTTCGGATTTTCAGATACATGCATTTTCGAACTGATATGTACTTACCCTTTCATGTGAGGGTTGCATGCTTTCATCCGGTGAACAGTGACAACCCTATCATTTCGTGCAAGGATTAACTCTATTGGATTAAAAAAAAATAATAGGCCTTTATCAAAAAAAAAACATAATATATTAGGTTGGATCGGATTGAATCTACACGGAATTTTTTTTTCTTTTAGCGAAACATGTACCGTTGGGCTTAAGACGGACGTTTCTCCGGCCTCACATGAGGGCCGACCCTGGTTTGCAGTAGAAAATAGAGTATCTACTACAGTTTTATTTTTTCGATTGAAATCTCTATAATAGAGTTTTTGAATGATTTACGGTATCTAATGCAAGTGCTCTAAGCATAATCCACTAAAAATTGTTAAAGTGATATAAGAAATATAGTAAGAATGCTTTCCTAGGCTTTTAGGAGAATTTGTAAGCACGATCTTTAACGTGGTATTTGTACCGAGTTATGCCTCGAGCATTTATAACCCGCTATAAACATTATTATTTCCCTCATTTATATTGTGTTCCTTAACAGCTATAGCTTTTAGGAGAATTGGTAAGCGATTGATCTTTAACAAAAATAAAAGTACTTAAAAATCAAGCAGCGGCTATTGTCAAGGGACTTAGGATTCTAATTTTATGAAGGACCTTCCCGTTATTTCTTTTGAAAATATTGTTTCTCATTTTGGACATTATCACTATGTAAGAATACGACGTTTTTGTCATATAAGCAAAAATAATGGTGCATTGGCATAAGTATGAAGAGTTATAATTAAACTACTTCCATTATATATGTTAAAATTATTATGAACTGCCTGTTGAACAAACTCCACAAGATAAATATAAAGAGGATTAATTACATCATAGTCAAAAGTAGATGTTATCATTGTATTTATATAAGTGACCTGCATAAACTTATATTATTTTAGTGTTAATATTTACTCATTTATAACCTTGTGATTACGATCTGTTTTTTTAGTATTAATGAATCCTTTCGTTTCTGAAGAAAAAAAAACAAAAAAAACAAAAAAACAAAAAAACCTCGTGGTTATTTAAGAATTTATACTTTTGATTCAACCAATGAAACTCGTATTTTTCCACTCTTAAATTTAACATGGTATCATAGTCATGATATGATTTCTCCTTCATTTATTTTATGCATTGCACCAAGTCTGATATTCTAGAGTCAATGACTCGCACACCTCCACTCTCAACTACTCTTCCAAACCTTGTTCCCTCTTCATCTTATTATGCTCCTTCAATCTTCCTCACAAAACTTAAACGACAAAATAAAGGTTGTGTTGTAAATATTATCAAATAAAGGTTGTAGTTCAAAGAAATATTGGAAGGATAGCCCATCAATCTCTAGTAACGTGGGTTGGGAAGTTAATTAATTTGATAGGGTACATTTATTCTCGTGTTAGTTATGAGGGAGACGTCTTTAGTAGCTATATGCGAGTAGAAGTATCGGTTCATCTTTCATTGGAGTCGAAGGTGTAGAACATTTACTATCTTGCTCATTTTCTTTTGATATATCCTTATTATCCCTTCGGTTAGCCAATTCCCGAGCCTAACGTTACAAACTTGCAAGTCCTGCCCGATCTATCTCCTTGACTCTGAATGCCTCGATTAGTGGAGATTGGTATCATTCTTAAGCTTATGGGTTGCATTTTACGAGTTCTGCATGCATGATTTCATAATTTGATTGCTTCATAACAAATCTAAGAAATATTCACACACACACACTCCGCTATAATCTTGGATCACGATAACCGTACGTTTATAATTTTCCTTAGTTGCATTACCTAGTTGAGCATCCAGTTCCCGACGTTGCATTATCTTAACTATACCACTAGTTATTTTATCGCTTGTTTGCTCGAGGGCGAGCAAAAGCTAAGTGGGGAGTGATTGATGTATGTCAACCGAATGATCATATCCCACGTTATTTTTCCCCTATTCTCTAGTATATAGTGATAATTTGCTTCAATTATAGTGAAATCTGTTATAAATCGAATCACTTTTATTTTAGTATAAACGCAATAATTATCCAACATTTTACCATAGTTCGACTAGTTTTATTTCATTCTCGGAATTACTCGTGGCATTTTCATTTTGATATTTTCCAGTAATTACAAGTGTGGATATAAGAATCGAACACGGAACGACTTATTAAGCGGGAAAAGAAACTTAGGAAGAATCGGGCTCAGTTCATCCAGGTTGCAGGACATGAGATGTTCCGGCGCGGGCCGAGACATGTTGATGGCGCACGCCGAGAGACCAAGTGTATAATTGCAGATGCATTAAATGTGATGTAATATCTCAACAACTCTGGACATGCATGGCGTGCGCCGAGGACATCATGGGCGCGCCGAATTACAGAAAAGACGGAAAAATGCAAGTTAACTATTGCACAACAGAGAAGAAAAAAGAAGAGGAGTTTTGTAGAGTTTTTTTTGGAGAGACTTGCAGACAACTTCATCCTAAGGCTTTCCTTAGCCAAAAATTCCACCATTTTAACATTTAAATCTATGGTAAACATTTTGGAATCATCATTTTGGGACTCAAGGCTTTCAATGGACGAAGGAGGCAACTAGCTTGTGTTCTATCTTCATCAAAACTTGAAGTGGATGAACTCCATTTTCTAGTTCATCACTCAAAATTGGTACCATCTTGATTTTTACTTTGATCTAATTGTTTTTATCATTATGAATCCTAGCTTTAACTTGTTATTAGTTGTAATCATGAGTGGCTATCTCTTTATACTAGCTAAGATGATATAGTGATGATAGTTAATCATTTTATTGTTTGGAAGTGATCATTTATGTTGCTAGCTTCTATTGAGTTGAAAATCTTCTTGTTTGCATTGATTGATATTATGTATGTTGGAGTAATTGACCAATGTATGTACCCGCACAACTAGTAGATACCGAACGGAGACGTTAGTTGTGAGATGAGGACAAGAGGGACGGAAGGTAGAATCGACCCTCACGGAATTCGATTCCTTATCCGGGGAGTATTGCATTCAAGTGGTTATCGTGTCGAGTCATTAGGTTCAAGGTACTTAAACCAAGGATAAGGCATAGTGTGATTTTTTACACTCGTATGAGGGAAGATCACGTGTTTAGGAATGCACCATTCACATAATAGAACATTAATGGAAGGCGGTAGGTTTGTCATTTCCAAACAATCTAAGGGAAGTAACTTGAACTATAGATCATCTTAGTTAGTTTTTTTTATCGTTTGAATAATCTTTGTAGCTAATTATTAACAAAAACTGCGGTTCGGATCAAGATAATAACAACTAACTAGTGTTTAACCTCACATTTCCCTTGGGATACGACCTTGACCACCATACTAGACTACGATTGACCCGGTACAAAGCCGGTGAGATTGGAACCCTAGGAGATTAGCATCATGCAAGGGGGCACATTGAATTTATGCTTAAAGGTTCGACAGCCAAGGGATCCAAAACAAACTGTTATTACTTCGATCAGGCTAGCATGCCACCTCATTCGAAGCAAGGGGGCCGCAGACCCAAAAATTTTGATTTTTCGATCCAATCGAGCCGGTTCTAACAACCTAGATAATTAACCTACTAACTTGTCATCATTAATGATTAAAAATCCTATCTTTCTATGGTGATCTAGTTTACGCAACTCTCGTATGTTGTAAACATATCAATTAGTAAACATATCTCTCGATCTAGTTCACATAATAGCATCATAAAACATAGAAAGATACAAAATAAATTAAGAGATCATAGAAAATAAACAAGGACTGAATTAATTGAAAAAATCAAACTCACATAGTTGGTACAATTGTTGAATCCATGAATCGAAAACGGAAGAAAAACGACATCCTAATCTAACCGGATCACCCGAGCACAAGGCTCGGGTGACCGGCTTTGAGCTGCCAAATTGCCGCTGCTGTGCTGTGAGAATTGCGGCTGAATATTGTGTATTATTGTATATTAGGGTTTAATGTATGCATGTATATATAAGGGAAAAGAGAGGCGGCTGCAATAAGTAATATTGATGTCGGCTGAAATAAAAGTCTCTTGAGTCGGTTGAAGCAATTCTTTTGTAATTAGGTCGGCTGAAACTTCTAAAATTCATATCTTGAGTTGTAGACCTCCAAAAATTATGATCCGAATGTCATAATTAAGCTCTCGGAAAACTCTACAACTTTCATTAAGGACTCTTCTTCAGAAAACGCCTTTTTGATTAGCCCGTCGTATTACGAGTATATTACGACATTTTCCAGTAGTTTCAGCAACATCATCCAAACTTGTAACGCTCATATATCGGGCCTCGTAAGTCGGAATGAAGTGATTCAAAATCCTGTAGAATCCTCTCTTCAAGACCTACAAATCTTCTCTTGAGGTCGAGAGTCAAATCAGTGTATATCATATCAAGAACTGCATCGGAAGTTCGGCTGCTTGAAAGCTTCATTCCAAGCTTTATCTCCATCTTTCTTCCAAGTCAAAAACATGTATCTACATTGCATCCAAACACCACAAAAACGTAACAATATCCAAAACCATATAAAACAATCAAATAATCGTATAAATTGATACGTTTTCATATTTAACTCTTTAAATCACCATTCACTCAATATTTCACTATAAACCTCGAATTCTATGAAACTCATACGTATATGGGGGAAATTGAGGTGAAACATATCCTTAAAAACACTACAATTTGACCCTTAACAACACCCCCACACTTAAACTTTGCTCGTCCTCGAGTAAAACAAAACAAGAACATACTATCAAGAATCCACATAAACGACACGAGATATAGTCAAAATCATGACAAGCTAGTATTCGGCAAATCGACCTCACTCGGTGATGTGTGTGCGAGAACCTACTAAACTTCCACCGATCCTCTCTCGATATAATACATCAAGCACTAACAGTTATCCGGTCAACTAAACGAAAACTTCATTCTATCTACAGCACTTACCTTACAAAAACTAATTACCAAGAACATAGTAACTAACTCACAACTAAACTCCTTTGCTTAGTGCCAAGAAAATACCTCTCGGGTCTCTACTGGGTTTAGATCAACTTGACTTAGTGTTCCAAAAAGCGTATATTTTATATTTCCTATCGTCGCGTCTCAAAAGTATAACACACTCCCCTACATTAGAGGCGGTCACCACGAGATCACTCGAACCCATCGTCCAAGGTAAACCACACTCCCCGTTTGGGGCGGTATCCAAATGGACTCGAGGTGATAGTTACAAACAAAATTCCCGCAAAGAAATTTTATTCATTTATTATTTATAGATATATATATTTTTATATTTTTCAAACTCTTTGGAAACTCTCGGTCAAATATATTTCTAACACATTCAAGACTCTAAAAGTTCTCAAGAACACTAAGGTACTGAGATTTTAACTGTGAATATAGCACTAGTTCTTAACTTTCATCAATGCTAAGTAAGTGTTATCTGTATCAAGAATTAACTTTCCTTTAACTAACCGGAAACTATTCTATATTTGGCTCTTCATCTAATAGGTTCGTGAAATGAAGTTCAAGTGAGTATCGACTTACTAAACCTATTCTCAGAACATGTTATGACTACTGATAACAACTAAAGGGTGCCAGATTATAAAACTAGCATGCCAGTGAAATGTTACTCAGGACGAAACAAAATTTTTTGAAAATTGAAGCACTTTTCATAGAAAATATAACTAATATGAGCAAATGAAAGTAGACACATAAATCATCTATCCCCTCCCCCACACTTAGATTGCAACTTGTCCTCAAGTTGTACAGAAATAATAAATTAGAGAACTTAGCTGATTGGATGCGGCAATTACGGAAGAACCAACAAGAACCAGGATTGCTTGCATAGCTCGAGAGCGTAGAGCATCACAGGACAACTGAATACATCGTGAAAGTGCACAATCGCTATAGAAAGTATCCTGCAGACTTAATTAGTGCAAAAAGAGTCTATGGGGAAAAGATTAGACTTATACAAATAAAGCACATGGAGAAAAAGGATCATAGAGATATTCAAATTATGCTCACATAAAGATGGACACATATACATGAAAATATCACAAACTCGTGGCTAGGTGCAACTACATGAAAATGCAATCTATATATGAAATGAAAAACCTAAAAAAAACTTTCTGACAGGCTTAGTGTGATCAGGTCGGTCTGAAACCCTACAGTGACTACGGCCCGTGCAGAAACAAAATAAAAACGACGAGGTAGTATTACGGAAACCGACAGTTAACTACACTCAAAAAGAAAAATAAACTAGGTGGTATTACGAAAACCGACAGTGACCACACTTAAGAAAAATAAAAGGAAAAATAGAAAAACAATGCAACTATATGAAATGCAACTAAATGAAATGCATTTAAATGATATGCAAAAAGAAAATAAAATAAAAGAAAGAAAACTAGCCCACTAATTGCAACATAGCATGCATATAAACGTCTACCACATAATGACAGGTTACGATAAACGACAGTGCTGTCACTAGTGCCGACGCGCCTTAAGACTTATCGAAAGTGATAGACTTATGGAAACCAACGATCATCTATCTAAAGGTATAACTCATATGGAGAAAGGATGTAGCATACGGAAAACCGACGAGTAGCTACCCATATGAACTATAAAAACAAAGGAAGCACGTAAGTCTTAAAAGCTTAAAAGATTCATCGGAGCGGTATGTAGCATACGGGAACCGACATTAGCTACTAATTAATAATAAGAACAGTTATAGCATACGAGAACCGACAGTGACTATAACTTGCATAGATGAATCATGTAAATCAAAAAAAAAAAATCAATTATTCAACATGGATTCATAGATGGAAAGGTGTAAACATATAAGTTCAGGGCATCTATGTAAAAATCAATTAGCCACAGAAGCTCTAATGACAGCAATCCATACTAAATAAAAGCATTAAAAAAACAAGATCAAGAAAAACCTGGGAACCTGAACTGGCGTTCAGCACAACAGACGGGCGTTCAATGGAAATTGTAGCCCTGGACGAGCGTTCAACAAACAAACACTCGTTTGCCCTTGAAAACACCTGGACGGGCGTTCAGAATATCAGACGCCCGTCTGATTCCTCAAAATCAGATCAGGATTGAAAATTCTGGAACGGACGAACGTCCAATACTTCCCAACGCTCGTTCACCTGCAGATGAAGAACTGGACGGGCGTTCCACCTTGCAGACGCTCGTCTGCCTTGAAAACCGACCGGACGGGCGTTCAGAAAGTATAGACGCTCGTCTGGTCCTTTAAATTAGAACAGGATTGAAAATATTTGAACGGACTCAAGCTACGGATTCCTTAGTGAATTTAATCTCAAGCTACGGATTCCTAATTCCTTAGTGAATTCAATTATCAATCTCTCATCTTCCGAATGTTGAGACTGATTTTCAATACAAAACTCGGTGTAGATTCAAATTACTCTCGTATAATCGAATCTAACAACCTAGATAATTAACCTACTAACTTGTCATCATTAATGATTAAAAATCCTATCTTTCTATGGTGATCTAGTTTACGCAACTCTCGTATGTTGTAAACATATCAATTAGTAAACATATCTCTCGATCTAGTTCACATAATAGCATCATAAAACATAGAAAGATACAAAATAAATTAAGAGATCATAGAAAATAAACAAGGACTGAATTAATTGAAAAAATCAAACTCACATAGTTGGTACAATTGTTGAATCCATGAATCGAAAACGGAAGAAAAACGACATCCTAATCTAACCCGGATCACCCGAGCACAAGGCTCGGGTGACCGGCCTTGAGCTGCCAAATTGCCGCTGCTGTGCTGTGAGAATTGCGGCTGAATATTGTGTATTATTGTATATTAGGGTTTAATGTATGCATGTATATATAAGGGAAAAGAGAGGCGGCTGCAATAAGTAATATTGATGTCGGCTGAAATAAAAGTCTCTTGAGTCGGTTGAAGCAATTCTTTTGTAATTAGGTCGGTGAAACTTCTAAAATTCATATCTTGAGTTGTAGACCTCCAAAAATTATGATCCGAATGTCATAATTAAGCTCTCGGAAAACTCTACAACTATAAACCTCGAATTCGGTCATTTTGGATAACATCGACGCTTAAAAGATAACATCTCAAAAGACCTCACCTCACCAAAATAAGAAGGCTGCAAGCCGAGAACTTAAAGTCATTAGTTCAATCAGACAAGTCATTTTGGCGACCTCAGAGGAGAAAGCTCACAATCTCGCCAAAACGGGGGGCCACACATATACATACCTCAATGAAGAAATAAAACTTGAGTAACAAATATTTTAAACAAAGTACAAAACACGGTGAAAGCCAAGACAGCGGCCACCAACGGCGTCAAATTATTACAAGATTAAAGAGGGACTATCTGTTGGCCGGAGCCAAAAGTATAAGATCACGGCAATGAAACAAAGGAAAAACAAATCAGTCCCGCTTGTCCGAAGAGGAGTCTCGGTATGGGGACCAGACATATTCAAAAACTGGTCGCACTCTCGCTCAGGACTCTTCTCCTCTCCAACAACACTGGCAACAACAACCCCCACAACGCTGTCAGCAGCCTCAACTTCCCTCTTCGCGAGCGCAATAGCCTCCCTCTCCATTTCTTCCATCATGGCACGAAGATTCTTCTCGTTGATCGGAGGAGGAGCCCAAAGTGGCTTACTTTTATTTAAGCAGCTGACTCGGAAATCCTCAAGTTGAACGGTAGTATAGGGAAGATCAGAGTGGAATGCTCTCAACTCAGGGTCGTCTTGGTCCGTCGTCAGCCAGTCCTGCAAGGTCTCGAGATCTGAAGCATCCTCACAAAACGCTTTAAGGAATCTCGCGACATGATAGAATCCCTGATCATACCCGTCCAATAGAGCATCATTGACCTTACCGGCAACGTCGGCAACAGCGGCCTCAGATTCACTCAGCTCGCTCTTCAATCTATCAATGAGATCATGGGCTTCCGACACCTTAGCAAGAGCTTTGTCTTTCTCCGACTCGGAAGATTTCTGGAGATCCACAACTGATTGAGCCTTCTTGGAAAGACTTGAATTCTCCGAATGAAGCCGACCAACCTCGGCCAGAAGAACCTTCTCCCTCTGTTCAGCTGCGTTAGCCCGGCTCGCCTCGGCAACCAACTTCTCTCGCACCTCAGCGAGCTGCCTCACCACATGTTTCACCTCCTTATTACAAGCCCACTCGACTTGTTCCAACTTGGTGGCAACCTGAAAAGAAAAAAAGACTCGGGCCCAGAAAACTTAACGGAAGAGAAATTCAAAAACAGAAAATATATGTTACCGCGCTGGCTGTAGTCCCGTAGAGACCGAGCGCCTCAAACAAGAGTTGGAAGCTTGAAAGGGGCCCTGCAGATGCCGTCGAAGCTACCACGTCGGCCTGGGCTATCCGATTAACGATCCCCTGACCGACCAGCAACTGAGGAGCGTCGGGCAGCCTCAACTTCAGATTTTGTAACGGGACCACATCACCGATTGAAGCCGATAGCTCCCCAGCAGTTCTCAAAGTAAGGGGCTGCTTCAGAAAATCATTGTCCATCCACAGGGCCGGTTTTCCCTTAAAACCAGTGGGAATTTTCCTCTTACCGACTCCTTTTTGTGTCGGATCGACGACAACTGGTTCACCCTCACCAACGACCCTCTTCGAAGGACTCTCGGTCAGATCAACAGTGGCCGTGAGTGGCTCAATGCCCTGGGAGACCTGAACACACTCAACTACTTTAGAGGAATCAAGAGCGACGTCGCCCAAGCCTTGGCCGCTGCTGGCTTTAGACCTCTTCGGAGAGGATACGCCACCTACGTCAATCAACTCCTCATCTTCATCTATCAGGCCAGCGTTCTTTCCAGCAGGCCTCTTCCTTTTCGCTTTGGGAGCCGTGACAGGCCTCGCGACCCTCGAAACAGTAGCGCCGCCCTCAGTAGCCGTAGTATTGAGAGGAGCCACAGAAGAGGCCGCATCAATCGATAAAGAATTCTCTATGCTCACCGGAGGAGGGGGATCCATAGGTTTGCTAGACTTTAGCAGCTCCAGGCGAGCTTTTCGCTCATCTTTCAACCGAGCCATTGGTGACCACCATGTACCTGCAAAAGAAACGGTCAGAGCTCGAGGACAGAATGCAAAGCTAGTGACGAAAAAGAAGAAAAATAAAACAAAGCAGCAAATTACAAGCAGGCCGCGACGCCTCGACCCCTTTGCATGTCGGACATTTGGAAGGAAAACATTTCCCCAAGTGACACTCGGAATGCCAATCCTCGTAGGTACCCAAGGCGGACACTTTCACCACAGGCTGAGCAATAATCGGCCCAGGGATCCCGGCTACGGAACAAAATGGAGCCTTAAGATCAATCAAGCTCCTACAGCTAAAAGTTCTTTTCTGGGTTTCACTCTCCTCATCCCAACCGAGAAGTTCATGAAGTTTACCCAAAAGCTCCTGCTCGACATGGTTGAGGGTCTTGGTCACAACAATTTTGATTTGCCTAATCTTCGGGCGCACCTCAAATTTCGGAAACGGCCATCCCGACATCGACTCGACCATCATAGCCCTCGTGTTCCAACCCTGGACTTTATTCGAGGTCCAGTAGAACAACCTGTATTTTTTCGCTCTGGTCGAAAGGAAATTTCTTGAGTCCGCTTTGTTCGTGGTCGCCTTGCTGAAGGTATAAAACTTCAAGAAAACCTTAAGTGAAGGCTCGTAACCCAAGATCCAACAAAGTACGACAAATGCCATCGACCCAGGGGTAAAATCACAAGGGAGAGCCGCCAAACTCCACATCACGTCGACGAAGAATGGCTCAAAGGGCGGCCTAAGGCCTGCAAAAAAATGGTCATAAAACAAGACCAGACCATCATTCTGCAATCTCCGACCGGCTCGGTTAGCTACCTTCTTGAAGCCAGGGAAAAGATACCCAGAAGATATATTGAACTCAGAGAAAAGTTTGGGATCCCCAAGGCAAGGCCGAATCACGGCCCAATCACACTCTATTTGCTTATCAAGGGCATCAATGGATTCATCTTCCCTGGCCGCCTCTGAGTTTTGCGGCTTCGGGGTCTTGTTACTACCTTTGGATTCGTCTCCGTCGTCGCCGGATCTCCTTTTCTGTTTGGATTTTTTAGGCTCGGGCGCCGCGGCGATGGAGGAAGAACCTTTGGCCTTGGCGGCTTCTTTCCCAAATTTCCCTTTTGGCTCTACGGGATTCGCAGTTGAAGGGACAGACTGGCCCCTCGGCATCTTGAAAACAACAGCTTTTGGACGAACGGACTGAGACTAAGCCAGCCTAGCTAGCACCATATCGTCTTCGGTAATCTCACCCTCGTCGCCCTCACCTGAGCTAGTTTCATCTCCTCAGCCTTCCCAGAGGTGTAGCCGCGAACATCATCGTTGTCATCACTTCTCGACCTGTCGCTACCGGGCATCCTGCAAAACAAAAGGACGAGGCGGATAAGCATCACCAAGGACGGTTAAAGTCAAGCCAAGATGAATCGTTATCATCCTGACGCCCCGTCTTTTGTCTCACATCTAAACATGCAAAACCCCAGAAATTTTGGGTAAAGGCATTGAAAGAAAATACTCGAAGCCACGCAGTAGCGTAGGGGCAAGAGTCAAGGGCAACGATAAAGGATGTGGAATTCTAGAAAACTCATACAAGGATCGATAGCAACCGGAATACCCACAGACCTAAACTTGGCGAGAACACAGAGCATACACTATCATCGAAAACGGAAAAGACACGGAGTTATCTACAAAAACATAAGAAATCGAAGATAGAGGACAGTTTTACCTGGTAATTAGAAGAAAACGCGGATGAGGTGAAGAAAGATGGAACGAGCGATCGAGATATTCACCGGAAACTGTCTCGCCGGAACACCTTCACCGCCGAATTGCTTGCGAATCGCCGCCGGAGAAAACTGGAGATTTCGAAAGTGTTTAGGTCAGGGATCCGCCCCCCTTATATAGGCTAAGGAATACAGATCCAATGGCCAAAACGCCTCTGATCTAACGGGTGAGATCAAGGGCGGGAATCTCAAGTTTCAAAATTCGAGAATGCCATCATTGCGGCACAGGAATTGAAAGGGCTATAACCAATAGAATAAGAGACGGGACGCATCAGTTGTCGCGTCAAACGAGAGTAAAAAAACTACATGTCGGTGATCCAATGAACGACACGTAGGCAAGGGGGCCAGCCCCGGACAGCCGCTCGAAATCGGCCAGGGATCAAAGATCCTGAAACGCCAAATCCTACGAAGTTAAGGCTATCCGCCCAATTATAACTTCAAATCGGCCAGGGATCAAAGATCCTGAAACGCCGAATCCTACGAAGTTAGGGATATCCGCCCACTTATAACTTCAAATCGGCTAGATGTTAAAAGCCCAAACAAGCCAAATCCTATGAAGCTAAGGCTATCCACCCATTTACAACTTCAACCGGCTCGAGGCCATAGGCCCACGAAGCCAAATTCTACAAAGTCAAAGCTACTCGCCTAAAATGACTCCCGACGACTATAGCCATTCATACAACTGGACCATCTCGAAAGGTCAAGAAAACTACTCCCTACCTGGCACCTCGAAATGTCATGGGTACGGAATAGGGGGCCATTGAAAGGCCGGCTCCGCCTTCCGGCCCACCGACCGCCGTGTACATGCGCATGGGACCGAAGAAAAAAGGGACGGCCAGGCCCTTGCCTTCCGAAACACAGCCACTCCGGAAATGGGCTTCAACAACAGGCCCATGATAAGCACAATGGTGAGAGATCCGACCGAGGATCTCTATCTTGAATACTTGGAGAATGCAGATTGACGACCCAACACGCCCGCTTAGGATATGGGATGGCAATTCGAGGATCCGCGTCGCCTACAATCAGATGCGACTCAATCAGCCACCGCAGATTTAGTCGTACTATGTCCTCAGTTGATTTATGTTGAATATAAGTCGGTTATTACCCTATAAATAGGTCTCCATGTAACATTCATAAACAAGGTGGAATATATGCAAAACAAGGCAAAACTCTGCTCATTTAGTTGCTCCCTCTTTGCTTACATTACATAATCGTTCACCGCCACCGGAGATATTCAGCTCCACCATACACCATAACTATTCACACCAATCACCGCCAGATATCCATCACTAATCATCCGCTGAACACCCTAGATAATTTCGGCGTTATCAACGACATTCAAGACATTAATTACACTTTTCTATGAAAAGTCAAATAGAACTATTAAGATGGGACGGAGGGAGTATAAAGAAGGGACTATCTTTTCACACCAATGTTGTTTTACACTTACCAAGAGCCGAGAGTGGGCTTCGTTTGGATATTCCACACGCCTGTCATTCTGACCGTAAATGAGTCCGGAAAATATATACTATTCTGGCCAATTTATGGTCAATTCACACAACAACCATTCTGACCCAATTTGAGTCAGAATACGATCATTATACTGATTTTATTCTAGTCATAATTTTGAATGTTTTTCATACTCAATACCGGTCAGAAAGACATTCTGACTAAAATTGAGTGAAAAAAACTTTTAATATTACGTACGAAATTCGGTCGAGAATCAATAGTGGTCTTTCTTATATTGTTGTTGTTATTATTCGACCCAATTATAGTACGAATGTGTAGAGTATTCGGACTCAATATTGGTCGAATGATGCTTCGACTATATATGAGTTTGGAAAACTTCAAACATTCTACCTAAAAGATGGTCGGGAATCAACCAAAGGTGGACTCTCAACACGTATATTCTGACCATATTTCAGTATGGATAATGTGTCACATTCTGACCAAACTTTGGTCAGAATGAATGCGCGTAAAATAAAAAAAGTAAGGGCGAAAATCAAAATAAATTTATGTGTGATAAGATAAAAATTGGTGTGAAAAGATATTTCCATAAAAAAACATAAAAATATAACAAACTATATCCATATCAGATATTTTTTATTTTTTATTTGTAAAAGAGCATAAAGTGTGTTCGTTGAGTCCTCCTCCCATATCTATCGTTTCGGTACTGTAATAATGGCGGGTGGTGCTCCGAAGAAGAAACAGCGGGTCGGAAGTAGCAGTCGGTACCCGTCCACAATCGCTGTCATCCATGACGAATCTGTACGTGAGTTACCTCGTAAACACTCCGGCCTCCGTCGCTCCACCTCTCAGTCACTCCTTACTGCTTCCTCCGCCTCCTCCGCTGCTGCACCACCCGTATCCGGAATCGGAGGTTTCAACGATCCTTCTTCGGCTGACGTCATCCTACGTCTCTACATGGAAGATTCTTCTCCTCCTATTGCTGATAGCGACGATTCAGTTTCCGATTCCGTTTCCGCCTTCGATCACTCCCTACGCCAGATCCACCTTCATTCCTCCGTCCTTCGTCGCTCCAAATACTTCTCCGCTTTGTTGTCTGATCGATGGCGAAAGGGATTGAATCCAGATGATGTGACTGGTTCACCTAAAGTCTACCGTCTCGAATTGAGAGTTTCACCCACGTACGAGTCTATTGATACTCATTATCAAGTTTTGCAGCTCCTTTACTCTAACGACTTCGCCACTGCAATCGATAGCGCTTCAACTGCTCTGTCTATTTTTCCAGTAGCTCTCGAATTGCTATTTGAGGATTGCGTTAGGGCTTGTATTCGTTTCCTTGAGGCGGTGCCTTGGACAGAAGAGGAAGAGAAAAAGGTAATGAGCCTGGTTCCGTTGCTTAGCAGCGTGGAATCTGAAGAGCTTATGAGACGTCTTTTGCCTCCCAAGAGCGACTCCTCCGAAGAAATGCTGCATGAATTGATCGTTTCTGCTATTCATACATATCCCAGTATGTCGAATGTCAAGGCTTTTGTGGCGAAGTTGTTGCGAGAATTTTCCCCAGATGGTACGGCAAAGAGAGTACTTGATCGTGCCTTTGAGAACAGCTTGAAAAGTGTAAAGCAGTCCTTGGAGGAATACTCTAGTCCTGATCTCAGGGGAGATCATAATGAGACTGAGGCTATTCAGAGACTGAACTTGCATTCGGCTATGGCAAATGGGAGGCATTTGCTCTGGTTGATTGAGAGGATGATTGAATTAAAAGTGGCCGACACTGCTGTCATGGAGTGGAGTGATCAGGCTTCATTTACAGCTGATTTGCTGAGGGCTTTTCGTGATGAGGCATGGAGAAACATTGTTCCTGGGTTGCCTCCAATTATTCTTAGATGTACTTCCAAGCTGGCAAATGCTGTGGCTTCGGGGAACTATTTGGCTTCTGGGCAGGTAATGTTTCATGACCTATGAACCCCTTGATTAGTATAATGTTGTACCTGTGCTCATATAGTTAATGGCTTCGGTACTTGAGGCTTGTCACCACTAATTGAATATCCTTATTGTATCTGCAGTCTTGTCCCTCGGATCTAGTGGTTTGATTCTGGTTTAGTTGTATATAATAGGTCAAATACAGATGTCTTAAGCGAATCCAAATCTAAAAGAGAATTTTTTTTTTAATCTAATTATATGCAGCTGAAAATAGGGAATGTTGCCCCTTTGTTTCATGATTACTCGGCACTGTGCATTTCTTGGGGGAAATATGCTAAATCTAAGCGCATGATATAATATTCTGATCTGCACTTTCATGGAATTGTCTTTTCGATGCCTATTAAGACGTCTTATAGTTATGATCTTCGTTTGGGACGTCTTAATTTATAACATTGTTGCACATGAATCAACATGTAGTGCCGTGATTGAATTATGAACTTCAATAATGTTTTTTCTTGTTGGTAATTGTTATCGTAGAAGCTCGTTGCTTAAGCCAGTATTTTAGCTATTTTCCAAACTCTGTAGATATTTATGAATCCTCGGCTGGGGTTGAAAGACTTTTATTTTGTCTATGATATGCACCATTTGTTAAAGTTGGGTGTCACCTAGGTTTAATGGGTGACTCTTGTAGTTTCCCCTAGGTTTGTATGTGAAAATTTTGGGGCCTAGTTTCTTCTGCTGTAGCATGTAAGGGCTCATGTTTAGCTAAAAAAAAATCAATGAGGAGAGATAATACACGTTTCCTGAACTGATCAGCAGACAAATTTCTTTTTTGATCCAAGTGCCCTTTATAGACAGTTTCATAAAATTGTCAAACCTATATATGAACGTGGCATTCCAATGAATGTGTGATTATATGAGAATTAGTCTGGTTTGGGTACAATCATATCAGCACTAATGCACTAGATTTCAGTAGAATTCCTAGATAGACGTGCTTAGGCTGGATTAGTACTAGGATGGGTGACCCCCCCCCCCCCCCCCAGTAGTCCTCATGTTGCACCCTTGTTTTAAAAAAGGACCAAGAATTAGTCTGGTCCCACTTTTTTCTTAATTGAATTTGTCAAACTGTACAATGTGGTTATCCTATTTGGGATTGGGGGTTTACTTACCTGCTGTATAAAGAGAATGCTTAGTATGTTCTTCCATTTCTTTTATAAAAAAAGAAAAAAAGAACTGGCACTCTTAGCAGGATATACGATGCCCTGATGGATGAGAGACATTATATACGGGAGCTTGGTGTTTGTTGTCTGTTACCTTGAAAATTGTACATTTGGAAATAAGAAAGTGGGACATAACCAAGAATGAAAAAGATAACGGATTTGAATGGACTTGGATGTTTTTAGTCATTCTTTAGCGACTGGTTCCCTTTAGGATATACAAGAATGAAGAGTAGTTTGGTTATTAACTAGTTACTTGTTTTCTGATCAGGTAAGAACGAAGCTTGTGAAGCATTGGCTTCCGGTGTTGGCTGCATGCAAGGATAATGTGGCTGTTATGTTGTCAAGCCAAAAATCAGCTTGCCTTGAACTGGAAGAAACATTCTTAAAAATAATATCCACACTTCCCATGTCAGACTCACAAAAGTTATTGCAGCAGTGCCTTAGCTTTTCAACTCGAAATGTTGAGGATAGCCCTCACCTCTTTTCTGCTTTTAAGACTTGGTTTAGACGCGCAAATCGACCTTGAAAGGCTGTCGACTATAGCCAGTGATGTATGTATATAGGTCCTGGCTGTTCCTGTTACATGTGTCTACTGTCTGGTGGATATTTCGACTCATGAACCCTTAATTGTGCAAAAAACATAAGACTTAAGTGCTATGTTCTGCAGTTGCTGGCTGTTACTTTTGATGGCTACTATTTACTGTTTAATTAGGCGCGGGTCTTGAGAGATATTCATCGTGTAAATATTCTTACTTGGAACTTGTGTTTGTTTGTGTATGACAGTGAAGCCTTGTAATTATGCCCTTTTTATTTTGAGTAGTGCTACTGTCGTAACAAGATTTTCATAACAAAAAAAGAAGAGATCAGATGGCGAATAAAGATGGTTATAAAACATGAAACAAAGACTCAGGTAGCAAGCGATTGTCTTATTTATAAACCTAAATCATAACAAAGCAATGCTTTTCAAGGGAAAGGATCATAAAAGAGTGAGGCGAAATGTCTGAGACTGAGAATCATCATCATCCTGTTGTGCATTTAGGAGAGAACGTAACTGATGTGTTATTATGATTGTTAGCTTTTGTTGTTACTAGACAAAGAGGGGAGAGAGAGAGAGAGTGAGAGTACAAAGGTCAAAGCACGCGCCTTAGGAAGTTTCGGGTGGTTCCTTGGTATGTTTTTACCAGTAATCCGACCCCAATTCCAAGTCCAACACAGACGCTTAGGCCAATGCCGACACCTACTCTCACTCCAGCATTAAACCATGATAGCTCTTCATCTTCTCCACATAAATACTCCATCATCTGATGGTTGATCATGTATTCTTCGTTTTCTGCTTTGTACTCTTGCTGCTCCTTTGTTGTTACCTGCATCAATCATATCGTTAAGAAAACGTTGAAAAAATAGCTCACACTTTATCGTAGTAGTGGGGGTTTCATTAGATTAAATGTTCAAAACAGGCGTCAGCATACTCCAAAGTAGTCACATATTGTTGATTATTATGTCATCTAATTCCACTTGTTTCTTCTAGTTTTTGTCTGTAAGTTTCTTAATTTTTATTATTTCATTAGTAGTATATGATTGACAAGTATCTAGTCTAGTAGTACCATTATTATTATGACCATTAGTTGTTAAAAGTGAGCCCTTTTTTTTTTAGTCTGGATGGATCATCCATGTGAGACCCATTGGGCAAACAGTCTCAGAAAAAAACAGAGAACACTGATGAATATTTAGCTTAGAAAAATGTGCCGCAGGCCTTTTGCTTTCATGTGGGAGCAAAGATAAGTTTTTTATATACCTGTCATATAATGCTCCTTCCAAGATAATTGCCTTAGGATAATCATAATTACACTGAGGGTTTTACCTGGTGGTCAAATGATTGTAGTAGACCATAAATTGTATTGAAAAACAATCATTATTGATCAAGAGGGCCGTTTTTTTTTCATTCCCATATGGGACTTACAAGACTGTAACGTAACGTTTACTTCCCGGTGCAATGCTAACTTGGTATAACATTAAACTAGTTGGATTGTTAATAGATCAAGGGTAAGCAATAGAAAGAAAAGATTCACTGCTGGTAATCTGAAATGACTTATATTCCGGATGAAAACAAAGTGCGGCTTATATTTATATTTTGGGACGAAGGAAGGTAAAGGTAGTACCTGCATAGATGAGTTATCAGTCTTGTTTTCAGCAACTTCATATTCTGGTATTGATTCAAGCATAGCTTTCCTTGTTTGCTTCCTCTTCTGACCAAGCTGTATAGTTTTTGTCAGTATAAACGGGCTGCCTGAGAAGCTTCCGGCGACATAAACCTCCATCACCGGAGATCCTTTGACAAAACCACCCATTGGTGGTACTACCATATCTGACTCACAGCTTATGCTCCAGGAAGAGTCCATGATTCTTGATTCTCCGGCGAACCCATTTGAACAGAATTGTAACGCACCGGATAGCAAAAGGACATCATTTTGAAGAACCTCAAACTTCACACTCCCTGTCGTTCTTACAGTATCAGTACTCACAAATGTAACTTCCTCTGTTTTCTTATCGATCCTGTCTCTCCTCAAAAGGGCTGATAGTACTCCATCGTTTTTGACACCGTTTAGCTCCAAAAGGGTGTTGTGATTTAATGGAATGTGATTGAGGGTAAGAAACTCTGGAGTTGAAGAATCAATTTCACATTTGCTGATTCTAAGGTAAAAGACTCTTAAATCAAGCCATGATAAAGAACCCTTCTTGCTCATTACCACCTTGGGATTGTGGTTGTTGCCATTTTCAAGCACCCCATTCCCGTTGCATTTACCCTTCTGGTAATAACTTCCCATTTACAAAACACCTTTTTTTCTTCAACGGAATTCTTCTACAGACAGAGGCGTTAACGAGAAGGCCTGGAAACAAGCCATCATATTACTTCCAAGGGAAAGCATTTCAAAATGTCTTCAAGAGTGAATTATTATCTATCTGGAAACTTTAACTGACCAACTTTTTCCAGTTAAATTGCATGACTGATATATATCATATACTCTTCTAAAAACAGGGGAGAATATCTAGAGATTGAAGAAAATGAAAAAAAGGGTGAAAGAAGGTAACTGGTAAGAAAAAAAAAAGCTTGTTTGGCAGGAAAAAGGAGAGAAATTGGAAATATTGGAGTAAGTAGAGAGTGAGGAAATATGGGGAAGAAAAAGGGGATTGAGAAATAAATAAGGGTGATGCGTTGAGAAAAATGACACCTTAAAGGGGGAGGAAACACGTCGTCAGGAGTAATAAAGAAAGAAAGAATGCGTCGGAGGACATTGTCGTTTAGCGAAGAGGAAGAAAACAAAGCATCACGGAAGCAGAGGTGGTCTGAAACAAACCAAACGAAACGAAAGGAGGAGCACGTGGAAAACTCGCCCTTTTGCTGCCACCCATGGTGCTTGTGTAATCTTCTCAGTCAAATTTTACATTCTTTTTTTCTTCTTTTCTTCTTTTCTTCTTAATATGCAATGCAACTATCATAATTATTAAATTAACATAATATGCTTCTACATGCATCATTGATGATGGTGGAGTCAAGTTTTAGCAATATTTTGTATTTCATGATCAATGTGTAAATGTAAGTTGTGTCAATTTGATCGTGGTTGTAACATTTATTGATCAAAATTGTTAAGGCGAACACTCTATCCGACATGTTACTAAAATGACATTTTATAGTGGCATTACGGTTCTGTTTTTACCCTACTAAAGATCTACTTTGGCATAACACATGTTACTTAACATATTGCTAGTTTTAGATTTACTTTGTACATATTTCATCTAGCCACTACACATACTACTTTTTAAAACCATCAATTGACTCATGAAACACAACCTCCCTTTTCAAACCGACTCCCTCCTCCCCAACCTCCATGGCTACAACCTACAAGACCTTCAACATACCTTCTTCCGCCGGTAGAAGCCATTCACGCCACCATTGATCCTCCAACGACAACCACCCATTCATCTTCTTCTTCTTTGATCAACCCATGTTCATTCTCAACTAGTGAACCCGCTTCCCTTTCCTTCCTTTGATTAACTAATGTTGGCCGACCTTTCTTCAACTACAAGTGATCGATAGGAGGAGATTTCATTTCAATACTTTATTCCGTTTGTTTCTTATTTCTTTTCACATTTATTTCATTTCTATCGTTTGTTCTTTTTACCCAATTATGACAGAGAGAGTAGACTAGTTGGTAGCATAGTTCTTGTAGCCTCTTGTAATGTTTCGTTTTTTTTCCTCTCTACGACGTCATTCGGTTGAGGATTCTTAGGTGCAGCAGAGAATTCATGTTTGAAACCAATTTCATTCATTGCAAAAATTGAATACATTAGATTGAATGAAACCTCCATCTCTCACTTGTAATTTTAATCACATTGGTTTTGTAGGAGTTTTAAACTTGCTTTACAAAAGGTTGAAAGGCTTCTGACACTGTCACTCCTATAAATATAATCCAAAAAGATAGTACAAAAGAGAAACCATCTACAACTACAAGGACAAACAATTAATGATCGTCAACTAGGCTCAACGTTCTACTAGGTCCAAATAGATGTACTACATGCAGTACATCCAAAACATGATTTTTGAGGTAATATCCACTTTAGCCTTAAAAGATGTTCTATGTTGTTTACCCCTCCATCAAGTATACACAATGCAACTTTTAACATAAAATAATGGACTTTGATCTTTTCCAATGTATTTGACCGTTAAATACTACATTACACACATAACGATGTTGTTTCATATGTAAATCACACGAAATATCATATTGTTTTATGTATTATTTTTTGCACTACAAGATCAAGTGCATTGGAAAAGAGAAATTTCGAAAATAACATAGTTTTGTGTTAAGATTGCACTGGATCAAGTGTACAGGAGGGATCCTATGTACTACTTTGAGGTGTCTCTAATCTCTATATAAAATAGGCGCCAAAATCCGGTCTCCTTTTTTATTTTGTGTCACACACAAATTTGAGAAAGCAGAAACTATCACATTTGCATTCACGCACCTAAGCCAAGAGAAATGGCATTCTCAACTTCCCTGCTTTTTCTCTTCACTCTCGTCTCTTTCAATTCTTTAACCACCACCGTCCAGCAGCCTGCCCAACCACCGGCAGCACCACCGGCTTCCCTCATGAACGCCGTGGAGACTCTCTCAAATGCTCACTACAATGCCATGGCACTCACTCTTGAAGTCCTCCTCCTCAATCAACCCCAATCACTTATCCCTTTCCCTGGTAATCCTCTTTCCCTCACCCTATTTTCTCCGCCTGATTCCGCCTTTATCTCCTCCGGCCAGCCTTCCCTTTCTCTCTTGCTTCTCCATTTTTCTCCTCTTTCTTTCTCTCAAACTGCCCTCTTTTCTCTCCCTTATTATTCTCCTATTCCCACTCTTTCCCCTTCTCACACCCCACTTTACATCACCACCACCACCACCCCGCCTTCTTCTACTTCTAACTCGTCCGAATTCTCCATTAATGGCGTCAAATACTCTCCGTTGCCTCTTTTTGATGATGGGTTTGTAGTGGTCTTTGGCATCGATGACTTCTTCAACCCCAATTTCACTTTCTTGCATCCAACACCAACAATTAACCCCGATAATCCCAACCCCCCTGTTTGTAATATGGAATTCACTACTACTTCCAGGTTTCTTGAGCCGTCATCAGTCTTGAAATCACGGGGTTTTACAATAATGGCTTCGTTTCTTGACCTACAATTGATTGGTTTTATGGGTTCCTCTACTGACATGAAATTGACTGTGTTTGCTCCAATTGATGAGGCGTTGGTGGAGTACTCCGGCAATTTTCTTGAATATTCATCACTGTTCCTGAGGCATTTGTTGCCTTGCAAGATTTCTTGGAGTGATCTGATTGGGATTGCAAATGGTACTACTTTTGATCAAGGATATCTACAAGGCCAAGGGTATAATAATAGCATCAAGATTGAGAAGCTAGAGGACTACACTGTAATGGTGAATGGAGTTAAAATTACTGCTCCCGATATGTACAAGAACGAGTCGATCGTCATTCATGGCCTGCAACAGCTGATTCCTGTTATGGATACAGTACTGGATGAAGAAGAACAGCCGGAACAGATTTCTCTGGTGAAATTGTTGAAGAAACCTGATAATAATATGTGTATTCCACCCAATAATGGTGAATTTTGAAGTTTCTGGAATTTGTTAGCATGTGTTGTACATTCATGTATTTTGCTTAGACTCTGTATTTTGATTCAAGAATCTTGATGTCCACAATTGGAAAGGGATTGTATGACTTTTCTTCATGAATATAGATTGCATTTTGTGGTTAATTAGGCTTATTATGCCATTCCTATGAATAAAGTTCACACTGCTGAAAGTGAAAATATCAATATCTATTTATCTGAATCAAAGCATTGTTGATTCCTCCAAACCAGTCATATGCATAATGAATCTATGTTTTTGCTCTTTGGAATATATGGAAAGACAGTATAATGACTCTGGTTTCAACATGAAGAATAACATAAGTGTTGAAGTGTAGGGAGATCTACCATATATCTTGCTAATGGATATATTATTTGTTCGTTTTTCGAATCTTCTAACTTGTGTTTTCAAGCAAAGTCATTGTATAGCTTGGGAAGCTCCCCCGGATGGGTGGATGAAATGTAATACAGATGCAAATTGTTTCTAGGAGGGGTCAAATGGAAGGGGTAGAGTTGCAGTGTGAGGTGTTATTGCTGCATGTCACATGCACCGTTAACGCCACGAGGGCGTATGCCGTAGTCGCAGTTTTGCATCGTGTTCATGACTACCTTATCAATGCAATTTCCTTAAATATGTCAAGCGTCTTTACTTGCTAGCTACGTTTTATGTTCGTTCATGAATATCAATTATCTACTTTAAATTCCGACTTAAAGCGCCAGAGAAACTTCACATGATCAACACCCTTTGTTTTGTTTTGAGCCTATCGTAGGTCTTTATGCTTACAAAGCAACTTATTTGGAAAGCATTATACACAATTTATTATTAACTTGACAATCTCAACAAGTATATGTTATCCACAATACATAATACCATTTGTATAATCAAATGCCAAATTCTGAAAATATACGGAATCATTAATTCCGGTAAATTATCATCGAGATTTTCATATTTGGGTCATAGAAGCAAATGTTTACTTGAATCACAACAGGGGCGACGTGTTTTGTCAATTTTTATTTTATTCTATTCAATTTATTTTTCAGAGATATTGGAAACGGAAATTTTCACACTAAAGCAACTGGTTTCGTGGTTTGATTCTAATTTAATAAAATGTTTATATTTAATCAACTGGTTTCGTGGTGTAGTTGGTTATCACGTCAGTCTAACACACTGAAGGTCTCCGGTTCGAGTCCGGGCGAAGCCAACTTTTTATTTTGAGTTTTGAAAACGTTGGTGACTTTGCTTTAATGCTTTTTGTTTAAGAGAAAAACTTTCTGAGTCCATATTTCTAATTTCTTTTTTTTTTTTTTTTTAACTTGTAGAAACCGCACAGCTATGCTTATTAATGAGAGCAAACAAAAAAAGATATTAATGTGTACTATTATGTCTTGTATTATATGTTCCTGTTGTGAAAAAACAGAGAATATTATTTCCTTGGCCAATCGGGAATAGATTTACAAATAATACAATATTGAGCTGAAGAAAAATAGCACATATGAAGGGAAAATTAAACTCAAACTATGCACTTTCTATTATGGTTTAAATAATGACAAAATTGGTTTGAAGAAGAAAAACAAATCACAAAAGTGTGAAATCAAAACCATATATATGAACACACCAAGTCTTAGGGAACATCCTTTGGTATGTTTATTGATACATGCAGCCTCTTTTTTTCACAAGCATCTAAAAAGGACAGTAAATTATGATTATAAATATAAATTGGCATATAAAATAAACATTTTCTTATAACGACTGCATCGAGTAATCACAAACTGATGGAGTATATATATATACATATTAAAGGGGAAAATGAGGTGATTGTTTTATCTTCGTGTAAATTATTATTTTGGACATTGTTTAGCCGCCCACTATTGTTGAAAATTTAATAAACAAGAATCGAACGATGACACCGAATCTCCGAAGCACGCAAAATGAGCCCCTACGAAGTCGCTTGAGGATCAACCGAAAATCATAGGGGTGTTGAGACACTCATGAAAAATTCGATGATTTTTATTTCGAATGTGTTTTTCATATATGCATTGAGTGCCTTTTATAGGCAAGTAAATGATTCATTCGAATGATTGTCTCCCTTCACGAAAACAAACATTTTTCTTCATCCATAAACTGCAACTTTTCAGCATTGTTGAGGTGCAACACTTCACAATGTATAGGTGCATTACTTCACATTGCAAGGGTGCAACACTTCGCATGTAAATGCCGAACCCCGTTTTGTTACGACAACGTTTATCTGTACGACGACTCAAATGTAAACGTTCACAATTATGTAATTTATGAAAAATATCTAACAATTATTGCCACTGCTAACTAATTATATACGAGACAACTTTTCATAATTTTGCATCATATCTCTATTTACTCTTAATACAAATATCACTAACAATCACAATAAACATTGGAGTTGATGTGATGACGTTATGCTCTAGTGGCCAAAGCCAAGGCTCAAGGACCAAGATGTCCTAGGTCCCCCCCCCCCCCCTTTCTAAAAAAAGGGTGTGTGAGATTGCGATTTCGTCTTCATAAGAAAATATTGGTTTTGTGTGTTTTCATGTTCATTTTTATTCGTTTTTGTTTAATTGAAGACTTCATCGACACATTTACAAAGTGGGGTGACGAGGAGTGTGGCGAATGGTATGGGTGTGCGTTTGCGGTGGTGACGGCGGCGGTGCGATGTGTCGCGGCGGGTGACAGCGGATTTGTAGGTTGTGCTATATTGGTGGTGGTGGTGGTTCGGGCAGTGTGCAGTGGTGGGAGGTGACGATGATGGTGTGGTGTGTGTATTGGTGAGTGATGACAATTGAGTACTTTGGTGGATTGTGACCAGTAGTGGTGGAAGATAGTGGGAGGGGTGGTAGTGGGGGTAAGTTATGTCTGAGCATAGGGCAAATGGAGGTAATGTGGGTGGTGGCAGTGATAGTGGTGTGGTAGGTGAAAGCGGAAGGTGTGGTAGTTGAGCGGATGAAGGTGTGGGGTGACGATACAAGGTTTCACCCCTCCACGTGTCGTTTTCTAGTTGGTCTCCATGATATGGATAAGAGTCAAGGTCTGCATGTCGATGCCCAGACTCGAGGCTACGATGGTCGATATACAAGCAGTGTAGGACGAAGGTCCTATCTCGACCATCGCAAATCGGTGAGGTCGACGTGGAGGATGGAGTCCGCACCAGCTACGAAGGCCCATTAATTATCAGCGTGGTAATTTGGGCAAAGGGCAAGGCCCAGTAAGGTTAAATGTGACAATTGCCTAAACCGACCTAATATTAGGGTTAGAGCATGCATTATCACTATAAATACCATGTTGCAGGAACTACGTAAGGCTTGATTCCTGAAAAAATACATGATACGTAGGCAATCTAAAACAAGCTCTTAGACTCAGCCGCAAATCATAAAACCTACAACACGTTCTTAGGGCATTAGAATTTTAGGTGTTCACCATTAGATTTATCAAGGCCCGGATTAATTAGATTTATCCGGATTAATTAGGTGACATAATTTGCCATCGTCATAGGGTGGTGGTGAGATGTGGCGAGAGTGGTGACGGGATACGTGACGACGGGATGTGGTGTACAATGAAGGAGGGCGGTGGTTACCGTTTAAAACCGGACCAAACCGGATTTTATATGTATACATACATACATATATATATATACACACACACACATACCTACATCTATTAATACTTTAAAACATCAATGTGCTTTTTTCGGTCCAACTCAACTTGTTTAAACTTTGTAATTGTAATGCATTAATGATCAATTACTAATCTCATATCCTAAAGATTCATATTTTGTTGATTATTTAAGAGATTCTCAAGTACATGTCAGTTCACAACTCACCACCGCTAACTCTTTCTTCTCTTTCTACTTCCTCAAGCACCAATATTTGAATTATGTGAATACTTATTTGTATGACTTACTTCTTTAATGATGTTGATGAACTTAATCATGGACATTTTACGATTTGTTCATTTGTTAGTTTTGACATCTTATATAAATAAATGCATTTATATACATTAGTTTTATATAAGTTTGTCTTTTATTTGCTTATAATTAGATTATGTTGGACAACGACATTGTTGAGATAATCAAAGCGGAAAAAACCTGAAGCGGACGTACGTTGGTGGTGTCGATAGTGGTTTATTGCAATGGTGTCGCCACGGCTATGACGGTAATGATTGATATTTTATCACTAAATCTGTGTTTTAAAATACATTTCATTAGCCAACAAGACAATAATCCGGTGCCTGCAATTTTTTTTAATTTTCTTTAAGGAAAAGCTGTAATTAATTGTGTGTGCATATATTTCAAATCGGTAAAAAAAAAACCAAAAAAAAACCAAATATAAAACATATACCGATTAAAACCACCAACAGTCTTCTTTTTGGCTCGCCAGATCGACCTCAACCGGAACCGGGACTCCAAGCTAGCTTCCCAAACTTCACTCCCCTCTTTGCAGTTATCGATCTCCAATGGCCTCCATTTTAGCCCGCAAATCTGTCTCTCTTTTTCGTTCTCGTTACCTTGTACGTTTTCTCTTTTTACAACGACATTTTATTGCTAATTTTTATCGATTATGAACGTTTGTATTGCTTTCTATCTTTTTTTGAAACCCTAATTCGACCTTTTGCTGTAATTTTTATCTGATTGAAGGTAGACGATCTGTTTTAGATTTATTTACAAAAAAATAACAGATTTATTGTTGGGCGGTACATCTTGTATCTCAGAGACAGGTGAAATGGAAAGAAACCGATGCATATTGGTTGCGTAATCAGTGTATAATTAGCGGTTAATCTAGTGGAAATATAAAATGATAGACTCTTTCTTCGTGTGACGATCCCTCATCTAGCAATTGATTATAGGGACTTTCACTGAGCGACTTGTGTAGACCAATGAGGAGTGTCACACAAATGTAGTGCCATCATCACTTATGAATTGATCTTGCCTGAACTTCGAATTCCAATAAGTTGTTTGGGATGCCCTTTGAAAATTGTGTCTTTCTTTATTGAGCTTATGTGGGGTTAATACTCTTAACTCAAGAAAGAAATCATATGGTTTGGAATGGTAGGCTGCAGCAGGACAAGCAGGGCAGACTCCACATCGTTATGCTATGGTGACCGTGACCGGGGAACGTTCATTTGCCACCAAGCATTCTTTCTCTACTGACAAAGGTTTGATCTTTTCTCTCTGTTTTTGTGGATTCCTGCTTGACGAATGGAGGTAATTTTCTTACTTGTGATGTTGAATAGTCAAAGAATGACTAAAGTAACCAGCACAAGAGCTATGAGTATCCTGCAGGAATCCTTATTTCGTATAACAATGTGTTTCTTCTTTAAGTGCTGCCTTTTGATATTATTGTGAAGGTCTTGCATGTTTACTTTTACTTTTGAATCTGCTCATTTACTTGATGCCTAATAATATGATCATTTCCCTGGCAATGCTCTTTGTATTTTTGTATATGTGGGGGCGTGGGGGGCATGAGAACTGGTGGTATGTTCACTTCGACTTCAGACCTAGCGATGCATTTGGCTGAACTTTTCACTTTCTGAATTCGCAGATGATGAAGAAAGAGAAAAGCTCGCAAGAGAGATATCTCAAGATTGGAATTCTGGTAAACAGGTTTCCTGTCGTCTTGCACATGTTTTTTGTGTTGTTCGTTTTTTTTCTTTCCCATACTCCAGGATGACGATTTTGGTTTCTTCCCATCTGGCTGCAGTTTTTGAAAGGAGCATAAATACATTGTTTCTCACTGAAATGGTTCGGGGGATGTCGCTTACTCTGAAATACTTTTTTGACAAGAAAGTTACTGTAAGTTTCTGTCCTTGGTTTAATCAACTCCTCTTCCTTCTTATTTTATCTTTCAGTTTCTTTAATGCTTTTGCCTGTAAAATTTGTATTATTGGTTCTTACTTCTCAGTCCTTGATTATACTTTGTAAATGGTTTTTCTCCTATCTTCAAAGTAAACCCTTCAATTTTCCCGGAAATTTCTGTCGCAGTTTCTCTTAACTAGACTTCATGTCTGCCCAATGGTTAGTACTGAAAGAAAAACAATCATGGAGCCAGTAGGCGGAATGTTTCTTTGTGCCCACATGTTGAATTGTTGTGTTTGAATATGTAAATTAGTTGTCTCTCAAGAATTTGAGCTTTGGGGTAGATGATAATTTAACATAGTATCAAAGTAGAAGGCCACGAGTTCAAACCTCCTGTTTATTTCTCCACAGCAATTTATCTGTACTGGCTTCGCTTGCCATGTATCTGATTTTTTGTGCGACATTGGTCTAGTTTGGGGTCCACACGTGAGGGAACATGTTTAATGTGTATATTACTCACTTTCCAGTTTGCAAAATCTTGAGCTTTTGAAAGAGATAGGAATTAAACTGTACATAGTATTTGCATTGATTGACTAAATGTAATTCTGTTTTGTGTTTTGCAGATCAATTACCCATTTGAGAAGGGCCCTTTGAGCCCTCGTTTTCGTGGGGAACATGCACTTAGGCGATACCCAACTGGAGAGGAACGATGCATTGCATGCAAACTTTGTGAAGCTGTAAGAGCTTTGTAATATTCTTCTTGCTCCTGTGTGCTTTGCATTTTTAGCTGGCATCCTTTGTTCTTGTTTCTTAGATCGTAATATTGTTTTTTAGGGTATTGTTATAGTCATATCTCATGTACATGTGAATGTGTGTGCATTCAATAGCGATGATGTGGGTTGGGATCATGGTGTGCAAGTATGCTGGACTTATGGGATTGATTTTTCGCAGTGCCTAAAATTAGCAAGCAGGGTGTAGAATTTGTCCTGAGAACATGGTTTAAAATCCTGTAATGCAGGAGATTCTTGGATAGTGTCTGTATTACGTTGAGTCATCAGATGAGTGTCGTTTAGGCAAGAAGACAACAGTTCTTTTTGTCTTTTTACGCACGTGACTCATCTAATAGTGCGAGCAATGGAGATTCTTTATACAAGAATTCCCCTGTTGTGTGCCTTGCTAATTAAGTTTTTTTTAAACGTATATATAAATTCAATGGCATCAGATATGTCCGGCTCAAGCAATCACAATTGAGGCTGAAGCAAGAGAAGATGGGAGTCGTCGAACAACCAGGTTGGCATCTTGTCACTCTGTTCACCCTCATTTTGTACCTTTGGTATCTGCCTTTACTAGGAGATTCTTAAGTAGAGAATATCTCTATTGCACCGGGCAGCTGAATGGGTGGTATTTGTATAGAAAAGACGAAACATGTTTTGTCTTTTGTGCACAATGCCATACTTCTAACAACGTGGTTCAATAAAGACTCTTCTATACAAGAATTTCACTTGTTTAAAATGTTATTTCGTTCTTGATAGGTATGATATTGATATGACGAAGTGCATCTACTGCGGATTTTGCCAAGAAGCATGCCCTGTTGATGCCATTGTTGAAGGCCCTAATTTTGAGTTTGCCACTGAGACTCATGAGGTGTGTAAGAAATTTCTCATCCATGAAGTGAGATCATGGGGAACCTTTGATCTGAATTTGACAATAACTATTTTGTGTGTGTGTGTGTGTGTGTGTGTGTTTTACAGGAACTTCTGTATGACAAGGAAAAGCTTCTTGAAAATGGGGACAGATGGGAAACTGAGATCGCGGAGAACCTTAGGTCCGAAAGCCTTTATCGTTGAGAGTTGAATCGCTCATTATTCATATCGCAACGAGTTTGAAAGAATAAGTTAATCATCTTTTTTTGACTATGCTGGATGCCATGGCATAGAGGGACCTATTTCTGCATACTTGTATCTGTATTGTTATTGTATGTGTCCTATTTTATAAATATGTGCACCAAGTTGAAGCACATTTTTTGTTTTCTTCAAATTTTGCAAGCCACTGTATTTATTTGCATGACATTTGTTCTGTGATGGGAGTAGTCTTATGGTGCAATTGCAAATGAATGATTGTGATGCAATAAACTTATCTCCACACACTGTTATATATTTCATGTCCATTCACTTTTGTTTTGCCACTAGCTATAAAGCAATGTAAATATGCCCTGACAACTTTATTTAAATGACGAACCAAACATCACTTTTATAAAAAATATACTCCAACATTTGAATTTTTTTATTCATGAGTATATGTTTTATTCATTTTTTTCGAAGAAAATGTTTTAGTAATTGTTTTCTTATTATTTCATCTACGCTTTCATTTATGAAAACGCAAGTCCCGTATTTTCTTAATTTTTTTTATGGGAAAAAATAGATTCATTTAAACACTTTCAGAGGTACAAGCCATAATAACATGAGAGGGATGGAAGAGCTCCATTCTACACACCCAACTAACTTGAGACATTCCTTAGCTAAAAAATAAGCAGGGCGTTTCCCCTCTCTCTCTCTCTCTTTTTTTTTTTTTTTTTTGTTGTTGTTGTTGCTCCTAACGGGTTTCGAACGCTGTCTCCATGAGACGTTATAGTCTAACTCACCAGTAGACCGATGCACCTTGTGCGTCCTCTCTTTTAACAAAGGAAAAAGAAACTGAGACAAAACAAGGAAGTAAAGTACGACAATCACCAATAATACTGCCTGCAGATGATAAGTCTTCTGCAGGATAGAGAAGCCTTTGGTGTATAGTGAGTGAGTCCCCTTCAAAAGTCACTCTGAAAAAATCCCAAGAGATCGCATAGAAAATAGCATGGTATATAACAAGAACTTCTCTCTCAAGAACGTCATAAGCTCCATCAAGCTTTAAAGAGAAACAATTGTGAATTTTCCTTTCAGAATCTCATAGGATCCCTCCCACAGCTGTAGTTCTTAATTTTATTCCATGCATTTTCTATCTCCAACATTTGAGTTTTTTTTTAATCAAAATAAAATTAAAATGTCAAACATTACATTTTCTTGTATAATTTTTTCCGGCTATGAATACTGTTCATTAGTCTTAACATTCCCCTTTTTCTAAAAAAAATCAATTAAACACTGCTGCTCAAAAAAAAGAAAAAAATAACACTGCACCGTCTTTTTTATGAGGGGTAAAATAGGAACATAAGAGAAAAGTAAAGCAATTGCCCTGGAGCTAACATATCAGCGCTAGCATTACCGGGCTCCTTCTGACACATTACCGCCCGCTCGGAGTACCTATCAGAGAAGAGGAAGCAGCCTATCAGAGAAGAGTGTGACTATGGCTGAGGAGGCCGTGCTCGGATTCCTCGAAAATAATGAAGAGATATCCGATTCCGGCAAGTTCGCCGAGGAACGAGGGATCAACCACGACGACATAGTGAACATTATCAAGAGCCTCAATTCTTTCCATTTCGTCGACGCTAAGGTGAATGTTATTCTTCATCTCATTCTATTTCAGTTTTATTACGTGTTTCCTTTTTTTGGGCATCTTTTCCCACCATGTTTCTGTGATGGTGGACTTAGAATGATAAATGGTTTATTCATTTGAAAATTTGGTAATTAACCCAGGACATTAAGAAAGAAGGATGGGTTCTTACTGAAGAGGGCAAACAGTATGCTGTTGCAGGATCCCCTGAAGCTCAACTTTTCTCTGCTATCCCAGCAGAGGGTATGACTCGAGAAGAATTGCAGGTCTACAATTTTGTACTCTTTTTTCCCCAGCCAGCTGATGTATGATGTTGTTAGAATAGTAGGAAGTTAATTAATGCTTCTGGTGATTTTGCTAGTAATTTGGTGGTCAACTTAAAGGTTGTCGATTGTGATAGTGCTTTTATAGCTTCTCCTACCACCCCTATATTTTTCATGTTGTTTATTCTCCATTCCTCAGTTGCTTCTTTTGCCCCCTTCTTCCAAATTTAGTATTTTTTAAACTCTCCTTCATTTGCGGTCTTCAAGTATTTATTAAAAAATCAATGAACAAAATTTGATTTTATTGCAGGGGCTTTTTTTTAGTTTGCACCATCTTTACGTCAATGTATTCTATATTAGTTGTTTATCTTTATCAATGGTGGAACTCAAGCCTGTGATGTGTTGTTGATTTTCAAATGCAGAAAACGCTGGGAACCTCTATTTTCAAGATTGGTTGCCAACAGGCAGTAAAGAACAGATGGGTGGAGATAGGAAAGGCTCAGGTTTCTAGGAAGGTACTTTCTCTTATCAGACATAGCGAGTTGTAGTTTGTTAAGCAGACTAGGCTATTAGAGATGGATTTATGCCCGTGGGCCGTGTCCATTATATAGCATTCATTTTCAGGATAACCTTATTTGTTTTGTCGATTTTAAGGGTGGAGGATTTTGTTTGGTACTCCCTATGAGTAGAAATGCATTATCCTAAGAATAGTTTCTGGTGTACATTTTGCTTACTGGATTGTTCTATTGCTAGTTTAATGTGTTAATTTGCAGGTTGATAATGTTGAAGACAAGGTTAAGAATTTGCTTATACAAGTTCAAAATGGAGAGGTACTTTGTGTAACTTGTCCGGTTGTCCCTTTTGACCCCTAAATTTATCTCCCTTGAATTTATCTTTTTATGCACACTTGACATTTCTGCTTTCTCATCTCTTCCATTCTCTTCTTTCCTTCTTTAAATAGTGAATTGAGCTTCCCTCTGTGTCTGCTGATTTGATTGATTATGACATACTAGGTACTTGGTTCAGAGGATGTTGATGCTCTGAAGAGAAGAAGGCTGATTGCTCAGCAGTAATTACCTATTTCTTCTTCATTCCTCTCCCAAACCTAACTAGATGATCATATTCCTTTCAATTTTCATCCTCCTGTTTTTCACTAATGTCTTTCATGCTCACATCTTGGATTTTTTTATTTGAAGAACATGGAAAGGCTACTCAGTCAGGAAAGGCCCCAAGTATGCTCCAAAAAGGAGAAAAGCTGCAACAGATCTCACCCGAGAGACTCTACAAAGGTAGTAAGTGTAGTGTGAAAGACTGCAATTGATCATAAGAAACTGTTGAAAGATGGTGCCATTCAAAAAGTGAGAATATCTCTGCTTTGCCTATGAGATTGAAGCTAAAGTGCAAGATATGAAGCAAGGAGATCTCAGTGTCACCCTGTTCTACAACATGCTGTCTAAGTCTTGGCAACAGCTTGACAGCCTGGAAAACATTTCCTGGCAGTCTGCTGAAGATGCAAAGACTTATAAGTCTTTGAAAAACCAAAGAAGAATCTTCAAGTTCTTGATGGGACTTAACTCTAACCTTGATGATGTGAGGGGGAGAATTTTAAGTAAAAAACCTCTCCCCTCTATCAAAGAGGTCTTTGCTGATGTTAAACATGAAGAGAGTAGGAGGAAGCTCATGTTGAGTAATAATCCTCCTACATCTCTGGAAAACAGTGCTCTTTTTACTAAGAGTACTTCACTGTCTCAGTCCAATCAAAACCAGAAACAAAAGAACACCAGGCCTGTCGTGATCATTGTAAAAAGACTGGCCATACAAGGGAGACTTGCTGGAAACTCCATGGCAAGCCTCCGAATTGGAAACCTAAGAATTATGAAAATTCTGCCAAACTTGCTACCATTGAGGAACATAGGTCCGAAGCGAGTTTAGTAAAGAGCAAATTGAGGCTCTAAAAAGGCTTCTATCTCGCTCAAACTCCTCGGACCATCGCTTTCCTCATCGGACCGCAACAATGGCTAATGCGGGTGTGTGCTTTAATGCTTATACCAGTAATCATGTGATTAAAAATATATGGCGTGTTGATTCAGGGGCCTCCAGTCATATGACTGGAAACCCTGAACTCTTTATCAAAATCACCAAGTGTGAGTCTCCACACACTGTTAAAATTGCTGATGGGACTTCTTCCCAAGTCTCTGGCACAGGGGATGTGGCCATTAGTGAACAAATAACACTACAGAATGTCCTTTATGTTCCTAACTTGCAATGCAATCTATTGTCTGTTAGTAAACTTGTAAAGGACTCAAAATGTGCTGTTTTGTTTCATTCTAATGGCTGCCAGTTTCAGGATTTGTGCTCCAAGAGGGTGATTGGCAGTGCTAAGGCTTATTCTGGGCTGTTTGTTTTCAAGACTCACTTCACTGACAAGTTTTTTGAGGAAATTCCTAGAGGCCTAGCTAGTTTTAACATTTCTGTTTCCAATTGTAATCAGATTATGTTACTTCATTATAGGCTTGGTCATCCTAATTTTGTTTATATGAAAAATCGTATCCCGATCTGTTTAATGGAAAGAAAATTTCTGATCTTCATTGTGAAGTATGTCAACTTGCTAAACATACTAGGTCTATCTTTCCTTGTGGAGGTTACACTCCTTCTAAACCTTTCTCCATGATACATAGTGACATTTGGGGTCCATCTAAGAAGACTACAACATCTGGAAAGAGATGGTTTGTTTGCTTCATAAATGACCACAGCAGAGTCACTTGGCTATTTCTCTTAAAAGAAAAATCTGAAGTGGGTGGTATCTTCAAGGAATTCTGTGCCATGATCAGAAATCAGTTTGACACCAGAGTTCAAATACTAAAAACTGATAATGGTACAGAATACTTCGAAAGATCCCTCACTCAGTTCTTCTCTGAACAAGGGATATTTCATCTCAGTACCTGTGTTGATACACCCCAACAAAACGGGGTTGCAGAAAGAAAAAACAGGCACCTATTAGAAGTGGCTAGAAGCCTTATGTTCACTATGCATGTCCCTAAATATCTATGGGGAGAAGTTGTTCTAACAGCTACTTATTTGATTAACAGGATGCCTTCAAGGGTCCTAAAATTCAAAACTCCAATAGGGGTGCTCAAAGAAAGCTACCCTACATCTCAACTTGTTGGCAGTCTCCCCATGAAAGTGTTTGGAAGTACATGCTTTGTACATGTCCACTCCCAACACAGGGGTAAACTTGACCCCGGATCACCGAAATGTGTCTTTATTGGATACTCTTCCACAAAAAGGGGTACAAGTGCTACCGCCCCACTACAAGGAAAATGTACACCACTATGGATGTTACATTCTCTGAAAATATGCCTTACTACAACACTCTGATTCAGGGGGAGGGATTTGATGAATACCACAACTCTTGGAACATGGCTGTTCCAGGAGATGGTGATAATCAAAATCCAAACCCTAAAGATCAAGAGAATGGAACTACTGCCCCTGAAACAGGGGACATGGAACAAAGGGACTCTGGTCCTACCAATCACATAAGTGAACCTAATATCATTGTGTATACTAGAAAAAGGAAGGCTGCACACTAGAATCCTGAGATCTCTGAAAATGATTCTAGGTCTGATAACAGTTCACCTAATAAGGTACAAACTGATACTGAATCTATCACTGAAGGATCCTCAGATACTGACAAGTCTGAGGATTCCACTGAATGTGATGAAAAACCTATTGCACAAAGGAAGGGTACAAGGAAATGTACTGCTCATCCTTTGTACAACTTCATGTCCTATGATCAACTTTCACCACAGTTCCATGGCTTCACTTGCAGCTTGGACAAGATTAACATACCTAAAAATGTGTATGATGCTATGAAAGTCCCTGAATGGAGGGATGCACTTAAAGATGAAATGGATGCTCTCATAAAGAATAAAAACTCCGGAACATCACCGATTTACCAAAAGGAAAACATCCAGTGGGTTGTAAGTGGATTTTCATCGTTAAATATAATGCTGATGGAACTCTGAATAGGTATAAAGCTAGGCTAGTGGCCAAGGGTTTCACTCAATCCTATGGGATTGATTATCATGAAACCTTTGCCCCTGTTGCCAAACTAAATACCATCAGAATCCTCATGAGCATTGTAGTTAACCTTGACTGGTCTCTCACCCAACTGGATGTGAAAAATGCTTTCCTTTATGGGGACATCCAAGAGGAAGTCTACATGTCTCTCCCCCCTGGATTTGAGGACCTAGGGGAGAAAGGGAATGTGTGCAAACTCCAAAGGTCTCTTTATGGACTAAAACAGTCCCCAAGAGCCTGGTTTGGCCGATTCACCACTTTTATGAAGAAGAATGGCTTTAATCAATGCCATTCAGATCATACTTTGTTCACAAAGTTCAGATCTGGGAAAACTACTGTTTTAGTTGTATATGTTGATGATATCATCTTAACAGGAGATGATAATGATGAGATCAAGAACATTAAAACTGTTCTAGCCTCTGAATTTGAAATAAAAAACTTAGGCAATCTGAAGTATTTTCTTGGCATGGAAGTTGCTAGAAATTCTGAGGGCATTTCTATATCCCAAAGAAAGTATACCCTTGACCTCCTAAAGGAGACTGGTATGTTGGGATGCAAACCTGCAGAAACTCCTGTTGAACCTGGCCTAAAACTAGGGAATGAACCTGATAGTCCTCTTGTGGACAAAGGAAGATATCAAAGGCTTGTTGGAAGGCTTATTTATCTATCACATACAAGGCCTGACATCTGTTTTGCTGTAGGTTTGATCAGCCAATTTATGCATGCACCTACTGAAAGACATATGCAGGTGGCTGAGAGAATCCTCAGATTTCTCAAGAAGAATCCTGGACAAGGTCTTCTCTTCAAAAAGAATGCATCAAGAGGGGTAAGGATCTACACTGATGCTGACTATGCTGGGGATCAAACCAATGGAAGGTCAACTACAGGCTACCGCACTTATGTCTGGGGCAATCTTACTACATTGAGAAGCAAGAAGCAACATGTTGTTTCTAGGAGCAGTGCAGAATCAGAATTAAGGGCTTTGACTCTTGGTGTTTGTGAAGGAATCTGGGTGCAAAGGGTGCTTAATGAACTAGGTTTCAAAAATCCTGAACCCATTCAAATCCTTTGTGATAACACCTCGGCCCTAAGTATTGCAGAGAATCCTACTCACCATGACAAGACCAAACATGTTGAAGTGGATAGACATTTCCTAAGGGAAAAGGTTGACAATGGAGACATAACTCTAGTTCATGTGAAGTCCCAAGATCAAGTTGCTGATGTTCTTACAAAAGCTGTGTCTACACAAGTGTTTAACCATCTTCACTCCAAGTTTGGGAAAGATGGTGCCTATTGTATTAGATAATATTTATTTATCCTTTTTCCTAGTGCTAATTCCTGTCTTCTAGCTCTAAGTTCCAATGTTTTCTGTCTAAACAAGGATATTGAACAGTAAACTGTTTTTACTGTTCATAGCCGTTGCTTCTAGTTTATAGCCGTTGGAGGCTGTTCTATATATTGTAATTAGCTCCTTTCCTACCCGATAAGGAGTCTTAATCTATTGAAAGAGTTTTTCCTTTCTTTTCTCTCTCTATTCTTTATTTCTACAGAAACCTTGATGCTTGTTAACCAGAATGAAAGTGCAATATGCCAGATAATCGTGATGTATTAGCCATGTTACTTGATCGGTGGAATTTCTTTGATAATGTTTAGGTAGTGTTTTTCTGTCTGCTTTTTAGCTTATCATTCAATTTTACAGACAGAAGCTTTTATTTGAGTACATAGGTTTTATTATTGTTGGAATCATCTTTGTTTTGTTAGTCTTCAGTTAATGCCTATCTGACTTTGGTAACCTAAAGATGTCAAAATTTGTTTTAGTTTTTGTTTTTACTTTTACATGGATATAATTAATGTTTCTCTAGCTGATCCCTCATTTTTTCTGTGAAAGGTGTGCTATGCTGAAGCCTTTTATTAGTTTTAACATTTTCCAACAATCGTGCTTCATTCATTTCCTTAACATGCTTCATCCTAGATGTCTTTAGTTGTTTATGTGCTACCTTTTGATTTGTGCCTGTGGGTGAGTGATACTGGGCAAAAGAAGCAGTGTTATTCTTATGCTGTTTTCCTTATTGCTAAGGCCGTCAAGCCCCTGTAAATTCATGATGATTTGCATATATGTTCGTTTTTAGAAGCATTTTTCGCTATTTAAATCTGATCAGATACACATATATTTGTCTCTTTTCATTGTAGGGGTGATTGGAAGGAGTTAGAGTTTAAAGAGTATAACTTCAGTGCTAAAGGCCAGCCAGCTGAAGGTGGCCACCTACATCCGCTGCTAAAGGCAGGGCTATGAATGTTCTATTAATTAACTTGCTTTCCCACCCAATTCCCCCCTCCTTATTTTGTATCCCTTTCCTGAGTTGGAAGTGATATAGAGTAAAAACCTTGTCTGCAAACCTGTGGTTTGTTATTTGCATCGGTTTGTTGACCAGACATTGAATGATGATTAATGACAAATGGATTTTCGATGCTCCAGTACTTAATATATGTGGCCTTTAGAGATGCTACTTAGCTACTGCTTGTAGCACTACTTATATCTGAATTTGTCTTCGGGTTTGAACTACCACTCAGTTTATGACATATTGGGTCTTGCATATCTAGTCAGTGTCCAAGTCTCGGTGATTAATTTTTGTAATTTTGCATTGCTGTACCTGCAAGTACTGCGTCATGAGTCTTGCTTGGCTAACCAATACCTATCTCTTCACCATCATTATCACCATATCTAGCAATCTTGACCGAGCTACTTAATACCATTATGCCAGAAGAATCACAGGTTATCCTTTCAAGCCTCCACATGCCTTTGTATGAGATGTCAAGCCTTCTAATATCACATTTTAGTTAGTGTTCTTTGTTGACGTGCTGCCTCCGCTGGTGCATGCTTGTGCATTTTGCCTTGTGTTTCAAACTTAGCCCATGCATAGACCGCCCTTGAGTATTCGTGGTCCCTAGAATTATATGAATGACGTATGAGCCTGCATGTTTGTTTACAGCAAATTGAACTGTGTAGGTTGCTGTTGACACCTTGGGGATATTTGTGAATTTCTTATGTACCTTAGTATGTAGGCATTATATAAGTGTTGTCTTGATGTATTGTGCTTCTGTTTTAAACTGATAATGCCAGTTAATTGTTTTGTCATAGGTACGGCGTCAGATCCAGATGATCTTTCTCCAGATGGGGTATGGCATGATTTTTCATAAGTATTGATAGGCTTTGCTCCTTGAGTATATTTCTTTAGGCCTGTAACAGTTCTATTTACTTGGTGCAGGTTTGAGGAGATGCCTACTAACAATTTTGTTGAGAGCAGGTAGCATAGCTATGTTTTGTTAGTTCTTTTGTCATGCATCATGGTATTTGTTGCTGTCTTGGACACATGAATTAAGTAAATAAGAAAATTAGGAGTTGGAGCTTGATACTTATCTTTATAAGATGCAGAGATATGTTGATACTTCTGTGGTGACATTGGGACCTTGATTCACTTGTTTCTTGATCCTACCTTGACTTTTTTTTTTGCATCTTATCATCATTTGGAATGCATATGAGTGAAGGGCTAAACTGAGGATTTAATAATACTTCTGTTAGGCATGTCTTTGTGTTTTCATGATTGTGTTTGGCTTTGGTTAGACTTAACATTTTCTTTTGTACCAACCAACTTATCAATGAACTTGTTTTTTTATTTATTACATGGGTGAACCTAACAGCAATATAGAAGCTTCATTAGACATAGCAATTAGGGGGGAGTTGGTGACTCTATTGCAGATTTTGCTTATGTTGTCTAAGGTTACTATTGAAAGCTGAACTTTTTCTTGCCTTGAGATTGAGGGTAACTGAGTAATAGCTTCTCAGAGACAGTGTGCTCATACATTTTGTAATGGAGAAAGAATTTGATGCATGTACTATTTTCAAAGACAGCATGTGCATGCCTTCCTGCAAACTTTGCAATTTCTAGTCTATATAGTTCACACAAGGCATTATGTTCGACATATATATAGTTTGATGCATCTTTTTATGTCATGTATTGCAGCTTTTGGAACTTTGATGCACTTTTCCAGCCTCAACAACATCCTGCCCGTGATTCACATGATACATTCTTTTTGAAAGGTTTCTCAACCTCGTATATGCTTATTCTAATTTTACTCACTTTTAACCACTTGTCTGTTATAAAATTTAATTTTTTCATCAAATCATACTGACCTTTACAGAACCTTCCACTACAAAGACACTGCCTGAAGATTATGTTGGGCTGGTGAAGCAAGTTCATGAATCGGGTGGTTATGGGTCCCGAGGGTATGTATCTAGAAATGTGATCTAGTCCCTATCTGGATTCAGTCCGAGTGTTCCTAATTAGTTTGTTTTCTTTATAGCTATGTGTATGAATGGAAAAGAGAGGAAGCAAATAAAAATCTTCTCAGAACACATACAACTGCTGTTTCTTCAAGGATGCTCTATGCTCTTGCACAGGTACACTCTTCTCACCATTGTTGAAGTATCCAACTATGTTCTATATCTTTTGTCCATGATGTTGTTTCAGCAAGTAACCGATCTTCTTTCCTTGCTTTGTTTTGTGCCCTTTCTTTTTATCTGATAAGGCTTTTGCAAGATGGATGTATATTGCGTTGAATAAAGAAATACTATTTATTTGCTATTGTCAAAAGTTGGGCAGGGCTGTCTAACATCCGTGTTTCTTAAGTTTAATCCAGCTTAGTGTTGGAAGGGGTATACAACTGCACTATTAATTGTAAATGAATCAGGGGACCAGTATGAGCGAAATAACTCTTACGAGAGGGTGACTTGTTGTGCATATTAGGGGTCATACCTTGTACATAATACAAAGGAAATCTAGGCCTCTCATGCTTGATTAAAAAAAAAAAGATTTTCAAAAAACAATTATTGTCCTCTGTCCTTGCAAAAAAGTACGTGGAACATGATTTCATTTACCAAGTATATGAGTAGTTGTTTGTCGGTGAATATAGTCCATTGTCAAGGAGAAACAGCAGGACAATGGATCTGAGCCTGGCTTGCCTATCAGATCATAGTATTTGTTTGCGTGCTTGAAAGTATGCAGTTCACGTAGTGGGAAAAGTCATTGAAGTAAAAAAGGGGAATTTTCGGGCTAGTTGCTATTAAGAATGAACATGTTGAAAGGGGAGCTTTAACATTGCACTAGACGGCACATGTTCCAGTAACAGAAACAGCTTATAGAAATACAGGACAATGTCGTGTATATTCGGCCTAAATGGCCAGGCCCAACCTGAACCCAACATAATCAGTCTGCGTGCATGCATATGGCTGTTTTGCATTTACAATAAACGTTCTGGAGATGTGAAGACTATTCAATGTGTCTCCGTCCATTCTGTGGCTTCAGATTGTTCCACGGTGTCATTCTACAACTTTGGATGTGATCTTGTGAAACAACGGTGAAAACTTTTTAAGCAGTTGTTGTATGCTTCTAATGAGGACCAGAATAAGCTGTTGTACATTGCAGGGTGACTTTTGCAAGCTTAAATGTACATATGCGCTCAGTCGTCTTTTAGACTTTTTATTGGTCTCTCCTGTTTATGGGGCAGGGGATAGTAGTGGGTTGTGTATGTTGTTGGAATAGTGTACTCCAAAGTGTTGTTTGTAGATAGTTGTTAATCGCCTAATAGTATAAAAGCTAAAGAACTTCCCTTCTACAGAAACCATTTACTCCCAAAAAGTACTACTCCATCGACCGGGTTTTCCGAAATGAAGCTGTGGATAGAACACACCTTGCTGAGTTCCACCAGATCGAAGGTACCATTTTTCAATGTTTACATGATTGTTCAGTTGGTGGGTGTGTCGGGAGGGGGGAGGGGGGAGGGGGGGGGGGAGGATTACATGCTATGTTTATGACATTCCCTTTCTTTCCCCCCGTTTCAAAAAGTATTCTGCCTTTGTCTTTTTCAATGTAGTTGTTGACTGTGATAGTATTAGTATATTGTTGAAACTTCATGTCTTTATACAGGCCTTGTATGTGATCGTGGACTTACACTTGGTGATCTGATAGGGGTTCTTGAGGACTTCTTTGCACGTTTGGGTAATTACCTTTTATTGCATTTTTACCCTCTTCCTCGAGATGTTGTGCATAACTGGGAGCATTTTCGGCAACAGATTGTCCTTTTTAATATTTGAGTTTCGAGATATGAACAATTATACTGCCTATCAACATTTTGTAACATTATATGAAAGAAAAAGACTTGTTATTTTAACCAGAAGTAGTTTGAGCCATATTTATTTCATAAAAAAAAAAAAAAGTTGCGAAAATTGTAGCTAGAAAAGCAATGGTATTTTGGAAGAGAGTAGAGAGAATAAAAAGGAACGGACTAGGGATCAAAAGGCGGTTTTTAAGGGGCTTCTAAATGCACCATACCTACCACGACACTTTACTGAAAATGAACTTCAAAATGTCGATTGTCGAAATTGATTATATGGTGTATATTCGACTTTTAGAATCAACTTTACCATCTGTTGAGCGTATAGGAATGTCCAAGCTTCGTTTCAAGCCTGCTTATAATCCATATACCGAGCCAAGCATGGAAATCTTCAGGTAAGATTAGCTACAAACAACTCTGCAAAGTTCGCATCCTATGTGTGTGTGTAGGCATTCAATGTTACTAATAATAATATTCTGTCTTGCTCAGTTATCATGAAGGTCTTAAGAAATGGGTAGAGATCGGAAATTCGGGAATGTTCAGACCTGAGATGTTGCTACCAATGGGGTTGCCTGAAGATGTCCATGTCATTGCATGGGGCCTCTCCCTAGAAAGGTAAGCTGCTAATGCTGTTCTTACATCTGAGTTTTAAGTGCAATAATAATGACAGTTAGGGGTTGACAATACATAAACTTTTCGTTACCATTTGTTTTTCAGCAGTTGTCATTTTAAGAAGCAAGTTATATTCAATTTGCATGAATGAGGAGCTAGTTGGAAACTGATGCAACAATATTGTGTTTTTTTTTTTTCCTCATACCAGGCCTACAATGATTCTGTATGGTATAGATAATATCAGGGATCTCTTTGGGCATAAGGTAAAAGTCGTATGCTTCTTTGTGGTAATGACCAAGTAGACGGACTATATATACAAATTACCCAGATAATCATTACTTACTTTTGGTCTGTTTTTTAATTTCTCAGGTGGACCTTGGTCTTATCAAGAGAAACCCTATTTGTAGCCTTGGCTTCTAGCAGAATGGACCAATTTGGCGATGTGGCTAATTTTTGAAGTAGTTATTATATTTGAACAGGTGCAGCAATTACATGTATCCGAAAGAAATGGCAACTCTGAAGCCTCTAAATATAGTGGGACTGCTATGGCGAAAATATTGAATCAAAACTTGTAATACTAGTCTTTTTTTTCATGCAGACGATTAGATATTTTGCACATTTCAAGGCCTGAATGTCAGATGAACCTCTCATTTTTAATAATTGTATGATATAACGCTATAATTGATTTCTTTTTATGGAAGGAAAACTCCACCTGCGGCTGCCCCCCACATCTTCAGCCTTTGGGAAAAATGATGGGTTCGTTGTACCTCACTCATTTAGGAGTTGTTAAAATCACAACCTTTTTGAGCACTCAAAGTGCAAACATGTAGTTGTATTTGGTTAAGTTTGAATAACACGATGAATCGTATACAACATAATCTTTACTGGTAAGTATTTACAAAAAATTCCTAAGAATTATGGAGTGTACTGGAATTAGAGGCTGGGTTATAAATACACCTATGAAGAAGGGCTAATAATTCAATCCTTATGCAGTTATTTCTGCAGCTTTTGAATTAGTGGGCAGGATCGTCAACTGTAATATCATCAATGCCACCGCCATCCGTTTGAGATTCTAACAACTCTCTTACTTCTCCTTTTAAGCCTAATTCAAATCTTCTCCGCCTTTCCAATGCAGCACTAACCCGTTGATCAAATTCTTCATCTGTGTCAGTCAACATGTAACGCAGCTTGAAGTTTACTCGTTTTTCCAACATTATTTTATGCCTTGGTATTATTCTTTCCTCAAGAGAATAACTGAAGAACCTGCAGTGAACATGTTTTCATTTATTTAGTATACCAGCTTAGAGACTGTATCTTCTCTCTGCATACAGGGGATAATGATACAACCATAACATTGTGTCATACATATTTGTACACACTGCTGATTTTGGTGAGACTCAAATCAATGATACGACGTGTCTTGGTGGGACCCATTTGATTGATATGACGTGTCCCACCTATTGAACACTTGTATACAAGCGAGTGAGTAGTAGTGATACAATGTTATGGTGGAAGCATCGTTTTCCACGCAACTAAACCTCTGAAGAAGAAGAATTACCTTGGAAATTCAATGAGATCGTGCAAAGGGCGGATCATTGTTCTTCTCAGATAACGGTACTTTGGATGAAGGATATTTGTATTGTATCGCAGCAGCATCGGAAAATCAGCTATCATCTCACCTAATTTCCGAAGAGGTATGCCAAGTGACAAAAAATACTTGACATTAGGATCCAGTTTATTTGCAATATTACACCCTAAAAGCTCTGGTGCCAAGGCTACCACCTTTCCGATATCCCTCTGCTTCACTCCACCCTTTGTCAACAGAAACACAACCTAATATACAGCGGTGGCTATGCATGAATATTTTGCTAGTAAGTCAAATAAACTAAGGCAAAAAAAAGAACAACGAAAAAAACATAATATGAGAAGAAAGCATAGTACTGGTATGAAGTATATTATACCACAGGGCGTATTTTCTTGAGAAGACTGTATGTCAGCAATGGAGGAAACCTGGAAAGCATGCCACCAATTGATTCTTCTTTAACACCTATATCCCGGAAAAATTGAACCTTCACAAATAAAAAAGGATTATGTTATGAAGAGGTGACTTCATAATGTTGTTCGATAATCATTATCTCAAATCATCTGTATTATCACAGGCAAGGTGAATTCTTTTGTGAGCCAAAACATTGACTTTAACCTTTCCAATCAAAGTTTCTTTTATTACAAGAGTGTTGTAGTAGGCCTATTCGCTCTCATAATGCCGACACAAGAAGGTGAAGAAAGAATCAATTTCCACAGAAAGGCTAATTGCAAAAGCTTATTTCGAGTATTCAAAAATTAATTTACAAGAATCTGCTAAATCCTTTTACTTAGTTTGTCACAGCAGATACTTGATTGACGGATAGCATGAGATATGATGCTGAAATTGTTTACCTTTACTGCAATGTTGCTCTCCAAATCAACACAGAACACAATGGGTTTGATTGTAAGAATTTTCCGCATTCCTTCTTTAGAAATCCCCAAGTAGTAAAAGTACTTTATAAGAGGTTTCCATCTTTCCTCGATACCACACCCCATCAGCTGTGGTCTAAATGCTAGCAATCTTCCAACTTCTTCATTACTCAAGTCAAACTCCTTCAGAAAATCAACCTGATAAAACACAACGCCACTTTGTTAATGAAGACAATATCCTAGTCCATACCCAGATTGTAAATTGAATAACATGTCTAGGAACATACTCGAGCTTTGAAAATCTAGTGAAGCAGCCATTATGCTTTCATAGTTTGATGTATTCATTCAAGCTTCAATAGTAACATTCACACACACACACACACACAAACACAAACACAAACACACACACACACAAAAATCAATCTTTGAGAGACATAATCATAAAAGCTGCTTGGAGCTTGCACTATTAGTGTGCAAAGAAGAAAGAGTATACGTTATATGGCAATAGGCATACCTTTTGTTTCATCTCTTCCATGGAATAACAGCCAAGCACCTTGGGAAAGTCAAAAACCATCGATCCAAAATCCTTCTCATTCATTCCCATGTCTCGGAAAAATGATACCCGAGACTTGATTTCTTCCATGGTAAAAGACAGGATTTCTGGGCACCTACCAACTACAAAACCCATCCAGTCTATCCTAACTCCATTGCTCTCCAAATACCTGATTATTTCATCCAATTCTTCTATACTGCGCTGTAAAATATTTTCACCACTTCTAGTTAACACAGCTCCAATAAGCCTGCCTTTGACATAAATGGTCTTTAACCACACAACCATACTCCTCACAGAACTAAGGTTTCCTTTCGACATGCTAATGAGCTTAGCAATTTGAGGGTATGAAAGTGAATTGTGTTTCAACCACCTACAAGGTTCAGTAAGCAAATGGTAGAAATCATTGCAATGCAAGTCATAGAAAAACTCTTGAGGGGCTGAGATGGAAGCTACAAACCGAGTTAGTTATGCACTTATGCAGACCCTTCTTCTGTACATATAATCATATCTTTGGAACAGAGAAAAGCAACTATGGTTCTTCAGTAGATAAATATCTAAGAAATGTCATACCTTATCAGTGGCACAACACCAGAATCATCTATGCATACTCTGGCACGAACATTGAAGGATGATTGTGAAAAATCAGGCAATTGCTTCATGGAAGCAGCTTCTATCATCACATAATCGACAAAATCAGGCAGCAACGATATCAAGCTCGTGTAGTATGTGATCCCAAACTTCCCTTTCTTCATCGCCTGTTTAAAAATCTCAACCGTTACCTTCCTACGTATCTCAATCGCTTTCATAAGCATTTCATCCTCATCGTCCCCATCGATTTTAGCAAGAGCCGCATTCCCATTTTGTCCTTGGAAGATGGACTGAACAGGTGAGGAAGAAGCAGCACCATCGGACTGAAAATAAACAGAGCCAGGAAACTGTGGGACTCTTTTCGAAATTAATGACATTTCCAGAAGTTTGATTTTCTCTTCTTTTGATATCGGGCTTTCTTTCTGCTCGGGAAGTTGGGAATTAGAATTCTGATGTTGAGGGTGAGGTGGTAGGTGGCGGAGGAGGGCTGAGGACTTTGCATTGTGAGTTCGGGAAAGGTAATCTTGGTGGTCATCGGAGTTGAGAGAGTGGGAGTGGAGGGAGGAGGAGAGGTGGATGATGCGGAGGGTTTTGGAGGAAGAGAGGGGGCGGAGAGCGGTGGAAGATTGAGAGGTTGGACGGTGGTCGCGGAGGCGGAGGAAGAGAAGAAGGAGAGGTGAATGTGAGGGTGAGGTTGAGGTTGATAAGATAATACTATTTCCATTGTTGAATGCTACCCAAAGCTCAATGAGAAAACAGCAGGGTGGCTTGATAATTATTTTTTTTTAATAATGTAACAATTAAAAAAATCAATTTTTTTTTTTGTTGAGAAATTTACATTTTTTTTGTTAGATGATATAATTTTTTTAAAATTTTTTTTATACGAATGACGACGAAAGTTTTATTAATACCGAATATAAATTAATTTACATTAAAACTAGCCATCTGCTAGTCTAAGCGACCCAACACACTGTTGGATTATGACCCAACCTAAAAACCGAGAGAAATATATGTGTGGTCACTCCATTTATGTGGAGTGAAGATGTGAGTGTATCGAGACTGTCAGATTTTAATCGTTTTATATGTCATTTAAAATTGAACTACGACCCGACTGGTATAAATCGTGTGTCATATTACAAAACATACAATTATTGTCACTTTGTCAATATTTGATGGTTGATGGCTCAACTACGAAACTCTCTATTGTTTCAGGAGAAAAATAATTGAAGGTTGAACATGATGAGTCACCACTACTACATCTTGCCTTGAGGTGAGAATAAGTGTTAAAGGCAAATCCACAGTTTATTGTATAAATTCACAGTTTCGTTGTTTTTTTATAACAAAAACGACCTCGAAAAAACATCAAATAGAACGTCATAATATAGAAGACAAAAAAAAAAGAAAAATGTGATGAAAAAAATTATGATATTTTGATATTTAGAACAAAAGAATACGTTATACCTTTTGTAATTGGATATAAGAGAATGTTATTTTTTTGGCTCTCATTTGAGGTTTTTTCAAAGTCATTTTCAAGGGAGATCCACCACAGTCTTTGTAAAATTGCTGAAGACCTATCTCCGGCCAGTTGTATTATTGGTGACTACCGCAAGTTACTTTCAGTTTTTGTTTCAGTTAATCTTTTTTTTTTTTTTTTAAAGGGATCTTTTTATTGACTTGCCTTCAAATAGGCGATAGCATCAAATTACAAATGTGTTTTTAGTAGAAAATCTACGGACTAATATAAACACCAATTTAGGCGGAGATTTAGTTCGTTCCACAATTTTGGCAACAAAAGCAAACGATGGCGGCTTATCCTCCTCATATATGAGTGTGCTTGTTTCTCCACATCCAAATCCCGTACAATACTTCCCTCCACGTATACATCCACTTCGGTGTCCCAAAGAGATTCCTCTCATTCGTATTCAAATTAAGTCGTACCCAATCCACCACTGAGGTAGACCCAAAGAAATCCCCTTGCTCCTCACGAGGTACGCAATGGTTCCAAACTTCCTTAGCCCAAGTACAATCGCGGAGGGCATGAAGTATGGACTCCTCCCCTTCCTCACAAATGTCGCAAGTTGGGTCGTCCACTATGTGTCTGTCATAGAGCATACGGTTTACCGGAAGGGCACCATGAACGATACTCCATAAATTATAATTACTTCTCGTCGGTCCTTTTAGATCCCAGATCTTCTTCCAGATGTCATCCAGAATCCCTTGATCACCAGTGGGCCGAAGTAAGGAATACCCCGAGGCCACTATGTACTTACCTTTCGGATCCCCATTCCATTTAAACTCATTATCAACCTGTTCGAGACCGTCTATAATGTATGAATAGGCCTTACAGATACCTTTCCATGTTGAAGAGCTTCCTCCTTTAGCTATAGTTGACAATTCCTTATACTTTTGGGATAAGGCCTTGACCCACAGGGCGTCCTTCTGGGTAATGAGATCCCACACCAATTTCCCAAGAAAAGAAATATTCATATCGTACTGCTTTTTGAATCCCAGTCCGCCTACCTGTTTTGGTTGGCAGAGAGTATCCCAGGCTATTGTGTGCATTTTACGGCCTTGGTCATCATCTCCCCAAAAAAATTCTCTACATATCTTCTCCAATTTATTCAAAATTGTAATGGGGAGCAGGGCAGTTTGCATGGTGTAAAAGGCCTGTGTTGCCAAAGAACTCTGTATAAGAATACCTTTTCCCGCTCTGGAGAGGCATTTCGATTTCCAGTTACTCAGTTTGTTCCTCATCTTGTCCTCAATATACCGGAAATAGGATACTTTCTTCCTTCCATGGAGTAGGGGAACACCCAGATATTTTCCCAAATCCTTTGTGTACTTCATTCGTAAGCAGCGGGATAAAGTTGCAATTGTTTGAAGCCCCACATTGGTGGATGTGTAAAATACGGATTTGGAAGTCTTGCCGATTTTTTGTCCGAGCAATTGCGAAATCTAAGAGTACCTCTTCAATAATCTTAGCATGGCGTTCGAAGCTTCTCCAAATAATAATAAATCGTCGCAAAGAACATATGAGAAATTGGTGGACCATGTCGAGAGATTTTCGAGAGGTTTCCATCTTCCTTGATTTACGACTTCGTGAATTTTATGACTAAGGGCTTCCATGCATAGCACAAAAAGGTACGGTGCTATCGGGTCCCCTTGTCCGAGGCCTCTCTTTGGGTGTAAAGGCTTCTAACTTTTCTCCATTCCATAAAGGCGAAAGTTTGGAAGTGGTGATACAATGCATCGAAGGTCCTGCATCTTTTGTGAAAATCCCACCATCTGAATAATGTTCTTCAAGAACTGCCAATTCACACGATCGTAGGCCTTTTCTAGATCGACTTTGATCACCATGAACCCTTTCTTTCCATGCTTCTTTGTGTGGAGAGTATGAATAACCTCTTGGGCTAGGATAATATTTCCCGAACTTCCCCTTCCCGGAATAAATGCACTCTGGGTAGTATCTACTAGTTGCCCAATAACACTTTGCAGCCGATTCGCTAAGATCTTGGTTATGAGCTTCACAATCACATTAGCCAAGGCAATAGGTCGAAACTGAGATGGGGATTCTGGATGATCAACCTTAGGAATTAGTGTAATCAGGACTTCGTTAAGCTGTGGAGGGAAGCAAGCCGTTTCAAATGTACCTTTAACAAATCTTATTACCCGAGTCACTGATTATGCCCCAACACTTCTTGAAGAAGATTGGAGGAAGACCATCCGGCCCAGCCGTTTTATATGTACCCATACTAAAACATGCGTCTTCGATCTCCTTTTCACACACTTCTCTGTTAAGGTATTGGATGTCCGCCTCACCAAGATCAGGTAAATATACCTCACAGTTACAAACATGATGATCAGCTTCACTTGCATAAAGATTAACAAAATACTCCCTCATCATCCTTTGAATTTCCGTCTCATCAACACTCCAATTCCCGTCAGGTCTTTTAAGAGAAGTAACCTTCGATCGCTGTTTTCGTTTAAGGGCGGTAGTATGGTAGTAGTGTGTGTTTCTTTCTCCTTCTAGTATCCAATGCAAATGGGATCGCTGATGCCAAAACTTTTCCTCCTGAAGTAAGATCACATTATAGTCCTCGATTAGTTGTTTTTCCAATCCTACAAGAAAGTTGGACGGGTGTTTAGAGAGGGACTCTTGAATTCCTTTCAACCGTCTGAGACACTTCTCTTTTCGATAGAATATATTGCCAAAATGGGTCTTGTTCCAATATGACGCCTCTTCCATGAATTTTCTAGCCACTGTTCCAAAATCCGGATTGAAAGAATCCCAACTATGGCCAACGAAACTTGCAAAATCCGGATGGTCAAACCAGGCGTTTTGAAAATAAATTTGGGTAGCCCGCTTTTTTTTGGTATACTGGCGTGTCAAAGTAAGCGAGAGGGGATGATGATCCGAATGCGTTTTTGGGAGATGTGTAAGTGTCACATCGGGAAAGAGAGTTAGCCAAGACGGCGTGCACCATGCTTGGTCCAATCTTTCTAAAATAGGCTTACCTTTATACGTTGGCCCAGTCCACGTATGTTGCACTTTTGAAGCATATTGCGCATACTATTTGCATTAATACTACACAAAGGCCGACCTCCGCTTTTATCTTCTTGGCCTATTACCTGGTTGAAATCACCTATTAAGCACCAGGGGTAATTTAGGATACCCGATAGGCGTTCCAAGTAAGTCCAGCACTCGTTTCGAATAACTGGAGTAGGGGAAGCATAAATCACAGACAAGATCCACTGCACTTCGTTGTTTTGCATCACTGCTACATTGAGGCATTGGTTTATGCTAGGCAACAATTTCAGCTCAACACTTATATCTTGCCAGAAACACCAAATACCCCCAGTATATCCCCTGGCTTCGACACAAATCACCTTGGTGAAATTTGAATTGTCCAAAATCCTCCATGCTTTTTGACTACTTGCTCGTGTTTCCAATAAACATAAAATATCAGGTTTTTTATCAGACAGAATTGCTTTCAAATTTGTCAAAAACGACTCTGACCCCACTCCTCTACAATTCCAAACAATAATCCTCATTAATTATCAATTTGTGGGTGGAGACGTGGTGGCCTTTGAACCTGGATCATCCGGAGGTTCGTCTCTTAACCTCCATTCTCCTACATTTCTCCCCACTTCATTGTTCTGTTGGTGGCTCGGCTCACTACCAAAACTTTTATCAGGTGGTTTATTTTTGAGATTTTTACCCACGTCACTTGCTACGGGTTTAACTTGGGCATTGCCCTCTCGATTTTGTTTTCCATTCTGCCTTTCGTCTCTTTGTTTTGCATTGGATATATCATCCAGAGGCTTTGTAACAGTATTTACAGCTTTGGTATTCCCTGTACTTGTTGTAGGACGTTTAGAGGATGTCGCCTGTGGCCTATCATTGACAGCCGGCCCTTTGCGTTTCTGAGTTTCCTGGTTGGAAGTCCGTGGAGGATCTGTTTTCCTAGCCTGGGAGTTGTCTTTTAGTTTATCCTTTTGCACATTGGGCTGGTCCTTAGCTAGCAATGAAATTGTCGGTTCCTTGAGGTTTTGACCTACAGCCTCCATCTGCACTTGCAAGTCTTGGAGAGGCACGGATTCTTGTCGTTGATCTTCTTTGCTCTTCCATCAAATCATCTTCATATAAGACATTAAATCTAGACCCGGTCCCCTACAACATTCGCTCTCATGTTCCTTTGGGATGTCCTCATGATCTCTAGTCATTTCCTCTTGTTGCTCATTATTTTGCCTGGATCCTTGTCTATCATTTCTGCCTCTTTGCCCCTGGTTTGGCCTTCTTCGTTTGTTCGTAGCAATCATCCAGGGACCAAATGGTCTGTATGGTGTCGGCCCATCCTGTTTTTTCGACTGTCCTATGCTCGGTATATTTTGTCCCTGGCCTTGATCTACCTGTTGGTGAAGGGTGGGACATTCTGCTGTTCTATGCCCAAGTTTTCCACACTCAAAACAAATATGTTGCAGGCCTTCGTATTCTACTGCAAAGCTGTTTCCATTAAGCACAACTTTGGATCTTAAGACTTGGTTAAGATTCATCTCGACGCAGATACAAACATACTTTGCTCTAGTAGCTCTAGTTGTTACCACATCAACTTTTCCAGGTTTGCCTACTCTTTTGGCCAAACTGAGCAAAAAATCCTCTTTCTCAAATAGTTCTAGCGGCATACCTGGAAATCGAACCCACACATGGGTTGAAAGTATCCTTTGCTTAGACGGTTGGAAGAATGGGCGCCATTTCATCACAGTTAGGTAGTGACCTTGCACTATCCATGGTCCCATGTTTATGGCTTTGTCATAGTCTTCTTTGCAAGAGAACCGGACCACATAGAAATCAGACTGTAAATCCACAATGTCCAAACCTCCACCAGTATCCCATAAACTATGAAGCCGCTGATGCAGAATTCGATATGCCACATTTCGACCTAAAACCTTTACAATAACAGCCCTCCTCCAAGGTGCCCACAATTCAACACAGTCCTCAACTGGAATTTCAATAGGACCGTCATCTACCTCTTCCCCTCTCCAATCTTCAGCGATCTTGATGAAATCGGCTATGTCCGATTCATCCTCCCCCTCTCCGGTATAGTATGCTGAATGGCGTTTGGGCTCCTTCAACAAATCCGCACCCCCTCGGAGTTAATCTTTCTTTTGTAAAATGCAATAAAATATTAATGTCTATTTCTTAGTCGGAAGACTTTCATCTCGTTGAACGCGTGAAATGTTCCTCCCCTTTCCATTCTTAATATCACACGTGTAACGCGGATTGTGATTAATTAATAAAAAAATTTAACCTTAAAAAAAAAGAAGAGAAAATGTAAAATGTAGTTGAATGAAGATTATAAAAAAAATGCACTAGAATAATTGTTTGTTTCTATGGTGGTTTTTTTTTTTTTTTTTTTTTTTTTTTTCTTTCACATTTGTCATATTATTTATATAATTTCTTTTTGCTCCTAAAAAAATCTTAAAAAAAACACCTTTTATTCTAATGAATTTTCCTGTCGAAAAAAAAACTAGATTGGCAAAAAAAATAAAAATTAATAGATCGGACAATTACTCTCCCGTTTCTAATTATATGTCGTGTTTGAGAAAGACACACAGATTAAAAAAATGAGTATTCCAAAAAAATAGTCTTGGAAAATGATATAATGAGTATGAAAGATTGATTGGTTGAATGGGCTAAAAAATTAAAAAGTAGTATTAAAAAACGAAAAGAGTATAAAAATATGTATTGAAACGTAACTCCGATTTATAAAAGAAAAAATTTGATTTTAATAACTGCGACATATAATTAGTAACCTATGATACTTCTTTGTAAAACAGTAAAATTTGTGAAAAAACAAAAAAAAACAAAAACAAATTGGACAATTACTGCTATTTCCCTGTCGTGACAGTTCACCAGCCGGAGGTCCTAATCTTTCAGCATTTCTCCGATCCCACATTCAATTACACCGGCGCATGCTAATTGATTCACAACGTGATAAATCAGAGATCAAGTTAGTCGCTTGGACATGATTAAAGCGGTGATAATAATGAGTGATCAAGGAAAGCCTCGTCTCGTCAAGTTTTACAAATTTCAGGTCGTTTTTCAAATTTTTAATATCTTGCGCAATGTGAATTCATGATCGTAAAGTCGAGAAATTAATGATCACTTATTTATTATGAATTTGATATGCACATTTATATTGTTAGGCAGTGGAGAAACAGCAAGAATTGATTCGGAATATATATGGAGGTAAGTGATGCTTTGAACTCTAAACTTGTACAGTTTTTATATTTAAGGCTTTAAAATTTGTGTGGTTTTTAGGCTTTTTGATGAATGTGTTGGAGCTTGGGTTGTTGTTGGATGTGGTGGAGTGCAACGTACAATAACATTCATTATCTGAAGTACTTGAGTTTCTTGGGCGTTAATTTGCAAACATTTTTGTTAAAATGCAGTTCTGTGCAGTAGACCCAACAATGTGAGCAATTTCATTAGGGTAGATGAGCTGTTTGGACCAGTAAGTTACATTCTTACATATTTTCTTATTTGCTCTGTCCTCCCCCCACCCCACCCCACAAAGATCAAACTACTTTCCAAGTCTGCATCTCTTTTCTGAAATTTTGGCTTGTTACAGAGGTGCTCAGCGGTCACTGTTACTAATTTGGTAGTTTTAATTTGGAATAGTTTGCGTCCCTTCGGTTCTTATATGCTATTTTGCTTTTACAATTTTTTTTCGGGGTTTAATGCAGGACGCCCGTCTTATATACAAGACTTTTGCCACCTTATACTTTGTCTTTGTATTTGACAGCTCTGAAAATGAGCTTGCAATGCTTGATCTCATGCAAGGTATGCCATGGATATTGTTATAGTTGGGTCTTATAATATGACTATGTTGTGATTGTTTGTTTTATGGCATTGCTGAATAGCATTACATTTGTTGCTGTGACATAAAAGTGGTATTTTGCCATGGTTCTCTTGTTTGAGATAGTTAGCCAACCTAATTTGAAACAACAAATATTTGCACCAGGTTATTGAATACTGAACTCGTAATAAAGTAAATTTCGAATGAGCTTTCTTTGTATTCTCTAGATCATTTGCTTGCTCTATTTACTGTGATTAGGATTTAATTGACCTTTTATGATGAGTAACATTATCCATGCCATCTTGAGTCTCAGTTTTCCTTCTTTGGTATTTGCTTCTTAATGTTCTCGTGTAGTCTTTTTCGCACTGTGTTCTAGATGATTGTGCCTGCCTAATACTTCAAATCACTCATTGAACTGAAAAAGAGAGCTTATTCATGAACTCCCTGGAATTCTTTCTGGGCTCCATTGGTGGTCTATCTATGTTCAACATGTATAACTAATGACTAGTAGCAGAAGTTTTTTCATCTCTCGAATAGTTTTTATGGGGTTCTACTAATATGAAGTGCAAAAGTAGTTGTGAACTAATAATACCTTTGCTTAATTTTGATTTCCTCAGTGTTTGTGGAAACATTGGACAAATGCTTTCGCAATGTGTGTGAGCTTGACATAGTTTTCAATTTTAACAAGGTAAACCTGTTTCTCTTATCCAAGTCAAATTTGTAAAGTTCATTTAATATTTTGGGTTTATTCAAGGCTTTGTCGGTGCTGTGTGAATAGTATTGTTCTGCAGCAAGATCTTCTCTTTTCTATTATAGTCGTGTAGCGAGTGTTATAGGTTGCACCATTGCTTTGTTCCAGAGTCGCCTTCTTGTTTCGTTTGAATGATGATTGATATGGGAGGTTAGGCTTTAGTAACTGTTAGAGACAAATGCATTTCTTTCTGGTGAATATTCTATCGATGATTCATTTGGGACTTTGCTGAACAAAATAAATTCTCGTGCATGAAGTTTGTAATGATGCACCGATTATGTAGGTTCACATTATCTTGGACGAGATCATTTTGGGAGGTCAAGTTCTTGAAACAAATTCTTCAGAAGTCTTCAAGGCTGTAGAGGAAATATCAAAGTAATCTCTCTTCCCCACTTTCCCTTTAGGTAAAAAGATGGTCATATTCCGAGATCACTATATTCATGCCCAAAACTTAATATGCAGGATGGAAAATTCTACGAATTTTTTTTCATCAGTTCCTGGCTGGAGTAGTAATAGATAGCACTTTGAACTGCTTCCCAAAAGTCGATCACTAATATGCTGACATATTAACTTTCCATTGCATCGGATTGATGAGGTCGACGTGTCAAACTTGTTCTAGGTATCGCGAATATTTGAATGGAATCGACAACATATAGTTGGACATATCCTAAAACATGATTGTAATCTTAATCATCAGTTCAAAGAGCATCTAACATATCTAAGGTTTTGGCAATTCTGCATTTTATCTAAAGAGTAAGATATGAGATTCTTCTGGCGGGAGATTCTTAGATTTGTTACATTTATACAAAATGACAAAACATGGTTAATAAAGACTTTTTCATACAAGATGTTTTGGCTCTGTTTCTCTGTCATTTTTTTCTCGTGCTATGTCTGTGAGTATTCCCTGTGCAATCAATGTTTCTCTACTATGAGTTTTCTCTGTGCAATCTTTATTTCTCTATGAGTTTTCTTTATACAAAATAGGTTTTTCTCTATATCATCGCTAATTGATTAAATGAAGGAAAAAAAGAAAGGGAAAAAAAACTCAGGGGCGTAGCCGGGGGTGTAGGAGTTCAATCTCCAGGATTGATTTCTCCCTATATTATAAAAAAAAATGCGTATCAAAGATTTTTTTGCAAACTAAACCTTTGGAGTATAACCCTCGATTTCACGAAGCTTTTGGGACGAAGCAGTAAGGGGCAAACCTTTTTTTGATAAAAGCAAAAATATGTCCAATTATAGATAATGATCCAAATCGAACCAACCAGAATAGGAAAGCAAAAATGGATAAAATAAAACAAAAGAATATGGAGAAACAAATCGGCCTTTTTTGCCTCTTTATATACTCCTCCAAATCTTTCCAAAGAGGTGGTTCTTCTGTAAATTTACATTCCACTGGACCTCTATGAAAGACCATTTATATAGATATGGAAGAGAAGAAGAAGAAGAAGAAGAAGAATAAAAATGCAGTTTTGTTTGAAACCCCCCTCCCCTTTAAAAAGAAACAAGAATATAATCTTCTGTTTTCTTCTCCCTCCCCCACCAAGAATGATGACAAAAATAAAATTAAAATAAACAAAGCAGATGCTACTATCTGGTGAAATGCTGTAATTTACAGTCTAAACTGCATCTAGCACAACCTCATTATCCACAAAGAATCAAGAATCGTCTCTTCTCCCGCCTTCAAATTGTCTTTCCACATCTCGCTCATCAAGCACCGGTTCAGGGAATATCTCGTTTGACTGCCGCCTAGTCGAGGATGAATTAAGCCCATCACCACCACCACCACTTCCCTGAGAGCCACTTGTTCCCACCTGTTTTAACCCACTACTACTACCTCCTTCTGCTCTACTACTAGTCGGTGCAGCTGCTACCGCTGCTACATCCGAAGTACTACGCCAGCTTCCAAATAGAGTAGCAGCATTCCACGAGCTTCTAGACGACGTTGTCCTCAGCCGTTCTGAGCTCGTGTTCTCTTCTCTCACTACTTTCAGAGGATTCTCCAGAGCTTTAAGAATGTATTTCATAAGGGGCCGTCTTAATGGCTTCGGGTTCAGACAAGACTTAGCAACAACAGCCATGGCCCATACTTCCTCTAACAGATCTTCGTCTACCATTAAAGAAGGGTCCAATATATTTGCAAGAATATCTTTGTCATATATACTGATGTGTGGCAAAATTTGATCAAGCCAATCCTTCATCTCGGTTGCATCACTGCATGCACTGATACCTAACTTGCCTGTCACTAGTTCAAGCAACACCTTCCCAAAGCAATAAACATCATAGGCACATATCGCGTTTGCTGTACCTGGATTTGCCAGATGACCAAGAAAAGAAACTCAAAACCGGTACTTTATAGTAGAAAGACATAAAGCAAATTATCTAGCTGCTGTGTGCATTTCACGAACTATGAGCTAATCAGTAATATGTTTCAACTGGTAAAGTGGTGGTAGATATCATTTCTGTTTTTGGCGTGTGTGTGCGTGTGCGTAAGTGTGTGTGTTTAATTATGAACATCAAGTTGTTCCATTATTGATTGATCAAGCAAAAGATAGTGATACGATCCATTATCTACATCACAGAATCTACTTGCTTAGCCACCATGAATTTTACTTAAACTATAAATGGAAATATACAAATAAAAAGGAAGAATAAAAAGTTGGCATTGTTCAACAAAGAGTAGAGAAGCATTTATTGTGAAGGCACTTACCAGAGCTGCCTTGTTCCGATGCCCTGAAAATTAAGTACAGAATTTATTTTGTCAGATCTCGATCAAGATGTAAAAGGACAGTAAGCAACATAGCTTAAAAAAAGCATTAAAATAAAAACTGACAACAACAACAACAATAATGGCATATTTTTTAACTAGTAAGATAAGTATCAGTAAGCATATTGTGACAAAAAACTATTCTCCGTTCTGCATGCAGATATACTTGTACAGGCCATGGGTTTGAAACTCTAATTATTATAATAATTGTCAGAAAGTAACTTGAGAAAATTAACAGCTAGCGAAAGTGCTTACTGGGACAACCGCAGCAACCTAGTAAACCTATTTTGATGATTGCCCCCTTCTTCAACACAGACCTCACTTAAGCTCCCCATACGAACTTCAAACTTATCATCAAGAAGTATGCTGCTGGCTTGAACATTTCTGCAAGCGTGGACAAAACCGAAAACATCAGGGGCCCATCAGGCAAAGATTTGAGTCATAACAATACAAACAGAGACACCACGCCTTTACTACAAAATGCAGACACACACATTATACCTGTTTAAAGAGTGAAACAGACAGAAAGTTATAAAATCATATGTTAAGCTTCACTAACCAATACTCATGATCTACAGCCAACGTTGTGCCTTTTATCAGTAGTATACACTTGAGGTATTGTATTACTCTAATGGGGGGGGTAGCCATTCGGATACTTTTTCAACACAGCAATTTGTCATATACCTATTACGCTTAAAAGTGCACAAGGATACCATATTTCTGACCACCTTAAATTTTGCTCTAAAGTGGAAACTTGGGAGTTGGGATTAAACAGCACCATGGTAAATTATTCTCGAATCGCTGCTTTAACACAAATGTTTTTCTCTTGAATGGCACCATAAAAAAGAATTCCAAACTTGTCAGAAGAAGAAATGTAATTTAAAAGAAGTGTATAGCCTAGAGTTTAATGCATTAGATCTTAAAGAAGTTTACGCGAAGTAAACACCCTAGTTTGGCAAGGTGTTATAGCCTAGACTTTATTATGGAAAAAACATCAGAGTGTAATGTATTGTACGGCAGCATTAAAGATTGCCATGTTTAAAAGATCAAATGTTGCATGCATCGTTCGCAACTTGCATAAGTTGGACGTTAACGAACTGCAAGGAGTGAAAGAGTACATTTATTTTTTAAACACTTGAATCAAGCCCTAAGCATTGAACTAAATATTGGAATACCCAGACCCATCACTTCTTATGCTAAAAAAAGAGTTATATCACAAAAAGCATGATTCAGTAAAATTTGTAGAGAGCACAAAAAAAAAATGACGATATATGAAAATGAAAGCGAGTCTCAAGTACCTGTGAACAAGAGGAGGTGAGCATTCATGGTGCAGATAACAAAGTCCCTCTGCAGCTCCTATAGCGATTTTCAATCTAGTAATCCAATCAAGTGACTGCAAGCTATCATCATCAGAACTTTGTTTCTTATATAAAGAACCTGACAAGTCTCCATTCGGCATAAATTTATACACAATAATTTTCTCAGTTTCATGCTCCAAGCAATGCCCTAGAAAGGGGACAAATCTGGGATGACAAAATTTGCTGTAAAATTCGAGTTCTGACAAATAATCTTCCTTCATGACTGACTGCGGATTTACTCTTTTGATTACTATAGGAATCCCTCCTTCTAAAGTCCCCCGGAACAGATCCCCAGAATGGCCATTCTTGATCAAATTCACATCACTAAATTCACTTGTGGCTTGGAGAATCTGCTCGTATGTGAATGCATCTCCTAGAGTCGAAAGGTCCAAAGGTTTTCCTGGAGGTGAAAGGCTTGAACCAGCAGGAACAGGCCCTGAGCCAATGTCTCTTTGAGCTGTTGAACCCCTCCGGCGAGTGCATACAATCAGCAGAACCAGTAAGATCACCAAAAGGGTTAAAACACCAGCGCCGGCCAGAACCGAAACCAATATGATTAGAGTGCGGCGGCTCTTCTTTTTGGATTTAGGAGGAGGAGGTTGTGTGCTATTTGTTATTCCAAAATTGTCGAATGTGAGCCCCCTTTTTGCATAGAATGATTTACATTCTTCCAAACTCTTCTGATTGGAAACATTTTGGAGACAATTATCAGCGACGGCTACTTTTCTCTGCGCATAATCTGGAACCTTCCCTTCAATATAATTCCCAGAAAGATCAACAGCACTAAACCTTCCAACTATTGGAGTAATACTTCCATAAAACAAATTGTGAGATAAATTAAAAACTGCTGCTGTGCTATTGACCCTTGTAGTCAAGTTGGGGAGAGTCCCAGTGAAATTATTTCCCGAGGCATCGAAAAACTGTAACTGAGACATTGACCACAACACATCAGGAAGGGAACCAGTAAAAGCATTGTCACTCACCACCAGAAACCGCAACTGTGTAAGTGCTGGAAGCAGAATCGCGGGTATTGGCCCAGAAAGGGAGTTGTTACCTATCACCATTCTCTGCAAATTTCTTAGCCCTTGCAAGTCTGGGGGCACAGCTCCAGTTAAGGAATTAAATCCGAGATCAAGGTCAACCAGATTAGAAAGATCACCAAGTTGAGCAGGTATTAAAGAAGACAAACTATTCATAGACAAATTCAAGAACTTCAACCTAGACAAAGTACCAATGGCAGGAGGAATTGTCCCAGACAACGAATTACGAGACACATTAAGTGATGTAAGATTCTTTAGTGATGCTAAAGACTGCGGAATCAACCCCGAAAGCGAATTATACGAAAGATCTAGAATCTCAAGACTTCCCAATTGACCAAAACTTGCTGGAATTACCCCAGAAAGATTATTATCAGATAAATACAAACTAGTTAAGCTACTTAAATTGCCTATACTTGAAGGAATAGAACCAACAATTGAACAAGACCTAAGATCAATCACTTGGAGAGAAACAAGCTTTACGCCAAACCAATCAGGAATCAAACCAGGGAGGGCGAAATTGGAGGCATTAAAGGTGGCCAAGAGGGTGAAATTCTGTAAGGCATCTACAGAAAATTGAGGGTTCAGCCTTCCAACATTTGTACGCCTAAACCCTGAGATATTGATCCCAGTGACACGGCCATTCAGACATTGAATGCCCTTCCATGATAAGCAAGGGTCCAACTTTATAGGCCAATCTCTAGCCCTTAAACCCAATGAAGATCTCAATTGAAGCAAAGCCAATTTCTCCACACCAGAAGTCAACAATTCTTGCTGCTGCTCTAAGGTAAACTTAATCAGCAAACAAAAAAATAAAATAAAAATTAATGCTACTCTGCTTCTGTGATCCACCATTTCCACTCAACCTTCATTGAACTCCAAAACGCTCACATTAATTACAAATCATATATACATGTACGTATATATATATGTCAGTCGTATGCATGACTGTAGGAACAGTTGGAGCCGCTGGGATTTTTGTAATGAGAGAAATCAATTCTTGATATACAGCAGAAGTAGGATATACATTTCCTTTTTCTACTCAACTCAGGAGAAAAAAAAAGGGAGAAAAAAAATAAAGATTAAGAGTTCCCTACCACGAACGGATCAGACCCACTGATTTGATTCTTGAAATTAAAGTTTCTTTCCTTTTCTGGGCTTTCTTGAAATTTTTTTTTTTTTGCCTTTTTTTTCCTCCTCTCCCTTTGCCCACTTGATATTCTTTCAGTTTGCTAGGTGGCCAAAGCGGTGACAACCCATAAATAAAATGTAGAAAAGAAGGGATTTATACAGAAAGAAAGAATAATGGCAAACGAAGATTGGTGCTGTGAAGGATGAACCATTAAGTAGGCCTTCACTCTCTAGAACTAGAACTAGAGAGACAAAGTAAAAGGGTAGGCTTGTCTTGGTCAAAACTCAAAGCTTTGATGTTTGTTTGAAGAGCATTAGCAATTGCAGCAAAAATATTATTACTATTTATTTATAATTTTTATATATGATATAAACTGCTGGCAGAGGGGCAGGACAGCGCTGAATTAGGGACTCGTCAAAATCTGGTTTACCCCTTCTTAATAATTTTTCATTATTTAAGAAATTATATTCCACTCAAAAAAAAAAAATTAGGTATCAAAAAAATGTTTAGACTATAAAATATTTTGCAGAGGGATTTAATAAATGTGACAGATGTTGGGTTCTGCCTCCAACTCTCACCGGCAACGCCTTCATAATTCATAATTTTCCTCCTCGATGGTCTATGAAGCACCACCAACACGATACACACGACGCAATACAAACATGACCATACAATTAATTTTAAAATCTAATGACATTAAACGTCAATGACACGTGTTAAAAATATACATTCATCCTATAATAATTGTTTAATTTTTTAAAACAAATTGTCCCATAAATTTGTTCATTTATAAAATCAATACATCATTTAATACATTTTTTTTCTAAATTTCCTATTTTAACATTTTTTTTCCTATTTTAATATTTAATGTTTCTATATTCATTTCATATTCCAAAAAAGAATTTCCTTAATTTGTGTAGTTAAATACTACGTACAACACATTAATTATTTTTTTAATCTGTGTACACCATAAAAAGTAGACACTTTTTATGGGACGAAGTTAGTATATATATAATAAATATTACTAAGTTTTTTTTATTTACCTACACTAAATCTATCTTTTACCTTTTACCTTTTACCTTTTAAGACAACCCACTACTGCTTATTTTAAAAATTGGGTGTGAAGCCTCGGGTGGATTTAGTATGTGTCCTTAAAGGCCCCAAAATATTAATATTAAATGATGAACGTAAATTTAAAAAAAGAAACTCAACATAATTTAACTAGGCAAGGTATATCAAAGTATTCACATCAGATCATCTTAACAAATATTGTATTTTATAGTTTAAATTATACGTTTTTCTAGTTTATGTAATATCTCTATACAAGATTAGCTGTACCAGATTCTTTATTTCACATAATGCAGTAGATATATAAATGAAAATTTACACAATTTGTAAAAATAAGGTAGATATAAAGTAAATTTTACACAATCTGTATTTTACGGTAAAAATATACAGTATATCATGCACAATATTATTATTTCTGTTGAAATATCTAAATAATTCTTTTTATTTTTAAATGATTTACAATATATACCGTAGGTGCTCTAATAAGCAAACACTTTGAATGTCTAAAATTAATATTCATGGTGTAGTACAATTTTTTTGCTCATATTTCAAAATACTACCATTTGTAAAAGATGAGTTTTTATCCCAAAAAAAAAACATATAACTTAAATACGTTATATTACTTGTCAAATTATGATCAAAGTTAGAAATCATATCTTTTAAAGTTTCTACGCAAAAAAAGGAAAAAAACTAAAAATTGTCAAATTATGATCAAAGTTAGTAATAACAACAAGAACAACAAGAACAACAACAACAACAATAATAATAATAATAGCATGGAAAGCAAGTGAAATCAACATGTGAAATAAGAAGTGACACTGAAATAAGAAATGAAAAAACAATAATGCATGATAATGATAGTGAAGTGAATAGCTAATACATAATAATAATGACAATATCTACGGTGAATGAAGAATTGTATCAATGCAAGACTGGTTTTGGGCACTACACCTTCGTATGACCCACGAATGGAGGGTTCCTCAAAATGTAAGCTTTGGAAGAATATGCCCTTCTCTTATAATCCTTGTAGGGAAAGACATTTAATTGAATTGCAATGAATTGATGTAATGTATACTCACCGGCCCACTATGTTGTGATTCGTATGTGGGCACTTCACTCCAGCCCTACACCCATCTAGAATCAATGAATGGCTCATCAAACATATGGTGCAATTCTGGGGTGTTTAGGGCTATCCAGAGCTGATAATATAGGGTAATTTAACAAGTACCGAACCAAGGACCAACAAAATACACAAGCACATACAAGTCTCTAATGTAATGGTTTTTAATCGCAACTTTATGAATCACACTGGCCATCAGACTTTCATGAGTCAGAAGTTGGGATTTGGCCTTTTCCCAGGCCAATGATATAACTCTAGCTGCAATGTTGACTTCAGTAGGCTGATACTCTTTATCCAAGCCACCAAGGGTGGCCAAACTCAATTCATGTTTGGTGTTAGGGTAGCCAGCAGAAGCCAAGACTTTATACGGGCTATGTAATCCGTCAATGCCTTTGTACCTTTGGATGCCTTGGTCAAAACATCGCTATACTCAACAATACGAGCTTTTGATTGACTATTAAAGATGGGAGTTGGTCAAATATCAAATTACTACTTCTAACAATGTTTACTCACTCATATAGCTTAACAATCACCCAATTAATAGTTGATCACTAGTTTGACATAGTCCAGAATTTAGACTGGAGTGTGAGGAAGTGCCAGAGATGCAAGATTTAATTTCAAACAAATGATCATACAACAAAATAGGTAAGATAGTGTGCTACAACAAGTAATTATTTATATATAGTATCACATGACAAGTTTGAGCTAAATGGCCATTAAATAGAGAGACATGTCCAGAAAAGAAAGACGGAAGATATGACCCGATCAATGGCTCTGTCTGAGACATATCTAGTGCTGGGAAAGTCAATCTTCATGAGGCATGTCAAGAGATAAGGATACTTAACGCTAGAAGAGTTTAAAAGCTTTGCTCGCTAATTGAACTTATATATCTTTAGACACATGTGATAGATCTTGTCAATGCAAACATGGTATGACTTGATCCTGCCATAGCACATGTAGATCCGATCGATACTGCTGCCACAAGAGTGGATCCGGCTCTTAGTGTGAATGATCTATAAAAATATTCAAGAGAAAACAACAACGGTGGTATGATGGATGGCCTGTTACACCAATGGAGCTGGTGTCAATAGTGGTAGAAGGCGAGACCGCGAGACTGTGTTAGGAAAATTAGTAGTGTATCGGTTTAAAATGAAGTTAGCCGAGAGGATCGCCCCCCACAAGTTCTGGAGTAAACCCGAACTAATCAACATAGCATTCATCATTTCCTTAAGTGTTATGTTCTTTCGTTCAGCAACACCATTCGACTGTGGCGAATATGGTGCGGTTGTTTGATGAATTATTCCGGATTCCGACAAAATTCATCAAAAGGTGCATCATATTCTCCACCTCGATCACTACAAATTACTTTAATTCGTTTGCTACGTTGATTATTAACTTCATTTTTATAATGCTTAAAAGCATCCAAGGACTCATCTTTACTACGCAATAAATACACGTAACAATATTTTGTGCTATCGTCAATAAAAGTTACAAAGTATTTTTACCGCCTCTGGTTTGTACAAATTTTAAATAAAAAATGTCCGTGTGAATTAAATCCAAAGGTTCATTAAATCTTTCAACACTTGGAAACGGTAATTTAGTCATTTTCGCTTCAATACATGTATGGTGTAACATCCCGACTTTTCGTAAAAGGGTAAAATAGTCATTTGGTGTATTTACTACGTCCTAATTATTATTTGTCCCATTTATTTAATTAAAAATAATTTAATTAAAAGGATTTAGCAATTAATTATAAAGGATTTAATTAATGGCTATAAAAAGGAAATAATACCCAAAATCTCTTATTATTTCACAGGCTGATTCTGAGAAAAAAAAAGAGATGGAACGGCGCTACACAGATGAAAACACGCAGGAGATGCCTGGAAAAGGGACAACGTAAACTTCAACCGTGTGACCAATCCGTTCATCTGTTCAAGATGCCGCAGGAGAGAAAAGTGATCAGCACGATGAGACGCAACTTTGGAAAATAACATCTCTCAATTTCGTAAGTTTTCGGTTTAGCCATAGTTTTTGGTATTCGTAGAGTTCGATTCTTCAGAAATTCATATCTTTTAATCCGTAGCTCTGTTTCGCAGCCATGATTTGATGTATACCTTGGACCCCTAACAATGAAATTGTTAGGAACCCTAAGTAATACAATGAATATCCCGAAATAAAAAGGAAAATAGAATTAGATGAAGGAAAAGACTTGAGCAAAAGTAGTTTAACTCAAGGATGAGACTAGAAGAACCAATGGCTATGAAGAAGCCAAGACCCTTCTAATGATCCTTAAACCAAAGACTACAATGAAACACTTTAAGCTATGCTCACAAACTTAAAATGCACTTAATAAAAGTTGTAAAAACTCCAAGAGAAAACTCTCAATATAATTATAATTCAAGGTGTCAAATACATATGGTGTGCCCCTCCTTTTATAGGCTAAGGATGTTGGCATTTTATTTTCTAGAAAATAAAAATAAAATAAGAAAATGTAAAATAAAAATGAACCTAGTCACCTTTTATGTCTAGGTGAAAAAGAAATAAAAATAATTCCTAAAATAAAAGAAATCGCAAATCAATCATTAGTAAATAATCCCCCAATCGATTGATTGATTATCTACCAAAATTAGATGAAGATTTGATGAAATCAATCATCATAAGACTACTAATTTCGTGCTATATGGCCTTGGTAGGCTTTATTGGACACCAATATTAATAATAAGACTTCAAATAAATAGAAAATAGCCAAAAGTCCATCGTCGTTTCTCTTGAATTCTTGATCCATGCTCTTTGGCCCAAATGTGTTAAAATAATCAAAGTAAGAAATCATTCTCTTCATTTGTACATGTACTTCATCATATTGGGCTTCTCTTAGATGATAATAGTCAACATGATGACAAGTGGATCGTTGAAAATGTGCAAGTCCGCCGAATATGCAAACTTGCCAAATTTAGCCCGAATAAAGGACAACTTGTATCCGCTAATGAACCGACCCTTGATACTTATGAGTAACCTTAAAATTATCAAAATAAATGATAAATTAAAGTTCCATAAGTTTTCCACATTTAATGGAATGCGGATCTCATGCAAATCACTTGATATAAGTCTTAGACGGTTAACGATCATCAATGTGAAATCGTGGACCATAAGATTTGTGTAGAAAATGATGATGGCTTGATGGCCCTCCATCATATCCTCCCCTTTGAAAAGATTCGTCCTCGAATCCAAAACATCATCGATAATCTGACTACATCATCATGATCCTGCCATCCACAACTAACAAAAACAACAATGCTAGAACAAAAGATTAGTAGATTAGTCCTTCTAACTTTGTGTTTAGTATTCCTCTCCAATAAATTTATTCCACTCAAATAATTTCCTCTATTATTCACAAAGAAATCAAGTAAATTTACTATCTTATTCCTTGCAAAAATTTCATCCAGACAAACTTTCAAAAACCTTTCCCTTTTAAACAAACTTACTCTCATTTTCTTATCAAAAACTTCACACATCTGTAAGTTATCTTGACAAAAGTATAAAGCATCGAGTTCGCAAAATTTCAAGTTGACTAAGCACAACATTTTTATATAGTAAACGACTAAAATAAAGATGATATGCTTCGACTTGCACTTTCTTTCTCACAAAATCAATTAAATCGGTTTGCCAAATGTACCCTCATTTTCATAACATTCCATTCTCTCAATAAAAGAACATGTATTGGACAATTGAGAGACATGCAAATTGCTATCACCAAAATGATGAGAATTAAAGATAATTTCATTATCACTTAGAAACGGATCTAAATAATTATGAAAAATTCTTAAGTCTTTTGTTTTCATAAAAATCTCATCTTTATCTCCACAAACACCAACAAGAGGTGGAGATCCTTCAATCTGCATAAGACATGATTTACCAACAAAAGGCTGCATTTCAATCACATCAAGACTTTCCCTCACATCAACATCTTCCAATTGAATCCTTTCACGAATATCAGAATTAAGTGCTTCATGTTCCATTTGAAAAAATTCATTATTATAAATATGAAAATTATTTTGGCCAATGGAATCATTTACACTCGATTCTTCCTCATCAAACAAAGGATTGTCATACCACTTGATTTCAATATTTTCAACATTTAATTCTGAACACACATTAGATCCATTCTCAACCATATACTTTGTTGGATCCATTTCCGAATCATGCTCACAATTTTCATTCAAGGCATTAAAATCAGATTTGGATTCATTCACATTGCATCCCATATCATTATCATGCACCATTGGTTCAACAAATTCATTTGTTTGGCTTAAACATTTCAAAGATGATTCTTTTCTTGAGTTAGCCATTTTTAATTGAGTTTCAAGAACTTGTTGATTACTCAAGGAAGTTAGTATAATGGTTTTATTATTTTGCTTAAATCGAAACTGTTAAGTTTACCATCATACTTAGCTCGCTTTTCCTTTGACCAAGGTTTTCCCAAAATTATATGACAATTAAGCATAGGGATGACATCAAATAAGATATGATCATGGTAAGTCCTAAGAGAAAATGAAATCACAACTTGCTTTGAAACCTTAATTTCCTCAAACTCATTAAGCCCTTGTAGACTATATGGGTTTGGATGATCAAAAGTTTTCAAATTAAGCTTTTCTACGGTTTCTTGGCTTACCACATTAGATTCACAAGTATTATCAATTCTTACCAAACAAATTCGGTCCATCACCATGAATCTTGTATAGAACTCTTCAGTTTGCAAAGAATCAGCAGACTCCACTTCTTTAACCTTACTCGCAACCACTTGTTCATGGTTCAAGTGTTGCTCGCTTTCACCAACCTGCTCACAATAAACCAAAGAGGGAGCATTTTTAAAATTAGAAATCCTCACATCCTCATAAGATTTTTCTTTTTCGACTAAATTTTCTCCCTCAAAATCTCTCGGATTTTCAACTTTATTTTCTCCCTCCTCATTATTCTTTTCAATTTCTTTTTCCCTTTTTTTAATTTTCTTGTTCTCAACCAATTCAACCCATGCCTTTTCCAAATCAAGATTTTGTACAACATCTTTTTGTGCAAAATTTGTAGATTTAGAACAAAAAGAATCATGAGAATTACAATAAGTATTTTTGGCATTTCTTATGTGCTTATGATCAGTAACTTGATCACTATATTGTTTCCTCAAAGTAGGACATTTATGATCGCAATGCCCATAATTATTACAAATAAAACAATATAAATCTCTAGTTTTAAAGGAACTAGAAGAATGATATTTACAAGTTGTTCCCTTTTTGGTCTTAAAATCTTGATCATAAGTATTAGGAGTTTTAGATCTCCCTTTACTGATATCAAAAGATTTTATAGAATTGTAATTAGGATTTCCCCAAGAAAAGGAAAGATAATGTGACATTATTTTTTTATTTTTTTTTACAAAGAATGGAAAAAAATATATATATAGACAAAAAGAAAATAAAAATCCTCACTTTCACTCTTTATTTGGGTGATTGATGATTCACTCTGGCTTTTCTCTCCCCTCTTATAGACTCACCACACAATTGCCTTTTACCGCTCTTTCTCAATTAGAGTAATAAACAATTAAAAAGTGCACAATAATATGCTTGCAATGCTCTGTGAATCACTGTATCCTTAGTCCTCAAATCACAAGAAGAGAAGGCTAGGATGGATTCAAATGTGAGAAGAAAAGACAAAATAATGGAGTAGATGTGGAATAGACCAAAGATGTAACAGACGTGGGCACCTTTTGAGTGACTGACCCTTTATATGACTTTTTTTTTTCTGTTTTTTTTATAAATTTTTTTTTTTGTGTTTTTTTTGTGTGACTCTAAAAAGAAAAAACTCTGAAGAACTTGATTAGATCAGGTTATCACATTTTAATCAGTGCCTTAATGATTAGCACTTCAATTGGAGTTCGGTGACAACTTCCTGATTTTGTCCAGAAATTCAGCCCTGCACTTATTGGCACGTGCAGCCCAAACAAAAATGAATTTCAACTGGAAGCAAAAAGGAAATTTGTAGAATAATGAGTTATGTAGATGATACCCAAAATTCAGATTTTTTGGACTTTTATAGGTTGAACAACTCAACTAACTCAATCTGTCTACTAACTCAATCTGTCAAAATTTTCCAGAGTTGTAGCAGTGACTTATTTCGCCGATTGTGATCAAACTATGACGAATATGGTAAAACTCAATAGATGAAAGTTTTAGAACAGACAATTTTCTATCACACCACCAATTTGCAATGAATTTGGAATTTGATAACCCACTCAAACGAAATTCGAAAGAAGATCTCCGCTGCAGAATTTCAGAATTTCGAACGAGTATTCTTTGTTGGCGTGCAGTTTTCAGTATGATCTGATTCGAATTTTGAGATGCAATAAAAAGAGAAAATCAAGATCAATTGGTGATTTATATGTGATAAAAATTTCAGATTTTTTTGAGTTTTTATGAGTATAAAACGAATTGAAATAAAACGGGTGTCAAATCAGCAACACCAAAACAAATGGATTGAACCACTTGCTCTGATACCAACTGATGTATACCTTGGCCCCTAACAATGAAATTGTTAAGAACCCTAAGTAATACAATGAATATCCCGAAATAAAAAGGAAAATAGAATTAGATGAAGGAAAAGACTTGAGCAAAAGTAGTTTAACTCAAGGATGAGACTAGAAGAACCAATGGCTATGAAGAAGCCAAGACCCTTCTAATGATCCTTAAACCAAAGACTACAATGAAACACTTTAAGCTATGCTCACAAACTTAAAATGCACTTAATAAAAGTTGTAAAAACTCCAAGAGAAAACTCTCAATATAATTATAATTCAAGGTGTCAAATACATATGGTGTGCCCCTCCTTTTATAGGCTAAGGATGTTGGCATTTTATTTTCTAGAAAATAAAAATAAAATAAGAAAATGTAAAATAAAAATGAACCTAGTCACCTTTTATGTCTAGGTGAAAAAGAAATAAAAATAATTCCTAAAATAAAAGAAATCGCAAATCAATCATTAGTAAATAATCCCCAATCGATTGATTGATTATCTACCAAAATTAGATGAAGATTTGATGAAATCAATCATCATAAGACTACTAATTTCGTGCTATATGGCCTTGGTAGGCTTTATTGGACACCAATATTAATAATAAGACTTCAAATAAATAGAAAATAGCCAAAAGTCCATCGTCGTTTCTCTTGAATTCTTGATCCATGCTCTTTGGCCCAAATGTGTTAAAATAATCAAAGTAAGAAATCATTCTCTTCATTTGTACATGTACTTCATCATATTGGGCTTCTCTTAGATGATAATAGTCAACATGATGACAAGTGGATCGTTGAAAATGTGCAAGTCCGCCAGAATATGCAAACTTGCCAAATTTAGCCCGAATAAAGGACAACTTGTATCCGCTAATGAACCGACCCTTGATACTTATGAGTAACCTTAAAATTATCAAAATAAATGATAAATTAAAGTTCCATAAGTTTTCCACATTTAATGGAATGCAGATCTCATGCAAATCACTTGATATAAGTCTTAGACGGTTAACGATCATCAATGTGAAATCGTGGACCATAAGAGCTGTGTAGAAAATGATGATGGCTTGATGGCCCTCCATCATGATTAATCTAAAATTAGTTTGACAGCAGTTAATCTAGGTAATCGGCAGTTTTATGCACTTTTCAGTTTCGTTTTTAGCCAGAAAATAGGATTTTAGGGTTTTTGTTGATCAAATAGGTTTTGGGGTTTGAGGATCAACAATTGTTGCAGTTGCTTGGCGCTTTGCTTGCGGTTTTGCTGGAAATTAAGGTAAGAGGCTCTTCCTAATGAATAATTATAGTTTTATTAGGTTTAGGTTGAGTTTGGTATGATTAGATATAATCTTCTATGTTTTGTTGTGCTTAATTCGATGCTAATTGGGTTAAAAACGGGTTAGAAATCATTAAGTGTTGAAATCGGATTTTAGGGCAGCAGGTAGAATGCGTACGCATTGGCTAGCAATGCGCACACATTCCTGATACAGGTTTGCCAGGTTTTGTTGCAGCAAGTGTAATGCGTACGCATTCAAGGGAATGTGCACGCATTGCTGGTTCAGGAGGTTCTGGTTTTGTTTCTGTTTTTCGAATGCGCACGCATTGCAAGCAATGCGCATGCATTGGTTGGACAAAGAGTTCAGTTTAAGTTTTGGTCGGTGAATGCGTACGCATTCAGAGCAATGCGCACGCATTGATCAAACGCAGTTTGCAGGGTTTCGAGAGGTAGGGAATGCGTACGCATTTTACGCATTGCCCCTAGTTTTAATTAAGTGTTGTTTAAACCTTTTAATAAGATGTTAAATGTTATAATATGACCCGACAACATTAATTAAACATGAACAAACTTCGATTGAACTTCTGATTCGTTCAGTTAAAACACCGAATGTACTCTTAAAAGGAGTTGAACTTCGGATCCGTCAGAAGGGCATGAAAGGACTTGTGCTTTGATGAACTAGAGTTCATCAATGTCTGTGTAGTTGCTAGGGCTTGTCCGTGTCTAGTGGTCTAGGAAATAGAGTAGTGTATGTGAGGGAGCTTACCTGAAAACACTTAGGTGGCTAGTTAATTCACAGTAATAATTACGTACGTGTAGAAAAGATAAAACGTCACTTATTCTCGGTTAGGCACTCTTTCATATCGGCGATGTGATACGTTCATAAAAGGTGAACAACGCTGCTGGCCTATAAACGGCTGAATGGCAGTGGAGGAAATTTATCGGACGTATACGCATACCGGGGAGACCCCGGAGCTAATCGGTGCTAATCACCGTTAGTTAGCAAGTATATCTTCAGGCTGATGAACACCATGCGCAGTGTCCTTGAGTAATGATGTAACAAAGATAAGCTAAGTTAGAAACGTATAGTCATGACGTGTCGATGAGCATGAAATGAACCCTAGATTGAGTCGGTCTCATAAAGATAATTTAATAATCATAATAATAACCCTTCGTTGTATAAACTAGTTATTCTTTAGCTTCTCACTTTTACTGAGTACTTTGTACTTACCTCCTTTGCATTTTCTTTTGAATGCATTGTGGGGTGAGAAGACGAACAGGTTGATCAAGTGTAGATGACGGCTTTTGAAGGCTTGAAGTCTTGGCGAATCTTTTAGTTTATTTCCTTATAAAGGTTGTACTAGACTAGTTGTATTTCTTTTATTAGACTTGTTGTACTTCTATTTTTAAGACTTCGTATTGTATAAGTCTTTGGGTTGTTCGTCGTTGTAATTTTAACTATCCATCTTTAGTATGGTTGTATCTATTCTTAGTAGCATTTATGTTATTACCCGAGTCCTTTTAGCTTCCGTTTGCTTTTATTTGATACGACGTAGAGCCTTGCGTATAATATTAGATTTATTTAATGCTATACGCGCCGAACGTTTCTCTTCCGGATAAGGGCTCGGTATCCGGGAGCAGGGCTTTACATATGGCATTTTTTATTTACATCAAATTTTAGTTTAGGCAATAAATCCAAGTTCATCAATTTTCGAACAGAAATAAAGTTTGCATGATCTAATCTACAATGCCATAGATTAGAACACTCAAGCAAGTACACGGAAGTAGTAGCATTCTTATTAGCATCATCAACAAAGTTTACAGACTTAGGCATTGCGGCCTTAGGAATAACAGTCATAATATTAAGTTTAAACATACCATGCATCTACACCATAACCCCTCCCAACAAATTGTCCATTCTTACACAAAGTAAATTTTCCAGAATAAAAAATTAACTTAAAACCATTGTTAACAAGAAGAGAACCGGACACCAAATTCTTGCGAATATCCGGAACATGTATTATGTTGTTCAACGTCAAGTGCTTCCCGGATGTCATCTTCAAAAGAATTTTTCCTTGGCCTTCCACATTTGAGGTTGCCGAATTGCCCGTAAACAACTGTTCACCATCCAATTTTTGGTAGTCCGAAAACATTTTTTTAACGGCACAAACATGGCGTGTAGCACCAGTGTCTATAAACCATTCTCGTGGATTTCCAACAGTGTTGCATTCATATACAACTGCTGACAGGTTCATCTCACCAACCGCATCTGTCACGATCTCAGCAGCATTAATCTGATGGTTTTGCCTTGGCTTTCGGCATTCAGCACTCCTATGTCCTGGCTTGCCACAATTGTAACAAGTGCTTTTGAAGCGCTTGTCTTCTTTCTTCTCATTTTTTCCCTTGGAACTTGACGCACCACCGGGATTGAACTTCGTTTCTTGCCTTTATTTGTACCCGAACTGGACCCCACCATATGTGCTTTGGACTGTCCAATGTGCCCACCTCTGTCTAATTGCCTGTTATTTTCCTCAACACGCAACTTCACCACAAGTTTGTTCATAGTTATCTCTTTATTTTTATGCTTCAGATAATTTTTAAAATCCTTCCATGATGGTGGAAGTTTACCTATTATCGTAGCAACTTGGAAATGTTCATTTATAACCAATCATTCTTCATGGCATTCATAGATAATCACCTGCAATTCTTCCATCTGACTCACGACAGTCTTGGATTCCACCATTTTGTACTCCATAAATCTGTCGACAATATACTTCCTTTTGCCTGCATCCTCTGTCTTACACTTCATCTCGAGTGCCTGCCATAAATCTTTAGCACTTTTGTACATAGAATAAACACTATACAATGTGTTATCAAGACAGTTAAGGATATAGTTTTTGCAAAGAAAATCAGAGTGCTACCAAGCATCCAACGCAGTTACGGATGCTTTGTTATTTTCCCCCTCTTGTGTTTAGGAGGATCCTCGGTTAGCCATTTTGCTAAACTCAGGGTAGTCAGATAGAACAACATTTTTTTGAAATTCTGTCCGTTGAATTTCTCGGGCTTTTCGTGGTGTGAAGAACTTGTGCCTTGCACCGGTACAACAACAAGATGCACCACATTCAGAGGTAAAGCGCTTGTGCCTTCAAACGTTACTTCCATTTCCGTTCAATGACAGAAGATGAACAATTAAAGGGTGCAAAACAAAGTTTGTAGTGCACACTTTTCAACAATGGTGTGTATGTCAATTTTAAAAATTCACGGACCAAATGCTCAATAAAATGAATGGTTTCACAATCTACAAGATTAAACGAATAGCTTTCGTTCTTTAAGTTTTCAAAAACGATGTAGTATTTACAAAGTATTTTTCAATACAAAACAAGGTAGACAATCGTGACTTTTTTCGGTAAAATAAAAAAAAATTATTTTTTTTGATCACAACAAGTTGCAGAATTTTGTCTCTACCATTTTAACAGAAAGTTTGTAGGATTTGTTTCTACAAAAGTTGCAGATTTTAATGCAAGTAGTAGATGCAAACTACAACAATTTTTGACAAACCAAATACACAAATTACTGGATGCAACAAATTTATGTCTTAAGATTGTTAGGAAAAATAGTAGTGTATCAATTTGCTAATTTTCTGAGAGATGAGCAACATGAATTTGTAGAAACATAAATCTAAAAAGATGAACATATATATTGAAGAATTTTATTCATATGTTCATAGTATGCAACACATAGAAACAAAAAATGCAGAAAGAAAAATGTAAACGCGAAAACTTATTGTGACTGAGGCGAGTTTAGAACTTTGTCCTTAAAACTTAATTGCCCCGACTATGGTGCACACTGTTTATGGCAATACGTCTCCTAAGATACAACCGTCTACCTGTCCGGGTTCTTGCATTTGAATGAGGAAAGCACCGAACTGATAGAGCCTTTGTTTATCTCTAAAAATGTAAGTATTTAAGTGTTTATTTCTGCAGAGTAATGGTATGATAAAATGCTGTGTTGTTTTCATTCAGGATGTTGTCTATTTATAGAAGAGTAATGGAGGCAGCAATTTATGTTCCTGTTAATGAACAGATGTTTCTGTTCGAACTGATGCTTGTCCAAAAAATTTAATACTTGAGCCGAGCCCGAGCCGGCCAGACGGTGCCGCGCGTGTGAACCAACAAGTATCTATGTCCTCCCTCATTCACAAAATTCTCTTGGCTCTTGGGGCTTGCCCTTCTATGAAACTCTCCCGCTTATATAGTAAGCATCTTTAGTTTCATTGCCTATGTGGGACAAATGAAACGCACTTCCATTATAACACCCACATAAATTACTTTATCTTTAGGCGTTAATTTCTCATTTACCCGATATCCGAATCGAGTGATTCAAAAGCCTAACATCAACTACTATCTTAGTAGTTTCCAATAATAGTTTTAGCTACCGGAAATTCATTGCATAAGTCATTCAAAATCAAGCCTTAAGTGGACTGCTCGTCACTTACACTTAGACCCGGTTTAAGCTAAATAACCACTAAAGTTCCAACAGACTGTACTGCAACACCCTTTTCCTTTTATCGTTAAGTTATGCTCCTCGAAAATATGGGATAATATTGTGCTACTTGTACTACTTGTGACAACAATTTACTAGGAGAAGAACAATAAAGTGTCAAAAATAGAGACACTAATGGGACCCCGATCCTCGCCGGTACACGATGCACAGCTCGTCCGGCTGTGCATCAAAACGATACCGTATCGACCCGAAACGACATCGTTTGGTTCCGATCTAAAAAATAAATAAAAAAACATAATCGAAACGACACCGTTTCGGGTGTACAGCTGGGAGCCGTACCGTCGGGGATTTTTTCGGACACTAATGACTTGGTCTACAATATATTAGTCCAAATGACAATACCCCGTTGATAGACTACCAATCAATTAAATGGATAACTAGTTGAATTTAGCATTTGATGTACTGTACTACTTATCAACCACTAAAGTTGATTGCACCCATAACGTACTTTTTTTTTTGGGTAGAAAAATGGGTTCAACTGTCTATTTACTTAATCAAATGTTAATAATAAATTAAGTGATTAGTTGTGCATATCAAGCACTGCATGTGATGGCTCCTTGATTTTTGTAGTAGTTGTTAAAAAGGAAATTAATTTGTCGCATCTGGAAATACTCCACCCTCTGCAATCTGCCTGCAATACCTAAATTGTACAGTACTGTTCGAATATCTCATATTCATCCTTGGGATCTATGATTTTACTGTACTACTAAAACAAATAAATTAATTTAAAAAAGGTAAAGAAGTAAAAGAACTTCGTTGCCTTCTCTATGGCATGTGTATATTTGATTATTTTGATTATAATCTAGCTTTTAAATATTTTTACTATTCTTTAATTCAAAATGATACTATAATGTACAATTCCGCTCAATATCTGTTTTGTTTTCAAGATTTCACCTTTTGAAATTAACATAAATACCTCTAAACAAAAAAACAAAAATAACTTACATACAGCTATAAAGTATTTAATCGTCCCAAAATATAAATCATTTCATACTTGATCCATGTCACTGCGGCGCAACTAAATGAGCTCATGGGCCTGCTGACCCCTTTAAATAAATACAAATTCTATGTTTTTCTTTGTTATCTAAAACTTTTATTCACTAATATTTAATTATTGATCAGCTAATTTTTTTAAATATTAACTATTGACATTTAATAATATTTGGATATTTAAACATAATACATTGGAAACTTTTTGTGAAGCAAATTTAATTAATAATAATTGCATGTTAATTTATTTTGTGAGAAAAAAAAAAAAAACTCATACATGAATAAAGACTGCGGAGTTGAGAAGTGAGAAATAAAAAATGGGAGTAAGAAAAAAAAATGATTACGTGATTAATTAATAGTAGTTAGGAATATACCACGTAGTTCTTATTGGAGGAAAAGTTCATTACGTTGACAAGAACATGTCTTCCATTTTTTAAAAGATACGAAATATATAGACTTTTCAGTATAATGACAAAGAACATGTCTCCTGTATTTTTAAAATTTTGTGAAGTATATGGGACTTGTGTGTGTATATTGCAATTAATACACAATAAAAGTCTACCCCTTCCTCTATCTTTTCAATACCAACAAAGAGAATAATCAACTTAGTCTTAGTGGACGGAGCCGGGATACGGCATTCGGGTGGTCTGGATTTCTTTGTAGTTTTATATAATGAAAAAATATACGTAGACGTTTAAAATTTAACAATATAACTCACTCGATACTCCTAGTATTTTCTACTCGAATGGAAGAAATTATATATAACGTTTATTGTACGATGCAAATTTTTCTTAAAATACATAAAATAACAACCAAAAAATTCATTCGATACTTAATATATATGAGTTTTCAGATGAGATGTGTTAGTAAAACTGAGTTATGCCGAGTAAAATTTAAAGATAGGCAGGACCGGATAAAACATTAAACATAAATGTAGGTGTGTTTTATTTGCATCACAAAATAGCTTCTAACAATATGATTAATATACAAATTTTAATGTAATTAACAATTCAACTGTGTCAATAGAACCTATCAAAATTAATATAAACAGCTCTCTATATATATAAAGGAAAGTGGGCTGGGTGGGCTTAGCCACACCCTAGCCCACTATATAGCTACGTCTTTGTTGGTATTAAACACACACATAAACATCTTGTCAGGGAGATTTGGAGAGTGATATCCGGTACATCGATATTTTTAATTAATTACATATTTTAATGCTCATCAACGAGCCATGAGTCGACCTGTTCGGTTAGTAGCAATGGGTTTGGGGGCAACGTCTTTTTGTGGGAGTCAAAGGAGTAGCGCCCAATTGTGGTGTTCGGGGGTAACGCCCACGAAAGCTAAACAACACCAACTGAATAGACACATATCTCTGTAAATCCGAAGATATATAACTCGGAAAATGATATGTGCACTACACAAATCACTATATGCTTGATATCCATTGATTAAAGTGATTAATTATTTATTATGATGGGTCCCAACAAAATATGTGGTGTTGATTGTGTTGTATAAGATGTTGTGATAAAAGAAGTAGTAGATGTATCACTACTCATATAAGAAGTAGTAGATGTATCACTACTCATATAACTCTGCATGCGAAGAATGATGTATGTTATCTTTACGACATTTCGAAAAAACTTGCCTCATTTTAGATGAGACATTTTTCGTCTATATATAAAAGATACAACCCACAAACAAAAAATTCATTTAGAAAAGCATAATTAGTATATTCTTTGAGTGTCTTTGGCTTTACGAAACGCATCACCGATTGAATAAAAACCCTCTATTGTATAATAAAATAGATTTTCGATCGTGTCTCGTATGAAAATTGTGACGAACGGACCAATTCTTAAAAACTAACACATTTTACATGCCTTGGAAAAGTTCTAGTCTTTTTTCATCTCTTGTCAATTAATTTTCCACAATAACATATATATATATATATATATATATATATATATATATATATATATATATATATATATATATATATATATACACACACACACACATAAGGCGTCTCTATCCAAATTTAGGCTCAGAACCAAAAAAATTAGGCTCTTCTAAAAAAACGGTAACAAAAAATGAAATTTTTCCAAATAAAATAAAAATATTGTAAACATTTCAAAACAAAAGAGATTATTATTGTAAGTATTATTACATAAAATTAATTTCACTCGGGGAATTCTGTTTTTGATTATAAATGGAGGAATATGCTTCTGCCATTTCAATTTTCACCATGGAAAAAAAATTAAATGTGCTAAAACAAAATAATTTGCAGACAATGCAACTAAATAACATGCTGATATGCTAATTGCTAAGTAATCTAACAAAACAATTAAACAAACAAACAAAACTGTTGGGCTATTAATATTGCAGACCTACTTGCTATTTGCTGCTTATATGAGAAAATAAATTGGGAAAAATTGAAAGAAAAAATACATGTTCAATCAATATTCAACTATACTTTGATGATGATAAACATCAACAATTGAAGATTAGGGTTTTTTTATCTTTGGAGGAAAACGAGAATCTTCATCATCGCCCTCTTATCATTTTGATTCATGAACAATTTTGTGATAAATTCAATTTGTGTTACTAATTCTTCTAGTTGTTGTTAAAGAAATGGATATGAGATATTTTTTATTACTTATATATATATTATTTAATGGAAACAGAGTGATATGTTATCTTTATAACATAGATTTCAAACAAAAATGTTACTGATAAAACATAAGACAGTGTTTTACATATTTATACGTTATTCTGACCAAGTTAGGAAATATTTTCTTTGGTGTAATAAAAAAAAAAACTCATTATAAGTAAGAACGTCGAATGATTAAATGTCTATAAAAAATAATTATACAGTCAAACGTTTACCTATCACTTTTGAAAAACTTAGTCAGACTTAGACATACAGATGCAAGTTGGCGATGGCGGAAAATGCAAGGGGTAAAGGGTAAGATAATTATAGAGCTTAAAGTTTCTAGATATATACATATTTTGTTGGGAAGAATGAAAATTATTATTAGAGTAAAAATGTCAAAGACGTATTATTCTGTCTAACACAGAAAACAATTGAAGAGACGAAGACCCAGTCAGTTCCAATCATGTAGACTACTTTTATAATTGTAATGCATTTTTTTTTGAGCCTCGATCCTCTGCCGTAGGTCAAGCACAGCAAACGGTGCTGTGACGTCAAAACGGCATCGTTTCGACGCAACGCGATACCGTTTTGATCGCGAACTTAAAAAAAAAATCGACGCAAAACGACGTCGTTTTACGTCGAAACGACGTCGTTTCACATCACAACATTCACGGCAGGCGCCCATTCACGACAGACGATCCCAATTCATTTTTTTGGGAGGGGGAGGGGGCAAAACTGAAAAAGCAATTATGCTTAATGACTAAGCTGAGGTTCCGTGACCTTGGTCACGGATTCGAGTCTCACCGTATGCAGACGTAGGTTATAGTCTTTTAAATTAATTAATTAATTTCGTTTCATAGAAAAAAATAAATATTTTTCTGATGACACTATAAGACGAAACCAATTATATTTTCGCCCTAAGGGCATAGTTAAGCAGTAATAAAAAAAAAATGGGTGTTGTACTGACAATTTTATCGTTGAGTCGATATGTAGAGTTCGATATCGTGTACTTGTTTTCTCTTGATAATAGAATAATATATATATATATATATATATATATATATATATATATATATATATATATATATATATATATATTATTCTATTATCAAGAGAAAACAAGTACACGATATCGAACTCTACATATCGACTCAACGATAAAATTGTCGTACAACACCCATTTTTTTTTTATTACTGCTTAATATATATATATATATATATATATATACTGAGAGAATTTACAAATTGAATTACTAGGGTATAACTTTAGGATGGACAAGCGTATATGGCATTATGATCGTAAGGGGCGTTATACGGTTAAGTCAGGATATTTCTTAGCCCTGAGCTTGCGTGGAGAGTTGTACTCTGAGGCTAGTGGCTCTTCCTCTGCTGGGCCGGATAGAGTGTGGCGTGCGGTTTGGCGGGTGGCTGTTCCCTAGCGAGTTCATCACTTTCTATGGAGGTGCTTACAGGGGTGTTCGCCGATTGGAGAGAATCTCCTTAAGCGGCAGCTCGCGGATGGCGTTTGTTTGGCATGTGGCCGGGAACGAGAGACTATGCGCCACGTCCTCTTCAATTGTGATTGTGCTTGTAACGCCCCGTTCCCGGACACCGAGTCCTTATCCGGAAAAGGAACGTTCGGCACGTATAAAATAAAATAAATTCCACTTTATACGTAAGCCTCTACTACGTCGTATCGAGTTAAGCAAAACGGAAGCAAAAGACTCGGGTAATTTTTTTTCTAAATAACCAAGAATAGATAAATAAAAACATGAGTAAATAAACGCTTCAACTCCGGCGTCCTCAAACGTCGTCATCAAAGTCCTCCTTGAACTCCAGATTTACCTGTTCGTCTTCTCTCCCCCAAACACATAAATAAACATGCATTTGAGGTAAGTACATTGTACAAAGCAAGAAGTAGAAGCTACAAATTAACTAAGGCTCTCTGACAAGTTTTATTATAATAGTTATCTTTATGAGACCGACTCAATCTAAGGTTCATTCCATGCCCATCGACACGTCATGACTATACGTTTCTAGCTTAGCTTATTTTGGTTACGTCATCACTCAAGGACACTACACATGGCGTTTATCAGCTTGAAGATATACTTGCTAACTAACGGTGATTAGCACCGATTAGCTCCGGGGTCTCCTCGGTATGCGTACACGTTCGATGAACCCTTCAGCCTTTTGAGCCAGTAGCGTTGTTCACCTTTTATGAACGTATCACATCGCCGATATGAAAAAGTGCCTAACCGAGAGTAAGTGACGTTTTATCTTTTACTACACTTATGTAATTATTATTGTGTATTAACTACCACCTAAGTGTTTTCAAAGCAAAACGCACTTATCAACTTTACTCTCTCACTTAGACAGCTAGACATCACACCCTATCAAGTACACATACATTGATGAACTCTAGATCATCAAAGCTCAAGCCCTTTAATGCCTTTCCGACGGTCCCGAACTTCAACTCCCTTTAAGAGTACGTCCGGTGCCGGAACCAAACGCATCAGAAACTCAATAGGGACTTGTTTATGTTTAATTAATGTTGTTAGATCAAGGATTAACATTTAGAACTCATTATGTGACTTAAAAACAACATTCTCCTCAAAACTGGGGCCAGTGCGCCAACACCGGGGTTCAGTGCGCCCGCTGAGCCTCTGTATGTAAAATTCGATTTCTGGTCATCCAGTGCGCCAGCACTGGGTCTGGTACCCCCGCACTGGGCTCCAGTGAGCCCGTACTAACTCTCTGAATGTAAAATTCACATTCAGGGCCTCCAGTGCGTCCGCACTGGGCTTGGTGCGCCCAAAAACTCAGTTTTTGAACCCTAATCGTTCTCAAACTTCTCCAACATCATAATACTCAGAAAAAGGCATTAAAACACATCTTTTATCTATCAGGACATCTATAGATCCTTAGGCAATACGAATGTAACAATTCTAGCATAAAATCATCTCCAAACTTAACATAAACCCTACGAAACCGTAATTAACTTGTAGGAAGACCTTCTTACTTTTAGCAAGCTAAACCAATTCCAAATCCTCAGAAAAACTGCAGAAACGATCTTTCTTCTCACCGAAACCTATGTGATCAATTCCAAAAAGGGTTAGATTCGATCACACGCTTTGATTAACACGAACTACGAAAGATATGAGTTTTGATCTCCAAAACTCATCTAAAACAGCAGCTAGGTCGATATATTACCTTGAGAAAAGCTCCAACTTTCTTGTGTTGAAACGACGCTCCTTTCACGACGATTCCAACGCTCTACTCGAATTTGAAAACGGTTGAGATCCGACTTAGAAAACAGAAGAAATCTCTCAACCTTTCTCTCAAGTTCTTACACGCAGATGATAGGGATTAGGAGGAGAAAATTCTGATTCAAAAGGTTAGGGAAACTAATGGGGTTTATTTTCCCTTAAATAGGAAAAATCCCAATAATTACGTAATCCTTATTTTCCTTAATCACCCTTTTACATAAAAGTCAAATTTCCTTAATATATATATATATATATATATATATATATATATATATATATATATATATATATATATATATACAACTCGACATATATATATTCTCCCCGTAAAAAATTAACTCCAATAAAAGAAGTCAGAATAATAATATTTCGTTTTCGCGAAATGACACGTCTGCCATTTCCCGAAATCGGAATATTACAGTGCTCGGGCAGTCTGGGGGGCCTCTTCGTTCGGGGATCAGTTGGTTCGGCAGTCGTCTAGGTTTCGTGAGTTTTTTGGGAGCCTATAGGAGCGATTATCGGTGGAGGGGATGTCTGACTTCTGCATGTTATTTTACTTTTGTTAAGCTTACTGATAATGTCTTTTGCTTCCTGTTATTTTACCTCTGTTAAGCGTACTGGTAATGTCCCTGCACACCTGCTTGCAAGACACGGTGTCGCGACTGAGGAGATTGTTTCTTGGGGTGCCCAACCCCCTTCTGATGTAGTCTCTGCCGCGTTGGTAGATTTGCCTTAATAAATTTCGAATGTTCTCTTTAAAAATTTAAAAAAAAAAATTAGGATAGACAATAAAGGCCATTTGGATTGGGCTCGACCTTTTTTTTTTCCAGCAAATTATATTTTCCTGGTAGGTGGTGGATTCTGAAATACCACATTCCGGCTAATATTCAGCCTATTTGTTCATATTATAAATATGGTCTTTAGCTTTTTATATCAGATAGACTAGCTAGTGAAATGTATTAATTTATATCAATTCTATTATACTAATATTAAGTTTCCTTTTACCCGCAAATATTGATCAAATTGACAATTACGTAAGTTTTGTGTCTCGTCTCCAATTTTCTTTGCCTTATGTGCTTGGGCTATTTTTCTTTGAGTTTCAGAAGGTTTTTTTTTTCCCTTCGCTGTAGTAATATTGTTTTATTTTGTCTGTGGAGGTAGGTCAAATGACTGAACCCGTAAATTTTGGTGTTCTCGTCTTAGTTTATTTCGTTATTTGTCTTTTGTTGTTGTCGTTCAGGACTACAACCCCGAATTTATTTTTTAACAAACTTGTATTACAATCATTGTCCAAGTTTCGAAAACTGGTATTAGAGCATGGAATCAACCTTAATTGGGAAGTGACAACTAATGATTAGATTTCGATGTTGTCATGCTCGAGAAAGAGAATAATCTAGAGAAACGATTGTCAGAATTCATGTTTCTATTTAGAAGGTTAATAACATAAACAACTTCTTTCAAATCCACAGTGCTTTCCTTTGTTTGGCATTTATGAGCTTGTGGAGAAGGTTTAAAATTATTACTATTATTACACATTGGACTTCTGTCACAAGATGAAGATTTGTTATGTGGTCGCTCATTGATTTTGGCAAATTTAGTTCATATTATATATACACCATTTAGCCTTTTGTATTAGATGTAGTAGTGAGATGTATCACTCTATATAAACTCTTTTGCTTATAGTTCAATGTTTCAACTATTGTTTTTTGAGTTTCAGAAATTCTTTTATATTTTCCATTACAATAACATTTGTTTCATTTTATCTGACAACACTATAGATAATTTTCAGTTTTTTTTTCCTCTTGTTTTCGTTATTATCGTCGTTAAGAGCCATAGCTCATAACTGGTTCCGTAACATTAATCACTTCCATATTAAAAACTAAAAAATCAATTTAAAGTCAAGGAAACACCCTAAGATATTAAAATTAAATCATACATCAATTATCAACTTACGTGATTATAATGATTTGCTGGTCATTGACAAGTTTGAGTCAATAAGTGCCATGCCGTTGGCTTTGTGTGTGTTGTTGTTTCCTTTGACGGTATATATATGTGCACACAAGTACAGCCACAGAAAATTCATAAATTAAATTTTCAACCCAAAGATGTTGATTTGTGATTTAAAATTATTAAAATTAGTGCCGCATAATTCTTGAGATGTGTTTATTCGGTGGACTTTTATCTATGTACTATGTTTCATTGATTTGTCATACTCATTCAGTATCAATATTCTTGTTTTCATTTGTCACGTAATGTTGGGCGAAATCGGGTAAAATGTACAGGTACAAATTACTTATGAGGATTTTGTCAATGTTTGATAAATTGTAGTTGTATGATAGTAATTACTTCAATTCAAATGTAGATGAAAATAATTCAATGCAAGTCGACATCTGATGTGGAAGAGCTATATGTGACTTAACTAAGTAACGTTTACCAAGAAAATGGAAGAAAACATGAGATGATAAAGTGTTAGTAACATTATTAGAATAATGAACTTCAAGGCACGTAAATACGTTTTTCTTTTAAGAGATATTCGTCATTTACAATTTGTCATTAGGGGGAACTACCGAAAATCACATCTTCGAATACCATGAATCTGTTTAATTCAAATAGAGACATTATAAAAAACATACTCATCATGTTTATACTTGAATGATTTGATGTTTGCAATGTGATGTCTTGGCAAATCATACCGTTTTCGAAATGATGTAAAGACGAGACACTACTCTTGGCAAGTAGAGCTAAGTCTCTTCACATGTAGAGTTATGTCTCTTCAGTTTTGTAGATGTATGTCACCCCGTATTGTACAGGCACATCTATTCAGCCGGAGGCCATGGCCGATTCCAAGATTTATAGACCTAGGGCGAAATTAAATGAAGGCCCCCTATTTAGTTTACAAAATAAAAATCTTTGTATAAGTGACATAAGTCAAAACTAGGGCCGTCCCTAACTGTTTAGAGGTCCTAAGTCAATTTATCAAAATGGGGTCTTTTGAAAAAAACGATGGTTTATAAAATATATATCATGTCCATTGGATCAAAATAAAAGACTAGGCCCTAAATTTTGATCATTTTTTTGTAGTCCCTAAGTCGCGGCTTGTTGGCATATGCTAATGGACGGGTCTGGGCAAAACATGACCGAGAAAATATTGGCTTAAAATTGTAATAGTAGTATCTATCATGTTGTAAATGTCAAAGAAGAAAATTGTTGAAATAGTAGCCGGAACATGTCAATAGTAAAAACAAAACAACACTAACAAGTAACAATTACAAAACATCGTATCGGTGATAAAAAAAAAGATTGCAAAACATCAATTGACAACAAAACTATATTAACATGAAAACAAATCGACAATGAAAAAAAATTCTTTGTGCATTTCTAGATACAAAATCATGAGTAATAATTTCAAGATCAATATTGTCCAACATATATATCATTCTAAACAAATAAAATATCCAAATCATTCAATCTTTTTTGTGACATTGATGACCTAAAAATAGGTTTTAAATATACAATTTTTTAATTTTGAAAAATAGTATTATGCATATTGTGATTGTACTAAGTGGTCATCCATCAAACCAACTTAAATTTTTTTTCGTTACTGACAAGAAATTTTGGGCTCCCTTATGTCATGGCCGGATCCTAGACGGTCGCCCTTTCCTAGAGACAGCCGTGTTGGAGGCGATTAGCTTTCGAGGGTGTTGCCTCTGAGCCCCCATGATTGGGTGTTGCCCCCGTGAAGGGCAACTGCTCCCTCAACCCACCTCAAATGTCGATCCCTATTTTGTTACGGTAACATTTATTTGAGCAAATAGTCAGTAAAATACGTAATTTATGAGAAAAAAATATAAATAACTACTACATCTTTGTTGCATCTCACAGCTTTCGCTATAACATATACTCCTACTAGACAATAATTTGATAAAAAAAAAAGAAACATACTGATATGTTCATTCCCTATATTCACCTCATATATCACTTAAACTATCCGCTTAATTATCACCACTGATTATTATGGGGATAACACTGAGAAATCTAAATCAAAAATACAAATGCATTCAATAATGGTATTGAAAAAAAAAAAATCATCTTTTCACAACGAAAGGAAAGATTAGAATAAGGCAGCTATTACTTAAAGAACAATAAGTAGTATTTAAGTTCCATGTTGAATGCAGACCGAATGATTGGTGATTGCAGTAGCTTTCAAGTTCATTACAATTTTTTTCTTTACACAACTTCATTACATCTATTTGTTATACAATTTGGAATGCAGAAAGAAATACCAAAAACACTTGAAAAGAAATAGATTATTTGTTTACCTAAAATTAGTACTATAAATTTTTGCCTGTAAAAAGTAATTGAAGATGTTAATATCATAAAAAGTTAATTCTAAAAACAATTAATAGATGGATATTTCCTTGTAAGTTTTATGTACCTTCTACTATCATTCTTGCAAGAAAAAAAGAGAGGCTAAAGACACTTTAAGCAACACCAAACATTTAACATGAATTTGTTTTTTCACATTGAAATGAAAGAGGTTTCTATTCTCCAAGATGTGTAACGTTCTTGCCGCTAATATATATAATTAGCAGGAACAATTTCCTCCACCTCTACTCTTTGCCACCTTTGAACCTTATCGCCACTTTTCAACACCTAGCTACACCTCATCCCCATAGACGTTGAAGGCACCGTCCCATTATCAAGCTGAAGAGACATATATAAGCTAGAAATGATGTTGAAGCTTAAATTGTCGTCGATTGATTCTGTTAGCTCAATTTTTTATTCATGAAGACTCGTTGGCCCTGTATTCAGAAACAAACAACCCATGGTTAGCAAGGCAATTGCAATTCGGGTACAACATTTGAAAGAACAGATATATAAAAGATAAGTATCACAAATTGCACACACATGATCATAACAATTCATCTACTTCATTATAGATATGTATTTTTCTTTGATTACAACATGGCCAGGAAAATAGAAATAGACTTACTTCCAATCTAGTGGATAAAAAAAAGATAAAAGAAAACACATCATTAACACAAAATTTATGTATTGAATACTCACGCCATTTCTACTTTGACTCCTCTCTCTCAAAAGAAGGAACGTAAGGAAAATTTATAATGGAACATAATAGAACCTCATCTAACAATTTATTCGTCTTAGGCTTGTCTTTAAGAACACAAATGTGAACATGTCTCAATACAGCAACAACATTCGAAGGAAAGTCTTTGAGAAGAAAACACACATCCTGAAATAGAAAACTTCCTACTTTTTTGCTCATGCAAGTTAGTCCTTACATCCCTACCAAGCAATAAACATGCATCTCTTCTACATAATATCTCAAAACCAAAGGAAAATGTGTATCTCAAAACCAAAAGAAAAGGTGCTTAAAAAATCAAATGCAAAAGAAAGTTTGCATCACATAAAGTACATCCGTATTACCCTCGATATTAATTGACTATATAAAAAGTTCAAAAACATAAGTTTTTTCCGGAACTATATCCCTCTTTGATAGTTTGGTTGATTAATTTCATGTTTTTAGCCAGATTTTCATCAGATGGGTCGGGGTTCATAAAGGCTAAAAATATGAATTTTTTAAATAAGACATTATGCACCGTAGAAAACATTCTTACCTCTTTAATAACATGACGGCAGAGTTGAGTGAGCGAAAGCATTGTCACCACAAACTCTACCCGTGCATTAATCATTATTTTCTTAATTATATATCTTATTTTACCGCCTTGTATTTGCATCACAAATTCATAAAAATAGTCACTTATTCCTATCAAAATTTCATGCAAACACACACACAAAAAGAAAAAGAAAAAGAAAAAAAAGCCACGATGGTCACCTAAAGAAAAGGGAAGAAAAAGAATAAACACTAATATGAACATTAAAGAGAAGAACATACACGTTTCTAACGTTCAAGAAAATATATCTCAGCACGACGACGAATTGAACTTTGGAATCAATTTATTGATTTTATAGCATTAGGCATCACCTGCTAAGTGAACATAAACCTAACAAATTGAATAGTTAGTGAATCTTTTTATTTGATTACCAATATTTAAAAAACATCCATAATCCATCTCAAAAGAGATATGTGAGGATAATTAATACATAAATAAAAGAAGAAAACAATCGCTCGTAGAGAGTACCTACGCATCATATGTATCCATCAGAGAAATTTTTCATGCATCCACCAAAACACTTGAAGGGAAGGCCTACATATCACTGCTATGATATGTTAAAAATCAACCATTCGACCATCCATGAAATGAAAAGTTATTGTTATTAGAATATAAACTGTTTCCAAACGGTATGTTGGTGAGGGTAGGGCTGGTGTGATGACAATAAAACAGTTGAAGAAGGAAAAAATAATAGTAAGTGACATGAAAGACAATAACTAGATAGAGTATAACTAACACTTCTTAATCTCAATCCCAAATTCTTTATCCCATTCCTAGATTCTTTACGAATCGGCGGCCTCAACATTCCTTTGGCTTCCCACCATTCATCGTCAGAAATGCAGCCTGCAGATAATTTTTTTAATAAAAGTCTCTCGAGAAACAATGCAGCATGTTTTTTTTTTTTGAAAACTATCTTACTTCGCACAAATGTGTCATCAAATAAATAGCCAACAAACACAAATCAAGAAGAAGCGTTCAATGACCTTTACAATGGCATCCGTTGAAATAAAAAAACAAAGCCAATGCCATTGAAGCACTAATACAAAATATACACATCCAACACGATCTAGCTAGGCAATTAAAATTTTCACATACATGCTACCGTCTTTCTAAAAAATAGAAATATTTAGCTATATATTCTAGAAATATATATACATACAAAGCATGCCTCAAAAGTGATGTTGAAATCATCTAAGTCAAAGTTGCGCATCAAGTCTGACACTTGAAACGTACAGAACTGTAAATTTGGATTGAGAAATCTAAGAAAGATCACCTTAATTTTTTGACTTTGCTATGATCGAGCACGCTGAAAGAACAGCCCTCTCCATATGATTCTAGGGAGCCAAAACCGAATTAGCGCAAACAAACCATTGTCGTCTTCCACGAAATGGGCGAATAGGCTAATCAAAGGTATCCATCAATTGAAAGCGAAACTCTTGGCATAACCGTATGGGTAAATTGCAATTTTAGTCCACAACGTTTTGTAATTTTGGATTTTTCTCTCGACGACAATTTTAGTCCTTGTAGTCTTTTTTTGCAAAAATAGTCCGAACGCCGGAAAGACCAGGTATCGGTGACAGTCAATTGAAGTGTCTTTCCGGTGTTCGGGACTATTTTTACAAAAAAAAGTGAGAAAAACCGGGACCAAAATTACAAAACGTGTCTGAGGACTAAAATTGCAATTTAGCCAACAAATAATCAAGCTGGTAGAAATTAAAACACAAAAAAAAATCAAATGTCATTTGTAACAACAACATACTTGAGAGAAAAAATGATCCAAACCTGAATTAGCAAAAACAAACCATTACCGTAAATTATGGGAGAATAATTGTGATTAAGGTGAACCTGTTTTTCCAAAACAAACCATCTAATCATCATCAAACCCAATGACCATGGTAAAATCTGCATTTCTTTGCACTTCTTATCATTATTATCAAAAGAAAAAAAAATAGAAAAAGAAAAGTTCCAAGTGGAGTGTTGTTGTTGCTGGAATCTATATTCATAACAAACTTTCATTCAACAAAATCACAGACAAATCAACATCAGAAAAACAAAATACAATAGTTACGTAATCTAATAAAAAATGAAAAGAAAGCCGGTTTACAAACCTGCATGATTTCCAGCAGGTCCGCAAAGTTCAATGAACATGCATGGCATAAACTCGTTAACTTCTGAAACGAAAATGGAAAGAATGCTGATTTACAAACCAAGATCCTTTGTCTTTGTGTTTCATGATGGAATTGTTGTTAACTTCATTGACGGAATCTTTGTTGGGAAGAATAGAATAAAGCATACTGAGGAGTGACTCCCATTGGTTTGTTTCGTTTGACTCTCCGGTAAATATATACCACCCGTACCCGTTTCATAAAAATTACTGCATATTTTTAGCATCAAACCATATTGTTTGCATCAAATTTGTTTCATTAATACATTAATTGATCGGCTTCCTACAACATATCAGAACAGCTAAATCACTATACTAATACCTAACCCATCCAAAAACACAACATGAATCCCTAACAGAAAATGATTCCAATGTGAAAGAAAACAGAATCTTAATTTGAAATGGGTCTGAAATTTGAATTAAGGGAGAGAATCGAACAGAATCAATATGTAAAATCACTTAGCCGACAAACAACATCAATGTTCAAGAATCCAGTTGCAAATTGCAATCCATACAACAAAAAAAAAAAATGAAATAATGTCCAAACGAAAGTAAAAAATTTAAGAATTAAAAACCTGAAGTAGCATAACAGAAGTAAGATTGTAAATTTGTAACTTTGGCTGGAGATTCAGACGAGCAAGACGATGGCCGCTGCCGGTGTTTCGACGGAGATATGACAATTGCAGACGATGCTGAGGGTGAATCATAACAGCTTGAATGGATTTTGTGCAAAATTCTTACGGAGGATGTTAAGCAAGAATGATTCTGATTTGCCACACCGATTTTGTGCAGTTACGATTTCACGTGATTTGCATAAAATGAGGCTTATAATCTTATTATTATTTTTTAGGGTTAATACATATGAGTAGTTTTATGGTGGTCCATAACCACTATATCATACTTGCCCTCCAATAGCATTTTTTAAAAGATGGGCAAATTTATAAAAACATGACATTTATATTTTACACGGTACATGTTTTTTTACGGATTTATTACGGTCCCTAATGTTTGGGATGGACAATCACATATTATCTTTCGCCGGAATACTTCTACAAGCCTTGTCATCTTTTCCGCATTGGGTTGTGGCCATGTCAGCAATTAATAATACGTGATCACCATAAAATTTCCGAATATATATATATTATTTTTTTTCCAGGTCAAAAACGGGTTATATGGGTAAAATACGGATAATTGGGTTAAAACAGCGCTCCTATATATTATAGTATATATAGATATTAATCAATTGGTCCAACATTCAGATCAATCACAAAAGGTATGCACTATTGAATACTACCTCCGTCCCAAAAGGTAAGTCTGTTTATCTATTTTGTTTTGTCCCGTAATGTAGTCCATTTAAATAACCAATGAAATATTTATTACATTTTTTCAACTTTTTTTTTTCTACTTTATTACATAATGTAAGTCCATTTAAATAACCAATTAAGTATTTATTATATTTTTTTTTTACTTTTATCCCTCATTTATTATCTACCCACCAACATTTTACTATTCTACATTAATAATAGTCAAAGTTTATTTTAGACTTTTCCATCAAAATTAATGACAAATAAATAATTTAACCAGCTTTCTTAATCTGTGTGTAAACCCCAAATGGACTTACATTTTGGGGCGGATGAAGTATTGTAATAATACTTGAAGCTATTTTTCATAAAATAATAATAATAATAATAATAATAATAATAATAATAATAATAATAATAATAATAATAATAATAATAATAATAATAATAATACGGTGTATATCGTGGTTGTGTCGCTCGTTGTGGCCGAGTGATTGTGCCCGTATAATTACCCTTGAAAATTTGTGTTGAGTAAGATATGAATATAATGAAATTAGACCGTATCCACCAATACCCTTTGACATTCATATATATATATATATATATATATATATATATATATATATATATATATATATATATATATATATATATATATATATATATACTAGTGGGGGCCACCGTGCGATGAACGGTGTGCACTCACTTTTCTTACGCACCGATTATAGTTTTTATGTACGCAATAAATTTACTTTAGCAAAAATAAAGAAGATATCAACCTATTTCAATCTTAGAAAAGTATTTAAACAATCCTACAGAGGTAATGACAATATGCTGCGTGTTGCGGCAAGAAATGTTACATGTGGGGAAAAAATCCTGAAGATCAAAATGCACCTTCGGGCAAAAAAAGTCAAACCAGAGTTTCTGTGAAACAATAAAAACTACATAATAACAAAATTAAAATTTCCCAAACTCGAATAAATGAATTGTTAGTCGTAGAATATTATTCGTATCGTCGACTTAACACGACTAATGCTAATAAAAAGAAATAAAAAAGAAAAGGTTCGGAAGATTTTCATTTTCTTATCTTTTATCGAAGTAAATTAACCGAAGGATAAGTAAGATAAATGGGAGTTGGATCTCGTTTTTTATTTTTATGTATCTTTTATGTATCATAGATCGAATAAACATTCTCATTCTTTGTCTAATTTTTACAATATTTTATTTTCTAGTAGTTTTTGTGGCACCGTACCAAATCATACGACTTTGTTTTACTTAACCAAAAAATTCTGAAGATCGAAATGCACCTTCGTGCACAAAAAGTCAAACCAGAGTTTCAGTGTACCAATAGAAACTCCATAATAACACAATTAAAATTTCCGAAACTCGAATCAGAGAAGTGAATGCTTCAAATAAAAACCCTAGTGATAAACACGTTGATGTGATAACACCGTACCAAATCATACGACTTTGTTTTATCTAACCAAAAAAAAAAAAGGGAAAAGACAAAAAATTTGGTATAGCGACGACCAAAACGTCGCTAAAGCCGGACGACCAAAACGTCGCAAAAAGCCGTACTACCAAAGATGCAAATTTAAATAGTATACTACTATATATGATATATACACACCAGTGAACGTGAGCCGTGCAAGCCACGGTGGGCCCAACATAAATCGTTACCAACGATAATAACAAAAAATAGACCCCCAACGTGAAATAAACCGCGTAGGCTTAAACCGTAACAAATTCAAGGCAGAAGACAAAGAGAGCAACAGAAACATATCACATTCTCTGCAAGAAGTAGCTCTTTCTTAGAGACGTGAAGATTGTGAATCACTTCTCTTCCAGCCTTATCAGGAGTTTCCACCTACAAAATAAATCAGAATATGATGTACCGGAGAATAATGTCATAAAGTTGATCTCTTTAGCTTCGACTTTACGTAATTAAACATTATAGAAAAACAATAAGCGGACCATAACTACACGGTCAAATCTCCCGGGACGCCTTAGCTTCTAGATCATTAATATGCTTGAAAATGTGTTTCACTCATTTTCTATACGACATTTCCTTTCTCATCATTAATGAATACGTCATTGATCTCGTGTTTCATTCATTTGGTGGAAAAACAACACATGTCAAACGGTTTAAAAAATATAAAAAGTGATTTGATATTCCAACGTCAATTTTAGTGACGATCGTACTGCAAACGGCCGTCGGGTCCACCGACGTTATGTTGTTCAAAATAATAAAAACATTTAATGTGGTGTCCACGTGGCACATGTGAGCACACCTTCTTGGCACGGATATTGTTTGGCAATATTTTTTTGTAGTTGTATTTATAGCTAAACTTGGCTCATCTTCCATCGTACACTCTACAATAGAACTTCAAATCCGTCGGTCTTTCCTCTTTTTATTTTCTCCCTTTTCTGCACAAACTACTAACGGTACACGTTTGATAAAAAAAAGTACACATGTTGATGTATTTTATAACTAAACTTGGTCTATCTTTCATCGTACACTACACAGTAGAACTTCAAATCCGTCGGTCTTTCCTTTTTTTTTTTTTTTCCTTTTCTGCACAAACTACTAACGGTACATGTTTGATAAAGAAAAAAAGACACGTGTTGATGTATTTTATAGCTAAACTTGACTCATCTTCCATTACACGCGAGTCGGACCGGGACACGCATGTTTAGTTTTGGAGACGGTATTTTTTTTTCCCCGACTCTAGATACAATAATTTATTATGAATAAAAAACTCTTATTTATTTTTTAAAATAAAAGCTCTAATCCCGTGCGCTTTGCGCGTGTGTTTTATAATGACCGAAACCATACATATTTCTCTTGTTTGGTTTTATCATTCACTTTATGAAATTCATTGAAATGTGTTATTCTTTGTGGAAAGTGAAAACATTGATCATCTTTTTTTTTTTAAGCCCGTATAATATATAGCCGTAATTTGGGACGAACGAAGTACAATTTTATTTCTTGAGTTAGCTAATGTCACATTGTAGGAGTATTTTGTGTATTTTGGGGTGACATGACATCTAACTCAAGAAAGCTAAGTATTTCATTTCTTGAGTTAGCTAATGTCACATTAGATGAACAGGAGTTGGAATCCGTCTTTTGTCAGGATGTTGGAGATGATGTTGAACTATTCATCTATTGTAGTAGTATTTCATGTATTTTGTGTATTTTGGGTGAGATCTAACTCATGAAAGCGCTTTGGTTTTGAAAATTCTAACTATGATGTTTTGTATTTGAAGCTGTGGGATGAAAGCGTACTATCATGAAGCCCATGATTATATTTTTGGTTATTATGCTTGGGTTAAATTTATCATTATAGTGCCTATAGTATTTGATAATTACCTTTTAGTCCTTATATTTTTAATAATTGCATACCAGTCCTTATACTTACATTTTAGTCCTTATACTTTTAATATTTACATTTTGACCCCGCACCCGTATCTTATATTTTTTAAAACTTCCGTTTCCCGGTGTCCGTATCCGCGTATCCGTGTCCATATGTCCGTGTCCGTGCAACCTTGCCTTCTTCTCCAAGTCAACGATTTAAGGTTACTTACTGCCCTCCTTCTTCTCCAACTGATAACACTAAATATATGGTTTATTTTTCTTTCTTGTTATGGCGAACCAACACATTAAAAAGTTGAATTTAATAATTATTCCTACTAGCATCACATGCTAAACTTATAACTATCATTCACGGTCACAGGGAAGAGTGTGCCTGTAACCATTAAGATCAAACGCTTATCATTCTACTAAAACCAATTGGTGTACGGTAGTAAATGTGTTACTATATTTCTTGCAACCTCTCCCAATCCCCTCAAGTGTGGGCAATCAGTCCCAACACTTACACAATTTTTCATTCAAGATCGTGGGAAATATCTCCAAATACCATCAAGTGTGGGCAATCTCTCTCAACACTTGCACAATTTTTTTTATTAAATAATGTTCTAACCAGAGTTCGATCCTTTGACAAGAGAAAAAAAAATTTAATCGTCAATTTCTTAGAATGAATTGTTACCCATTCAATAAATTAAATAAATATACATGCATGCTGATCTACTCGTATTTATATATCTACAGCCGTAAACTGTGGCTTGCATCAATGGTGTTGGTATTCACTTATCCTCTGATGAAGAGAGTCACATTTTGGGTAACATTTTCTTTTTTTATAAATTTTTTTCGTCCCAAGATATCATTTGAATGTTTAATTGACAGCAATAGGTCATCAATTGTCTTTACAAGAAAAATTATGGTGCATACATCGGTGATTTGACGGGTTATACAATAGATTTATGTAGGTATCCACTTATATAACTCCCCAATAACTGTTACGCAACAACTCTTATCCTCCTATCGATGAATTTAGTTAATTACTATTAGAATAATATAATGAGATTTTACTTTTCGAAGTTTTTTTTTTTGAATAAAAAAGGAATATATTAACTCAAGTCAAGTTCGCAATAGCGGCAGAAATTAAATCATGAGGGAGGTTTACTCCCCAAGCAATAGGACAATAGTGGCCTAAACCATGCCTAGCTAACAAATGTGCTGGAAAATTCTCAATCCGCTTAATAAAGAAGAAAGAAGAAGACTTGAAAGACGGGACGAGCTCTAGACAATCGCGTGCTAAACAACTGAGAACAGACAAATCATCAGCCGGCCGTAATAAAGCTTGTACGCATGTCAAACAATCGGTCTCAAAGGTAATCATAGATAGCCCGAGATGCTCAGCCTCCCTTATCGCCAATAGTATCGCCTGCATCTCCAGAATCTCTGCCCCAATGCCCAGGTCAAAGTGGAATGAGAAGGCAGCTGCAATCAATCCTACTGCATCTCGAAATATCATAACAATCCAAGAGCCCGACTCAGTGACAGAGGCATCAATGTTGCACTTCCAACAACCTGCAGATGGCCGACTCCATATAACCGGGTGGGCTAATCCGTCAAGCACATCCGATGAAACTGCCTTAGCCTGTCGATATTCCACAACCCCTGCTAAAGATGCCGCAACCACACGAGAGACATAAATAGGCGCATCATAAAAAACAACACTTCAACGGGCTTTCCATAGATTCCAGAGCAACATACAGAAAGCAGAGGCCTCCTCCGGAGAAAATCATCTTAGTACCTCACTGAAAAAATCTTTAAAGCTCGACCCGCGGCGCAACTGCTGATCGCCAAAGGGCGAGGCAGACTAGATCTCCCTAGCATAAGCACACTCGAAAAGTACATGACGCAGAGACTCCATCTCCCCACCGCATGCCAAACACTGCCCCGAACCCATGTTGCGCCTAGTAAATTGTTCTCCTATCGGCAAGCAGTCCTGCAGACATCGCCATAGAAAGAGGTGAACTCGCTGCGGAACGCCAATCTTCCATATATCCCGCCACACCTTATCAGGCCCTGAAGATGAAGATGCACGTAGTCAGGCAAGCCGCCATATAAGCTCAGTGCGAGAAAGTAGCCGGACTTTACAGTGTATTTACCTCTGCGTTCATAATGCCATATCGGTCTATCAGGGTGCGAACTCCCGCAGTAGGAGTCTGAAGAACCGCATCTACCTCCCAGGCCTGAAACTCCTGCCTTAGGAGTGGAAAATTCCACTGCATTTTACCCGGTAAAAGCAGCTCCTGAACCTTGCAGTCAATATGCATAGAGTGCGATAAATACGCTAAGCAAAAAGAAGGCAGCTGAGCAACCCAAGGATCATGAAAAACAAAAAAAATCTCCTATCCGCCACCGCCATCTCGTGCTAACTATATCCGCCATATATATATATATATATACCGTGCTATATATATATATATATATATATATATTACAATTATTTTAAATGATTAACTCCGGTCGGGCACCTTGTTCTCGGGTCAAGACTGGCCCCTCGGCATCAGGAAGCTTTAAAAATGATTTCATATATGTAATGTCATAGGCACATTACATTGTACCTTGGTCTACACTTGAAAATAGATGGATCTCTTGGATTCTCCGATGCTGATTATGGATCGATAAAACAACTTTGATAGTCTTATTGGGGGTCAAGTCGTCTTCGTCTAGTGTCTGTGGAGCTAAAAGAAGTACATACGTACCAAGATTTAGCACATGCATGATGCAACATAATTTATATATACTTGGCAAAACACTTTGTCGCAAGAACGTAACGTTCAGTTGTATGAAGACAAACCAATCATCAACTATGTTACAACACTGATGCAAGTTCCTTGGCTCGATCAAAATCCAGTGTTTCATGCAAAGATAAAGCATATCAAAATTTATGTGCATTATGCTCGAGGCAAGTTGGAAGTTGAAATATATCCTCCGGTGATCAAATTAATTGCTGGTTGTTCAACTAAGCCACTTACAAGCTTCAACATTTTTCAAGACAAACTAAATGTATAACTTTCTACGTATCTTCAGTTTGAAAGGGGTCGTTAAGGATTTTTAGCTAGGTGAATGTGCTTATTTATTCCCTGTTGTTCTATTAATTAAGAAACATAGTTTGAACCCTTCTTTAACGGCTGGCACTGTAGCACAAACTAAAAGTGGTATTTGTAGAATAAAAAAGCTACTATATATACTTCTGCATTAAAAAAAATGTTAAATTGAGTATTTAATTTAAGTAGAACTGAATTATTTTACATACAGTGATCTAAAACTGTATAAATAAATATAAGAATATGTTGAAATAATACATTCAAGTAAATATCGAAATAAGTGTCATAATTGATCAGATTATTGATGCAGCCACAACCTTATCTTGGTTTCATGGTCCACTCTTTCAATCTATGCGGTTGGGCCGCCGTTGAAGGAGGTCTTGACTTGCGCATTTTGCTTCCTCTATGCAATGCTGGTATTTTCTGGACGTTGTCTTATGAAACTATATAAATCAGGTACAAACCGTCCATGTACGATCCCTCATGGAAATTTATTCCCGTTTTTTCAACTTAAAAGACCGAGCTGGCGAGTCGAGCTATCTTATTTTGGAACTCACCCTACCGAACTGGCGGGTCGAGCTATCTTATTTTGAAACTCACCCTACCGAACATGGCGGGTCGAGCTATATTATTTTGGAACTCACCCTACCGAACATGGCGGGTCGAGCCAAGACCGAGCTCGGCTCGGCATCAAATTTGGAGCTCACCTTGAGCGTATATTTTATAAGACTGAGCTCGGCTCGGCATCATATTTGGAGCTCACCTTGAGCGTATCTTTTATAAGACCGAACTCGTCTCAGCATCATATTTGGAGCTCACCTTGAGCTTATCTTTTATAAGACCGAGCTCGCATCGGCATCATATTTGGAGTTCACCTCGAGCGTATCTGTTATAAGACCAAGCTCGGCTCGGCATCATATTTGGAGCTCTCTTGAGCAGATCTTCTATAAGACCGGGCTCGGCTTGACATTATATTCGGAGCTCGCCTTCGAGCAAATCATTTATAAGACCAACTTCATTTCGGCATCATACCCGGAGCTCGCACCCGAGCAAATCTTATGCACGTCCGCTCGCCATCTAAGCATGGCACCAACAGACTACGCCAAATAAGCAAACGGTGCATTAATTTAATATTATTTTGTTTTCCATTACGCATGGTCTTTATTGAGTTTTGCAGGACAAACACACGATCAACAATATGCGGGAAGTCAATACAAACTGGCCCTGCTCGCTCAAATAAAGTCCGAGAAGTCAGACAAAGCTGGATGGGCTCAGCAAAAATTTCATAAGTCAGCAGGACTGACAAACTGAGATCCGCAGGTCGGACTCAACAAAAGTTTGCAAAGGACAAACTAAAATTGGTCTGCAGGACACACCCATACGAACTGAGCCGCAGGTCGGACTCATCAAAAGTTTACAAAAGACAAACTAAAATTAGTCTGCAGGACAGGTTCATACGAACTGAGCCGCAGGTCCGACTCAGCAAAAGTTTGCAAAGGACAAACTAAAATTGGTCTGTATTTCGTAAAAATACAACGAAGCATAAACGAAATGCAAGTTCAAAAACCCAAGAAGCATCAAAGACTGAGATTTGCCCAGACCCTACAGCAGGAGTAAGATTCTCCACAGAAGCATTGACCTGGGGCAGCTTGGCAGGAGCCGTTGAAGCAGCAACCACAGAAGGCACTAAATAAGGAGCTGCAACAGCGTTCTCTAAAACCATTCCACTTCAGAAGACGTGGGCATGAATGACAGTGTCATAACAATAACTGTGCCACCTAGCAGAGAAGACCATTGTAAAATTTTTACAAGTCTAGATGACAGGGGCCGACCAACACCTCTAACAGATCCGACCTCACAACGAGTGGTTTAGCCAGATCTTGGGGGCTTATGATGATGCCCGACCCGAACTACGCCACGTGCCATCCTCTTAAATCGTATAATAGATGACTAGCCTCTAAAAGTAAGGCATTAAGGGCCAGGAGCCCCACAGACATGCCTAAGGGCAGGTTCCTAACCCCATGTGGGAGATCGGCAGAAACTCCTCCTCCAGCCACCGCAGGTCGGCTATGGCTTGGCGAAGAGGAGCTGACCAGTTTGGCCATAGTGGCCTTGGGGGCTTAGCGCAGGACGCTCAGAGCAACCCCGGCTGTTATTCCACGTGCTGGATAACTAAAGATAAATAAGGGAAAGAATCCAATAATATAATGACATTGATCTTGTCATTTATATATATCCATAATTATCCCTAAATTATAGGGATTTACATGTATTAATCCTTAGGGAAATAATAATAATAATGCAAATCCTTGCAGGACAAGGCTTTAGACGAGACGTCCTCTATATAAACAACCATAAGGAACTACGAAAGACTTGATTCCAATTCAATTATTGGATACGTAGGCAACTTGAAAGAAATAACTCTCAAGCTCAGTCTAAAAGTCACCAAAAAAAACATCCTCCTTCATATTACCCTAGATTAAACGGTCCGGATAACTATTAGACTAAATCCAACATCGTCACTCATATTTTCTCCCTTTTCCTATATGTAGTTTTTTTTTTTTAGTTTTTTTTTTTACCAGTGATGGGTCTATTCCGAAAGGAACCCTTCATGATGCTTTAAAAAAGCATTTTAAACCGGACAATCCCGGAGCTCGCTCTATTAGTTATTCGCCCCTTTGTTGTAAACCATCGGGACCGCCACTAATGGCAGGATGGTGCCCCAGGGAGCACGAGAACGCCATATCGCGGAAAACGACTTTTGTGGGGTCTCGTACCCCAAACTGGGTTTTTGGTTTTTGTTTTTAAGAAATGTTGTTTTCTCTTGCTTTCCTTTCTTCAACTTCTCTTTTACCATTTAAATCAATTGGATGCAAGTGTAGTTAATTAAGTGTAGGTATCTTAGTGCTAAGAGCTTGGACGTGGATAAGGAAGGGTTTCATCAAACATTTCATTGAAAATCCTAATGCTAAAATACACATTCTTATTATTAGTATACGCAACAATTCTCCAAAATCCAAACCGACAACAATAATCTTTTTTCCTTCTAATTTTTTCTTTGTGACATTGAAAAAAAATAAAAATATCATGGTTAATTCATTACAAGTTATGCCCCCTCAGGAATTTTGTGCCTGCCCTTGACCGTAACCCCGAATCCTAACTAGAGAAATTATGATGCGATACCAACCGAAAGGATGTGATGGATCCAACCCGCATTCTTTCACACGGAAGAAGTGGGCTTGTCACATTCCCCCATATATATATATACTAATATATGAAGTATAACCTTATAAAACGTGTTGTATATTTTGTTGTGACTATTTTATTTTGACACTATCATAACTCAAATAAACAATCTTCGTTTATGAAACGTGTATGTCAAATATACATAATTCATTTGTGTTCGGGTATCTTTTAGCTGTGTACCCTCAAATAAACAACCTACGTTTGTGAAACGTGTCATAGGATAAGAAAGATGATGCGAAAATTGACGATCCACCGCTTTATTATTTGGAGATTCCACAAAAACATGGATATGTGGCTTTGTCATTGGATGCATTGGTGCATTAATGTTAACGGTTTCCCTTGTTGGCATCGGTAAGTGTAGTTGCATGTTCTTAATTTCTTTTCCATTGTTGTCTCACTTTAATTAATCAGGGCCACTTGTTAAATCTAAAATCTATAAATTTTGTCACACTAAATATAGATTCTCTAATGAAACTATAACTTGTAGATATCGATTCTTAAATCTAAAATCTATAAATTTTGTCACACTAAATATAGATTCTCTCTAATGAAACTATAACTTGTAGAGATCGATTCTTATTCATTAAGAGAGAATCTATCTATATATTAAAGGTATTTAAGTAATTTAAGCATAGAAAATCTAGCCTAAACCCATATAAGAGGAGGAACCTCATCTCAAAACCTAGGATATGAGGTGAGAGAAGTCCATCTCTTAATATGATGGATGATACAACTATAAATTTTCAATGTGGACACTTTAACATTAAGTGTACAATGATTTCTCTCTTTCGTGTGACTTTATTGATACATGTGATCTTTATGTTCTATTGTCAGGTTTGAATCCAATCTGCAATTCGGTACAATCATATTGTGTGGCGTTGTGCTCGGAAAACTTTATCAGTGACAGGTGGAATATTTTAGATTTTTTCTTTCATACGAATAGCGTCACACTTCCAAATTGCAAATAAACGCTCAAATTATATCAGGATATTGTCGCCCAACATTGTTCTTATTGTCTTACCAATATATAGTTAATAAAATAAATGTGTGTGGTGTTGATAACTTTGGGGTTTTGAAGAACACCAACAATGTCGAACTTGAATAAAACGCAGAAAAACTAAAACTCAGAAATTTGCTTTTCTTGATATGAACGTAGAATCGTGAAACACTTTCCTACAAAAGTTATTTGCCCCTTATCTGAAGCCTAGGGTAACACAAATACTTTTGTGAGATAAGACTACGTTTTCCCTTCGATCTTTAGGCTCAAAAGATGAAGAATACCTTTGGAGAAAGTTTGCAAGTGTTCTATGTATATGATATGATCAAGGATGCATACATTTGTTGTGTGTTTTATTCAACAATGTAAGAAGCCTGTAAAAAGCTCTTGGAATTCAGAAAATTAGTTGTAAGTTCGAGTTTATAGGTTACAACCCAAGTGGAAAGGTACCATTTGGTCATAACTCCTTAAAAAGGCCAAAAGGCACTTAAAGGACTGCTTTCGGGCCACAGGCGGGCGCCTGTGGCCAGCCTGTGATCATCAGAAAAAAGCCAAACACTCGATCGACTTTTAGCCTTGCCGTAAAGCCATAGGCGGGCGCCTAAGCTTCATAGGCGGGCGCCTATGCCTCTCGTTTCCCCAAAAAGCGAGATTTTAGTCCTTTAACCGGATTTTCGGTCCTTTAAGTGACTTTTCCCGAACATACATGCTTATTTTCCATCCGTATACTTATATACACATTACATAAGCGTGTACTCCACACCTCCAAACTTATAATAAAGTGTTACAAGTATATTCATCCTTGTACTAAACCCCGATTACCTCAACGGCTCGTGATTAAACTTAAATCACCAACATGTGGTTTCTGGTTAGTAAACATTTATCGCTGATGTACAACATTACACTATTTCTACAACTATCATATATATAGATACATGATCTTACTGTAATTTGTTTCAAATAAATCACACACACATACATACATACATACACACACACACACACACATATATATATATATATATATATATATATATATATATATATATATATATATATATATATATATAATAGAAGACTAAATTCGAAGAGATGTGGATTGGTGTCAAAAAGAAGATAAAGTTGTGTTTAGATAAATAGTTTGAATAAAAGATTATTATTTTATTTTAAATAAATATATTTATCTCCTATATAAAGTAGTGAACATTGTATTAGTCATTCATCCAATTTAATAAAACAAAAGTTTGAGTCTTCTGTCTTACGTATTCTGATTTTTTTTATGGTATCAGAGCCAGATACGGGGGTTCGGAAGCCTTAACATTGGTGAACTCTCGCCCGTTCCGTTCCGTTCTTCCGCTTTGAGTCAAATCCATCGTCAATAATACCCAAGTGTTTCAACCACAATCCCATACCCGTATCAATTTTTCACTTTTATAGTCATTCAACCAAAGTCGTCATCCGCACTCTTCTCCCAAACCTCACCCAATAAATTTCCTCTCCGTCCAACTCGATCAATTTACTGTATTTCTTTTGCATTTTTTTTTCAAACATAAGAATCAATTTCCTTTCTCATCGTCCTGATGATAAACGCTTGTTGCATCATCAACCAACCACAACATCCATACATGAAGATCCATAATCCAACCGTGACTGATCCATGAGTATTCCATTGAAAAAAAAAAAAAAAAAAAATATTAGTCCCAAACCCTACGTCCATTTTTTTATTTCCCTTTAGTCCATGATTATTTACTTTTTGAGTCCATCATAAAAAAATATATATATATAAAATAAAATAAAAAGTCCCTCGTCATTTTCGAGTCAAATTTTATTTTCAGCAAAAAAATAAATAAATAACACTACAAAAAAATGATTTTTTGGTGACAAATTTTTGGTGACAAAGAGGAGTTTTGTCACAAAAGAGATGCTTCAAGTGACAATGTTATATTTTGTCATGAAAATATGTACTAATTAGTGAGAAAAAGAAGATGTTGTTACGAGAAACTTGATGGATTGTCACAAAAGATAGGGTTTCACTTATGTGATATCCGACAAACTTTGTTATAGGCTTTAGTGACAACATATTTTTTATGTGTATGTATAATTCAAATAGTATAGAAGGATGATATATAATCGAGCCGAGCTCGGTCCCCAAAAAGTATCGAGTCGAGTCGAGTCGAGTTGTGTTCGAGTATCAAAGGATGATACACAATCGAGTCGAGTTCAACCTTGCATTATTATAGCTTGGTGAAACTCGGGTTTATATAATTGAGTCAAGCTCGGGTCTTAAAAAGTATCGACTCGACTCATTTTCACAAAAACCATGTTTATTTGTGACAATATAAATTGTCAAAAAAAATAAAATCGAAGTAGCTTTTTTAGGGAAAAAAATAGAAGCAAGCATATCACATAACACTTTTTCCTTAAATAAATAAAAACCCGCTTTCTCTCTGAAATTCTCTCAGGAATATTCGAGAAGCCCTAGTCACCATTGGAGAAATTTTCCTTCTGTAGAGTTTCTCCTTTACCGTTTCATTTCCTTTTTGTCTTCGAAGCTTCCATTCATCGTAAGCATCCGTAGATACACTATTTTCGCCCTTCGCAGTTGTAGATCTCAGCATTTTTTGGTTTTTTTTTGCCCTTTTTGTTTTCTACTCTGATTAAATCGGATCGTGGATCTCCCTGCATCTTCATTTGCACCGCTTTGGCGTTGTTCTGATGGCAAATCAACAGTAGCTGCGGTCCTATGCCTCTGTGGATCGAATGGAAGAGGATTCAATATTTGAGTTTAGCTGCGAACTCAGCGATATTTAATTCCGCTCAATCAAGTTGTGGCGGTCAAATGTTTGGATCTCGATCTCTGCAACAGTAGCCTTGTGTGTGTGTAACCTCATTTTTATTAATGTTATTATCTTCATTATTGCAGTTCTTTGTTCAAATGCTTGATTTTTGTTGTTTTCGTTGTTTGAGTGATGCCAAGAAGCAAAAGCGGTTATGCTTTTGTTGAAATGGCCTACGCGGCTTGGTGTCTCATGAAAGAGATGGAACCAACAAATGTATCAAACAATGTTAAACTCGCCCAACCATCCACTGTAAGTTGTGTTTTGTTCAGCAGGATTATCTGCTTAGACATAGCTGCAAATTGTTTGTTTTTTTGTTTATATTCCATTGATGTGATGATGAAAAGCTTCTGTGTTTCAGTTATTATCTCAGCTGTTCGGTTGATTTGAACAGTGATGGTGTTCATGTTTGGGTCATTACATGTCTGCTCTTGTTTTAGGTGTGGTCTGTTTTTTGAGAAAGTCTCTGTTCAGGTTGTTAGCTTCAGTTAGCTTCCGGTCTTTGGTTGTGTCATACGTACTGATTATATTGCACGTGGATGGATGATTGTAGGCATATGTTCAGCAGTTATGTTGATTCCTGATGAGATTGGAAATTGTGCATCTATAAACTACCTGTAATCATGATTAAACTATCAGTTTATGTTAATTTCCTGTTTTCAAGCCTTTTTTAACTTAGAAAAAATTGATAATCAAGCTTAATGCATGTCTTCTCTATGCAGGGATTTGTTTGATAACTAGCTTGATGGTGACATACACTTTTCAATCTCAAAGCTCAAACAGCCTGAACTGCTGTAAGTTCTGTTTGTAATATTAATCAACTCTCATTAGCATTTTGTCAAACACTTGTTCTTTATTCACTCGAATTTGCCAGTTGACTGGACTTTGGTATTTCTAAGTAGTCCTCCCCTTCTTTGATTGTCTTTCTTATATTTATCTCTGTATCTAAATAATAGTCATTTTAAAACAGATGAATGCCATGATTTTTAGTTCATAAAGTCTAAAATACACTTTCATTGTCATTTGCAGCTTGGTTTTTAGCACTATTCCTTCTCATCAAGATTATCAGACATCATTTTAATTTCCAGAGAAAGAACATCATGCAAAAAGGTTAGTACATGTTCAAAGAGATTTTGTGTGAATACAGAGTAAGGAACCAAACCATCTACTAATCCCTTATTTATATTGTTGGTTACAGGCTGAGATTGAAAACGTGTCGTTGAAGCAGCAAATATTTGCTGATTTAATAAAATATTGCCCTTCACATTGTGCACTTGAAAGTAATACATCAACTATTCACTTAAACTTAATCGGTGAAATTATGTCTTGTTTCTTCTCTATGTTCTTGTTCTCTCTTTGTTTGATTTACTCTTCAAAATTCGTTTAGTTTCATTAGTTATTTCTTTCAAATTGTTGATTCCTAAATACTACTATTGCAAATCCATGATCTTGTTTATAGTTGGTCTTCAATGTCTTTATAGTTGTTATGTAAACTACTACTACTGCAATGAATCTTTGTTCACGTACTTCTACAATTGAATATTTTTTTTTCCTTTTTTTATTATTTTGGATAAGTGGGTAGTAATTATCATTTCCTTTTTTAATTGCATCTATGACAAAGCAGATCAGGAGGCAACCCTTTGATGGAAACGGCACCAGATAAGCTTTCTGCCATCTCTACAAGTTCTTTACCATGAAGTTAATTGTCAATCAAATGCATGGTCTATTGAAGCACCCAGATTCTCCTTTATCAGAGCTGTAAGAGGGCCTTGCCAATGCCTATGTATTTATTTTCTCTTTGTTTTTCTCTTAAACGGTCCTTAATATGCTGATGAGTTTTTGACCTGCTCGTTTAAGTAACTTGCCTACTATAAAGGCCATAACTTGTCTACTGCTATCTGCAATGTGCTTGATACTCTGTTGCAGTCTGACTGTCGGTTCGAATGTTTTGTTTGCCAGTTTTTACATCGTGTCCTAGCACCACTTCAGCATGCTTTAAAAGGTAGTTGTACCTCTATTTTATGGTATTGTGATATGAACCTTAATTCAGTTCAGTGCCTTATGCATACTCATTAATTTTAAGCTTAATTTGTCTTATTAATTCAAGCTGCCAAAACTTGAAGTGTTAGGATATTGGTGCATGCTTTACAGGATTGTGATTTGTAGCTGTATGTTTGAATAATGTAGGGTAGTATTATTGACGTTGACTTCTAATGTGTCTGTTTATTATTATTATTATTATTATTATTATTATTATTATTATAATATTAGTATTATTTTTTTTCTTTCTATTTTCCTATTATTCGAATATTTATTATTTTTTAATAATAATAATAATAATAATATATTATTATTATTATTATTAAATGACTTCTAGTGACAAAGCCTTTGTCAATATTAACCTTTAATGTAAAAATGTGTTTATACCCTTTGGTGACAACAGCACTGAATTAGTGATAAAATATTCATTATTTTGTGACAAAACTTTTGTCGCATGAAAAACCTTCTAGTGAGAAATCTGGATGTTTGTCATGAGAAGCTTTGGTGACAAAAATATGAGATTCGTCGCGACTGAACCTCGTTAGTGACTAATACTCTGATTGTCACAATAGAGACCTTTACCGACACTGCATAGACAACAAACGCCGCGACAAAAAAATTTCGTCACAAAAACTTTTACTGACAAAAATCAGCACTTTCCGCGACGGATATTTTTGTCACGAAAAGGTCTGTTTTTTGTAGTGGCAACATTTATTGCCCATTTCTCTATCTTACCCCTAATTTAATATGAATCCAACAACTTTCCATTATTTAACAACTATTGCATTAATGATAGTCAAAACTATTTTAGATATTAACCTTCAAATTAATGACATTTAACCATTTTTTTAATCTGTATGAAAACTGTTAGGATGACTTATATTTTAAGACGAATATAGTATTTTTTAAGCATATTTTTCAAAGTTGTACCTTTCAAGGCATATTTTTTCAAGTTTCCCCTTTTTTAAAGAAGTGTTATAAATATACACATAATATGTGGATGTCTATTAGATAAAATACATTCTAAATATAAGATGTGATCGACAAATGTTTTTACACCGTAAAATTACATGTCACATGACATAACTTTAATGGTTTGAAATAGGATAATATTAGTTAATGTCATATACATAGGAAAGATAACACCAATTAATTTTTCATCAATATCTTAAATTTGGAAACCGGCTTTGAAGTAAATGTCAAGACTCAACGAAGGACTTCTGCCAACTTTCATTTGATGTATAAATATGAGCATTGTAAGATCTAAAAAGATATCATTTGGAAACAAATACTACAAGTGCATTATTATATTAAGCACTACTTCAAGATATGTATATCATTTATTATTCACTCATTCTACATGTCTTAAACAATGTCTTGACCATTGATTTGTTGACAAAATCAAGACTTGTTATCTATCCTTATCCTTGTGATCTTCCAATGTAACCTTTGATTAAATCAAAATATATATTCAGCAGGTTCCTATGTATGTAAGTCTGCTGAAATGCTTGTCAGTCAGCTGTCTGAAGTTTGTTGTGTTTATAAACACTCCAGCTGACTGTCTTTTATCTAACTTTTAATTGTGAAGTTAGATTACACCAATTTGAACATAACTAAGTTCAATCACCACTTAACTTATGGAACTTAGACCTTGTACACAAGGTATATGTAATCAGTTTAGGTTATCACAGACTTCCCTAAATTCTGATTCCATATCCTTGACTTTAAATACTAAGTTTGATCCCTTAGCCTTCAATAACTGAGTTTGACCCCTCAGCCTTCAGTCTTCAGCAGGTCCCTAACTAGTCTACTAACCTAGTTACCTTGTTGACCTAGACATGTCTGCTGATGAAAGTCAGCTGACTTTTTACAATGCTTGTTTGATCAAACCTATACAAAGATCAAACTCTAATAAGCCTATACATTTAATCTAGACATCTTTTTGCCTTTGCTCTATAACAGCTAGTCTGGCACTCATCACTAAAACTTAAAATATGTCCAACACACACGCAAAATGGTCTACCTGAGTCATGTATTAAATGACTACAGTTAATTGCGAAACCAATGTTAATGAGAACAAATTTACCCATGTCTGCTTGGGGACATGCTATTTTACATGCAGCAGCGACTTTTGCAAATTAGACCATCGAGCTATAGAACAAATACTCCCCGATGCAGTTGGCTATGGGTCATAAGCCCAATATATCTCATCTAAGAATATTTGGTTGCACGATATATATACCAATATTGCCTACAACAAAACGCACCAAGATGGGCCCCCAAAGAAGATTGGGAATTTACGTGGGATATAATTCCCCGTCAATTATTAGATATCTTGAACCCTTGACGGGTGAGTTATTTACTGCAAGATTTGCAGATTGTCATTTTGATGAGACTGTTTTCCCGAGATTCGGGAGAGGAAATGGATCTGAAAAAGAACTGTCGCGGAAAGAAATCTCTTGGAAAACATCGTTAGATTTTCTTGATCCTTGTACAAGTGCATGTGAACTTGAAGTTCAAAGAATAATTCATTTGCAAAAGATAGCTAATTAATTACCGGATGCATTCCATGCATGACTCCAGTAGAGTCACTAAATCCTTTATAGAAGCCGCGAATGCTCCGGCTCGTGTTTCAATCCCAGAAGGACTTGAAAAGAATAATATAGCAAATGAATCGAAACCACGCCAGAAGCGTGGTAGACCGATTGGTGCGAAAGACAAAAATCCTCGAAAGAAGAGAGGACCAAATGATCAAGTTGATGATTCTAAAATTGATGATGAACTCCAAGAGAATGAGAAAATTACAAATCCCAAAAATGGTGAATGTATAAAGACATCAATTAATTATGCAACTTCCGGAACGAAATGGAACCGAGAGGAAGTCATCATCGACGACATTTTTGCATATAATGTAGCACTTGCAATAACTGGTGAAATCGAGGATCATGAACCGACATCAATTGATGATTATCGAAAAAGAAAAGATTGGCCACGATGGCAAGATTCCATTAAATCAGAGTTAGAATCCCTGGAAAAACGAGAAGTTTTCGGGCATGAGTTCGTACCCCAGAAGGGTAAAGCCAGTAGGGTTCAAATGGGTGTTCGTGCGGAAAAGAAATTAGAAAATGAAATATTGAGATATAAAGCACAACTCGTGGCCCAAGGCTTTTCACAAAGACCCGGTATCGATTATGAAGAAACTTATTCACCAGTAGTTGATTCGATAACATTACGATACCTCGTGAGCCTAGCAATGCATGAAAAACTTCAAATGCGTCTTATGGACGTTGTTACGGCCTATCTATATGGGAAATTTGACACTGGTATATATATGAAAATCCTTGAAGGATTTAGAATGCCTAAAGCATGTAAATCAAATCCTCGAGAAATTTATTCTGTCAAGTTACAAAAGTCTCTGTATGGATTAAAGCAATCTAGTCGAATGTGGTATAATCGTCTCAGTGAAAGCCTAACTAAAGAAGGTTTTAAAAATGATCTGATTTGTCCTTGTGTTTTTATCGAAAATGTGAATCACAATTTGTGATAATCTCTGTATATGTTGATGATTTAAATATTGTTGGAAGTCCTGAAAAAGTTTCAAAAGCAGTTGATTACTTAAAGAATGAATTCGAAGTTGGTTTTGTCTTGGGTTACAAATTGAACATTTAGAAGATGGAATCTTTGTCCATCAATCAACTTATACAGAGAAAGTTTTGAAACGATTCTATATGGACAAATCACATCCGTTAAGCACCCAATGGTTGTGAGATCACTTGAAATAGATAGAGATCCATTTCGACCATGTGAGGAAAATGAAGAAATACTTGGTCCTGAAGTACTATATCTCAATGCTATCGGTGCTCTAATGTATTTAGCTAACAACACTAGACCGGATATTTCTTTTTCTGTGAGTTTATTGGCCAGGTTTAGCTCAGCTCCGACACTACATCATTGGAATGGAGTCAAACATCTATTTCGATATGTCCAAGGGACAGTTGATCTTGGACTCTTCTACTCGAACAAATCAAGTCGAGAGCTCGTTGGTTATGCAGATGCAGGGTATTTGTCCAACCCCCACAAAGCAAGATCTCAGACAGGTTAGTTGTTTACTAGCGGTGGCAAAGCAATTTCATGGCGCTCAACTAAACAAACTTTGGTCGCTACATCCTCAAATCATGCCGAGATAATTGCTATTCATGAAACAAGCCGAGAATGTGTCTGGTTAAGATCAATGACGCATTATATCCGAGAAACTTATGGCTAATTCGTTGAAAAAGAGAAGCGGACTACATTATATGAAGACAATGCAGCATGTATAGCACAACTAAAGGGGGGATACATAAAGGGAAATCGAACAAAACATATTCACCAAAATTCTTCTTCACCCACGATCTTCAACAGAAAGGCGACATTGTTGTTCAACAGATCAGATCAAGTGACAATCCAGCAGATTTATTCACAACGTCATTACCTACCGCTACGTTTGAGAAATTGATAAAGAAGATCGGAATGCGTCGACTTAGAGACCTAAAAATATGTACAAATCAGGGGGAGTAATACACAAACGAAGGTTGTACTCTTTTTCCTTTATTATGATTTTTTCCCACAGGGTTTTTTCATAATGAAGGTTTTAACGAGGCAAGTTCTTTGTGTAGTGGACATCCAAGGGGGAGTGTTATAAATATACACATAATATGTTGATGTCTATTAGATAAAATACATCCTAAATATACGATGTGATCGACAAATGTTTTTACACCGTAAAGTTACATGTCACATGACATAACTTTAATGGTATGAAATAGGATAATATTAGTTAATGTCATATACATAGGAAGGATAACACCAATTAATATTTCATCCAATATCTTACATTTGGAAACCGACTTTGAAGTAAATGTCAAGACTCAACGGAGGATTTCTGCCTAACTTTCATTTGGTGTATAAAAATGAGCATTGTAAGATCTAAAGAGATATCCTTTGGAATCAAATATATACAAGTGCATTATTATATTAAGCATTACTTCAAGATATGTATATCATTTATTATTCACTCATTCTATGTGATTAGAAATACTTAGCATACGAAACAATGTCTTAAACTTAATGTTATACTATATATAATATAACAAGAAGCATTTAAATGTTTTTTTCCAGTTATTTATATCATTTATAAAAGTATTGATATCGTCGTAAAGATAATATGACTAGATTTTAGTGATACATAAAGGAAAACCGTTAATGGATAAATAATATAGACACATAGATAAACATATTACCTCCGTTCCAAAATATAAATTATCCTATCCTTTTAATTTTGTCCCGCAATTAATATAAGTCATTTTATATTACCAATATAATATTTATTACTCTTTTTTTTATCGTACCTTTAATTTATTGTCAATTCGATCACTTTTCATTACTTAACAACTATTGCATTAATGATAGTCAATGAGTATTTTAGACATTAACCATCAAATTTATGACAATCAATCACTTTTTTAATTTGTGTAAAAACACCTAAAATGATTTATATTTTGAAGGGGAGAGTAGAGGTTTATTAGATGCAAACAGAGCCCATGTAAATAAATTGGAAAATGATTCTTGCACCGGGGAATGACACCACTCATCCCCGAAAGTGATTTGTAAGGTCCACATTTTTCCTTTTTTTGTTTTGATTTTTTGTTTTTCTAAGCATATGGCTAAAAATGGTTCTATGCACAATTTTTGTGAAATCTTTCGTGCCTATGTGATTTGGGTAATTAACCGATGTGATTTGTAACATTCCCTCGAATGTGATTTGTAACATCCCGACTTATCAGAAAGGGTAAAAAAATAATTGATTAATTTCACTATGACCTAATTATTATTTATCCTATTTAAAGTAATTAAAAAGGATTTAATTATTTTCTATGAAATTAATTGATAGTTATTTAAGGAAAATAATCCCCAAAATTCCCATATAATTTTATCACGCCAATTCTGAAAAAAAAAAAAGAAGAAGAAGAAGGAACGGACGCAGACAACGACAGCAACATTTAAAAAAAAGGGAAAACGTAAACTCCAATCGCAAGGACAATCCGTTCATCGTTTCAAATCGCTGCAGTAGAGAAAAGTAATCACCGCAATGAGACGCAATTTTGGAAACAACATCTCTTAATTTCGTAAGTTTTAAATTTAGCCATAGTTTTTTGTTTTCGTCGGGTTCGAGTCTTTAAAAATTCATATCTTTCAATCCTTAGCTCTGTTTGGCAGTTGAAACGATCGTGTTGGAGTGTAGATCGTTCTAAAAATAGTTTTCCGGAGAATAATCCAGGTAATATTCCGTTTTACACACTTTTTCATTTCGGGTTTTACAAGAAAGATAAGGTTTTTAGGGTTATTTGTTGATGAATTAGGTTTCGAGTTGAAGGCTTAGATGATCAGCGGTATCTTGAAGGTTTTGGGTCGTTTTTGCTGGAAATTAAGGTAAGAGGCCTTTCCTAATGAATAATTACAGTTTTATAATGTTTAGGTTAAGTTTGGTATAGGTTGGTGGTTAGACATCATGTTTGTGTGTAGCTGCTATCTATGATATGCTATAGGATATTTAGAACATTCTTGTTGTTGTTGTTCTGAGTATTTTTTATGTTGAATATGTTTGGAATTGGTTAGAAGACGTTTATGTGCAAAAAGATCAAGTTAGGGCTTTTCTGTGTGCAACGCGCACGCATTCAGCCCAGTTTGGGAAAAGTGTGGTTTTAAGCCACGAGATGAGTTTTAAATATTAGTTCTTGATTTAATAACATTAAATGAAAATAAACAAGACTTGATTGAGTTTCTGATGCGTTTAGTTCAGGTACCGAATGTACTCTTCAAGGGAGTTGAAGTTCGGGACCGTCGGAAGAGCATGAAAGAGCTTGTGCTTTGATGAACTAGAGTTCATCAATGTCTATGTAATTGCTAGGCCTTGTCCGTGTCTAGCGGTCTAGGAAAGAGAGAAATAGGTGTGAAGGAGCTTATTTGATAATACTTAGGTGGCTAGTTAACAACAAATAATAAATACATACTTGCATAGTAATAAGCTTAAACGTCATGTCACTTTTGGTTAGGCACATGTAAACTTCGGCTATGTGACTCGTCCGGACAGGTGGATAACCCTGTGACCTTCTAGAGGACAAATGATCGACTGGGGAGCTTCACCGGACCTATATGCATACCGGGGAAACCCGGGACTAACATTGCAAGCCACTGTTGGTTGGCACCCTCTCGTGGTGGTCACACCTCGCGTAGTGCCTTTGAGTGCTGACGTAACCAAGATAAGTTAAGCTAGATACGTATAGTCACGACATGTTGATGGACATGGAGTGAACCATAGATTGAGTCGGTCTCATAAAGATAACATAATAATAACAAAAAGAACCTTTTTGTTGTGGAACTTAGTTATTCATTGGCTTCTCGCTTTTACTAAGTACTTTGTACTTACCTCCTTTGCATTTTCTTTTGTATCCATTGTGGGGTGAGAAGACGAACAGGTTGACCAGGAGTAGATGACGACATTTGAGGACGTTGATGCCTTGACGAAGCTTTTAGTTTAATTCCTTGTAAATGTTGTACTAGACTAGTTGTATTCCTTTTTCTTAAACTTGTTGTACTTTACTTCTAAGATCTTTGTAAGTTTGGTTGTTACTTTTAAGACCTCGTACTGTGTAAGTTTTTTTGGGTTTTATCGTCGTTGTAATTTAACTATCCATCTTTAGTATGGTTAATTTATTCTTAGTAGCATTTATGTTTTACCCGAGTCTTTTTAGCTTCCGTTTATTTTTATTTGATACGACGACGTAGAGGTTTGCGTATAATGTTAGATTTATTTAATGCTATACGCGCCGAACGTTCTCTTCCGGATAGGACTCGGTATCCGGGAGCGGGGCGTTATAATTATTATTATTATTATTTTTATTCTTTTTTGGAGAAATATTTCCAATGTTTTACTTCAAGTTTTCAACCAAAAAAAAAAAGAATTTACTGGTTTTTTTTTTCTTTTCAAGTGGCCTATTTATTTCTGCATAATCTTAATTATTAATCGGCTGTTTTTATCCTACTGCTTCTATAAATATTAAAGATTTCAATAAAAGATGCATTTTCATATTATAAGTACTACTAGTACTAAATTACGTTTATTTTCCTGTCAATAAATATTAATGTTGTTGCAATAAACAGTGCCAAAAGTGCCAATATTAACATGAAAAACATATAGAATGAAACTGCATCATTGTTTTTTTCTAAAGCCACAGGTAATTAATATTAGAAATTAACAAGTCCTAAATTAACCGATAAAATGACTTAATAGACATATATGTCTTTATCTCATACAGTAATTAATAGTACTTGCTCTGAATGAAATGTTAAATGAGCATACAAAAATAAAAGTTAGAATAGAATTAAGTTTAATAAAAAGAGAAATCAATGATGTATTAGGTTTTTTTTTTTTTTTTTTTTTTTTTTTTGAATGAAGATGTATTATAGTTTTTTAAATAAACATTTTTGGTGAGATAATTTTTTTTTTTTTTTAAATAATAAACATTTTTAGGGGACAGATGTACTAATAAATAAAAAATTGACAGCATTCTTATGAGACTGACAACAATCCCTAGTATCTGCAGTGGTATACTGGTATAGGAGAGTTTTCTCCAATGGTATTTAAATGTTTGTTGGGGACCAGGGAGTGGGTGGTTTTTTTTTTTTCCTGAAATTGATGAGCCCCACTGAACTATTATTAGACGTTGCGGGTTACGGGTCTTTGGCACGAACCTCTGGTTTCGGGTCCAAAATGGAATCAGAACCGCCAGTTCAATTTTCAAGCCGGTTCCGCCGGGTCTCGGGAACCGGCGGGTTTGGCGGTTTCCCGGTCCGGTTTCGGGTCTCGACGGTTCTCGGGTCCAGACGGTTTCGATCACGGTTCTGATCACGATTCCAAAAAAATTAATATTTTTTTTACAAAATTTGTATTACTTACTTTAAAATTAATAATAAATTCTAATTGGTTATTAAACTATGTATAATATTTAATTTCATAACTATATTATAAAAAAAAAACACGGCTCGTATAATATTTAACTTCATAACTTAATTCTAGATAATTTGTAAGTAAATTAAAGAACTATGCGTATATTAGTATGTTGTGACACTAGTGTCACAATATATTTTTTTAAAAGATAAAAAGCAACATTTTATGGTATATTTTATACATTAACAACACCATTTACTAAATAAAAGAATTGCTAAGAAAATAAAGAAAAATAACATGGATTAACATTTAACATTCATTATAACGACCATTTTCGATTACATTAATTTATTACAATATATTAAATGATGGATAAATTCAACATAAATTATGGATATCGATTATTCTACGTAACGGTTACATTGATAAAACTAAATTAATACAACAAAAACTACAACAAGCAACATTCAATATTGATATTACATCGATTTTTCATAACGTGCATGTAAACGTTGTTACATGTCACATCCTACCCGGCTACCCGTCTCGACGTCTCCGCGCATCATACATATAATTTTCATTTTTCTCGGAATGCCTTGTTCGTAAATGTCGCATATAAGAACCAAGCCCGATTTCACGCTCATAATGATACGTTTTTCGCAAACGTTACAAACAACCTTAAATTTTGAATGATTCACTTCCCCGGTAATTTCATCAGTAATATTTTCTTTTAGAAGAAAAAAATGAAAAGCAGACACAATGATAGACATTGTAAAATAATATATTTCGAATATGATAAAGTAAACGAATTTATTCAGAACAATTTCAAATCACTATCCGAAATATATTATAATGGTAGATAATATTATAATATGAGAGTTAGAATAGAATTGTGGGTAAAAAGTGATGAAATGGATATGATATGTATTTATAGTGTGATGAGTGTGTGATATTTTAAAATAAAAAAAATTATTCAAATTTTTTGAAAATATATACGTTGGAGTATTTGGAGCCTTGGTCCACTTGGAGGGTATAAAAAATTAAAAAAATAAATAAATAAATTAGAAAACCGCCGGTTTAGGTCCTCCAGGTCGATTCCGGTTTGTTCGACCGTGGTTTTTCGTCGGTTTCTTGAACCGTCGGTTCCGGGCCGGTCCGGGTCCGGTGGAACCGAACCGGGTAGGACACGTGGAACCGTCGGTTCCTGGACCCGTGAACCCGCCGGTTTAGACCCGAGAACCGCCGGATCCGACCCGGCAAAAGTAACAGAACCGGCCACCTCTAACTATGATCAGCATTAAAAGTATGGACGCCCCATTCTATGATTCATTCCATTTTTTATTTAAGCATGCTCTTAAATAAAAATTTTGGTTCTACTCGTTCTGTTCCAAATTACTAGTACAAGTTATTCAACAATTTTTATTTAAAGTCATTTAATAGTTTCTTTTGGGGAGTGGATGGTGATTTTTGTTCTGAAAGCGAATGATAATTAATCAGATAATTTTAACAATTTTTTTTTATTTTACATATCCAAACAGAAGTACGTACGTGTAGGATTACGGTAGTAGCAACTGTAGCGCTCATTTCAATTTATAGAGTCTATTTTACGGTAGGGACTACAAAATAGATGGGATGAATAGCATTATTTAAAATGAATGTTGTAATAGCTTTTATATGTAAAAAGATATAATTTGATAAGAAGAAAAAATGTATTGTAAACTAAATAGCTGTAACTTTGAAAGAAGTTGTTTATCTTGATTTTTTTTTTTTTCAATGTAGCCGTACCACAAAATAAATTCTAAGAAATCAAATTTTAAATAAGCAAAATCGAATGGAGTCTAAGGGACATCTAAAAATCTAGATGTCCATCATTTTTAAGTATATTTTTGAGCAGTTACGGTGTTAGAAAAAGAAGATTACATCTATAAATTATTTATTGTGTTATAAATGAAGTCTAATTTTGAGTCATTACAATTGCTCTTAAAAGCTTGTTAATGGAGTGTGCATGTTGTTTTCGAAGTTTATTGCCACATTAATGGTTTTTTTTTTTTTTTTTTTGTACTGAAAATAATAAACATGAATCAAACAATGACGTTGAATCTCCAAGGTACGCAATAAATATTGTATTTTAAGAGATGTTTTTGTCCCTACGAAGTCACTTGATGATCAACCGAAAATTTCTTCAGGATTCGATGGATGTGTTTGATTCAGACGGTGACTCGTCTGAACCAACCCGAGACATTCAGGAAAAGTTTTCTGATGATGTTGAATTTTGAATGAATTCTCCATGCATGTATGAGTGTCTTTTATCACTAATTTTAAAATGGTCCAGGTGCAAGTATTAGAGTAAGTCATCGATTTCAAGATAATTAATTGGTGGTTTTTTTTCTACATGTAGAGGCCTATTTTATATAAAAAATTATATTGGTTGCGGTACACTAAATAGGATTTAGTCCATGACCAACCTAAAATTTATGGCATTTTATAGGCATGCATATAAACGTATGAACTGGATGGTTGTCTCGATCCTCTTAACGAAAAACAAACGAAGACTCCACTTAATTTGACCAAGAGATATATATCTCTTCGGCTAATTAGATAGGGTATATCACTTCATTTGCATAGATATATATAACACTTAATCTGGTCGAACTCCGTTTTGTTATGGTAATATTTATCTGTATGAAACTCGAATGCATACGATCATTAAATATGTAATTTACGGAGAAAATTAGAATATCTGACATATTATCCCTATTATTATGTTGCGAAAATGAAATGAAATCTCTCAAGGATTACGTTGTCCCTTGAAAACGATCCAATTGAGAAGTACTTGACTCTAGTGGTCCTTCTTCAACTTAATTTTTCTTTCTTCTTTCTCTTTAATTACTTACTACTTAGCTTTTTAACGCAGCCCACAGGCCACAACATGCCTTTGAAACAGTTGTGTCACTATAATAATTAGACCTATGGGCTATGGCGGATCCAAAAACATTATTTAGCGGTGTTTAAAAACGTTTTTAAGAGTAAACAAAAAAAAAAAAAAAAAAAAAAAAAAAAAATTGGTCTATAAATTTTTTCTATAGATAAAACCTAGCATTTTTTTTGTTTTAGCGGGGTCCATGAATCCCGTTGTAGAACATGTGGCTCCGCCACTGCCTATGGGATTAAGACGTACTCCTCCTCATTCTCTACTGTTTTTTCTCTCTCTGTCCCATGCATAATAAATTTGAAAAAAGAAAGACAATAAAAATCCAATAGAGTAAGACTTATGGTGCAACCGAGTATTAATTTATTGGTTATTATAATCCAAGCCCACAAACGATATGTGTATACATTTTATAACATAATATCATTTTTCTTTTATTAGGCGTATCAGAAATATTCCGACGTATTTACTTTCTAGGCTAGGTCTTTCTTCTTATGGTGTGACTGTGTGGGGATGCCAACCCCCGACGATGTGCGTTCGGCTTGTTAATTTGACGGATTTGATTGATTAATGTAGTTTTGATTTTCTAAAGGGAAAAAAAAAAAAAAATGGCGAATGAACAATAATGCACAACAAATTGGCTATTCATGTTTGATATATAATTCGTATAAAAACAAGTCTGGCAGTACTCTAAAGTTTAATTTTCATTACTATAATAGAGAAACTTATTATGTAGTTATAGTACTAGTTTTGCTTGCAAAAACGTTATTCATGCTAAAAATAAATAAATAAAAAATAATAAAATTGGTAAACGTTATTCATGCTATATATAGTATATAACAGTCGTCCTTCATTCCCAACGGAGTAGCTGGATTAGGTGTATATTATATATCTTGACTGAAGGTGCCACTCTCTAGGTATGGTATGGAGCTATATAGTATATACTCTAATACATTATGAAGCACACACTACCGCTCGCCACTCAGTGTTTCATATATTATGAAAATTTATTCATTTCATTCCGTTATGTTCCAAACCAGAGATGGACCCAGTTAAGAAATGGTGGGTTGAATGGCCTCTACTGATATCCGAAAATCGGCATGTTTTTATAAGTAAAAAAATGTAAAAACATTATTGATCGCTCCTCGCCGCCTTTCAATTTGTTCGACGATCATATTTGAGATTTTTTCGGTAAGATTAACATTCTTGTTCCAAACACATAAATAAATTAAGTTTGTTCCATTTTATTTCATTGTATTTGTATTCCTAGAAAACAAACGTACGTATAATTACTTGTTAAACAACAATTTGTGTCAATAACATATTACGCTTGGTTTAAATCACAAAATTAGACGAATCATTATGAGTAAAAAAGTGATAATAATTACACTAGACAATTACATGTCTTGAACGTCTTTTTTTGGTCAAACGTCCACATTCAAACCATGCAATTCTGCTAAACTTTAACGTATTTTTTTTAACAGCTTTATTGTATTATTGATAATAAAGGTATTTAGTTAGTTGAATATTATTGGTGTATCATTGATGTTCATATATATAATTGCTTGTAAAGGTAGTAGTATTATTGGATGGATCCGTACACGATCGAGCTGTTTTTTTTTTTAAAATCTTTTTTTCCTTTTCGTTTCTTTCTTGTACAATGATTTTAGTGATCCTACATACAGAACGGTTATACCACAACTAAGTAACACAAATATATTTTTACACATTTTATTATAATTCAATACTATCTTTAAATATATATTGTGTCATTAGTTATTCTGTTACACAACTCGTTACTGAAGAAAATCAGAATACGCAGAACAGAAGACACAAACTAATGTTTTATTGATTTGATTGAAATCCATAGAATGGATCACTCTTATATAGTGGAGAAATCATAAGGGATAATCCTAAAAACTAATCCAAATATAATTCTAATAAAATTTGAAAAACAAATAAACAATCTTTTATTCAAACTACTAAATTATCTTGACAATATATCATCTTTATTTCTTTTTCGAACTTCATTCATCTTCTATTACTTTATCTTCTAATACCCTCCCTCAAACGTTGCCGGGGTTGAAGGCAACGTTTGCCGTCAACCAGGAATCTGATACGACTTTTTGACACCCACGGCTTTTAGGCTACGCTCCCCGCATTTTTTTTAATTTCTGGCTTTCTTGGCAAAGCGTGTGGCTCTTTCTTTGTTTGTCGAAAAATCTTTTCAATTTTCTCCGATGATTGCAAACCTGCCTTGCTTTTAGCACCATCCGATGGAGGGATCTGTCTTCACCGTAGCACCGTCTTCATTGTAGACGATGTCATAGATCTGCAATTTTATTTTTTTTTCTTCTAATTCCATCATAAACGAAAGTGAATATAAATGGATGTCAAAGAAGAGAGATGATGTTATATGACATGAGAAGGACTAGAGCAACAACCACAATTTTTTATTTATTTTAAGACACAATCTGTGATGAATATATATATATATTTTGAGACGCAATATGCATGAAAGGAGAGGAATTATGTTCTGTATGCAACCATGACTAAAAAAATGGACGAACTGGACTTAAAAAAAAAAATTGGATTTGGATAAGAAGAATGAACTTTGATTTATTGATATTTAAATTAAAATAATGCAATGCACAAATAATTGAACGAATATTGAAAAAACAACCAATGCATGTTTGATTCAGTCTTACTCAACCAAATTGATGAGAATGCAGACACAAAAATATGCAAAAATGAGGATTTTTTTTTTAAGCGAAAAAAAAGGATCGGGCGAGGGTTCGCCAATATTAAGGCACTCGAACCCCCGCCTCTTTCTCTGATACCATGAAGAAAATCAGAATACGCAGAACAGAAGACACAAACTAATGTTTTATTGATTTGATTGAAATCCATAGAATGGATCACTCTTATATAGTGGAGAAATCATAAGAGATAATCCAAATATAATTCTAATAATTTGAAAAACAAATAAACAATCTTTTATTCAAACTACTAAATTATCTTGACAATATATCATCTTTATTTCTTTTTCGAACTCCATTCATCTTCTGTTACTTTATCTTCTAATAGTTACGTGACCGTAGAATTTCTCAAATGATTTATTATCTTCTAATTATTTCAATTTTCTCTACTTCTTTCCTTACTTGCTCATTCAGACGTCCCTGTTGGAGCCCCTGACAACTTTTTCCCTCTAAATGTCATATTATTTTGTTACTTATAATGACAATAGCATTCTAGCACAATTTGTAATGATGTTACCATTTTACCTTTATATATATGGAATATGTCATTACAACTGGTATCAAAGGGTCGGTTTCAAGTAACTAGACGTTCATAATTGTTAGGTTTTAATCTTTAAAGTTAAGTTTGACATTGCCCAGACTTATTCTTTTAGTAATCTTTAAATGTTCACTATTTTCATATGGTAAACACTCGCTCATCCACCTTTGAGGAAGTTTTTGACAGTGGCAGTCATGTCCAAGGCCATCATATGAAACTTCCTCCTCCACAACCTCATCCAGCATTAGCTTCATCTAGCTCATGAAGCATATCTTCCACTACCACCTATGGGTCCCCTTATGCATGAGCACCACGAGGTGTTCTTACCACCACCTTGCTCACCATCTTACATCAACACGTTCAGGCACAATTCTTGATGTTGGGGTTCAACACTCTGCCCGTTTGCACGGGTTCAAAACCATGGTGTTGTCAGGGTGTGGTATAAGAAATATAATAACACATTTACTAACACCAATTGGTTTTAGTTGTAACGTTCCGTTCCCGGATACCGAGTCCCTATCCGGAAAATAAACGTTCGGAACGTATAATATTAAATCAATTCAATATTATACGTAAGCTTCTACTACCTCGTATCGAGTTTAGCAAACGGAAGCTAAAAAAACTCGGCAAAACATCATAAATGCTGCTAAGAAAAGATTACAAACCGACTAAAGATAGAAAGCTTAACTTACAACAAAAAATTTCCCAAAGTCTTACAAAAGTACAATGTCCAAAGAAAATATACAACAAACTTATTTTACAAACTTGAAACAAAAGTACAACAGATTCTTTAAAACAAAAGATACAACATAATCTAGTACAATGTTTATAAACTAAAACAACAAAAAAACATCATCAAGCATCTCCGTCACATATCATCATCAAACTCCTCAACGAGCTCAAAGCTAACCCGTTCGTCTTCTCACCCCAAAAGCATACATCAAACATCCAATTGAGGTAAGTACATAGTACTTAGCAAGAGTGATAAACTAATGTATAAATAAGTTTTACAACAAGAAGGTTCATGTTTATTAATTAAGTTATCTTTATGTGACCGACACAACTCTAGGGCTCACTACATGTTCATCAACAAGATGTGAGTATTAGTTTCTAGCTTAGCTTATCTTTGTTACATCAGTATTCAAGGGCACTACGCATGGTGAAGATCCACCACGAGATATTACTGTGCAACCTATCAGTGGATCACACCGATAGCCACAGAAGTCTATTCTACTAGACTCCGATAGTGTACACGTTCAGTGAAGTCCCTCCGTACGTAGGGTCTGACTTACGGGGTTAAGTTCCTCCGTACTTAGGGTCTCTGAGACTTACGGGTTTATTCACTTTATCTGAACGCTCACACATCGCGATATAGACTTCTGCCTTATCAAGAATGGATTGATGTTTAATCTTTTTACTACATAAGTATGTAGGTTATTATTATGTCAACTAGTCACCTAAGTTTATTCAAGAAAGCTCCCTCACTACTCCTAATCTCTCATCTAGACCACTAGACATGGACAAGTCCTAGCACACACACAGACATTGATGAATTCTAATTCATCAAAGCACAAGCCAATCATACTCTTCCGACGGTCCCGAACTTCAACTTTTATGAAGCATCCATTCGGTGCCGGAACTAAATGCATCAGAAGCTTAATCAAGGTTTGTTCATGTTCATTTAATGTTATTAGATCAAGAAATAACAATTAAAACTAGACTCGGGCACAAAACACAAAATTTCCCAAAACAGGGCTAAAAGCGCACACATTCAGCATTCAGGATGGTCCTGCCAAGGAAATGTGTGCGGATTGCCCTCTGATGCGCACACATTGTGCATTCAGAAACTTTCTGCCAATGCAATGCAAGCGCATTGCCTCAGGAATGCGTACACATTCCACCTGCAACATACTAAACATGTCTTTCTGCACTTAAACAATTCCCAACCCTTTCCCAACATGATTATCATCAATTTTCATAGCAAAACAACAGTTTATCATGCCAAAGCATCTAATACTTTAACTACAACATAAAACATGATTTCTAACCATGAATTCAACACAAACACTCAACCATAACATCATAAAACCTTAACTAAACACTAGGAAGAGCTTATTACCTTAAAAGCAAGCAAAACCAAAGCAAAACTCAAGAACATCTGCAGCACTTTCTAAGCCTTCAACCGGAAACCTATTTGATCAACCAATTGAACAAGAAACAATTGCGATCAAAGCTTCTAAACAAAAGGAACTACGAATTCAACCAAACGAAACCACAAAACTTGATCATCTTTTGATGAATCCAAAAACTGAGGCAAAACTAACCTTATTCCAAACTTGATTATCTTGATGTCAAAAGGAAGCCATGTTCACGCTGATTCCGAATCTTTAATTGTTTTTTATATCCGTTGAATAACTTTTGAGAATTGGAAGAAGTCTCTTTGCCCTTTTCTTTTCCTTTTGCTCTCAATTTTCTAAAGATCGTGACTTTTATGAAAACCTTTCTTCTGCCAACTCCCTTCCTTAATGGGAGGTTTTATTAGCCGGAAATAACTCCCAAGTTATTACCATTAAATCCCTTTTATTTTCCTAATAAAACTGCCCTTTTATTTCCCTTCTTTTTTTATGCCAATAATGTAATTACTTAAATCCATATATTAAATATAATACCCCGTTCTCTGTAAAAAGACACGTCTGTCCTTATTCGAAAAGTCGGGATATTATATTAGTACAACGTTAAGTGCTTGATGCTAACAACTAGTATCAAAGCGAGGTCATGGGTTCGAACATCAATAAAGATAAATTATGTGTTCTTTTTCATTTGATGTTGAACTGCTACCATCGTCCAATAAAAGAATTAGATGGTCAAACACACTCTTGAGCAAGTATATGGAAATGAAAACTTTAGATGGTCAAACACACTCTTGAGCAAGTATATGGAAATGAAAACTACATATGCTTTACAAAAGAGCATATAAATGTACGGAAAAAAATATTATATAAGGGTAAAAAATTATACAAATCATGTTGTACAATAAAACCAAAAAGAGTAAAGAAAATGATTAAAGACCTTGAAATCGAATGGAGAAATGAAGAAAAGATAGAATTATTGTCACAAGAGAGGTTTTTCTAGTTAGCTGATGCTGCAATGCTTAGTGAACCGATGAATAACATTTTTGTAATAAAAGACCCAATTTTTAAAAACTTCCGATTCGACCGCCGAGTCACGGATCACCGGTTCGACCGCCGGGTCGGACGGGTTTGAACGGTTGACTTACTTAAACGATCGAATGCTTGAACCAAACCGGGTTTGAGACCGGGTCTGATAACTATGAGCTCAACAAGCAGTTCTACGAGGTGTATGTTACCCTTACACACCGTGTTGAGAAACAAAGATAGTTTTATGAGTTTAAGTAAGGAATACAGTCAGGGACAAAATGCACTAACTGCTGCAATCAGTAGGAGTGGTTTGTATCACGTGTATTGGAAGACGATAGGACCATGAAGGAGAGGTTTGAATTAGGCTTTAATTATTTTATTTGTTTTTCTAAGTCTCTTAACTAGGGTTTATTGTTTCAACAACTTTTTATCGTATGATCAAACTTTTCCCGTTCTTATCAATGTTCCTTAATTTGATTTGGTGGTTCTTCATTTAAAGCATCAAATCAAGCATCCAGGTCGCTGTTTAAACCTGTTAGAGATAAGGATTATTTATTTGAATGACTAGTGTTTTACTTTTGAATTTTAATTAATTTTTGTTTTAATATTTCCTGCTATTTCACACTGTTGATCATGAATTCGAGTTGAATGATTTATCTGGAGAAGTCTGAAAAAGGCTGCATCATTTGTGGGCTTTCGGGCTACCGGCTTAGCAGTGAATATCCACCGACTTCGCGGCAACCCTGAACCTCACTTCTGCCCTACAACTCCTATTTACACCGTACATTGTCCATTTTCATGTAGGTAATATGTTCATGTATATTCTTTCTAGAATATGTATTATTTATTATTTTATTATCTTGCCATGTAAATTGGTCCGAAATGTTAGTAATGTCATTTGCATGACGCATGTCACCTTATCTTGGTTAGGTACTGTTGTTATTATTATTATATATTGTGTGTTATGAATTATCGAGAATCTTCAACACCTCGGTAATTGCACCATACGCTGTAACGCTCCGCTCCCGGATACCGAGTCCTTATCCGGAAACGAAATGCTCGGCACGTATAATATTAAATAATTCTAATATTACACGTAAGCCTCTACTACGTCGTATCGAGTTTAGCAAAATGGAAGCTAAAAAGACTAGGCAAACACCATAAATGCTACTATGAAAAGAACTCAACATACTTAAGATAGAAATGTAACATTTATTACATTGGAAAGCCAAATGAAAACTAAAACGTACGAAACCTTCAAGAGAATACTAAAAGAAAATACAACGTTTCCCAAAGAACGACAAGTCTGTAGTATAATAAGGAAAAGAACAAAAAGAAAATGCTTCAACTCCGGCGTCCTCAGACGTTGTCATCAAAGTCTGCCTCAAACTCCGGATCTACCTGTTCATCTTCTCTCCCCCAAACACATAGAAAAATAATGCATTTGAGGTAATTACAAAATACTCAATAAGAGGTAGAAGCTATAAATTAACTAAGGCTCTTTAACAAGTTTTATTGTAATAGTTATTTTTATGAGACCGACTCAATCTATGGTTCACTTCATGCCCATCAATATGTCATGACTAACTGTTTCTAACTTAGCTTATCTTTGTTACATCGGCATTCTAGGGCATTACGCATGATGCTACTCACCACGAAGTATCTGGGTGCAACCTATTAGTGGATCACATCAATAGCCACGGGCTAGTCCCGATAGTATACGTGTTCGGTGAAGTCCCTCTACTCCTGGTGCCCTCTAATGGCCAGCAAAGTTATCCATCCACGAGTATGTTAGGAAATCTACGCGGGAACACAGCGGAATTCAAAAATTTATTTCCTATCTACCCAAGATCAACTTCGTTTAAGCAATAAACAAATAAGCTAGTAGACGGTGGTTACATTGGTTGATCTAAAAGATCGACGCTTTGACCGTCTAAGGAGAGTAGTTCTGCATAGAGCCGCCCAAGTGTTCGGCCTCTACCGCTAGTACACACGAACAGCTCGCCGGAATCCCATCATGGATTGCTATTGGAAATCTCCGGTTGCTAGACCGGTCTTTTTCCCTCTCTCCAAAATCTCACAAGAAGCTCTCTTTTTATTTTCACAAGAATTCTAAACTCTTGGAATTATGGTGTATGAAAGAGCTAGCTAACCCCTCTTATTTATAGGGTAGTGGGACGCCCCAACTAATAATAAAATCCTTGGGGATTAAGTCTTGTGTTAATTAAGGAGAAAGAAAACATTTTCCTAATAAAATAAGGAAAATATAATTGATTGATTTATCTCATTTAATTTAATATCCCATATTAAATATTTCCAAGATATTGTCAATATATTATATTGACTATCTTTATCTTATTACCATAAATCAATTTACGCGTGTGTATATATCACATATATATACTACACATATATATATATATATATATATATATATATATATATATATATATATATATATATATATATACTATGGTGCGCATGAATCACCTATTTGAATTAGTGCAAACACACGCTGGCACATATATAATTTATTTATCAATATCTAATATTAATATATTTGGTAACACTATTAATTAAATTACACAATTCAAGTGTATCTTATACATACAAATTGCGCCACCTTAGCCAATAAATTGGCATCCGGAATATTCTTTAATTAATATAATACTATTAATATCTTGTATTTAATTTATTCATAATAAATAAATATCACCATATTAATTTACCACTATAAAGTGGCACTTTGGACTAGACGCAATTCGCTAGTCTTTAAATCCAAATTTTGTACAACCAAAGAGGTGTTTGAAGAATGTCAAGTCAAAAGTTTTGAATGGATAACTAGTAGGAAAAGTAATTTGTACATTGAGTGGGCCGGTTGGAAGAGTAATCATTTTAATTATCACACTATGTAGTTCGATTAAGTTCGGTGATTTTATTCTTAAGTTGTATTGTTTTTGGACTTTGGTGGATCTTGTCTAGTGCCTTACTAGACCTAATAAAATTTCTTATTGCTGTTCAAAAAAAAAAATACCACTATAACCTTTATAGTACGAGATAAACTTTCCTTATTTGGTTATCATCTATAACCAAATTTTAATCCGGCTAGATGTTCATATGTGTGTGACCCGATAGGCTTCCGAATATGTTGGCCGTAGACACAAAGTGTAAATTACGAAATTGCCCTTCATGCCTAACGATCACGGGATAGCATCTAGTAACACACCGTGACCCCCAATCATCGGAAGAGTCAAATGCAATGACTACTACCTTTCATGTGAAACAGTTACCATGTAACTTACAATCCTATCGCTGCAATAATATTCATACAATCGTATCTCGAGTGTCGATACATTAACGATCGTATCTTATAATCTAGATATCATGCTCTCTCGAAGTAACTCATTTACTCCCACTTTGCAAAGATTCACGAGAGCTAGACATTCCTTATAAGAAGGCCATTTCGGATATTCGATCACAATCATAGGATACGCGATAGACGACCAATCATGTATACTCCGCATGCTTTAGTATCACACCCAATCACTACCGCATGATCGCCCCGTGGCTAGGGGAAACCTCAATAGTGTCAAAGAATGACAATCCACACCGTGATGCCATGAAGACTCCGGTCTGAAGGATAATTACACAACCGCCACATAGTTTGACACTTAATGTAAGTGGTCCAGTCTAACGTACGCATTCTCTAATACACGTCCACGTACAGTCCAAGTGCCTCCACACTTCGATAGACGAGATCTATCTCTGCCCTTAAAGACAGAAGACATCTAATACGTGCTAGCATGTTTATACTATCAATGCCTTGTTTAATAGTACATCAGGCTAGAGACATTTAAGTATCAAACTTAATAAAGTGATTAGAGATCTCATCAACCATAATCGCCCATCATGGTTTCTCTATCACAGTTTAATACTAAGGATGTTATCATATAACAATTCATAATTGGTTCTTTAAAAGAACATATATATGACAACATAAAAGTCATTTAATAAATGTATAAACATAAAGAAATAGTAAAAATGATCCGACCCGGTCGGATCCGGTCCAACCCGATTGGGTTTAGGACACTATTTCAACAGAGTACCCTCTACTCCTGGTGCCTCTAGAAAGGCCAGCAAGTTTACTCGTTTTATCCGAAAGCCTACACATTGCGATATAAACTTGTGCATTACCAAGAATGGATTGATGTTTAGTCTTTTAGCTACACAAGTACGTTTGTTATTAATTGTTAACTGGCCACCTAAGTATTTTCAAATAAGCTCCCTCACAACTCCTACCCTCTTACTTAGACCACTAGACACGGACAATGCCCTAACACATACACAGACATTGATGAATTCTAATTCACCAAAGCACAAGCCTATCATGCCCTTCCGACGGTCCCGAACTTCAACTCCCTTGAAGAGTACATTCGGTGTCGGAACTAAACGCATCAGAAACTCAATCAAGGCTTGTTCATTTTCATTTCATATTATTCAAGATCATTAAACAGACTACAATTCAAGCTAAGTATCAAAGTGACACTAGACACTAGAACCATTGTCTACCAAATTATATACATATATATATTCTGAAAAATAAAATAAAATAACACAACACAATAACACAAACAACTACACATTATATATAATTATTAAATCATTATTTTTTCTGTCTTCATCTTTTTTTATACAGAAAAGTAACCTGCACTCTCTTTTCTTCATGGAAACCAAAGAATGACTACCCAATATATTTTTATTTTTTTATGTTTCCCTGAAGGCATACGGCCTGCTCTAGTGAATAAAGAATAAATTAACCAAAATAAACAACAAGTAATAAAATACTAGAAGAAAAGCATTCGTCTCTACACTATTGGTGTTCCGGTTTATTTTTATAATCACCGAAATGCGAAAATCAAAAGTGAATCAGCAAATGTAATAATCATAGAGGACTGAAAGAATAAACCTGAGTAAACTATAAAAAGGTAAACGATACGTGTCCGACAACCAACACGACATGATACGCTCTGATACATTACGATGGCATGTCCGGCACGTGTCGGTTGATGAAATGAATATCCGACACATCTTCGACACCTCCCGACATCGTATGGATACTTTTCGACACTACTGAACAATTTTTTTTCAATTTCTACCTAAATATATTTAAACCTAAAAAATGAAGCTATCTTCGACATTATTTGCAATAACACGTGTTCTACCAAAAACACGACACGACACGCTCCGATACACCCCGACGCCATATCCAACAGGTGTCGGTTGATGAAATGAATATTAATTAAAATTTTAATTAAAATCTAACACACTATCAACACTCCACGACACAAAATCGACACCTTTCGACACTACTGAACCTTTTTTTTGTATTATCAGATCTAGGCTAATTTTAACGGCTATGGTAAAATACACATTCGAATTTCCATAGAAAGTAAATCAACAATACATTATAGCCAGTTTAACAATATTTGTTGCCGAAATATTTTTTTTTTCAGGATCTTTAATATTTTATATAAACGATATGTTTTTTTACGAAAAAAATTCATTTCAAGAAATATAATATTTTATGTAATCGTTAAACCCAATTTTTTTTGGCATGATATAAAGATCGTGTAGTCAACATGTCGTGGCCTTATATATTGAAATAAGTCATATCGCCGTGTACAAATGATATTTTTTTTTATAAAATGAATTTATTTTAGGGGGAAGAGGCCACAAGGACAAAAAAAATAATAAATGGGTCTGGAAGGACAAAAGTAACATTTTCATTATTATAAAGGACAAAAATCACAATTGTTACTTTAAAATTGTTACTTCACGTGTTAATGTTACTTTGTGTTTCATAATTGTTACTTCATATTTACTCTATTCCACATTTGTTACTTCATATTTGTTACTTCATAATTGTTACTTTTGTCCTTATTAAATTACAGTTTCCTTCAATCCCGATTTTTTGATAATTTTGTCCTTCTGGACAAAAATCTATTTATTTTAAGAAATTTATAATATTTCATGTAAACGTCAAACACAATTGTTTTGGCATGATACAAAGATCGTGTCGGCAACAATTCGTGGCCTTATATACATTTGCTACATATATTCGCACATTAAAAGGTGATACGATTGAGTCTCCAAAATGAAACAATTTAACTCAAACCCTTCTTCTCAACAAAAATAAATAAATAAAAATGGGCCGATGATATATATATATATATATATATATATATATATATATATATATATATATATATATATGAAAATATATGAACATATATATATATATAAACTATTTTGGATTTGGGTGATGAAATAAGTAAAAATAAATAAAAAATAAGCCAATGAAAAAATTACACTTGTCAACAGGACCAAGATCCTCTCAAGTAATTTAAGGGTAAAGTTAGTATTTTTACATATAATGAACTAAACTACGTAGTTTTAGAAAAAGTTAATCAATGGCTAGATGTTTTATATTTTTGGGGTGTATGTGATTGGATCATGTATACTTGAGAGAATATTTCCTCATGGTACTTCAGAAGATCCTATTCCCTTATCAACATAGTTAACATCTATATTTTCTTATTAATAAGAGACGGATAACAGCGTTAGCATCAAACAAAAAAAACATATATCATGTACACAAAGATACTAACCTACGTAAACTACCAGGATGGCTATCTAGGTCCGACTTCGACATATATACATAATTTTTTTTCAATCGGAAATGGATGAATTATCAATTGCATGGAAAATATACCATGAAACATAAAGACGTAATCAAACAATGAATATTTTTTGTTGGAACACTCTTTTACTTCAGCTTAACATCATAAAACTAAAATTATTCATTAGGAAAACTCTCTTACAAAACAAATCAAAAACACGATCTAATTTCTCTAAACCATAATTAATTTGTAGGAAGAGTCTCTTACCTTTTAGAAAGCTATTCCCACCAAACTTTGACAAGGTCCTAACTTTCGGGTGTTGAATCGACGCTCTCTTCACGACGATTCCGCTGCTCCACTCTGATCCGAAAACCGTTGATATTCGACTTAGAAACTAATCGAAAACTCCTTCAGCCCTCAAAGCTCCACGCCGTTCCCTCTCTCAACGTTGGTAAATTTCTGATTTATTTTAGGTTGTGGGAACTAATGGGATCTATTTTCCTAAAATAGACAAAATCTCAATAGTTAACCTAATCCATTATTTTCCTTAATTACCCTTATTATTAAAAATCATATTTTCCCCAATGTGTGTGTGTATATATATATATATATATATATATATATATATATATATATATATATATATATATATATATATATATATATATATCCCCAAAATATATATATATACACATAAAATACTTTAATCCGTAAATAATAATATTCAATTTTTCGTAAAAAAAAACGTCTGTCGTTTTTCGAAAAATCGCGATATTACATATGCCTAAGGTGTCATCCAGTAAATTCAGGTGGGTTGGGCCGGAACACACGTGCGCTAACATGTGGGTCAAATTATACCAGGAGGTTAGCATTATAATCAGTTCAATGAAACTCTCCCATCGTGGGCATAAGAATGCGTAATACTTCAGAATAACCTGACATCATTTCATTGCATTTAACTCAGTTCGGTGTATTGCACTACCATGTCAATTCAAATAGTTCACTTCAATTCCATCAATTCAAGTAATTCAATCAACCAGTGTCATTTAATTGATAGTCAATAATACAATGTAGTTTGTCTATTTCATTTCTATTCATTTCATTTTTCATGTACTACGATTATTACATGAATATTATTCTAGTTTGTATGTTCATTTTTGTTTCGATTTCTACGTTTTTATTTTGTTTTATTCCGCTCTTTAATGTATGTCATCATTATCACGTAAGAATTACGTGTTCGATGAGACATGAATTGAGCATCTCCCGAGCTTTCTATTATGTCGTAATGCATCTCTTAATGCATCGTCATTGTTTTCATAAACATTTTCATTTCTATATACATAAATACATCTCGTGTATCATGGAAATGGAAAGTTATTGGGTGCACCCGCGATATACGGAGTGCACCCATGTGGCAAATGAGAATTTTTTATTTTTAAACTGAATTTAAACTATGTCGCGCAGATTTGTTTATCTGTCAAATAAATGTAAATTGATATACTACTCAAAAACTTCCCCATGGAAACGGGAGAATGACCAAACTATCCTTATAGAAGTGGAGTGGAAGTGTTCTAAACGTAATCCATTTAATCAAATGATCATGACGGGGTCCCACTTTCAGGATCTGTCAAAAGTTCTTAAGAAAAAAAAAATCTGTCAAAAGTTTCGGGAGAAAAAAAGGAAGAAAAAAATGAGGGAGTGGTTTAAAAAGACCAAAAAGAGAGGAAAAATAGAATCAGGACAGTTGAAATATAAATTGGTTGATAAGGATAAATTAACTGTTTATAACCTCAAATCCACTATTTGTTGCAGTGGAACTGACCTCAAATCTATTGTTTCACTATCACAATGGAATAATGACATGTCATTTTTACTCGAAAAAAAATTTAACCGTCATTTTTTCATATTTCTATGTTCAAATTGTCATTTTTAACAATAAATTCAAAAAAATTATGTCAAAAAGGTTTGCCATTTATTTAGGGTGTTCTATTGCAACCCTCTTTTTACTACTGACACCACATTACTCCCGGTACAACAAAAAATTATTTCTGTTTAATAGAGGGAACGTCGGTACCACTAGTGACGTTGATGTTCAACAACGAACACTAGTAGCACCGACGTTCCCTTTATAAAAGTGTCACAACTTAGAAACGTCAGTCCACTGACATTCCACTGGTGTTCGTTGTTGAACACCAATGTCACTGGCGTGTTCAACAACGACACCAATGGCACTGACGTTTTTTCATCCGAAAAAATAATCAAAAAATGGGTATCAATAGTAAAAAGGGATGTGCCAACAAAGCTCACATTTTTTCTTTTCTTGTTTTCTTTTCTATATTTTTTTAGAATATCTTCGTTTGAGTTATTTGGCTTCCTTCATTTCTTTATGAGTAATTAGCGCAAAACACCCTTATCTTGGGGTCGATTTTTGGACTTGTATCTTTAAATTTAGCACTTTTACCTTCTATCTTGTGTAATATTTTGCACAAAACACCCTTTTTCGAATTTGACGTTAAATGAAACAGAAAATACGCGTTTGTATTCACTCGCCATCAACATTTCACGGCTTAACAATAAAAATAAAAATAAACCTTATTTTTATTATTTCCCTAAAATCGTCGTTCATTAATTCCCAACCCAATTGTCGAATACCAACGCCTTGTCATTCTTGATTTCTAATTTCCCTTCCCCATTCACAAAAATTTCTAATTCCCTTTCCATCAATAAAAGATTAATCAATCGTGAGTACTTTTTGTCAACACCGCCAAGTGTCTTCCGGCGCCATCGAGAATTGTGCTCAAGATGGCACTTCGAAGAATGGGTGTTGAGCAACCTATTTCTGGAACCATTGCTTCAAACACCCTTTGAAGACTGAGGAAAAAAATGGCGAACAACAATTCACCGAGAGAGAGAGAGATGGGAAATAAAATGGCAGAGACAATTGTTGGTCGACAAATTAGGGTTTAATAGGAGAGCGGGATATAATTGCGCAAAAAAGCTGATTAATTTAACGTTGAGGAAGAAAATGGTTTTGGGGTATTTATTTGATTAAAAGAAATTTAAAAAAAAAAGTAAAAGTGTGAGAGCGCGTGAAATATTGATGGCGAGTGAATGACAAATGCATACTTTCCGTTTCATTTAATGTCAAATTCGAAAAAAAAAAAAGGTGTTTGTTGCTGATAACGCTCTAAATGGTACCAATAATTATACATTTATTCACCCCGAATTCTGCTCAAGAGAGAATAAATAGGCTCGTTATTATATGGAATATATGTTGAATGCTATGTGAGTGTTTCTAGGATCGTAATTCTACATCTATGTTATTCCCGAAGATTTGGTACTGTTTTGTCTCGTTTTGCGTGTTTTATAGGATGTACCGAATCTGGAGCATTGGAGAATGGATCTGGACCGAAATAAATGCATTGGGCTGAGTATTGAAGTCCAAGAAGAAACCTGCTGAAGAAAAAGGAGAAAAGTAGGCCCGGTAACTTGAAGGCTAGGCCCGGTAAACCGGCGACTTGTTCGACACGAAACTGATTCTACCGCATTATCTAGGTCGGTTAGGGTTTTAGAGAGTCTTAAGTCGGTCATTGTATTTATATAAGGCCGCATTAGCTGATTATTGTATAAGCACTCAATTATATTCAATTTTATTATACAAATTTGATGAAATAAAGTTTTCTTGAGCTTTGGAGAGTTGTTTTCGGTTTCCTCCCTTCTTCCATCATCTCTAGCTTGAGTAGATCGAGCTAGATTTCCATTGTTGAAGGTATGAAGCTTTGAACGTTCCTTTATTGTCTTCAATATGGTAGATCTATTCGTATTTATGTGTTTTAGTTAATCTGCATGTTTAAAGACTCCATAATTTACTTATTTTAATCGTATTGAGCAATGTAGATCCAGATATTAAAAAACCTGACCCCGGTAACCCGGCGGTCTATACCGGTTTACCGAGGCAATATTTAGAAAACCTAAATTGGGTTTCACTACAGCTACGTTGATCGACATGTTTAATTAACAGTAGGTTAGATCTGGCCAATCTGCTTATTGTAATTGTAAATTAACATGAAGGACTGTTAGTGAAGTGTTAATTAGGACATAGTCTAGAATGGACACTAGGAACGTGTTGGTCAATGTCGACAGCTGTATACACGGGTTAGCGGTATGAGTTAGCGCTCAATATCGGCAGTTCTAGTTCTTTATGTGTATGGGCTATTAAGGACCAATTAAGGAGGGTAGCTTGCGTATAGATTGTCTACTACCATTGTCGAAGTAGATAGGAGTAGGAATTGCACCCGTAGCTGATAATGATAATTAAAACGAAAGCTCGCGATTAATCTAAGGAAATTATGTGGGGAAGTAAACATAACGATTAACAAATCCAAGTTAGTAGATCGGTGAGGAGAGGGGAGGAATACCATGTTTGTTTTCTTTTATGTTATTGTTGGTCAATGACCGCCTCTATGTTGCTTCTTAATTAGGTTATAATCGTTTATACTTATAGTTGCATTGTCTCTGTGGGATCGACCTTGCACTCGCATTTACTATACTACGATGTACCTAGTATTTTTGTTAGTAATATCGACGTTAGTGACTTACACGAGATCAAGATTTTTGGCGCCGTTGCCGGGGACAATGGCCAATTGTAAATATAAACGTTTTAACTCTAATTAAGAAGTCGTTTTTATTTTATTTTATTTTATTTTGAGTCTTGAGTCGTTCTGTATCAAACCTGCAATGTTAAACTACCAGAAAAAGAAATTTCAGGGCCGGTTTACCGTGGCTAACCCCGGGTTACCGAGGCCTGAAAAATCAATTTCTGTACAGTTCCTGTTATTCTGTGTTATTCCCTGTTGATTTTAGTTAGTAGGTCCGCAGCAGTTGGGATCACACTCAACTGAAGCGGAAGTTGCTGACATTTTCCTTGTTTTATTTTGTCTTTTCGCAGGAAGATCAGAACACCTCAAAAATTCGATCAAATCAGAGTTGAAAAAGAGCAAACAAGTCAAACAATATACCTAGAACAATATTGAACATCACACCGATTTCCATGTACCCTGGATCTGAAGCAAGAGAGCATTATGAAGCTATAAAGAAACGGTTGAAAAAGGAGAAAGAAGCAATCAAGTAAGAGCCTGAAGAGAACTTAACGGAGTATAGTACGTATCGTCCAGGTGAGTTCCCTTATGAGTTAATTGATATATCGTCTTTGGATTATGATTCTGATGATCCTGAAGAGGATCCTGACACGATGTTTTCCGAGCCTGAGGATTACCCAGACTCAGACACCGTGGTAAAGTTAGGAGACCCTGTGCGTTAAGACTCCCGATTTCTGTTAATGGTATATCAGTAGGATTAGGTCTCTGCGACTCTGGCTCGAGTTGCAACATTCTACCCTTTTCCCTCTGTCAAAAGATCAAGCTTCCGGTCGTAATGAATCAAACCAGGACCATGACTTTCGTTGATAGAACTAGAGACATGCATGCTGGTCTGCTTAGAAAGTGTACAATTAAGGCAGGAGGGTTCACATATCCTTTTGACTTCACGGTCATAGATGTACCTGAGGACCCAAGTGCCCCAGTTTTGTTAGGGAGACCTTTCTTAGCGACAAGTAAGGCGGTTATGGATTTTGATAATGGGGAGATTACTCTAAGGTTGAATAATGACGATGTATCTTTTAAGATCTTAAAACCCCTAGAAAACCGACCAGAAAGTTGCAAGATGACGTATGCTTCAGGAAAGGTGGAAATTATGGAGATCGAGGGGCATAAGAATAAAGAGGTTGTAGTAGAAACCGTTGAGCAAGAATTTATGAGACTAATGCTGAGAGAAAGAGAAGAAAAGGACCACGACAAGATGCTCACGGAAGCTAGTCCTTCCGTGTTGCGTAGTGAACGAGTTGAGCTAAAAATGGAAAACATGGAGTCCTTGGGTCTAAAGCCTAAATCTCGACGCAGAGGCAGACCTAGCACACAAGCTAAAAGAGAGAGGCGTGCTAGGAAGAGAGCTCAAAAATGTTCTATAAGGGTACAAGCCTTGGAGCGAAAGTTTGGCGAGTTAGAACTTCAACCCTTGAATGATCGGAGATCTGTAGAACGTCGAGCTAGCGACTATAAACTAAACTAATTTCTTTAAACCCTTAGGTAGATTATGAATGAATGAAAGTAGCCAGATGAAGGGACGAGCTTTTTTTCATCCTACCGCACCCTTAGGCTTGAAACCGAATGGTTGTGGAAAGGTTTTATTTTCACTCGTTGCGGATTCTAGTGAAGTAGGTTAGGTTTTGAGTCGGAAATAGCAATGGAAAGAGTAAAGGTCTAATCAATTTGAGATCAGAATTGAGCAGAGAGGTTGAGCATAGTGTGTAGTGAAGGCAGAAAGAAAAACATGGGAAAAAGAACCCCCGGTATCTCGAGGGTAACCTCCGGTTTACCGAGGGTGGATTTTCCAATTTCAGAACGTCAGGTTATAAAGCTAAATTTTTAAAGACACGTGGAGGACACACGTTGCACCAGATACGATCAGTCAGCAGAAACGCCACACTTTTTTCCTCTTTTCAAAATTTTCATTCTTTCCCACACTCCACCATAACTCCACCTAAATCCCATCAATCACCTCCTCAAATCCCTCACCCTAATAACCTCTCTACCCACTATCCCACTCAATCCTTCCACCTTCACTCATTTCTTCCTATTTAAACCACCCATTCATCACCAATATCATCATTCTTATCAGTTATCACTATTATCTCTTTCATTCATCAAATTTCTCTCATTTCTTCTTCCTTTCTAAAATTCGGCCACCATCACCATCATTATCACCACCAAACCACCATCATAACCAAACCATTTCCTTCCATTTTTCCCAAACTCTAAACACCACATCCACCACCCCTGTTGCTGATTTGTCTTCCTGCTGTGTTGGGGAGATTTTGCATCATTAAAACAAAAGAAAATTTATAAAACCTATACTACCATGCAAAACTACCTCCTAACCGGCCGAATACCGGGTAGTTGCTAGTAAAGTTGGATAAGTACGGGTATCGATCCTCAGGGAAAAGGGATATTGAATCTAATCTAATTAATTCTTCTTTATTAACTATTCCTAAACCTAAACTAAAACATAAAAGTAAACTGGACAGAGGATTGTTAGTCCAAAGCCAGGAAAGATAGTTGCGATCAACATAAAATAAATCTAAACTACAACTAAGAAAAAAACGAATAAATCTATCTAACGAACATGATAACGACTGAAGCGATCAAACATGGAACGAACCATAATCCACCATCCCGCAACCCTTAATTTCTTCCACTAGATTATCTTATAGTGATTTAATTCAAGTTGTGGTTTCACCTATCAAACGTATGAATTCCTACTTTCGTAGATGAATTCGCCTATCAATCTCTATCTTTCGATTTACGGAGATTAACGCATCATAAAATAAACCAAGGTGCAAGATTTTCTAGATCTAACAACCTAGACATTCAACCTATCAACTTTCGTTTGATATAGATCAAAACGTCTATTCTTTCCTATGGTGATCTCGCGTTTACACCGACTTTCGTCCTACGGTAAACATCAATAACAACATCTTTCGATATAAATTGCATTAACAAATAAACGCATGGAAAGAAACGAACTTTAATTAAAAAGACTTACAAAACATCCATAGAAAGAAAATAAAAGCTCGCGCAAAACAGTCTCCCATTCTTGCTCCATGTTTCAAAGTTTCAAAAGATCATCATGGTCGAACAAAAGGAATGAAAGAAACGAAAAATAAAACCTAATCTAACCCCGATCACCCGAGCACAAGGCTCGGGTGATCGGCCCCGAAAACTTGCTCAGAGTGGCCGCCCTTTGCTGTCAAAAGTCGGCTGAAAAATAATGTTATGTTTAGGGTTCAATTCGCTGCTGTATTTATATAATTTTCAGGTCGGTTGCTACAGTAAAAACTCTGGACGCCCGTTTGAAGATCCGGACGCCCGTCCGCTATTTTCAGCAACAGCATCCAAACTTGTAACGCTCATATCTCGGGCCTCGTAAGTCGGAATGGAGTGATTCAAAATCCTGTAGAATCCTCTCTTCAAGACCTACAACTCTTCTCTTGAGGTCGAGAGTCAAATCAGTTTATATCATATCAAGAACTGCATCGGAAGGTCGTCACTACCCGGAATCCGATTTTCCGACATTTATCTTGATTGATTTCTTTCCTTATATCTTTCAATCTTCCATAACTTTGATTGATCCTTTCCAAGCACGAATTTGGCTCTCTAAAATCCTCTCTTCCATCATCAATGAGTATCTACAACAATAGGAAAACATACCAAAGCGTAACGTATTTCCAAAATAACATAAAATCATCATTTAAGCACATAATTCGTTACGTTTTGCAATTAACCTCTTAAAAACATCATTTACTAAATCTTTCGATATAAAGCCCTACTTCTATGAAAATAATACATATACGGGGGAAATTGATATAAAATATATCTATAAAAATCATACAATTTGACCCTGAACATGCTGCAACAGTGAAGTGTTGCAGTTCTTCTTCTTCCACTACCGAAGTACAGTCCCAGAAAGAAATCAGAAAATTTCAGGCCGGTAAACCGCACCCTACCTCCGGTTTACCGAGGGTTATTTTTCACAATCAACTTCAGTATCAGGTTGTATTATCATCCAGGAGGGGTCCTAAGCGTAGCCGGTCAGATGTTCGTCCCAGTGGTTATCAGACAGTCTATGGAGATGCCAACCCTTTGATAGATGGGGTTGAGCAGTTCCATTCTTTCTATCTACGAGTCGTTCCGAGGCCATTGGAACGCAAGACCAGTGGATCGAGAACGAGGGGTCGATTTGGACGATTGCGGCTCGATCTTGCCGGGTGCCCTACAAACACAAGATATATTGGACATGGTTGAGGCACCGGCCCGGTTCAACGCCACGGTGGTAAGAGAATTCTATGCATGTGTTTCGCATAACCCCGGAGCCACTTATGCTATGGTTCGCGGTATCAAGGTTGACTTCTCTATCGAGCGGATCAATGCTCATTTTGCGGTTAGACATCCACCGGTGGGCCCGGATGAGTACACATCCTCGAGCAATACACGTTTAGCTATAAAATACACGTTTGATAAAAAAATAAAAACAAAAAAAAAACCACAAAGGTTTGAAAAAAAAATGCCACGTGTCACATTTCAAATCATTAATATGCTTGAAAATGTGTTTCACATTTTCTATACGGCATTTCTCTTTCTTATCATTAATTAATACGTTTGTGATCTTGTTTTCATTCATTTTGAGGAAAAAAACGTGTCAAACGGTCTGAAAAATATAAAAAGTGATTTGGTACACTACACAGCACAACGTGAAATCCGTCGGTCTTTTTATTTTTTTCCTTTTCATCACAAACTACTAATGACACACGGTTGATTTCTTAAAAAAAGCCACAAAGGTTTGATAAAAAAAAAACGAGAGTAATCGTGGCAGCGTGATTATTTTCGTGGCGCGGATATTTGTTTGGCCTATTTTTTTGTTGTATTTATAGCTAAAATTGACTTATCTTCCATCGTACACTACACAGCAGAACTTCAACTTTCCCCTTTTTTTCTCTTTTCTGCACGAACTACTAACCGTATACTTTTGATAAATAAAAAAATTAAAACCCACAAAGGTTTGAAATTTTTTTTTTAAAAATGTCACGTATCAGTCAAGGAGGGTGGTCACGTGGCCTCTTGTGTCACACCCTCCTTCCCTTAGCTTCTTATAGATACAGTAGTAGTAGTATAAGAAAATTTAGTTTATGAAGAATTAAAAAATAAAAAACAAAGAAAAAGAGAAAGACGAGAATCGTTTCAAGTAAATAGGGAAAAGCATTAATTGCTCTATGTGATTGCGGCAGCCAGCTGGATTCAAATTGTACTATAAAGGGCAGTTTGGGATATTTGGTCTGTATATAGAAACACAGCTCTGGCATTATCATTTCCCTTATTTATATATACCCACGTCCCCTTCCTCTATAAATTTAGCCTTAATTAACACCAAATGATGTACTCTCGACATACACTTGTACAAATCATGAAAACTTGCACTACTGCAACAACAGACAGTCTACAACAATGCCTAAACACCCCAGAAAGGCAACAAGATGAGCAAACGCCATTGAATTACAATGCTTTTTCTGCATCCCAGAATTTTCAATGCTCAGCAGCAAATGCAGATGAGGATCTTAATGGGCTAATTGCTCAGGCAATGAAGTTGGAACCTGTTTTAGAAACCTGCTGTGGTGATTTTGGAAGTGTTATTGGAGGTGACTTTTGGGAAAATTATGGGAATATTCTTTCAGGACTTGACACAAACAGCTCAATTGCAAGAACTTTAAGTTGCCCACAGGCAGTTTCTGCTGTTACAAAAAAAGGAAAGGAGATTATACGATCAGAGAAACAGAGCTCCAACTTTAAGAAAAGGAAAGCAGATAAGAATCTGAATCTCAAGGTTTGTATCTTCACATCTCATTCCTTCCGAATTCGTAATTCATTCAAATGGGCTATCGGTTTCTTTTTCTCCCAGCTGAAAAGATTAGATTTTTATGTTTTTAAGTAACTTTCATTTGTTAATCCTGTAGTATATAAGTATAGTTCTTGAACTGTTGAACATACACTTGGAAATTTCATATATGATTCTGCAACACATTCATTCAGGAAGCAAAAGAAGATGACAAGAAACTAAAAGGATGCACAGAAATGAAAATTTCCAAGAGCAAAGAGCAAAACAATACCACAACTGATGAAAACAAAGAGACATCTGATATCTCAAAAGAGAAGTCCAACACATCACAAGTTCAGAAACTAGACTACATTCATGTCCGGGCACGCAGAGGAGAAGCCACTGACAGCCACAGCTTAGCTGAAAGAGTGGGTTGAAATAGATAAATGATGTCTTGTATTTTATTGGGAATCTTTGCACCATACAACGACACCACACTAAAAATCGACTATATGTTCTCTATGTTCAACTTTACATAATCAATCAACTTGTTAAAACTCGATTTTTTGGCATGGTTTCGTTGGTAAATGCCGTGTAATGATTCATTGGGTGTGGTGCTTTTAAGGGTCCCAGTTTATTTGTGTAATGATATTAAGTTAATCTTACAAGTGAAATACTATGAAAGTGCAGGTGAGAAGGGAGAAAATAAGTGAGAGAATGAAGTACCTGCAGAATTTAGTACCAGGATGTAATAACATCAGTGGAAAAGCAGGGATGCTTGATGAAATAATTAACTATGTCCAAGCCCTTCAAAGACAAGTTGAGGTACAACCCTTTATTCAAAAATTCGATCTACTTTATAAACACGAATGATTATCGAGTCTAATATGATCACTTAGTGAATCATTCATCTGTTCTTGCAACAGTTCTTATCCATGAAACTTGCTGCTGTATATCCTGGACCTGATTTCAACGATGACAGTTTCTACACGAAAGAGGTACAAAGAAAATATCTCAACTTAGCTACTTGGATGCTATACAAATACGCGATACAACTCCATGTAACATGATAATCCCAATAAGTTGGATGTGATGCATTTAAAGAACACCTTAAGATGTTGTTGCATTTTGGTCTTGTACTCAAATGCATTATTGCAACACTGTCCCAACAGGTTTTCCCAGCCACCACTTCTGACTTCCACCACCCGGTTGAGGCATTACCGGACATATGTCTTCCTCAAAACTATGAACCTGAGGTCTTACTGCAGACGGGTTCATCCAACGGCTTGGAAATAAGTGTAGATCTTCCTGTGGCACTACGAAGAACCATAAGTGCCCCTGTCTCGATCCCTGAAACGCCCTTTTTCAATGTAACCTCCTCTAATATGATGATGCCTTTTGTTTATGTTTTGATGTAAAAGTGTATCTTAATCTCACACAAGTATTTTTTTTTTTATCATAAATGCAGCATCTCCAATCATGTTCACCATTGGATGCTGAGTTACAGGGCATCTTTGGTTTGGAATTTCAACAAATTACAGGTACATATAAGTTATATTCACATAGTGTACACTTATTTCTTGTAATGATAGAACTAAATAAACTACAAAATTGCAGGTTTTTCATCAGGAGGCCAAGTGAGGATGGAGATGTGACTTAAAACAGCAAGTACACAAGTCTTGGATACCAAATCCATATTCTCTTACTACTTAAGTACATAAGATAGATGTGTGTACTTACTTACTATTCCATTGTACATAGAATCTTATTGATGATACCTAAATTCCTTCCAATGACACTTTCTATTTCTGTAACATGGATTTTGAAGGAATACAAAATAAATTACCAAAGCAAAAAATGGAAGGGGAAAAGTAACACAATTAATGAGGAAGATAGAAGATATTAGTATCTTTGTATAAAAACTACAGAAAGTTTCATCAAAATATAGAAGATCATAAAAAGGTGAAAATGATTAATAAAAGGACAGAGGAAAGAGATAATGAGTGAATAATGATGGTTACTTTACTGGACAGAAGGAGACATGTCCATTAAGACCTTAGCAATTGGGATATCAGTAGGGCTAATAAAAAGGAAAATAAAAAAAAAGGTACCAGAGGCCAGAAAGACAAAATAAGATACAAAATAAGAAAAAAGGACAAGGAAAAAAAACAATAGTTGAGAATGGTGTATAGCACAGTGACACTGTAGAATACATATATGATTATTCAAAGGCATTCCCTATCAATAGGTCTACCAACATCCCAACATGTTTCTCCTTTTCACTCATCAGGCTCTTTCAAACATTGAAGATCCTTGTGTGGGGCTAAATTGAGATGAATAATAAGGTGATAATCTCTTATTTATGTATGTTATGTTGGGACAGTGTCCATTCCCCCTTCTCCACCTCAAAATTTGTCCATCATATCCTAGGAGTATTGTAATGTTGAATTCACAGCCAAACAAATACTGCAAATTGTATCTCATGGTCCTAACAAAACTAAACAATGACACATATCTATATATATATATATTCATTCATGATGCTCAAAAGTATTCATAATTCATTTGGGGATTTGTGGGGGGACCTCCACATTGTAGGGTAGTGACTTGTGAGAGGAGTTTAAACTTTGTCAAGCCACAGAGAATGACTGAACCAGCTGTTTAATAGAAACCTGTACACTCAATCATTAAGGTTTTGTAGACTTGAACCAATCAATGAGTCGCAAACTCTTGATTAATAATGACAAAAAAATTTGAAGTGATACATATACTATAAATATCCGTATGATTTTCTATTTGAATTGATGGGTGGTTTTCTTTTTGTGTGTACTGTATTTAGAATTAATAAGGTGGAATCCAGTTGACGATGACAAATTAGTCCTTTATGAGAAGCATTCTTCTTAGAATGATGAATAGCAAGAATGCAAGAACCCCAGAATAGAATAAAGAGGGATGTGGATGTGTTTATGACCGAATCTAAGTGGTATTCTTTAGATTCGCCTACGTATCTGTTATATCTCCGGGAATCGAGCGTCGTAGTTAGCCCCGAACGTTGTATTTATAAGGACAACGTACGACCTAACCCTAATATGGGTCGGTCGTGGCTATGTCATATCTACCCTTAATTGGGCTTTACCCTGCCCCGAGTTATCCGGTGGATATTGGGCCAACATACCGTGGTGTGGACTCGTTCTCGATATCGATCTTGCCCCGACCTGGGAAGATCGACTCCTGGAACTCACATCCTGCACTGCCTGTAAATCGATAGTTGTGACCTCGAGCCCCCCTAGATATATTTCCGCCTCGAGGATCGGCATATGTGTCATGGTTCCGAGACCAATAGTCGACGTGTATGCCTCGTAAATATTTGATCCCTGGGGTCCACTCGATGATGATATAGGTGCGTAACCCGGTATCGTCATAAGCCCCCGGACACGAGAGAGGCAACTACCGTTGTCCGAGGTCAGATCTGCCAATTTGAAATCATCTTCGAGTTGGCCTACATCTTGGGCGGGAAATGGTGTAACCGCTTCACATGCCACCTGTCTCCCTAGCCAATCGTGGCCCTTCATTATGACGTCACGACGCACTATCGCTTCGTCTTACGCCCGAATGATGTCATCCTTGGTCTTCGCGATTTGTGGGGAGTTATAACTACCGATAACCCCCAATCACGTCTTTTCACCGTCATTCGGCACTTAGCACCACGTAAAAGGGGAGAGGAGTCCGGACGGTGAATCACTCGCCTATCAATTTCTCCATTTTCTCTCAAGAAAATACAAGTAAGCTTCATTTCTGCTATCATCTTTTTCATCGTTCCTTGTTCTTGCTTAAATCGTCCATGTATACAGTAGTGCTACAATCTACGATAGGATAGAAGAGTCCCGTTCCGGCGACCAAACCCCTATGTCTCCGCTTCTTCCGATCAACCCCGAACCCAAATCCTGGGGAGCCCTTAGGCATCATCGAGAGCCCAAGAAACTATCCACTAGAATGGATGGAAAGGGGCACAGGGGGTGCACTTCTTGTCTAACCATGGATGATCTCAACCAAGCTGCGCGGCGGAGATATGGGCTATCAAGCCCTCGGCGGTGGCTCGGCTTCCTCCGGCCGCATCAATTTGCCGATGAGCCCCCGGAAGGGTTCTCGTACGGTCTATGAGGCCCGGCCTATTGATGGGGCTAAGGTTCCCCATGCCCGGCGGTCCAGGGCATTGTTCTTCGCCATTATGAGATCGGTATATCTCAACCGGGCCCGAATGCCATTGTCGGGGTACCGTTGTTCCGTCTGCTCGACCTAACTGATAGGACCCTTTGGGATGAACCTTTAGGACTTGGTATGGACCTTCCCGATTCGGGGCTAGCTTGCCCATCTCTTCTTGTCTACCGGCCTCATTTTTTTCGAGAACTAGATCTCCGACCTTGAAATATCGATATCCGACTCTTTCGTTGTAGTATTGAGAGATTTTTTGTTTGTACCTTGCCATTCGCCGAGGCTATCTCTCTCTTCTCTTCGAGATTGTCTTTTTCTTGTCGGACATCGGCTTCATTTGTTTCGATGTTGTACGCCGAACTCGAGGAGAAGAGACTCCGACTTCGGCGGGGATAAGCGCCTCGCACCCATAAGCTAGGGAGAAAGGTGTTTCGCCGGTTGATGAATTTGGAGGCGTCCGTATGACCACGGGATGCTCGGAAGTTGGACCGCCCGGTCTCGACCTTGTTCCTCCAACCTCTTTTTCAATCCGAGTTTAATTTGTCGATTGGTCCGTTCGACCCGACCGTTTACCGCGGGTGCGCGCTACCGAGGTAAAGTGTTGGTCGATCTGATACTCTGCCAACCATTCTCGAACTCTTCGGTCTTCGAATTGCGTTCCATTATCTGAGATCAGTACCTTCGGAATGCCATATCGACACAAAATATCGACCCACAAAAATTTCTTGATGGTGGCTGCTTTGATGTCTGGTATAGCCCTGGCTTCTACCCACTTAGTAAAGTAATCTACCGCGACCACCACAAATCGATTATTTCCTGGAGCTCGAGGTAGAGGACCTACTATATCGACTCCCCATATATCAAACGGCCAAGGCGACGAAATAACGTTCATTTCTTGCGCTTGTTGATGGGAGATGTTGTCGTGAACTTGACATGCGTTACACCTACGAACTAAGCTATTCGCGTCTCGTTGCATTGAGGCCGTAGTATCCGGCTAATTTGCTTTTCCGAGCTAACATTCTTGCTCCACAATGGTTTCCACAGCCCCTTTATGAATCTCTTCAAGAATATACTTGCCTTCCGACTCGGACACACATCTCAACCACGGACTTGTGAAAGATTTGCGATAAAGTATGTCATTGAAAAACGCGTACCTTGCCGACTGAAGTCGGATCTTTCTTGACTGTACTTTGTCATTCGGTAGGATGCCGTCCCTTAGGTATAGAACAATCGAATCCATCCATGTGGCTCGCCGAGTGATCGGTGGGCCTCCTTTTCTTCGTAACTTCGTTACTTAGCAATTCCACTAGAACTTTTTTACTCGAGACAAAATTCGAGGCGAGCTTTGAGAGTGCATCGGCCCTCTTATTCGACTTCGAGGTACACCTGCTCGATCTGAATCGAATTGAATCTTGCTATAAGGCCTTGAACAACCCTTAAATAATTCTTCATTGTCTCTTCTTTGGCCTCATACTCCCCTTTCATATGATTAACGACCAGTTGAGAGTCACTATAAACCGTCAGATCTTCGACCCCCCTTCGAGCAAGTTTTAGTCCGGTTATCATTGCTTCATATTCGGCCTCATTGTTAGTTGCCTTGAAGTCGAATCGAAGAGCATAAGGAAACTCTTCCCCCTTCGGGCGACCGACAACGGACACCGCTCCGGCTCCTTCTTTACTCGACGCCCCATCGACGTGTAGAATCCACCCGACTTCGTGACCCCTGTTTTTCTGGTCGATTTGTCTTGAAATACCTTCCGCTAAAAAATGCGCAAGGCCGAGCTTTAATCGCGGTTCGGGGAGTGAACTCTATATCGTACCGAGCCATTTCAATTACCCACTTCGCAAGTCGACCCGATGTGTCCGGTTTCGCAAGTATTTGCTTGAGTGGTTGGTCCGTGACTACCAAGATCGGATGGGCTTGGAAATAGGGTCCGAGTTTTCTCGAGGCATGTACCGGGGCTAATGCGAGCTTTTCGGTGGTGAGTACCGGACCTCGGGACCGTGTAATGCTTTGCTCACAAAGTATATGGGCACTTGGCCCTTGTCCCCTTCTCGGACCAAGACCGCACTCACGCTTCCTCGCATACCGATAAGTAAACCAACAATCTTTCCCCCTCTCGAGGTGAGGTGAGGGTAGGCAACTCGACGGATATGTTTTTAACTCTTCGAAGGTACGTCGACATTCATCATCCCGTTGGAAAGGACCGGCCTTTCGAAGAATCTTGAAAAAGGGCAATGCTCGCCGAGCCGATCGAGATAAGAATCGGTTTAGTGCCGCCATTCGACCGTGAGTCTCTCGTACTTCCTTTGTATTTCGAGGGCGGCATATTCTTTAACGAGTCAATCTTGTCCGGATTAGCTCGAATCCCGTCCCTCGAAATCATGTATCCCGAAATTTGCCCGACCGTACCCCGAAGGTGCACTTCTTAGGATTCAATTTCATTTGCGTATCCCTCAAGCACCTCGAACACCTCTCGTGCATCGATTAGAAAGCGCTTCAATGATCGGCTTTTAATGAGCAAGTCGTCCACGTATACCTCCATGTTTCGCCGATCCGTTTTGCAAAAATTTTATTGAGCGCCTCCGGTATGTAGCTCCGGCATTCTTAAGTCCGAATGGCATGGTTACATAACGAAGGTGCCAAACTCGTGATGAACGCCGTCTTGTCCGCATCTCGAGGATCCATTAAAATACGGTGGTACCCCTTGTACGCATCTAAAAAGGCAAATACCTCAAAACCGATGGTCGAGTCCACTAACCTATCGATTTTGGGTAATGGGTAAGAGTCCTTTGGACGGAGCCTTATTCGGATCGGTGAAGTCCACACACATGCGCCAAGCGCCATCCGGTTTTTTCACTAATACTTTGGATTAGCCACCAATCGGGATATAACACCTCTTTTACTATGTTGGCCGTAATGACTTACCGACTTCGGACTCGATGGCTTCCAACCGGTCGATGCGAAATTTCTTTTCTTCTCGTTTGACCGGCCTTTTGGCCTGGTCAACTTCGAGCTTGTGAATCGCGATATCCGTTGGAAGACCGGGCATATCTGAAGCTTTCCATGCAAAAACATCTCGGAATTCCGTCAACAAGTCGATCAATGACTGTTTTTCCTGAGTCGGTATCCAAACCCCGACTTGGACATTTTGCTCTTCTGCTCCCCCCCATAGGTCAACATTTTCGACTGCCTCGTTTGAAGCCCAGGATTTATCCTCCTCTTCCTCTGGGATCAGTTCTTCGATAAGGACTTGCTGGACTGCCAGACTTCCATTCATAATAATTGAATTGCAACTCCTGGCGACTTCAATATCCCCTTTGACCTCGTGGGAACCATTTCGAGTTGGGAACTTCATACCGTTATGGTATGTCGAAATAATGGCTCGTAACTCGAAGAGGGCAGGTCGCCCTAAGATTACATTGTATGCGGAGGGGGCTTTCACGACCACATAGCTTAACTCAAACGTCCTCCCTCTCTCCCCCTCTCCTACTGTCGTCAATAGCTTTATGGATCCCAACGGGTGGACCGCCCGCCCGTGAACCCGAACGGTGGGGAGGCTATAGGGGTCAAGTCTTTATCTTTCAACCTCATTCCTTGGAAGGTGAGTAGTATAGGATGTTAAGCGCGCCGCCATTGTCGATGCATACCCTCGACACCCCGGTGCGACTTATCACCGCCTCTATCACTAGTCCTTCGCTGTGATTCCTTGACTTGGGAACGTCATCTCTCGGCCCATACCCAACCTCCGTCGAAAGTCTTTGTTGCTTTCCATATCTCGAGCCGTCTTCCGATCCTTGGCGGCTCGCTCTTTTTCCGTTTCCCCCGGCCCAAATATGGTGTTAACATAATTGTTCGGCCGGTTGTCTTCATATCCGTCCCGACCTTGGTTATCTCTATCGGCATCCGGAGACCGATCTCGTCGTCTACGATGATCTCTTCCCCGATATCCATCTTGGTCGTGATTCTTTCTCTTACTATTTCTATGCCCCTTGGGCTCGTATAACGAGTTCGTCGATAACCTCATCCAGTGGCCTTCTTGGATGCGAGGCTTCGATGTCTCTCTTCAAATCCATGCGGTCATCGGTTGCATGGCCTATGTCCTCATGAAAGTCACAAAACTTATTTGACCTCCGCCTCTCTCGAGGTTTCTTGATCGGTGGAGGCCTCTTTGCTAGGTTCTTTGATATCATGATGGACGGTACCTCTCCGACCTCGATCGGTTGAGAGGGACAAAGTCTTTATCTTTCCTTCCTTTTTTCTCTCGACCGATCCGAGATGGGTGCTTCAACTCGATTAAACACGAAGGTTTATCGACTCGGTCCCAAACAGAGGCTTTCCTCTCGGCTTCATGCGTCGTCGAGGTTGACTCTTTCCCGACCCTCGACTCTCTTTCCTCGGATCCATCCATTCGGCTTGGGTGTGCCTACGCACTGCCTCTTCGCCTTGACAAAATTTGTGGACCACGTTCACACACTCGTCCATAGTTCTCGGGAGAGTTCTACTCAGCTTTTCGTATAACTTGGTATTCCTCAAGCCTCCTACGAACGAAGTGATCAGAAGTCTGTCTTGAGGGTCCTTTACTTGCATTGCTTCGATATTGAACCGTTTTAAATATTCTAGCACCGTTTCGTCTCTAAGCCGCCTCGTATTCATGAGGTGCGTCTCACTTAATTGGAACTTTTTATTGACAATAAAGGCGTCTCGAACTTTCGGCCAACATGGAAAAAGCGGAGATCGACCCGGGCCTCAACTTTGTAAACCACTCTGCGGCTCGACCTACGAGCGAGTCTCGAATGCCCGGCACCGCATTTCGTCCGGCGCCCCATCTAACCTCATCGCGATAGATACCGATGTAAATGGTCCTCCGGATCGGTGGTGCCATCGTAAGGCTCTATCTTTGGAATCTTAAACCCCTTGGGTCAGGAAGCTTTCAATCTCCTTAGTGAAAGGAGATTCTAAGGACAATGAAATCTTGTCTTTTCCCGGGATCACGTCTAACTCGCATCCGGCGCTATCCTCTCGCATCCCTTTGATGCTTCGATGAATTTCCTTCCTCCGTTTTTCAACGAGCTAGAAGATGCGGCGATATCCCGAAACCGGGCCGGGTTAGGTTTAGGCATGTTAATATTTAAACCTCCCTCGACTGTTTTCGCCGAGGATTTTGTCCGCGAGGACTTCTTGCATGATCTTTTGCGGAGCGTCGATGTCTTGACTCGCCAATTGATCCACCAACAATTGTTCGGGGGCTAGATGCGGCGTCGCTTCAAAGGATTTTCCTGGATCGGTTCCGGGTTCCGCTCTTTCGACCCCGTGTCTCCACGCCCACTTCTTCTTCTAACTGCAGATTTTGCGGATCCGTGTTCTTGGAAGTGGTTTTCCGGGTTGTTTATCCTTTGGCGGCATGTTCTCGGCGTATTCAACGATTGAAAGATGCCCTCCTTTACAGCGCCAATGACGATGACAAATTAGTCACCTATGAGAATCCGGGTTACTCTTCTTAGAATGATGAATAACCAAGAACCCCACCCCAAGAATAAAGAGGGATGTGGATGTGTTTATATTTGAATCTAAGTGGTATTCTTAGATTGCCTACGTATCCCGTTATATCTCCGGGAATCAAGCCGTACGTAGTTCCCGGAACGTTGTATTTATAAGGACAATGCATGACCTAACCCTAATATGATTTGATCCCTGGGGTCCACTTGATTGCGTAACCCGGTATCGTCGTGATTTTGAAATGATAAATGAAAATGTTAAGAGAGATAACATGTTTGAATCTTTCTTGAAACTTCATTTTGAAAGAGTTATGAGCCCGACCTTACCCGTCAGTAAGAATCAGATATGTAAGCACGATCCCTGAATTAGTCGGGTCGATTGGTCCTGGATCCCTCGGACCTCTAAGCAAAATAATGACTATAATAATACTCCGAGCCATATAATGTGATGACAACAAAAGATGTGACTCAAGTAGTTGTTTGTACAGAAAATTCAGTGATTGGAGTATACAAACTAAAAAAACTACAAACTACAAAGTACGAGTTCCGAGGAGATAACATAAATAAACAAAATGCCACTCAACTAACAATTTCAAAGAAAATACAATATAATCTTACAACAAACATCATATATATATATATATATATATATATATATATATATATATATAAAAGGAATGGACTCCAAGAATTGCAATATCTTCAGCATTGAGGTGCTCAAATATGAAGCTCCATTAAACCAAAGTCTCATTCATAACCTCAACTGTATTCAGAAAGAAATATATACAATATTATTACACAAATATATATAAATATATAAATATATATCTATATATATATATATACATCTTGAGTGAAAATGCACATAAGTTGTACGTGTCAATCATGCGGAAGCCGTTGGCTAATGAATTAGTGTTTGAGTCCAAATTATTATTATGCATTTGATATGTAGCAAGTGATCGATCTTGTATGTATTAAAGTTTTGCAGGATTTCACATATATAGATATAATTTTTATAATACAAAATATAGAATGATACCTTTACCAGGAACGATGATTATTGGTGCATCTCGACAGTTGTGGAAGCAGTATTCGCTCACACTTCCTTTCAGTACACTGATTTTAATTAAAAGAGACACTATTAGAGTTTCGGGGACCACCATAAAATTCACGTTAGAGTTATTTAAAAAAAAAAAAGGAAAATGTAATAAAAGACGTTATTATTATATTATATATTGATCGAGGAGTGAAAGGAGAAAATATAATCACCATTGCAATAAGCTTCGGCCTCTAGTGCCCATAACAACAGCCATTGGTTTGAGCCTGCTTGCTTCCCTACAAATTACCTTACCTGCTTCTCCTTGTACTATTTTACGCTCACATTTCACCTATTATTAATTTCATGGCGGGTACATGAAAGGCCCATCAGTAATTAATAATAATTAATAATATATAAGTCATACACTTAAATAATTAAATGAAGCAACAGACCATGGAAGTCTGGATGGCCTGGATACAGAGTTTCTCCATAAGGGTCTGTGACGTATCGTACAATATCTCATTACTTGTACCTAACAAAAATAATTAAATAAAATAAAGCAATACGATTTTCAGATCAAAATAGTACTACAATATAAATTAAACACTGGTTAGGTACGCAATTTCAACGATTATTTAAGTAAATTTTACTCTATTTTATTCCCCTCGTTTACATTCACATTATTAGGCGATTACGCATCAGTTTAATAAGATATTTGAATGGAATGATCATTTGAGTATCTTGTAGCTTGCAAGATTCGAAACCAAGTCTCATTCCTAGTATACTTGTAATATCCCACATAGGAAAAATAGTAGAATGATCACCACATATAAATGTGAGACATAAAGGTCGTGTCAACTCGGGTAAGCCTTTTTAGACCAAGCGAGGACGGCGGTCTAAGCAGTTGACCGGACCATTTATGATTCATTTAGCGCTACTAGGCCCGGGGTCTGGGGGCGTTACAGAATGGTATTCAGAGCCGACTATCAGACGGAACTATGCGCTGCACCGTACAAGAAGACGGTGTAATGATGGCCTCTAGTTACCTCTGGTAGGGACGATCCGGGAACAGTCTCGGCCGTCCTGGCGAGGACGCCAGTCCCTTATAACGGGGGGAGAATGTAATGTCGCACATAGGAAAGATAGTAGAATGATCACCTCATATAAGTGTGAGACATAAGGGAGAATGTAATGTCCCACATAGGAAAAATAGTAGAATGATCACCCCCATATAAGTGTGAGATATAAAGGTCTTGTCAACTCGGGTTAGCCGCTTTTAGACCAAGCGAGAACGGCGATCTAGATTAATGGACCGGATTATTTATGATTAATTTAGCGCCCTGGGGCGGATGCACGGGGGCGTTACAATTAAGGTAATACATTCCTTAAAAAAGAATGATCAACATATTAATCAATAGTATACTAGTATACTCAATGATCATTTGAGTATCTTTTAATTCAATATATTAATTAATCAAATTTCTATATTCTCTTAAAAAAGAAAACTTTAAAAAAACGTTACGAATATTAGGGGGAATGAGGGAGAAGGACGAAATATTTCGTAATTGAGTAGAAGGACGAGTTTTTGAAAGCTTTTGCATAAAGAATAGCTTATTTATTATTTGTCGAAATTCACTTGTGTTCGAAATTATTTGTTTAAATTATTTGACGAAATTATTTGTCGAAATTATTTAATTTTCAAAATTCATCGTCGAAATTCACTAATTTTCGGGATTATTTATCGAAATTATTGTTTGATTTCGGGATTATTTGAGGAGATTATTTGATTTTCGGGATTATTTGTTTGTCATACCATTTATAAAAATTATGCGGTTGTCGCCTACTTATAAAAAATATGTAGTTGTCACTTATTCTTAAAAATATTTTAGATTGTGTCTTTATCACTAATTTTATAAATGTCTCGGCCTCGCCGTTGCTCGTATGCCCCCCCGACTTCACGTACAGAATGACGAGACACCGCCGGTAAGAGGACCGGCAGCTTCACCTCCCTCCAGTTGTACTCTTCATCCTCCTTCAATGTTTCTAGCTCCATTTTTTTTTTTTTTTTTTGGATAAGAATGTTTATTAGCAAAAGAGAAATTTAAAAAATGAAAAAAAAAATTGGAACAGCTGCAAAATATAGAAATTTGGGGTGATAATTGTTGACTACGTACAAAGGTAAGATTGGAGACAAATATGGCGTGCGAAAATTGTTAACCCGACGGACGTCCCCACCCCGGGGAAGAAGTGTTGCGTTTTCCATTTCCCTTCGTTCACCAGTATTAGAAGGTTCTAATTTTGTTTGGTTTTTTCCAATTTATAATAATAATAATTAAGATTAAAGCTTATGAATGACAATTTTAAAGTAAATGTTTGAGAAGGATAAACATGTACTAACATATATATAAAAATATAATAACGCATATAGTAACTATCCTTTTCAACCATTAACCTTAGTTAGGGATAAATGTTGTGAAACCTGTCATTCACAACCTTTACACATAAGTCACAATTTTGCTTCCAAAAAAAAAAGCAAAAAAAGTCTCAATTTCATTGGCCCTGTATAACGATCGACTAGAAGGGTGTTAAGGACACCACTAGTACTGACTCTAAAATTTATTTCTAAAATACTATGAAATAATACACATATTTATTTTATAATCATTTTATACAACATATCATTTACCACCATCCCTATCTTTATCTCTATAACAGTTAAATACTTTTCTCAAAAAAAAATATATATATTTCAAATACTATTAAATAACACTAGTACATAATACATATTCTATTTCACAACCATATTTACACATGTTAAATATTTTTTATTTCACCCAAGCAGCATTATTATCCCTATAATTTTTAATAATTAAATATGTTTAATGACGTAAAGAGTGTATCATCAAATGTAAAGTTGTTTATATCCCTAAAAATAAATAGGGATAGAGACTCCGTTGTAGAAAACTTTTGAATGTTATCATTATATTTTATCCTCATTTGAAGATAAGGCACCTTATAGGGACTGTGCTATGAATGCCCTAAGTATATCGGAGCCTAAAACTATAAATTTGTTTTGGTGGGTAAACCAAAATCTAAATTTATATTTTTAATAACAAAAATATATTTTTTTTAACAGAAAAACTATATTGTTTCAATACTAAAAAAAATATCGCACTTAATGAGATCACGTGACGTCACCATGGACATGCTGGATACGCCCGTAGTGTGTGCGCTCGTGTATTCACGGCCAAAAGAGCCTCAAGTTTCTCTTTTCTCAATAGCACATGAATATTAGACCTAGGCAATGAGTGGAATTCGTGAAGGATTGTGATATTGACATTAGGCACCACATTCATTGGAAAGGCAAACGTGTTAGCTGATGCATTTAGTTGTAGAGTTGTGCATGTGTAAATACCCGACCCGAAACGCGAGTAAATTTCCAGAGCCATGCAGTGTGGCCGTTGCCTGAGAATGTTATTAATTTTTAATCGAATGACGAAGGCTCGTATGATACGCTAAAACATTAAATATGAAAACTGAACATTAAAAAGACTCGAATTACTACAAGCTTCAGTGTATAATTTTCATTACTAATTCATCTGATACATAAATCTTCCAAAATCCACTAATACAACTACATTAATCTTGCACATATAAATTACATCATGAACTCATAGAGTTAATTTATGTCCTCATAGAGGACCATCACCGTAATGATACCAAACTCAAAATGATTATACGCTGTCAGGCCAACTAATATAAGCTGGTTCATACTAGATACCACACAACTCATCTGTATGAAAAATAAGAGGTGGGATACAAAGCCTAGTCAGAAAAATCACATCAAATAAAACTAGACAAATTATTGGGATTATGGTGAAGTTTCAAGTTCTCTTTCGCAGATATAAAATGTACTAAAAAAACACTAGCAGTATAAGCTATAGAATAACAGTACTTAACTAACTTACTTGAATCACATAACAATCAAAGCAGATACCATACAACCAACAAAGGTTGGTCGGAGTGGAAGTGACTCCGGTCGTTTGAGCAAGAGGTCTCGGATTCGAGCCCTTGTAGATGTAGAAAACCTTGTTAGAGAAGTCCCCACATTTGGTGTCCGACAGTACCTCGAATGATTAGTCTTAGATAATTGTCTGGGAATACCTACCATACTTAAATTCAACACCAAAATAAAATTACTTATTTTTGTTGTCATATCATAGATGTATCATAGCTTCTATTGCGGTTCATGAGTACTACAGCATTTTGTAGAGATCAACATGAAGAACATGAACTTTTTGAACCGAGACAAGCATGATGTCCATTATTATAGCCCACGGATAGGGAAATTGACCGGTCTGACATGTACTCACTATTATTGCCTCGTGAAAACTGATGCCAGGACCCTCAAGGATCATTGTCTTTTCATTTCTGGCAGTACTTAACCATGAACAATTACTTTAACTTTCTTTCTTATTACGGATCTCTTATCATAATTCATTTCATACCAAACAATGTTCACATCTTAATACTTTACTAGTAACCATGTACTTCATATATATATAAGTATGAATGTCATGATATCTGCAACTTATTAACATCATAAGCATGTCATAATTTTAATAACATTATATTTAGTAACATAAACATTATTAGGTCCACAATTCTCAGATTACGTTTCATCATGATATACTTTGAAAACGCAAGCAACATCATTAAGGTTCACGTAATTAAAGGCAATTTCCATGCATATTTTGTTCTAACCTTTTCACACATTATTTCATACATCTAACATAAACACATTTAAATCACAAGTAATTTCCAGATTTACGATGTCTTAAACATGCTTTGATGATCAGGTCATTTTCCAACCATTTAAACATGAAACATATATACTTTGATTATCAAGTCATTTTCCAACCATTTCAAGCATGAAACATACTTAAAGACCCTATAGGCATGATATCTACACCATCAACACATATTTCAGAATGTTTTTACGGCATATTAATGGCTAATTCATCACACACATAAGAACCCTAAAGTCATGGCTTTTATTTAAATCTGAAAATTGCATACTGACTCAGAATTGACCCGTTTAAGTTCCGATATGTCTTAAATCTCACTGCGGAGACTTTGTGGAATTTTTTTCCAGCACTTAAGCCAGTGGAAAGTTACCATTGATCCCGTGGAAGAAACATATACAAACTCACTTTTTATGTTTAATGGGTCTAGCATGCATCATATATCAACTTAATTTCATTCCGATTTAAACCCAGAAACATGATAATAACTACTTATACTTGGACATATGCCATATAAACATGAAATGCATTAAAAACTTTTATGCATTGAGTCCTTAATTACTTGGTTTTCAGGGAATTGTCGTTGTTGGATATCCCTCTTTAATCAAGGGAAACGTACTCTTATCCTACAAGAACTTCCCGGGTTTACTTAACAGGATACGTAGGCAGCTTGAGAAACAACATCTCAAGACCAGTTTAAACAACCACAAACCACCCCCTCTTTATCGTTTTTAGTTTTCTTGAAGTTTGTGCAGGTTGTCACCAGGATAAAAAGGCTCCGGATTTAATACCCGATGATTTCCAGCATCGTCAAGGCTATTGTGCGTTTTTTAAGTAAAGATAATATTTGTAAAAACTGATAGCAAAAAAAAAATTTGAAGTAGCAATTGGAGAAGCCTTACCCATATACCATGCCTTTATTCTCGCTATCACTTGAGTGTATTTTACAGTTATCTTTGAAGGAGATTCCTTAACGGTGATTCAAAAACTCACATCGAAGACAGAAGACTTGCCACATATAGGGACTGTCATCGAAAATAGTATATATCTTTTGGAATGTTTTGTTCATTATGATTTTTCTTTTTAAACGAACGGGAAATATTCCCGTTCACTTTCTTCTGCTGTTTTGGCTGATATAGCCCAATAAAACTATTTATATGCTAAAAAAGATTGTAAAAACTTTTCGGGCATATTTACACTTAGATTTTCTTAGTAGTTTTATTATTTTTATTTTTATCATTAATTTTTCTTCTTTCATTTATCATTAGGTACTAGAAGTGATATTTTTCAATAAACATAAATTTGATTTGAAAAAAAAAAAAAAAAAAAAAAAAAAAAAAAAACCGGCACCGGCCCAGTGGATTCTTAAGTAAGCCCGGGTTTACTACTACAACATCAATCAACACTTTCCAAGTGTTTTAGGGTATTTGTGAGTTGATTCGATAAGATAAAGAGTTACAAAACTTTTGGAACTTTTTAAAGGTATGGGAGTACGTAAAAAAATACTAAAGAAGTCGGTCTAGTCTCTCAAATTTCACATAGCCAACCTGCAATGCAATAGTACTTAATTAAATAACTTGAGCTAGCTGCACTTGATAATAATAAAAAAAATTCAGTCAAAATTACTTTCAAAGGTGCCTTAATTAGCCCATCAATCTGGCAATTAAGATTCCCCTAATTAGTCATTCGGGGCGAATTTCTTTTGGGGGATTAATGTTCCGATCCTCCAGAAGTAATTTGAGTGATTGTAACTCCATCAAAGCTGGTACCGCCTACTACTTCTACCTATTAACACGTTGTGTATTACTATTGGTCAAGAAGAAGAATATAATGCCCCTTAATTACACATACAACCGGCGAAAGGGGAACCCTATCAAATCTTATGTTATCTTATCTGTTAATTTCAATCATTTTAATTTTAACAACTAGTGAACGTGAGCCGTGCAAGGCACGACGGGCCCAACATAAATCGTTATCAACGATAATATCAAAGATTAATAGATCCAACGTAAAATAAATCGCGTAAACTTAAACCGTAACAAATTCAAGGCACGACACAAAGAGAGCAAAGAAATATATCACATGCTCTCTAAGAGGTAGTTCTTTCTTAGAGACGTGAAAATTGTGAATCACCTCTCTTCTCAGGAGTTTTCATCTACAAAATAAACTACAATATGATGTATCGGAGAACAATGTCATAAAGTCGATCACTTTATCTTCGACTTTACGCAATGAAATATTATAGAAAAACAATAAGTAGACCATAAATACACGGTCAAATCTCCCGGGACGCCTTAGCTTTCAGATCATTAATATGCTTGAAAAGGTGTTTCACTCATTTTCTATGCGACATTTCTCTTTCTTATCATTAATGAATACGTCATTGATCTCGTGTTCGTTTAATTTGGTGGGAAAAAAAACACTCAAACGGTTTGAAAAATATAAAAATTTATTTGGTATTCCGACGTTATGTTGTTCAAAATAATAAAAATATTTAATGTGGTGTCCACGTGGTCACATGTGGACACACCTTATTGGCGAGAATATTTGTTTGCCCTTGTTTTTTTTTTTTTTTTTGTATTTTATAGCTAAACTTAACTCATCTTCCATCGTGCACTACCACAGCTGAACTTCGAATCCGTCGGTCCTTTTTTTTTTTCTCTTTTCTGCACAAACTACTAACGGTACACGTTTGATAATAAAAAAAAAATAAACGGTTTATTCAATTGTTGTGCCGAAATCGAATCAAAAAATTTCGGTTGTTTGAAATTTAAAATTAAATTTGCACTATCTGTTGGAGCCTTGGAGGTAATAAAAATAAATCATATCGAAATATACACTTTGGTTCGGTTTATGTAACGGATAGTCGAACAAAAAAATTTAGTTTCTATGTAACGCTAACCGAAATTCCGGTTTTTACCGAAGGGAAAAAAAACCACTATTAAAAAAGGGGGGAAAATGAATCGAAACGTTACACGTTTGATAAAAAAATACACGGTTTTATTCAATTGTTGTGTCGAAGAATCGAAATTTTCCGGTTGATTGAAATTTAAAACTAAATAAGCACTGTCTGTTGGATGTACTAAAAATGAATCGTATCGAAATATACACTTTGGTTCGATTTATTTAACGGAGAGTCGAACAAAAAATTTCGGTTTACATATAACGCTAACCAAAATTCCGGTTTTTACCGAAGGGGAAAAAAAATTGTTGCTAAAAAAAAAAAAAAAAAAAAAAAAACCAGGCTGACACGTGGCCTCTTGGGAGCAAAGTCTCTTAAATCGTATAGATATAAGATACCTAATTATTCAGTCATATATAGTTGATTGAATTGAAATTTACATAAAATAAATGATTTGAAAGGTTTAAGAGAGAAGTAGTGTAAGATTCACGACAAACGCGATTACAAATTTTAAACAAATTTTGAATTGTACGAATTTTTTTCAAATGTTTTCTCTTAGTCAAGATTTTGTACCTATGTTCGTTCACAAGTTACTGACAAATACGAGACAAAGCTATGGGATCCTAAAAAGAAAGTGACGGTGTGGACTATTTGGATCAAAGAAACATGTGTATATTCAACTCTATCTTAGCTGAAGTGCATGAGACTTTAGACGACATTACATGATTATCATTTCAGGGGATTCTGGGTAGGAAAGAAGGCCAAGGTGTACCGTCGGAGAGTTGGAAATCTAACCCGTTCAATGTTCTTTGAATTGATAGCTCTAGCTAGGTGTTCAATGGGAGCTTGATTGTCTTTCTCTTCCTAGTTTTACTGTGCATGTCTCTTGTTTGTTGAGTTTATAGGCTTGGTAGCTATTGTCATTTTGATGTAATTGGTTATGATGCTTGGTCTTTGTTTAGGTCCCGGCTAAATTCTTTTTTAATAATAAATGTGGTTGTTAAAAAAAAAGCGTGCAGCTTTTAAATTTATGATCATTTCATTTTTTGAACATCAAAGGCTTGTTATTAAAATAGATTAGCGAGCATGGGCGGTGCCACCTTGTGGGTGGTTGGGCAGCCGACCCCTAATAAAAATCTAAATAGGTATAAGCAATAAGAAATGTTTTTAGAAACACATCAAAGTTCTGTCTTGGTCCGATTGGGGATAGCATTTCTCTTCTGCATGTCCATGGAGTTTTGAAAGATCCAAACGAATCTTTGAAAAAGACTTTCCTTCACTTTCTAAGAAATAAGAAAAGGCTTACTATCTTTGGGATCTAATCCTACACCGCTGCTCAAGACTTTAAGTAGATCAACTCTATTACATAAGTGAATTTCTCATTTTTATATCAAGAAAGATATCTCCAATCATGACATAAGTACGCAGTTATTATTGTATCGTCCAAAAACTTTGCTAATTGATCCTTACAGTGCTACTTCTATCAATTGTCTTAATTTGATCTTGTTTTTTATCCATCGAAAAAGCAGCTAGGCATACTATCCCCTTTCTACACCAACTGCTGATTCTAATTATTTTATTCTTTACTCTTTGCCTTTCGTCGAATATTATCCACTACTCTTTTGGTACTGAACAATTAACCCATTCTTTTACCATAGCAAGGACGAGACGGAGCGGGATTTCGATTTGGGGTTTTAATGGTATACGAGTTCGTCGGGTGGAAATTTGGATTAAGAATATTTTATGGATCAAATTATCATACATTTATGTAATATTTTTTGGTCATTTCACATGCCTCCGTCATTGCTAGCAAGGTGCTAGAACTTAGATTAATGAACATATTGTAAAGCATACTGATTGATACGAATTTGATTAATGAGGTAAAACCATTATGGTCATTTAGTATAGAATTAGCTAGCATTTTGCAATAGAACTAGCATTAAGAATATATATATAGGCAAATTTTATCCCGTCCGGCATAATTATGACTTGGTGGTCGGAAAAGGACGGAAACCAATCAAATTCATTTATCTCTTGTTTTAAATCAAATTTCATGATACAAAAGCTGTAAATCAAAGATCTAACTAATCCTGATGTGTTGGTTAGCTTATATAGAGTGTACAACGGCTCAATTGCTCAGTAACCAACTCTCTAACTAATTCCTAACTAATTAACTCTCTGTCTAACTATGGTGCTTGATGTAATGCCGGAGTAAGAAATCAATCTTCACTTCTACTTGTATCTTCAACAAATTCTAAAGTTTCTGATTGGTAAAGAAAAGGTGATGACATGGTGTTTTCATTGGCTTTTATTTTCATTCCGTTTTGAATACCATTGGAACATGAGATTTAATGGTCGAATTTATAAATGTAGTACATTGTCTATCATACTTATCATCACTATAATTTTTATACTCTAAAGGACAAAATTAAAATTAAAAAAAAAAAAAAAAAAAAAAAAACCAAAAAATATGAGACGCATGGGAACCTGGGACTAACTCTTTTTTTTTTTTTTTTTCCTCCATTTCCAAACACTCAAATTTTTTGATATAGAAATCCAAACGCGATAATAATTTCACTCAATTTTTTATTTTTTCATGCTCTTCGTTTTGAGAATTGGTTCGATATAATTATATCATTTTTCATGAGATTTAATGTCGAAATTCACTCAGTGAATCTCTTCCGTGAATCCCGAAAAACAGTGAATATCGACAGTGAATTTCGAACTCGGACGTCAACATGGTCTTCACAGAGACAATAACACCACAGATGGTCAGAAAGCGGTCAACTTGATGGAATGATCCAAAATCTTCAAGGGCTGCTGAGTACGACTATTCGCAAGATTGCACTTGCAAGTCGCAAGCACAGAGATTGCAAATGGAATGCTCATTTGAAAGAACAGCTATGATCACCCCTAAGCTTAGGACGTTGTCTGGCCAAGAGCCATAGTTAGTTGCCAGTGGCGGATCAAGAAATGTTTTTTAGGGGGTTCTGTAATTTTTTTTCTAAGTAAAATAAATTTTTTACGTTGTCCAAAATATTTTTCTATAGGTAAAATGTATACTTTTTATTTTTTTAACGGGGTCCGTAGACCCCATTATGGTATACATGCATCCGCCTCTGTTAGTTGATGTTTCCATTTGGTTCTTCATTTCTCGTTGTTGATACCGGCACGACCCAGCCAGATGATGTGTGATGGTTGGTAGTGAGAGGACTCTTAGTACCAGCATACCCAAAAGGAGGCGCTTGTTAAAAATAATTTTTTTTCTTTCCCTTAGCAGCGGGTTGGGTATGCCGCTACTAAATGTCCTCTCACTACCAACCAGCAGACATCATCTGGTTGGGTCTTGCCGGTGTCAACAACGAGAAAGAAAGAACCAAATGGAAACATCAACTAACTATGGCTCTTGGCCCAGACAACGTCCTAGGCTTAGGGGCGATCGAGCAACAAGGAACGCCTACACGACATTTTTCTTCCGGGTTTCGGTAAGTAGATCGAGAGGTCGTTCCGCCCCTTGTCCCCTAATTTTGGTAATAATTTCTCTTTTCATCTTGCTCCAATCGATCTAGGCGGCGACCGATCCCGGTTCGCGCCGAGAGAACAGAGACGACAAGCGAGCGTACCTTTGTTCGCTTCTTCTCCACCAAGCACGGAAGTTTAAGGATAAGCGTAGGTCGGGCGGCTACCTAACGAAACTCCGATTTGATCCGCCCCCAGCTGGGAGGCATCTATCGCATCCCAATCACAAGGAGAGGTTCACTATGATGGGGAGGTACTTTTTTTTCCCTTCTGGAAAGAATGAAATGCATAGGGGACCATCCTTTTGTTGCGGCATGTGATGAGCATAAAATCTACCCTGACAAAACAATTTATAAAGACTCGAAACCGTGGGTACACTAACTCTCTAACCGGCAGTGTACCGGGTCGATTGCTAGAAAGCTACAGGAGTACGAGGTCGAACCCAAGGGAAAAGTGTTCGTGAGTACCAAAGTGAACGTGTTACTTAGTCTAGGTGATCAATCTTTTTAAAGTGTTTGTTTACTACAACGACACTAAAGTGATTTATACTAACAAGTCTAAAGATAGAAAAGAAAGAAAGAAGATTAAACTACTAAGTTTTAAAGATTTATTAAGGGAAATAGCCGAACCATGATCAAAATAGCTAGTTTCAACCCCAAGGATAGACAAAACCGGGAGTGTGCATTAAACGAATGAACTCTTGCATTCAATTTCACGGGTGCGTACTCCTAAACCCGGTGATAAGGTCTGAACAACTCTTCCCCAACACCTTATTCCATGCTAACTACCCTACCCGAAAGAAGATTCACTAACAAGACATGTTACGCACTAGAGCCGCTTAAACGTTGAAACAAGTAACCTCACTTTAAGAAGTGATCCTAGAACCCCTTTTCCCACACCCCTCCATCTGAACAACTCTCAAGAGTGATGTGTGTGATTTTGACCTAGGTGATCAATCTAGTCCAAATCTGTTATAACAAGTTCTAAGACATGAAACAAGCAAGATTAAACAATAAAAAGCACTACCCACTCCCAATTTCATCACCCAATGGGTGATTTCACCAAATTTCACATGATTCGACTATGAAAAGGGTTTAGCTACTCATTATACTAGTTAAAACATACACAAGACAGTAAATAAAAGCCATAACAAGTAAAAGGAAGGAGAAATTTACCATTAAATTGCAGAAATTTGAGATTAGATCCAAAAAGTACAAAATAAAGAAGTAATTAAAAGGTGGTCTCTTAGTGTTTGGAATGAAAATCTAAGCAAAGAAATGGAAATATTAAGCTAATATTATGTTGATGTAAGCTAAGAGAAAGTATTCTAAGCTATTACAAAAATCGAGCTAAGAAATAGGTAGAGTTTTGCTAAGAAAGTAATTGATGTCCAAGAAATAGTCTAAGGGGGGTATTTATAGTTGGGGAGAAAATCTGGAGAAAATTGGCCCAAACGCACGTTTGGAGGCTGGAACTGGCGTTTGGCTTCTTCAAACGCACGTTTGGATTGGTTCAAACGTGCGTTCTGCTTCGTTTCTGGGCAGGGACTTGAATGTTCTTCATCTTGAACGCACGTTTAGGATGGGTTGAACGTGCGTTTGGTGGACTTTGAACGCACGTTTAGGATGGTTTTGAACGTGCGTTTGGAGGGGGTTCAACTCTGTATCATATTTTGCCTCCTTGAAGAATGGGATCAATATCAACTAAAAAGGGTAACAATCCATCAAAGTAACGGATTCATTCCCCGTGCCATGAGCTCACGATATCACCCCGAAAATGGTCTAAGTCACCCAAAAATGTGCTGAAAATGTGATAATCGGGGATAAATAATGCACCAGAGTCACGTAAAGTTGACTCCCATCAGCATGCTCCTCAGATTTACGGATTCGAAAGGGGCCTCGGGCCTTACTTACGGATTCGTTGTCGGACTCTTTTTCTTTATATTATTAATTATATTATAGGCCAGCTTGACAAGCAACCCTTCATCTGACGAGCATTAAGTATCCTCTTTTAGAGCATTAAATCCTCTCACATACGTTCGAGTGACTTCGTACCTCTCCTTATCAGTCGAGTGGCGTACGCACCTCTCACATTCCAACATACTAAACTATGTAGAGACTAAGAGTTCATTCGAGTGGCTTATAATAACTCGATTCGCACATCTTGATCTGAGTTGCGAAGAGAAATATCTCTTTTTTTTGACTTCCACTTATCGATCCCGGCCCAGAAAAGTGACCGCCAAGACCCTATTGATGAATGAAAGAAAGGGTTTATAAGCCCTAACCCTGTAAGCCCACACCTGTGTAGAGTATATCGTTCAACACCTGCGGCACAAACCCATTTTTGACCTATTGGTCCTAGTATCATAGGCGACCGAACGGCCGCCCCCTAATTACTAAACCAACCTGCTATAATAATTCCATAAACACCTAGCAATATGGCAAACAAATAAAGTAGCCCTATGTTCAGATCTGACAATATCATACCATAATCAAAAGGTACAACGGCCCAAGCGACTAGACTTAACATAAATATAGTCACTGGAGCCATTCTAAAAAGGGAGAAATTAGCACTACTTGGTGAAATAGGTTCGCTGAGGGCTGGCCGGAGAGCAACCTTTTATTTTAAATAATAAGAATCGGCTTCTTGAGAGCATTCTATTTGTACGGGCCGTAAGCCAAGGCTGAAGTTCTTTCTCGTCTAAAAAGTAGAAGACATTGATGAATTTGTTTCCAATCATGGACCTTGAGTCCTCCATCCGGGAATCACTATGAGGCCAATCTCAGTAATGAAAAGGCTACTTTCAAACCTCAGACGCCACAAGAATAGTGAATTTCGACAACGGATCTTAGGAAATTAAATCGGAATATGGTGAATGTCGTCTCAAAATGAAGAGCATAAAAAAATAAAAAAAAAATTGGTGAAAAAAAAATTAGAGTTCTAGATTAAAAGATATGAGTGTTTAAAAAAATTAAATAAAAAAGAAGGGTGTGTTATTTTTTTCAGGAAAAAGGTGCCAGAATTTAAAAAAATAAAAATAAATTGTCCTTTATACAAAAGTTCTGAAAATGTGTAATTGATGAAAAAAAATTATCCTTCCTTCAAATCCCTTTAAATTTATACAAAAGTTCTAACCGCAAATCCCTTTAAAATATGTGTTGACTTTAATAAATAAAGCCCTAAAATAATACTTGAACAGCATGCATGCAGGAGGAAAACATTAATTGCATGTAGGAGGAAAACTTTAGCGTAAAAAACACCAGCTTACTTCTCAATTAACCGATCAATTAATCTGCACGCCGCCTACTATTCTCTGTGCACACGCATCGTCTCCCTCCCTCTATTCAGAGTAACGCCAGTGGCCTGCCCTTTATATTCGGGTAAAACCATACCGACCATACGCTTATTCTCGTTTCTGCGTTCACTTTACTTCATTCTTTCTCAACCCATTTCTTTACCAATCCCAAAGCAAAAAACTGCATCGAAATCAAGACGTACGATAACCCGGAATTGAATACTACTGCACATGGGTTTGTCATCTTTAATCAATATTTATAGGACTGTCTTGATGTTCATAGTTGCAGTTCAAGTAATACTTGAATATTCATTAATCATAACCATGGCCCAAGACTCCTCTTCTTCTTCAACCACAATTATTGGAGGACCAATTAAAGATATGTCCACTGCAACTCTTATCAGAGTGGATCAATCTGGAAAAGGAGATTTAAAAAAATACAGGATGCAATTGATGCTGTCCCTGCTAACAACACTGAATTGGTTTTCATCTGGATCAAACCTGGAGTTTACAGGTCAATTGTTTCAATTTTTGTTTTGACCTTTCAATTTTATTTATTTTTTTTAAATTTTGTTAAGAACATCAACCAAATTAATGTGAACTTTTATACATATTTTCTTTCTTTTACGTACGTACAGGGAAAAAATTGTTGTACCAGCGAATAAACCGTATGTAACATTGAGCGGAAAGATTCGATAAACACAATAATAACTTGGAATGATAGCGGAGAGATATATACATCTCCCACTGTATCTATATTGGCGTCTGACTTTGTTGGACGCTATCTAACAATTGAGGTACACGTACATAATATATTTTGTACATTAATTTGTGCTGTTAATTTATACTAATTAAAATCATCAAAATTTCGATCAATTTTTGGATGTAGAATTCATTTGGGACGAACAATAAAGCTGTAGCAGTAAGAGTATCAGGAGATAAAGCAGCATTTTATGCATGTAGAATAATATCATATCAAGACACATTGCTAGATGATGCTGGAAGACATTACTTTAGCAACTGTTACATCCAAGGCGCCGTCGATTTCATTTGTGGAAATGGAGCTTCACTCTATGAGGTTAATTATAGTTTATACCATATATATATATATATATATATTCCGAGAAGAGAACGCAGCATTTTTACATCAGTGATATATATTAATGTCACAAAACAAACAAATTAACACGAGTAATATTGTTACTGGAAACAGAAATGCCATCTTCATTCAACTGCAGAGAATGTGGGCGCCATAACAGCACAGCAGAGAAATTCTCCGTCAGACAATACAGGTTACACTTTCTTAGGTTGTAAAATAACTGGCATTGGAACCACAGTGCTTGGAAGACCATGGGGTTCTTATGCTAGGGTTGTATTCGCCTACACTTACATGTCTTCCGCCGTTCTTCCTCATGGGTGGAATGACTGGAATGACCCCGCGAAACAGAGGTATCTAATATATAAACTCTTGTATATATATATATTCGTTTTTTTTTTTAGGGAAACGGTTAACTAATTAACAATTTTACTTTTCTTGTGATACATGTACGAAGTACGTCGTATTTTGGGGAGTACAAGTGTTATGGTCCTGGTGGCGATAGAACAAGAAGGGTAAACTGGTCCCACTCATTATCAAGTGACGAGGCGGAGCCGTTGATGACGAAGAACATGATCGGTGGTCGGAGCTGGCTTAGACCAGTCCCTATTCACTTCAAAACACCGGGTGGCTCTATAATCTCTAACTTAACCGCAGATGGGGGAAACTAGAGAATTAATTAAGACTACTTAACTAAACATTATTTCTTCTTAATTATTATACATTTATTTCAAAATTTTAATTTATTAATTACACCATTCTCCAATAAATTAATACTAGCTCTTATATATGTAAATAAGTTTCGTATATATTACATGTTCATTGTAAAATATGACATTGTGATTCTTAATTTTACATGTATGGAATATTGATTGTTTTTTTTATTATTTTTGCCAATATATCAGGTTTTCGACAGTGCTACGAACAGATCATTAGTATCCGACAAAAAATTAACATGAAACGCAGACATTTGTGATGTGCCTAGGTATCAAGTAAATGTTAAAAGGGAAAAAAGTTTGTTAAAAGAGAAAAAAGTTGGACAATATAAGAAAAACACTACTTTTGTAACGTCCCTAGACCTCGGGCCTGGTAGCGCTAAATGAGTCATAAATGGTCCGGTGAACTGTTTAGACCGCCGTCATCGTTTGGTTTAAAAGAGTTAACCCAAGTTGACAAGACATTTATGTCTCAAACTTATATGGGGAAGAGCATTCTACTACTTTACCGATGTAAGACTTTAAAATTTTATCACACTAGCTTTTTGCAACGGCAAAAAAAAATGTGGCAAATATATATCTAACTAAACTCAATTTGCCACGCTATTATTGATAAAAGTAAACATATAACAACATTTTTTTCTAGAATGTGGCAAAAGCTATTGTAGTAGCAAAAGAGCGGTTTTTATGTTGTTGTACGACTTGGACACAATCAAACCTAGCTTAGTGATTTCAGATTTGATTCGATCCTATATAACTCAGTCGAACATCTCCATGTTCGACTATGTCTTACTTCATTATCATGTTTATCATTTCTATAGCTATAAAAAGCCTATCCAAAAGGACTTGGTATGCAATAAAAACAACACGAAGCATGCGTTGTAAGGCATTGGTGTGGTGCTTTAATTATGTCTATAACAAAATGTTAATTAGTCGACTTTCAAGCTTCAAGCCGAACCTTGTTTAAAACAAGGCATTAATTTCACAATCGCAAAAATTAAAATGCATATATATATATATATATCGATCCCTTCAAAAAAAAAAAAAAAAAAAAAAGTATAAATAAACATTTTTCTAACAAAAGAACCATAAACGTAAGAAAGCGCACTAGTAACTTATATAAACATATTGACAAACAATTAGAGTACGTACTAATTGAGGTAGCTAGGTATTAACTGATACATGGCATAATATTGAAAAATCATCCATAGCAGCACACATGCCCATTAATCATGCTTCTCATTGCTTGAAATCCAATTATATTAATTAGAAATTGGTTTGAAACATTCTTATGATAAACTAAAAATTAAACAAGAGAATACACTAGGAAAACAAATTAAAGGAGAATCAAAAAGAAATGAAGAAGAAAACTTATGGAAGAGCAGTTATGTAAGAAAAGGAGATGAAGGGAATGGAGGTTTTTTTTTTTTTTTTTGAGAAATCGTAGGGGCGGAAGGGATAAAGTCTAACGATAGTTCTTAAAGGCATCACACCAAAATTACTTGGGATACCACAATAATATTTAAAAATATACATGAATTGTGGTGTCCTTTAAAAGACAATGGTATATTTAATGTGGTGTATTTAAAGCTCTGATAGCAAATTTAGATTTTAGTTGTTGCAGTATCATAAGTAGATTCAAGATTTTTAAATATAAAAGGTGGTGTCTTGGATAAGTACTTTTTTTAGATTGATGTGGTACAATGAAAAGCCCCCAAAGTAAATATGTGTCCATTTTACGGGAAGTTCTTGGTCTCATTCCACGTGGAGTTAATGACCCGGCCCGTGGATTGATCGGACCCATACAATTCATATCCAGGGATAACTTCACTCTAAATACACTCATCACCCAAGAACTTCTCCCATATTACATAAAAACTAGTCGTAATTTTCATAAAACAATGGTCTACACCGAATTGTTAGTGTTGAGACTAAGAGCATTCGCATAAGTACTTTTAAAACATTTATCTATTTACGGTATTGATCATCACTTATCTTTACTTAGCGGTACTTCTATTTATACATCAGGATTGGATTTCTACGATGTATAATTTGTAAAATTATTTTCACGTGAATCTTAATTATTTAAATCTCTATTTTATAGATTAGTCTTGTTTTACGGTATTTACTAAGGAACAACACAAATTTTAGCTAGGTCGTCAAGAACCAGGATACAATAAAGATGATACTAACCGGGTAACTAACTTGGGCCAGAATTAATGAACACAAAGTCCAACGAAGGCAAAGGCCCAAAATCAAGTTTAAAAAAGGAGAGGGCATAGAGCAACAGAAAGTCAAGGGTCACAATATCATCATAATTTATAAAGCAAACTGTCTAAAGAAATGATAATATCATAAAATAGTCTGAGAACCCAAACTGCTAGACCAAGACTTATGAATAGTATTCATAACAGGAACAAGCATATCTTTCTTGTAAAGTTTAACCCCCCCCCCCACCCCCCCCCCCCACCCCTACATGGAGACAAATTCTACCAATCCAATTTCAGCTGTTCCTGTAAAAGAAAAAAACACCCTAATACAAGCCAAAATGATTACGCCACAAATATTGTATCACACACACACTATTGATCATAGTGAAACCGATTGATGAATATGGATCTCACTTCATTGATCAATGATCTTCAAATGTGTGAAAATGGCCCTAACATTTTACTTAATACAACCAGTGCACCTGAAATCATCAAAATAACAGTGTAGACAAAAGATTCACTTTGAAGATATTGCTTCAATTTAAGAAAAACACAATACTCCAGCTTCTACCGTCACTATTTATAGCCATTTCTAACTAAATTCTAATTCCAATTCTTCCCACAATCTTTTTTTTTTATTCGCCTTTTCTCCATTGTCATTCCCACAAAACCTTCCCACAAGGAACTTCAGTCGGCTCTAGGGCTGCTGCCACTGGAAGAAGGCCTCTTTCCCGAGTATTTCTGTTAGAGATAAAAGGGCAACTATAAGTATGATTCAATTGACTTTCTCCAATCTAGATGCGGAGTAGCTGATTTAAAGAAATATTATAGGCACGAGCTGACTTTACAAGCAAGTGAGGTACATGGAGAAAGGACAACCAAGACAGATTTGTATATATACATATACAATAAATTTCTCAACCAACCTGTTTTCCAATATTAAAGGGGATATACTTGTACTTGATCATGTGCATGATTTGCCTCTTCATTGTCAGCACAAAAAGTACAAGCCAGTAGATCAATAGTATAGGCCAAAAGACAGGAACATCAAATAGGGAGAAGAAGGTCATGAAAAATGAGATGCAGAAAGCCTTAGTGATGGCATACCTGCCATATACAAACAAGTTTGGATGTTAATTTCTTGCTTGCACAAGGATAGTATAAATAACGTTCAGGCATTATCTGCTTTAGCACACTGATGTGCAGTATACATGAAGAATATTATACAGGAAAGCACATGACTTGTAGTCAAGACAACCCAATACCCCAATTGAAGTAATTCATATCCAAGGTTTGCAGCAGGCAACTACTTGTTCAGAAATACATCCTGCCCATAAGAAAGTAATATTTGCAGTTTCCAACAGACAACGAATATACCAGATAAAAGCACATTGAGCAATAACAAAAAGTGTTATCCCTCTAGCACCACAAAGTGACCTTCAAAGTTTGCCACACAACAATCAGCGGTTACCAACTTTCATAGTTATTGAAAGTTACGATCATGCTTGATAACCAGATCTATGAAGGGACGACAAAATAATATTCACATCATCAAAGATAAGAGGTTTACCAGAACTTAAACTCAGGAAGACGGCGAATAAAGGGCTTGAATTCATCCGAGCCACTTGTTGGTAACAACGGTCCATCAGAAGAATCCACTTCCGGATCAACAAGAGGTGACAAAAAACCTATGAGCAAATTCAGGATATATATACCCAGACCATAGGTGACGACATAGAAACCTTGAACGTAATACACCCTCAGTGCATAAAGAGATGCCAAGACAACAGTTCCAATCCACCTATACACTGCATGGGGAGTAGTTTTATCCAAATAGTACTGGAAAAGCTTCCAGGCTTCATGCCTCCTCTGGTTCAGTGATGCTGCAGTTCCTGAGACATTATCACCCTCCATGAAGAATGATGTCCACAACCCTGTGTAACCTCAAACCGTATTACTTTTTAGTAAAATCTATTGATGTTAGTGACCAAAGGTATCCAATTCATCTACATAACACGTAATCAGGTCACGTCAATTTCTAAAGCTTTCATATATTACAAAGTTCACACCTTCAAATGCATCATATCTGCCTCGACTGTCCTAGAGACCAAACAAATAAGAAGGCACCAATGGAACAAAAAAAAAAGATTCTCGCAAATAGGTACAGTAATGATGATGAGAACTGCACAGATTTACATAACGTCACACAAGAAATCCTATACTTCCCAAGCACATTTAGCAATAGATGCACACGATAATTAACTATGAGCAGAAAAAGGCAGACCAATAAATGAGTAATATTTGCAGCCAACTCCAAAAATCCCTAATCAAGAAGCCAGAGCATTCTGATTAATTCCCAATAACTAGAAAGCTATTACCTCTACTCTTCAGCCGGATTGATTTCAACAGTAAACACCATTAGAACAAAAAGAACCGAAAATGACCTAATTAAACGATTACAAACGTCAGATCTAACACCGACTCGTCTTCACATACCTGAATTTCTCAATAAACAAAACTAAACTATACACACGTCGAATCCGATCTTTATTCAAAAAAAAAAAAAAATTTGCAAATAAATTAGAAGCAAACAAACCTTTGACGACGGCAGTGCAGATGCGGGATAGTTTGAAAGGACGGAGAGGTATTTGGAATTGATAATGGCAGATATATGCTGTGTTGAAAAATGATTTTAGTTACCCAAGAGTAAGAAGACTTTCGGTTGATAATAGGGTTATTTTACTGCTTTCCTGATTGATTGCAACGCCTCCTCCGGCTGATCTGGGATATATCAGTAACTTTTGTCCTTTTCAGCTATTTACTAAACTTTACCTGGATTCTTTTTCTTTTTCCATGTGTATCCATTTTTGTATTTTTGCACGAATTATGAAAACGTTAAATATCACAATTGTTATAAACTATATGTAATGAAGCTGTGAAATAGAAAAAATACTACAACTTTCTTGTATATAGTTAAAAGAAAATAAAAGAGAAAATATATTTAGTAACTTTATTGTATATCAAAGGTGAAAGTTATTTGCTTAAACTTAACCCCACTATCTCCACTTGTCTAATGTCTCTCATATATATACATAGGCAATGGCGGATCCAGAAATGTTATTCAGCGGGGTCCGTAAATATTTAACAAAGTAAATTTTTTTTCACGATGTCCAAAATATTTTTCTATAGGTAAAATGTAGAGTATTTCTATTTTTAACGGGGTTCGCGGACCCCCTTTACTCAAGTGTAGATCCGCCCCTGTACATAGGTAGAAGCCGGCTTAAAGAGAGTCAATTTAAGACTTGTTTTTATCTACGAGAGTATGTTGGTTTAAGATTATGTAGGTTCATCTTATAAACTTAATGCACAGTATTAATGCATATCATCTTGTCCATACTAAATGCGTATCATCTTTTGCACTAGCATATGTAAGTTTTGACGGACATCCAAATCATCTTTAATATATTCATAACAACAATCTTTTTTTTTCTTGAAAAATAATTACGTTTTGATGTCCAAAAAAAAAATAAAATAAAATAAAAATTGTTAGAGATTCCGAATAAAATGACCAAAAAAAAACATAAATATATTATTAAGACTCTTTTGGTACTCTGAAAAGACAAATATTTTTTAAAATTGGCACATATGCAGGAGAAATACTTGTGTGGAGAGGAAATTTTGAGTGATGGGTGAAAAAAAAAAAAAAAAAAAAACCACTTGCTACGGAAAAAATCCCCTCCAACACCACCATGTGCAAGTGTATTGCGCCAATACGATGCCGTTTTGGTGTGTAATTAATATAAAAAAAAACGACATCGTTTTGACATCAAACCCTTGTACCGGTACCTCCAATACTCTAGGGGATCAGGGCTTAAAAAGTAACTCATTTATGATTTTTTTGATCTGTGTGAAAAGTCTAAAAAGACTTATAATACGAGACGGAGGGAGTATATAATTTTATGTTCTCATATCATTTCGGTATACATGATCCGAGCCATGATCCCCCTACATTCATTTCGGTATATATGGATCCGAGCAACATCAAACCCTTGTACCGGAGCCTCCAATACTCTAGGGATCAGGGCTTGCTACATGTTTTACGGTTAGTCGTACAGTTTTACGGTTTTTTTCCCCATATTTTAATAAATATGGAGCAAAAGTCTTCTTTCACAATATACAATATATACTCCCTCCGTCCCGCAATATAAGTCTTTTTAACTTTTTTGTGGTGTCCAAAAATATAAGTCTTTCTCACATTTCAATACAAGATTAATACATTATTTTCACTTTCACACTAAACAATGTAAAATTATAAGTTAATCCCAAAAACCAATACACTATTTTGTCTTGAAATATTAAAAAGTAACTCATTTATGATTTTTCTTGATCTGTGTGAAAAGTCTAAAAAGACTTATAATACGGGATGGAGGGAGTATTTAATTTTATGTTCTCATATCATTTCGGTATACATGGATCCGAGCCCTGCTCCCCCTACATTCATTTCGGTATATATGGATCCGAGCCCTGATCCCCCTAGAGTACTGTAGGCTCATGTGCAGGTTTAAAAGTTATACCAAACGACGACGTCGTTTTGGTATTTTCACTTGCAGAAGTCCTAAGGGACTGTAGGGGGGATCTTCTCACATATGGATCCACGCCTACAGTATGGGAGCATGTGTCTCCATTCAATTTTTTTTTTACTTAAAGATATCGTATGAGTCCCTTTTTTTGTTTTTTTGTTTTTTTTAGGGGGAAGGGGTGTGGAGGGGAGGAGAGAACAGAATTAGAAAGTATATTACATTCAAATAAGAAGCCACATTAGCTTTATTACTTGGCCCAGAAAGAGTTTTGTACAAGCTGATATCTATTACCAGACTATATATATATTGATACTATGCTATGTTACAGCTGATGAAAACATAAGCAATTCTACTAAGCCCTACAAACAAGGAAAACAGGGAGCATCAGAGCCCCGTTTTTATTTGTCCTCCATTTTGCAAGCATTGATGATGCTCATACCAGATTACATGTATTTCCCCCCTTCTAGTTTGTAGGCAGTTATTTGATCTTAAACATGACATCTATATGACCGTTCCATCACTGATTGTTGCCTTTTCCGTTACAATGGTTATCCCTGACCGAATGTAAAATCCCTCTTCAGGTCTATCTGCTTCTTGGACTCCCTGACCATCCCACAACATCATTGTGTCAAATCAAGCTTCTTTTTGGTCAAAAACATAAACGAGTATAAGGTAAAACGGAGCTTAATATTTTTAGAGAAAAGGGTAACTCAACATAGTATCAAAGCCAGATGACACCCTGTGTTGGGTCTTTGTGTTTGGCTTTGAGTGCTCAATGTTGGCCCGACCCTTTAGACTTCTCGGTCTCTAGTGTTAGTCAGACTTTTTGTGTTGTGCTCACATGTGAGGGGTGTGTTAAAACCTAATAGTTTAAGCTTTTAAGAGAGATTCATTCAACAAGTCCTAAATGGGCATGTATAGACACAATGTTTTCATACTTTGAATTGCAGAACATATATGACGAGCAAATAACATGATCAAGTCGATGAACTTACATCTTTATTCATTATAACTACATCCTTTCCGATCTTCACGTTTTTATCAATGATGCAGTCCCTGTAGATGGAAAAAGGCAGATGATGTTAAACATAACACTTTAAATCCGTTTTCCAAAACCAACTTCTAAGACTTTTAGATTACCTTATCTTTGTATTGCATCCTATCCCAATTGGTACCTCTCCTGCGGCTAGCAGGGATGCTATTTCAGGTTCTGTTTGATAGTAATCAGCCCCCATTAACATGGTGTCCTACGAATACAAAAGGTTAGAATAATGAATATTTTCCAGGTGACGATGACTCAGCATGAACAGCCACAACGTAAAGAACGCATGTTTTGTCATGTACTACCACAAAACACACTGCTTTCTGTTGCCATATTGATATTCTTGAGTTTTTGAGTCTATCAAATTTTCGAACTTTCTTTTATACTGTATTAAGAGCCATATATTCTTTACCTTCAGTTCGACACCATAGTCAAGCCGTGATCTTTCACCAACTAAAGAATGCTCAACTCTACATTCTCTCAAGAAACAACCATGTGAAATTATTGAATTCTTAATCTGCAAATAATAATCGAGATTATCAGATACTATATATACTCCTTAACCAGTGGAGTTAAAGTCACCATTTATTTACCCTTGTATACTGGCTTACCTTGCATTTGTCCATCTTGGTCGGTGGCAGAAATCGTGGAGATGTGAAGAAAGGGGTCTTTGGGTCATAGAAGTGAAACTTTGCAAACTGCACGTGGTGTTATAAACTCGAGTTATAAGGACAAACATGTTCTTAATCAGCTCGATTTACATTTAAAAAAGGCAGATTTATTCATAACTTCACGACGATTTCTTTGTCTATCAGCAAAAACGAACAATTAAAAAGCAACATACCTCATCAGTGAGAGCCAAGTTAGCTTCATAGAAAGATTTAATGGTTCCAATATCTTCCCAGTAATCTCTGAATATATAAGCCTGTATACATTTTGTTCATTTTTAGGTACTTGTAGAGAAAACATTATCATTGAATGGAAAAGTTTTTAAAACTTCTGGCTTACTTGCACATCTTCTTCCTTGACAGCTGCAGGTATGATTTCAGACCCGAAGTCATTGGCCAAAGGAAATCTCCACTGCAACAGCTTCAACAAAACATCTTTCTTAAACGCGTAAACTCCCATAGAAGCAATAAATGGAGAATTTGTAGCATCTTGCGAAGACAATCCGAGTATTGAGGTATCCACTTGCTGCAATAAAGCAAGAGAACAATTATCAGGGGTCCAGAGTAATCTACAGTAGATACTTGCACTTTCCAAAAGAATGAGGCAAAAGTAAATCCGGACTATCCCTTAATGTTTGGTGCCGTGATCCGGTGACTTATTAAAGTGTTTTAACGTGAGTTTTGCATCTACAACTACAATGCCGAGAAATATATTAAACGATTTGTGCTCATGTTTAGGACCGAAAATCTGCTGAGTTGGTAGCTAACTTTTTTCAGCTAGGGGAAAAAAATAAGAGAACAACATGTAAGTTTACTTGTCCGTGTGCTCACCATTGCTTTTAGATCTGCACCTTTCGGTTTTTCAGAGAAGTGGATGACTTGGCCTCTGCTGTCAATCTTTACCAAGCCAAAGTCAGGTGCTCGGCTGTGTAAAAACAATTTAATAAGATTAGACAATAAAGGGTATGACATGTAATAACATTGAACTCGATGCATGTTTACTGAAGCAGAAACCTCTTGACAGTTGACAAAGAAATAACATCAAATGAAAACAGAAATAAGATTGGAACAAGCTAAACATAATCTGAGCATGGGCATGAAATCTTATAGCTTACGTATGATTTATTAACATACCTCCCACTAACTGGAGCACATGAAAGCGTGATATCAGCATTCCGATCAATGTGATTCTGTTTATGCATTAAAAAAAATCCCAAAGTGTAAAGAGAAAAAGAAGAAAAAAACAACAAACAAGAATAAGATCTCAGTGTGAAGAAGTGTTCAGCTCAAAGTACCTGCACAAATTCCATGTAGTCCATTCGATAGAGATGGTCTCCCGATAAGATGAGTATATTATCTATGTCTTTGTTCTTTGCGTCCTATGAGATTTGATGGTATGATATCATTATTAGAAGTAATAAACAGTCAAATTATGCATATGAAGAGTGAAATGGTGATCAAATATTCAGGACATGTATATTGCACGACTTAAAGAAAAAGAGAAGGCGTGTAGCTCGAAAAAGCAGGGCACACACCTCAAACACCCATAAGAACTGACGTACAGCATCTGCAGTTCCTTGAAACCATTTCTGGCCTGCTTCTCCAGGAGTCTGAGTCGCTGCAAGGACCTGTACCACATGTTGCGGGATAATCCACCAAACTTGTAATTACAGTTATACAATAACCTTAATTTGATTCCCAAATTGTGATAGTGAAGTGTCAGAAGATCAACCAAATTCATCTTATACGTTCTTAGTGCATAACAGAAACATCTCATTTGAAGTTCTTTGCTAGTTAGTAACGTTAACAGACACCTACCTCGACAAATCCATCTCCAAAGTTCACCCCATTTCCGTGATATGTTCGAGCTATGTGACGATTAAGAGAAGCAGAGTTGAACTGAGTCAATACAAATATCTTGTTGATGCAACTGTTAATGCAGTTGCTCATCGGAATATCGATCAGTCTATAGCATCCCCCAACTGGAACCTGCAAATCAGTTTGAATTTGAACCCACAAACCTCTAAGCAATAGCAAATCAAAGTATGATTAAAAGATCGATACTGCATCAATCAGCGGGGTCCACTATGATCAGTGATCAATGGTTTTGATGATATATCTATACAGTGTCACAAAGTTTGTGTCTTTTAACATTCTTGTTGGAAGGTATCGTCTTACCGCAGGTGTTGCAGTTCTGCGTGTGAGAGGGAATAGGTGAGTCCCTGCACCTCCACCCAGTATAATTGCAGCCACATTACTAGGATTTGCTCTCCTCCTTTCGAATTGTGGCCTATGCGATGTCTACAACAATAGATCAGACCAAGAAAACATCACTAACTATGATCAATCGCAACATCAGTCCAATTAATTCTTCGAAATGAGTATGTAAATTAGCAAAATAGAACAATACAAACATTTGAGTAAACAAAAATTACCATGGTCTCTTTGTCGTTATCAGTGGTGAGGATTGAGAATACTTTTTTTCCACTTCTGAAACTTTTCTCCTTCTTCTCCCCATTTTTCAAACTTTTTGCTAAGTGACTGAGCTCAACAGAATCTTTTAGACTGTTTCTAACCCTCTCCCCAAAGAACCCACATTCTCCACGACTGAACCCATTTCTACTAGCATTTCCCAAATGGGATGCTGAATTCAGTGTTGCAGTGCACGTCTCCATTGCAGGCTGGAAAAAAATCAGAAAACCCAGATGGACGGTGATGATTATGATGATACTACAAGCAATGGATCAGATCATCAGGGAAGGGTGAAGCGGAACTATTCTAGTCCTAGACAAGACTGAAGCAATCTAAGTAACCAAGTAAAGTATAAATCACATAAAGACAAAGTCTATTTTTTTGCTAATTAAGCAAGTTATTCTCGTACTCAAAGATTGAATATTTTATTCCATACTAAAAGATCTCTCTTTTTCACTTTTGCTGTTAACAAAGATTCATTTTTTGAACAAAAAACAGAAAAGAAGATACATACATTGTAATCCCTTTGGAAAAAAGCACGACGTTAATACAAAGCCCAACTGTCAAGATTGAATTTTGCTGAAAATTTTGAATAAGAGACTCCACAGAGCTATGAAAAGTTCAAGTACCAGGATAAATTGACTGAAAACTTGATTAAAGTTTTTTAATGAAGGTTGGGGGAACAAGAGGAAAATGGGTTGATTTTTGGTTGATCTGAGGCAAGGAGGAAGAAGGCGGTTGTGGGTGCTTTTTAATGGCAAATGAGCCCTCCACACACGAGATTATTGCATCGTTGCAGCTCTCACACACTAATGCTACTATTTATATTCGTCGTTAACCGTGATCATCATTAATGCATATATTGACTACACCGTATTATTTCATTTGCGTACACCGTATTATACACGTGAAGTTTTTGTGTGTTATATCCACATACACCAAATTCATAGGTAAACAAATACAAACCATATAATTTGAATTCAGTTTATAAATAAACGGTTTACAGTTTGCCGTATGGGTATAACCAATAACTTCCCTATATAAGTATCTTCCATAATATTACATCCGTCATAAATGTAAGTTCATTTAGCTTTTTTGTTTTGTCCCATAACGTAAGTCCATTTAAATAATCAATGAAACATTTATTACATTTTTTTTCTTTTACCCCTCATTTATTATTTATCCACACACTTTTCAGTACTCTGCATTAATAACAGTCAAAGGGCTTTTTAGACATTTTCTTCAAAATGAATGACACCTAACCAATTTAACCAGCTTTCTTAATCTGTGTGAAAACATCCAGATGGACTTACATTTTAGGACGGAAGTAGTATAAGTCATTCCAAATTATCAATGCAACAATTATTGCTCATTTCTCTATCTTACCTCTAATTTATTATGAATCCAACAACTTTTCATTACTCAACACTATTGCATTAATGATAGTCAAGGTTATTTTAAACACTAACTTTCAAATTAATGACATTTAACCACTTCTTTAATCTATGTGAAAATTCCTAAGATAATTTATATTTTGGAACGGATATAGTAATTTTATTTTACGACGGTTGGAATATGATTATATCAAATAATATTTTGTTCTTCTACATACTCAAAGGTCGGATCTAATATTTCTATAATCACACATTTCGTTTCTTTAACATACACTCAAGGTCGGATCTATCTTGACTAGGGGTGGTAAGTGTCTCCGTTGAATTTTGAAAAAAAAAACCGTATTAAAATAATGTAGATTTATTGCTAAAAATGTAAAAGCAATATGAATGTTCCATTGTATTTTTGAATTTGGTTTGATGCGTCCAATGAAAAAAATTAAGGGTCCTTCACTACACGCTCTGCAATATAAAATAAAATTAAAATATAGATTTATAAAACATATCAATTGGTATAAGTGTATTATTGCTCCACTCTGATGTCTCTCTTTTGAATTGTTTGATTATGGAAATGTATCACAACAAAATAGTGTCACAAACACTGTATAAAAATAAAATTGCTTATAATGAAATTCATAATAGTCAATTGGTCATAAATTATTATTGATAATGTTAAACATGTTGATTAAAAATATATGTTGTGTAACTGTTTTATTGTGTTCTTTTACGTAATATATTTTACCGATAGATTTATCAGATAAATTTGTACTCAATTTTCAAATAATTAAATCAAAAGAATGGAAGTTAGATGTTTTAAAAAGCCAGCATTTAATATCCCACTCCTGGATCAACCCAAATCTAGCTGTTGTTTTTGACAAAAATTACAACCTGGCTTAAGTTTGGGGCCAATCCTTTGCAGGCATGAATTCTGCCCTACGGTCAGAAGCTGAAGCAGTCAGAATAAGATGATCGTTGCATGGGCGGCTCTACCTTGTCCTTTGGGGTGCAGCCGATCCTCAAAAATAAAAATATTATCTATAAATAATATAATTTTTTTTTATAAACACACGTATATGTGTAATTGACCCATTTATTTTTACGTTTGACCTCCTTATTTTTAGCTATTGTCTCATAATTACATGTATAGAGTTGAATATTCAAATATATGTACGGAAAAAAAAATGACGAATTTCTGAACCCATGTCATAATTCCTACAGCCGCCCCTGACGACATCCTTGTTAAGACCGATTCTTTGATCATTTGTCAGCAAATCTCAGGCTCCAAAACCCTAACCCCAGACATCTACGTCATTGTTAAGGACATTCAAGCTCTTATGGCCAATTTGAATTTTAGTAGGATGATGAATTTAAATAGAAAACTAAATGTTATCAGTCATGGCATGGCAGCTTTTGCAAAAAAGCTTGTTAATCCAACCTTTTGGTCTGGATTTTTTTCTTCTTGGATCAACTTTTTTTATCCATGTTGAGGAGGAAGTTAGAAGGAGGACAGACTCTTGATGTACCTTCTTTTGCTGTTGAATGGAAATTTTTGGTTTTGAAAAAAATAAATATTCGACGCATGACTTTTAGAAAAATCTTAAAACTCACGTAAGTCTGACTTCATATAATGGTAATAAAAAAACGCGGAAGGAAGGAAACATTCATATATTTGGAAGGATAGACTCTCGGGGTTGGCATAAAAACACAACTTAACAAATTGCTGTCAAACTAACATCATAAACAACTGAAATAAACTATATATAAAATCTCAAATGACTAATTTGTCTGAAAGAAGACATAGTATAGTCTGCAACTAACTTGGCAAATAGATCTTATTCAAAGGAAACAAGACTAAAAACAAACTAATTTAACGTAAATAAACTTCATGAACTTCATCTTAGGCTTGGTTACCTAGTTTATCATAATCACCGTCATGAACTTGCATATCTATTCTGTAAGAAATGTGTAAAATCATACATAAGCTTAGTAAGAAGTGAAAGATCAAAAAGAAGAGATTCGTTTTTTGTCGTAAGCCAAAAAACATGAAATGAATCTATTTCACCTAGATTTACAAACAATTTGAATCTCAAGTAATGAAACAACTTTAAAAACATACTAATAACAATGCATAGAAACATATCCTATTAATTAATTCTATTCATTTTGCATACATATGTTCGGCCCTTTAATTAACTCACTGAGCATATTCATGTTTCACGTATCATTTTCATGTTTCATGTTCTGGCTAAACAAACAATACCAATAGTCGAGAGTACAACACATACTATCTTGCACCTAGCATAATATATATCCAAATATGATACTCCAAATAAAAATTGAGAAAAACACCCTAAGGCCTAACCGGTTTTTCATTTTTTATTATAGGTTTTTGTCCAAAAGGACAATCTAACATCTTTATTAGGCTATAAGTACATAGATGATTAGAAAGGACAAAACTTAATTAAACTTACCAAAATACCATTTTTCTCATTAATCAATTTCTTTTTTTTTTTTGAACAATAATCAATTTCTATTTAACAACAAATCATAAAAAAAAAAAATTGCTCTGCAAACGTCCCTCGTTCTTGTCCTCTGCACCTCCACCCCAAATCTCTACGGCAATGGCTTATAGGGTTCGATTGAACCTCCACGGCAGCAGCTCCTCCTCCAAAATCAACCCTAATTTCAACGTCTTCTCCACCTCATCAACCAGAATCGGTGCTTTGAATGTCCGATTCTCTCTTACTTCAGGGAAGTTTCGTTTGCCGGGAATCGGAAATTGGAAACGGAAGCCGGGAACGAAATTGGGACCAGACAATTGAACGGAAATTGGAAAAAAAAAATCAAATTAGGAGCAGGAAGCGGCGGAAATTGAGGGCTAGGTGCGATTCAGGGCGGTTGGAAGCTACGATTCAGCCTTGCATTCACCCGAGGATAATGCTGGCGGCGATAAGCCGGAGAAGATGAAGTTCTTTCTGTTTTTTTTTTGTTTTGTTTGAAGCAGCCGATCAGGAAGCTTCGATGGCCTGATTCAGGGATTATCAGTCCGACTCTAATGTCGCAAACACAGTTGGGGGCGAGGGCTTGTTGGGCGGGGGCTGAATTCACAGGGGAACCACCGGAGTTGCAAGTGTACAGGCCGGCCGGAGGAGACAAGGCCGCCGGAGAAGGAAACCTGCGTATGGAGGCTGTTTTTTTTATTATAGAAAATTAGGGGTTTAGGGTTGTTACTATTAATTTTTTAACGTTACGACATTTTTTTATGTGACTATCTATTTTTACGGGTTGTTACTAGGATGTTACGACATTTTTACGGACTGTTACGACTTGTTTATTGGCCGTTACTATATTTTACGGGGCTGTTACTATTTGTTTTTTTACCGTTACTACTTGTTTTTAAGAATGTTACGACATTTTTTTGACTGTTACGACTTGTTTATTGGCCGTTACTATATTTCACGGGGTTGTTACTACTTGTTTTTAGGCCGTTACTACTTGTTTTTAAGCTTTTATTACTTTCCATTGGATGTTACGTCACCGACAACCAACACCAAACTACATAAAATTACATAACAATTCGATATCAAGTTACACCAAAGCCATCAAGTAACAACTCACGTCTGAAACAATTAGAAGTCAAACGTGATAACTGCACCTTTATTTTCGTAAATAACATACCTCTACGCCTTAATTTACGCCAAAATAAGGTTTCAAAATTTCCAATAAATCCGGTTGCTGATATTTAGGAATGGAAGTAGTTACGAAACGGTAGACAGATGTAAACGCATTTAATAAACATTGGGTTAAATGATATTAAAAGTAAAAATAACCAAGGGTATTTTGGTCCAACTATTATTTTTTTGTCCTTTATAATAACTGAAAATGAAAAATATCCTTACAGACCCATTATTAATGTTTCTTGTCCTTCTGGCCCTTCCTTTTTTTTTTTATTATCTTTATTATCGATTTGCCGCCATGGTATGGGAGCAAAAAGAAAAAATCAATGTAACGGGGGACGCGTGGAACCATTTTTTTTAAAGGGACGCGTGGAACTTTGTTTCAGAGATTGTGAGCCGTCCATGCAAGTTTTGTACATTTATAGTACGTACCCTCTGCTGCTGCATGTGCATCAATATCAATATTCAATAAGTTATCTCTCTCTAACATGTGGCCTCTAAATCGTGGCAATGACAAGGACAACCTGGTCATTTAACATGCTACCAGAACACCAAAACCGGGTATTACGTGTTTAAAACTCTCTGCCAATATTGTGATTTGCTTCAAGTGTTTTGTCTTCCTGAAAATTATAATAGGTTCGGATAAAAAAAAAAAAAAGGAAGTGTTAAAAATATATAAAATATTAATTATTTATATTTCTATTGACTTAAGCTATTGAAAAATATGGTAATACGTAAGAAATCTTAGTATATACGACACAATACATGGGTGTGGGTAATTAAAATTTTATATATTCTTAAAAATGCTGTTAGGATGAAGCACACTTATCGGTGTGGATAATCTCTCACAACACTTACACAATATATAAAACGCTATTGTTAGAATCAAGCGCTTACTATTCTAGAAAATCAATTGGTGTTAGTAAATACGCTACTATATTTCCTTATATATTCTCGAGTGTGAGTAATATATCTCTCAACAAATGCTAAAAGTTTCAAGAGATTTGCATTTCTCTTTTAGAATCCCAAAAACAAGGGAAAAATAATATGGATTATTATATTGTCGTTCTTTTGTGTATGTTAAAAGGATCGGTTGCCTCGTAACACGATGATAATGTGTCCTGCTCCTTTGACCAATATATGAAGCCAATCAGAACGGTAGAAGTTGAAAATTTTGTTGAAGAGATTATATATCTTTGTGTATCGTTTAAAATAAACAAACAAATAAAAGAATATATATCCCCCTAGGCCCTAGCTTGTTATGATGTGCATTTTATGGACAAGAAATAAACGACAGACAATTGGAGGGAATCGTCAAATGAAGTAAAAGGACAAGCAGAATCCATAAATTATTACATTATTATCTGCCTACCTAAACTAACATGGGCTGTCCTTCACCTTCCATTCCATCTAACCCCTTGGCCTTGAGGAGAGCACAATATAATATAATACACCATTTGCACCTTTACTTATGTCCTTTCTATACAAAATTAGGCAAAGACTTCTCAAGAAAGATAATTATTAATTATTTTGTCAATCGTCCTATTATTATCATTATAATTATAATTATAATTATGTGCTTGTGAATTGACAGAGAAAACTAAATATGTATAATATATAGTTACAATTGGATGAACATAGACAAATACATATTTTTACACCTTTTACACATATTTCCTAGTTAAGCAAAATAGGTAAAGCTTTGAAGATAAATATGTCAATGCTATTATTATCGTGGGCTCGTGGCCATGTTATCGTATATTGGAGTACCTTTTAATTGTGCAAACATGAACGACTATTTTGTCGTCTTTCAGGTTTTTTTTTGGGATATTTGGTTAAAACGGGTCTTTGACCAAAATAGTTGGGTTAAAGTAGTGAGGTTATTAAAGACAGAGTAATTATTTGATGGTAGTGGTTTCCGGGGAATCAATCAGCCGAGAAATCAAATTGTTGATGTTGTGGTTACTACAAAAATTCTTGGTGCTTCTCTTGTTCTAATTTTGCAAGTTAATGTTATTTGGGGTGATGAAAGTTTTGTTTCTTTCCTTCTCTGTTTCTTGATTTTTGTTCTAAATACTCCCATTTTCCTGTTTTGATTTCCTCTGCTTTATTTTATATAACTATTTGTTCTATGCTTTCACTTTTGAATACCAGTTATTCAGTTAATATGAGATATCTAGATGTGAATTTGGTATGGACTGGATGTGTTTTGCTGCAGGGAACTAATTGCTATTCATATTTATTTGTTTTTATTCTTGCAGTGAGTTCTCTGCTATGTTTGACTTGGATCATTTGAAGAATGTTTTGGCAAATGATGTTCGGATTGTGTCCACATGGCTTGCTTGCTGTGTTGACAAATAGAGAAACAGTTGATGGTTTTTCTCATGTTATGTTTGCGACGGGACGTAGGCCAAATACAAAGGTGTTTTTTTATATTTTATTTTATATTTTTCCCAAATAATTCCCCAGCCTTGGATTTAATTTCACTTTCACAAAAAAAAAACGGTAGAATATTTATTTCTTGTTTACCATGATTTTTTTCTCCTTCATGCTTATCCTCTTATGTTTGTTTGGTGAGGCTTGCTACGTTCAAGTTCAAGTACAATATAACTTGAGGAAGGGTAAGATAGAAGAGCTGAAAGCTTTACCTGTAAATTAAAGCTTAAATGGTTTACCTGCTATGTTTTGTGTCAGAATTTTGGACTGGAGGCTGCTGGAATAAAGATGTCGAAAGAAGGTTTGTCGGTGAGATTTCATCTGTACCCAGGTCTCATGTAGGGGAACACTGGAGAGCTTTGAAAACGACCATTCTTCGCAATCTGCCATAATTGAAGAGAAGACTCATGATACATTTGAGCAACGATACATGGTATGCAAGATATTGTTGGCTTCTTTTTTCCTCTGAAATAGAATGTTTCTGCGCTCTTTTTTCTTCGTGTTTGAATTTGTTTAGTAGAGCTGAAATTTGCATTGCCAGATACACTTTGTTGATGAGGATTGAATTCAATGTCCAGGGTTACGAGGCAACAGGAGCAACACCGGTTAGATGCGAACAGGATGTCCCAATTACGGGCACCATGGAGGCACTGAGGTCAATGCCATTGGATACCCTACAGGAAGAATTTAGGGAAAACCATCCATATGAATCACCTCGAGGCAAGGAGTTGAAGCCATCTCTTATCCCACGCTCTCCTTTCGCCCAAGTTATTTCATGACTTTTAAGAACTTCTTCAACCAACATCAAGAACAATGTTTGTTTCATATCCAGCTTAACCAAAGTAATGGTTTCACGCCGTAGGATTCAAGCTTCGATGCTTTCTTGAAGCCGATTCCCTCTGGTAAAGAGTAAATTCACATTCTACAGTTTTATTTCTAGGTTGGCTTCATTTTGGACTTGTAGGTGTTAGTGGAACTGTTTGTGCGTCTATGTGTTGGCTCTTTCGAGCAATTTTTTTAACCTTTTGGTTTTACGCATTTCTTCAGCATTGTGTCAAGAGCTTTAACAATGAATATCATGAGACGTAACCTTGAGAAAAAAAAGACATCTAAGTTTAGACATAGTAATCACCACCTTCTGTGTTTTAATTCTATGGCAATTAGACTTCATTAATCTTTGTCTCCCAACCTATATGCCTACCTTATTGAAATATTTTTAAGTATTACCGGTAAATGTAGAAAACTTGAATATTATATCATTCTTATATACCAAACAATATCAACTCTTCTTCTTCAGCTTAAAGGCGTGCGGACCATGTTGGTTGTCATTAGATAGAATCCTTTCGCTGTCTTATACTTGTAACAAGTGCTATAACATTTAATATAAACTTTTAAGAAAAAAGCTAAGCAAAACAGAGTACATTAAAGCTTAAAACAGAGTCTACACATAAAGCAACACACAAACAAACATCCCAAAACGACCTCCTCAGATAAACTTAGAAAAGACAGGGCCCACCATGCAAAGCACGGTACGCCCTCCTAGTATAGTAATTAATATTGAAAAAGTTGAAACGACCGGCAGTCAAAGAAATAAATAGGGAAAAGATGCACACCATTTACATACACAAATTAACCCAATCTCAAAAAACAAGCAACTCTTCTCAAAACAAAAAAAAAAAAAAAAAAAAACAAGTAACAACACGAGTGCATAAAGTGAAGTTGAAACACGAACATATGATAGCATAAGATAAGACCAGAGTATTAAACACTGTCAGAAAGTGTTTGAGCTAATTAAGTGCTTCGAAAGATAATCAACTTATGATCAAGTAATAAGAAGCATATATATGGACCTGCATGCATGCATGCAACAGACTTAGCTAAAAGAGCATTAGCTTGTGAATTTCTCAAGACTAACTTTTCTCCTTTATATAGAATGGCTCTTCATGTCTTCTCAAGACATTCAATTTTTGCCCCTTTCTTGAAGGGAAACAGCCGTTCGTTGCACATCAACAATAGTCTTCTTGCAAGATTTTTGAGATGGAACCGGCTCAACCCCACCGAATTTCAAACGTTACACATACATCTTGAAATCCTCCATCTTCTTATAACTCCATCAAGGCTATTGCAAAATTTTATTATTACTCTACACCATTCAGATAATGTCATCTATGTAAATTTGAACAATTATGATATCTTTCTCAAGTCTTTGGATGAATTGAGTTTTTTATCCCACATTTCATCTGTTGTATGCTTGTGAGATCAAAAAGTTGGCTAGTTTTTTTTAATACAAACTTGTAGGCGATTGTTTCAATGCACATAGAGCCTTTTTTAAGTTTGAAAGAATGATTTGGGCGTTGTTAAATACCTTCAAAACTTCATCCTTTACAAAACCATTTAAAGTTATCCTTCCATATAATTTTATTGGGCCTTCATTCACAGTCTTTAATTCATCGTTTTTACATTCTTTGCGCTTGAGGATACATCCGGCCGGGTATCATCAATTTCATTTTCTTTTATTCTCAACGAAATGTGTAGAGATCTCTCATCTACATATATCCTTAATATCAAGCAAAAAGATGGCCAATTCGATATGGGGAAAAGGTATGAAGAACAAAAATGAAGGAATATGTTGGAGATATGGGCTATTGAAAGCAGCAGATACATTCTATTGGGACGTCTCCATTGCTTTACAAAGAGATGAAATGGTGGTCGAAGATTATCAACCTACGTACAAGGCAGAAGCACAACTAGTGGTCATTTAACTTGGCTTCCTAATGTTTTTCAATTTCATCCAATATCTTTCACAAAATAAGTTACAGTATTACTTTGGTACCTGAGAAGCATAGAGGGAAAGTTGTTTCATGTTCAGATCCCCTCCTACATTGGTGTGTTTTGGCACAGCACCACTCAAACGGCGTCGGTTTGAACTTAAATAAATAAATAAAAAAGGTGTTGTTTTTTCTACTCACCGTAGCATTCACACGACACATCAATGATATCATTGTATTGCAAAAAAAAAAAAAACAACGTGCACATATTCGACATACCCAGGAACTAAAAAGTACACCTAAGGAATATTGAAATAGAAGTAGATTCAGATGAATGCCATTTCAAGCAGTCCCATCTATAGAAGTCAAACGGCATCACAATCAAGAAGAACATAAAACTGGAAACAAAAATCTTGAACTTGCAACCATATGTCTCAGCATTTGATAAGAGTTTAAAATTAGGAATTGAAAAGGCTACATATCAAATTTAACAAAGCTAAATAAAGGCCAATCAATCACCTAGGTGTTAGTGGCCCTGGTGTAAATCTGCTGGCTTGAATGTGTTGAGACCAACCTAATCAAACCTCTGGCCATCAACTCCCTTATCGCCTTTCTGGCAAGTGATCCACTGATCTGCATGTTTCATCGAAGTCGTTATAGCAAGAAACGTTAAGGATTCAAAATACAGCAAGTTCAGTTAATTGAGAAATGAAAATAACAATAAGCAAGCACAAAGACATAGCTAAACCGTTCAAGCAAAAGAAAGATGAGGTTATGGAGAAAAAACTAAATCAATATGAAGAAGTTCAAGTATCACTCCCAAGGAGTTACAAAAAGACATGCAAATCATTTATCAATGCCAGAAAAAAAAAAATCTGGAAGAATATTATCCCAACAACCCGCCATGGTAACACTGGCAAAATAATCTCTAGTCATAATACAGAATATGTTAAAATCATTTTAATGTCCCTCAGAAAACCCTAGATAAGATCTGAAATCAAAAGGCCTATCTAGCATATGCTCATTTAATCAAATAACTAAGCTGGGCATCCCCACGACACTAGAAAGTAGAAACTGAACGTATCATCACCTAAATCCCTCTAATATTTGTTTTTCCTAAAATCAATCAATGCAATTTTTGAACATTAGTACACAAACAATAACCAGTGATACGTATCAAATCTGAAATCAGTCAAATTTTGCAAATTGCAATAAAAAGTAAATGCTTTATTGTCTAGAGATATAACTTAATAATGATCCAAAGGCAAAGGAAAGAGTCAAAGTACCCTGAGACGGTCAGAGAGAATGGAGGGAGTGATAAGCTTGTACTTAGGAGCCTCAGAGATCAGCTTATCATACGTAGCCTTATCAAACAGCACCATGTTGTTCACCTTCTCCTTTTGCTTTCCCTTGCTCCACTTCTTCTTCTTCTGCTTGCCCCCACCGGATTTTGCTGGCTTCGAGGACGGTGGTGGAGCCTGAGCCTTCTTCGGCGCCTGCAAAATCCAAATCCAAATCCAAACCCAAAACCATTAATAAGACTCATACCTTCAATAATCGCATCAAAACAATACCGAATTCTCGAGAAAATCGGAAGACGAACACACACCATGACGAAATGCGAAGCTTTTTCGTTAGGAGACGGCGGTAGACACCAAATAGTGCGTATAGAAAGGAGAATAAAACTCTTCTAACCCTAGCGGGGGGTTTTAGAGCACTTTTATTAGCTTCTATAACAGAAAAAAAATCACGTTTCTATTCGAGGCCCAGAGCGTCGGCCCTTTTCAAATGACACGATTGACCTAAGATAATTGGGCCTGAGGGATATGGGCTGTAATCTCCCTCAAGGCCGAACTCCTTTCAATAAAATCCGGATTTCCATGTCAACTTAATGGTATGAAACAATATCTGAAACGACATTCTTATTTTAAAAAAAAAAATTTTATATTTTCGAAATCCTTTGCAAATTTTTTTTTGTATTAATTGAAAAGAATATAATATTCATATTATAAGATACAATTGTTGATGTATTAACACTTGAATAACAGATGTATGCGATAGGATTTTAATTACACGAGAACCACTCACAAGAAAGGTTGTAGTCAATAGATATGACTTCTTTGAATAATTGGGTTTGATAAATATGGAATCATTTGTTTCATATTTATGACCAACATATTCGGAACTCTAATATGTCACATACAAATGAATGACTTTCCGAACTTTTTTTTTCCAGATATACAGATTACACATACTAATTATGCCCCTAACGGGCTCGAACCCGATCTCCACGTGAGGGTATAGCCTAACTAACCGCTAGTCCGATGTACTAGGTACGCTTTCCGAACATAAAATTTGATTATGCTATAAACAAATAAGTAGGGCTGGCATCGGGTCGGGATCCGACCCGTAAACCTCCTACCCGAAACCCGTCCTGAAGAGATTCGGGATTCAATTTTTCTTCCCGATAAGCGTCGGGACCCGACAATCGGGATACCCGAATGTTCGGGATCCCGTCGGGTCGAAAATGAATGTCCCGAACATATGATGTTAAAAAACATCCATGTTAATATAAAAAAAATTGACAACAATTACTTGATCAAAACAATAGTTCAAAAGGTGGGGGACGGAGAAATGAGTTAACGGCGACAAAGTCAACGGCCGGTGGAGGCGGGTGCCTTTTGTGAGGAAGAACACTCTGGTATATTAGAAAGCAAAAGAGAGGTGTAGAGAACGTGAGAAACGACGAAGTAGAGAGTGTAGTATGTTTATGTTTTTAGTATTTAAGGTTGTGAGTATTTATAACTACATACACCTCATGAATCAGTTGGAAGTAAATTACAAACGGTTACTACAAACTATAACTGAATAACCGCTTCTACATTACACTATACAAGACTTCTCAGCAGAATGTTGTCCTCATACTGTCAACATGCTGCAGTGCCTCTATCAGCAGAGTGTATTAGCTGAGTATCAGCTGGGTGTATTAGCTGACTGCACTCATCATTCCCTTCAGCTTTTATACTGTAACATAACCATACTGTTTTTTCTTATAATGTTTATGTGTAGTAGAGTAAAGATTAATTTGCTGTGGGTTTGCATTATAAATGTTTTTAAAAGACCATAACGTGTCATGAATAATAGTGTTCGAATCCTGTTAAGGGCAAAAAAAAAAAAATTATATATCGTGGGTAAAATGTTTATAGATAAAAAGTTTATAAAATAATGATTTAGAATAATATAGATTTATAAAATGATGATACGAAATGATGTTAAAACATCCCTGGATATGGCCTAATAGTAAGCGGGTGAGTGGAGTAGTGCATTGCTATATCTAAAGCTGGAGCGTGGGGGTTCGAGTTCCGTAAAGGCGGCTCTTTCGATAAGAGATATCTAATGCAAGTCTCATCCCTGAATTGTTAGGATCCATGATTAACCTCTTATCGTATTCCTATAGATCGGGACGAGAGTGTCCTCACGATAACCGTTTTTACGGAATGATGTTAAAACTTTATAATCTGTCAAATCAAGTTAATTTACTTTTACGTACCTTTTTTATAAAAAGAAAGTTGAATACTTTTACGAAAGGAAAACCAATAACTCTCATGAATGAATGAATAGTTCTACTCATTCACGGCCTTACATTAAACAAGGGCTTTCGTGTTTTAACTTCTCTACTAGACTCTAGCTAAAGTGATGAAGAAGAATCTGCCCATTTTTTTTACCGATCAGCCTATAAATAAAGCAAGCTTCCAAAATGGCTCCAACTTGTCACTTCCTTTTCTCTTCTTCTCCATTAATTATTATGGTCTCTGCAATTTCTTTATCCTTTCCGACACTTCCCGTAACATTCTTGATCTCAAAGGAATACTCCTTCCAGTGAAAACCGTTTTCTTCTTGAAAATAAAAAACAGCCCACAAATTTCAAGAAGAAATGGACACTTTTGTGTTCCGTAACATCAAAGCAGAGAAATCAAACGCTTGGGTTAGATACAAAAGGATTCAAAGGCTCAAAGCCACGTTTCGTCTCCTCGAGCTATGTGTTTTCTTAATCATACTGTCACGGTTCACCGTTCATCTCCCTTCTGTTTTCAAAATCTCTGGTGACTACTTCCGGGGACTTTCTGTAACCGCCGTCAATCCCCTGTTCGTGTTCCTCATCGGTAACGCGATTGTCGTCGTTCTTTTCTTGAAATCAAGAGAACAATCGAATAACGGCGGCGATCACTCAAGCAATCCCGTCAATGATTTCTACGAGGAGTATGCCAAGAATTGTCAGAGAAATGGAAATGCTATTATTAAACATGAAATCAAGAAAGTCGAGAAAAAGCAGAGAAGTTGTACATCTGGAGAATTAGTCTGCCAAGATGTTGCGGCGGCGGGTACAGTAATTAAGGAGAAGAAAATTTGCAGGAGTCGTTCTGAGAATTCGAAAAGGCTACACCACCATAAGGAAAGTGGTTGCCGGGAAATACTCCGGCGGTCGGTGACGGAGAGACGGCAGCCAAAAAGTGTAGATATTGGTGAGGAACAAGGGAAGAATCAGTGCCCAGAAGATGAACTGAGCAATGAAGAGTTCAGGAGAACCATTGAAGCTTTCATTGCTAGGCAGCAAAGGGCATTAAAGGAAGATCAAGATCTTTCATCTGATCTTTCCTTTTGAAAAAATTAATGTAATTTGAATATATATGGAATATATTAATTAAATATTGTGAATCCCCAACATTATTAGTTATGTGATTGATTATTTAAATTTCAAGTCCATAACAAAATGGGTAGGGGTACTTAGAATAGTACTATGATGTATTTATATTATTATTATGATTGTCTCTTTGTATCCATCAAAGCTTCTGGAGCTGCTGTACAAAATAACCGACTTTAGGATGGCTTTGTTAAGGTGTATTACAAAATCCTATTCATAAGAGGCTTGATTATTGAAAGATCAACTTTAGGATGACTTTGTTAAGGTGTATTATAAAATCCTATTCATAAAAGAGAGCTTGACTTTTTATTTCTCTTAAAAGTCATTCGTTCTAATGTATTAATTTGTAACGCCATCAAACATATTTTTGATAGTCTTGATCTTTTGAAAGTCATGGTCCAAATGTTTTTGTAACGCCTTCAAACATAATTTTCGTAATACTAATTAGGTCATAAATGATAAAGTTAAGTGTTTAGATCGTCGTTTATGTTTGGCTTTAAATGGCCGACCCGAATTGATAATACATTTTATGTCTCAAAATTATAAGTTGGTGATACTTCTCTCACATTCTCAATGTAGAATATCACATTCTCCTCTTATAAGCAAGGCGTCATTATCAAAATTTCTACCACATTCTTCCCCCTTTTAAGCAACATGAAATGCAGGATATCACATTTTCCTTCCTTATAATCAATTGACGTCTCGCCATGTTTTGTCCCGGACTCGTCCCTATTAGAGAATTTTAGAGGTGGCTCAAAACTTCTTTCAAAGGGTGACACTTAGTCTGATACTCGGTTCTGATACCAATTGTAACACCCACAAACCTGTGTTTGGTAGCGCCATGTGTTTGGTAACACTAATTAATCCATAAATGACCAGATTAACTGCTTAGACCGTTGTCATTGTTTCGCCTAAAAAGATTAAGCCGAGTTGAGAGTTGAGAAGACTTTTTATGTCTTACACTTATAAGGTGATTATTCTTCTCTCACGTTCCCAATGGGAGATATCACGGTTTTTCCATCAGAATTGATAAAGACAATTAGTATTCTATATGATAAAGTGCTAGTATATACTACTCCCTCCGTTTTTTTATATGTTGCAGAGAGAAAAATCATACAGATTAAGAAAGTAATTAATATGTCTAAAGTATAGTATTGAAAATGTATTTTTTTTATGGAGATATAAATACTTTGTTAGTAAAAGAGTTTTTAGTATTGGAAATGTATTTTTTTTATTAGAGATGTAAAAATTTTATTGGTAAAAGAGGAAAAAAAAAAATAATAAATGATGTATTGAAAATGTAAAATGACAGATAAATAAAAACAGAGCAAATTCTGAAATGTGACAGATAAGAAAAACGGAGGGAGTAAATGGGAAGATAATTTTAGTTTACTTGTATATAAGTGACATATATTTAATTAGAAAATAGTTTTCCATTAGACTAATTATGAATTAGATTAAATAATAAAAACAAGTTATAGCCAGTAAATGTTATGGAGCTTAGATAATATCCATCGTTTCCAAGTGTTCCATGGCCATTGCACTCTACCAAATAAACTCTGGAAGAACGGCCTTCCCAAGCATTCTTGGGATGATTTCTTCTCTGAAGATGCTGAACTCGACTGGATCAGCAGGAATATTGACACATAAGAACGCAATAAAGAGTGGCTTACCAATTCAGGGAGATGACCTCTTGCATCTGGATTTGACGGAATAAAATTCACCATGGTATTTCAGATAATCATCCACCGATTATTGTCCTTCTCTCAACTGTGAAATCAGAAACCTCATGCTAGCTTGGAATTTCGATTAAATTTAAGATGATGTAAAATCTTTTGTTTTTCCTTTGTAACTTGTGGATCTTTCACTTTTGAAACTTAATAAAAGATCTTTTGTTTTTATTCCTTTTTAGAGATAAAAGAAATTTGTTGTGAGAGATCATTTTTTATGTACATAAGTATCACAATATGTCTTCCCTAGTTATTGTATTATTTACTTAACATGACGTTACGTTTAAAGGAGAATCGAACTATTACATCCTTAGTTATTCTTAAATCACTTATCATTTGACTCAAGCTACAATATCATTGAAAATGTTTAATTTAGTCTTGTCACCGATAATAAATTTCATGGATAATCTAATAATAGATTATAATTAGAAAAACTTGAAATTCCTCAACAACAACAACAACAACAACAACAACAAAACAAAAAAAAGACAAACTTGATAAAATATGCTTAAATAATTGAGAATTATTTATCAACAAAATTAGGTCATTTCAAAAGTGGGATATGGGGCACCATATTCCGGGAATAAAATGAATGAAGATGATGCATTTCTTGGATAGAAAAGGTATTTCGAAATATTCGAAAACAAACATCTGAGTTTTTGTTCCAATCTTTTGAGGTCAATCGATCTGTTCAAAATTTATTAAATCCAAGAAATATTCCATACGGATAACTAGTAAGCAAAATATATATGCGGTTCTGGGAATCAGAAAAAATACTAGTATTCGAATTAAGAAAAATTAGTAAATATGCCCATACAAAGTTAATATTCGAATTTCCAGCATAAAGCTGTACAAAGACCACAGGGCATCTCTGATGAAGCAATTAATTAAGTTGTTTTCTATTTTGAAAAAATGAGTCAGGTCTTATTCAGCCCTCCTCCTCTCATATCATAATAAGAAGGAAAAAAAAAAAAAAAAAAAAAAAAAAAGAAGAAGAAAGGCATCGATCTGCATTAATATCTTTGCGGAAATGAATCAAACATCTTTGAGTGGGATTGCCCTACTTTTTTTTTTTTTGCAATTATTATTCAGTTGTTGAGTTGCTTTGTATATTTTGTTTAAAAAGCACAGACTTTAATCTAACTTTTAATTAAAGAAGGTATAGTGGAGTCCTGAGGTATGCACACTTACAGTTTTATCAAGCAAAGATGGTTTTTCATACACCACGTACTGGTTGCCAATTGACTATGGTACGTTTCCTATCACGGGTACTGGTCATCCCGAGTCAATATTCGATTTTTTAAAAATCAATCGTGAAGATTAAACTTTTCAAAAATCGATTCAATGTAATATCAATTTATATGGTGTCATTCGTAATTAAGGTAAGCTGTGCCCAAATAAAGATTCCCTACCACTAATATTACCGTATTCGCAAGTTATTCGATTGTTCTTATTTTTCAATGGAAAGAGGACGAAGATTCGGCATGCTTGGTACACGGAGATCACTTAATTGGAAAGCATATTTGGGTGGGGAGAGCTTTTTGCATTAATTTGTAAAACATATACCAGGAGCTCCATCACCTGATGCCGAAGCGAATCTGGAAACAAACACACAACATGATTTCATAATAAGCTAGCTTATGGGAGTATTATTAGTGGACAGTAGATCTATTGAAGCCAATGTGTCAATGGATATGGATAGAAGAGGATGTGCACGGGTTTTTGACAGCCTATCAACGCGTAAATTTGGCCGGAATATTGTGTCGAGAAAAACCACCTAAACATGTAACCAAAAAACCTATATATATTGGCCTAAGGCAGTGGTAGATGTTTTAGTAGGGGTTCAACAAAGGGAGGATAAAGGTAAGTCAAAAATTCTTAATGGGGTTGATGCTCTTAACTCTATCCTTATTCACAGCATTGCCGATGATGGTTTGAAAACTCAAATTGTTGGGAATCTTGGTTCAACTAACATAGACAATTTAGAGAGAAACGAGGAACGATGCTGACGATTTGCGTGCTCAAATTGAACTTGGAAAAAGTCCTGTCAACCTTAATTATGATTTGGGGTCTTTGTTTACTATTGTTGAAGAAGATGAACAAACTCACGAGGCCAAACAATTTTCCTTTGAGAAATCAGAATTTGTTATGTTTCGAACTTCGAAATTTGTTGATATTAAGGTGGATGATGAATCTTTGGCTAATGATTTTGTTCTTGACAATGATTTGCATGATTATCAACGAATGACAGAGAAACTTGAGCAGGATGATTCCAACATTGTTCCAAATGCTCATTTAGCAAATATCGATAGACCGCTTCTACCACGCTCGTTTTCATTTGGGGACAAAGGTACTGAAATCACTTTTTTGGATAAGGACAAGCAAGAAACTGAAGATGACGTCAGTAAAGGTATGTCAAATTATGAAGGCTCGGAGGATGATTACGGAGATGTTCCACATTGAACAAGAGCAAGGAGATCAAAGAGAAGAAATGGATTCATGTGGGGAAGAGCAAAAAATACTCACTTCGTAATAGATTTTGAGAGGAAGATTTGTTCTATAATTTGACTCAGTACTGAAGTAGTTGTACGCTTTTCTCGTAGCATATTTTTTCTTATTGAGTTTTGCTACTTAAGGCATCTCGAATGGTGAAAACCATTTCTTACACCAAAACGGTGTAAAATTACACAATTCTTCTTCAACCATTGTACACCAAAAATATATATAAAATAAAAAGTGCACAAAATCAAATAATAAAAAAAACAAAAACAAATTGAAGCATTGAGTAAAAAAAAAAAAAGGTTAAATGGTGTCGGGTTACACTAAAATAGGGATGAGAATGGGACCATTGGAGCACACACCAAAACACCATTTTGGTGTAATGATGCTGGGTCATGAGCTGCTGGAGATGCCCTTAGAGGTTTTAATGAGACGTGGTTAAGTGTTGAAATGCCATTGACTTCATTGTTAACGCGGGTAGACCACATTTTAACATTTTATGTTTAATCAATAAAAATTTAAAATTTCCTACAACCGCCTTTTGCACTTTCCTTTTTATTTTTTTTTATTTTTTTATTTATTTATTTTTTAAATTTTAATTTTAATTTTTGCATTCTACGTTAATGATGTTATTAGAATTATTTTTTTATCCAACTTACAAGAAATAAAATTTCCCGCACCATCATCCCCAACACCACCAACTCGCCCCTACTACACATGAGATTGAGATTATTAGGGGTGGGGGACAAAACCATTTTCATCGAACTGGAACAAAGCATATGCAGCAGGGGGGATAAAATAGTTCATCAAAGAGAGATTCAAATATTCCTAGGATTAAAATGAAAATTCTAACACCAAAATTTCAGTGAACTTGCTCTTCTTAAGGATAGTGTAGTACCACCACATTCGATCTGCAGAGAATCACATCACTACTATAGTAGATATAACATATTCTGATACTATCCCTGCTCAAAACCATCTAGCAAAAAATTACACTTCCGTGATATGTTTTCCTCAGCTGCTAATTATGAAATAACTGTTTCTTTTTTAACCAACTTTTGGTATAAATTGGCCAGAAGAAGCCTAAGAAAAACCAAGAAACTTGTCTCAGGAAAAGTGCTAAACTTGTACAACAGCCAAAAAAAGGATCTGCAGATTTGTCCTTTTTGCTAGTCATGGGCATGGAATTCTAGACAGCCATTCTCATAGCTATCTTCTCATGAGGGTCATAACCAACTAGATCAAAATCAGCAGCTACAAAAGATTCAATATCCTTCTTCAGAGAGTTCATCTTCAAAATCTGCATATACATATATGGTTTAAAAGATCAATAAAAGAACCAAGTAATATCAACAACATTTGATAACAATCCCCTTTATTATCCCCCTTCATCCAAACTAGTAAACAATCCAGCTCACACAAACACAGACAAATTCCAATTATTATTATCACTCACAGGAAAAGGTTTAGGGGGTTTCTGAAGCTGATCCTGCAGAGGCCTGATATGAGTACGATACACATGAGCGTCACCAATAACATGAACAAAGTCACCGGGGACGAGATCTGTACAAGAAATTCACAGACATTGGAGAAGCAATAGCGTAAAATTCAAGCAATGTCCTACATTTATGAAGAATAAATCAAATGCAGCATCTATCTTAGATTTAACACTGCACGAAGCTGGTTGCATGGAATACTTTATCTAACAAATGCAACCAATGTCCTAAATTTATGAGTCATTATGCGCAAGTACAATATACGGCAAATGAGAACCAAAACAAGTCCAGATTCTCCACAAGGCTTACCACAGACATGGGCAATCATGCATGTCAGTAGGGCATAAGATGCAATATTGAATGGAACTCCAAGACCCATATCGGCAGAGCGCTGATACATTTGACAAGATAACTCTCCGTTGGCTACGTAAAACTGCAAAAGGACAAAACATATGCAGTCTAACACAGACAGAAACAACAAAATAGCATTTCAAACAGAACATCACATACTTGAGCAAACATGTGACAAGGTGGAAGTGCCATTAGTTTCAAATCAGAGGGATTCCAAGCAGAAAGAATAATACGTCTATCATCTGGATTATTCTTTATTTTACTGACTACATCCAACAACTGGTCAAATCCCTGACCACTATAATCAGCATGCATGTCGGTATATCTGCACTTAAGATTATGAACAAGTCAAATAGAGCCAGCGGTTAGCATATAAAGATGGACAACATTCAGCATGAAATTAAGCTTAATTGGTAGAACTTCAACCTTGCCCCGAAATGCCTCCATTGGAAGCCATATACTGGACCTAAGTCGCCCTCCTCCCTATCTTCCAGTCCAATACTGCAAGCAAAAGAACGCCCTATCATCAAAAGTAGCATTTTACTGAACAGAGAAAAAAGGTACGAAATTACCTATCAAGATATTCTCTAGACGCATTGCCATCCCAAATATGAATCCCTTTCTGCTGTAGAACCTATAAGTGGCAGAAGCTTGTCAAACATGATTCTAACTGTTATCCCCGTGTAATAATAAACAAGATACGGGGCATAGAATCTTCCTGAAATATGAATAAAGAGGAGAATAAAGGAGCTCAAATTATTCATGCAGAAGAAAAAAAATTACTTTAGCACTTGTCGAACCGCTAATAAACCATAAGAGTTCTTCAACAACAGCTCGCCAAAATACTCGCTACAGATCCAAGGAAGGGAATTATTAGTCCCACTTATGGACCCACCTTCCCACCAATGGCCAAAAAAATTAGTAAAAAGATAAAATAATAATTATCGGCATGCCTTAGTTGTGAGGAGGGGAAATGATTTCCGAAGATTGAACCTCATCTGCATTAAAATTGACAAACAAGTGAAGGGACCGATGATCAAGAAAGAAAGAAAGGAAAGCACACAAAAACCAGACCAATGGAACTGTTGATCAATGCTCCTTTACCTGGCAGCCAAACTTTGACATTGTACCCGTCCCTGTCCGGTCATCTTTTGATATGCCAGTTGAGATAATATCTTCAACCAGTCTCAGGTACAAGTGCTCATCATGTCTTTCAAAAATTATTTTTGGTAGGAAAGAAAATTCCTTTACCCTAGTCTCAGCAATTCCTGAGCCAGCACCAGGAATCAGACCATTGGTCTGATCCAAAGACTCAAGAGGAGGATACCTCACACGAGCATAAGTGGTGAAGGAATATCGAAGATTATTTTCGACCAACGGAAAGGATGAGTACCAGGGCTGAAATGCAGAATGATCAATAGCTGGAATATAAGTATCGCATTCAATGTCAGCCTCGATTTCTGTCAAGTGGATTGCATCACATCCAGGCTCATTCAGGGACTCCCTACAGTGAATGTCAACTAATCAAAAGAAGGTAGAAGATTACTTCTAACTTCTCCCTAACAGAACATCCACTCACCTCAAAATCTGGCCTCCCCCAATAAGGAACACTTTCTCAATTGATAGGCCGTAAGGAGATGCAGCCAAGAGCTCCAAAGCAGAAATCAAGCTTCCACATATTACAACATTTTCTGCAGTTGCAATGTCAAAGCTCCCTGAGCGAGTCAGAACCACATTAAGGCGACCAAGAAGTGGGCGATACTCCAAAGGAATACTTTCCCAGGTCTTACGACCCATTATGACAGCATTCTTTTTAGTAGGATCAACTGTGGTCCGGGTGATATCCTTGAAAAACTTGAGGTCAGTAGGCAAATCCCATGGCAATGTCCCCTTATTACCAATTCCCATATTCCTCGTTGCAGCCACAACAACTTGATAAGTCCTTCTAGGCACAGGACTTGTGCCAAGACTGGCTTTTGAAAGGCCATTAGTTACCTCTGCAGCCATGAAGAAATAAGAGGCCCTGGAAAGACAAGCAGAGGATGATCTGAAGTAACGGCAGAGAACCAGTTCCTAGCAGAAGGTAAACTCTGTTGCAGTGAAAGGAGCCAGGTGAGATTGTATTAAAAGAGCAGAGCCATATTAACTCTTTGCTAGATGGAAAAACATAATAACAGCCCTCATAGCTGTCACTTGCTCGAATGCCAACTTCCGCAAATACATATTTGAAAGTTAAACATTACTCATTGCATAACCACCTAGGGTACCCGAACAGCCCAATAGCATCTCTTACCAGTTACCAACCCCCATCTCCACCTCTGTGTCCTATCTGACACGTTTAGACCAGCCATGACCCGTCCTGACCCAACCCAACCCTTGCCCAAACCTGCCTCACAGGCCTCAGGGTCAGGGGTAACTATTGAATGCTATTTCAAGCAGACCGCCATTCAAAAATTTAAACCAAATTTGCCGCTATTTCATGATATTTCTTAAATAAATAAAAAATGGAATTAACGATGTTCAAAGAAAATTCAACTACGTTTACAATGTCTAAGCTGTCAATCGACTCCTAAGTATCTAAGGAAGAAATCATGTCAGTAATTTAACCCTTTCCGAACGCCTGGGCTAATGAGATTATTGATGACAATTTTCCCCCCATATCTTTCTAAAGAATGATCAAGCTAAAAGAAGAACAAGATCCGCTGTTAATAAATCAACAACTATACAAATAAAGCGATATATATAAAACAAACAAACAACATTTTCCCTTGACCCTTGTAACCAGAATTCAGTAAAACCTCCTCTGATGTTGTATCCCAAACTATGAGAAGGTAAAATGAGGATAAATTTAACCTTCTCTAAGTGAGGAAAGAAAGTACAGCAGCAAGAAAAAGTACCGATCGGAGAACGAAGCGGCGAAGCGGCAAATGCGGGCAAAATATGGCACTTGCTTCGGCAGACTTGAGGCTGATGGGAGAAGAAGAAGAAGTAACAGCTTTAGGGATTCGAATTGCTACAAAGTCAACAAAGGGAAAGCCATAAGACTTGAATGCGAATGCCGGTAGATTTTTATAGTATATAGGAGGAGACTCTACAATTTGGAAGTGGATGTCACCAAAAAAAAAAAAAAAAAAAAGGAAAGAAAACGAAAATCAAGCGGCGGGAAAAGCGGGGTTGGTGGGCTTTTTTTTTTTTTTTTTTTTTTTTTTTTTTTTGGTGTACTATGGAAAATGACATTCAAGCGCGCGGCGGAGCTGTATACGTTCAAGGGTAACTGTATTTTCTTAATCTGGAAAAAAATACATTAAGATTTGTATTATACATATAGTTTATCTCCTATTAAACATTTTATTTGTCTTTAAAAATTTTACTGTCCCCTTTACCCGAGATCCTGCATCCGTCCCTGCATGCGAGGGGGAAACATTGAGATCAAATCCAAATTACACCCCTTTTCTTCCCACCTATAATAATTTGTTTGGATGGTGATACAGTGTAATAATAGAATACAATACAATAGAATATGAGTCATTTCATTTTACTAGCAAAATACACGTGCGTCGCACGTGTTTGGTTAACTTTTTTTTAAATATTTTATCTATATTGTTGATTATGCACTTAATTTATAAAATAATTATATTTTAAATAATGATATTCGTTATACAATGACTTTATACTTGGTAGAATTATTTCATTTCTCGTACTGATAGCGCATTGAATCAAACTTGTCGTTACATCTTCATTCCCTTAAATACGATAAGCTCTTTTAGTTATGTACTCGCACCGCTGACAAGTAATACTCCTTTGAGTCATTTCGTGAACATCCTTCTTAAGTTGAGGCCAATAAAAAGTCTATGAATCCTATTATAACATGACATGACCCCTGAATGACCCTCTATTGGACTTGAGTGCAACTGGCCTATCAATTTGGATCTCAAACCTCCATGGGGTTTCTACGTATGTCCTCTTTTTGTACTTAAGGAATCCTTAGTGCATAGTGTATTTGGGGATTTAAGGTTGTAACTTGGCCACTTATTTTTGCTGTAGTGTAGTGGTGGCCCTCTTATCCAGAATGAACTTGAGACTTCGTTGATCAGTTTTGATGACAAAAGGTTTGCCTTGAATATATGGCTTCTATTTAGTTTTTTCCATGGAGAGTGTCAGAAGTTCCTTTTCGTAGATAAACAATCCCATCTTCTTGGAGTTGAAGGTCTTGCTTAGATAAATCACAAGTTTCTTGTTTTGCTGTAAAACAGCTTCTAAGCCATTGCCACATGTATTTGCTTCAATGCAAAAAGCAAACTGGAATTCCAGAATCTAGCAAAAAAAGTACTGGTGATTTGCACATGGTCTCATTGAGTTTCTAGAATGTTTTTGAGGCACTTTGTGACCAACAAAACTCGTCTTTCTTGAGTGGGGCATTCAAGGGCTTAGCTATTTTTATAATAGAGCACATATCTCCTATAGAAACATGTTACGCCCAAGAACCCTCTCGGTTTAGTCACATTATAGGGTTGGAGCCAATTCGACGTGGCTTAAATCGTGCTTGGGTTAGCATGCACTTCACCCTCATGTATGATACGGCCTAAGTATTCCACATTGGTTTGTCCAAAAGATTATATGGACAATTTAGCATAGTATTGGTTCTTCTTCAAAACTTCTAGAACCATTTTAAGATGTACGTGTGAAACCATGTCAGGGATGAAGATTAAGATGTCATAAAAAATACAAGCACAAACTTCCTAAATCAAGGTCTCAGCATCAGATTCATACTTCTCTAGAATGTGTCCCGGGCATTTGTGAGCCCAAATGGCATCATTTTGAATACAAATCGGCCATGATGAGTTACAAAGGCAGTCTTCTGAACATCATCTTCTATTATCGAATCTGATGGAATATGGGAGTATGGTAGCTATCTTTGACAATCAAGTCATTCAACATTTTGTAGTCCACACAACATTTTTAGGATCTATTTTTCTCTTTCACAAGGAACAATGGTGATGAAAATGGGCTACTATTATGCTGTATAACCCCCTATTGTAGCACTTGATCCACCAACTACTCTATTTTATCATTTTGACAGTGAGCATACCTATAAGGTTTCAGTTTCACAGGTCCAACACCTTTTTCAAAGTTATGGGATGCTCATAGCCCCTCTTTGGTGGCAATCCTTGGGATTTGCAAACACCTCATGATACTTTTCTAGAACATTAGTAAGTTTAATAGACACATGATTCAGAGGATGTTCTTGTATCATTTTGAAGCACCCGAAGTGTCCATAGATCCATTTTCACAATTCTTTAGTAAATATTTTACAGTGAATAATCTTAAGTTGAGCTTCTTCTGTGTAACTTCGCAACCTAATTTGTTCTCCCTCGTTAATGAAAACAAGCTAAGTTGATTCAGAGGATGTTCTTGTATCATATTGAAGCATCCAAAGTGTCCATATATCCCTTTTCTAAATTATTTAGTAAATATTTTACAACTAATAATCTTAAGTAGAGCTTATTCTATGTAACTTCTCAACCTAATTTGTTCTCCTTCGTTAATGAAAACCAGCTAAGTTTTGTTGAAGTCAAGACCATTGGATTGTACCTTTTCATCCAATTCACCTCTAATACCATGTCACATCCTCTCAACTTGATCAATCTCACATCTTGTTGGAACTTAACCCCTTTGCATGATCCATGACAAGTTAGGACACTTAAACTCACTCATCATTTTGTTTCCATCTAGGCATCTACTACCGTGATTAACATAGGGTGAGTCGGTTATGTCACACACTGCGCCTCCTTGGCAACTTGTTAGTCTAAGAAAGTGTGAGATGCACCATTGTCTATGAGGATTGTATTTGCATCATCTTGACTACCTTCACAGTTGATTCCATTATCATATATCAAATAACGATTCAAATTATACTAAGAAATTGCACTCAATGCGTCCTCTAAGTTGCATGCATCCATGCATGTTGTGTAGTAATTAGCATAAAGTATGTGTTTTTTTTAGTGTGATTGGATTTGTGTCAATTTTGTGTAATATCTTACTTTATGTTATTGAAAACTGAATATGTGAATGTTGTGTTACCTTTTAAAAAACAAAGAAAGAATGTTGTGTTAGGCTGCAATCGTAACAACCGCACCAATGCTTCATCTTATATATAGGCTATGTAAAATTAAAATTACCAATTGAAATTGAGTAAAAATAGCTTTGTAAAATCTTAATGAAAAGTTGAAAGAAAATATAGGCTTTAAAATGTGAATTTTGAACATGTGTCTATAATGATACACATAAGATATACATGTATATATGTATACATTGAATAAAATAACAATAACATACCATTCATGCAATTTTTGGTTGGGGCAAAATATTTTTTTCCTTTATCTTCAATATATATTTTTTTGCTTCTTTGAACACCAATTTATTGTTGTATGATGAATATTTACCGAAACTTTTGGTATGGACATGATTTTTTTTGGTCGGGAACAATAGAGTAGTTTATGATGTTTATTTTTATTTTTGATTAATGAATGATTGTTGGGAACTTTTGGTATGAGCATGGATTTTTTGTTGGGAAGTATGAAGTAGTTTAGGTGAAATTATGTGATGCTATATGTTTTGTTACTATATCATAGTGTATTTATAATATTTTATTACTATTTTTTTATGCTTCATTTTCGGTTTTGGTTACCTGTATATGAATGGATTTTTTTAATGATGAAGTTTATCCTCTTCGTTTTTATTTATTATTATTATTATTATTATTATTATTATTATTATTATTATTTCTTTGATGACAAGAGTACGTGTTTGGATTAACTTATTTTTTCTCAAAAAAAAACTTTTTTTTTAAATTTTTTTTATTAATTTCACGGTAGTTTTTTTTTTTTTTTTTTGCTAGCTAAGCTTACGTTGTTATCTTTTTTTACAACTTGGGTGATGATAGGATGTGTAGTATTAGTTATGGATTCTTTTAATTTTTTGTGTAGTATTATTTTTTGTGCTTATTTTTTATTAATTTCACGGTAGTACCCTAAAAAAAGAAAAATCACGGTAGTTTTTATTTTTATTTTTATTATTTTTGGTGTTTATCTTGATTATTATTATTATTATTACGTTGTTAGCTTTTTTTTCCAACTTGGGTGATGATAGGATGTGTAGTATTAGGTATGGATTCTTTTAATTTTTTGTGTTTATCTTGATTATTATTATTATTATTATTATTATTATTATTATTATTATTATTATTATTATTATTATTATTATTATTATTATTATTATTATTATTATTATTATGCGGAGAAACACTTACATTGTTATCTTTTTTTACAACTTGGGTGATGATAGGATGTGTAGTATTAGTTATGGATTCTTTTAATTTTTTGTGTAGTATTATTTTTTGTGCTTATTTTTTATTTATTTTTATTAATTTCACGGTAGTACCCTAAAAAAAGAAAAATCACGGTAGTTTTTATTTTTATTTTTATTATTTTTGGTGTTTATCTTGATTATTATTATTATTATTATTATTACGTTGTTAGCTTTTTTTTTCCAACTTGGGTGATGATAGGATGTGTAGTATTAGGTATGGATTCTTTTAATTTTTTGTGTTTATCTTGATTATTATTATTATTATTATTATTATTATTATGCGGAGAAACACTTTTGAGGAGAAACGCTTACGTGGGAAACAACTCGCTCTTTTAATATAGTTATGATTATGATTATGATTATGATGTAATACCTCAAAACGTAAAATAAAAACACATCTGGAATTTCAGAGAGTCGTTTCCACCGGCTAAGCGGGTCCCCACACCGAGCCAGAGGAGGAGCCTTGTTGCTTGAGCCTATAAAAGGCATATACGAAATTGCAATAGTTGACTCTATTTTAATTGTTCTTTTTAAAACCCCGGTGTGGTTGTACGTATTCCAACAGTCTTTTTCATCTTAAAAACTCGTTTTAATCACAAATAATAAAAACGAGTTGCATCAACTTTTGGTAAGAGTTTCGCAATCTTTTTGAATCATGAAGTCGTTTGGCGAGGGTTTATCGTATTCATCAATCCTTAATCGTTCTAATCGTAAAGTCTTAATGTAATTAGATGATTCTTTGTTTCCGGCACTTAATCTCGAATTCACATCGCAGTTTGAAGCCGTTAGAGACAATAATTTTATATTCAAAGGGTTAGAATTTATTTTCTAAAATTTTATTCAATTTTTACGATATTGCAATTATCATTGTTGAACGTGAATTTAAGTCGAATACTTCATTGGGAGAAGTCTGATGTGAATTTTGTAGTATTTCTGGGCATTAAGACTACAGGCTAAGCGGTGGCGACACCGGATTAACGATAGAGTTACCAGAAATACCTTGTTTACGTATCATTGGAAAGTTTTCACTACACGGTCCAGTCATGTAAGTAGTTCATGTCATGCGTCATATTTTCCAGTTATACATATTATTGTTAATATTATTTCAGTTCTCACGTAAGACTGTTAATACAAGTGTTAGTAGAGTCATTGCATTACGCATTGTCATATAGGTTTTGGTTACATATTGGTTTACCATTTAAATGCTATGAGTTATTATGCTATGATTTTAAGAATAATTATTATTATGTAGTGTATCATAATAATTTTATAACAGTTGATTTTATTTAAGTGGATTTGATATCGGTATTCTGTTTGAGGAATGTTGTAGTTCTATACTTGCCTACTTGTTGTAGTTTTTCTTTTCCTTGATTTTTCCAGGTGATGCATTCAGAAGTTTTAAGAGATCTCTATCTTTTCTATTGAAAAACCCACATGCTTGGTGATAGTGTTCTTTGAGTTGGTGAAGAAGTCGTTTGAGTATCAATTTCTTGTTGTATGGTCTCTTGATTCGTCTTTAATCTTCCTTCATGTTTTTCCTCCTCAATGATCGTATCAGCTTTGAAGCACTTGGTACGTTCTCATGTCAAGTTGATAATTAAACTCGGATAGCTCTTTCTCTTATCCTTTTCCTTAAAAGCATTGATGTGATGACTTTGAGATTCTACCACAGTAGTTACATTGGCTTCTGGCAATAACTGCCTCATTGCTAATTCCGATTTTTGAATTGTATTTTGCTCAGCATTTTTCAATCCAGTAGGAGTATGATCCTTGAAATTTGCAGTGGCCATGGCGGATTCAGTCTCTTTGGGAATGATAATGGAGGGCTCACCTTTAAAGGTGGAAGAGCGGAACGAAGAGGATGAGAAAGCTGGCGTGTATTGCGTTGTGCTCTTCATAATTGGGGCGTAAGAGGGAGGAGATGACTGTAGATTAGAATCCGGCGGCGGAGCAGCCATGCTCGCCGGAGAAGAAAACCCTAGGGAGGCCCTAGGTCATTTGTTTGGAAACGGAGCAGCCTGATTCCAATATGCCTCTATTTTTACATATTTTGATTTTTTTTTTTAACACGAGGACTTCCCAGGGGGTCATCTATCCAAGTACTATTATCGCCCAAGCATGCTTAACTTCGGAGGTCTGATGGGATCCGGTGCATTGGTGCTGGTATGATCGCACCCATCCTAGTAGTGTAGTTCAATAGCAGGAATATTGTCCTTGACTGCAGTTGCTACCGCCATCGTTGTATTAGTTGTTCATTATCTGAGTCTGAAATTTTCTGTGTCGCTTCCGTTTCTTTATGTATGATATCATTTTCATATGAGGCTTGCATGTTTGATTTGTCATTGGTTGAGCACATGTTGAGTGGTTCGTTGTCATTTTACCTCTTGCATTAAGAACGGGTGGTTAGAGTAACCCACTCCCTCAATTTCAAGAGCATACATGCAAAATATCAAATTAGAAAATGAGCTACAAGATATGGCATTTCGACCAAGATATAAAATATAAGCACTCATAGAAACAAAGTTGTCTTTGTTATCATCTCAATCGGGCGTCTGAAAATGCAAGAACCCAAGTTGGTGCAATCCATGAAATCTTTTGGAGATCGTAGTATGTGCCTTGTTTATGGTTGTTAGACATTCTTTTTTCACATAGCTAATGAGTTTGTTAGTTTCCCTTTATGAGAACAAAGTTGTAACCAGTTTATGAACAAATTCAGTGGAATAAAGATGTTGGTAGTTGTTTGATTTTGTTATAGTTTTTCCAATCTATGTTATTCTTAAAGCTTCCGCATTTGACTCTTTATGGATAAGATGAACCGAGACTAGCATGTAATAGCGCGTTTTATATATGATGTGTGTCAAACTGTTTGTATTTTTCCTTCGAAAATGCTCGAATTTCGAAATGCAGTCCAACATGTGTTGACTAGCTATCGGCCAAGGTTTGCAGAGGCGGAACTTGGGGAATGGTCTTTGCCTAGCATGTGGGGAAACATTAGAAACACTGCGGCATGTTCTCTTTGACTGTGAGTTGGCTGCTAGAGTTTGGCAAGTGTCTCCGTACCGCCACATTTTACAGCATCTTCGGTCCGCCACCTTTGCGGAGTTCTTTATGCGACTGATAGCGGAGCAGGGCATTCAGGGCGCGGCTAGGTTTCTTTGGCTCATGCGGGGGATCTGGAAGGCTCGCTGTTCGGCAGTTTTTGATAGTCAGCCGGTTTATGTCACCGCGGTTTGTGGGCGATCTTTGACAGCTTCAGCTGAGTATGTATAGGCACTGGCGAGTTATCGAACCCAAGGCTCGGGCCCACCATTGCCAGATCGATGGTCGAAACCACAACCTGGGGTAGTGAAGGGCAATGTTGACGCGTCAGTCACAGAGACATGTGCGGGTATTGGGGTTAACTTCCGTGACTCACATGGCTCAGTCTTACACGCCTTTGCGTATCATTTTGATCATGGGGACTCGGTGGAGTATCTGGAGCTTAAGGCCATCTCTTTGGCTCTAGAGGAGGCGTTGCACCTAGGGATTCAGAGGTGGAAAGCGATTGTTTGACATGTATTGTGCGTCTTCAACGTCGACCAGGGGAGGATTTTACTCCTCATGGTTGTCTCTTCCAGGATTGTCTGGCACGTTTACCTAGTTTTACGCAGATTTCCTTTTCTTTTATTCGGCGTGTGGGGAATGTCCCAACACATCTTTTAGCTCGTCATGGTTTGTTAGTTTTTTCTCGGACACTTTGGGGATCTTCACCCCCGGGTGATGTTTTGACCGCCTGTTTGGCGGATCTTGATTAATAAAATGTTTGGTTTCTAAAAAAAAAAAAAAAAAAAAAAAACATGTGTTGACTAATTTAAAATATTAATATACGACACGATGTGGACACTCCGACACTTCAGACTCGTAAGGTTTGATAACTAAATACGATTTTCAGCTTTATAATTCGGTAAGTAGTGTATTTTATTTAGTTTATATATTAAATGCTCATAAACAATCATTTTTTATTTGTAAATTGTAATCGTTGTTAACAAGGCATTAGCCCAAAGATAATTATTGTGGCGCTTAATCGGGAGGTTCCGGATTCGAGTCCTAGTGGAGACGTGCGTGCATATATATTTCGTAACAGCATATATATATAATAAAACAATTATTTGTTAAAGTATTTTTTTGAACGTTTTGCAGACGTAGTGTGTCCATAAATTTAGAAATTAGTTGTGGGCACATCAACGGAGAGAAGACATATATTGAAAGACTTAAAACCAATAGATGCATTTTCTCTCCTCCATGTATTTCTAAACAAATCAACCCACAAGAATCACTAACAAACTAAAAATGATAGTAATCTTTTTTATTGTCCATTCATTATGTTTTTAAATACCGCATTTCACTGAGCAAAACTTGCCAATATAAAACATCGTCTTCCTTTCCTTTTCTCAAAGGGTCCTGCATTTATGAATTGTCACTGGTATGTATCTCTTCCCTCTTTTCTACCTTTATTATTTGCATTCAACCCAAAAACAAAGAAAACCTATTTTTAGCAAATAGATTTACTCCATTCATGTCAAAAATCCCAACTGTGGAGAGAGAGTACTTTTAGGAGGAAAATAAAAACTATATTTAGCTAAATTATAAAGCCCATTCATGTTAATATAAAACATCATCTTCCTCTCACATTTTAATAATCTGTCTTTTTCTCATCTTCCAAAATAATAAAAACTTTTCACATTTCTTCTTGTTTATAATCATCATCATCATTGTAATTCCAATTTTCCTATCTTTTTTTTTTTTTTTTTTTTTTTTTGTTCTTGCTTCAGAAAGATGTTCAGCCTTATGATGCACCCATAATAAATTAACTTAATTATAACAAATAAAACGTTAAATCGATAATCAATTTATCATTGGTTTTTTTTCGAGCTGAACCTAATTTTGTTGTTGTTGTTGTTGTTGTTGTAAAAGGTGAAAGCATTATTGGATTGAGCCGATTTTCGCTCTTAATAAGCCGTTCAATAAGTGACACCATGTCTGGACCTCTTGAAAGACCACACAGGCCAAGTATGTATATCCTCCTCCAAGATTTTGTTTAGTTTAAAATAAAATTCTTGAGCATTGATTGAGAATGTGAACCCGTACTTACAGGTATGGAGAAAATCGAGCTTGGAAATGTTGAGGATGAGAAGAAGACAAGGCTCAGGTCCTTCAAGAAGAAAGCAATAAGCGCTTCTAACAAATTCAGGGATTCATTGAAAAGGGGTAGAAGAAACAGCAGAATCATGTCTGTTGTTTTTGAGGATGAGCACGACGCAGAGGAAATGAAAGCCGTGGATGCTTTGCGCCAAGCTCTTATCTTGGAAGAATTACTTCCTGCTAAACATGATGATTACCATATGCTGCTCAGGTTAATAAACGGATCGAATTAGACATTCTGCTGCAAATGGTTTCTTCTGATGAATACACACACACATGTCGTTTTTGCAGATTTCTGAAGGCCAGGAAATTTGATATTGAGAAATCAAAACAAATGTGGACTGATATGCTACAATGGAGAAAAGAATTCGGGGCTGACACCATAATGGAGGTAAGAACACGTGTTTTTCTATGAAAGGAACTTAAGAATTGTTATATGGATCTGTAAGTTTTACACGTGCTCGGGGGTATAATGTACTTGATAGGATTTTGATTTGAAAGAAAAGGAAGATGTTCTGAAATACTATCCTCAAGGGCATCATGGAGTTGACAAGGAAGGAAGACCTGTCTACATCGAAAGACTTGGACAAGTCGATTCCACAAAACTCATGGAAGTCACGACCATGGATCGTTATATTAAGTACCATGTCCAGGAGTTTGAGAGGACTTTTATCGATAAGTTCCCAGCTTGTTCTATTGCTGCAAAGAAACATATTGACCAAAGCACCACCATTCTTGATGTCCAAGGAGTTGTAAGTAAAATGCAGTTTCAAAAGCTTATACATTTGAAAGACCAAAATGGCACACAGCTAATTTACTGATAATTTTGTTTAGGGATTGAAAAGCTTTAACAAGGCTGCAAGAGACCTTGTTCAGGCTCTACAGAAGATCGATGGTGATAACTATCCTGAGGTACTCTTTCAACCCTTTTTTTTTGTCTGGAAACTGATAAGGGCAGGCATTACATTGTGCCACTAAACGTTCGTGGAACATTGATCAACGAACGGGACCCTTATCAAACAACCGGTCCCACCATGATCAACAGACCATCTAATCCCAATCTGTTTTTCAATGTTGACTACCTATACAGACCCTCTGCCGTATGTACATCATCAATGCTGGATCAGGCTTCAGGCTCTTATGGAACACTGTCAAATCATTCCTTGACCCAAAGACTACAGCAAAGATTCATGTAAGATATATCTAACAGATTCTTCTTATCTTAATGTATAAATGTTCTTGTCCCTGAATTAAACTAATTCCTTCTGTTTTCAGGTTCTAGGAAACAAATATCAAAGCAAACTGCTTGAAATCATTGACGCCAGTCAACTACCAGAGTTCTTGGGAGGTACTTGTACTTGTGCAGACAAAGGTGGATGTATGGTTTCAGACAAAGGCCCATGGAACGACCCAGACATCATGAAGGTCAAATATGTCACTGCTGGTTCATTCATATTTGTGATTGTAGACATATATATATATATATATACATATTTCTGTTGGTACCAAGGTATTGTTATGTATGGAGTGAATTGATTTTATTCGATGATGGATTAGATGGTCCGAAATGGAGAGCACAAATGTTCAAAGATTGTCATCCCAGCTGTTGATGAGAAGACAATTACAGAGGATGAGAATAACTTCTCCAGGGTACTATTTACTACCCCTATTGTTCATGACCAAGCATGATGCAACTATCTAACTCTCTTTCACATAGAAAGAGTGTATAGGGATGAGTTGGATGCATCAAAGTTTAGTAATACCTCTCTATCCTGAGAATTTCCTTGATTTTTACATGATTACAGGTTCATAACAAGTGCGATTCACCCAAGGTTCAGCATATGCATTCACACCTTTCTGTTCCTCAAGAAGAAGTAAGTTTTCTCCCCACTTAATTCTTCAGAAAATCAAGAAAGCACTCAAAGTGGAAACACACCATTCTGGTTTCCTACGCCAAAAAAAACTAAAACGACACGAAAATTGTTTGTCTGGGAAAATTCTTCTTGTTCTAAGTGGGATAAAATATTTGATTGACAGGTTATGAGCAAAAACTATCCCCGGGAAAAGGCTGTAGAGTGCATTCCTATGGTGGACAAAAGTGTTGATGCACCTTGGCTTAAACCAGCTAATAATAATGACTTTTACTTTCAAAAAGGTACTCGATCACTGCACTTGTAAGATCATCCGAATCAGTTCCTGACTAAGACTTTTCATCTTCTAACTTGATTTGGTTTTTTATCACTTGTTATACAGCAACAGATTATTATCCTGTGAATGATGCTTGTAAGGCTTCTGATGGACTTAACAACAACCTCTTTGCTGGAGTGATGACCTTTGTTATGGGGTTCGTCACTTTGGTAAGGATGACAAAGAGCATGCCAAAGAAGCTTACAGATTCTACCTTCTATTCTGGCACTACAATGTATGGTGGCGATGATGCTATGACTAAAGGCCAAAACAGTGGCTTTGAGATGCAAGCTGCGCCCATCAGCAGAGACGATTACTTAACCATGATGAAGCGCATGGCTGAATTAGAGGATAGAGTGAATGTATTGAGCAATAAGCCCAATACAATGCCACCAGAGAAAGAAGAAATGCTGAATATGGCTTTGTCCCGAATGGATGCCCTGGAGCAAGAGCTTTCATCAACCAAAAAGGTACTTATCTACAGATGTCACTCGTTTAATGGTCTTCATACAAGAATATTTCAGAGATTTATGGGAGCCAGCCATATGGTTCTTTTTGGTTTTTCTTTACTAACTACGATGAAATCTGATATGCAGGCTCTTGAAGAAGCTATTTCCCGACAAGGGGAGTTCCTAGAGTACATTGAGAAGAAGAAGAAGAAGAAGAACATCTTCGGCTTTTAAATGTATATGAAAGGGAGCTTCCATAGGACCAGACATGTGAAAACTTAGATAATTGACAAGTGAGCAACTTCATGTAAGGCCCTTGAGATTGCCTAACTAAATATTTACTTGAGATTGTGTATAATGCTTTCCCCCTATTTTTGTATCGTACATAATTCTATAATAATAGGAGAGGTAAAAGTTTGTCACCGTGTATGTAACACGCTGTTGCAAATTATTAAATTATAAAAAGAGCCTCCTATGAATATATTTGATAAGGTTGTATGCATTACGTGTAATTGATCTAAACCTTCCTGCACCTTGTATACACAGGTGGCTTCTATACCCCATATGTTACCCTTCCAAAATTGCTAAAAAAAACTAACACCAAGTTAAAAATGTAAGTGGTAAATTTGAATGTCAAACAATATTATTACTTTAAAGGTATGGATAGCTCAGCTGATAAGGGCATCATATAGGTCATGAGTTCAGATTCTATTACCAAAGCACAGATAATGTGTGTAGGTGATTCCAACCTTTTCTCATAATAAAAGAAAAAACATCAATACTTCAAGTTTGCAACAAGCTTGTACATTACACAAATAGAAGATGCACCTTGGTTTGACATAATAAACACACATGGGGATAACAACAAAGAGAGTGCGCAGGTGACAGACCGAGCGCCAGTTGATGAAGTTCCAGTTTCATCACATTGAGTGTATCTCAAAAGCAAAAATTCTTTTTCTGCATTAGGGAAAACTTTCATTAGAAGAAAAACAAACAGCCCTTTTCGCACACATTTGAGCAATCACAGGCATAGCTAAAAATCCAAGATACAGAATAAGTATGTTGTCTAGTAATAAGGACACCAGATCTTGTACTCACCCGAAACTTGGCTTCTTCTTGACTGTCTATGTAAGCAAGTAGTTCCTCCTGCCTCATAAGAGCTTCATGCAGAGCCTAATGAAAAAAATAAAAATTAAAAATTAACAGGCACATAAGGAAAAAAATTGCCCATATGTGATTCATGGATTTATACCTTTTTGGTAGCAATCAGCTCAGCTTCCAGGGCATCAACACGGCAAACTGCAGCATTTAGCAATTCCGCTTTCTCGTATGGCATTTCAGAAGGCTTTGCTTGAAGTGTATTTACTTTCTCCTCCAATTCACCCAATCTAGCCAAGACACGGGGGAGGAGTTCTCCCTCTGTAAATGCAGGAGAGGGAGAAGGGGGGCGGAATTCTTCTTTGGAAACAGCATCAAAGGAGAATTCCTTAGCTCCTTGTTCCTGATTGAGCGATGGGGAAGGAGGTTTTTTTGTCACGAGGCTTTTTACAGAGCGTACAAGTATACAGAGGGTCATGAAGAAGGTCATTAGAGCAGCCAGAACTCTAGCACGAAATCCTGTTTCTTTGGAAGAGTTTGGAGGTACAAGCAATCCTGCAGTAATGCCAGCCAAATCAAAACATTTCAAAAAATAACAAAAAAATCGATCATATGCTGCAAGGATACATGGCATGTAGCGAAAAAAAATACATGTTTCTATTACCCATCATTAAATCACAACAACAAAGGCATAGAGCTTAATGAAAAGCAACGACAAAAAGAAGAGAAGACCAACGAAGAAGAGGAGATAATATCCATATTTTACACTGTTAAAAATTTACAGTTACCAATTTAAAGGAGAGTAGAGGAATTGAATAAAAGGGTGGATTCACGATTATTACATGTAGCTCTCCTCACCCTTACATCCAGAATCCTCCATTGCCAGTGAAGAGGCTCATGATTACTACCATATTAGTGAATTATGCATGACCACCTAACTGGCCTCTTACCTTAACATCATGTGTCTATGGATCGTAGCCACGATAGTATACTGAGTATTTTGTTTTTCCTTGTGTCTTGCTTATAATGACTAATGAATAAACTTACCTATGACAGATGTATGTCATCAAATATGATTTTTGTTTTCTTTAAACAATAACACATCTGTTTACAAATGCCACGATACAAAAGATGGAACTTTTGTAATAATCTAGGCAACATAAAATATTCACTAACGTCACAAATGCTTGATATAATTATAATTAAGGATACAAAAGTCTGAGCAAAGAAATTCAATCCAGATGTCCAAGCACAGACCTTCAGAAATATGAGGATTTTGAGCAGGTGTCTGCTTCTTCCATACAGCATCCACAGCCTTGTCAACCATGGGTACATACTCATCGTATCCTGAAAAGTTGCTTCCATACATTGAATTTCCGTTTACCTTAGCCTGCTTGATATTGAAAAACAAGTAACCGTTAAAAATGACTAAAGTTGATGCAAAACCAAATTGACAATCATTTACAACCAGATACAATAAAAGGAAGAAAACAAGAGCTGATATATTTTCAGAGAAAAGAGACGATTTTGTTAGAACGGAAAATTGTTGTATCATTCATAAGAAACAAGTATAGACTCCAAAGACCACGAAGCTTCAATTGTATATATCCAAACTATTCCATGCTATGAATTACAAGCAGTCATAACTTGTATAGGAGAGATGCATGATGCTTACTTCTTCGCGAACAGGAGTGAGCCGAAGCTGAGCACAACTCCAAATAGCTTTTGGTGACCCAATATCTTCAGCTTCAGATCCAGATTCTGCTGTAGAAGTATCACTTCCTTTAACCTGTTCATCAGAAAAAGTTAGCAGTTAGCACTTTATTCAGGTGCACCACCATGACACACCATAACAAAGTTTCACATACCATGGCATAGTGAGGCTTTGCATAGACCACTTTTCCCTCACTATTGACAATTTTAACTACCTGCCTTGCACGCTGTGTTTTTCCATTGACAACCATCTGCAGAAGATAAAAAATAAAAATCAACAAAAACAAAGGCTCAGGTACTACACTACAACTAATAAATCTCATGTATATTATTTCATGTTGGTACCAAGTTTGGGGTGGGCAAGGGGGAGAAAGAGGAGATAAAAAAAATTGCTCAAGAGAACAGAACCTTCATTATGTCTGGATTCTTCCAGGGTCCTTTATCAGAGTGAAGGCAGCCCCCTGAATCAGCACAGGTGCAAGTACCACCTAAAAATTCAGGTAACTCACTGCAAAACGCAAGAGCTCAGCGAATTCAACTGAAAAGTAATTATAGACAAAAGTGCAAGATAAAAGATGCATCCTCTAATGGATATGAAGCTCTTAATTTACCTGGCATCTATCACTTCAAGCAACTTGCTCTGGTACTTGTTTCCAAGCACCTATCGAAACAAGTAGGATCAAAAGATACACTAGCTAGAGTAAGAGACTGTCACAGAACAATCCTAAAGAAAAATATCTTTAGGCTTACATGAATTTTAGATGTTGTCTTAGGGTCTACAAAAGATTTTACAGTACTCCACAACATCCTGAATCCAGGACCAGCATTGATGATAAACATCTGATTGAGAGTCTGCAGTAATTCCACAACAAAACTTTCTTCATAACATTCAAAAAAATATCATGGTATAGTATAATTTAAGGGAACAAGCAGATTATTTACTTCAGGATAATTATCACCGTCAATCTTCTGGAGTCTTGTGACAAGTTCTCTAGCAGCTTTCGAAAAATTCTTCAAACCCTAAATTGAGAGCAAAAACACAGAGACATAAGCAGATATCAACAATATAGAACAAAATCTTTTGCCATTTATTTGGTTCATTGTATCTATACAAGATGTGTCGGTAAATGGAAGACAAATTGGACGACATAAAACTTACAACTCCTTGGACATCCAAAATTGTTGTGCTTGAATCAATATGCCTCTTTGCAGCGATCGTACAAGCTGGAAACTTTATTGCAAAGCTTCTCTCAAACTCCCTCACGTGATATTTCAAGTAACGATCCATTGTAGTGACTTGCATGAGTTTGTTGGGATCAACTTTCCCTAACCTCTCAATGTAGACTGGCCTTCCCTCCTTATCCACTCCATGATTTCCATGGGGATAATAGTTCAAAACTTCATTTAACTCTTCAAATTCAAACTCCTGACATAAACATCAACATATTAGAAGAACAAGCATCTGGATAATTAACAATCAACAAGATTAAATATTAGTCACCTCCAAAATAGTGTCAGTCCCAAAATCTTTTCTCCATTGAATCATATCAGCCCACATTTGCTTTGCTTTTTTGATGTCAAAATTTCTTGCCTTCAAAAATCTGCGTATATCAATTTAAGGGATTATAAAGCATTATACTTATACTCCTTTACATACAAATAAATAATGCTCCACCAACGAACACGTTCGCAAATCATATAGCCCTTATGAAATAGAATATCCCCTTTCAAGTACAACAATACACACATTGGCATTCTATTAGGTTTAGCATATCCATTGATAATATGAAGAATGAATTTTCATATCTCAGTTTTTGATTCACAATCTCACATTCTCTCAGAACACAACTAAATCCACAGTATGTCGAAGCTACGAGAAACCTCATATGACACAATGGGGGGCTTTATGCCCCTGCTAGTATCACATACCAAATTCATTATTAACATATCGGATGTGTAAAAGAAATTTCATATGTGAATATATCTGTATCAATTAAGAATATTTCCTCAAAAAAAAATTAAGAATATTTATTTAGACAAAAAACAATAATAACAATAAGAATAAGTGCAGAGAATAGCATCAAAAGTAAATTTTGATGATTTTTTGCATTTACGCCCTACCATCAAATAATTTTTATCAGTCTTCCTAACTTGAGCACAAGAGTTTGTCTCGATCATTTAGTAAATAGTAACCAGTAACCTCTGCAGCTAAGAAGCTAAAAGAAACCATCTTTCACCGGAAATAGGATATTAAGTCAAATGGACGTTCAATGATATAAACAAAATCACTATACCCAAAAACTCAAGAAGCAAAGAAGTAAAAGTAAGTACTACCTAAGCATCATATGATAATCATCAAATTTTTCTTGCAATAACTCATCCAAAAGCAAGGCCTGGCGGAATTCATCAACAGCTTGTAGCTCTCCCGCATCTCGAATGTCTTCAATAGAGACAGAGCTGACTCTGCCATCACTCTTTCTTCTGCTGCTTTTCTTCTTAAGGGAGTGTTTGAATTTCGAAGACGCATTCAAGGCTTTCTTTTTCAGCAAACCCATTCTTGTCCTCCTTTCATCCTCTGAATTCTCAAAATCAGACTTCCGTTCTCGCCTCTCCGCTCGCCTCTCATTTCGCCTCTCATCTCGCCTCTCATCGCTACCTGATGATCCTTCAAAACCTGTCATAATGCAAAACATAAATGAAGAAATGAAGAAAGTGAGAACACCGTACAAATTGTACAAAGAAACAGCCAAGACAAGGGAACAAAGATTGATATTACCCGGAAAATAGCTATCATAATTCACATCGAAGTATTCTCTTTTCAGGAAAACTTCTTTCAGGACACTCATAAGATAATTCAACAACAAAAAAATCAGTTCCTAAAAGTAAAGCATGACAAACGTCAAAAAGGACGAATCTCTTTCAGGCAAATTCTTTCAGGATATTCATAAGATAATTCAACAACAAAAAAAATCAATTCCCAAAACTAAGCTAGACAGCATAACCGGTTAAAAAGGACGAGCGTCTGAAAAGAACAGTAAAGCTAAGTAAGAGCAAAACCCAAAATTTAACAGTGTTAGGTTAAAGAGAAATGCCGCTCAAACTGACAGTAGAATTCGGAGAAAGAAATAGCAAAAAATCAAAAACTTACAAGGCCTAGCAAATCGATCCAGAGGTCCCGACATGGCAGACGGAAAATGCAGTCACTAGAAAGATAAGAGCTACGCAAACCGGTGCAACTGAATTTTCTCGGCGATCAGATTTTCTATATCATCAGAAAGAAAACAGTAATGAATTAAAAAGAAACAGATAACAAAAACATTTTTAAAACAACAGTTGAAAATTCAGCTAAGAAGAGTTCAACTTTGAGTAGTAGATGAAAATACTCCACCTAGAAGGTGTCGGCGCATGCGAAAAATACCAAATGATTATCCAACGGCCATAAATACGCTGAATTACTCAGGTGACAAAACGAAAATATCGGTGAAACGCCGGATTGATTGACGGCGATCAGAAAGCAATTAGATGAAGCTGGTGGGAGAAAGAACCTAAAACAACGGCGATAAAAAAGCGGGGAAGTCAGATCTGCGAGCTGTAAATTTGGTGTACGGTTACGATTTGCCGAGGGGTACGGTGACGACAAATGGTAGTATTTGCTCCCTTATCAAATACCTTTTGGAAAATAAAATGTTTTTTTTTATAAATAAAATGTTAAATACCGATCTACCCATCCCCTATCCAACTTTTAAACAAAGAATTATTTCAATTTCTCTATTAAGCTATGAATCGATAAAGGACATAAATGACAATTGCATTACATGATATCAAGAAATATCATAGTCTTATAATCTGCCGGCTCAAGTATGATATTATATCATGACATATGTATGTTAATATTAGGCCGGGCGGGTAGTAGTTGACACGTTTTGCCGTAGTGTGATGTTGACGTTTTCATTTTGTATAAAATACAAATAAGTATTTTATTTGTTTTGTTTCTATTGACTATTGAGATGAGATCATGTAAGGGCCTGTTTGTTTACACCACTTAACATTTATTCTTAAAAGAATAAGTGATTATTAAAATAAGTGTTGTTTGATAATACTTTTTAACACCTCTTAATTAATTAAGATCTTCTGAATTTCCTTTGAAAAATTATGGAAAATTTTAAGTGGTTGAGGAACTACTTAATCGCCGAATTTTTTCAATAAATCTACGTTAGGTAGAAGCAGACACCCCACACCCATACCTACCTCACAACTACACCCCACCCTCACCCTACCCCCAACCCCACTCCCATCCACCCCACCCATACCCCCACCCACCCCACACCCCCACACCCACACAACTCATACCCCCACACACATACACACCCGCCCACACCCTCACCCACCCATACCCACCCCCACACCCCACACCCTCATACCCACCTACACCTTCACACCCCCACTCCAACACCCCCACTCCCACCCTCCCTACACCCACACCCACCACACACCACACCACACCCACCACCCACACCCACACCCACACCCACCCCTACACCCCCACAACCCCCACACCCACACCCACCCGACACCCACCCGCACACACACACACACCCGACACCCACCCACACCCACACCCCACCCTACACCCACCTACACCCCCATTACCCCACACCAACACCCCCCCCCACCCACCCTACACCCACCCTTCACACACCTATACCCACATACACACTCACGAAACAAATTCTAATATCAGATATAATAAGTGTTACCAAACAGTCTAATCAATTTCAACACTTAAAATATTCAGTTACTTAATTTATTCAGAATTAAGACTTCAGATTTCAGACTTCAGATTTCAGTCTTCAGTTTTAACAAACGGCCCCTAATTCTTTAAGGTATCATGTTTTTTGATTCATTCTTTTGTTATTGTAGGCACCACAAGTAAAATATTTCATGTCACTGGTTTTCCTATCAACGTTATTGATATTGATGTTTATCGTATATATGATGAAGTGTCTATGTTATCAATGTTGTCCCCTATTATCGATCGTGTATGGTGATAATTATTATAGAATAATGGCTATTAACGTTTTTTAGGGTAAGAATGTCAATAACAATGCCGGCATTTTTCCATTAGTGGTGCTCGAAACAATATGGAAGTGTCGATAGAACCACGATATTTTGGGATTGCAGGTTCGTAACGGAATGGAAAGAAACTATTGTAATTATATAATGCAATGGACTGGAAGGGTGATGGACATGCATGATGATGAGTGTGGCGGCGATGGTGGGGCAGCGGATGATGTGAGGTGTGCGGTGGTGGTGGTGGTGGCGGTGATTGTGGTGACACATGTGGTATGGTGTGCTGTGATGGGTGAAATGGGTGGTGGTGGTCGAGTGAAAATCGATGGTGATCGAAATGGTTGTGAGAGAGGATAGTGTCAAGGGTTGGTGATGAGATAGGTTATATGTGAGGATGGTGAAGATGGTGGTGATGTGATTAGTGGCAGGGGTAGTGGTGAAATGGATGGTGGTGTGAAGTGGTGCTGGGGAGGGAGGGGGGCAGATGGTTGTGGGTTGGGTTATGATGTGGGATGGTGGTGAGTTGTGATGAGGGTGGGTCGGGGTATGCGGCATCGGTGGTGGATTTCCTGTTGAAAGTAACGCCCGAAAGACAATTTATGTAATTGTTTTTAGAATTAATAAATGACTGATTTATTCTCATCTTATTATTTGCTTCGTGCTTATATGTAATACACTGCTGAAAACTCCAAGTCGTATCATATGTAGCCATATAACTTAGTATGTGTCACACATGATGATTAAGTTTATGGTGATACACTTGAAATATTAGTCCGTGGTGAACTTAATCAAAGTATGGGGTCTATTGATTAAACCACCATTAATACGCCCAGAACACTTTATGGTGTGCCCGTCTTATCCAGACCGTCGACATTGGTTGTCTAAGTGGGGCATTTATATATGATACGAGTCATATAGGACTGGACCGATTTAATCTGTATTTCTCATATAATTCCGTGATTGAGAAATCTTATTGAATCACAAGATGATCATATATGGATTAACCTTAATCCTGAAGTGATTACAGACTCCTACTTGTTTCAGGATAGGATTTGATGTGTTCGTTAAGGATCGCTAAGAGGCGCGGTCCGAATAACTTTCACGTTGGCACTATTCTGTAATGAGTGAGAAGTGTGTGTCTCACAGTTATGGAATTCATTCCTTCCTGCGGGAAGTAGAAAGACAATCCCCTTATTTGTTGATCCTAGAAACTGATCAATCCCGGGAGTTCGTATTGGTTATGAACTAATTGATCACTAGTGGGTTAATGGTAATAAGGATAAGATGTATTGAAGAATGTTTACGGAAATAATCCTACTTCATTACGGATAGTCTATGGAGGGTTAGTTTATATGTAATTATTATATCAATGGACACTTATCGACTCGACTTGACGTTTTGAGAATAAGTTATATCTATAATGGATAGAGTTCAGTTTCGGATTTATGGTGGCGTAATTCCGGAATTAATAAGTTGAGTAGAAATATTCTGTTCGGTGAATATTTTATTCAATTTATTGTAGCTACTGGTTATAGGTCTATGGTCCCCAGGTTGGCTCCTAACACGCGAGTGTTTTCTCGTTTTATGGAACCTCGAGAATAAATTAAATAGTTGGTCTATTTAATGAATATGCAATATTGCTTATTTGGTAATAATATGTGAAATAGAAAAGACATTTTCTATTAAATAAATGTTGAAGTTGGCGCTATTAATGTTGATAAAATTAGGAAAAGAAATTTTTCTAGATTATGTCACATGTGTAACTAATTAATTATCTATTTGTTGGATAATTAATGAAAAAATAAAGAGATTGATTATTTTGGAAATTATCTCTTATTTTGTAGCAAAAATATATTTTCCTTATGAGAATAGGTTTTTGTGGTGTGAAAATGATAACTCTCTTGACTAGTTATTTTCCTATAAAAAGAGAGTTCATCCCAACACAATACACAATTAATTTATGGCGCCACTTTTATAAAATAGAAGAGAAAAATTAGTTTCTCATTCTAGTCATTAAGAGAAGAAAAACCTAGAGTTTTTTCTTGTGCATATTCGAGGAGGTTCTACGGCAAGGATCGACGTCCACCAATCGTCGCTAGGAGATACAATCCGGAAGATTGTGGCTTCTCCCTTTTGTCGAATTTCTCATCTCTTTCCGTTGAGATAAATCTATTAACCTTCTCGTAGGATTAATTAGTTATGTCTCATATCGTAATTCGCATAAGCTTCCGTTGTGCAAAGATCGAGTATCTCGATCGGTGCTATTACTTCTAGCATTTCCATGGGTGGACAGGTGGCATGGGAGGTGGCAGGAGGGTGGTGGGGTGGACGACTATGTTATGTTTTACATTTCATTCCATTCACGGACTGAGGCAAAGGGTGGCTTGGGTGGGCGCAGCCCACCCAATTTTTATTTTCGGTACACAAAAAACCTTATATAATTCAGTCCAAAACAGTTAGTTGTCTTAATTCAGCCCACCCGATCATACAAATATAGCCAATTAGCCCACCCGATCACCAAATCCTGGTTCTGTCCCTGATTCCATTCAACCATTTCACCCATTTTTTGTTGGAATGGAAATGGTAAAAAATCATTCCATCACATCCAATAAGCCAAATGATGGAATAGAATTAATAAAGCATTACATTTCATTCAATTTCAGCAATCCAAATGCACCATAACAACACGAATTTGCATCAATCAAGTTTGAGATCAAATTTTCATTCAATTCTACTGTGTTGATGGCTGTGATTTGTCCAATTCACTCCTACATACATATGTAACAATAATACTTGACACATGTGAGGATTTAGTTTATGATGATATACTTAGAACATGTTAGTCCGTGGTGGACTTAATTAAAGTATAAGGTCTATCTAATGGATTAAACCACCAACAATATGCTAAAAAACACTTCAAGTGTGATCGTTTTACGCGGACCGTCGATATTGGATATGAATGGGGCTTTTATATATGACATAATCATATAGAACTATGACCGATTTAATCCTAAGATGATTACAGACTATTTCTTGTTTCAATATAGGAATTGATGTGTTAGTTAATTAAGGATTACAAAGTGAAGTAATCTGAATCAATTTCATGTTGGCTCTATTTGAGAATAAGTAGCTAAGAATGCATTTCACATATATAGAATATATTCCTCTTTGCGAGCAGTAGAAAGACGATTCACTTTTTTTTGTTAATGCAATAAAATGATCGATCGGATGAGTTTATATTACTTATATATGTACTGATTGATCACTAGTGGTTAATGGAATTTAGGATAAAATGTAATGAAAAAAGTTCACGAAAACTTATCTTTGTTCATTTACGGATTGGCCGGCTTGGAGGATTAGTTTGTATATAATGATTAATTTGTAAGTAAATATCTATAACCATTAGAGCTCAATTTCCGATTTATGATGACGTGATTACAAAATTAATTGTTTTAATAAAAATAATTTGTTCGATAATTATTTTATTCGATTTATTAGAGTTACATGTTATAGGTCGATGATCCCTATGTTGACTCCCATCATGCAAGTGAAAACTCGTTCTCCTAGTTTCATTTTAGTAAAAAATTGATATTTTTAATGTAATATGCGAAATTAATTTTCTATTTATACGGTGAAAGGCGCATGTAGTACTTAAGAGATAGAAATTTTGATTTTTCTAATAAATAAATAAAAGGTAAAAATCAGATTTCATTTCTTCTAAGGCAAATAATTTGATTTTAAGAATCTTTTTTATTGTCTTCACACCGAAATTTGGCCGACTGTTTAAATTATAAAATGACAGTTTTTCCAACCTCAATTGACACAATTTTTATGCGCCACCTAGAAGAGGAGAAGAAAGAAAACAATCAAGGATTGGATTCGATGTCCACGGAACGTCCCGATAGATATAATTCGGAAGACGGACGAGTCTTATACGGTTCAAATTCAAGGGAAAGCATATGTAACTTTCTTGTAAATTAATACTAGATTTAATGCATTAATTAAATGCTATTGTTTAATTCCGTTGCACATATTCGATATCGAATGATTTAATTTTGATTCCGGAAATCATGTCGGATTGAATGATGTAAGAAGGAAAATAAGAACTAATATTTGAGTGTAAAATGATTAACAAGTCATACAATTTAATAGAAAAATACCTACTCTCCCCGGGGTTGCCTTCCGGCGTCTTTCCGCTTTCTGTACCTACTCTCACCGGCACATCCAATTTGCAACCACCAGATTCTAGTGAGGAAGGAGACCTTCTTCTCCGCAGCAACAACAGACTCAAACGAAGAGCCAAGGAAGAGCCTCTCCCACCGACGAATGCAGACTCGTTGTGGACCAAACGAGGAGGGGTCGAGCTTCTCCGTGATTCAGATGCTACGCCGGAACTCTATACTGGCGACGACGAAACTGATGAAGATATACTTGAATTTGCCCAATACTACCAGCAACTATCATCCGGCAAAACCCCGTCTACCATGACTGGAGTTAGGAGGGTTGACATTCCGCTTGACACCCTCAAAAAGCTGTTGCGCCCCTGGAGAGGAGCGTTAATCATCAAGGTACTTGGCTGCAATGGCAGTTTCCGACTACTCCAAGCACGACTAACAGACATGTGGGCGAAGGGGAAACACATTGAAATCACCGATCTAGAAGACGGCTTCTATATTGTCAGTTTTGTGGCCAAAGAGGATTACGAATACGTACTCAAGAATGGTCCTTGGTTGATCCAGAACCATTACGTTACAATCTCGAAGTGGAAGCCCTCCTTTCATCCCTCAAATGATCACATTCAGTTCACCATGAGCTGGGTAAGAATTCTACGTGTGCCAATTGAATATTTTGAGGAAGACACCCTCATACAGGTTGGTAATTGCATCGGTGCTGCTCAAAAAGTGGATCTTACTTCCCTACGTAACCAGCGAGGTAAATATGCAAGAGTTTGTCTTGAGATTGAACTGAACAAACCTATGCCCATTGCAGTGATTTTGAATGAAGAGGTCTATAAAATAGAATACGAAGGCCTTCATATGGTTTGTTTTGGTTGCGGTATCTATGACCACAAGACGGAGGATTGCCCTAAAAAAGTGCAGGAGATGGACACCTCCACTACTAGGCCCCCAGAACCTGCAAATGCTCCCACAGAATCTACCCCTTTTGGGCCTTGGATGCTAGTACCCATTCGTAGGATGAGGCAACCAGCCCAAAAACCGAGCCAAAATAGGCAAAATCTGCAAATGAAATAGGTAAGAAATGAGAGGACAGCACCGAGAATGCCCAGGTTCAGGCAAACGCCCCAATTTATAATGCAGCTCCCTCAAATGGTTCTCGATTCTCGGTTCTTTTGGGTGAGACAGAGGAGGTTACATCTGAGGTTCCATTAAACAATTTGCAACAAAAATTCTATAATATTCCTTAATTCAATAGCAGACCAACAATACGACAGACATCTTGGGCTGAACGATCGACAAGCTCTCGTGGCGGAGGTAGATGTGGTTTTACCACGCAAGCAAACCGAGTTAGAGCCGAGTCTCCCCTAAATTCATGGTAAGCAACCTGCTACATTTAACACAAGCTACTTTTTCTCTAGTAACTTACAATTTCCCCCTATGAGAACCGGACCCCTCACCGATATCACAAATAGAAGAGGCGGTTCGACGAGTTCTGTTGGCGGTGTCCTTGAAGTGATTCAGGAAACCATGGCTATTGACACAAGAATTTCAGAAGAAAGTGCTAAAAATCTGGACCAACTTTATGTGAAGTCCAATCCTCTGGATACCATGTTGTCTCGCATTGAACATGTCTCTGTAAATTCAACAATAGATTTAGAGTACCTAAATAGCGGAAGAAATCACCAGGATCGTTTCCCTACATCCATTGTTACTCGACTGCGTCTCTGTTGTTGCCGTCTTGATGAGAGGATTCCAACATCTCTCTCCTTGCCTACAACCGTTATGTGTTGGTTTATTTCGTATGCTTTATGATAGAGTAAAGCATTGCTTTTATAGGCGGAGAGAGGGCCAAAATCCGAGTGATCTAGGTTTTAGCTTTAATCTCGGCCGTCCATCAAAGCCGAGTTTTAATCGGATTAAAACTCCTTTTAAATAACCAATTATATATTATTAGCATATTTCCTAGGAAAAACTAATTTCCTATAAAACCACTATTACGGGGAAGAAAATTACTCGGGCTCAATAAAAGCCACGACATAATTTTCTTACATTCTCCCACTTGGTCGATTGGAACATTCATCAGTGTTTTCCTTGTAAGGATCATAAGACGCGCGTTATATGCTAAACATTTTCTTTAGTCGGTTAGCACAAGTGTCATCATTAATCTAGATGTCAATGGGAGTCATAGCGGTTACACATCATTCTGCAACATGCTCCCTTCTATGTACCACAACATTGACAACCTTCTTAACATGACCATAAGCGGAGATTACATAAACGGTCCCATTATGTCTTTGCAAGAGACAATTTCTGTTTTAATATATCCATTCATAAGGTGTACACAATGGAAAACAAAAAACAATAATGATGTAGAAGAGTGACATTAAGAGCTCAACAAATGTAAAACATTAGTACAAAATAAATGGCAGAACACGATAATTAGGAGCTATCCTTAAGACCCATGCTTTTAGTGTCTCTCTGTTATGTCTTTGGGTAGTCCTTTCATAAATATATCTGCAACCATAAGGTTTGTCCTTATATGTTCAATGACAAACAAATATCTTCTAACATCTTGCTTCAGTAATTGATATTTAAGGTCCATGTGTTTTGGTCCCTTAGATATCATGTCATGCTTAGAGGATCCATGTCCCCTAGATTGCAGCCTCATAACATGCCACGTATTCTTCTTTCATGGTAGATGAGTAATTCAACTATGACTTCTGGCTTTTTCGTGATACGGCACCTCCGTTTAGAAGATACACATAGCCAAGAGTACAAAGTCTGTGTCAGTACATCCCCAAAATCCGAGTCTGAATTACCAGACACCTGTGGGCGTCCTGGTTTTCCGTATGTGTGCATCTAAGTCTTTGTTCCCTTAAGTATCTAGTACTTTCTTAGCAGCTTTCCAATGAGACATTCTTGAGTTGCTTTGAAATGTACCCAGCATGCCAACAACATGACTATTGTCAGGTCTTGTACAAACCTGTGCATACTGTAAACTCTCTGCAAGAGAAGCATAAGGATATTTTTCCATTTCTTTACGTTCCAACTCATTCTACGGAACAATACTGTAAGAACATGTCATCATGCCAAATCTTTCCAGAACTTTATCAATATAGGCTTTTTGAGACAATCCTAAATATTAGGTGCCCTATCACGGAATATTTCTATCCCTAACACATTGGAAGCCTCGCCTAAATCTTTCATTTCAAAGTTCTTGAAGAGATAGGCCTTGGTTTCATGTAATAAACCAAGATCAGTGCTGGCCAATAATATATCATCAACGTACATAATCAAAAACATGAACTTACTCCCACCGATCTTGAGGCATATGCAAGGGTCAATTGTGTTCTCATTGAACCGAAAACAGTAATGGTTTCATGAAACTTTAAGTACCGTTACCTCGAAGCTTATTTCAGTCCATATATTGATTTCTTAAGCTTGCAGGCCATGTCTTCCTGACTTTCAATAATTATAGGTTGACGCATGTAGACTTCTTCTTTCAAGTCTCCATTCAGAAAGGCTATTTTCACATCCATGTGGTGTAACTCTAGATCATAATGAGCTACTAGTGCCATGATAATTCTAAAGGAGACTTTCATTGACATAAGGGAAATGTCTCTTTATAATCAATGTCTTCTTTCTGATTGAAACCTTTGGCAACAAGTCGGGTTTCGTCTTGAAGACCCATTTATAGCCTACTGGTTTGTGTCCCGAAGGTAATTGAACGAATTCTCATACTTGATTTTCATCCATAGATTTTTTTTTTGCTTAAAGCCCCCGGTGTCCGGAACCCACTGGTCCGACTAATCCGGAGTCAGTCATTGTTGTGCCTGCAGAGTCTGACTCTTACTCAGGGGTTGAGACTTGGCCAAGAGCTCTTTAAACATTGGCGCCACTAAGGAGAATCGAACCTGCGACCTCCCGGGCATTCTCAAGCCACTCACTAGAATTAACTTCCTTAACGATTTGTGAAAACGAAACCGGATCTTTACTCGTCCCTTGTTCATATTCTACTTAATTGATAAAGCATAAAATCATCAGGAATAGCATATCTCCTTTGTATTTGAGATCTTCTTAATGCTGGTTCTTGTGGTGCTTCATTACTATTTTCATTGGCGATGATCTTATCATGGAGTTGTTGATCATTTATTGGATTTTCTTCATTGTTCGACGGTTCAACAATAGAGAGAATCCCAATACTTTTTGGAATAGGGTTAAAAGGGACGTGTACCTTATTTCCTTTATGATCACATCACGAATTTTACCACTCCCACTGATTTCGCCATTTTTGTAGAATATAGCATTATCGGTTTCAACAATTCTCGTGTATAGTTAGGACAATAAAACCTATATCGTTTGGATTTTTCTGGGTAACATTGAAGTAACCACTAACTGTTCTAAATCCAATTTCTTTACTTGTGAATTGTAAATTCTAGCCTCAGCTGGACATCCTCATATTTGAAGATGCTTCAAATTAGGTTTCCACCATTCCCACGGTTCAAAAGGTGTCTTGGGAACTGCCTTACTTGGAATCCTATTTGAAATGTAAACAGCTGTGCGTAAAGCATCCATCCACAATGATATAGGCATCAACATGACTCATCTTGGATCTAACCATTTCCATATATGTATGATTCTGCCTTTCTGCTACACCATTCCGTCATGGAGATCCATGCGTTGTGTAATGAGCAATAATTCCATCTTTTGGAGAATTTTTGCAAAAGGTCCAGGATGTTGTCCTGTTTCGTCACACCTTCCATAAAATTCACCACCTCTATCCAACGTTATGATTTTCACCTTTCTATCTTGTTGCCTCTCGACTTCAGCTATGAACATTTGTAAAGTGTCCACAGATTGAGATTTGTCATGCAACAAGTATAGATAACAATAATGTGAATAATCATCGATAAGGGTGATAAAATTCTTTTCTCCTTCAAAGTTGGGAGCATCAAAGGTCCACAAATGTATGTATGTATTATTTCAAGAAGATGGGTACTTCTTGTGGCTATATTGAGATACAAAATATTTAATGAGGATAAGTTAAACAACACTTGAATAAGAGTAGAGTATACACAAGAAAATAAGGTGCTCATGTGGGTAGTCACCATAAATTCTACACATAATGTCGTGATACTCACACGTAATTGAGAGATATTTTTGTAAAGAAGACAAACAAGGTATCTGTGGATATCCTTGACCTTCACATTATACACTCCATAAATCCTTTTGTTATGATGGAAAGATAAGTTTCAACAACAGGAGTATCAGGGTAAATTTTATAGAAGGGCTACACTTTAAAGGCTAACAACAGAACACAATATAGAAGTTGCTAATACCAACTAACTAGTGTCAAAACCAATTTATTTCTTATTTTGACATATCCTTTAATTTGAACCATTTGTCAATTCAACTGAATATCAACTAACTAGTGTCAATTCACTGCTCATAATGTGATTGGAACATTTATGCATCTTCATGTCAGGCTGCTGTGGCTATACCCAACATTTGACACCATTGACATTCAAGTGTTGACAATCATACATAAGTCAACTAAACCTTATGTTGACATAACTATGTGCAATGTAATACTCAAATATGGTTCAAGTATAAATGTATATTGCCTTTCTTAAATTTACAAAATAAACGTGTCACGATCTAATTACTAAACATAATGTGAATAGTCTTTATATGTCAAGAATTTGAGCTGCTGTGCCAATACTCTAAACTTGACACAATAATAAGACATATTTCTAATATTTGCGAAATTCAATATTTTAAAGGCCAAAACTTTATGATATGTCAAAACATTTATATGAACCAAATATCAACAAAAATCTATAATTTGCACTTTAATGATATTTAGTCACTTTATCAAAATGCGACTTTGTTGCTTCGAATGTCATAACTTTAATCATTAACAATAATAAATGATTAAGCACACAATATGTGACAACTAATATTCAAAATAATAGTCCTTCAAATTCATCATAATAATATTTTCACACTAATTAAGTACACAAATCGAAAGTAAAAGCAGGAATGAACTGCTATTATAAAAGGATCAATATCATTAGTCACATCTTATTTATCATTTAATGTGCTAAATCATCATTTATTTAAAGAGGGAATAATATGGTATTCATTTAGCTTTTCAGTGTAGCCACATAAGTTCAAGTGGTTGGCAAAGGGGTACTCTTAATTTGTTCAAAACTCTAGCTAATAATATGGATTCTGAGATTTGATTGATGTATAAAAAATTTATCTTGATGCTCCGATACCACATGTAAATTAAACAATAGATTCAGAGTACCTGAATAGCTGAAGAAATCACCAGGATCGTTCCCTACATCCATTGTTACTCGACTACGTCTCTGTTGTTGCCGTCTTGATGAGAGGATTCCGACATCTCTCTCCTTGCCTACAACCGTTATGTGTTGGTTTATTTCGTATGCTTTATGATGGAGTAAAGAATTGCTTTTATAGGCGGAGAGAGGGCCGAAATCCGAGTGATCTAGGTTTTAGCTTTAATCTCGGCCGTCCATCAAAGCCGAGTTTTAATTGGATTAAAACTCCTTTTAAATAACCAATTATATATTATTAGCATATATATTTCCTAGGAAAAACTAATTTCCTATAAGACCACTATTACGGGGAAGGAAATTACTCAGGCTCAATAAAAGCCACGACATAATTTTCTTACAATTTCAATGCAGGGAGTAAATCCGCAAGATTCAATTGCCCGTGGGCAAGTCTCCAGTACCGGTGCAGACTTCTCTCAATAAAGGTCTTATCTTGGAACTGTAGTGGTGCTAGCTCCTCTGAATTTTTTAGACATTTAAAATCGCTGATTGCAAAGTGGAGACATTCTTTTTCTTATGGAAACTAAAACTCCGAGTACAAAAGTGGATCGTATCCTGCGACGTTTTTACTTCACTCACTTAACTGCGGTGGAAGCTAGAGGTTTTAATGGGGGCCTTTGGGTCTTCTGGGACATTTCTACTATTGACTTGTGATTTCTATTTGCAACAGATCAATGCATCGTCATGGCCACGACAAGAGGTAATATTGTGGATTTTATCACTATTTTTACGTATGCCTCCCCCACACATACAGTCCATGAAGATCATTGAGAGCTTATTGACTACATTTCGGGCTTTATTGCCATCCCTATGTGTATTATTGGCGATCTAAATCAAGTAATCCATCCAATCGATAAAAGAGGAGGAAGACCTGTTATGGGAATGGCTGTAAATGGACTCCGGGACCTTATTGAAAATGCGAACCTAATGGAATTACCTTTTCATGGCCTCGCTACACCTGGTCTAGCTCGCCTCATAGCTCGCATGGGATTGAACAACGTCTAGATCAGGTTTATGTAATGATAAATTATGGCGCCACTTCCCGAGCTCAAATGTCTACCATCTTCCTTGTGTGCACTCCGACCACTGTCCGATTCTCCTCGACCTTGAGCCCTCTCACAACAACACCACGGCTGAAAAACTTTTCCGTTTTCAAGCATGTTGGATGCAACATTCGGCTTTCCATGATTTTCTGCTTGCAAATTGGTCCGTCCTTAATAATGATTTCCAGGGCGTGTTGGACTCTCTGGCATTAAGGTTGAATGATTGGAGCAGACATGTGTTCGGCAACATTTTCTTCCAAAAAAAGAAATGCTTAAAAAGGCTTGCGGGCATACAGCTCTTACTCACAAATGCACCTTCCAGCTTCCTGACGAAACTGAACTCGGAGCTTATGAAGGAATATAATGATATCTTGGCCCAAGAAGAGATATGCTGGTACCAGAAATCGTGCTTGGATTGGATTAAAGACGGTGAACGTAATACCAGACAACCAAACATCGAAAAGGTAAAAACATTGTCCATTGCCTAAAAGATGACTCTGGCATGTGGATTACGGATCGAGAAGCTTTACATACCATGGTTCGCCAGTTTTATGTTACTCTCTACTCTGATGAGCCTACTCTCCCTTTTCCGGATGGCATTTTTTCTCCTTCCATAACGCATGCGGACAGACGGATTTGAATCGACCGGTTAGTACAGGGGAAATCCGAGCAGCTGTTTTCCAGATAAGGGCCTATATATCCCCCGGACCAGATGGATTCTCTCCGATTATTTATCATCATAATTAGGACTTGATCGGCCCCTACCTCTCAGATTGGATTATTAAGGCTTTTCATGAAAAACACTTTCCTGTGAGCATGAACCGGACTTTTATTGCTCCGATTCCAAAGGTAAACCCACCAAAATCGGTCTCCAATTACGGCCCATAGCTCTTGCCAACGTCACTGTCAAAACTATTACAAAGATCATTGCCAACCGCCTACGTTTGATTATTGGCAAAATCATTGACAATAGCCAGAATGCTTTTATACCTGGCAGGCAAACTACGGACAACGTCATCATTGCGCAAGAGGTTTTGCAGAAGAGGAAAACCGGACACAAAGGGCTTATGGTTATAAAGGTCGACTTAGACAAGGCTTGAGGCTAAGGCCATCTAGTAGACTCCAAGCTACGACGATCGACTATCGAGCAGCGTAGGACGACCAGTCCGCACCAGCTAGCAGTGTAGGACGATGAGTTCCATGGTCGATTACCGCAGGTCGGAATATCGATATCGGGGACAGAGTCCGCACCAGCTGTCCAAGCCCATTAACAGCGATAGCTTGGGCAAGGGTTTAAGGCCCATTAAAGGGTAAATATGACAATAACATAAGTCGACTTAACCTTAGGGTTTAGGCAGGTATTGTCAATATAAATACCCCAATCCAGGAACTACGTAAGACTTGATTCCTGGAACCTAACAGGATACGTAGGCAATCTAAGATACAGTCTTAGACTCAGCCGCAAGTACAAAAACCCCCCACCGCACTTTTTTAGGCATTAGGGTTTTGTGTGTGTTCATCACTAGATCATATTAGGACCCGGATTATTCAAGGTGACATAATTTGTCATCGTCAACCACCAACACTGGCCTCTTTTTATTTCGACCACAGATACCTCGTTGTGGCTCCGGCGATGCTTAAGTACCAATATGTATAAGCACGACAACATCGAATTTTGAAGATTTCTCTACCGTGAACTTGTTCAAAGTATTTAGTATTGGAGGAACCAGATAGTACATGGAAACAACACCCAAAGGCCCCCGAAGACTGTCTTTATTTTTGAGGCAATTCGCAAAGCTCGAGATCTTAGAGTAGTTTGGATGTAATTTGTATTTTGACGTGTACTTTTACAATTTTTTCCACTAAGGTGTAATTTTTGTACAGTTTTATCTAATAAATTATCCGATTTCGACAAAATGATTGATACAATGGCTTTAAATTGTCCGCAAAGATAAGAGTAATGAACGTGGTTATTCACGAATATCCCAAGTCCAAAAATTCTAGAGTAGCTTAAGTATTTCTAGAAAATAAATTACTCCTTCGTTTAATTTTAATTGTCACATTTGATGTTATTTTTTGGATGAATCTGATATTTTTTAGCTTAAGGTTGTCATTTTCTGGATGAACCTGGTTTCCACATGTAACAGATAAAAAAACAGAGAGAATATAATTTAATGTTGATATTCTTTATTAATACTCCAACAAGTGCAATTTTCTTTTTCAAACGTAATATTTGTTTTTTTTTTTTGTTTTTGTTTTTTTTTTTTTTTTTTTTTTTTGTATTTCAACGGGATTTATAAAACCCTTTTAGTTACATATCCCTCCATCCAAATACGCATATTATAGCTTGTGGAATCTCGTTCATTGACTTTTATAATTAAGGGTAAATAGCCAAATAGTCCGTGAACTATTTAGCTATTACCATAATAGTCCACAAATTATTTTTAGTACCAAAAGAGTCTATTAACTTTAAATTTTTCTCATTACAAGTCCATATTCACCTTTTTTTAAGGGCATATGTGGAACTTTAAATGTTTATTAAATCTCCTCCATCTTTTTTATCACCGCCGGGACCTTGCACCACAACTACCAACTCCGTCTGAAAATCAGCCATTGTTAAGCCTGTCTACTCAACGAAAAAAATAATATAACACCAACATTTTTTTTATTTTTTTCTAATGCTCTTTCCGGCAACTTTTTCCTTCTGTTTCTCAAACTAAGATTAGCTTTGCACCGTAAAAGAAGTAAAAAAAATGTTCTACGACATCCGAAAGTTAAGAGAAATTATATTTAATATTTTTGTTGAGTTTTCCATTTACTTGATTTCTTCAACCTATTCTCTAATTCAACGCTACACCATATTTTTTTATCACCTGGAATTCATTTCAATAATTCAAATGAAAAGTTTAAGTAGAGTTAAAATAATCCATCTCCTGATTTGGATATGAAACCTCAACAGTAGTTCTTTTATCGACGATGGTGTGCAGCAATGAATACAATGACTGGTGGGGAGTGGTCGTGCGTTGCACGATTACTGCCCTCGAGTCAAGCTGTGATTTGTCAAAGTGCAGCGTGAGCGAATATTGCAGAGTAGATGCATTAGTGGTTATTGTATTAGTAGTTACATATATTGGATATTACACATAATTATATATATCGGTACTTATTTTTTTGCCTAGCAAAATCTGGTTCACATTCCCAGATTGTTTTGACCATACAAAATGATCTTCCTTATCCACAAGAAAGTGCAACACAACCTCAGGGAGATAAATCAACCTCCCCTTCCTCTCCCCCTTGTCATAGTAGGGGTTCAATTGAATCGTGAAATATTCAATGTTTCTTTGGTTTTCAAGGCTTTTTTAGAATGGTGGTTATGAACATGAATTCAAAGAGGGTAAGGACCCCAGAAATGTTAGGTTATGGGAAGTTGCAGATTTTCCTACTGTTTTAGCTTGTACTTGGAAGAAACAAACCGAAGGAAAAAAAATTCAGATCTTTATAATAACTATTTAACAAAAAAACTGAACAAATAGCTAAGAAACCAATCAAACCAATTAAGCATAACACAGCCAATGAGCAAACACCAAAATGGAGAATGAGTTCATGGCAGCCTATCCAACGGTTGTGCACCGGACGGTTCAAGGATTGGAGAAGGTTTATTCTTCCCCCATCCTAGTCAAAGCCAGCAGGGAGAGCATCACCCGTCCTAGATGTTCCAAAAGTGGGGGCATATCCAGATAACGTTGTGTTTGACCTCTTGTGGGAAAGAAATCATATGAAGATGGTGGCAGATGAGGCATTGAGTGACAAAGCAATGTACATGTCAAAGCAGTAGTTGTAGCCGGCTAAGCATCGTATATGGCACGACTAATCTTGAATAAAATGAATGAAACTGAAAGTTAACAATATGAAGATTGAACCTAGACACCTTGCAACAAAATGCAAATATGAGATGAACCTGTGCAAGTTCTGAAGCATTGTTTGAATATGCTGAATCTTGAACTTCTCATCCGTCAAGGTGTTCGAGTACATTTTGCGGTCAAACATTCCAACAAAACGAGTTACTAAAAATAATACTGCAGTGAAAAACGGGATAAATTTCTCTAGTTATCTTTCTTGCTAAAATAAATTAAAAATTACAGGAGTTCCAAAAAATCTACTAAAGAATACAAAGCACTACATGCCCAATTGCTTGTTTATCCAGTGCAGCAAGCGATCATCTGTCCACCCATCGTCAATTTCACGTAAGCCACTGTTTTCTTTCTGAGGATCCCAACCTCCAGACACAAATTTCGAAGGAGGACCCTAGAAGAGCATATGGTAATGTTCTACAGAGAACTTATTACGGAGATTGGTATTTATCTGTCCTGGAAAATAAGGAAGAGGAACAAACACGTATCAGTAGACTAAATCAGCGATATTGGTATTCACCTGTTCTGACAAACCAGAATAATTGCAAATCAAAACACTAAATTTTCATTAAATTTTGTGAACATATAAATTATCCAACCTCATTAACCATCAGGCACCACCGACAGCACTTATCGATCAGCAGAACATGTAACTATAATCATCCAAACCCAGTATACATGCTAAACATGTCCATTGTCCAACAAAACCATAAAACGAAAAGATGTGTTGTAACATTTTTATCAAAAGGATGGTTCCTGTTTATTATTTCTCAAATTGTATAAGCAAGATCACATGTGTTGAGAAACAAACAAATAATCACGAGCCTTTTTGGTGCAATAGGAAAAATCTCTATCCACAAATCAACAGCACACTCAATAATTACAATACTTTGTTGTATCATCATATGTCATTACTATACAGTAGGTACCTAGAAACAGTGAAGCGCCTAGAAACTAAAACATAATACCTATGAAGCACAATCCACTCCTATCATCAATATAATTCCAGGATGAACTGCATCTGCCCCGTTGAAAATGCCGAGCAACTCATTCGTAATGTGGTTGCAGAAAGTCAACTGAAATATGAGCAATGCACATCCTTCTTGTTTCAATTCACATCAACTATGTAAGTTAACATCTTCAAAGGTTTAGTTCTTTTGTTTAGTTGCAAGTTTTTGACCATGGATGGTATAAATTAGACTGAAGTAGCAGTACTACTGTATGTAGCAGGAACACTTTTGTGCATGAATGTTCCTGGAAGTATAATCCAGTGTGTTGTGTGGAAATGTGAATTATGTGTAACGTATATGTAATGAAGCCTGCAGTTTTCCAAGATTTCTTGGCAAACATATCACTCTCTGTCTAAAGTGGCCTATATGACACCCACCTTACCCTTATCTTTTTTTTAAAACCATTTTTATGCTTATAGTCAGGCAGAAGTTGCAGTAACAGACTTTGACCATTTCTTTCTTTTCTTATAATTAGTATGACAAGCAGAGGTAATAATTCAAAATCAAACCTAAACATTACCATTAAGCGAGAACTAAGATGATTACTGAACCACATTAACCCTGTTCTAACAATAGATTCAAAAACACACATGGAGGTAGAAAGAAAAATTTATGAAGCTATGAAGAATAAATATAAATTTATAGTGTACCAAGTGAAACCCTTTCTGCCAGCATACCACGAAAAACATAGATGTGTAGAACAAATAAAAATACAACAGAAGAGAAGGCAACAGAGATTACGGATCAGAGATTAGAGATCAAAGATGAGGGAAGAGGACCGGTCACAAATCAGCAAGCACATAATATCAGAAGACGGAGAAGAAGAAGAAACTGAATACATGTCAGGAAGAAGAAAACCTGGTTATTATTCAACAAGCAGCAGTGCGGGTCTGAAATCCACCGCTCTTCAGGTATGAAAAAGACGACAGACTGCCGATCTGTCAACGTAACACTACAAGAAAATCACGTTTTTACAACGTGCAATGCGCGTTGTAATTTATCTTTTACAACGTGCATTCGCGCGTCGTAAAACACCGCGTAGTAAAATTGAATTTATCTTACGACATGCATCCACGCGCGTCGTAAGTTACCTTTACAACGTGCATTGGCATGTCGTATATGTCTCGTTTATGGCATGTTTTGGCACGTTGTAATTAGTTCCCGCCAATTTATTTACAACGTGCAAATGTGCGTCGTAAGTTTTGACTTTACGACGTTTCGTGCACGTCGTAAATCGGTTCCCACCAATTGTAATAGACATTCACAACATGCTTTTGCACGTCGTAATTAGTTCCAGCTATTGTAATTACAATTTTACGACGTGTTGTGCATACACTGATTCCCACCAATTACATATCATAACACACCAAATTCGAAACGTCACATAAAATTTTCTATCAAGTTGCAAATTGATCATTAATCTAAACAAAATAATACTACATTACGAATTCTTCTTAGTAGTAATAATAATAATAAAAACCACTAGCTTCAAAAAGAAGTCTAGCAAAAGGGAGTTTTAAACATTGGAAGTCTAATCCAAAAGCTAATACAAATTACATTCAAAGCGTGCCCTTCCCATCTTTCAAAATGTAATCAGCAAAGCCACCGCATCCATCCATTGCAGCCACTAATGATGATCACACTGCCTAGAGAAAAATAAGAGGTCAAATTTGAACAAAATTGAGGTATAAACAAGCACAAAGTGAACTAAGTGAAGCACAAAAACCACCGGAAACATCATACATACATACAATACAAACAGTTGCATTCTAGACTGAAATTTTATCCATACGAATAAATCTGTATACAGTTCACGTTGAAGTAAAGTCCTATCACATAGATGAGTTTTCATTCTAGATTGAAATTTTATCCTCAATCCACAAATCCAGGTAACCCGTTATATTGTCACTCCACCAACATATGTACAGTACAAGATCACAGCTTTTTGTAATCCTATAATATAGTTAAGGTAACTACTACCACTCACAATCGATCAATTGTGAAGATTAAAGGTTGTAAAACCAATTTTATGGATTAAAATTCATAATGAAGATAGTAATATCAATTTAAAAACAACTTATAACATGATGAACTACATCAGAGTCAAGGCTCCAAAAATAAATGTAAACATATGCTAGGGACGTTGAGTACATATAAAACCCAACTCGTCAAACCACTTATAAAAGGACACATACAATCAAAGACATGTACAATCATCCGAAAATAGCATATTGGCTTTCGTTTCGCCCCATAATAAAATAGGATTCAAGACATTAATTTAGCCACTAGTACCAAGCATGATCGTGAGCGTGCGGTAGGCAACTAAATACCCAACAGAAGTTACAATGAGCAAAGCATTAGCCAATTTTCAAACCACACGGCCACATAATACTTCTATGACCCCTAACACTACATATTAAGGCTTTTACTTTTATCATAAATGGAATTATAATCATCTCAAACGGAATATCCATGGATACAGAGACACACACACATATAAGTTTGCTAATACACATCATGAAATAGCCAATGATAATAGATGTTCGCTAAATTGCATTCCAGTCCCATCCAACTAAAAGTTCAACCTAGTTGATAACAAGTACAAAGCAAGAAATACATTAGGAACAAACCACACAAAAAGGCGGGAAAGAAATACATTAGGAACAAACCACACTAGCGACAACTTAACTTCAGTCTTACACTAGAAATACAACTAGAAACAAACAAGGAAAAACAATTTCAACATTAAAACACAAAGAAATCACTTCGATGCACCCAACCATTTCTGGAACCCTACCATGTCACAACTCAACATCAACAACACATAAACAAGCAAAATTAATGTGAAATTTTTAGAATCAAATCAAGGACTTACCTTAAAGTAATTTAATGTACTCGAGGGCCAAGCCACCGTGCTTCCTTTGGGTTGCAGAGAGAGGGTATTGAATTCTTCGGTCTGTCGATACAAAGCAATGTCTTCAATCACTTCCCGAACCCATACCTTCCAAATACCAGTACCGAGACGAATACAATGTACTGTATCGTTTGGATCTTTAGACGCAAGGTCTCCAAAAGCAACAATCTTCTCCTCGGTACCATACCATCTCAACAAGAGCAAATGTTGCGTTTGCGGAGTTTTTTTATTAACATTTTCAACTAATTTTGTTTGATCTTCACCTTTCGAGATTTTAACTTGTTTGGAAGAAGTTGAAACACATGGTACTTCTTTTCTCTTCTGAGGTACTATTGTGTCATCCATGGAGTTGTCAATGTGAACGGGCGGAATCGCAATGCTGCCGTTTCCCTATTTATTAGGACAAACAAAAAATTAAAACTCACTAAAATATCAAAGTACATCATTTCAATAAACAAAATAAGATTAACACAAGGTTAAATACTCACACTACTATGAGCTCCATTGCTATGTTGAGAGAAAGCAGCATTAAATTCATGCATATGTGACCAAAAACCATCTTAGGTTCATGCCATTTCATATTTACACACTTGAAACATGGGCATCTCATGGTAGGTGGATTTCCTAAACTAGAGGAAAGATTATCAACATATCGTTGAGCTCCATCACGATATGTTTTTGTGTCCCTATATCATTTGCAAAGTTGTTAGCAATGCCTATGAAACTACACTTGAACTACATGCTAAAGGTGTTGCATATAACCTGGGGTAGTATATCCATTCTGTATCCATCTTTACGTGCTTTATGCCTTCACAAAAGATGTGTTCCCAATGCGCAAAATATAAACAGAGTTCATGAGATAGAAAAAAAGAGATGACAGGGGTCATGTGTGCAAACAAAATTCAGAAAAAAGAAAAGAGGATATGATGTTACCCCTACCTCTTTTTGTTATTGAATTTAAAAGTTCGTCATCCTCATCCAGTTGGAGCACTGTAAATCTGCTGCAGTCGTCAATGCTCGTACAAGCTTCAACAGCTGCATCACAACACAAAAGCTTATATGAAATTATATCGAACACGGCCTGCTCGTTTTGTGACTTTTTATGAAGAAGATGACCTGACATTCTACTACTTAATCTCACTTGCCATACTTTTCATCATAGTACAAAAACAAATTTCAAACAATCTAACTGTGTTCATTCACAAAATATACTGCAAAAGGACCTACATACTACTACATATACATTTCAAATTCTCAACTTTTTTATCATTCACAAACCGTGTGATGAAAAACAACATTTTCAGTTAAGCCCAACCAAAATATATATGTATATATAAGAGCATTCTGAACATTCATTCCAGCTCCATAGTGCATAGGAGCATTTTGAGTTATTCTCAAAATAAATAAATAAACAAAAAAACCCCTTCAAACACCAATATAATAATTTCATATATATACCCCAACTAACACTTGAGAGAGCTTTAGCAGCACGAAAAGCACCGAAAGAACATCAATAACAACTCAACTCGCACGCTTTAAACCACAAATTACCAACTCACCTGAGGCAATTATACATTTATATCCAACACCATCATTATTGTATAATTATCAATACAAAGTGCACCCACGCATTCTATCGAACACCTGGTAGACAGAAATAATGACCCTTGGATAGACAGAAAAACCGTGAAATTTAACAACGCATACAACATAATTGTTACAGGAATTCCATAATCAGATTCCATTTTAGAATTACTTTTCTTTGGCCTACTTCCACCTCTAAAATTCGAAATTCCAAGGAATGAACTTGTTTATCTCGCTCATTGGCTCAGCCCTAACCGATAGATGAAAAACGCACAACTCTGTTTCAGGTTTCTAACCTCCTACATTCTCTCAAACTAAATCTTAGATGAAAAACAATAATAAAAACGTCTGAAGATTATATTTACCTCTAGGTCACGAATAATTGTCGATTGATTTGATTGTCGTCTGTCTTCAGTGAATCGGTGAAATAGCAAAGGGATGAGTGAAATCGATGGCGATGAAATCGCTGCTTCTGAGGGCTTTGATAAAAACGTGAAATCGCTGCTTCTTAGGGCTGTGATTCCAGAGCTTTATTGATTTGGCTGGAGATGATAATGACCGATGAAGAATAAACGGGAAAAACTAAGAGGAATGATAACGGTCATTTTGTGCCCGTTATTCTATGACCTTTATCCCCGATTCTAGTTTAAAGGAGCTATAATAGAGTAATAATAAGTCGTAATACGCTTAATTTGCATATGCCGAGAGTTACGATTCATTATTATGTATTAAGAGGTTTTATTATATTATTTGATATTACAGACTGTACTTCATGTTATATTTGTAGTAACTCATTTGGGAGCACAAGGATGGACTTCGGAGAAGCTTTGATGGATCACGAGACGAGTTAAGAAAGCCCAAGACATAGAAGAGGAAGAAAGCCCGGGAGCATGTAAGGCTCGGTCGACCGAGCCTATGCATTCGGTCGACCGAGTGGGGCCGTAGTCCGAAGAAGTTCGGTACATTATTTGAGGCGGTTAGGGTTCGTAGTGTCGGCATTTAAGTCGGTTTTCTATGTCGGCCGAGGCTCTATATAAACACAAGTCCTTTGTATTTTTATTATGCATTCACCACTATTCATTCATAAGAACATATAAGAAAAATCAAGCTTGTGGAGGTTGCTAGGGTTGCAAACATGTAAGCCCTAGTTTATTTTCTCGTTTTCTTTTTAGTAATCAATTTCCCAATTATGCTTTGATTGTTTGAGTAGGTATTCATATCTAGATGATGTAGATCTAGGATATGACGTTAGCGGCGGTGATACCTTGTCTATAAGGATCCCAAACCCTACGTCCTCTACCTAATATCTACGGATGAATCCGTGTGTTTAATTTACGTGTATTTAGATTAGTTTATATGATGTCCGATAATTCGCTATACAATCCGATTCGTATATGAAACGCCGAGAAATATGTTCGGGGATGTAAATCCGGAGAGTTAGACTCTCGGGTGACCGAGAGGTGTCACTCGGTCGACCGAGAGAACCTATTCGGTCGACCGAGAGTTAGCAAACATGTTTTCATCCGTTAATCATCACGTCTTTATGATTAGGTTAGCTTAATTGAATCGTTATCTCGTAGGTATGGCTATGGCTACGTCACTCGCTTAATTTAATTAAAACGTGTGAAAAGGAAATACCAATATAAGACTCTTAGGTAGGCTTAGGAATTGATCTTCGGACGTTCGGCGTTATCTAGGTAGGTTTATATTAGGGAATTGCGCGCACCTTGTTACACGTAGATCGTAAACTAGCATGAGACTATAACTTGGTAAGTGTTAGTTGGACGAGGGTTTGAGTGATCGTTCAGAAGTACGCCTAACCAAAGGAATGTTGCCCGGACGAGGTGTACGGTTAATATCGGCATCCTTAGAGTAGTAAGCGTGTGAGTTATATGAGATGGAGGCACCAAAAGGCGAAGTCACGTAACAATACCACGGTGATATAGTGACTACCGGTGCTACATCAAGTTGTAGAGGATGACTCCCGTAGCCAATATAAAGAGATATGAACGGATTAATAGTAGATGAGTTTTGTTGTCATATAAATTATCTAGATCCAAATAATTACGGTTATGATTGGGCAGTTGATTACGTTATGTGTTTACATGTTGTTTATATGTTTGAGTGTGTCTTTCTTTCCTCGTACTTTATGTTGGTCATAGACCGTATGTGTTCAACGAAGTAATTAGTTGACTATTTAAGTAGGATCCACAAATTGATTCTCTGTGGGATCGACCTCGACTCTATCTAGCTATACTGCGATTGAACCTAGTTCACTTGCTAGTGGTTATTTAGGCATCGAGTTAGTAATTTAACTTGACCTTCCATCAAGGAAAGGAGGCTGGAGATGGAAAAGACGAGGGTTTTGTTTCGGAAATAATGGATTAGATTAGATATTTCACGTTGTAAATCTTTTCTAAAATGTGATGTATTTTTGAATTACAACGTGCATATAGAAGAACGTTGTAAAATTTTCAAATTCACAACGTGCATTAATGCACGCCATAAATAGTGCGTCGTAATTTAGCAGTTTTCTTGTAGTGTAATCTCACTCGAGGTCACTAAGCAGGATACGATTGGAAGAAGAAGAAGGCGGATACACCACATCGAAGCACGTATGCAGCGCCATGGGAGGTGTGAAGGCTACTACGATGACCTCCGGCAGCCAAGTATCAAAGCTAGAGATGCTCACAGGACGGGTCTAGTATACGTCGTCGTTCTAATGTCTAAAAGAAGACAGCAAAAGATATACGAAGAAGACGAAGGGGTTGTGGGAAACAACAGAAGTTAAAATTCAGGGGGAGGGGGAAAGAAGGAAATAGTGAGGGGTAAAATGAAAATAAGAGAAGGGAAAAAGACAAAGTGGACGACGAAATAGCGCAAATAACTATAACCCCCAACTACACTGATAAGTGTTGGGAGAGGAAGGAAAAGAGGAGAAAGGGGTTGGAAGTAACGAGTGACAGATGGATTTCTTTATAATTCCCGAATTGCCCTTAAAAAGAATGAATATGGACTTGTCATGGGAATAACTTGAAAGTTAACAGACTCCTTTGATACTAAAAGTAATTTACGGATTATAATGGAATAGCTAAATAGTTCACGGACTATTTTGGCTATTTTCCTTATAATTAAATATTTAAAAAGTCTTTGGATATAATTAATGTCTTCTATTATTATAGATATTGATAAAACAAGTAAAAATACGATAAATGATCTATTAAAAATGATATTCTCTCACATAAAATAAAACAAAACATTTTACCGACCGCATCAAATAAATTGGAATGAGAAGAGTACGTATATCAAATGGGTGTAAATAAATGTTTAGGTGGATTAATATTGTAATCATATTTATGGGAACGGGAACCTCCGAAAAGCCCCAAATCATCATTAATGTTTGGCAATGCAAGCAAAAACAATAGTGAAAAGCTTTAAAAAGAAAAATAAAGAGAGGTTGGGGTGACTACTACTACCATGGTTAGGTCACCCATTTACCACCACGTGTTCGTTGATTCTAGGGTTCCACTATATCCAACTTGCCTTCATGGTTAAGTAAACCATACATTAATTGATCATTCCCGGTCTGCAATAATATATTTATAAAAAGTGTGAATCCGTTTATGAATTGTGAAATTTTAAAATACAACCGTTGTAGAAAGGTTTTATTAAGTGGCATACATTACAACCACTAATTTCTAACCTCTCACACACGATAAAAGTGTATTATGTGAAAAAGAGTAAAAATGAGAGGCTCTAATGTATGCCACTTGGTATAACCTTCCTATAACCGTTGCACCATAAAATCTCTCGATTGAATTTTTGTCGCCTCCAGACCCCGGGCCTGGTAGCGTTAAATGAGTCATAAATGTCCGGTCAACTGTTTAGACCGTCGTCCTCGCTTGGTCTAAAAGGGCTAACCCGAGTTGACAAGACCTTTATGTCTCACACTTATATGAGGGTGAGCATTCTCTTATTTTACCGATGTGGGACTTTACATTCTCCCCCCCTTATAAGGGACTGACGTCCTCACCATGACGGCCAAGACTGTTCCTGGATCGTCCCTACCAGAGGTAACTAGAGGCCATCCTTACACCGTCTTCTTGTACGGTGCAGCGCATAGTTCCGTCAGATCTTTGATACCATTCTGTAACGCCCCCAGACCCCGGGCCTGGTAGCGCTAAATGAGTCATAAATGTCCGGTCAACTGCTTAGACTGTCGTCCTCGCTTGGTCTAAAATGGCTAACCCGAGTTGACAATACGTTTATGTCTCACACTTATATGGAGGTAAGCATTCTCTTATTTTACCGATGTAGGACTTTACAAGGGTAAATGTTATTAATTTTATTAAAAAATATCACTTTATGATTAACGAGCAAACAAGTCGGCATGCATGGTTGCTTCTTCTTCATACCCCGGCCCCACAGTTCGGCCCTAAGGTTCAACCGGAACTATATGCACCGTGTGATGTGTGTGACCTATTGATTCTTATGAGTTTCATAATAATCAATAATATAAAAAATAATATTTTATTGTAAAACAAATATTTTCTTTTCCCTATTTTTTCCAGCAGTATCACGATGCTGAAGATTGGATATGTACTTGTGAAGTCTAAGAAAATGGCGGAGGAGGCCACCATAAGATCACATGGAGTAATTTGATTTATGATCAAATGTTTTATTATTTTGAATTTTTATTAATGTGTACTCTAAAAAGAAATATAGGGCAATAAATATGAATCATTTTATCATTTTAAAAATGCCTTAAGATGATATAATTAAAGAATAAATATATAAACACGTAGATGGACAAAGAATGTAACACTAAAAGTATATATAAAACTCACACGTACACGGTGGAATTTGAACCCAATAGGTCTTGGGACCGCATATTAACTAATTGAGCTAATTAAGTCTCGTCAGGGAAGACTAAAATATTTTAAATATATCATTTTTTATGCATGCTAAAATAAATATGAAATCTAGCTAGTTTTTCTTGGGGAGAGGAGCATCATCAGTGAAAAATAGTTTTCCCTACCGGTGAGGGGATGACATTGATTTCCCACACTTGTTTAGAAGCTAATTCAAGTGGAAACCAAAACCACCCACACCCACCTCCCTCCCCCCACCCCCACCCCCACCTCCCCCCCCCCCCCCCTCCCAAAAAAAAAAAAAAAAGAAAAAAAGAGAGATCTTTATCGTGTCGGCACGTAGCATGGTTTTATTATGCTGATTTTTCTTTTCTTGAAGGCTAGAGAGTGCCCCGATTAGAGATGGATGGACGTAGACTTGACTATCAAGTGTAATATTACACACAAAACGACGTTGTTTTGTGTGTACACTACAAGTAAAATGATGTCGTTTTGTGTAATTTCTTGCACTTGATGGTCAAGTGCATGAGATGAAATCTTTTTCCGGATGCACATTATCCTAAATGGGGTCTGTGGACCCCGTTAAGAATAAGCAAATTTTATATTTTACCTATAGAAAAATATTTCGGATTCCGTGAAAATAAAAATTATCTGGACTCGATAAAACAAATTTCTAAATCTGCCACTCGCCGCGACTCGCCTTTTAAATGGGGTTCTTCCCTTTTACTGGTTTCTTCTTGTGACAAGAATCGAGCTTATAATAAAATTTGTTTTCCCATCTAATACTTTGCCTTTTTGATTGCTTTTTATAAATTGGACACCAAATGAGTGAAATTAGCATATTTTTCAACTGCTAGGCGATAGGTAGCTACATCATTTTCTGCATACGTAAATATTCTGAAAATATCGAGCGTCTTTTTATTTTTATTTTTTTTTTGTGTAAACCGGATCTTTCATTAAAAATGTGAAAAACATATGTACAATGCATCCCAAAAGGAAAAAACATCTCTTTTGCACGCTTTAAAATAAAAAACAATCATGAACTACCCTACTCGGTGTGCAAGCGATTTTCAACTCTCTCTTTGCCTTAATTAACGACTGGGATAGGAAAACCATCGTCGGAGGGCACTGAGTACCTGTGTGGTGAACTGCTTGGTTCCGCCAATACCAAGCTCCCATAATAACCTCTCGAAATAAATACCTCCAGCTTGTAATGTCGTTTCGACCGGAGCTATCATGTATAAGACAATCATCTATCCAATCACGAGCATCCAGGCTACCAAAAAACTGTCGTTGATAGCACGATGCCAATGCCTTCTTCCAAATGTCGCGAATCCATCCACAGTCCCGAAATGTATGAAGCAGGGTTTCCTCATGATCCTGACAAATCAGGCAGGTATTGTCATCTAGAACGTGTCGGTGTTCAAGCATCGCTAAAGTGGGCAATGCTTTCCGGCGAATAAGCCACAACAACATGTTGCCTCTCTGTGGCCCTTTAATGGACCATATATTTTTCCACCTTCGTTCTTCATCCTTCGAGCAATTCATCATAAGTTGTGCATGGTAAGCACTGGCCACATCAAATTTTCCGGACGTCGTCGCAAGCCATTCCACACCCCCGTCCGCACTTACATGAAGAACATCTCGTAGGCAGCTCGCCGCCATACATATACTGCGCCAGAGAAAGGAACAATTCGGCTTGGGCCTGTCAAGTGGGTTCCCAAGACAAATGTAGTGTGTTGAACAAATGGTGCATATGTAATGTGCCTTGGCTATACCAATTTTAGCCTTGGCAATACCAATGGCCAATGAGAGATCATAAAACATACGTCCGTCCATTTCGTTGCCGTCTTTTTTTTTTTCTTAATTTTTTAATTCAATTCATTGAGAGATCATAAAATACTAGCCTTCCAGCCTTGCTAGTTTAGTTGAACCTTTCAATTACTGGCAGCGGAGCCATGATCTTTTATCTAGGGTGGGTTAATAGACTATATCGAGTTCGTCGGGTGGGTTGAATTAAGAATATTTTATGGATCAAATTGAACTATATAGATTTTATAGTGTAACATTTTTTTGTTTGGGTGGACTTAGCACCTCTTTGTCCATACTTTGGGTCCGCCCCGGGCAAGATGAAACCCAATTCATGTTTTGCCTAATACAGCGGCGGCCACAGGAATTCTGCAGCACGAGTCGGAAATCGAGAACGACATATTGTATTATAAGTTTATAGGTATTAATTTTGAAAATCCAAATATTATTATGGGTCAAGGGTCAATTTTAAAAATATTAATAGGTCAATTAATACATATTAGTATATAAAATTTTTAAATAACGTTAAGAATACATAGATTTTTTAATTTTTTTTTGGTTTAGGGGGTCAGCTGCCCCATAACCCTCCTCTTTGGAGCCGCCCCTGGCCCAATATATATATATATGAAGACTCAAGTATATACGTAAAAGGGATGGATCCCGACGTACATTGCATGTCCAATTAAAGTCCCTAAGCTATCTCCTCCCCAACATTCAAGCCATATAACTTACTTACTTTTGCCCATGCTGATATTCAGTCCAGAGACGGCAGCAAAAATACGCAAAATTTTGCCTAGGTTAAGAATGTTGTGCTTCTATTCCATATACCAAAGAAGATGGCGCGCGTCGTCCGCGAACTGAAGGTGAGTAGCATCCAGACCCTTATTGTCGATCCCCTTTACGTACTTGAGTAATAGCAAGACCTTCCAAATACTTTTTATCAACAACAGTTTGAATGAGAATGTTGAGAGCTTCAACAACTAATTAACAAGAAGAGAAATGGAGGACGACGGGTCCCCTTGTCTAATACCTCATCTCTCCATATTAAATTCAGAGGTTGGACTATATATAGACACCCACGACGTACGTGGATAGACTCCTTCTAATCACTCCGAAGTTCATTTCACTACAAGAAAAACGGGTTTCAATGACGGGAAATCCCGTCATTATATGCCATTTTCCCGTCATTAAAGACTTTTAATGACGTGGAATCACCCTCATGACCCCCCTCATATTTGCCCTTCTAGTTAAAGCCTTCAATGACAAGAACCGGCCTCGTCATTAAAGACATCAAGGTTTAATGACGAGATTAGACTATCATTAAAAAAAATTCCAGTGATGTAAATTCCTCATTATTATACTATTTTCCTCTCATTAGAATTAAAGCTGAATATTAGTTTCTACTCGTTAATGACGGAGATTACCGTCATTAATAATTGAAAACCCACTCATTAATTAGCAATGACCATTATCAACAAGAGACATGTATTGACCGGGTATACCGTCACAAAAACTGCTTTAATGACGATAAAATTTATTGTTATGTTACAAAATCATCATCATTAAATCCTGATTTCTATAAATACCCATATGGTCATTATGAACAAATATTAAAATATTAATCAACACATTTAAATATATCTCAAGTTGTAAGTTGAAACCATTTGGATTAGTCTACACAAAATATACATAGTTGGAACAAAATGCCTTCATAATATCCAAAATATACATAATGGTAGAGTTGTTTCAAGATATTCAAAAAGATAAGTTAGTTACATATAGATGCATATAGGATTTTTTAATATCACATCCCCAAAATACAAATATCTAACAACCATATATGGCATCACCAAAACATCAAGCTATACTTGACCAACAAAATTACACCATCTTGAGATATGATAAGTAGCAATCCTTACACATATATCTTCCAAAAGCATCAAAACCTTCCAAAAGCCTGCATACATATGCATGACAAAAGAAAGGAAATATAAGGCAAAGTTTTAACAATCTAACAATGATGCATAAGTAAAAAGTAAACATGTTCCTAATTTTTTTTTTCTGAATAGCCACAAATTACTCATTGCTAAAAAAGATCACAAAATTTGTCCATGGTACCAAAATGAAAACTCCTAGCTACTGAAATAAACAAAAGACTGAAAGCAAAAATACTGTTAAATCCCCCAACCGACTGTTGAAGCAGGCTGCATTTCAAAAACCACAATTACCAGCACCATTTTATGATCACAAAAAAATGAACACGTTCTTAATGAGACACAGTTATCAGAAATTTCTTAAAGCAAGGAAGAAATGACATCTATTCTAATCATATACGCTCAAAGATGAAGCAACTAATCATACCATTCAAGTTGCTACAGCTAATATTTCAGGTAAATGCTAGAAATGCAGTAGGAGCAATGTAGAAATATTGGTGTAGCGACAATTTCGTGAAAGCACAACAACAGATTTTTATAATATAATGAACTTATTCGGCGGGAGCAATGCGAAATTGGAGCATCGGCAATTTCGGGTAAGCACAACAATGATTGAGTTAATATAATGAACTTATTCAGCAGGAGCAATGCATAAATATTGGTGCAGTAGATCAGGAAACATAATGCATAGAAACAGAGAATACAAGTTCACAAGTAATGTCTTGAAAGCCAGGCATGATTCTGTTCCATTGTTATCTCTTCCATTCGCAATATTCAAATTGAAGTATTCAGAGGGTTAAGTATCAAAGAAATTAGATAAGTCATGCAACATTGATCATCAGACCACGTATTAACAGCAAAATATTGAGTACAATAGTGCAAGTGAGAAAGTACATCATGATATGTGAGATCAAGATTAGCACAACAAAAGCAGCCAATGCACACAAACTTAACACAAACACAGGACCACTGAATCAGTGAATATTTAACACCCCTAACCCAAAACCATAATAAAATACCACATAAAAAAAGTGTGCACGATGAACTTCCTAGACCAACCAATAACAGGTAAATTCACAATCCAATTCTACCGAATTTTTGAAAAAATATCAACAAGAAAATGAAATAACAAATTACATTCATGCCACAATACCATTCACAAGCCTTCTAGTTGTAATCCAAATGGTAATACATGGGAATTAGTCTTCTTTTTATGTTGGTTACAGAAATTGGAAGACTATACATGTATCAACTCAAAACACAGCACACACAACCAGCTATAATATTAATGAGGCTGCATTAGTGATAGACAATAGATGTATCAACTATAATATTCCCTCATTCCCTTTAGCCAGCTTGAATTGAAATGTTAACTACTCACTCCAATTGCAAACTCAAAACACATCACACACAACCCCTCGAAGGAGAAAAAAAGTAGACAAGCAGTCTACCACATCATGAGCAGATTAAAGGGTAGTAATTACTACATACCTTATCAAGAGCTATTGTTCATCATCACACCTTGGCAGATCATCTGGAGTTGGTATGTTTGCACTATCCATTCGAGCCAATAAACTTTCAATCCTATCAACGCGTCTCTTAAGGTCATTATTTTCTTATTCCTTATCATGGAGCTTAGCCTTAAGTACTTTTACATGAGCAGCTTCAGGATCACCAAAATGTTTCCTTTTTATCCCACCACCAAAACCAAAGACATAGCTATGGTTTTGTGGTCCAAAGCAAGTTTCAACCACCTAAATAGGTGTGAGTGATTCATTGGCTTGAATAGTCTTGACAATCTCATCCTACAAACTCGAGTTTCATTTGTCTAATAAAAATTGATAAATAAAATATTTATGCAAAAGTGTTAAGTACTAATACTTACGTATTTTTCTTGCTCGGTTGGGATCGAAAACTTTCCATTTTTTTGTCTAGTCGCCTCGAAGATTTTTTCAATGCCGGGTGGGGCATCTACCTTACCTCCCTAGATGATTCAAAAATGACAACTAAACATTAAATATATATCCAATTGAAAACATAAAAAATCTAAAACAATAAGACTAATTGTATTTTTACCATTTCATATATGATATGTCTATGCGGTTGGCTACCAGTTCGATGATGAATCACTCCCTTGACCCGATTATCAGAATTTCGGGCACTGACTTTCAGCATTTCCCATAAAGAGACATTACAGTAAAAAGCCTTCACCTACAACATAACAATGGAATATAAATATTTTTTATTTTTACCTGAAACTTATCTGTTAGGAACTTATTTGTGGCAAGCCACTCCCAATCTTTATTATTCATCCCTCGAGGAACATTTTTCAACACAAGCGATTTTGTTTTGCAAGTCTTCACGTAATTTTTATTCAAGGATGACCTCCATGCTGTCCATAAAGTATCCATATGATCCAAAGTATGTTCACGGTATAATTCCATATGTGGATTGGAAAACGATTCCTATAAAATATCATAAAAATAAGAATTAGATGTGCCAAGAGCATTTTGATGTCCATTATTTGAAGAAACAATCATTAAACTCAATCACACTTACCACCTTAAAACCTTACCAAAAAACAGAGAATTTATTTCATATACCTTCACTGCAGCCCACATGTGTTCCTTGTTATCTTCAGTCATCTCCTTCCAAGAATACACCCGTATAGGACACATATGCTTGTTCCGTACAATTTTTCCCAAGTGTCTGGACCAATAACTATGATTCGGTCCTACTCCACGATTATTATAAAATTCAATCGCAAGTTTTTCACCTTTTTTTAGAGCAGCAATTTTTGGGTTCTTGTTGACTCCTCTAACTTTTCTCACCATTTTAGTGGTTGAAACTGATCATTAAATAGAATATTAAATAAGTGTATGTTATATTTTAGCTAAAACACAACATAAGATTTATAATGATTTATGTTAACAATATTGTAATTACCTTTAGCATTCTTTATTGTAGTGTCATAACTTGTTTCATCACTATAACCATCATCTTCCATCATATCTCTCGATGTCATTGGTGAAGGTCTTGGGACAGAAACTGCAACGGTACAACAGAAAATAAAGTAGTATTAATTTTTTTTCCAATAACAAAATCATATTTAACTTTTTTATTCATTGTTACCATCATCTTCCATCACATCTCTCACTGGTGAAGCTCTTGAGAATGAAACTGAACCGATAAACCATAAAATAAATTATTTTTTTTCAAAGGAAAATAAATGAAAGAATTCTAACTTAAGCTTACCTAATGACGGATTGTCTTCAGGCAATTTGAAGAGCAATGGTTGCACAGTTGGATCCTTGTATAAATATAGTGAAAGGTTCTCCTCATCTTCATGTTCTTTCTGGAAACTGAGGAACTCTTTGTCGTTTTTCAAAGGCTTGCCATCTGCATCCGTAACTTTGATACCAAAAGAATAAATGTCTATGAACCGTTTACATATGCTCAAGACATCCATGAAAGAACTTTCTTCCGTTATATTTCGTTCTTCCCATTTATCTTCACCATAATGAACAAACAGTTTGTGGGCTGGATATCCACCTGTAGGAAGAAAAACACACACTAGTTACAAATTTATCAATTTATAATACATTACAAAATGTACAAAAAATTAGTAATTTACGTGTTCTTCCATGATAACACAAGTTAGTAGTCTTTTGAGCTACAACTTGTATCCTTCTACTTCCATGTCCAACACTCAATATATTTTTTCCACACACACAATCTTTCGCCAGCTGACCAGGAGCTATGTAAGAAACAGACCTTTGTTTACTATTTGGGTTCATCTGTTGACACAAGAAAAATAAAAAGAACACTTAAAGAAAATACATGCAATATAACAGCAGGGTCTTTCTTATCAATTATATTAAACATAGAGTACATAAACGACAAAAATAAACAACAAAACAATATCACACATATATCTTTAGCCAATTAATTCAAAAACATATAGTTCTTAGGAAAACCAGTTCTGCTGGGGTTTGATAATCTAACTTGGACGTGGCTGAAATACACAAACTATGAAGATTCCAATCAAGGAAGTCAAATTATTGAGGGGCTACTGAAAAATTGCCAAAAGCTTAATTCAGCTTTATCTGTACTGCATGAGTGCTTTACACATGTCAAAGAACCTCTTACCTGGAGAGATCTTGTGAAAGATGTCATCTTCAATAAAGGGTAAGAACCTTACAGATTGTGTCCAGTCTGTGCTACCATTACATCTCTAGTCTTGCAACATGAGGTTAAGGTTATAACCTTTTTGCAACATTCTCAGTGTATTAAACTGCATTATTTTCCGAGTTCTATTTTTTTAATTTTTTTTTGGAGAGTTTCCTAGCGGTTTAGGTCTTACCCAATCTGCGGACATGTAAATTGATATGTGGCTGTGAATGTCTTAGTATAATAGCTGTAATATTTGAATTAAGATGCAAATTGTCCTAGGTATTTGAAACAGCCCCTTGAAATAGATATGAAGAATCATGAATGTGGACTATATGACATGAACCCCAAAACCCTGGGGTACAGATGGGAAGTTAATCAATGTGGGTGTTTTTAAAACTGCAAATATCAAGTATGTACACTTTTAAAACTATATCGGACAACCAATCTTTCACCAATAAAAACAGTAGCTACGGTAAAACGAGTTAAGGTTGGCAGATTCAACACAAACAGGAAAAACTTTTTTTAAAACTAGAAGAGTAGCTTCAGTAAATCCATGATGAAATTCCATAATATGTGTACGGATTATTGTCATGTCTACATTATCCATGCTCTATAAAACGAGTTATCATGAAAAAACAGAATTTACTTTTAAGATTTCACAAGCATACATTACTAGTTGATAAAAAGAATGTTACTGTAAAGCATTTTTATCCACTCACATTCAAAGCTCTCCTATCCTACTCTTTTGAGTTAACAAGGGAAGAAAAATGCCAGGATCTGTTATTGAAGAAGTTGAGGTCGATCATAAGCTTCTAAGCGATGAGCTAGTGGTGGAGGACGTGAAGGAGAAAGATGAACACGAGGATGATGCTGATGATTCCGAAGACAAAGATGATGACAAGGAAGACGGTGACCTAGGCACTAATGAAAGCTCAAAACAGAGCATAAGTGAGAAGAAGAGTTGTAAGGCAATGTTGAAGTTGGGCATGAACCTGTACTTAGGTCAAAGTCAAGAGAACAAAAAACATTCTATTTTTCATCTCAAAGCCTGATGTCTTCAAGAGTCCAAATTCTGAGACATACGTTATATTTGGTGAAGCAAAAATAGAGGACTTGAGCTCTCAGCTGCAGACACAAGCAGCTCAGCAGTTTAGAATGACGGACATTGGTTCTATTCTTTCAAAGTCTGACTTTTATGGTTCAGCCGCTGCTGCGGCACAGGCTGATGAGGAAGAGAAAGAGGTTGACGACACTGGTGTCGAGCCTCATGACATTGATTTGGTTATGACTCAAGCAGGTGTGTCAAGGGGCAAGGCTGTTAAGACTCTCCCGGCACACAATGGAGATATGTATAAGGTCTTACTGGCATTACTTAGCAGCTACATAACAGATCTTGTTGTCATTGAGCAGTAGTAGATGGAACATGGAAGAACATGTAAACGTATAGAATAATAGCAGTTAGAAGAACATCAAGAAATAAATTTGATAAAGTGTCCTTACAGCCAGGCTCAATATTTATCCAAACATTAAATGATTATATATTAACAGTTCAATTTCCATTTCTTGTTATAAAATAGACCTCCAGTTTCAGTGCTATCATGGAGCTTACCACCTACATTGGGATTGTATTATCTGAAATTTTATGTGTCAACATCTTGGCCATAATTTTTGGAAGAGCTTTTTGGTCTTTTATGCTCAGCTTCGTTCAAGAGATTATTTAATGTTTTTTTTTTAAAACTGAGAAAGAGCCCAACAATTAACAAACAAAATTTTGAGCATTCTTAAACATCATTAGCCTCCCAGCAATACAAATGAACCCATGACTAAAAAAAAATCAAACCCCTGCACCCAGCAATACAAATTCAATTCTTGCATTAACAAAGACGATTGTACAGATTTCTCAACGAGTAAGCAACAGCGATTCTGATCTCCCCAACTTTCGACCTCCAAACATCAACAACAAAACAAAGAATAGAAGGGTATGGCCCATAATGGAGGTGACGTCAATTGATTACAAGTTTACCCTATTTTGTAGATTATTGCCTGCTTTAGGCTTTTAATCAGCACAAGGGAATGGACAAAAAAATAGTCTCAAGAAAGACGAAAAAATTCTACTCACCTTTAAAAGGAAGGGTTTTGACCTGCTTCGTCCACAATCGATGAAATCGGAGGAATAAGAATGAGAGACAGAGATGACGGAGGATGAGAATCGCCGGAAAGATGACCGATTTACAGTTGTATGATAGACGCCGGAATCGGTGGCGGCACTGAATTAGCTAGCAGTCGACGGGAGGTTTTGGTATTTCTAGGTTCTTGGTCTGGTGAAGTCTTTTAGTTTGGTGTATAGAATGAATTTATGAATGTTTCTTAGGGTTATTCGATGCGGGGAGGAGGAGCGATAGAGAAATACGCGCAACATGCGACAATGACATCACTGGGCCTACGTGATTCGTATGCAAATCCCTATGAGGATAAAGCGTGTAGTCAGGATGTTCTGCGCGTATCGCAGCTCTCTCTATTGCCCTCCCCGCATCGAATAACCCTATTTTGCCACTGAAAAATAATTCGGAATGTTTTTGTGGGAGGGAGTTTTACCCGCCTATAATTTTGGTTTTCTTTAAATAAAATTTGGAGAAATGCTTATCATAGAAAAAAACATTAATTTATATTATTTTTTAACATAATAATGAGAAGATGATATTTTTGTGTATCAATATTAACGGGATAAGGAACCAACAATGACGAGAAGTAGAACTTCGTCACCGTTTATACATGATTTAATTATATATATATATATATATATATTCCCCTCATTAAAAGTCGTTTACAGTGACGAAATTTTGGCCCATCATTAGATTCCCCTCATTACAACCCGTTTTTCTTGTAGTGTTTGTGCCATAACATCATCCATTAAATTTCAATTAACAGAATTGAATCCTGATAAATGTCAACTTTGCTATCATTTCGTGTGTATTTTACCTCATATATGTAGCCTATTCGATGTGATTTTTATAAACACATTTCATCATGGGCTGAATTACGAGACAAATGACGTTTACGTCCAAAATCTCCATATTTTTGGGTGAATTGTGTGCGTTTTATTGGAATTTGTCATGCTTGAGTATGTGGTTTGTTTTTGTTATAGATATGGCGTGACGAGGATCGCAACGGTGTGAAAATCGTCCAAAACGGAGTTCGTATGAGGAAATGACACAAGATTCAAGTTCAGGCGTTCGGAAAAGGGAAAAAATATAATAATAAATTCGAAAAAACAGAAAGTATCACACCTAGGGTGTGAAGAAGGCTGTTTCTCACTTCACCTACCTTGAAGATAAGATGAAGAGTAAGTTGGCCACCTAGAAGATAAAGAGCTTATCTCGAGCAGGTAAACGAATTCTTATTCAGAGTTCTCTAGCTGGCCAGTCTTATTATACAATGCAGACAACTATGCTCCCCTCTACCACACTGAACAATTTGGAAAAAACTTGTAGAAGCTTCTTTTAGGGCGACGAAGAGGGTGGGCGTAAAATGCATACAGTAGCATGGAATGTTTTATGTCAACCAAAGGATGCAGGAGGCCTTGGATTTTAACGACTGCATGAAATGAACATTGCCTTCCTGGGAAAACTAGTTTGGGATCTAATCACACAGAAAAACACTCTCTGGGTGCAAGTCATGTCGCACAAATACAAGCAGCTATCTAGCAGACCTCCTACAAGGTGCTCTCCAACGTGGAGAGATATAACCAAGGCGTATGTTCAAATCCGAGGGGGAGTTGAGGTGACTCCAGATGGGTATACTTGGAAGGAACACCCCAATGGTAAGTATTCAGTGTCCTCAGGTTATGGATTTCAAGTTCTCGATTTGAAGTCTACGGTGGCTGGGAACATTTGGAGAAACATTTGGTCTCTAAAGGGTCCAACAAGAGGCAACTATCTTTTGTGGACGATTGTGCACGCTGCTATCCCAGTGAATGCATGTTGAATGCTAGACATGTTATCGATGACCCAACTTGCATCATCTGCAGAGGGGGAAATGAGACAATTTTTCATGCTCTAAGAGATTGCCCATGGGCTAGGAATATCGGGGACCATTGTGTACCGCCTGAAGGGAGAGATAATTTTTTTGACACCACTAATGTGGAGTAATGGCTGAATTTGAACTTAATAGGAGGCGATACTAGACTTTTTGGCTCAAACAAGTGGCGGTACATGTGGAGAGAAGCCATATATGGTATTTGGATGTGGAGAAACAAGATCACTCATGGCCATGAAGACGAGAGGCCTTCAACATACGTCTTTCTTTCGAATGCCGTTGATCGCGCCAGAAACCTTAGACTCGCTTGGAGTATAGATTAGACTCATGTTTTGTGCTTTGCAAACTCAGTGAAATTTTGTAATTCTTGGATGCTGCCTCTTTAACAGGCTTAATCTCAATAAAGTGATCCATTTCAACAAAAAAAAAATGGAAGCTAAAGAGTTGAAACGGATCGAGCATCGTTGATGTTTTCATACTGCTGCCACCTAATCTGCATTTTGAGCTCCCTTAGAGGTATTTTATGAAAAAGTAGTCTTCATCAAGTTGTAGATTGAATAAGCTTTCCAACTCAACTTGAATCGCGTAAATCGGAGTTCTACACACAAATATATCGCTGAATTACCGGAGATATGCTTGGCTGGCAGCATACGCTGGATGACGTTAGCAGTCGCGAATTTCCGAGTTTTAAACTATTTTGGGTCGAATTTGACCTATATAAAAGCCAAATTAGGTCAAATTTTCACCACAATTCCATACAATAATTTTCTTTTCAGTTTTTTAGATTTCTCGTCCCCCAAAACTATAGATTTAGGTTAAATTTCTTGCATCAAATTGCTACGATTATTAGTTTCTTTTCGCGATTTCTCCACTTTGGATTGACAAACTTATAATTGGGGGATTGCTTCTACGTTATTGGTAATTTATTGTTCTTATATTTTATCATGTTTTCTTCCCAATTAATTATGATTTCTTGTTTCGTTCTTGTTATTATGTGTAGCTAGATTTTTGATAGCTAGATTATGTGATGGAATAACGAAATTAATACATAAACGATGATCTAAGGATGAGTATGACTTAAAAATTGAATCTTTTAAATTGCCGTGTCCTAAAATCTGAACTTAATGCTATTAGTGGAGTAGCTAACCATTACTTGATAATACACATAACCTTTATAAATGTATTTTGCGAGGGAGTGTGCAAAATACGGTTTTAGGATTGCCATGCACGAACTAGTCGAGTTTTTGCAGCCTGTTCCTTGGTAAGGTTTTTCTAGCTAAGCCGTGAACTCGGTGGATGCGGAGAATCTCATAGTTCTTCATCATATTAGGTCAATTAAATCATATAGAGGGGACTGTTGAACCGAATATATGGTAACTAGGTTGTGGTATTAGCGCATATGGACCAGTTTAGGAGATTGCACCCACAACACATTCATTAGAAACTATTGGTTGGTTGGTAGGTTAAGGCTCGTCCATAGTAATTCGGTAAGAGTATTGAGAGTAGTGTTCTTGACTATAATTTAGCTATTTCTTTTATCATACATTTTCAAGTTTGCATTTGTCATCTTTTTCTAGCTATAATTAATTTTACCCTATTTGTGAGTCTAAACTAAATACAAGCGTGATTGTGATACTTGACGGATTCCTCGTGGGATACGATATTGTTCACCATTGTAATACAACCGGCCCGGTACTCTGCCGGTTAAAGTTGGGTTACTATAATTTGGCCATCAAAGCCCCTAGCAAAATCGGCTTTGAATGTGTAGGACTTGATTTTCTTTTTCTTGACCAATTCCACAACCTCATTAGCAATTAATTAAAACACCGCCCTAATTACATAACAACACAGAAGCCACTAATGAAAGTCAAGCATAACATCTGCTAAAAGTCACCAATGTACCCTCTTTAATTATATACTACCTTCGTCCTAAAACGTAAGTCCTTTTAGTTTTTTGAATTTGTCTCATTAGATAAGTCCATTTAGAATGCAAATGAAACATTTACTACATTTTTCTTTCTTTTACCCCTAATTAATTTATTATGAGAATTAGGCATAATGACAGCTTTTGGAATATTTTTGAATAACAGAACAACTACATATCTTTTATAGGGAGAAGGCTAAAAGTCACCAATGTACCCTCTTTAATTATATACTACCTTCGTCCTAAAACGTAAGTCCCTTTAGTTTTTTGAATTTGTCTCCTTACATAAGTCCATTTAGAATGCAAATGAAACATTTACTACAATTTTCTTTCTTTTAACCCTAATTAATTTATTATGGGAATTAGGCATAATGACAACTTTTGGAATATTTTTGAATAACAGAACAACTACATATCTTTTATAGGGAGAAGGACAATATCTATAATTTAAAGACAAAAGGACAAAAAAAAATTAAAAAAAAGTACGCGCCTGTTAGGGAATACATGGAACCTTTTTTTTGTTTTTTTCTTTCTTTTTTCTCTTTCCTCCCCGATTTTCAAACATTCGTATTTTTTTATCTAGATCTTCAAACGTGATGAAAATTTCACTGAATTTTATATTTTTTGACTCGACAGTGAATCTCGAAAATCAGTGAATATCGATAGTGAATTTCGAACAATAGTGAATTTCGACAGCGGATTTTCTGAAATCACGTCGGAATATGTTGAATGTTGTCTCAAAATAAAGAGCATGAAAAAATAAAAAAAATTGGTGAAAGAATTTTCAAATTTGGAGTTCTAGATTGTGAGATATGAGTGTTTAAAAAAGATAGATAAGAGAGATCCTGTGTTGGTCTTTTTTAGGAAGAAAAGGCGCTGAATATAAAAAAAAATAGTTTTGTCTTTCTCCCCCATTTTCCCTAATTTATTATACATTTACCTACTTTACAACTATTACATTAATGAGATTCAAAGAGTATTATAAATTTTTACTATTAAAAATAATGACACTTAACACTTTTCTTAATTTGTGTTAAAAAATCTAAACGAACTTATATTTTGGAACGAATGTAGTATTTTCTTATTTTATGGGATTTAGCTTTTATTCCCTCCGTTCCGATTTATCTGAGACAGATGACAAAATCACATATATTAAGAAAGTGAGTTAATGCATTGATTTTAAATTGGAATGACTAAAAAGTTCTTGGTTATATTTAATGTGACATTCTTTTTTATCTATCCTATTGCAATAAATAAGGGTAAAGCAAGAAAAAATATCATAAATATTGTATTGGAAATGTAACTGTATATAAAGATGAACAAATAATTTTGACAAAACGGAGGGAGTAATAATTTCCAACGCTCACTCATTGAACAAAGAAATCAGGTATAGGGAAAGTATATGCCTTGTTCTAAAATGACTGGTGTTTAACACATTTTGTTTATCCTATATTATCTTTTATGTTGTTAGTCACATTGAATAATTATGATAACGTTTTTCTTTAGTACATTTTGTTTTATTCTATATTATCTTAATATATGTTTGGAGAATGATGGTTTCATCTTACCGACGATTTTTCAAAGGTTTGGTATTTAATTAATTAAACGAAGTTTTTCCTAATGATTGGTTGGATGAGAAATTCTTAGATGAAGACTCTCTACGGTGAAGATTCCGCTAGATTTGCGTCATGTGTGCGTTTTTTTTGTCCTCTTGTACACATGACCATAGATTGTTTTTTTTCTAGTGACAAGAAGAATGAAAGGTGGAGGGGACCGCCGGACTGGTCTAGGTCCCTAACCAAACTTTGATGCAATGGCCGTACAAATTCTTTTATAAAGTAAAAAAGAAAAAAATCAATCGGAGCCCAAGTACTTTTTAAGAACATTGAAGCGTTCTATGTAATTTACTTGAGTATCTAAGTTAAGGGTCATTACACACTTTTTTAGAGATCGATTGTGGCGTCAAATGTTGAACTTTGTAGTGTCACCATGTTTTTTAATTATAAGATTGTCATTTATATAGACAGAACCACACCATGATAACTAAATACATTCCAACCAGAATTCCTCGTATTCTCGTAGAAACCCCTAAATGTCATTCCATCCCTTGCCCCTCCCGATGGACAGTCTCCTGCCGCCCTCTCTCATGCCACCCATATCTTCTGTCAGGGGCAGAGTCGTAATTATTATCTAGAGGGGCGTGATTCTCGTAGAAACCCCTAAATGTCATTCCATCCCTTGTCCCTCCCGATGGACAATCTCCTGCCGCCCTCTCTCATGCCACCCATATCTTTTGTCAGGGGCAGAGTCGTAATTATTATCTAGAGGGGCGTGATTCTAAGTAAAACAATTGTTTAAAAAAATCCATACGTAAAGATACAAAGTGAAAATTAAAATATTGTTTAGTAATTTGTCAGTTTTGGTAACTTGATATCTAAACTGATAAATAAACCCGTGGAACTAATTTGGAAAAATGAGGCTGTGAATGATGGTCAGTTTTAGTAAAGTATATTCAGTTCTGTGAAAATCGGTTTGATGAAGTGCAACTAAGTTTCTTCTGAAGTCAGCAGTCAGTTTTGGTCTGCTGAGTTTTGCTGAGTATAGATGAGTGCTACATCTGAGCAGTTGATTACAAGTCTGGGAGTGTCAGTTTTGAACTGGGTTTCATCTGGTGGATAACAGCTGGAGCTGTGGTCAACATCTGGGGTATTTATGACAATTCCGACAAAGATCTTTGGCGGTTAGAGTTTGGAATTTGTGCCTATAAATATCAATGTTGTAATCAATGCAATGTGTGTCTTTCAGGAGTGTTTATTTCACAAGTGTGTGGAATACCTGGTAACTTTGTGCATAGTAAAATATCTCCTATTTATTTTAAGAAGACAATGCTTAACCCCTTAGTGACAAGTGTAATTTTTTCATTAGTTCTTTTTTTTTTTGTTACTATTCATCGTCCTAGTCCAATTTTTTTTTTTTTTTTTTTTACTGTTTATCGGCCCATTCCGGTTTTTTTTTTTTTTTTTAAACTGTTCATCGGCCCAGTCCAGATTTTTTTTTTAGAGAAGAAGGGTTTAAGTTAAATTGTTCCATTTTGGAGAACTTAATTGTAACACCTTTTAATGTGCGAATATATGTAGCAAATGTATGACTATTTTCAAAATATAAGGTCACGACTTGTTGCCGATACGATCTTTGTATCATGCCAAAAAAATTGTGTTTGACGTTTACATGAAATATTATAAATTTCTTAAAATAAATTCATTTCATAAAAAAACATATCGTTTGTACACGGCGATATGACTATTTAAGGCCACGACATGTTGTCTACACGATCTTTATATCATGCCAAAAAAAAAATGTTTGACGATTACATGAAATATTAAATTTCTTGAAATAAATTTTTTTTTCGTAAAAAAACATATCGTTTATATAAAATTTTAAATATCCTGAAAAAAAAATTATTCCGGCCACAAATATTGTTAAACTGGCTATAGTGTATTGTTGATTTAATTTCTATAGAAAATCGAATTGTGTATTTTACCATGACCGTTAAAATTAGCCTAGATCTGAGAATACAAAAAAAGGGCTCAGTAGTGTCGAAAGGTGTCGATTTTGTGTCGTGGAGTGTTGACAGCGTGTTAGATTTTAATTAAAATTTTAATTAATGTTCATTTCATCAACCGACACCTGTTGGATATGGCGTCGGGGTGTATCGGAGCGTGTCGTGTCGTGTTTTTGGTAGAACACTTGTTGTTGCAAATAATCTCGAAGATAGCTTCATTTTTTCGGTTAAAATAGATTTAAGTAGAAATTGAAAAAAAATTGTTCAATAGTGTCGAAAAGTATCCATACGATGTTGGGAGGTGTTGAAGATGTGTCGGATATTCATTTTATCAACCGACACATGCCGGACATGCCATCGTAATGTATCAGAGCGTATCATGTCGTGTTGGTTGTCGGACACGTATCGTATACCTTTTTATAGTTTACTCGGGTTTATTATTTCAGTACTCTTTGATTATTACATTTGATGATTCACTTTTGATTTTCGCATTTCGGTGATTATAAAAACAAACCTGGGCACCAATAGAGCAAAGCACGAATGCTTTTCTTCCACCGAAGACGTTCCACAACAAGAAAAGATGGGCATATATGTATGAAATGTGATTCACAAGTTTTCATAAGAAATTGATCTACCATCTGAAATTATTCAGCAAGAAGTAGCAGGTTGTAGGATATAAATATGTATTACCCTAAAAAAAAGGATATAAATATGTATGAAATGTGATATAGTTTTATTGGCATGTTCTTATCAGTTTTGTAATGTATTGTTCTAGCTTTTTTCCTTTCGCCTTTACACATTCCAATAGCTTGTTAATTAGAAAACGTTTACTGTTTGTAGCTACACTTAACAAATCTTATATCTACAATTTATACAAATATTGCCTAGAGTTAATTAAATACAAACCGGGGCAACGCTCGTACGGAGCACGATTGTCTACTTTCCTAGTAGTATATATATGTAGAAAGCACAAAACCACTGCACCATACAAACACATGTTCGTAGAATAGACAAATAGTTAATACACGGGGTGAGGTCCTCTGCTGTATTAACTATCACAGCAGGTGTTGTGCAAAGGGGAAGGAGGGTAGAAAAGAAATTTCATCAACTGAAACTATAAAAGAAAAAACATTGAAAACAGAGGCACAACATTAAACACAGCAGGGGATCCTGATCCGTTAATACACCTCTTTTTTCTACAATATTAAAATTTGAAAGAGGCATTATAGCAACTTCATAGAATAGTTTGGGGGGGGGGGGGGGGGGGGGGGGGGGGAATGTGCCCCTTTTGCCTCATTGTAGGTCAACATATGTCTCTTGTTGCCCCTCTCATGTTGCTCTCTCCTTTCTACCTCTCCCCTACACGTTGAACTATCATATCTCCTAAAAACTTACATTGACGGGGAGATAAATAAATAATAGTGTATATACATCTTAATATGTCAACTCAAACGTGAGTCTATAAAAAAAAAGAGACCCGTCTGAGCCTATAAGTAGAGAGAGATGTCTAACACTTGTAAGTATAATTTTTTATTTTTGGGAAAATTGTTCTTGGAGTAAGATTTGAACTCGAGACATTTCGCTCTGATACCATGTTGAATTACCATATCTCCAAAAAGCTAAAGCTTTTGGGAGAAATGGTAGTTCAACATGATCATTATCTTACTCAGCGGAAGTACATTTTACAGCTTCTTGAAAAGGCTGTCTGGCATTACTACTGCCAAACCATGCACTACACCTATATATGGCTACCAATTGCAAACTTCAGCAGCATGGTATCCCGATGATCGTAGATCCCGAATTATATCACAGTATTGTTGGGGGCTCCAGTACCTTAACTTTACATGGCTCGAGATTGCCTTCATTGTTCACCGTGTTTGCATATTCATGCATTCCCCCACTTATGCTTATTGGATGGCTATCAAACGCATTGATGCGATACGATCCCATGAGATCGACGAAAGGATCAATAAGAGCGGGAAAACCCTAACCTAACTGAGCAGCAGTCTAGGAAGAGGGCCAAGAACAACTCAACGCTTTGCTCAAGAACGCTGATAAGCTCTCGAAAGGGGGTGCAATCTCTACGATAAAGAGATCACTCGCTCGCAAGCGATGTTCTTGATCAATCACAGACCAAGGGAGAAGAGAAAACTCTCAATTTCATTATAAAGACTTTATCATTGATTCATATAAAATTACAAGTGGTTGCCTTTATATAGGCTACAAAATAAAATACTGACAATCTCCTAACCGATGTGGGATAAATTACAATGTAATTTTCGCCACTTTATTTTGTAACAATCCTAACTCAACCCTAATAAGTCCAAACGGTTTTTATTTGCTAAAAATAAACACCTGGCCCAATACACTAACATATGGCCAACTTTTGACACGGGCCTAAGGCCGTTTTATTCATCAAAACACCGATAAATAAAATAAATTACTAAACAAATAAAATGTCTCGGGACCTCGGGATGGATCACATCACGCATACTACGCTACCTCAAGTACTTCATATCTAACGGTCTGCACCTCCACTCGCCTTGAATGCCTTTACTGATGCTGACTGGGCCTCGGACTCTGATGACCGCCGTTCGGTTGGTGCTTACTACACATTTCTTGGTCGAAACTTGATTAGTTTGCATTCAAAACAACAACAAACGGTATCCAAAAATAGTACGGAGGCCGAGTATAAGTCTTTGTCCAACAGTACTGCGGAAATTCAATGGATTTGTGCTATCCTCAAAGATATGTGTGTTCCTCTTCAGGATACCCTGCTCTTGTGGTGTGATAATATTGGGGCCACGTACTTGGGTGTTAATCCCGTCTTCAATGCTCGAACCAAGCACATTGAAATTGATTTTCATCATGTTCGCGAACTTGTGGGTATCTCAGAAGCTACGCATTTCTTTCCTCTCCTCCAAGGGTCAGTTAGCCAATTTACTCACTAAACCTATTGGCAACCCACGATTTTAGCAGTTGAAGACCCGTCTCCATGTTCATTCCGCTCTCATTGGATTGCGAGAGCGTGTTGAGAATACTAGAAACCCTAGAAGTTTCCACATAATATTGAGGCATTATTATTATATTATATTATCCTTGATGTATTCTTAGTCATTAACTTACGGAATATTATATATTTTGTACAATGCTTCACAATTCAATCAATGAAAAACATCTTTAGTTAAATTATTACCGCCCCACCACAGGTTCGCAACACCGCATCATTCTTCATTTACAACCGTGTTCTACACAAAAAATGCACCATTCTCATTCTTTGGTGGTGGTAATGGCAAAGAGACGCCAACTGGTGGTCATATTACGAGAGGAAATGGCGACTAGCATGTTGTCAGGGGGTGGCTTTTGGTGGTTGAGTTATGTGGTGGCCGGTGAAGGGATGTTGGATGGCGAGAATATGGAGGTGACAGTGGAGGGCGGTGCTAACGGGCTAGGGAATATTTGAGGTTCAATCAATATTCTTTCAATGTTACAAAGAAAAGAATAAAAAAATAATATGCTGAATTTGGAGGAGAGATAACAAAATTTGGAGTAACTATAATTATCATACAATAGTTTTATGGTGGTCCAATCAAATACACACCATGTCAATAATTTTCATCCAATCATGTATTTTAAATAATTATTTTTTTATTACAATCAAGATTATGATTAAATCATATTGGTTTGGGATCACCATGTGCAACTCGAGTTGGACCAAGATAAAATTTGTGATAGTTATAACGTCAGCTGGGTAAGCGAGAGAAAGAAGATGAAGATGAAGATAAGAGACATCAGAAATGTATCAAATTGAAACATCGAATTTGATATAGTATTTAAATAATCATGTGGGTGGACGTTTTAAATCTTGAAAGTTTATGTGTTTAACAATTCTTCTATTTCATGATCGCAAAGGATGATAGCCAAACAATTAAAAACGATGATATATACCTGGCCAAACCAAATCGGAACCGACAGTTGGGTCAACCGCCAGTTTGTGTAACCGCCGGTTGGGCGGTTGGGGGTTTTTGGCAACTGGAACCGGCGGTTGGAACCGGAACTGGCGGTTGAACCGGCCCAACGGCTATTTTTTTTTTCTTTTCTAAACACTTCAAAAAATTCCTATAAATACTACTCCATTCCATTTTCAATTTCCTACACCAATCTCTTCTCAATTCTTACATCTTCTTTCCTCAAAAAAATATACTTACATCTTCTACTCATTTCTTTGATTATCAAGTTTGTTTAGTTGTTAAAATCAACAATCAAAACCGACTAAAAGAACTATAAGAAACTATAAAATACTAAAAAAAACCTATAATAAAAAAAAACTATAAAGTGCCTATAAAAAAACTATAAAAGACTAAAAAAAAAAAACAATAAAAACTACGTTCGTTTTGATTTTTTTATATGTATCGTGCCTCCGAAACGATTACATATAAAAGATACATAGGCAACCGAATTACCGGTACAAGCGTTGAAAAAACAACATAATTTACATATAAGAAAAACAACACAATATATCTCACGTAATATTTAATAAAACAACATTTTTAATCAACGTATACTTAAAACCGACTAAAAAACTATAAGAAACTATAAAATACTTTAAAAAAAACTATAAAAGACTGAAAAAAAAACAATAACAACTACGTTCGCTTTGATTTTTTTATATGTATCGTGCCTCCGACACGATTACATATAAAAGATACGTAGTCAACCGAATTACCGGTACAAACATTGAAAAAATAACATAATTTACATATAAGAAAAATAACACAATATTAATATTATATTTAAAACCGAATAAAAAACTATTTATAAAAAAATATATATTACATTCGCTTTAGTATTTGTAGTGAAAAGAATAGTAATTTGTTATTGTAGTGAAAATAATAAGTATTTTATGAAAATGTAAAAAAATGTATTATGTGAAAATGTAAAAAAAAAACGTGGCATAAACCGTGATCTGAACCGGAAGGAAACCGTGTGAACCATATTGAACTGGCAACTGCCGGTTTTCAACCTTCAACCTGCGGTTCACTTCAACCGCCGGTTTGTCAACCGGTACAAACCGGCCAAAATCAAAACCACCGGTTCCGGTCAAGGGTCGGTCCGGTTGGGGCATTTGGACGGGTCTATGAACATTTTTCTCGAGATATATTTTTTCGATGACTCTACCTATGAGCATTTTTCTCGAGAAATTCTCTTGATGACACGGTTTGAGTTGATTGACATTTGACGTATAAATATACTTAGGTAGAGAGAGGATTTTGATGTGAAGTGGCTGATGAAACGATCAGAACCATACAGCTTAAATACAGAATGAAACTGTGTGGTTTATATTGAATCACAAGGTGTCTCCACACAAGTATTTCCATAATTATGTATAATTTAACTTGTACAAATTTGGGGTACTAATTTTTGTGGGAGCTGTACAGATATGCCTCGGTGGCTTATACTTTGAGCCGACTCTGAGGATACGTGAGGAATGGTACTGGTGAGTGATGATGGTAATAATATGTGGTGATGATGGTTAGTGATGAATGTTATGGCGGTGGTGTTGGTGGTAGAAATATAACGCTTCAAACCTTAGGTCTAATAATGTTCATTATACCGTAAATATTGTGGGTGGATGTAACGCCTCATTTCCGGACACCGAGTCCTTATCCGGAAAGAGCACTCGGCACAAATATTATCAAATAAATTCAATAATATATGTAAGTCTTACGTCATACATCAGAACTACAACGAAACGGAAGATAAAACGACTCGGAAAACAAAAGATCGAACACACGGTTTTCAATGCTGCGAAAACTACATCCAATGGAGAAAACTAAATCATCCAACATTCAAAACCAAAAGAACTCAAACGAAACTAATCCAAAAGAAAGACAACATTGTTTGAACTTGAATCAACAACTTTATTGAAAGAAACCAAAACTAAAGAAACTAAGTCTTCGAGAGCTCCATCTCACACGTCATCAGCGAAGAACTCATCAACATTAGAAACTTGTTCATCTTATTTGGGGAAAGAGAAAGACAAACATGAAGTAACGGGGTAAGTACATAAGTACTTAGTAACGCGTAGAAGATCGTATAACGTCGGTCTAATAAAGAAATAAAAACAACGCCGTCTTTTATTAGTTCATTCCGTTATTAACCCTAGCTAACTATCATATTATGTTCATGGCATAACATGAGGTTCCAAAGGTATCCAGCTTAGCTCAAGTTTGTTACATCATGAATAACAAGGGCACTATGCCTAGTAATAGGATGTACTAGGACAACTGGGTGCAACCTACTTAGAGACACGCTCTAGTAGCCCCGGGAATATCGGAGTCCCGATAGTGTGATGACCGGCGAGTGCACCAGACGCTTTATCTAGCCAATCGATTGACCGGCGTGGGTACGTCTACTTTGTCTAGTCAGAGAACACATCGCGATATTGTACTATGCCTTACCAAGCATTGCATGATGTTTAATATTATTAATCTAACACATACGTTTGATTAGATGTTTAACTAGCCACCTAAGTTGATTCACATAAAAGGCTCACCTATCAGTCTACTCCCTCTTCTTAAGACCACTAGACTCTAACAAAACCTAGCACATACACAGACATCGATAAACCCTAGCTTATCGAAGCACAAGGCAAATCCGAAGCTTTCGACGGTCCCACACTTCATCTTTTTAGGGAGTTCATATGGTGCCGGAACTAAATGCATCAAAAGCTTGTTCAAGGCTTTGTCACATAGGGTTAAGCAGTAAGGACATGATTATAAAACCTGAAACCAAGCTGACACGACAAAACAGTAAAAAAAACGCACGTTTGACATCCTGTAAACGCGTGTTTGCCTCAAACGAACGTTTACTGCTCCCCAAACTCTCGTTCGTGAAAAATGTCCACATCCTGTATCAAATGTCCAACACTCAAACGCCCGTCTATAAACCCCAAACGCTTGTTTGAGTTGCAACGATCGCAAATGCCCTTCTGCCCTTGTGCGTTTCTCGTTTGCCTGGGTTTTTCCCAGAAATCTGCAACTGTCAAAATACGACCTCCAACCCAATTCCACCCCAAACTCCGATTTAAACAGATTATAAACCATGAAAATAACCATACAAATTGCTCTATAACTTTACAACACCTTAATCATACGATAAGAACATTACGTTACCTTAAATTGCGAGCTACTACGATCCACGCAACCAAAACCTTGAAAAGGTTAAACTTTAGAACTCCGAACCTACAACGATTCGAACCAAAACTGATTACTACAAAAATTAACTCAGAAAAACTCAACCTTAACAATGGTGATTAAACCCTAATCACCAAGAACGATGTGGGGAAAACTCACGTTAACGGATTTAGGGATTGTTGGCATCAAAACGATCCTCTCCTTCCGTAGAGTATTTTCCTCTTGATACGTCTGTTGAAAAGAGCAACGGATTAGCCTCGAAATTCGAAAGTCTCTTCTCTTCTTTTTTTTTTCAAAACTTGCGCCACCTTCAGATGAGTTTTACGCAGAACTTCAATTAGGTTGATTTAGGATTAGTTTTTCTTTTATAATCCCAATTAATTAATTAAATCTTTAAATACAATAAATCCTTGTTAACCCTTTTTTTTCCTTAAATCCTTTAATTAAATAACATAATATTCTGATTTTGCTAAAAGACCGAATTGCCCTTTTTCAAAAATCGGGATATTACATTCCTCCCCCTTAAGTGGAGTTTCGTCCTCGAAACTAGAACGTACCTAGTAGATGAGGGAACTCTGGGAACTCGTTGAACATGTCCGCTTCCACTTCCCAAGTGGCTTCAGTCGGTGCATGATTGCTCCATTGGACTAACACTAACGGGATCACTCGCCTCTTTATCATCTTTTCCTTTCTATCCAGAATCCTTATCGGCTTCTCCACGTATGAAAGATTATCTTGTAAAACTTCCGGATCAATCTCAGATTCCACATCCACTTTAGATAGACACTTCCTAAGCATCGATACATGGAAGACATTGTGGACTCTAGACATTGATTCTGGTAACCGCAGCCTATAAGCCAACTTCCTAACTCTTTCGACGACATCAAAAGGTCCTACATACCTTGGACTTAGCTTTCCATTCTGACCAAACCTCTTGACACCCTTCATCGGAGACCTTCGAAGGTAAACTCTTTCCCCGACCTCAAACTCTAGCGGTCTTCTTCTAACATCGGCCCAACTCTTTTGACGATCTGGAGCGGCTTTCAGATTCTTCCTTATCAACTCGATCTTCTCCTTGGCTTGCTGAACCATCTCCGGCCCTGTGATGTGTTTCTCTCCCACTTCATCCCAATAAAGTGGAGTTCTACACTTCCTACCGTACAAGGTCTCAAAAGGTGGCATTCCCAAAATAGCATGGTAACTATTGTTGTAAGCAAACTCAGCCAAATTGAGGTAATCTATCCATGATCCTCCGGCATCCAAAACACAAGCTCTAAGCTTATCCTCGAGAGTCTGAATTGTTCTCTCTGACTGCCCATCCGTCTGCGGATGAAACATTGTACTCAAATCAGTCTTCGTCCCAAAAGCTTTCCACTTCCAGAAGCGACTGATAAATCTACTATCCCTGTCGGATACAATGGATAAAGGCACACCATGAAGCTTTACTATATTGTCGATATACATAGTAGCGAACTTCCTTATAGGCATGTCCACTTTACATGGCAAGAAATGGGCTGATTTTGTAAGTCTATCCACGATCACCCAAATCATGTCATGGCCGCCCTTAGTCTTAGGCAAACCGGTGATGAAATCCATCGTGATATTCTCCCATTCCCATTCCGGTATCTCCAAGGGTTTCAACAAACCTCCTGGTCTTCTGTGTTCTGCTTTCACTCTCTCGGCATGTATCACATCTTGCCACAAACTCGCGATCCCAAACTTCATACTAGGCCACCTATATCTCTCATTGAGATCTCTATACACCTTAGTGGCTCCTGGATGTACCGCAAAAGCAATCTTATGAGCTTCATCCATAACCTTCTCCCTTAGGCCATCCACATCGGGCACACACAAACCGTCTCCGTACCAAAGATGACCACTCTTGTCCAACCGATAGCCCTACTGTAGTCTTCTCTCGAGCTACTCGCTTCAAATCAAACAACACAGGGTCCTTATCTTGCTTAGCCCGAATCTCATCTAGCAAATCTGACATTGCCCTCAATGGCCCAAAATCTGAGCTTCACCCTTCCTCTCAAACACTTGAATCTGCATCCCATCCAACTGATCCACAACTTCTTGCAAGGTACTGATAGGATTAACCGATCTCCGGCTATGTGCATCAGCTACAACATTCGCTTTACCTGGATGGTATTGAATGTCCAAGTCGTAATCTTTCACGAACTCCAACCATCTTCTTTGTCTTATGTTCGATTCTCCCGAGTAAAGAAGAACTTAAGACTCTTATGATCCGTGAAGATCCTTGCCTTGACACCATACAAATAGTGTCTCCAAAGCTTTAGAGCAAACACCATCGCTGCCAACTCCAAGTCGTGTGTAGGGTAATTCTTCTCATGCATATTTAATTGCCTAGAGGCGTAAGCGATTACCTTTCCTGATTGCATCAAAACACAACCCAAACCTTGACCCGATGCATCCGTATATACATCATAGTTATCAAAAACTTCCGGTAATGCTAACACAGGTGCTGTGGTCAACTTTTCTTTCAAAGTCTGAAAAGCTTCCTCACATTCATTGGTCCACTCATACTTAACGTTCTTTTGAGTAAGCCTCGTGAGAGGTATAGCTATCTTAGAGAAATCATTTACGAACTTCCGGTAGTACCCAGCTAAACCCAATAAACTTCTTATCTCAGTCACTGATGTAGGTCTAGGCCACTTAGCAACGGCTTCTATCTTCGCTGGATCTACCTTAATGCCTTCTCCAGAAACTATATGCCCAAGAAAACTTAATTGGTACAACCAAAACTCACACTTAGAAAACTTGGCATACAATTTGTTCTCTCTTAAAGTCTGTAGAACTATCCTTAGGTGTTCTTCATGCTCTTTCTCATCCTTAGAGTATACCAAGATATCGTCTATGAAAACTATCACAAACTTATCGAGATAAGGCATGAAAACTCTTTGCATCAAGTCCATGAACTTCGATGGGGCATTAGTGAGTCCAAACGGCATGACCAAAAACTCATAATATCCATATCTCTTACTAAAGGCTGTCTTAGGTATATCTGAAACCTTGATCCTCAACTGATGATAACCAGACCTAAGATCAATCTTAGAGAACACCTTCTTACCTTGCAACTGACTGAACAGATCATCAATCCTTGGTAAAGGATACTTATTCTTGATCGTCAGTTTATTCAACTCTCTGTAGTCAATGCACAAACGCATACTCCCATATTTCTTCTTCACAAACAAGACCGGTGCTCCCCACGGTGATGTACTTGGCTGTATGATGTTTTTCTCTTGCATCTCCTTAAGTTGAGTTTTCAACTCCTTCAACTCCGCTGGTGCCATCCTATAAGTGCTTTAGCTACTGGTGACGCTCCTGCGATCAATTCGATCTCGAACTATATGGCCCTATCAGGCATGTGTCCTGACAAATCTTCTGGGAAAACTTCAAGAAAGTCCTTAACTACACGAGTCTCTCCTAACTAGGGTTTATGCTTTTCCTTATCTAACGCATAAACAACGAAACCCGGGCAACTCTTCTTCAAAGCTCTTAGGGCTTTAACTGCTGAGATAATCGGATGACGACCCTTGCTAGGCTTGTATACATTACCCTGAAATGTCTTAGCTGATTTTCCTGGGGCCTTAAAGATCACCCTCTTACCCTTACAATCCAAGTAGACACAATTCTTGGATAACCCAAATCCATACCCAGGATAACATCAAAATCCGAGAAATCCAACACCGTCAAAGCATGCCGGCACCTATACGTCCCAACTCTAATATCAACTTAGGGTGTGACCTGAGCACATCTAGTAACTCTGCCCAAAGGTGTGGTTATACTCAAAGGTCTCTCCAATTCCTTAAGAGGTAGGTTCAACTTCTTAGCTATCTTAGAGGAAACAAAAGTCCCTGAAGCTCCAGTATCAAATAAAGCTGAAACTGCTAGATTATCTATGATTACGGTACCTAACAAGTGAATCAATTTAAGTACAAATATATAATATCATATGCGCACTATATCATATTAAATATCTATAATAAACACAAACACTGAAAAGTACCTGTCACCACAAGGTCATCTAACTCTTCCGGTTCTGCATCTACTGCAAAGACACGAACTGGTCGGCTACCCGTGGCACGTTTACCCTGCTGGTTACCTCGTCCTCCTGCCTGATTACATTGTGAGAGCTTCTTAGGACACGCTCTCGAGTAATGTCCCACTTCCCCACAAAGTGGAAACAACTCATGCTACCCGCCATGCACTCTCTGTACGTGCCTTGTTACACTTAGCACAAACCGATGGTGTTCCACCCATCGAACTCCTCGTGACCGGATTTTCCGTCCTCTTAACATTCTGCTGTGGTGCTCCTCTGTTATTCCCTTGATAATTCGAGAAAGGCCTCTTGTCTCCAACTACAACCGTCTGTTTACTAGCAAATCTTTTCGCAATAAAAGCTCTATCCATGACGTTTGCCATGCTAGTAGGTCTATCTCCTAGCATGCCCTTTGCCACTTCATGTGACAATCCTTCCATGAACTTGTCAATCTTCTTCTCTTCGTTTCTCATGATTTCAGGGTAGAATCTTCATAACTCATGGAATTTCTGGGAGTATTGAGTCACTGTAGTGTATCTTCCTTGTTTCAAACTCAGAAATTCATTGGCCTTTGCATTCTGTGCTGTTCTAGGAAAGTATTCCTTGTAGAATAGATCCTTAAACACTGCCCAATCCGTGATCCTCGGGTTAACTTGTTCATAAGCTTCCATCCAACTTTCTGTATTTCCTACCAACAAGGATACTGCTAACTGAGCCCATACAATTTCTGGAGCTTTCACATTTCTGCACGTCCTCTCAAACCCACGATTCCACAAATCTACTGCTGCTAGCTCAACATTGCCAAAGAATTCTGGCACCTTGTGCTTCTTCATCTTATCATACCAATCCACTGGCCTGTCGTAACCTCAAAACTGATGATGTTGTATCGGCTGCTGAACTGGTGGAGCATTCTGAGCCGTCGGACCTGCAGGATAACCCATAACTGGCTGCTGAGGTGGATAGGGTGTGGGATACTCAACTGTAGAGGCAATAACATTCTGATACCGTGGTTGAGGTTGCTGAACCTGATGTTGGGAGTGGGTCTGTTGCGGATACATCTGATACGGGTAAGTCTATTGTGGATAGGTGTAGCCAGGTGCTACAAAAGTATCAGATCTAGACGGTTGTGGAGGAAGGACCGTTGGTTGAGGTGTAAAGCTTAGTGGTATGGAGGAAAACGTTGATGTCTATGGAAGACTAAAAAACTGACTAGCCGGTGGCACAGACGGTTGCTGAGGCTGCACAGAGACGGTTGGGAAAGTACTCACCGGTGGATGAGAAAGTCCTAATCCTGTCCAGCTTATGGTCATTGGAGGCACAGACACTCCTAGTGTTACTCCGACTGAAGTAGTGATGAACGGTATGTTGGGGTTAAACTGTGAAGGACCCCCTTGTTCTATACCCCTAATGACAATATATGGTCCTTGATTTACCCCATGCATGATGTTGCTCACGTACGGGGTGTTCCTTTGAGAAACTATAGGGCCCCGGGTAGTTGGTCCACTTCTTCTCCTTCTCGGAATCATATCCTCGTAACTTCGCCTCGCATGAACCGTCGGGTGGTAGTCGCCGTGGTGTTATTCGTATTAGCTCCTCCTCTAGTAAGAACCATTCGTAACCAAGAAAAGAGAGGGTTACTAAAGCTCTAACACTTATCTTAAAGAAGAAATCAAGTCCTACACAAAGAAGGAAAACCTTCTCTCTGATACCAACTGTAACTTCCCGTTCCCGGACACCGAGTCCTTATCCGGAAAGAGCGCTCGGCACAAATATTATCAAATAAATTCAATAATATATGTAAGCATTACGTCATACATCAGAACTAAAACGACGCGGAAGATAAAACGACTCGGAAAACAAAAGATCGAACACACGGTTTTCAATGCTGCGAAAACTAAATCCAATGGAGAAAACTAAATCATCCAACATTCAAAACCAAAAGAACTCAAACGAAACTAATCCAAAAGAAAGACAACATTGTTTGAACTTGAATCAACAACTTTATTGAAAGAAACCAAAACTAAAGAAACTAAGTCTTTGAGAGCTCCATCTCACACGTCATCGTCGAAGAACTCATCAACATTAAAACATGTCCATCTTCTTCGGGGAAAGAGAATGACAAACATAAAGTAACGGGGTAAGTACATAAGTACTTAGTAACGCGTAGAAGATCGTATAACGTCGGTCTTATAAAGAAATAAAAGCAACGCCGTCTTTTATTAGTTCATTCCATTATTAACCATAGCTAACTATCATATTATGTTCATGGCATAACATGAGGTTCCAAAGGTATCCAGCTTAGCTCAAGTTTGTTACATCATGAATAACAAGGGCACTACGCATAGTAATAGGATGTACTAGGACAACTGGGTGAAACCTACTTAGAGACACACTCTAGTAGCCCCGGGAATATCCGAGTCCCGATAGTGTGATGACCGGCGAGTGCACCAGACGCTTTATCTAGCCAATCGATTGACCGGCGTGGGTACAGTCTACTTTGTCTAGTCAGAGAACACATCGCGATATTGTACTATGCCTTACCAAGCATTGCATGATGTTTAATATTATTAATCTAACACATACGTTTGATTAGATGTTTAACTAGCCACCTAAGTTGATTCACATAAAAGGCTCACCTATCAGTCTACTCCCTCTTCTTAAGACCACTAGACTCTAACAAAACCTAGCACATACACAGACATCGATAAACCCTAGCTTATCGAAGCACAAGGCAAATCCGAAGCTTTCGACGGTCCCACACTTCATCTTTTTAGGGAGTTCATATGGTGCCGGAACTAAACGCATCAAAAGCTTGTTCAAGGCTTTGTCACATTGGGTTAAGCAGTAAGGACATGATTATAAAGCCTGAAACCAAGCTGACACGACAAAATAGTAAAAAAAAACATAATAAACAGGTCAAACGCACGTTTGACATCCTATAAACGCACGTTTGCCTCAAACGAACGTTTACTGCTCCCCAAACTCTCGTTCGTGAAAAATGGCTACATCCTATATCAAATGTCCAACACTCAAACGCCCGTCTATAAACCCCAAACGCTCGTTTGAGTTGCAACGATCGCAAACACCCGTCTGCCCTTGTGCAAACGCTCGTTTGCCTGGGTTTTTCCCAGAAATCTGCAACTGTCAAAATACGACCTCCAACCCAATTCCACCCCAAACTCCGATTTAAACAGATTATAAACCACGAAAATAACCATAAAAATTGCTCTATAACTTTACAACACCTTAATCATACGATAAGAACACCACGTTACCTTAAATTGCGAGCTACTACGATCCACGCTACCAAAACCTTGAAAAGGTTAAACTTTAGAACTCCGAACCTACAGCGATTCGAACCAAACTGATTACTACGAAAATTAACTCAGAAAAACTCAACCTTAACAATGGTGATTAAACCCTAATCACCAAGAACGATGAGGGGAAAACTTACGTTAACGGATTTAGGGATTGTTGGTATCAAAACGATCCTCTCATTCCGTAGAGTATTTTCCTCTTGATACATCTGTTGAAAAGAGCAACGGATTAGCCTCGAAATTCGAAAGTCTCTTCTCTTCTTCTTTTTTTTCAAAACTTGCGCCACTCTTCAGATGAGTTTTACGCAGAACTTAAATTAAGTTAATTTATGATTAGTTTTCTTTTTATAATCCCAATTAATTAATTAAATCCTTAAATACAATAAATCCTTGTTAACCCTTTTTTTTTCCTTAAATCTTTTAATTAAATAACATAATATTCTGATTTTTGCTAAAAGACCGAATTGTCCTTTTTCAAAAATCAGGATATTACAGTGGATGACTATTTGTGGTGGCAGAAGGAGTTCATTTTTTTTACATCATCTTTGCTATTAATTTTAAGATACAACTTTACTGCGGTACATTTGATTGAACCTTATCAAGGGGTGAAATAAGAAGATGAAAAACAATCATTTATACATTACTTGCATCCAAATTTGTCATTATAGTTGGGTCGGTGGTAATGCCAAAGCAAATTGTAGGGGTGCACATGGTCCGGTTTTCCGGTTTTTAACCACTTTTAAAACCAAACCATTTTTTACGGTTTCAAAATTTACAAACCAAAACCGAACCATAGCTAAGTAAAACCATTTTGTTCGGTCCGGTTTAGATCGACTTGGTTACGGTTTTTTCCGGTTTTCGGTCCTCTTTTTTTCCCCACTGAAATGGCATTATCACGCGAATTCGTGTCATTATTCATACAAAAACCATACTAGATTCTCATTCTCCATCTATCATACACCATAACTCGAATGTCACTGGGTCCTCTCTCTCTATACATATATATATATATATATATATATATATGTGTGTGTGTGTGTGTGTGTGTACACACAACATTATATTATCATATTTTCCAACTAAGACGATCATATAAAACCATGTAAACTGTTGTATTTCATCTTGTCATAGGTCCTATTAGAATGAGCATCAAACAACGTGTGTGAGGTAGTTGACTGAAGTATTAATAGATCATGAAATGAGATATTAATTATTTAAATGTAGCGATAATTGAGGGGAACCGATGAAAAGTCGGTTCACTGTGATGATCAGTTCTCACAATGTACTGACTAAAATTTGGTTTTAGTGTTGTGCACAGGTAGAATGGTACATGACTGGATTGGTGTGGTGCAAATAAAGGCCCATTTTATTACTAGTGTCGATATTCATAGACATATACACACGCGTGTGTGTGTGTGTGTGTGTGTGTGTATATATATATATATATATATATATATATATATATATATATATATATATATATATATCCGGTTCCGGTTTGGTCCGGTTTTTTTCTTAGAAAACCAAAACCAAATTGTTTTTCACGGTTTGGTTTTATACAATACAAAAATCAACCAAAAAACCATGGTTTATGTATTTTCGGTTTGGACTGGTTTGGTTCGGCCGGTTGGTTTGGTTTCCGTTTTTTTGTTCACCCCTAGCAAATTGTGTATAATCCGAAAATATTATTAGGTAAAATGTCCTGAATTGTTCTCTCTGACTGCCCATCCGTCTGCGGATGAAACATTGTACTCAAATCAGTCTTCGTCCCAAAAGCTTTCCACTTCCAGAAGCGACTGATAAATCTACTATCCCTGTCGGATACAATGGATAAAGGCACACCATGAAGCTTTACTATATTGTCGATATACATAGTAGCGAACTTCCTTATAGGCATGTCCACTTTACATGGCAAGAAATGGGCTGATTTTGTAAGTCTATCCACGATCACCCAAATCATGTCATGGCCGCCCTTAGTCTTAGGCAAACCGGTGATGAAATCCATCGTGATATTCTCCCATTCCCATTCCGGTATCTCCAAGGGTTTCAACAAACCTCCTGGTCTTCTGTGTTCTGCTTTCACTCTCTGGCATGTATCACATCTTGCCACAAACTCTGCGATCCCAAACTTCATACTAGGCCACCTATATCTCTCATTGAGATCTCTATACACCTTAGTGGCTCCTGGATGTACCGCAAAAGCAATCTTATGAGCTTCATCCATAACCTTCTCCCTTAGGCCATCCACATCGGGCACACACAAACCGTCTCCGTACCAAAGATGACCACTCTTGTCCAACTGATAGCCTACTGTAGTCTTCTCTCGAGCTACTCGCTTCAAATCAAACAACACAGGGTCCTTATCTTGCTTAGCCCGAATCTCATCTAGCAAATCTGACATTGCCCTCAATGGCCCAAAATCTGAGCTTCACCCTTCCTCTCAAACACTTGAATCTGCATCCCATCCAACTGATCCACAACTTCTTGCAAGGTACTGATAGGATTAACCGATCTCCGGCTATGTGCATCAGCTACAACATTCGCTTTACCTGGATGGTATTGAATGTCCAAGTCGTAATCTTTCACGAACTCCAACCATCTTCTTTGTCTTATGTTCAGATTCTCCTGAGTAAAGAAGAACTTAAGACTCTTATGATCCGTGAAGATCCTTGCCTTGACACCATACAAATAGTGTCTCCAAAGCTTTAGAGCAAACACCATCGCTGCCAACTCCAAGTCGTGTGTAGGGTAATTCTTCTCATGCATATTTAATTGCCTAGAGGCGTAAGCGATTACCTTTCCTGATTGCATCAAAACACAACCCAAACCTTGACCCGATGCATCCGTATATACATCATAGTTATCAAAAACTTCCGGTAATGCTAACACGAGTCTTTGTGGTCAACTTTTCTTTCAAAGTCTGAAAAGCTTCCTCACATTCATTGGTCCACTCATACTTAACGTTCTTTTGAGTAAGCCTCGTGAGAGGTATAGCTATCTTAGAGAAATCATTTACGAACTTCCGGTAGTACCCAGCTAAACCCAATAAACTTCTTATCTCGATCACCGATGTAGGTCTAGGCCACTTAGCAACGGCTTCTATCTTATTTGGATCTACCTTAATGCCTTCTCCGAAACTATATGCCCAAGAAAACTTAATTGGTACAACCAAAACTCACACTTAGAAAACTTGGCATACAATTTGTTCTCTCTTAAAGTACGTAGAACTATCCTTAGGTGTTCTTCATGCTCTTTCTCATCCTTAGAGTATACCAAGATATCGTCTATGAAAACTATCACAAACTTATCGAGATAAGGCATGAAAACTCTTTGCATCAAGTCCATGAACTTCGATGGGGCATTAGTGAGTCCAAACGGCATGACCAAAAACTCATAATATCCATATCTCTTACTAAAGGTCGTCTTAGGTATATCTGAAACCTTGATCCTCAACTGATGATAACCAGACCTAAGATCAATCTTAGAGAACACCTTCTTACCTTGCAACTGACTGAACAGATCATCAATCCTTGGTAAATGATACTTATTCTTGATCGTCAGTTTATTCAACTCTCTGTAGTCAATGCACAAACGCATACTCCCATATTTCTTCTTCACAAACAAGACCGGTGCTCCCCACGGTGATGTACTTGGCTGTATGATGTTTTTCTCTTGCATCTCCTTAAGTTGAGTTTTCAACTCCTTCAACTCCGCTGGTGCCATCCTATAAGGTGCTTTAGCTACTGGTGACGCTCCTGCGATCAATTTGATCTCGAACTATATGGCCCTATCAGGCATGTGTCCTGACAAATCTTCTGGGAAAACTTCAAGAAAGTCCTTAACTACACGAGTCTCTCCTAACTAGGGTTTATGCTTTTCCTTATCTAACGCATAAACAACGAAACCCGGGCAACTCTTCTTCAAAGCTCTTAGGGCTTTAACTGCTGAGATAATCGGATGACGACCCTTGCTAGGCTTGTATACATTACCCTGAAATGTCTTAGCTGATTTTCCTGGGGCCTTAAAGATCACCCTCTTACCCTTACAATCCAAGTAGACACAATTCTTGGATAACCAGTCCATACCCAGGATAACATCAAAATCTGAGAAATCCAACACCGTCAAAGCATGCTGGCACCTATACGTCCCAACTCTAATATCAACTTAGGGTGTGACCTGAGCACATCTAGTAACTCTGCCCAAAGGTGTGGTTATACTCAAAGGTCTCTCCAATTCCTTAAGAGGTAGGTTCAACTTCTTAGCTATCTTAGAGGAAACAAAAGTCCCTGAAGCTCCAGTATCAAATAAAGCTGAAACTGCTAGATTATCTATGATTACGGTACCTAACAAGTGAATCAATTTAAGTACAAATATATAATATCATATGCGCACTATATCATATTAAATATCTATAATAAACACAAACACCGAAAAGTACCTGTCACCACAAGGTCATCTAACTCTTCCGGTTCTGCATCTACTGCAAAGACACGAACTGGTCGGCTACCCGTGGCACGTTTACCCTGCTGGTTACCTCGTCCTCCTGCCTGATTACATTGTGAGAGCTTCTTAGGACACGCTCTCGAGTAATGTCCCACTTCCCCACAGTGGAAACAACTCATGCTACCTGCCATGCACTCTCCTGTATGTGCCTTGTTACACTTAGCACAAACCGATGGTGTTCCACCTACTGAACTCCTCGTGACCGGATTTTCCGTCCTCTTAACATTCTGCTGTGGTGCTCCTCTGTTATTCCCTTGATAATTCGAGAAAGGCCTCTTGTCTCCAACTACAACCGTCTGTTTACTAGCAAATCTTTTCGCAATAAAAGCTCTATCCATGACGTTTGCCATGCTAGTAGGTCTATCTCCTAGCATGCCCTTTGCCACTTCATGTGACAATCCTTCCATGAACTTGTCAATCTTCTTCTCTTCGTTTCTCATGATTTCAGGGTAGAATCTTCCTAACTCATGGAATTTCTGGGAGTATTGAGTCATTGTAGCGTATCTTCCTTGTTTCAAACTCAGAAATTTATTGGCCTTTGCATTCTGTGCTGTTCTAGGAAAGTATTCCTTGTAGAATAGATCCTTAAACACTGCCCAATCCGTGATCCTCGGGTTAACTTGTTCATAAGCTTCCATCCAACTTTCTGTATTTCCTACCAACAAGGATACTGCTAACTGAGCCCATACAATTTCTGGAGCTTTCACATTTCTGCACGTCCTCTCAAACCCACGATTCCACAAATCTACTGCTGCTAGCTCAACATTGCCAAAGAATTCTGGCACCTTGTGCTTCTTCATCTTATCATACCAATCCACTGGCCTGTCGTAACCTCAAAACTGATGATGTTGTATCGGCTGCTGAACTGGTGGAGCATTCTGAGCCGTCGGACCTGCAGGATAACCCATAGCTGGCTGCTGAGGTGGATAGGGTGTGGGATACTCAACCTGTAGAGGCAATAACATTCGATACCGTGGTTGAGGTTGCCGAACCCGATGTTGGGAGTGGGTCGTTGCGGATACATCGATACGGGTAAGTCTATTGTGGATAGGTGTAGCCAGGTGCTACAAAAGTATCAGATCTAGACGGTTGTGGAGGAAGGACCGTTGGTTGAGGTGTAAAGCTTAGTGGTATGGAGGAAAACGTTGATGTCTATGGAAGACTAAAAAACTGACTAGCCGGTGGCACAGACGGTTGCTGAGGCTGCACAGAGACGGTTGGGAAAGTACTCACCGGTGGATGAGAAAGTCCTAATCCTGTCCAGCTTATGGTCATTGGAGGCACAGACACTCCTAGTGTTACTCCGACTGAAGTAGTGATGAACGGTATGTTGGGGTTAAACTGTGAAGGACCCCCTTGTTCTATACCCCTAATGACAATATATGGTCCTTGATTTACCCCATGCATGATGTTGCTCACATACGGGGTGTTCCTTTGAGAAACTATAGGGCCCCGGGTAGCTGGTCCACTTCTTCTCCTTCTCGGAATCATATCCTCAGTAACTTCTGCCTCAGTATGAACTGTCTGGGTGGTAGTCGCCGTGGTGTTATTCGTATTAGCTCCTCCTCTAGTAAGAACCATTCTGTAACCAAGAAAAGAGAGGGTTACTAAAGCTCTAACACTTATCTTAAAGAAGAAATCAAGTCCTACACAGCAAGGAAAACCTTCTCTCTGATACCAACTGTAACTTCCCGTTCCCGGACACCGAGTCCTTATCCGGAAAGAGCGCTCGGCACAAATATTATCAAATAAATTCAATAATATATGTAAGCATTACGTCATACATCAGAACTAAAACGACGCGGAAGATAAAACGACTCGGAAAACAAAAGATCGAACACACGGTTTTCAATGCTGCGAAAACTAAATCCAATGGAGAAAACTAAATCATCCAACATTCAAAACCAAAAGAACTCAAACGAAACTAATCCAAAAGAAAGACAACATTGTTTGAACTTGAATCAACAACTTTATTGAAAGAAACCAAAACTAAAGAAACTAAGTCTTTGAGAGCTCCATCTCACACGTCATCGTCGAAGAACTCATCAACATTAAAACATGTCCATCTTCTTCGGGGAAAGAGAATGACAAACATAAAGTAACGGGGTAAGTACATAAGTACTTAGTAACGCGTAGAAGATCGTATAACGTCGGTCTTATAAAGAAATAAAAGCAACGCCGTCTTTTATTAGTTCATTCCATTATTAACCATAGCTAACTATCATATTATGTTCATGGCATAACATGAGGTTCCAAAGGTATCCAGCTTAGCTCAAGTTTGTTACATCATGAATAACAAGGGCACTACGCATAGTAATAGGATGTACTAGGACAACTGGGTGAAACCTACTTAGAGACACACTCTAGTAGCCCCAGGAATATCCGAGTCCCGATAGTGTGATGACCGGCGAGTGCACCGGACGCTTTATCTAGCCAATCGATTGACCGGCGTGGGTACGTCTACTTTGTCTAGTCGAGAACACATCGCGATATTGTACTATGCCTTACCAAGCATTGCATGATGTTTAATATTATTAATCTAACACATACGTTTGATTAGATGTTTAACTAGCCACCTAAGTTGATTCACATAAAAGGCTCACCTATCGTCTACTCCCTCTTCTTAAGACCACTAGACTCTAACAAAACCTAGCACATACACAGACATCGATAAACCCTAGCTTATCGAAGCACAAGGCAAATCCGAAGCTTTCGACGGTCCCACACTTCATCTTTTTAGGGAGTTCATATGGTGCCGGAACTAAACGCATCAAAAGCTTGTTCAAGGCTTTGTCACATTGGGTTAAGCAGTAAGGACATGATTATAAAGCCTGAAACCAAGCTGACACGACAAAATAGTAAAAAAAAACATAATAAACAGGTCAAACGCACGTTTGACATCCTATAAACGCACGTTTGCCTCAAACGAACGTTTACTGCTCCCCAAACTCTCGTTCGTGAAAAATGGCTACATCCTATATCAAATGTCCAACACTCAAACGCCCGTCTATAAACCCCAAACGCTCGTTTGAGTTGCAACGATCGCAAACACCCGTTCGCCGCCCTCGTGCAAACGCTCGTTTGCCCGGGTTTTTCCCGAAACCGCAATCGTCAAAATACGACCTCCAACCCAATTCCACCCCAAACTCCGATTTAAACAGATTATAAACCACGAAAATAACCATAAAAATTGCTCTATAACTTTACAACACCTTAATCATACGATAAGAACACCACGTTACCTTAAATTGCGAGCTACTACGATCCACGCTACCAAAACCTTGAAAAGGTTAAACTTTAGAACTCCGAACCTACAGCGATTCGAACCAAACTGATTACTACGAAAATTAACTCAGAAAAACTCAACCTTAACAATGGTGATTAAACCCTAATCACCAAGAACGATGAGGGGAAAACTTACGTTAACGGATTTAGGGATTGTTGGTATCAAAACGATCCTCTCATTCCGTAGAGTATTTTCCTCTTGATACATCTGTTGAAAAGAAAGAACGGATTAGCCTCGAAATTCGAAAGTCTCTTCTCTTCTTCTTTTTTTTTTCAAAACTTGCGCCACTCTTCGATGAGTTTTACGCAAGAACTTAAATTAAGTTAATTTATGATTAGTTTTCTTTTTATAATCCCAATTAATTAATTAAATCCTTAAATACAATAAATCCTTGTTAACCCTTTTTTTTCCTTAAATCTTTTAATTAAATAACATAATATTCGATTTTCGCTAAAAGACCGAATTGTCCTTTTTCAAAAATCAGGATATTACAGTGGATGACTATTTGTGGTGGCAGAAGGAGTTCATTTTTTTTACATCATCTTTGCTATTAATTTTAAGATACAACTTTACTGCGGTACATTTGATTGAACCTTATCAAGGGGTGAAATAAGAAGATGAAAAACAATCATTTATACATTACTTGCATCCAAATTTGTCATTATAGTTGGGTCGGTGGTAATGCCAAAGCAAATTGTAGGGGTGCGCGTAGTTAGGTTTTAGGTTTTTAACCACTTTTAAAACCAAACCATTTTTTACGGTTTCAAAATTTACAAACCAAAACCGAACCATAGCTAAGTAAAACCATTTTGTTCGGTCGGTTTAGATCGACTTGGTTACGGTTTTTTCCGGTTTTCGGTCCTCTTTTTTTCCCCACCGAAATGGCATTATCACGCGAATTCGTGTCATTATTCATACAAAAACCATACTAGATTCTCATTCTCCATCTATCATACACCATAACTCGAATGTCACCGGGGTCTCTCTCTCTCTCTATATATATATACATATATATATATATATATATATATATATATATATATATATATATATATATATATATATATATATATATACATATATATATGTGTGTGTGTGTGTGTGTGTGTACACACAACATTATATTATCATATTTTCCAACTAAGACGATCATATAAAACCATGTAAACCGTTGTATTTCATCTTATCATAGGCCCTATTAGAATGAGCATCAAACAACGTGTGTGAGGTAGTTGAGTGAAGTATTAATAGATCATGAAATGAGATATTAATTATTTAAATGTAGCGATAATTGAGGGGAACCGATGAAAAGTCGGTTATTTGTGATGATCGATTCTCACAATGTATCGACTAAAATTTGGTTTTAGTGTTGTGCGCGGGTAGAATGGTACGATTTGGATTGGTGTGGTAAATAAAGCCCATTTTATTACTAGTGTCGATATTCATAGACATATACACACGCGTATGTGTGTGTGTGTGTGTGTGTGTGTGTGTATATATATATATATATATATATATATATATATATATATATATATATATCCGGTTCCGGTTTGGTCCGGTTTTTTTCTTAAAACCAAAACCAAATTGTTTTTCGCGGTTTGGTTTTATACAATACAAAAATCAACCAAAAAACCATGGTTTATGTATTTTCGGTTTGGACTGGTTTGGTTCGGCCGGTTGGTTTGGTTTCCGTTTTTTTGTTCACCCCTAGCAAATTGTGTATAATCCGAAAATATTATTAGGTAAAATGTCCTGGTACTATCAAATGTAGCGTAATTCTGTTATAAGGACTCTCTATTACATTCAATTGTTCGATTTGTGACACGTGTTTAAACAAATGTAACAGTTTAACTTTTTCTACACGTGACAGTCATCCGATGATCCGTTCTAATAGAAACTTCTTATTTAAGAATTCCCCTCAAATGTTGTCGTGTAAATACCATCAAACTTATAGGCAGAGACATAAGTTAATGGTTAAAAACATGGTACCGTAGTAATAACAATTTCCTTGAGTTTTTTTTTCTTTTTTTTTTTTGAAGGGACAATTTCCCTGAGTTGGGATCTGTAAATTCGATATCTTTTCAAACTTAATTACTAAAACATAACTTTCGATTTATATTTTATTTGGGTTAGCTTTCAAATTTATTTATTTTAGTACAGTAATGACATTATAGTACTAGAATCTGCATCTTGTATTGCGCAACAGCTGGATGTGGATGGTTTGGAGGTTTGTGCTCCTCTCCGCTCGTGTCGCATCAATCTCAATTCCCTACGCACCACTCTTTTGTCAGAACTAGATACCTAAATAAATTTCTTATTTTTCTTTCAATTTTTTTCCTATTTTCAACTTTTATTAACAAATTACTTTGAGCCTATTTTTTCTCCTTTTTTTTTTTTACTTTTCTTTTTCAAATGCTATTACCCCCTTTCTAGATTCTATAAAATCCCAGCTACTGGCTATCAGTTTCCTCCCCTTTCTTCTTCCCTTTCTTCTCTCCTCCTACTACCATTTGCTTTCTTTATTTTAGAGATCCCATTTGGGCAATCTGGTTTTTTTTTTTAGGTATTTGGATTTGTTGAAATCTCTCAGCATATCCAATTTCCAGTCTCTTCTTTATTGGAAATTTTTCGGGTTTGTTTGTTTTACTTCAAATCAAATCTTAATGCTCAGCTTACTTTTATTAACGTTTGAAGTTCATGTCTGCCATTCTCAGTGAACTCTTTGTTTCTGGTTTTATGATAAATTCCACATATTGGCGCAGGACCCATTTAGTTCAATCCTTCTCTGTTGTCTTTCTTTACTGGTTTTATTTCATTTCATGATTTTTGGTTTCTCTAAGAAGCTTATAAATTAAGTATCTTTATATATATATATATTCTACTATTATTATTACTATTGCATATCTATATAGTAATTTTCTATTTTGATTGCTACTATCTGGGTCCTGCTTGTTTTTTTTTATTTTTAATTTCACTCTTGATAAATCTGTTAAAAAAATAAAAGTAAAAAAAAAATGGGTTCATCTAGTGGAACATTTTCCGGGTCATCTGCACTACAGAACTCGGGTTCTGAAGAAGATCTACAGAAATTAATGGATCAAAGAAAGAGAAAGAGAATGATATCCAACAGGGAATCAGCAAGGAGATCTAGGATGAGAAAACAGAAGCATTTGGATGAATTAATGAATCAGGTGGATCAATTAAGAAAGGAAAACAACCAAATCATTACAGCCATGAATGTTACTACACAGCATTATCTCAATGTTGAAGCTGAGAATTCTGTTTTGAGGGCTCAAGAAGCTGAGCTTAGCCAAAGATTGCAATCCCTTAATGAAATCATCACATTCTTGAATGCTACAAATGGTGGATTTTCCAGTACTATTGAGGAACATGGACCCTCTTGCAATTATGAAGAGCCTTTTCTTCATGATCCTTTTATGATTAATTCATGGAGTAATGTTTATGCCAACCAGCAGTTTCCTCTCATGGCTTCTGCAGATTTATTGCAGTATTGATATATCCAAAATATGAAAAAAAAAACAGAATATTGCAAGGCAGAAGCTATGTTCAATGTATTGCTACTAGTCATATTGCATGCCTAAAAGAAATAAAAATAAAGTTTATTTCTTGTCGTTTGGAGGACTAGTTTAGGTTCTGCAATTGACTGTTACTGTTTGACAGCAGTGACAACAAGTGGTGTACTTTGAATATAGAATTATTAAGGCTGGATTTAAGATTAGTGCACAATCCCATTAGAGCACTAATGGGAGAATAAGTGTTAAATTAATCAAGAATGTTGTGAAATGGTTTGTTGTAAAAATTGATCATTTTCATCATGTATGGTATGTTTGACATCTAATGTAATGGTATGGTTCGTTTTTATTATTTTCTGCATCATTTCTTGCGATAGTTAGATTGTTATGTTAGTGCATCTCACTACAGTTTGTAAATAATGATAAATCTGTATTTTATTGTTAATGTAATGTTTAGATTCATCTAAAATGCAAATAAACCAGAATATGTATTTGATAGATTATATGGATCATATACTTTATATCTACCATAATTAATAAGAATTTACAAATCCAAGTCTTTTCTATTTCCTCATTATTTTCTGATTGTTTGTCAACTATACATTTTCCCTCATTTTTATCAAATATTAACTCTAATTATACATGTACTTTATATTCAACTGTCTTTTTAAAACCCTGTTGGCCTATGATAGTTGTCCATCTCTATAATGAAGGAAGACGCAATGTATATGTCCGCCCATGTTCGGCCTAAAAGCCTATCTATCCAGTTTCAAGCATGCATCATGGTGTATATCTATATGAGAGAAAGTTTCTCCTTCTTTCAAGTCTGCTGGAAACCTCAATCTTTTTTTTCTTGCGGGTAGTTTCACTTGTTCTACCCTTCGCGAAGCCTCTGGGGCCTCCTATCCCAATCGCTTTTGTACACGTTCCCAGTGATAAACAAACGTCTCTGGGTGATTACCCATCAGTTGCTGAGAAATTTTCAGCATGGTTTGAGCAGACATGAGGTCTGTTGTTTGATCAGGTTAGGCGTCCCTACTGCACCTTTTGCCAGTGGTGTGTCCTCTCTATAGACATTGTTATCCTCCTCGCTTTCATGAGTTCTTATCGTATCGTTTTCATTCTTTGGACTAACCACATTCTCTTTTCCGGCTTGGTTGGTTTTGCTGGTCTTGCTAGTTTTGATACGAGTCATTATTGATTAGATGCGTAATTTTTCATGACAGGATTTTTAGATAAAAAAAAACCCTCATTATAGGGCTATAAATCATCCGGGTTAGCTTTGCAGGTAATTGGATCCTATTAGGAGTAATCCAACCGTAAATCTGATGGTGTTTGTGGTGATTTATGGCTGTGTCAATTGAGACTGCCTACGTACCCAGAGTTTACGGGGTCAAGTCAATACCATAGTTCTTGCTGTAAAGACAAGGGGTCTTTTATATAGTAGTCCGCGTGGGGGAGTTGATTATGAATCTCTGATTTCGTGGCCTGTGATTGAGAGTCATTATAATGCTATCTTGGAACAATCATGGCTCAAATAGGTTAGAATCAAAAAGTGGAACCAATCATGACAATTGATGAAGGTAAATCGTGGGATGCGGTTCTTACGTGTCTCATTGATAGCCAAAATAGTAACGACCAACCTTAACCGGAAGAGTACCGGGTCGGAAACACTATAGTGGAGAGAAATGTTGTATCCCACGAGGAATCAATCGAATACCAAAGTCGTTTTCGTACTTAGTTTAGGTCAATCAAATGTTTGTTCATGGAAATTTATACTAAAACGATATTTAAACGGGTGATAAAGAGAGAAAGAGACATAGCCAAATCACGATCAAATTGAATACTTTCGCCCCTCTAATCGATTATTTGGGAATGGAAACTACCCACCAAACCATCCTAATGCTTATATCGACTCGTTCATGGGTGCAAACTCCTAAGATGGTACTTGACGCCATTCAACAACCTAGTACCCTTTGTCCGGTTCAACAGTCCGCCTTTAAGGATTTAACAGACCGAAACAAGATAAAAGCTCTAGAGCCGCTCGATTTACACCGACAAACCTCGTTACCCAATCGATCTGAACAACTCAGTTAATTGTAAATAACGATCTTAAAACCCTTTTTCCCACACCCCTTCGCAACATACATTTATAAAAGTGGTGTGTGACTTCATGAACTAGGTGATCAAGCTAATTCACGCATTAAGAACAAGTTTTAAGACATGAATTCATCGATATAACAACAATTAAACACTACCCAACCCCAATTAATCAACTAGAGGGTGATTTATTCAACTATCACATGATTTAGCTATGTAGTAATTAGCTACTCATTACAACTACAAAAGCAAGAATCAAACAAGAAATTAAACCCATGAAATGAGAGGAAAACGAACTCAATTACCAAAAAAAACGCAGAGAGTTGATGTTCTCCAAGCTTCAACAACACTCATGTCACTTTGGGAAAGAAGATTATCCAAAACACACCAAAATCCAAGAGTTGAGCTAAAAATCTAAGCTAATTTGAGCTTAATCTAAGTAAATTAGGTGTATAAATTAATCTAAGGGTGAAGGGGAAGAAGAGAATGGTGACTAAGGGTTTTGGGAAAAGGGGAGAATGAGAGTTCAGCAGGATATCCCGTTTTTGTGGTGAAAAACGCATAACGAGCCGAGCTGTAGCTCGGCTCGACAGGTGGTTCGGTAATAGATTGTCTTCAGTAAATTGATCATAACTTTGCGTGTAGACCTCCGATTTGAGTTATTCAAAGTGCGTTGGAAAGCTCATTCAATTGTCTAAAACTTTAATGAAGACCACGAGTCCAGAAAATGATTTTATCTTGGATAAAATTGCTGATGAAGTGAACATATGGTGAATGCACCAACCACTTTTGATCAGTTTCCATTCCCGGGCTTCGGTTATGCCTCTCTAAACATCATGCCTTGTATTCCGGGCTCACGAGTCACCTATTTCCTGTATCACAACATTCAAACACATACCGAGCATAATTCCACAAGATAAATAGGTCTCGAAAAGGGTAAAAAACATTGTAAAATGCCGAGGTTTTCCATCAATGTGACGGTTCACCTCAAAGTGAGTGTTCAATGCATTTTGCCCTATAAATGGTCTAAAATTACCCAATATAAACCAAAAGTGTCGTAAACGGGGGTTAAAACATGCACCGAAGCATAGTAAAGTTGACCATCATCACTCATAACCGCCATTTTAGCTCAGGGACGATGTGTTCTACTTTGATCATGAGTGACCTAGGTGAGCCTCTTATTAGGTCAATAATGTGAGACCGTAGACACCATGTGTCATGCCTGCTATTTGGAGTTGCGGGTAGTATGTACCGAGCTGAGATGATGCTTCCTTAGTCTGAATTGAACCGAGTTAACGACCTGAATTGTAAGGATGATCAAAATGAGGTCGGAGAAGCCTTGGCCGAAGCCTTGGATTGAGAGGCCCAACAAAAGACTGAGTATGGGTTGGGCCTATATGGCCCTATAATAGTCTTAGGAGTGCCACGTGTATGATATCTCACCATATCCTACGTTACTTCATCGTACCCTGCAAACCCAACCTTGCCCTACCACCCACGCTACCATACCCACCCCTACCACCCACCTTACCTTATTAACCTCGACCCACCCCACCTTACCTCACCATCCTACGCTATCATATACCCTACTATACCTAAGCATGTACTTTACCCTATCCTACCACACCAAGCTACCTCGTCCCACCCCACCCCACCCCACCCACCTCATCACTTCTACCCACCACTTATGTATTATTTGTTGATTTTCATTCAGTTCAATCATATTCCATGCATTTTTTAGGGATTTTCAATCAATATTCGAAGGTAATGTAAATGAACCAATTTCAGTTCATTTTAATGAGATTTTATTCCATTAACTACTATATTATTAATTATAATTTATACCCAAATATTAGAATGAATCGCAATTCATTTTAGTTACATTTCATTCTTACAAAACAGACAAGTCATTGGTGTTTCCATTTTCTTGAATGAAATATATAAGGGTGTCTTTAAGCGCCATACTTTTTACCCGGGCACCCAAATTAAGGGCACCGCACTTCCATGTGTTAATCTACTCGAGACACCACACTGATTTTTACATATACTCATAGCACCACAATTAATTATTATAATGTCATTTCTACCTATAGCACCACATCTCATGAAATCTTCCAATCCTATCAAAATAACTACAATATAATCCTTAAAGTTCTGAATCTTACAAATTCAACCCATTCTCCTTTCCTTCTTCATTCTTCGACCATCTTTCCCCATTCTTCTCCATCTTTCCTTCTCTCGTCATCTTCACACTTTCAGTTTTGATTGATTTTCATTGAGTTTTTCAACAAGTCACACTGCCATTTCTTATTTCCTTCATTTCTGTGCTAGGCAGCTCCTTCATACACCGCCACCGCCACCGCCACCGCCACTGCCAATGCCACTGCCACTGCCACCACCCCTGCCTGGTCTGCCGTCCCCTCTCCCTGCCCCCTACCTCTTATTTCCTCCTCCTACGGCTCATATCAGCCTCCTTTAACGATCAAGAAATTATCTTAATCCTCAAAACCCGATCGAAGTACCCACACAAAAAAATCGGAAAACACTAATTTTTTTTAAGGATAGAGGAAATATGAAGGAGCTATGATGGAGATATAAGCGAAGAAGATGAAGGGAGTTTTTTATTTTTATTTTTATTTTTATTTTTTATTTTTTCATTTTTGAAAGGGGACCGTGGGAAGGGAAGGGAAGGGATGGGTGTAACTTTACTTTTGAATTTTGAGGGGTTATTTTAAAATAAAAATCTGCCAATAGCCGAATCAATCTGGATTTATCAAATATATGTTTTATATGGTGTGGTGCCATTAGTAAATTAATCATTTATAAAAATAATATGTGGTGCCATAAGTAGCTGCGTATTTTTAACATTGTTGTGGTGCTCCGAATAAAAAAAATGTGATGCCGTTAAAGTCACCCAATATATAATTTTATTTTTTCCGGGAGCCAGCACACCAACTACTGAAATTATAGCAAAACAACAAAAAGACCAAACTTCTTCTAGAGACGATATATAATATGTTGACTACCAAAAAGAATAATGCTAATAAATCTACATATAACATACATTTCTTTTGCTTGAAGGCACTCAAATATACATTTCATCTGTCCTAGAAAATATTAAAAAATTTGAATATGCTCCATCTTAATTCAGGGGTTTAAAAAAAATAGTCTATAGGTCACTTAAATGAGAATACAAACAAACAAAAATAAAAAAAATAAATTAATTAATTAATTTGCTACTCTAGTACACAAATTTATACATAAAGTCTCCAGTATGACATTGTGTTAAAGTGATTTGGTGCTTTTAAAGAAAGAAATTTGGAGTTGGGAAATTTTGGAACGTGGATGTTTGAATCCTGTAAAATAGACGACTTCTTTCAGTCTATTCGGAATAATAACAAGTTTCTGATTCTGAGTCATTAAGTCACCTGATTAATATCTCCACGGAAGAATGATAATTCTCGGTTTAACCATTTTATAAAAAATAATCCGAGCAATGGCCGTACATTATGTCATGTTTTAGGTTATGATTATGGGGACCCATGTGAGAAACCTACAAAAAAAAAAGTAAACAAAATAAAAAGACCCATGTGAATGACCTCCATCAATGTCTTTTTTTTTTTTTTTTTTTTTTTTTTTGTTGTTGAGTTTTTTTAGAAAGACCTAGCTAACCTCCATGTTGTCTATGTTGTTTTGAGGATTGAAACCACTTGTTTGACCAGTAGAATCAAATTATGGTTTCTCTAATTAACTCTATTTTGTTCCCAAAAAACATTAAGGTCACATGCATAATTTTGCATAAATATAAAATAAATATTTCAAATAATTAATCGAATTATTAAGATCCATACAAATCATTTACTATGTTTTAGATGTATAAAATACAATCATAGAGAAAAGTGATGTTGAAGCTTGTAGAATAAAGAATATATTAGAAAAGAAGTTATGTTAATTGTTGCTCTATGTGAATTAGTCACAAACATTTTCAGAACTATCTTCTAAGGAAGTTTGTGCAATATTTACTCTTCACTATACAAAGATTTTATTTATATCCGTTTCAAAACAAAAAAAAGTTACATTTAAACCTTTCTTCATTTTGAAGTATTACTTTTTTTTTTTATCGTTTATATTTCATTATTCGATATCCATGACTTCACCCATCTTTATATAGATGAAAAAGAATCAAAACTCCTCGTAAGTTTATTTTGAAAAAGGAACTATAAATTCCCAATGGAAGTCTTAATTTAACGGTATTACAACATTTTTACTATGACAGCTCACAGAAATTTGACTTATAGAGCCGACTTTCACTCGATTAATTATGACAATCATTTAACAGAAAGTCGACTCTCATATATGAAATCAACTGCGAAAAAGATTGATTGTTATTAATATGACATAACGATAGATTTGATATAACGTAATATTAAAGACGCCCATTTGAAAGTTGGAACACTCTTTTAAGTTCTACACATGTGAATAAAGTGACACAAGGACACTGCACAATTGGGCTCCAACTTGATTTTCTATAGATATATACAGAGATGGTTTTCTTTTTATTCCAACTGTTTTTCTAGATCCATTCTCAAGTAAAATAGAAAAACTAAATAATTATTAAAGTTTGAAATACACACACAAAAACCAGCTGCCCACCTTGCCTTTCTTCTTTAATCTTTCCTAAAGAAACCGGCATTGGAACATGACAGAATTTAGTCACAATCGGAATGCCTAAAAATCAAAGTTCCGTAAGCACGTTTTACTCTTTGCTTTTTTCTCCATGTCCTTTTACCTAGACATGAAAAAAGATATGTGAGGTGATCGTTCATGATATTGTGTATCTCAATGTATCCACCACTGAAAATCTCTTGTGGAGATTACTCTTGTCACAAAGTACCCCATGGAAAAAAAGATTGAACCAACTTTTTAATGTCGGTATGGCCAAATACAGCACCAAGAATTTCAAGATTGACGCGGGTCAGAATTTTGTTAGAATTCTTATAAAATTTCTTTTCTTTTTGTGAAGACGTCGTTGTCTTTTCGAAATAGCTTTTCTTTTTCCTTTTAGGTTTTAAGGGCGTAGTTTAGCTTTGACTCTAAGTAAAGGAAAACCGACATTAGAGTATGAGAACCTGTAAATGTGATCTCAGTTATTCTCCGTTTCACATTATTTTTTTCGAGTTTCGAGTTTCCCACCACCGTGGGATCTTAGCATGCCGCCGCGGGTTTTCTTGAGTCAACATGAAGGTTCGAATCATCCTATACTCGTTCGGTAGATCATAATGTTGTTTTCGAAGCTAATCAAGTCTCATTAGCTATTTCGAATCTAGAGTCCACTTTAGAAGATAAAAAGTTTGATCTTTTTCGTAAATTCTTGGTTTGATCATGTTTAGGATTTGGGTTGATCGTACAACTTAGGTTAGTTTACGTTTCTTGTTCATAGATTTGCGTAAAGTCGAGGATTGAGTGCAGTTTGTTCGTAGAATCAATGGATCTTTAAGGTAATCCTTAATGTAATGGGTTTTCCTATGAATAATAATATTGTTTCAATGTCATGTGTTCCCAAATAGTCTTGGTAAGTTATGGTTAGCTACCCACAACATATTGAAAGAGTATCATGATTTAAAAATTATGTACGACGTGGGAATAGTTGGAATCCAAGTGTTGTTAGTTCGATGTATTACATGAATACCGTGATTTACGTATAACCTAAGATGTTGACTAGTTATATATAATACTCATGTTGCATCAAACCCTCATATTAGGCCGTGGCATGCATTGTACCTTTGAGTATTTGATTGTCTTACATGATGTCACATGTAAACATGATAAGAATGTGAAACATGCTAAGTAAATAAGTAAGTAGGTAAAGTAATTTAACAAATATGTGCAAGATAAGAAATGGTAACTTAAGTAGGTAGTTTAAAATGTTTTTATGCATTCCTAAAAGCTTGCTTCAAGAAGCTTTTGTATACTCTGCTCTGTAAACTATTTTGCAAACTGGATGAAGTGAATTCATATCATGTCTCCCGGCTTAGGACAAACATGAATCAATCTTTTTGATCTTCTATCCCTTGTTGACCATCCAACTTACTCATCCTCTTCTGTTGATAAGATATTCGGATACCAGATAGTATGATGGTGAGCTTGGTGAGCAAACTAAAGTTGGAGTCTTGGAGTTTGTTTATGTTTAACTAGTTTAATTTTAGCCTTGTTTACGTTGATCGAATAAGGCCTCTGAGCAAAGTTAGTTTCAATAGTTTCTCTTTCAGACATGTTGGGTTTTTCATGGATTCATCAGTTTGTTTCGGCTATTTAGGTTTCTATTTTTCTTTTGAGTCGTGGTTTATAGAAGACCCCGAGGCTCTGTTTGGTTTCAGATTAAATAGGAGTTGAATGAATTCAGGAGAAAGAAACTGAAATAAAATAAAGCGAAATAATGAGTATAAAGTTGAAATCTTGTATTGAAATTTGTGTAGATGATGAAATGATTGCTGATAAAAATTTTATTGAAATATTATATTGATAAAATAATGGTTAAGCAGTGTCTTGGGTGAATAAAGTAATTGATTAATATTATTTTATTTATCGATGATGAAATGATTGGTGAAAGAAATTATAATAAAATAATAGAATTAATAAAATAATGATAAATAATATAATAGAATGAATAAAATATTGAGTTGAATCCAAATTGATCCGACACAAACCGAAACAAAATAGAGCCCGTTTGTCCCCCCAAGTCTTATCATGTTTTTCATTCTTCTGTGCATTTTTTTGTTGCTCTAATACGACGTTAAGTTTACATGAATTTTATTGTTTATTTTAAAAGTCACGTACCCAACATTTCGTTTTCAGGTAAAGTTCGACTCAATATATAGGTACATGGTATTACACTCTTTTTCCGTTTAAAGTTTAAACGTAAGTTCGTATATTATAGCTCGGTATGAGTTGGTGCTTTAATACCTTTTTTTTTTTTTGTTGCAAAACAGTGCTTTAATACTTGATCAATATATATATTTCAGGAGATCAATTTAATATAGTATATATGATTCTTTTATATTGGGTTGTTGTTTAACGGGACAGGTGCCCCATATCACTCCAAGGCGCAGCCACCCCTCGGTACGTACGGACATGAGATTTTTCAATTTTGAGGTTATCAAATAAATCAATTTTATTTAAGAAATTGTTTGAATTATATCATATTCATATACGGTGTGAAATAAAATAAATGTTATGCAATTTTAAAACGAGAGTAAAATGAACGTCCTTACACTGAGGACGAGATCCTTCGTGCTCTTAGGCAATTGTCTAGAAGGAAATCGCCTGGTTCTGATGGTATGCATGTTATATTTTAATAAAAATGTTGGCATACCTTCATTGAGGCCAAAGTCTACAATCCCCAAAGAACTTTCAAATTTTTAACTCTATCAAAAATAGTAGCAATAACCACAAAGACATGTGGTCGATCTCCACACCGTTGATGTAACTCTTGGTTCCTCCAGGTACCAAAGGTTATTCACGAGTTTCTCGAAAAATATATGGCCAATCTCTCGTATGGGCAGGGGTAGAGAGATTTCCCTTAATCCACTCCCCAATGGTGGGCCTCGAAAAGAATTCCTGGTGAGCCGACGCAGGTAGTAAATGTCGCCATAAAAGATTCACCCATTGACAATCCCGCAAAGCATGCAAGGACGATTCTTCTGCCAGATTACACAGAACACATGTGGGTGAGAGAGCAACTCTCCTCTTCCGAGCAATGCGAATGTGGGAAGAGCATCATGTTGTGCTTGCCAGAGCATGAAATTAAGCCTATAAGGGCCCTTGAGCTTCCAAATAGATTCCCAACTGTCATCAGAAGGATGATGCGACCCAGAGTTGAGGAACTGATATGCCTGCGCCACAGAGTATTTGTTATTTGGCTCGCCTTCCCAAGAGATCACACCATTGTCCGCAGAAAAACCATCTTTCAAATAAGAGGCGGCCATGCAGATAGACTTCCAAGTATGCGAGTCAGCAGCAATAGGGGCAACAAAAGGATTGCCATACTTCATAACAAGGGTTTTAACCCACAGCGAGTGATCATCGGTAAGGATTTTCCAAACTAGTTTTCCCAAAAGGGCTATGTTCATCAAGTGCGGATTCTTGAACCCTAGACCTCCCTGGTTCTTCGGTTGGCAAAGACTCTGCCAGGAAATATAATGCATTTTTCTATCATTCTGCTCCTCTCCCCAAAAAAATTTACGACAGATTTTATCAATTTCATTAAGCACACCTATAGGGATCTTAGATGCTTGCATCACATAATAAGGGTGAGTGGCCAAAGAGGTTTTAACCAACAACATTCTACCTGCCTTTGAAAGGGATTTGATCTTCCAACTAGACAACTTTTTTCTCATCTTATCTACAACAAAGCTGTAGGTCGCCTTGGTGCTTCTGTTGGTCGTCAAAGGGACACCAAGGTATGACCCCAAGTCCACAGCAGCTTGCATATCCAAGGCCTGACTGATAGACAGTCTAGTTTGTGGGGTAGTGTTCTTTGAGAAGTAGACTCTCGATTTCTGAGTGCTCACCTTTTGACCAGAGATGGCACAAAAATCCTCCAGGACATCTCGGATAGTATCGCTTGGTTCACAAGTAGCTACACCAGAAGGATCAAATCATCCGCAAAGAACATGTGACTCAAAGATGGTCCGGATCGCTCATCTTAATTCCTTTCCATCTACCCGCCAACACCGAATTATCAATCTTCCGACTAAGAGCTTCCATGCATAGGACAAAAAGATAGGGAGCAAGAGGATCTCCTTGTCTAAGCCCTCTTTTAGGAGTGAAAGGACCCAACTTCTTGCCATTCCGAGAGGACTTCAAGTTGTGAAGTCTTCACCCAAACATGACCAAATTCACCAATTTACTAGAAAGGCCAATCTTAAGCAAAATCGCTCCAAGAAATCCCAATTAACCCCTGTCATAGGCCTTTTCCAAGTCAAATTTTAACATCATATTACCCTTCTTCCCTTTATTGTGCTTTAGATAATGCGGGATTTCTGGGCCAATAAAATATTATCAACCCCCCTCCGCCCGGAACAAAGGCGGCTTGTGTATGGCTAACCGGGCTACCAATCACCACTTGCGGTACCGTTGGCTAACACTTTAGAAATAATCTTCACACAAACATTGGTCAAAGCAATAGGCCGAAAGCGGGACACGGCTTCGGGTGGATGGACTTTAGGAATAAGAGAGATCGAGTTCTATTCAAGCGTTCATCAAAGGATCCACTTTCAAAAGCATCAAAAACAAACTTTAAAATTGAGGGACTTACATAACTCAAAGCATTTCTTATAGAAGCATCGGTACCCCATCCGGTCCCGGTGCCTTAAAATTGCCCATCCGAAATAGCGCATCTTCAACTTCCTTCTCGAAACATGTCTATTTAGAAATTGCATATCCATGCCACCCAAGGAGGGGAGATGAATCAAATTATTAGTCCACCGACCACGAGCATCCTTAAGGCAAATGTTGGACATGTGGTATCTTTGGTAAATTGTAATGATCTTTTTGTAGGCTTTATTGGCAATCCTTAATGATGGTATGGGCCCGGACTCGCTGAGCGCCACGTTTATTTCTCTTGCTCCGAAGACTGCTACTACGACTTGGGTGACTGATCTCCGCCCTATTGCCTTTGCAACTCGGCTTATAAGCTCTTGTCGAGGGTGGTTGTTAACAGGCTTAAGCTGGTAATCTTTGATGTCATCTCTGGCAACCAAAGTGCGTTCATCTCCGGAAAGAAAATTACTGACAATGCGATTGTAGCCTTCGAGGCATTTCATTCTATGAAGGTAGGGATAGCATGGTGTCATAATCATGCGGCAATTAAGTTGGACATGGCTAAAGCTTTTGACAGAGTTGAATGGGTCTATCTCTGGGGAGTCATACGGCAGATGGGGTTCCCCGAGGCCTTTATTGACTTGGTTCGCCGTTGTGTTACTTCTGTCACGTACCAGGTCCTTGTTAACGGGAGGCCGGGTCGAAGGATTGTCCCTTCTCAGGGAATACGGCAATGGGACCCTCTTTCTCCCTTTCTGTTTATCATCTGTGTGGAAGGCCTTACAGCGCTATTGGACCTGGCAATCAGAGTGGCCTCGTTACGGGGCATCTCCTTTGGGGCCATACGGAGGTACATGTGCCTCATTTATTATTTGTTGATGATAGTATGCTCTTTTTTGAGATACATGATGGGGTGTTGGAAGTCCTAGTTGATCTCTTTATGCATTATGGGGCTATTTCGGGGCAGGCGATCAACTTTCACAAATCTAGTTTATATTTTAGTAGAGGGGTCCAGCCAGAGGTCCTTGATCATATTTATGAGTTCCTCTAGATCCCGATTGGCTATGGGACAGGCAAGTATCTTGGTATGCCTTTTGTCACAGGTAAGAATAAGCGATAGGTGTTTGACTATCTTCGGGAAAAGATCTGGAAAAAGCTGTCAGGTTGGAAGGATAAGCTTTTGTCACCTGCAGGCAAGGAGGTTATGATAAAATAGTCCTGCAGGCTATTCCTACTTTTGTCATGCAGTGTTTTAAAGTTCCAATCACGTTAGTTCGCGAGCTCGAGCGTTTTATTCGGGGATTTTTTTGGGGGGATTCTGAGGACAAGCGTAAAATCCACTGGCGGAGTTGGGAAGTCTATTGCCTGCCTAAAAGTTTGGGCGGCCTGGGCTTCCGGGATCTAGAGGCCATCAATCTCGCTTTACTAACAAAGCAGGCCTGGCGATTGTTGCAACACCATGCAGCCCTGGTTAGTCGGGTCCTCAACGCTAAGTATCACTCGGGTATTTCAGTCATTGCGGCAGGTCTCGGGCGTCGCCCGTCTTTCCTCTGGCGGAGTTTGTTGGAAGGGTGAGACTTGTTGCTTTCAGGCCTGCGGTGGCGTATTGGGGATGGTCGCTCTGTTTTTGTTTTTCATGATGCGTGGGTTTCTCGGCCTCCATCTTTCCGTATCTCGCACACCTCCCATCTGCAGCCGATAGGCATGCAAGTCCACGAGCTATTGACGGCCGAGGGTCGGCAGTGGAACCTCCCTCTAATCCAGCAGGCTTTCCATTCTTGGGAGTCTGACGCGATACTTCAGACACCTATTGCAGGTCCTTCTCATCCGGATAGGCGTATTCGGCATTTGATCGGAAAAGGGCGCTATACGGTTAGGTCGGGATATTTCCTAGCTATGAGATTGCGTGGAGGGCTGTATTCGGGGGCCGGTGGTTCTTCTTCTGTTGGGCCTGATAAGGTGGGGCGTGATGTCTGGCGGGTCTCTGTTCCACCGCGTGTGCATCATTTCCTTTGGAGATGCTTGCAGGGATGCTTGCTGATCGGCGAGAATTTGCTCAAGCGTCAGCTTGGGGATGGCATTTGCTTGGCATGTGGTCAGGAACGGGAGTCCCTGTACCATGTCATGTTTGACTGCGATTATGCGAGGGCTATTTGGAGGGTGTTATCGTTTGGGAATCCGATTGTGTTACTGCCGTCTAGATTTAGGGAATTCTTGGGGGGTCTGATGGAGCGGCTATCAGAGGCGGAGATGTCTGAGGTTTGCCTGACTTTGTGGCATCTTTGGAAGGCATGCTGCAGTGCGGTGTTTGAGGGTACGCCGATTTATGCTTCCTGGGTAGTCTGGACTTCTAGTGTTGCGTCAGCAGAGTATATCCATGCATTAGAAGGTTTTCAGACCGAGGATGAGGCCCTGGGTCACCCTGTTGTCTGGAGTCCTCCGTCTGTAGGTACCTGGAAATGCAATTCGGACGCTTCTATGGCAAGTACGGCTCGGGCATTGGGCTGATCTTCCGGGATTCTGTGGGTTCTATTCTTTCGGCCTTTTCCTTCCACATCGATCCAGGTGAGTCGCCAGAATTGGTGGAGATGCGTGCCATCTTCTCTGCCTTAACACAGGCAGGGCGGCTAGGCCACCCTGCTATGATCTTCGAGAGTGACTGGCTGCAATGTATCCAGGCCTTATCGCGTCCGACCGAGGATTTGTCTGTCTTTGGGTGCCTTGCCCTAGATTGTCTTTCAGTTGCGGCTTCTTTTGCTTCCCGTCATTTTGTTTTTGTTAAACGTTCTGGCAACATCCCGGCACACCTCCTTGCTAGGCATGGAGTTGCGGTTGTGGGTGCTACTCTTTGGGGCGCTTTTCCCCGTATGATGTAATTTTCTTTTTTTTGGCGGACTTGAATTAATAAAATAAGTTGGTTTCTCTAAAAAAAAAGCAAGATGAATATCGTTTTCGGATTAGTGGATCAGTTGGTTTCGAATATCAGGGTTTTAAGGAAAAAATTAAAAAATAAACGCCATCTCTCTTTATATTACTTTGGTCCTGTGTAGCAATTGGTTGTGTTCAAACTAAAACCCTGGATTAATCTGGAAATGAAAGGAGAGCCAATGAACCTACCACAACAAAAGCTGACATCCTAAGTTTAAATCTTGTTTTGTGGAAAAAAAAAACTTTATATGATGATTTGTTCATTAAAATAATGGTATATAGTCCACTTAGTTGATACTATATATTTTGTGTTCACCAAAAAAAAAAAGAGAAAAAAAAGGAAATGAAGGAGGATACTTCTTCGAAACTACGTACATACAAAAGTGCAGAGCAATATAAAGAAAAGGGAAGAATAAAAAAAATATATATATAAAGAAAAGGGGGAGGGGTGAAAAGTGAAGGCAAAGGAGCCATGTATGTGGGCCCTATAGGTCTTTGGTTCCTCGTTGAACACGATTTAATTTGGGGTTCTATTTGGACTCCCCTATTTACTATTTATACTCACTTACTATTTGTATTACAAAATTTTATTTTTGGAACCACAAGATTATTTTAATTATTTTTATATTTTTTTCACACTATACAATTAATAAAAAAATTACTACCTACACCACATATTTTTGAAATTATAAACAAGGCTTCCTAAAACCTAAATAATAGAACCACACATCATTTTTTCCGGCGACCCCCCCTCATTTTTTCCGGCAACACCCCCCCCCCCCCTTTACGGCCCCAAACCATTTTCTCCACCACCCTCACACACCATCACCACCGTCCCTTTGAAAACAGCCTCCCCATTTAATTATTCCAACTTCCAGCCACCACCGTCCACCACTTTCCTCCTTCCCCAGCCACCCCAACTTTACATATCCCATTCATTCAGCCGCCTCTTCCCTCCTCCCCCACCTGCAACCCGCTACCCTATATACCATTTTAAAACTCAATAAAATCCGTTATTTTGTGCGTACAAACTCAACTACAAGAATCACAACTCCTAATATAAAAAATATAAAAATCACAGGTCCAACCACCATTTTCCCCGGTGGTTGCGAAGAAGAAGAGAGGAGAAAGAAGAAGAAGAGAGCTGCGAATTTTTATTTTTTTTTGGCAAATGAAGAGTTGCGATTTGGATGCTTGATTTATGGAAGGGGTGGCGGCTGAGGGAGGAGGAAGAAGGGGGTGGCGGCTGGAAGAGGGTCGCGTTTTTCAAGTGGGGTGGGAGGAAGGTTGCTCGAATTTCAGGGGATGTGGGTTGCTCGATTTATAGATGGGGGAGCCGATTTGCGGCTGCGGCGGCGGCGGTGGCTAGAAGGGGGGGGGGGGGGGTGGGAGAGGGAGAGGGAGGGGGTGAAGATAAATTAGGTTTTGTTTTGGGGAAAAAGAGAGTGTTATTAAATTAATGAAGAGGGAAATAATTTTGGTAGTTAATTAATAAGGTAGGGTTTAATATTTTAAAAAGTTAAGGGACTAAAGTGTAGTTATATAGTTTTTGTTATTTTTATGTGGTGCAAGAAGTAATATTGTGGTGTGTAAAAGTAAAAAAAAAAATCAAATAATTAGTGCAAGTAGTAAATAGGGGGGTGCAAATAGAACCCCCTTTAATAAATCAATTTGTTTTGTTTTTTTTTAAAATCATACCAGACATTTTATTACTGAGAAAAGAAGGTGGAACTTACGAGCCGAGTTCCTAATGTTTAGGGAAAACAAAAGCAGATTGAAATTTTTTTTCGGTGTCTTCTTATCTTCTAAGAGGAAGTCAGTTTAACTTTAGAGTCTTTATCAGAAGAATAACCAGTCCACCAAGCATGGTGGCAATCTAGACTCAAAAACTGAAATTCATCTTAGATGCTTTTTCTATACCTCCCGTATTCTCGGTCCCAGGCATAGAAAGCATCTCAAAGGAATTGCTTGTAGTTAAGTCATTAGCAACTACAATTCCTTTACAAGTTACTTAGAAGAACATAAGGAGAATATTTTGTATACTCCCTCCGTTCCATAATATCTGATGCAGTTGTCAAAAAGATTCGTTCCAAAATAACTGAGGCAGTTCGCATTTCAATAGAATATTAATGTATTTTTTCTACTTTACCCTTTATTAAATGCATATTTTTGGTACTCCAAATGTCTTTTGTATTTCAAAGGTTTTTTTAGTTGAGGGCATTATAGTATATTCCATATAAAAGTCAATGCAATAAATGATTTCGTTAATCTGTGTGCATTTGGCAACTGCATCAGTTATTTCGGAACGGAGGGAGTATTATTCAATGCAATCATCCACGGCACCATTACAAAGAATGTGATGTGATACGTGCCCAAGAAGGTACTAAGGGATCAATGACGAGCTAAAAATCTAATCCTCGAAAATCCAGTCTTAGATCTAGGCCAAGAATAATACAACGTTTCGCTCGAAAAACGCTGATTCGTTCTTGAAGGGGTGGTTCTCTGCGACGAAGAGAACGCTCACTCGCAAGTGATAAAATTAAGCTAAATCAATTTAACCAAAAGAAACTTCTCTCAATATATTGAAAATGATTTTCATAATTGATTGTGTTCAAAATTACAAGTAGAATGCCTTTATATAGGCTATAAAATAAAAGACTAACAAACTCCTAAGCAATGTGGGATAAATTATATAGTAATTTTCGCCACTTTATTTTCTAGTGGGACTAACTTGACTATAATAAGCCCAAATGACTTTTATTTGCTGAAAATTGATGGCCGTTTTATATAGTAACCAACTTTGACCGGCAGAGTACCGAGTCGGTTGTAATATAAACTGGCAAGAAAGGTCGTATCCCTCAGGGACACGAGTTAAGTACCTGGCTAACTTCATCTCGAGTTTAGATCGATAGCCTTTCAATTTGTTTAACATGGATCAACACTAACTCTTGCCACAATTATCAAATTAATACACTATACTATCACGGTTCTATCACACTACGAGGCTTAAACGATTAAAAGAGATAGCCGAGAGATGTTCCGAATGCTTACTCTCGAACCCTAGCTCATTCCCGGGAGAACTTGGACTACTAACCTTGATTGATATTGATCGAAGGATGTCATCTCCTAATTCCGAACCTAGGCGCCAATTTCAACAACCTAGCTTCCTATATCGAGTTCAACAGTCCGCAAACCGGATTTAACTGGCTCGATACGGTCTACGCTCGAATGAGATGCTTGTTAACAACAATATAAACCTTACACACGAAACCGAATCTAAACACTTAGTCGGTTTTACACGGCAATCCTAAAACCCCCTTTCCCGCACCCTCTCGCAAAATACATATGTAAAGAGAATACGCAAAATACGATTATTAAGTCGCGAATTCAACAATCGTCAATAGGCATAAGTTTTAGGACAACAATCAATGTCAAAATGAACTACAACACATCACAAATTCTCCCAAGATCCGAACTATGGCTCGATTTTAACATTCATCGCATTACTCGGCTATAGGGAAATTAGCTAATCATTCTATCCATGAAAACACTAGCAAACAAGTTAAGCATAAGTAATTGAGCTAGATATGAAGATTAGAAATACCTCTTATTGATTGAAAATAACCGAAAATCAACGAAACATAAAACCGTCTTCAGATCCGTACAATATACAACGATCAACGAACAATTTTTACTTGAAGTTAATCCAAAAGCATGAAATCCAAGTTCATACAACTTATATAAGTCTGAAAAACGAGATACAAAAGTGCTGAAAAAAAACTAAAAATGCATGATGATCCAACTAAGTGGAGAGTTTTTATAGTTTCCCACAGGCGGGCGCCTATCAGATTTTTTCCTTCACAAAATGTATCAGCAATATTCTGAGCCAAAAACCGTATAACAGGCGGGCGTATGGTGACAGGCGGGCGCCTATGGTGACAGGCGGCCGCCTGTCACCTTTTTCCACCAAAAGACTTGATTTCTTGATCCCGAAGCTCCGGCTTACATTCCACGACATTCTCGAGCACCTAAGACCTGAAAATGGATCAAAACATACCAAATATAACCCCCACGGGACTTTGGGGTGACCGAGAATGACCGAAAGTGTACAAAATTACCGGAATAACCCCGTTAATCACGGAATATAAAACTAGATCTCGGGATCCACAAAAAATATATAACCTATAACAAAACTAAGCCGATTACTCCCGGAAATAACCTAAATGAGTCGTTACGAGGCACAAAATGTATATATAAACTGAGTCAAATTGAATCTTATCAAAAATAAAGACTTAGCCCAATATACTAACATATAGACAACTCCCCTAATAGGCTTTTGGCCTATTACTACTAAAAAACATCATAAAAGAATAGAAATAAATTAAATCAAGCCCAATAGACCTAATTGGACATAAACAATGCACATTGGCTTCTATCTTCGACTGATCTTCTTGCTTCTGGGATAAATGGTGCGTCATCGTTCTTCTTGAATTGGATCACATCATTCTCTCCCTCTTTAAAATGATCTGTCCTCAGATCTAAGTCCAATGGTAGTGAAGGGACTGTAAAAATAGGACCTTCCGGGTCACATCATTCCCTCTCCCTTCGAAAGGATTCGTCCTCGAATCAAAAGGATGTCGTACAATTGAGTTGCTACACACACCAATCTTGAACAACCCGCAAAAATCAGCAATGATATACCGGGATCAAATAACATGCGAATACACAACTTCAAATGAATTGTACGCTGATATCGTGATCCATGCTTCACCAACGGAACATACGAAAAGTGTCTAGGCTTGATATAGATGCCGATGAAGCTCGGAGTAGTAGCAACATAGTCATAGCAACTCTTACGCGGATAGGCATCAACATGTGCAACAAATGGGTCAATGAAAGAATGCTCCGGTTTTCCACTAATTTGAATTGGATCAATAAAATCCAAAGGCACTATAGGGGCTGCATTGGATGTATCCAACAGCCCGGTGTCCACCTCATGTGGATGATCATCATGTACATGTAAAGAAGATTCAACAAGACTAGAACTAGAGTTTAGTAACATAAAATCTTCTTCCCTCTCCAAAATAGACGATTCAGAAAATTCCACTTTCGCATCAACAACTTGACGACCACTTGCAGTGCTTTCCAACTCATCACAAGGATCATGCAACTCCTCACTCGCAACATAACCATCAACGACTGTCTGATCCCTGTGCACTATCTCGTCCACAACAATTCCCTCATCATCGTTAACTACTTCTGCCACACTCTTATTCTCCTCGGTGATTGCATCTGCCACCATCGACCCTTGGACTACCTCCTCTCGAATGTTAACACTCTCGTCGTTGTTTTCTTCAACCAAGGCTTTTTCCCTTTCGGATTCACGTTTCAAACGAGCTTCCTCACGTGTTGCCTGCAATTTGAGTTGATCTTTGAGGGCATCTTCGGGGGATAAGGAACAGAGTGTAAGTCTCTTCCCCTTATGGCGCAAGGTGTAGCTATTCAAATACCCATCATATGTAACTCTCCTATCAGATTGCCACGGTCTCCCAAGTAGGATATGACAGGCATGCATAGGGACTACATCACATAAGACTTCATCATCGAGCCTACAAAGATTAAAAGTGATTAAGGCCAGTTTGGTGACTCGCATTTCACAAACATCATTGATCCCTTGCAACATATATGGTTGAGGATGGGGTGTCGTAGGAATAGCTAAATTGGAGGCAAAACCAGCACTTATGACATTGGCATAGCTTCCCGCATCAATTTTCATTAAGCAAAGTTTCCCACTAATCAAACACCTCGTACAGAAATTATTTTCTCGGTGCAAATCATTCTCCACCTTCACAACACTACACAAGGCTTTCTTTACCACAAACATCTCTCCTTTCAATGATTCATACCCTCACAGATGCCTTAGTTTCACAATTTATTTGACAACAGAATTTCACAGGTGTGAAAATTTTCACACCCTGGGTGTGAAACCCACGTATTTAATGACCAAACTAATACGCATCTGGAAAAACTCAAAAGACAAAAGTTGTAGAGCATAGAGTTTTCTAAAGGATGTCAAAATTTTCAGATTTGTTGGAGTTATAAAAGTCGATCAAACAATTCTTTTTCGGCAACTGATGCAATCTGTCACAAATTTCTAGACTGATATTTGAATAAATTTCCCTTATATATATATATATTTATCCGTAAATCATTAAACATAATATTCCGGTTTTCGCAAAAAAGACACGTCTGCCTTTTTTCAAAAAGTCGGGATATTACATTCCTCCCTCCTTAAGAGGAGTTTCGTCCTCGAAACTCGAACGTACTCAGACTGTTAATCTTCCTTAGCAACTCTCTCTTCAACACAACCCAAAACCAACCTTCACTTAATTGTATTCTCACGGACAACAACTAACCGATTCTGATCTTGCTAACCTATGAACCAAAACTCTACTGATCCTCAACTGAACAAGCCCTTGTACACTCATCCTAAGACTGACCGATCACTTCTTGAATCACTGAAACTGCATTATCCAAACTTTTACTCGGTGCATCCATCATCGGAAGATACTTTCTTATGTCATGTAGACAAAAAATTGGATAGGCGACCTATATCAAGAATCACAAAATGATACGTAGAATTCAAATTATAAAATCTCTTTTTTCAAATGAAGGTTTCAACTTGACATCAACTTGTGGAAACATCTTAGTAGCCTTCCTTACTCTATCTGAAAGGGGTTGTTATAAATAAGGAATCCTTGACACTGTTCTTACTAAAAGTGAGGCAGGGTACCTGGTTTTGAAGACGTCCCTGCTGGTCAACATATTCCAAATGACCCACAACTGCTTGACCCCCCGTCTTGAACCAAACCACTCATTTTTGCTGAGCCCTATAACTTCCTATACCACTGTTGCTTACACCACGAGAACTTCTACGGGTTTCTGCCATTCTGAAAGGTCAAAGAAGACCAGAATGGTTCTAGGGGGTCTAACGAGATCTTATCTTAAGAAATGAGGCCTAAGCCGTTTTGCTTTGATACCAACTGTGACGCCCCGTTCCAGACACCGTGTCCTTATCCGGAAATGAACGCCCGGCACGTATATAATTTAATATTTAAATCAATTATATACGTAAGCCTTACGTAATTAATCAGAGTTAAAGCGGAAATGAAACGACACGGGAAACTTAAACGACAACAATGTCGAACCAACTAAAGAAAAAGTAAATGTTGTTCCAACAACATTCAACTTAAAAGAAAGTACGAGTGGCTAGTGTATTTATTACAACCATGAACTTAAAGGACAAACACAAAAGATAAATAAATATTCCAACTCTCGTCTCTCAAGACAAATAAATACGAAGCATCAACATAATCACTACTCCTCATAATAAACGTCATCACCATCAAAGTAACCTGCATCACCTTCTCGGAGTGGGAAACAAACATACAAATAAAGGGATGAGTACATAAGCACTCAGTAAAGGGTAGAAGTACCATGTTTAACATTAGCAACAGAATAAGCAAGGTCATCAATCAACAATAACATCATCATTACTTACTAACACGTATGTATAGTAACACTCCTCTCTACTAGTCTTAACTAGTAACCTCAACCAAACAAAGGATGAGTTGCACACAAGTCCAAGGACACTTTGCGAGGTGAAAACTGCACCACGACACATTCAGCCCCTCATATGGCATAGGGCTAGTCCCTAAGTGAAGTCCAACACCCTGAGTCTAACCGACCCTGGGGCATCAACCGTCCCGGATGCGAAAAAGAAACGTGCCTCACCAAGGATAAGTGTACTTAATCTTTCAGACTCTCAAATATGGTTAAGCGTAGTTAAGCTAACCACCTAGGTTCATTCCACATAAAAGGCTTCCCTAAGGACTTCTAGTCCTAGACCATTCTAGTTATATCACATAGCATAGAAAGTGTTGACTACTAAGCACAACATCCCACATAGCTGAGAGTTGTCTTCCGGTGATCTCGTGTTTCTCCCCGCAGAAGGTCTCCACACGGTGCTGTGCCAAATACACCAGAAACCATACCCAAAACTATGTCAATTAACATTTAAGGCTTATCCCAATACACACTTAATAAAATATAGCAACAATGAATAAGCATTTCTAAATACAAGCACAACACAACTATGGATTATATTTTCATATCATCCACTCTTTCAAAGTAAAGAGACTACACGTTATAATCACCACATTATATCAATTTTAGATATGACTATATAAATACTACCTTTAGATTTCATCAACATCATTAGTATTATTATTATTATTATTATTATTACTACTACTACTACTGTTACTATCCGTAAAGAAATAAGAATAGAAGTAGTCTCTTTTTTTCCCCTCCTGGAGTCTTTCGGCATACGCAGCAAAGCATCAAAGCAGCACAGCAACATAGATTAGGTATTATTATTTTTTATTTACATATCAACAGCAACTGGGAAAAATTTATACATAAGTTAATGTCTCCTTTCTTTCTCATCGGCGGCAGACATGTACTAGTAACAGAGTACTATAACATTAAGCATAAGTAAAAGAAATGTGTAAAACAACAAAATCAAAAAGGGAAACACAACAATAACACTATTAAATAATGGTTGAACACCCCTTTACCTTATTAATTTGTAGCACAACCTTGAATCAAAAAGCCAAACTTGAATTCGAAACAACTACGGTGATTTCTTCGATTCCTACAACAAAATAACAACCTATGATTAATCTAAGACATCTATTACAACCTAATTGCTTATAAAAACTCAAGAACTCTAGATTCCAAAAGTGGGCAATTCGATTTACCATTTCGTTTATAGTGATTTTTATACCAAAACGTTAGCCTCGTCGCGGTGATCGTCGTGATATGAATTATCTGAAAAACGGGGAAACGAATCAACCTCCAGGATAAAGATTCTGTCAAACCTTTTCTCTTTTCCTCTTCTCTGCAAAGCCGCCGTTGCTCTCTTTTCCTTTTTTTTTTTTGACTAATGATGATTTGTGGGGCTTTTATTAGACTTAATTTCCACTTAACAGTTATCCGTGATTTTAAATAAGGTAAAAATTATAATTATTAGGTTTACTTAAATTAAAACCCAAACATTACAATTTACCCTTACCCAAAATATGTGGATATTACATTTTTTCCTCCTTACAAAAAGTTTCGTCCTCGAAACTTGACATACGTTGAAGTTCTCGAAACTCTGAAGTCATAACCTTTAACTCAGTATCTTTCTTTTCTATCTTCAACTAATGATACTCTGAATGCATATCTATTTCGAGAACACTCTTTTCTCCTGAAGCTGATTCCGAATCTATAATTATCTCTGAAAACCGACCAAGAATTTGAGTGAATTTTGGAGGAGTCTCCTTTTGCCTTTATGTTTCTTTTCCTTTGCAGAGTTCGACTTTTCTGAAAGAGTCTGCTTTTGGAAACTTTCAACTCACAAGGGAAGTTTTATTTCCTTTCCACAAGTAACTTCCAAGGAGTTATTAGAATAAATTTCCCTTAAATATATATATATATATATTTATACGAAATATATATACATAAAATACTTTAAATCCGTAAATCATTAAACATAATATTCTGGTTTTCGCAAAAAAGACACGTATGTCTTTTTTCAAAAAGTCGGGATATTACGATTATTCCTTTTTTTTGCTACATATTGTCAGGAGCGTCCCTGTCCAAATTTAGGCTCGGGACAAAAAAAAAAAAATTTAGGCCCTCGCCCTTCAAAAAAAAACTGTAACCAAAATATATATTAAAAAATAAAACAAAAAAACTGCGTGTGATAGTCATGGGTTTGGAAGGAAAAAAACCTACTTATTTGGCTCCTAGTCCTTGTTTAAAAAAACAAAAATTATTTTAACTTGCAAGATTTAAAACCAACTCTTATGTCTAGTATCTTGAGTCTTAGCAATTAAGATAATACATTCATTGTTCATATAAATACAGTATATATATAATATTAGGTCAAAATTTCATAGGGCCTTTAAATTCATTGATTTTCGGGGGCTCCGGACCATGGCCCCCACAGGGGCGCCCCTGCATATTGTTATTCCTTTTTAAACAGCTTTTCGCAATATGGCGGATCTACTTTTTATTTTATTGCTGAGGTCACTAAATAATCTTAAATATCTGCTTTCCTTATTATTATTAATATTTATTTATTTACTTAACTTGTGCATATATATATATCATACATAGTAGTACGGGATCCTTGTGTTTAGGTTTGATGAATTGATGCTATGGTGAGCACTTGTAATTTTTGCTAAGGGTAAATTGCAGATTGGGGGAGGCAGAGACGGAGCTTGATGAGGGTAAAATCGATAGGGTAAGGTGATTGTACTTTCATAATTCAAATTAGAGTTGGCCTAATGGTAAGGTGCCGCCCTGTTGGTGATTTTTATGAGTAGGGAACATGACTTCATGAACAAAAAAGATCATCTAAAGTTGCTTGATGTGCTTCTTGAGAATGATTCTAAGTAAGAAAATCTCGGTGCTTGCATTTTTTCATCTTTTTTGCTTAATCAAATGTTTATTGACAGAGTGTGTATATGATTTTTATTAATGCCTAAAAACTTTGGTAGGAGAAGGAGCAATTCAGTGAAGGAGAGAATAATTGAACCAAATAAACATGAAATCCAAAACAGCTTGGAAACTATTGAAGAAGTGGGAAGTGGGAGCTGAGGAGGTACCAGGATCCTCTTGCCGTTCATTCTCAGTTCGTTACCGATGTTTCTTGATCATCCGAAAGATTGTGAGGTAGATTTTCTTAGTCTTAGTTGATATTTCATAGTTTATAGTGTACTAGACTTGTATTTAGTGTTTTCACTTTCGTTTCTAGATTCCCATTGACGTGGCTATTCAAAATTGCACCTGGTCGTAGATAGTAGCCTTCTCGATGTGTACGCTAAATTGTCTTGTAATCGTACTGTATTTTGCTCTTCCTATGTCAAGTTCATTAGTCCGCAATCCGGCGCCCCGCAGGGGTTATGCGTGGCTTTGTTACACCGCACAGCAGTCGAGCTGAACCTTTGTGGAATTTTCTTATACAGTAATAGTATGCATATTATGTCTACGGAGTATCTGAATTGACAATATAACATTTGCACAACCGTAATTAACATTTGTGAAGCCTAATTACGGAAGTTCTTCTCTTAGAAATGCTAAGATTTATTATTTCCAGCGTTGCTGCACTGTCGTTCATTTCAATGCTTGGGCTCACATCATTCAGCCTGTACGAGAGAACTTAGACTTCTAAGTGTTCTTTTCTTTATATTAATATATATCTCAGATCTATAATAATCTCCTCTTTCTGCTTATCATTTGGTCCAGGTTCTCTTTTGCATCGTCGCCTATATGCTATATGGAGTTTCTTGACCCTTCCTCCTCTTCTGGTATAATATAATTTTCCCTCACTTTTTCTCAGAACTTCCTCGATAAACTGGATGGAATCATACTGTTATATCTTACTTTATCCACATTGGCCTGATGATGTGTTATATTTGATGTTGCCTTTTTTTCTTTTTTCAAACCACAAGAAATCCGGTGATCTTGTGGATAACAGGAGAGCTAGCTGACATGTCACTGAAAACTTCTGGTAGGTTCTCTTTCTCGCATACTCTTATTCCGGGTCTATTGTCGGTGCAACTTTAGAGGTTATCAAAAATAAAAGAACCGAGAAACTTGAGGTGACGAGATGTTGCAAGGGTGGCCGAGCTAGGGTTAGATTTACGTGCTTTAACGGTACGCTTATTGAATACGTCGTATGTGCTGAATAACATTTATTTCGCAAATCTACAGCGTGGATGCTTTGTTTTAGAGTTTTAATTTGGTGTTACTTTGTCTTTATATTGACAAGTACTATGTCTGATAAGCTATACAAATTGTTATGGACAGAGAAATTAAGGAGAGGATAAGAAGACAAAAGATGAAAAGAAAGCAAATCAGAGGTAGTAACCAAGTCCCAGAAATCTGGCAAGGGGAATCTCTCAAAGGGCGGAACACAAAAATGACCCCAAGCTCGGAGGAGGTGGTAGAAATCGCTGATTCCCTTATTTTGTGGTGGTGGTGTTGTTTTTTTTTTTTTTTTTTTGTTTTTTTTTGTTTTTCATTTTCCAAATTAAGACACTGCTGAATGTTTGAATTCGGGTTATATGGTTTTTGATATGTATAAAATCATGTTATGTAGGCTCATCAAAGTTTGTTGATATATATATATATATATACAATTCCATATCTAGTGGAATATATATTTTATTTGATGAGATGGTGGAGTAGTACCAAAGAACTTTTTGTCATTTTGATTTTTAATAACTTTTTAAAAAACGTCAAACTCGAATCAGAATATAAACAATTAAAAATTATGTGATTTTTCTTACCACTAAATTTTATATTTTTTGCGAGAATAATTAAAGTGCATGATGATGAAGTTAGATAACAGGCAAAGCAAACATGCCAAATCTTTTCTGGGGGAAGAGGCTAGAAGGACAAAAAAAAATGATATATGGGTCCAGAAGGACAAATTTCAAAATCAGAGATTAGTAAAGACAAATTGCTAATATAGTGACAAAAATGCCCCTTTATAATTTTAATAGTAACTGCCAAGGAATAAGTAGTAACAACCCATAAAATGTCGTAACATCCAATGAAAAATAGTAACAGCCTAAAAACAAGTAGTAGCAGCCTAGAAAAAATCGTAACACCCAATGAAAAAGAAGTAACAACCTAAAAACAAGTATTAACAGTCTTAAAACAAGTAATAACAGCCCGTAAAATATAGTAACGGCCAATAAACAAGTCGTAACAGTCTCGTAAAATGTCGTAACATCCTAAAAACAAGTAGTAACATCCTAAAAACAAGTAGTAACAGACTAAAAACAAATAGTAACAGCCCCGTAAAATGTAGTAACGGGCAATAAACAAATAGTAACAACCCGTAAAATATATAAAGTACATCAAAAAAAATGTAATAACAGTCCCTGCTTATTCCTCTCTTTTGCAGCCATGGCCACTTCATCGGACTCCACCAGCTCCACCCCGCCGGTCCTTCTCCAACCAAACCCTCCGGCGAACCAACTCGTTGCTTTATATTCAGCCCCCCAAACGCCCCCCAACAGAGTTGCTGCGGTGGTGTTACCTTGGTGGCAGCATCAAATCGTGAAGAATCCGCAGCCCATACCATGAAGAATTCGTGTTGCCGTTACTCGAAATCACAACCTTCCAAAATCGTAAGGATTTGGTTGCAGGATTTGATTCGAAATTGAATTAAACATATTAGGAAAGAAGAAGCAGTGAATAAATCAATCAATGGACAAAATCAGAGAATCAAATTGGTGAACAAAGAAGCATGGACGCCATGGACACCACAAGTCCAGGCATTCCTCAAGGGGGGATGACAATGGCATCTTCATCTTCTTCCGATCCCATAAAATTATTAATAAAATCTGCAAAATCATTGATATCATTGTCTTCCTCGCCATCACCGATATAGATTTCCGGATCAGCATACCTTCCTTTCACCACATCAGAGCCACCTCGCTGCTGCCACACATTTCCAGTTCCCGTCGCACGTGCAGTTTCCTTGGGTCAATCAGTAGACCTCTGAAGGAGGTTCTCTTCTTCTGTGGTTTGATCGATGTTCATGGAGTCCATGGCCGGAATTTGGATTTTGGGAGGAAAAGGGGCTAGGGTTACCGTCGGAGTAGTCTCGCTACGACCGTGCTGAGACACCCGTTTCTAGCTCCTCTTTTAATTAGCAAAATGGTATGTTGGTAATGTTAATTAAGTTTTGTCTTTTCTAATTATTCATGTACTTGTATCCTAATAAATGTATTAGTTTGGCTTTCTAGACAAAAACCTAAATCTTTTATTTACCGGTATAACTTTATCTCAATTATCGTTAGGAAAAAAGTACTAAAACAAACATTAATTATTGAAATTAATTATGCAAGCATATGGACAGTCATGCTTGCACAAGAAATCGTATCTATGAAGGGAATTAATTACTCTTAGTTTGAAAACATGTGAGACTGTTATTAAAAATATGATTTAATCATATGACTTTAAGAACGCAATGATTTTTTTTTTTAACGCAATGATTTGTGGAAAATGAGTACTCCTCCTGTTTTTCTTAAACTATTACGTTTTAGAATTTGTCTTTTTAGACTTATCTATCATATTAGATTTCCCATACAATACTTATTATTTTTTCTACTTATGCCCTCCTATTAATTATAAGATTTAAACAAAATCATACACCTCAAATAATAAAATGTGTATTTTCAATGCATCAAAAACACCAAAGGTCATTTTGAAACTCGAATAATACTACTCCCTCCGTCCCGTAATATAAGTTTTTTTAACTTTTTATAGTATCTCAAAATATAAGTCCTTCTTACATTTCAATACAAGATTCTATTCATTTTTTCAATTATACCATTTATACATCATGCAGGATATATCACCATTAATTACAAACCTTTCACGTTTTCCAAAAACTACTCCCATTGGTCAACATTGCCTCTTCGACTTTTACGTAAATACAGTACTAGTATTTGGATTACTATAAAACCAGAAATTGGAAAATCAGGTTGTGTCAGACCTTTGACTTGCAAATCAGGTTGTGCCTTTTCTGACATTGAAAATCAGGTAAACGTAAGGTTCTCTACGTTTAAACGTAGGGAAAGCTACGTTAAAACGTAGATAAATCTGAATAATTGCAACCCATAATTTACTGAAATAGCCTACGTTTACACGTAGATTCCTTACGTTTAAACGTAGAGAACCTACGTTTAAACGTAGGTTATTTCAGTAAATTATGGGTTGTAGCAATAAATGTATATTTCTCTACGTTTGAACGTAGGTTAGAACGCATTTAACTACGTTTAAACGTAGGTTCTCTACGTTTACATAGCAATTATCTACGTTTGCAAGTGGTAGATGGCAATTAATGTTATTGTAAGGTACTTGTTCAATATACACCACATTTCGGGTTGTTTTTCTCATTCTTTCGAGTCTTGCAAGTTAATATACATTATCTAACCACTTCTTCATCTTTCAAGTCCATTTCTTCATCTTTCAAGTCCATTTCCTCATCATTCAAGTGTAAATGGGTAAGTTTTTGCTATTTAATTTGTCTTAATTCAATTGCTCAATGTGATTATGTTATTTATGCTAGTAATGAAATGTACTTAAACTAATTGTGTATTTTTAACAGGTTGTTTATTTAATGTTTATACATTTAAGTTGTGTGTTTAAGTCTTTTCTTAATTAGTGTTATTGTTTAGGGTTTAATTAATAGGGTTTAGTGTAAGTAATGATATGTATTCAACCGAAATGTGTGTTTTTAGTAGTAATTATGTTATTTATATTGTAGTAATGATATTTATTTATCAAAATGTGTGTTTTAAGTATTGATTATGTTATTTATATTGTAGTAATGATATGTATTTAACCGAAATGTGTGTTTTAAGTAGGTTGTTTATTAGAATGAAAGAGTTTTAAGTGTTAAAAGTCTTAGTTTCCTTGTTTGAAACATCTTAAAAGGGGAAAATAGTCTTTGTTTCCTTGTTGGAGTTTAATTAGTAGGGTTTTCTTGTAAGTATATTTTGTTTTCTATTTGTGATAAATTTGCTTAGGTAGGGTTTTGAATTATTATATTGAATGTCTATAATGACTTGAATTGTTTTTATAAAAAAAAACAGATAATCGCAACTCTATGATTGTTGTCTCGTTCAACGGAGAATTTACGTACGATCCTCTCTATAACCGGTGGAATCATGTAAATGGATCGATGTTCTCATTATTTGTCCGAAAGAACATAAGATTGAATGCGTTGTTGGATAAATTGCATGCGAGGCTTGGTATTGACCGGTCTGTTTCAAAGCTTGGCGTAAAAGCTTTGTTTACTTATGATAGTGTGGGGAATATACCACCTGATGATATCTTAGACGACGAGACACTAAATGGTTACATCCAAGCGGCCTCTGACAGTAAAAATGTGATTTTTTGCGTGAATGCTACACCAGTGGAGGCAAACAATGAACCGATATTTGAGGATGATGGCATTGATTTAAATCAAGATTACAATGCCCCGGATGATAACAATAATTCGGATTATAGTCTTGGTAATTTCCCTTCTCCGGTACAAGAACTTGCTGCAGATCCAAATTTTAATCCATTCGAGCAACATTATGGATGTAGTGGGTTTGAAAACAATGTTCCTACACAAAGGCTTGGTGAAGCTTCGGACCAACAGTTTCAGTCTGCACCAGTCAGACCAAGTCATAATCTTTCAAATCAACCTTCAAGTAGTCATGTTCGTGTTGAAATGGTTGGTGAATACACTGCTCCGTTTGAATTCGGTCCTCCAAGTTATAATGTTATAAATAGCCAATCACATAATCCGTTTCAGTATCCTCCTAACCAACCTTCAAGTAGTCGTGCTCAACCTATCCAACAGCCATATAATTTGTTTGGTGGATCAGTCACTAGTTTTTTGGCTTCTCCGTTTGCACCTCATATTCAAACCGATCAAACGGGCAGGGATGGCAACAATAATCAGGGTGCCAATGCTAGGGCTAGTGTACGAGAAGATTATTCATGGAGGATTCCCACATTTGAAGATGATGATTTACCGCGGTGTGTATCTACCGGTACGTTACATATGAATGACGTGAACGAATTGTTCATTGGGAAGCATTATGATTCTAAAGAAGATTTTAATTTGAAAATAAAATCGTATGCGGTTGCCAATAATTTTCAGATGAGATTGGGTAGGTCGGACACACGTTGCTTGTATTACACATGTCTAAACGATACATGCAAATGGCATGTAAGGGCGAAAAGGGTGAAGACAAATACAACAAATACATTTGAGATCACAACATTGAATGATGTGCATACTTGTGCCTCTCAGAATGCGGATAATGACAATCGACAAGCAACACCGATTGTTATTGCGAGTCTTCTAAGTCAGAAAATGGAAGAACTCGGCAATGAGTATAAACCCAGACATATTATGGAAGACATGCTCACAACTTATAGTGTACGGTTGACTTATGACCAAGCATACCGAGCTCACGAGATGATGAGAATGCTGGTTAGAGGTTCGCCGACGGAGTGTTACAATGCGATACCCTCGTACCTGTGGATGGTGCGTGAGGCCAATGAAGGGAAAAGATGCTCTATTGAGCAGACCTAATGAAATTTTCTACGAGCTACCTACCAGGAGCCCCAATACAAAGCCTGGAGCTTAGGCATGACACAGCGGATCAGAAGGAATCGAAAACACCCTAGGGAAAGCATGCAATTCTGAGAACCTCATCAGGCCGAGGCGTACCATGGAATTCAGTCCGAGATATTGATTTTTGGATTTTCAAACAACAGTAGTTTGTCGTTTGGTTCAATTTTTTAATTAACATACATGTTAGCCATAATTTCAAGGGCATTTTTATTGTTCCCCATGTTAGCCATACTTTCAAGGGCATAATTAGGTCATTAGAATGAAAGCAAACATAAATCACAATCAAATAACATATACATTATCAATCCCAATGTAACACCATACACATGCTTCTATTTCCCATTTTTCTATCAAATTCAATATCATAAATTACACTACATTATCAAATCAAAAATTATAACACTATCATACATATTCTCACATATTAATAATTTTACATTAATTTACTTCTAAAAACCTATCATACATATCATTACGAGTTCATTTTAATAGAATTAGCCCCATTAATTCGAATCAAATAACAATATGAAAAACATATACATTAAATTCAATATAAAGTAGAAATCTGCAGTTTTCTACGTCCAAACGTAGTGTTTCTACGCCAAAACGTAGACAAATTACGTTCAGACGTAGAGAAATGCAGATCTCTACGTCCAAACGTAAAAACCTTACGTTCAGACGTAGAGACCTGCATTTCTCTACGTCCAAACGTATAATACTTCCTTCATACGTCCAAACGTATGAACCTTCATACAAAAAACCCATCTTAAACCCAGAAAACGACAAATCAAACAATCAAAATCAATATAATGATTATCTAGGACCACCACAAACCACTCTACAATAAATATTCGGAAATAACAAGCACATGCTAAAGTGAAATTAATATGATATACTATAAAAGAATATTAGGGAAAATACATACCCTTTCGCTTTCAACCGCCATTGCACTTGAGAGATTGTGAAATTGTGAAATTGCTCTATCAGAATTTCTTGCCAAAATCGCCAAAAATCGCCACTCAGAATTTGAAATATGATAGGAAGAAAGAAGATTAAGGATTATGCGAGATTATGAAGGACAAGTATGTGAACCGTTTAATCAGGTTGTCACCTACGTTTAAACGTAGATTTTACTACGTTCAGACGTAGCGAATTTTCAAAATATAACCTTTGGATTTCCCTACGTTTAAACGTAGTTTATCTACGTTTTAACGTGGAAACCCTGCGTTCAAACGTAGAAAACCTACGTTTAAACGTAAGGAAAGATCAACTGCATCGTTTAATGTTAGTTATATTTCTCTACGTCTGAACGTAGATATATCTACGTCTGAACGTAGATATCTCTACGTTTACCATATTTTTCATGTCAGAAAAGGCACAACCTGATTTTCAAGTGTCAGGTCTGACACGACCTGATTTTCCAATTTCTACTATAAAACAAAATGTAAAAGGGCAATTGGAAAGTGGAAGTGGTAAAACATTTAGGCAACTCCTTTGACTTTCGGTGCACAACTTACTAGACCATTTGTTATCATATTACTTGTAGGATAAAGGACAATTTAGTCTTAAAAGACAATAAAATACATTATTTATTAAAAAAATTAAATTGTGTGAAAAACCTATAAGGACTTATATTGCGGGACGGAGGAATACTATCAATGTATTTTTACATTTCTAATTAATAATGTATTTTATTGATTTAAAATATATTCAAAAAATCAAAGAAGGACAATCTATTTATTTAATACTATATTTCAGACACGTTAATCATTTTTTTAATATATGTGTCAACACCAAAATTGACTGATAAAAAAAAACAAAAAGAGTATTAAATATCGATTTGAAAAACGTTATGCATGATCAGATAAAGTGGAATAAATTGTTTTTAGCAACTGCAATTGTTTTAAACAGAGAGAGTAAGAAAAATTACGTTGGGTTGAGTTGAGTGGTTGATTATATCATGAAGTTTTGACCATAAAAAGAACACTAATAATGACGTTAATTAAGGTGCATATGTTTGATTGGGTAGGTCATCAACCTTTTGTAAATAAGACAAATAAGCAAACCTGGGCACCAAAATAAATGGAAGGGATTGGTTTGGGGACTTTTAAATATTGACTAGGTCATGATGTATTCAAGTTTTTTAGAAAATAATAATAATATTGAGAAATGAACCATGATTCTTATTGGGAGATGCAGTTGTCTTTACGTTATTACAGTATGTTATTTCATGTTAGGGCAAGTAAAGAGTAATAAATAGTTAGAGGACTACTTTAGAAATACTCCCTCCCTCCGTTTTTTTTTATCCGTCACATTTCAGTTTTTGTAATTTTCTTATTTATCTGTCATTTTATATTTCCAATACAGCATTTATTATTTTTTCTTCCTTTACCAACAAAATATTTACATCTCCAATTAAAAAAACACAATTCCAATACTAAAAACTCATTTATCAACAAAATATTTACATCTCCAATAAAAAAATTACATTTTCAATACACATATTAATTTTTCTTAATCTGTGTGATTATTCTATCTGCGGCATATATATTAAAACGGATGGAGTACTACTTAATAAATTATTTCTTGTTTTATCATTTAATTGACGATGAATAAGTGATGTCGTCATATAGTACCTAATAAAAGGGTGATATGTACATGAATGAAATGAGACAAGAGGGAGACAGGAATCTGAGAGGTATATCCATTTTTTTAATGTAAAAAATGGGTACATGCAAGTATGCAACATTGTGCAAACTGGTGTATTATTACATAATCTTCGATTTACATTTTCACGTAGTTTTAAAAATAGAACCAGTGACGTGTGAGTCACTCAAAAAAATTTTTTTAGAACCTTTTTGTTTTTGGAATAAATATTATTAAAGTCAACTAATTAATAAAAAGGATCTAGTGTCCATATATATTTGGTGTGATACACGCATGAAGCACACAGATTTCTGTTCAGAGCTCAAAGAAATGCAACTATATTGTGGATAACAAAATGATCCGACCAACTCATATTGGTGATGGTTGAAGAATCAATCCTATCACGTCAATGACGGAGTCAAAAAATTATTTTGAAAAGACTTATGGACATGAGCGGACACAGGATTACGGACGACGGGGAGCGAAAATTCTAAAGATTTATTGTATTTAGAAAAAGTATATGGTAGTGTTTTTTTTTCTGTCTCCTGCAATTCAAAAAAATAAATAATATACATCGCAAAAAAAACACGACTATATATTTCGCGTAATATGTTAAAAAACTACTACATATCACATGATCTGAAAGATTTAAAACATTACAAACAATATTCATAAAAGAAACCGATTTACCGATTTTTTTTTTTTGAATTTATCACTTTGATAATTACTATGTATTTTTATTTTACATGGTAAAAATTTTATGTCAAATTATCAGTTTATTATAGATGATAATGTCGAATACAAATTTTATGGAGGGCGGAAAAGATACATAAAATATATAATAGTGTATTTTCCGGATACAAGGGGGCTAGTGCCCCTGCTTGTGGAATATCTATGTATAGTGGAGTGAGTTGTATTAGAATAACTGAATGTGTTGAGCTGAATTATATAGGTTTTTTTGGTGTATCAAAAATAACAACGTAGCCACCCTAAGCCCATAAGATGGCTCCGTCCTTGTATCAGGTTGTTTTTTGGATTTTATTTTTGTGCAGAAAATACTACACAAGTCGTTTTCTTTCAAAAAAAAAAATATCCCTTAATGCGCTTGCATTAGATTTTCTTAACGAATTCCTTAATTTAAGGTTTTAAATACACATTTTTCCAGTTTATAGAATATCTATCCAAGATTAAATGAATCAGATTCCCGATTTTACATAATGCGGTAAATATAAATGAAACATTACAGAATCTGGATGAATGCAAAAATCATCCAGATCTGTAATGTTATTTTATTTTTCTTCTATTTTTTGGGATTTAGTAAAAAATCATTGTTTCTTTTTACAAATTTTACAAGAAATAAATCTATTGTTTCCTATGACTTCGACATCTACTCACGTTATACTAGCTATTGATGTAGTAGGTGATTTATCTTTGATAGGCTTAACGACTCACCAGTTAGTGTGCAGTCATTGTACTTGTTAGTGTTTGCTTATTTTGGTTAGACTGATATTCTTTTTTCAGCAGTATTCTTTTTCTATTGTAACTTTTGTTTATGTCTAGCATCTAGCTGGAAGCTAGCTTTGATAAATAATTAATGTTGAATATATATATATATATATATATATATATATATATATATATATATATATATATATATATATATATATATATATATATATATATATATATATATATATATATATATATATACACACACAAATGATGAATTATTTAAATCAAATCAATTGCCTCTGAAGCACTTAATAAATTTAAAATAAAAAACAATTAAAGCATAAACATAAAATGTATTTGATGATAAAAATAAAAGCCTAAGAAAACCATATGCAATATCAAAATAACATTGCTTATTGCAACAAAAGACGGTACTTTTATATGAAACATCCAAATCTAAATCTCAAATGGTGGTAATATTAAGCCACCAATTCATATAAACAAGCTGGTGGAAGCAAGGTCAGCTACTTTAGTAATGTAAAACCCATATTCTTTTACTATCCACCAACAAACGTAATTATTTGAGTAGACTAACGTCCACAATTATTTTTTGCAATTCTACCATAAAAAATAGCCATATTTCTTTGCTTAAACTTCCGGCCAAAGTCACAATAAAACTTTGGGGGGTCAAGTATTTGTATAATACGGATATTGGCCCTCTCATTCACACGGAGATAACTAAGTTTTAATTCTTTAACGGCGTTGTAACAAAGAACGTATAAGAGATAGTTATTATCTGGGGTATTATTAACGATGACCACATCATAGTTAACAGAGTACAACGCCAACATCGTATTGAAATAGTAAATCAGAGCAACAATGAGATTTATAGTCTTGACATAAATCATTGTAGTTTGATTGTTTGATGCAGAAGACGATTTTATTTGGAACTAATGTACTATAGAAATTAAAAAGTAGGCAAAACATGACAAAATTGAGCACTATGTGAAGGTGGACAGGGGTTGGTAGCTGCTTCCGATTAATTGTAACTATTAATGCTTCATAACTGAATTAGTGTGTCGAGACCAATAAAAAAAAGAGGGTGGAGGGTGGGGGGTAGGGGGAGGGGGAGGGCAGGGCTAATTAGCTAAATCTAGAGCTGTTAGACAAGTTTACCCTTAAGTCAATTACATTATTCCGTCAGTCGTTTTCGTTCACTTAATAACTTCATCTGCGCGTGTGTATTTCTTTATCTCTCTATTTATTTTTTTTTTTTTTTAATTTTTAAAGTGCATGTTTAGGTTTCTATTGTTTCAACCGCCAAAAAAAAAATTCATCAACCTTTCATTTTCATAAACAACTCAGATTGCAGCCGATCAATGGCACATAGTCCCATACTAAAACCTAACGATCGTGGCAGTATGAATCTTTCTTAAGGGTTGTTTCTTTTTTGACCAATCAATAACCAAAAGAAGGACTTATTTATTCCGGTGAGGGTTTGTTGTGATAATCTCAAACAATTTATGGTTTATCATCATAATATGCTTGTATTTGTGCCACCTTTGCATATTGTTTTGTTGATTCTTCAATTATTGTTTATTTGTATCTTTATTATACTGTTTTGCTGTTTGTTTCACTATGAACTTGGTGTTGCCATAGTTCATAGTTGGGTTTGTTGTGTGCTTTATAGTGACAATAGTCGCAAAAATCTAGAATGCATTAGTGACAACAGTCACTAAAGATAACTTCTAGTGACAAAGTATTTGTCATTTTGAAGAAAAAATGTGTTTCTACCATTTGGTGAGAGAAACCATTCAGTGACGAATTCTTGAGTCTTGTGTGACAACAGTCACTAAAGATCTGGAAATTTTTGCGACGAATCTTCTGTTTATCTCTACAGAATCCTTTAGCGTCGCCACATATGCAACAGTCGTCGCAAAAAGAAATTTCGTCGCAAAAATCCTCTAGTGACAAAATTTCACGTTTTTGCTGACGATTTTATTTGTCACGAAAAGATCTATTTTATGTAGTGGGATCACCTTTATTTTGGGAGAAGCTACCCCTCTTCGTTGCTAGTATTGATGTTTTCCATTCCGTTCTTTTTTTTTTGCCCTTTGCGTTCCTGTTAAAAATTTTAGTAGGAGCACGTTTGATGACTGGTGTTTCTTTTTTCTTTCTTTTGATTTGCTTTGATAGTTTTGGTCATTCATAGAAGTGGTGAAGGGGTAGTAGTTTTTGTTAGCTTCAGCTTTTGTAATATTGTATTTTATTTATTTATTTTCCTTCTTATTTGTCTTGTTTTTTCGCAAAACTTTAATGAACTTCTTTCTAATGAATTTTTGCTTGTGATGCAAGCTTAAAGCTTCCTAGCTCATTGCAGCAACCCTTTTATCTATAGATTACTATAGAATATTTACCTATGAATCAGGAAAAAATAAATTGATGTGAATTGGTTGTTTAAAGTATTGGCATGAACAAAAATCAGTATTGAACTCGTTAACCAAAAACACACTTTTTTTTTTTAAAACCAAAAACACACATTTGATAGCTTGCACAACTACGTAATGAATCTAATGATAGTATCATTGAAGATGGTATCAAGTAGGGGTGTATGATATAAGGAAATATAGTAGCACATTTACTAACATCAATTGGTTTTAGTACAATGGTAAGCGCTTGATCCTAATATGGTATCGGAGCAGGAGATCTCGAGTTCAAGCCCCGCTTCTAACACAATTAAAAACAAAACAAACAAAAAAAAACCCAATGTTGGGCCCCACTCTCTCCTTATAGGCTCACACTTCCAGAAAAAAAAACAAATCAAGTGTTGGGCCTCTAGTAGCACAATATAGTAGCACATTTACTAACACCAATTGGTTTTAGTACAATGGTAAGCGCTTAATCCTAATAGTGTATACGGTTCGGTTCGGATCGGTTAATGGCCGTAACCGAAACCGAACAGAAATTTTCGGTTAATTGAAAATCCGAACCGTACCCGAACCAAACCGAACTGATTGTATTGAGCTGATTGCATTCATTTATATTCCTTTTTATTAATAAAATATTACAGGTTTTTAAATAAATAAAAAACACTGATTGTATTGAGCTGAATTATATATGTTTTTTTGTGTATCAAAAATAATAATTGGGCGGGCTTAGCCACCCTCAGCCCTATGATGGCTCCGTCCTTGTATCAGGTCATTTTTTGGATTTTATTTTTGTGTACAAAATACTACACAAGTCGTTTTCTTTCAAAAATCCCTTAGTGCACTTGCATTAGATTCTCTTAACGAATTCCTTAATTTACGGTTTTAAATACATATTTTATTAGTTTACAGAATCTCTATTCAAGATTAAATGAATCATATTCTCTATTTTATATAATGCGATAAATAAAAACGAAACTTTACAGAATCTGAATGAATGCGATAGACGTAAAGAAAATTTTATGGAATCAGTATTTTAGAGTGAAAAAATAATAAGTATTTGTTGCAATTAATGTCATTTTTTCCTAAATATATCTGAACGTTGAAATTTCTAAACTACAGTTTTTAGAAAAATTTACAATATCTACTGCAAGTGGGCGTCGAGTGCTATTAAGCTCTCTTCTCCCTTACTTTCTATTGTAATTACGAATTTTATTGGAGTTACTTGGGTTATGGTATAAAATATACTATTATATATCATGTAATATAGGGAGAAATGAATAAAATATTTTTTCTATCAAATTAAAACATTCAAATAAAAATTGATTTGTAAAGAGGTGGAGATGTTGACATTCAAATCATGAATGGTGACGGAGGTCAGGCCCGCACCTCGCCACGTGCCATCTTCACATCAACTTAGCAATAAATACATGGAAAATGATACATACACAATACATTTGTTCAGAACATGTGTCACTACACACGATCTCACCATTAATAATGTGTGGGACACATCAATTGATTTAGATCCCACCATAACCAATGGTGGGATCATGTGTAGTGCACATGTTGTGCACAAATGTGTTGTGCATGTATCACTACCGTAAATACATGTAGATGAAGTATGAATCCTAAGGCCAAGAACACAGCCTTAGCCTATGAGTAGGCTTGACCCTCGACCCGAACCCCAGGTAGGGGGTCAGCTCAGCAGGCTCTTCCAGTCCACCACAGGTCGGCCTGGGAAGTCTTAAGCAGATTAACCCACGTGCATATAGAAATCAGATAAATATTGAAAAAATCATCAGTCATAAAGGCTATAATCCAATATTCAAAACCACCGTGGTTATCTTCTACAATCACGGGGATTAAACCGTGTTTATCCATTCCTTAGTGAACACGAAATCAAAATCAACAAGGACAGGGCCCATGCAGGCCTAGGGCACAAGCCTCTATATAAACAATCTCGAAGGAACAACGAAAGACTTGATTCCTGATTAATAGACATGATACGTAGACAGTTTGAGATACAACATCTTAAATCCAGTCTAAACCTCACACAAATCACTCCCCGTTATATTGTTTTTATTGTTCTTACGGCTTAGGTAGATTGTCACTAAGAAAACAGACTCCGGATTTAATACCCGACGATTTCCAGCATCGTCAAATGGCATTAATATTAATTGAACATTTTTGCTCTGAATGATAACACAATTAATTTCTTCTTAATGGAATCAAATATAATGATTAGCCCAAGCACCCAGATGAATACTTTGGCTTCCACATCAATCAAACAAAGTAATTAGTTTTAAAACGCAATTCTTGGTTATTGGTTCTCTCTATGACAATAGGGTCTATATATCCAACTTAACAGGGAGAATGTAAAAGACATACAAAGCTCTTGATCACAAATTATTTTAAACATAAGCTCTTTAAAATTTTGTGTATTTGTAAGATGTAACTCCTTCTCACCGATGACCCGAGTATGTACATATACAACTCTTTCAATATACTCGCCATATTCATGTCTTTGATCGTAACAATCCAACTTGAAAATCCGAGTATTTTGTGGATCCGGACTGACCGACGCCTATGACTCGGGAGTTTTTTTCTTTCCCGAATCATGAATCTTTGTACGACGACCTAAGAATTTAATAAGGAAAGTGAAAGAGGCAAATACTTAGCTTCTATATACAATACAAATACTAGGACAACATCATAATAAACATCACACGTATATAAACAAACTACATAGTACGAGCATCCATCTGATATAAGGACGTTACATTACAAAGACTACAAGTACTTGAGTCATCATACTACAACTATCGAAAACACAGAATGTACATTATATCTCACTACATCCGTCGTCCACAAACTACGTAGAATACCACAATACCTATGATGGATCACAAACACCACCCGAAACTCATGAAAAATCACATACTAAGTGTACACGCTTTTAAACCACGAAAGGCCCACGGAAATAGGGACAGAGGAGTGCATCAAAAGAAGCAGGGGGTAGAGAGGCAGTCACCCCTGCATAAACACCTATTATAACGACCGAAATTGCTCATTTAATAAATAATGTGTGAGCTATAATATTCATGAATAAATTACCATCAAATGAAACTAAAACATTTACTGAGATAATGCTAAAGTTCAAGTGTCTCTTTCGCAATATGGAATGCGTAGGTAAAGTAAAAAAAACATATAAATTAAATTAACAGTACAAATGAGCATATGATATTTTGTAAGCACTTGCGATAGATAGTGTAAATTCTTTAAAAATTATATTTTAGAAATTTCAACATTTAAATTTAGGAAAAATAACACTGCAACAAATACTTTTCTTTTACTGTAAAATACAGATTGTATAAAAAATTTCATTTACATATATCGCATTTCATCCAGATTATGTAAAATTTCATTTATATTTATAGCATTATGTAAAATAGAGAATCTGATATATTTTATCTTGTATAGAGATTCTGTAAAATAAAAAAATGTCTATTTAAAACTGTAAAATAAAAAATTCGTATAGAGTATCCAATGCAAGAGATCTAAGATGTGTGCAATTCTTTATTTAAAGAATGAAACTCTTTCAAGAACATACATCTATATATAATAGAAAGAGGAAGAGATTTAACCCAATTACCCAATTGACCCGCTCCAAATTAAACCCGCTTCGTTTCCTCAATAAAGAAACTAATGGATTGGTGATGAATTGATTCAATATTATTCACAGTTACAGGATATAATATATATTGTGTACAATGAATAGATTAGCTCAATCTAAGGCTAATGACTAGGCTAAAGACTAGGACTATTTATGGTAATAATAATTATAATAATTACAAATACACGTTACACCTAATACCACCCCTCAAGTAGGACGAGGTACAAGTCCTAACTTGTCACGCTGATGAAGGAACGCCGGACGAGGCAGCGATTTGGTCAGACAATCTGCAAGTTGATCGGAGGCATGAACATGAGAGATACGGAGAGAGCCATTTTGGACTTGATCTCGAATAAAGTGGTAATCGATGGCGACATGTTTCATGCGCGAATGAAAGACCGGGTTTTGACAAAATTGCGTAGTACCAAGATTGTCATAGTAAATTACAAGTGAGTCGGGTAATGCAATATCAAGATCTTGGAGGAGAAAAGTGAGCCATTTGAGTTCAGCAGCAGCGGCAGCGACAGCGCGATATTCTGCTTCAGTGGTGGAGCGGGCAACAGTTGGTTGCTTTTTCGAGAGCCAGGAGATCGGATTGCGACCAAGATAGATAACATGAGCACTAGTGGATGTGTAATCATCCTTGTTACCCCCCCAGTCAGCATCAGTGAAAGCATGTAAAGTAAGAGGGGAGTTGCGATAAAGCTGAATGCCGTAGTTAGTCGTGCCAGCAACATAGCGAAGCAATCTTTTGACATAAGACCAGTGAACATCCGTCGGAGCATGCATAAATTGGGACAATTTGTTGACAGCGAAGGCGATGTCCGGACGAGTGAAAATGAGATATTGGAGGCTACCCACGACCATACGATATGTGGAAGGATCATCCAGTGGGGTACCTGTGTTAACTTTTAAATCAGAGATATCCACCGTCATGGGAGTTGCCACCGAGTTGGCATCTTGCATATTGAGTTTGGTGAGCAAGTCCTGCATATAACGTTGTTGAAAGAGAACAAAGCCGGTGGAATTAGGAATGATTTCAATACCCAAAAAATATGAAAGCTGCCCGAGATCCTTGAGAGCAAATTTGGCGCCCAAAGTAGTGATAAACCGTTCCAAAGCTATAGAGTTATTCCCTGTAATGATTAAGTCATCAACATATACTAGTATATAGATTATTATACCACCAGATTTAAAAAGGAAAAGAGAGGTGTCAGCTTTGGCATTAGTGAATCCGGTGTTAAGTAGGAAGCGCTTCAATTCTTCATACCAAGCCCTGGGGGCCTGTTTTAAACCATAGAGAGCTTTGCGAAGCCTGCAAACATGCTGAGGACGGTCAGTATCAATAAAACCAGCCGGTTGAGCTAAGTAAACATCTTCCTGTAGATGACCCTGCAAGAAGGCATTGTTAATATCTAATTGGCGAAGAGACCACCCCTGCGTCAGAGCTAAGGTAAGTATAACACGAATAGTGGGGGGTTTGACAACCGGACTAAATGTTTCGTAGTAGTCAATGCCAGGGCGTTGAGTAAAACCCTTGGCAACTAAGCGAGCTTTGTACCGATCAATGGAACCGTCAAAGTTATACTTGATTCGAAAAATCCATTTGGAGTCAAATGGGGTCAAATGGACTGAGATCCCATGTATTATTTCGAACCAAAGCATCAAATTCCTCTTGCATTGCATTTCTCCACTGAGGGATTTTGAGAGCTTGAGTAATGGAGGTGGGTTCTTTTGGAGTTGGAGAGGAAGAGGATGTATGAGTGTGAAGATTAAGTTTTTGAATGGGTTTATAGATATTATGTTGTGAGCGGGTGCGCATGGGATGAGATGGAGGGATAGTTGGTGGAGGTGGAGATGGCGAGAGCTCAGGAGGGGATGTCGAGAGGTCGGGGGACGAGGGTGGCGAGGGGTCGGGTGAGGGAGGAGGTGAAGGGTTGGCAGGGAGAAGGGGATTAGGAGGTGGGGTAGGGAGCCAGTCGGATGTATAAGGAGGTGAAGAGGTGGAGGTGGTGACGTGAGAGGAGGAGGGAAAGACAGTCTCAACAAACTTGACGTGACGAGAGACATACATACGGAAGGAGGTAGGATCAAAACAATAGTAGGCACTTTGGGTGAGGGAATAACCAAGGAAAATACATGGTGTTGACCGAGGTTCTAATTTGTGAGAAGTATAGGGTCGAAGCCATGGGTAACAGAGACATCCAAAGACACGAAGTTTTTGATAATTGGGTGCTTTGTGAAAAATTAACTCATAAGGTGATTTCATGTTAAGAGTGGGTGTGGGCATACGATTAATGAGGTAGACAGCAGTAGCAAAGGCATATGGCCAAAAAGTGGTGGAGAGGGAAGCATGAGTGAGAAGAGCCAGACCGGTTTCAACTATGTGTAAATTGCGACGTTCAGAGATGCCGTTGTGTTCAGGCGTATGAGGAGGTGTGGTATAAAGGGAGATGCCATGGGTGGATAAGTAATCACGAAGACAAGTAAATTCCCGGCCATTGTCCGTATAGAGAATTTTGATATGATTGTCAAAGAAATTTTCAACTATGGCCCGAAAGCGAATAAAGGTCGAAGCTACATCAGATTTACGAGCAATAGGGTAGAACCACATATATTTAGTAAAGTGATCAACAATAAGCAGAAAATATTTAAAACCATCATTAGAAGTAACGGGTGAGGTCCAAATATCCGAGAATAAAATTTCAAGTGGCCTAGAAGAAGATAATGTAGAAACAGTAAATGGCAATTTATGACTTTTATTAATCAAACATGAAGGACAGTGCGACAGAGGGGAGGCAGAGGCCTCTAAAGCAAAAGTAGTAATAATATTATTTAAAATAGGCGGAGCTGGATGACCGAGTCGGTGGTGCCAGGTGGAGGACGGAGCTTTATGAGAAGCGAAGGCAAGCAGAGGTTTGGAGGGCCACTCATATAGTCCATTTTTAACCGGACCACGAAGGAGGATTTGATTCGTCTTGTTGTCCTTCAAAAGAAATTCATTGGGTAAGAATTCAACAGACACATTATGAGTTTGACATAGTTGAGATATAGACAACAAATTTCGACTCATATGAGGTACACAAAGGACATCACGGATATTAATAGTTTTTGATTGAGATACAGGTAATGAAATAGAGCCAGTGTGTGTGATAGAGAGGGCATTACCGTCGCCAACCATGATATCATCTTGTCCAACATAGGGAGTGTGGAGAGAAAGATTAGCAAGATCATTGGTCACATGGTGATTTGCACCACTATCCATGAGCCAGGGACCTGCGGACGGGGCTGAGCTTTCGACATTGGTGGCTAGGTGAGCCTGTTGACGGGAGGTGGAAGAAGGACGAGGAGCAGCCTTGAGTTGACTCTGCATTTGTTGAATTTGGGGGCAGAATTTTGCGCTGTGGCCCTGAGTATAGCATAATTGGAATTTGCCTAGGTAAGGGCGGCGAGTGGTGGTGCCGGACGGTGGCTGATGGGAAGGAGGAGCAGAGGAGTTGTATGATGGCGGCGGCTGATAATTGCGGTAGGAGGATTGTTGAGAGGGTGAGCCACGCCACTGATTCGATTGGGAGCCACGCCATTGATTTGGAGTGTAAGTTGGATTGGCTGTTGCTGGTGAAAACAGCGCCGGAGAAGATGAGCCCAGGGAAGGAGGTCGGTAATTGAGTAATTTTTCGTGGAGCTCCTCAAAGGTAATACTGTCTTTTTGTGCTCGAATAGCAGTAGCCAGAACTTGGTATTCATCGCCAATATTGGCCAAAATTAGATCATTAAGATCATCCTGATCCATGGGAGCATCGAGAAGGGCAAGTTGATCGGCTTGATGTTTTACAGCATACATGTAGTCACTGATTGATTGATTTCCACGTTTCAATTCTTTAAGATTATCCTTGATAGCACGAATACGACCCCGGGATGATTTAGCAAAAGTGTTGTGAAGGATTTCCCAGGCATCTCGTGCAGTTTTGGCCTTGCGAAGGAAGGTAACAACATGAGGAGAGCACGCTGCAACAATTGTGTGAAGGAGAAGAGAATCCTGTCGTTTCCACGCCAGATAATCAGGATTGGGTTTAGTAGAACCGTCTGCTTGCACGGTTTGAGGAGGTGCAGGGATGGTGCCATCGAGGTAGCCCATGACTCCATAACCAATGAATAAAGGTTCCATTTGGAGAATCCAAATGATGTAGTTTGTGGAATCAAGCTTAATTGGGGTTTATGTGGCGGAGTTGAAGATGATAGGACTAGAGGCGGCCATGAAAGCAGGAGAAGGACAGATCGGAGAAGAAGAGTGGTGAGGGAAAGGCTGAAGAAGACGGCGGCGCTTTTAGGGTAAAAGAAGAGGAGAAGTGCTTGCAAGAGAAAGTTATAGCTCTGATCCCATAATGGATTGGTGATGAATTGATTCAATATTATTCACAGTTACAGGATATAATATATATTGTGTACAATGAATATATTAGCTCAATCTAAGGCTAATGACTAGGCTAAAGACTAGGACTATTTATGGTAATAATAATTATAATAATTACAAATACACGTTACACCTAATAGAAACAAATATATATATATATATATATATATATATATATATATATATATATATATATATATAATTTTTTTTTTCCCTAACGAGGTTCGAACGCTGGTCTTCATGCCATCACTAACTCCTATTTCAATTCATTAACTTATATTTCAAATACTTCCTACTATTACTTCCAAAATTCAAAATTATTATTCAAGTTCAAAATTCAAAATATATTTCCTTTTATTTAAGATTCAAAAAATGCTGCATTGAATTCATATTATTATTCAATTTAAAATTCTTTATTTCCTTTTACATATTCCAAAATGTGAGGATTTAGAGTAGGGGAATATATATATATATATATATATATATATATATATATATATATATATATATATATATATATATATATATATGATGCAGTCTAGTCCTTTTGGTTAATTAATTACGTATTTATGTCGAGAAGGGTAATTATGTCTTTGTGTCCTTATATTTTAGGTGTCTATTATGAAGGGCATATTAGTCTTTTTGCGTAGGTGGAGAGTAGAGTATTTATGGCCAAACCCTTTTCTGGTAGAAGCATCTTTTGGACAAAATTGAATGTAATCAAATCTAGCTGAGCTTGGCTAGTTGTTCTTCATCTTTTTCAGTGAGTGGTGCTACGGGCACATCCGTTTTACACAACGGTGTGCCACAACGGTGATCTTCATCGTTGATCTGTGTAAGATCTAGATGGATCATCTAGATCCTACACAGATCAACGGTGAAGATCACGGATGTGGCACACCGTTGTGTAAAACGGATGTGGTTGTAGCATTGCTGTTTTTCAGTTAAGCTTTACATCATCTGGTTATCGGAGCCAAGTTGAAGTTTTTCCTTCACAAGCAAGATGAATGGCATGGATGCTAAAGGAAGCCGGATTCGCGACGATGTTCGGGATTCGAAAATCCTTCGGGATACTCCGTCGAAATTCGATCACACGTCTGATATAATCTGGAGAGATTCATGTCGGGCTGTGGCTGGATTGAGGCAGCACCTAAACTACGGCCACCACCGAGTCGGACGAGATGTTGCTCGTACCACTAAGGATGGTGTCGCAACAGGTTTTCACCACCGGAGTTACAGCACTACAGAGTCTAACAAACGTTGGTTTAGATCAAATGTAGCAAACTACAGCGGTTCCCCAATTATAGAAGACTTGTGGGATTGGATTGATGCAATGGAAGAGTACTTCGAGGAGAAACAACCACCGGAAATGCTGAAATGTAAGTTGGCTTCCTATGCTCTTGAAGGGGAGGCTGAATCGTGGTGGCAGTGTTTGCAATTTAATCGAGCTGAAGAAGGGAGGCCGAAAATTGTATCATGGATTAGAATGAAGCATTTATTAGCTAGAAGATCCTTGCACACCTGTGTTCGATAAAAGCCACCTTTGAACCATACATGGTAAAACGGGATGGAAAGGAGATCAACTTTACTGGATTTGAGAGCATCATTCCTATACATGGAAATACTGATTCGTTTGGTGATGAAGTTAAGTCCAACAGTCACAATATCACAAAGGTACACTCTAAGGAAGAGACTGAAGCAATAACAACAGCAAGAAACACTCTGTTGCATATTTTGGAGAAGGATAAAATGGAAGACAAGGGAAATGAGAACAATGAAGATGAAGCCACAAGTAGCATTGAGCTCAAAGATAAACATATTAGTGAAGATGTCGGTATCGGAAACGTTCAAGCTTTTAGTGAAGGTGTCGGTATCGGAAGCATTCAAGACTCTCTTGGCAAGAAGCTAGGAATTGAAAAGGAAGGTGACCAGTTCCTTGAAGAAGAGAAGACAGAAACATATTACAAGAAGGGCGGCAGCAACCATAAAATTGAAGTAACTGATTGGGAGCTTCCAAATGATAAACACTGTGTAGAAACCGTTGCACTTGCAAAGTTGCAATCCTGGATCATGAGTCTGGTAAAACTGATGAGAAGCACATTGATATGTTAATTGGAGCTAAGTTTATTGATTCAGGAGACCAAATGATTGTAATGCCTGGCCATTTGACTAGAGGTGACATTGAAGGTCGCAAAATTGGAGCAGAACATGATGCTAACAACCTATCGGTTGTTCTTGAGGGAAGGTAGGAATTGAGTTGTCAACTAAGAGGGGCCCAGCTAAACAGTTTCTACCCACCAATCCATACATGTTGGATACGGTGAATCCAAAATCGTTGGTTAACGTCTTAGTTCGCAAACGCAGCTCAAAGGTTATAATTGCAAATATTCAGGATCAAGTTGCAAACCATTTACGTGGAAGACTCCAAGGACATGCCAATCAGAATGTCCGTGCATTCCTATCATTCGATCCGGGCGGAATGAATCGTTCGTTAAAAACTTGGAATCTAGTGAGTCGCTCTCATTCCTACACTTGCACATTGTCTATGGCTAGCAGGACAGATGGTGAAAAGGTATTTTATATGAAACATGGTAAAACTAGCATACTGTATAAAATGGGAGCATTATTATATGATGGTGTTGAGGAGGTGAAGAAGCAAACAGGGGACTTATGGGAGAAAGTTTATGCCACCGCATTCGTATTTCAAACGCAATCAAACCCATCAATGCCGAAAATAGACAAGGTTGTGATTGGTATGGAACTACAATATCATGTTAGAAACCCAAAGTTAGTGAATAAAATGGACACTAGTGCTCATCCAGATGGCAACAGGGAATTGACAAAAGTGATTTTTGGTAAGTATAAGGGCTTTAATGGTTCCATTATTGAATTTGTGTCATTCATATTCGACCCGGGCGGGGCTACGTGTCTTGCGATACAGGGAAACTTTGGTAATTATTTATTTTTCAGCTTCAGCAGTTTACTCGATTACACCATTCTGCGAGTCAATGTGGTAACTACACTCCTGCCGATTAGGAGCGTTTGTGCTTGGGATTCTTGCATGATGTTGAAAAACAAAATTGCTAAGAGAAATGTGTCATGTTTGTGTTCAAGGTCTGGTAATGTACCTGATAGTTTGGTACACTTTGTGATGGATGGTACCTTCTTTGAAATCATGTCACCGGATGGATGGTCGAATCCTCATGGGTTATTCATTCGGCTGTAAAATCCGTATGGGAAATTCATTGCTGCGTGGCATTTACAATAAGAACACCTTAGCTTTTCTTTTGTGTCGTTTGGAACTTTCTCAATGTCGGACCAATGATGGCAACTCAGTGATCTATGAGCATGATTCTGAGAGTTATGTAACCTTCAGTAAAAATAAGCATCAAGTCTTTCAACATACCATTGGTAAAGTAAGTGTTATAAAACGGATGGAGATAACTTCAGATGCAAGAAACAGAAACAGAAGCAATCAAACATAAACAATCAAAGGAGAAAAACGAAACAAGAAGAACACGATTTAACGTGGAAAACCTCTCGACACCGTATAGGCGTCACATAACGAGAATTAATGATGTGGGACCCTTTGTATTCAAGTACTCGCGGACTATCACCCCGCCGATAGTTACCCCGCCGAAGCTACCCCGCTCGAAGCTCGTAGACTCCACCCTACCGATGCACGAAATGAATACACTTCTCACCGACCATCACCCCCGTGAGTCTTCAGATTGGTTCCACCAAAATGTTGAGTTTAAGTCACCTTACTGACAAATCTCCACCTTGACTTCAACTCTCCCTAGAGTCAAACAGATTGCATAACCAGATGTACTTGTACCAGATGCATTCGTCAATGCCAGATGTACTTGTACCAGACTATCTCCACAACATCCACTCCACTGATCTGCCCTCAGTAGAGTTTCCGAAACAGATTATAAGCTTTGAATATTCGGTAAGTCCGGACAAAGCCGGAACTTACTCGCCGAACCGGTTTAGTGAACATATCGCGGGATTCTCCTTTGTGCCAATCTTCTTCACCACAACCCTCTTCTCATTCCTCAAGAAATGATACCCGACATCAATATGCTTGGTTCTCTCATGATGAACCCGATCCTTGGCTAAACATATTGCACTAAGATCGTCACAATATATATCACCGATCCCGATGCAACCCCAAATCACCGACTAGCCCCTTCAACCGGATACCCTCCTTAGCCGCTTCGCAAGAGCCATATATTCTCGCTTCGGTAGTTGATAAGGCTACCGTAGCCCGAAGAGTAGCTTTCCACCGACCACCGCATTTCCCAATGTAAACACATACCCAAATCATTGATTTTCTACTATCAACATCACCGCATAATCGCATCACAAGAACTCCGTGACCGGACCGCATCACCTCCATAAATGAGACCAACATCACCGTACCTCTCGGGTACCCGAATATCCTTTTAACAAACTTTCCGGTGTTCCTTTCCGGGTTGAGCCATAAACCCGCCGACAACATGACCGCCCGAGCCGGATCGTGGCCTAGTGCAAACCATGGCATACATCGATCGCCAACCGCACTAGCATAGGGAACTCTTGACATATACTCCTTCTCTTCACCGATCGTGAAGCATAAGCGGACAAATGAACATTTGATGCCATAGGAGTATCTATTGGTTTTGCGACAGACATCCCAAACTTGGCCAATATCTTACGCACATAACCCCGCCGAGACAAGAACAACTTCTTCCGACCCCTATCTCTCCGGATCTCCATCCCCAAGATTTTCTTGGCCGCACCCAAATCCTTCATTTCAAATTCAAAGACCGAGAAGGTTCTTCGATTTTGAACATCGACTTCCTTGTCGTGCTATCGCATGTCATCCACATACGGGACAAGATAGATATATGATCCATCTTTCAAATAGACCGAAGTAAACACAACATCATAAGGACTTCGTTGTAACCCCGTGAAGCATGAAACCGTCAAACCTTTTATACCACCGCCTTGGAGCTTGCTTCAAACCATACAATGATTTCTTCAACTTGCAAACATAGTTTTCTTTTCCAGGAACTTGAAAACCCTCAGGCTGTGTCATGTATATCTCCTTATCCACCTCACCATGTAGAAAAGCAGTTTTCACATCTAGTTGCTCAAGTTCTAGATCCTGCTGTGCCACCATTGCTAGTAACACCCTGATTGAAGTGTGTCTGACCACTGGTGAAAATATTTCATCAAAGTCAACCCCTTCCTTTTGACTGAATCCTCTTGCAACCAAACGTGCCTTATACCTGACCCCTTCTGCCTTTGTTATTCCTTCCTTTTTCTTGAAAATCCATTTACAAGTCACAACTCCCTTGTCAGTAGGCTGTTTGACCAATTCCCAAGTCTGATTCTTCAATAATGACTCCATTTCATCTCCCATGGCAGCATGCCACTGGGATGCTTCTGTACATGTCACTGCTTCCCTGTAAGTAGTAGGTTCAGCAACCTCTACTTCTTCAAAGAACTTTGGAGTGCATATCCGGCCAAATCATCATAACCATATCTCCTTGGAGGTATCCCAACATTAGATCTTCTAGCCCGCTGGCGCCTAGACTCGCCGATCAATGTTTGTATGACGCCCGCCGAGGTCTCGGCGGACCGGCTTGGATCGATTCTCGGTTCATTATCCGGATCGGTATAGTGTTGATTTGGATCCACCGATTGTTGCATATCGTAGACTCCACCCGAAGCTCCACCTGTTTCTCAACACTATCGATTCAACTTTCGGTTTCGACTCGTAGACCTCCCCACCGATGAGTTTAACATAGAATTTTCATCAAACACAACGTCCCCGCTCGAGGATTACTCCGGACTCGCCGATGACCAAATTCTATATCCTTTCACTCCATCACCATACCCCACAAACACTCCCTTCTTGGCTCTTGGTTCTAACTTCCCTTCACTAACATGATAGTAAGCTGTACTCCCAAAAACCCTTAGAACTGAGTAGTCAGCAGGCTTGCCTGACCACATCTCAAATGGTGTCTTGAGATTGATCCCCGTGTGAGGACTCATGTTGATTAAGTAGCAAGTCGTTTTTACGACCCCGCCCAAAATCTCCTTGATAAACTTGCTTGAGAAAGCATACATCTTGCCCTCTCCGGTAGAGTTTGATTCATCCTTTCGCCTACACCATTCGCCGAGGTGTATTCCTTACGTATGATGTCCGGCAATACCCTCACCGCACAAAATGAATCAAAATCCGTCCAGAGAATTCCGGACCATTATCCGTACGAAGCTTCTTGATTTTCTTGCCTAACCGATTTTCCACTAGTGGCCTTCCATCGCTTGAAGTTATTGAATGCATCACTTTTGTTCTTCATCATCACCACCCAAGTCATCCTTGAATAGTCATCTATGAATGACACAAAATATCGTGACCACCCAATGACTCAACTTTTGATGGACCCTGCGAGTCCGAATGGATATAATCAAGTGTTGCCTTTGTATTGTGCAACCCCGCCGAGAATTTACTTCTATGTAACTTCCCAAACACACAATATTCACAAAAGTCCAGATTCTTGACCTTATATCCCCCAAGAAAACTCCGCCGAAGAAAGAACTCGCATACCCCTTTCACCCACGTGACCTAGTCTCACGTGCCACAACTCGAGTCCGTCGAGGCCGGTGAACCGCCGAGGATGCAACAACAGCGGTGCCGTATACGTAGATCCTTGTAATATATACAAGGTTCCCTCTTGATGCCTTTGAGGACCACAACTGAATTTTTGAAGACATTCAGCTGTCCACCTTCACCCTTGAAATTGAACCCCTTGCTGTCCAGTAGACTGAGAGATACCAAATTCTTGGTCATCTGTGGAACATGTCTTACATCCTTCAGTGTACAAAATTTACCATCCTCTCGTCCTTAACTTCACCGAGCCAATTCCCACAACTTTGCAAACCTTGCCGTTGGCCATATAGATTTGACCACCATCTATCCGCTCATAAGTAGAAAACCACTCCCTATTTGGACAAATATGGTAGGATGCTCAGAATCAAGTATCCACACATCATTATGGTGTGTAGAATCCCCCGCAACTAGAACCGGATCCTCATCGATTGCTCGGCAGCCAAAGCCGCCGTGCCGAATTGCCTTCCCGTCGTTTCTTCTTCCTTGGACAATTGGACTTCCAATGTCCCCTCGCTCCTCGATAATTACGGACATCGTAGACTTAGGACCTTTGGACACCGACTTCTTTTTCTTCTTCGTCCATATCCTTTTCCACTATTCCGCTAGCTACTAGCCCAAAGAGCCATCGTCGTCTGTTCCGCTCTGACCTTGTGTCTAAGCTCCCCGGCATGTAGGCGGACCTCACATCCTCCAAAGCTACCGTATCCTTTCCAACTATGAAAGCGCACAAAGTTTTCATATGATGCCGGTAGTGACACCAACGGGATTAGGGTGCCGCATCTTCATCTTCAATTTTAACATCAATATTCCTTAAATCAAGCAATATTGTGTTCAAATTTGGTCCAGATGTTCCCTCGGTGGACTTCCTTCATGCATCTTCAAACCGAACAACCTCTCGTTTCAACAACGGCTTGTTGGTCGTTGACTTGGTCATATACGGGCTTTCAAGCTTCTTCCACAACTTGGCTGCGGTGTCTTCCTCGGCAACCTCGGTGATAACATCATCGATAAGCACAACATGATGGTTGAATGTGCTTTCTCTTCCAGACCGGCATAATCCGTCGCACCCGTATTTGGTTTGTCGATAACGGATTCCACAAACCCCGTTGTTTCAACAAAGGCACGCATCTTGATTTGCCACGGACCAAAGCTGTTCCTTCCCGTAAATTTATCGATTTTTACGTTTACCGCCGACATCTTTCCTTGCTAAAGATTACAACTTTATCACGGATCCTAGCACCTTGTCGAAGGCCTTGGTGAAGATGAAGTTGATCGTATGACATCGTTTTCTCCGAACCTTCTCTCGATACCACTTGTTATAAAACGGATGGAGATAACTTCGGATGCAAGAAACGAGAAACGAAGCAATCAAACATAAAAGTAAGTGATGAGTGTGGGAGAATACTTGAGGAAACCAAGGATATGAGAGGTGAGCCTGCTAATAACCTATATGTTCTACCTGACATGTCATGTGTATTGGCCATGCATCTAGAATTGAGACATGAATGGCTTGTACATGTAGTTGGGCTACGGTACACGTGTAGAATGAAGGAATGGTCCCCATCAATTGCAGAAGGAAAAGGTATTAATGCAAATGCATTTTCCAACAACTGTGATGAATCAAAGCACAATGTGGGAAGTATGATTTCAATTTGGAGATTTCATATCCAAATGGTGCATTGTTACTTTTTCAGAGGGATGGGAAACGGAGCTAGGGATTGCTACGACGAAGCAATTGATGAGCACACAAAAATCAAACTAGGAGCTGTAGTAATTTCCACACTTTTGGGTGCTATATGTAGGAACAGACGGATCGAGAATGTTTTGAAATTGTTTCAGCATGTGGTGAATGGGCTTGACCCGGCCCGCCGATGAATCTTTTGATGGTGCTTGTAAGGCCTATGAATCGATATGCCCGCTACCTTCCCGACTTTCAAGACTTTCAATGTTGCCGACTTGACCCACCTGACGATGCACAAAGATGAGAGATATCCAACTCGAGAACGAGTTTGTTATTTTGGGGGCGGATGGAGATGATGCAGTCTAGTCCTTTTGGTTAATTAATTACGTATTTATGTCGAGAAGGGTAATTATGTCTTTGTGTCCTTATATTTTAGGTGTCTATTATGAAGGGCATATTAGTCTTTTTGTGTAGGTGGAGAGTAGAGTATTTATGGCCAAACCCTTTCTGGTAGCCGCTTTGAACAAAATTGAATGTAATCAAATCTAGGCTATCTAGCTGAGCTTGGCTAGTTGTTCTTCATCTTTTTCAGTTAAGCTTTACATCAATATAGATGCATCCTTCATAGTAATCACATATGCATTTTCTGCAACCCGATTTAGTTCCTTCCGGATCATCTTAATTTCTATATAATTTCACTTTTTTTTGGGTTGGAAAATTATGATATCTATGTACCTTTTTTTTTTTGTCTTTTTTTTATGATATCTATGTATATATATTTTAAAACCCAATGACACAGGGTGAGAAGGTGCAGACTAGTGGATTCAGATAAGCCCATCTCAGCCCAAGCAGAAGTCGACTAGATTTACATTAAAAATTGAAGCATGAGTAGACCTTCAGATATAATTCTCATTATTCTTACGGGGACAATTCTATTGTGTCGTTTTTTTTTTTTTGTTTTTTGTTTTTAATGTTTTTTTTTTAAGAGAGCAAAATGGTGTCGTTATATATATCTTGTCTTTGTAATGATAATCTTTGTATTGGAGTACATAATATTCACTAGTAAAATGCACGTGTTTCGCACGTGTTAGGCTAAATTATTACTTTTAATTTTTTTAATATCATATCTATATTTTCAACTATGCGGTTAATTTATAAAATAAATATATGTTCATTAATGACAATTACTACCTCAATTTCAAAATATAAATACGTTTAACTTTTTGGTTTTGGAGTATTTATTTTATTATTCTTCATTATGCATGATTTATTATCAATTCACATACTTTTCAATACTTTATTTATAAGTATTGAATTAATTATAGTCAAATGGTATTTTTGACTTTTATCTTTAAAATTTATATCACTATCCACTTTCATAAACTGTGCAAAAAGTCCATATTAACTTATATTTTGGGACGGATGTAGTATTATATATACAATGATTTTATGCTTAGTAGAATTATTTTATATCTCTAACTCGTACGTATTGGATCAAACTCGCCATGTTACCTCTGCATTCTTTTAAGAATGATAAGATTTTTTTAGTTATAAATCATCTATTATATTGGTTTCAAATGAAGATGTGTCTCAAGAATCTTGTATATCTATGGATACTCTCTAAGTTCCTCCTAACCTAAAAAATCATCAAAATATAATGTGTCCGAAAAACCGTGTAATGTTTTAATTGCGTATAATTTTATACTAAATTCTATTACAACTGCAAATACTCTAGTTTGTCAAATAATTTACTGTCAGCCAAGATTAATAATCGTAAAGACATAGAATCATTAATTGTGACACATGTGTAATACCGAGTTTAAAAATATTCAAGGGTTTAGCAATAATCCCATATGGAGCACAAATAGGGGTATTTTTAGTCACCTCGATGTTGAATGGAGAGAATCTAGAATGGCCAGAGTTAGAGTAATTTATCTGCACATGCAGCCATTATAATGGATTCATGGCATATGACAGCATTAATGACATCATACATGTCTTCATGCTTCATCAATATCCCCGTAGACTTAAATTCAGCGTTAAGGCCTCGTATAATTCAATTTGATGATGTATGTCTCTGTCAACATTTGATTTTGTATATTCAATAAGCTTCTTGCCTCAAACTCCAATAGATATTCCTCTACTGTGGTCTTGTGTCTCAGTAAATGGAATTCATCTACTGCCAATTGTAATGACCTACCTCCAAATCGTCTCATAAGTTCTTCTTTTAGTAATGCCCAATTCATATTGGAAAACTCAATCTTAGATTTCCAAACCACACGTCTTCTTTTCCTTGAATATGTATTTCTATTAAGCCTACTATCTGATCAGCCGAAACATCATGCATCTTGAAGTATCTTTCATTACGTCGTTTCCATTCCTTAGGCGATTCTCTATCAAACTGGGGGAAATCGACCGTAGGAACCTTAACTCCTGCCTCAAATTTCCCTTTTCTATCTAATTTGAAGTTAGCTTCATACCTATATGGCATAGGTAGCAAGCCGTCATGAACTGATGGGTGAGATCCAGTCTAATGAGATGACGAAGAAGGTGCTTGTGAAACGTCTCACCCACACTATCAATTTTCTTCATCCACGCATGTAAACTCCCGCCTCAAATTTCCTTTTCTATCTAATTTGAAGTTAGCTTCATACTTATATGGCATAGGTAGCAAGCCGTCATGACCGATGGGTGAGATCCGATCCCAATGAGATGACGAAGAAGGTGCTTGTGAAAACGTCTCACCCACACTATCAATTTTCTTCATCCACGCATGTAACATATACGTCGGGAATCATTCTAAACTTGCATGGCAACTTATTCATAGTCATAGATGACCGAATAAGTCCATTTTAACATGCACCCTATCAATTTTCACATTACAAACTATGCACCTCCTCCATGCAAACATGAACATCTTCTTCTAACATATTCGAACCTTCCACAACTCATCCATTGCCTCCAAACGTGTACTTTCATCCCAGGACCTTACTCAAAATATTATTGTGTCTAATGGATTTGAGATTTAAATATGTTATTCAATAATATAACGATTAGTTCATTATTAGTATTTTTTGAAGTTGATGATTCATTGATGAATTGAAGTGAGCAACATATGACTTTTTTATTATCTTGTTTGTCCTAAACTTGGGAATTTAACGGTAGGTGTCGAATTTGTTGTGTTGGATAGTTAGTTTTTGGATCTTTAAGATTTGCATGGGTAGATCTTAGTTAAATATAAAACATTTATTAAATTATCCCATTGGATTTAGTGACATAATAGTACTAATGTATTACATTTATTATCATTTGTGTTACGACACAATTTGTTATTTCCTATCAATAATTATAATTGTGAAAAACCGGAACCAAGCCGAACCAAACCGTCCCGAACAAATGTTTACATCCTAAAATCGTTCTAGTTTGGTTCCAAAAGAGTAATGGTTGCCACAACGTGTATCGACACCGTTGATCATGATAGAGTAATGATGATCAATGAGTCTACAGTAGAAATCAACGGTGTAGTTACACGTTGTGGCACTCGTTGTGTCACAACGGTCGTGTCTCGTATCACTACTCGTTTCAAAAATTGAAAACCTTATAAAATGGTTTGGTTTTAAAAAAATGAAAAAAACCGGCCGAACCGGACCATGTTCACCCCTAATTTGATGAACAAAGATCCCCACAAGAATAGCAACACCCCCATGTATATTATTTGAGACACAAAAGTACATAAAACAAAAACGGATACAAAAGAGCTTAAAGTTCACAATAAAATTTTACCTTTTCGTCGGTTATTTTCGGGTTCAACTTCAACAGTTGCTTGCAACCCTAAGCTTTGCATTCTTCTTCTTATTATTATTACGAAAAGTTGATTGATGATGTGAAAAATATTGATAGCGGTTGATTTTGGTATATATAATATTTCGTATTTTGGAATCGGAATTGAAATTTTAATTGGTAATTTGGTTATTATATAATAAGTAAATTACGGTATCAAAAAAAATAATAATACGCAAATTACTCAGACTGTTGATTTTGTTTTAAGTCTTTTGCCTATTGTTATTAATCTTTTTTTTTCTGCAAAATATTGTTATTAATCTTTAAATAGTCTTCAACCGTAGATAAATATAATAATATAATAATATAGGAATAATATAATAATATAAGATAAGTAATACGTGAAAAGTGTATAAATATAATAATATAACAATAAATTTTAATAAATAAAAAAGTGGGGGAAACACCGAGGGGTAGGAAACACTTTTTTAAACACCGAGGGTAGGAAACAATTTTTGGGGGAAACACCTCATCGCACTTTTATTATGAGTATGAGTATAGATAGATATAGATATAGATATAGATATAGATATTTATATACCACGTTAAATGTATGGGATCTACCTAATGATAATAAAGCCAAATTATATTGTTGTAATGAAATCAAAGAAATTCCCAATGTGTAGATGCTGAATGCTAAGCCCAACGGCCCATACAATAATTTTGGTAATGTCTAAAGTACAACAAAAGATGTCACAAATCACCTTAACTACCATATCGACCTATGATCTACCTCTAATGATAAAGATATAGATAAGTAGTTCATCTTATTATGATAAGTGAAAAATAGGATGACAAATGTCATCATTTCTGTTATGAGTGTGGCACTATCTAGACTGTTAGATCATGTTTGTAGTATCCCGAGGAGATGGGATAAGATTGGATTGTTGGTGATATAAGGTGTAATCCTCTTTGTTAATGTCATCAAGAAAATATGATTATCTTCTTCACTGTGGTTTCAAATTATATAAAACTTTAAGTTGGTATCAGAGCCACCGCCACTCGGCCGTTGGAACCACCACCGTCATCAGCTTCCGGCCAGCAAACTGGCCAAGGCAGCAGCACCCCACCAGCAAACACTACATTCATGGCAGCTTCGTCAACCTCTGCAACGACAGATGTTCAGATATGAGCTCAACCAGTCACTGGTGTACCAGCTTCATATCCCAGCTCAACCTCGCTTCCCTTTGGATTTCCTGGTGGAATGTCTTTGTCAACCATGGGTTTCATGCAGAATCCATATTCTGCTGCATATCCCAGCTCTCACCTCTTACAGTCAGATCTGGTTTTCCTTCTCTCGTTCCTATGCAAACTCTTGGAGGTAATTTGAATCAGAGTTGTTCTATCAAATTAGATAGGAACAATTACTTGCTATGGAAATTTATTGTTCTACCAGTTATTAGAGGCCACAAACTTGAAGGTTTTCTGTTTGGTATGCTCCCATGTCCATCTAAGTATTTAGGAGTGCCTAATTTGACCTCTTCTGTAGTTGTACCTGTTAATCCTACATATGATGAATGGATGTCCAAGGACGCCTTATTAACAGGTTGGTTGTTAGTTTCTATGACAGAAGAAGCTTTAGTTGAAGTAGTAGGGTGCACAACTGCACATGAAATCTGGCAGACCCTTGAGCTTTTGTTCAATAATCAGTGTGAAGCTCAGATGCTTGAATATAAAGATGCTTTAACCAAGGCACAAAAGGGATCTAAGAGCATGTCTGATTATTTGGCACAGATGAAAACCTACTCTGATAAATTGAGTGCTGCAGGGTATCCAATTACTAGATCTGAACTCATTATGTCCACTTTAGGTGGTCTAGGCAAGGAACATGAATCTGTTATTGTCAATTTAACAGCAAGGATGGGAGCTCTTTCATGGCCATAAGTGCAAGCTCAGTTAATCACTCATGAAAGGCTTATTGATCGATTTAATCCTGCTGCAAGTTTGGACCTATCTCAGGCATCTGCCAATGCAGCTATAAGGTCACATGAAGGAGATTCTTGTCAAGGCAGAGGTAGAAATAACAACAATAATAACAATTTTCAAGGACAAGGCAGGGGCAGAGGTGCATCAAATCAGAGAGGTAAGTCTAGAGGAAGAGGTAGAGCTGGGTACAATAACAGTGGAGCTAGGCCTACATGTCAGCTGTGTAACAAGTCTGGACATACTGTGATTGAGTGTCGGTACAGATTTGACACTAACTTTAATCCTACAACACCAAGTCAAGGAAATCAGAGAAATACTTAGTCTCCTGCTGCTTATCTAGCTGGTCCAGAAACTCTGAATGATCCAAACTGGTATGCTGATAGTGGTGCTACTAATCATATCACCTCAGATCTTGGCAAATTCAACTGGGAAATGAATACAATGGCTCAGAAACTGTGGGAGTAGGTAATGGTTCACAACTTAAAATTGCTCATCTTGGTTCTACTACTTTTCCCGTGTCTAGTTCTAATTTACACTTGAAACACATCTTACATGTTCCCACTATCACCAAAGATCTTGCTAGCATTTCCAAACTAACTTCTGATAATCCTGTCTGTGTTGAATTCACTAACCTTTGTTGTATTGTTAAGGACAAGGTCACAGGGCAAACTCTACTTCAAGGTAAAATGGTGAATGGCCTATATCAGCTTCCTCTTCCACATCAGAACTCCCTTCAATCCAGAAATTTCTCCACAACTTCCAGTGTCCAGCAGCCTTCTTCTCAGCAGTATGGTGATTGGAAGCCTAAGTCTTTTGTCAGTAGTACTGTTAGGTCTAAGAATGATGTCCTATGGCATAGAAGACTAGGACATCCATCTGTTAAAGTCCTAGGTCAGATTATGAAAAAGTGTAATGTTCCTTTCAGTAATGATATAAACTTTTGTGATGCTTGTAAAAATGGGAAAAATCATGCTTTGCCTTTTAATAACTCTGAAACTATTACTACTTCTCCCCTGGAACTTGTTCATACTGATTTATAGGGGCCAGCACATGTTCAGTCAGTGTCTAGTTTCACATACTACATACATTTTTTGGATGACTACTCTAGGTTTACCTGGATTTACCCTTTAAAACTTAAATCAGATGCCCTGCAGGCCTTTTTACACTTCAAAACTCTTGTGGAAAATCAATTCAATTTGAAAATAAAAACTGTGCAATCTGACTCGGGGGGAGTATAGATCCTTTGCTCCAGTCATGAAAGAGTATGGCATTCACTTTAGGCATCCCTGCCCTCATATTCATGAACAAAATGGGAAAGCTGAAAGGAAGCATAGGCATATTACTGAGTTAGGACTTACCCTGATGGCTCAGGCCAAAATGCCCCTTAGATTATGGTGGGAGAGTTTTCAACATGTTGTCCTTCTTATTAACTCTATGCCAACCCCTGTTTTGAAAAATCTATCACCATTTGAAAAACTGTTTAACAATGCACCTGCTTATACTAATCTTAAAGTTTTTGGATGTGCTTGTTTTCCTCTTCTCAAACCTTATAACAGACATAAATTTGATTTTCAGACCCAAAAATGTGTGTTTATTGGAGTCAGTGATTCTCATAAGGGGTTTAAGTGTCTACATCCCACTGGCAGAGTCTATATTTCAAGGCATGTGATTTTTAACGAGGATGAGTTTCCCTTTCAATTAGGATTCACACCAACTGCTAAATCTGTCCAATCCTCCACACCTAATTCTTATGTCTCCCTTACCCCTACCATCTACTCTGAGTTCAGCAATCCCTTGGATCCTATCTCAACCCCTATGTTTGAGTCTGATACACCTGTGTCTGCATCTAATTCACCTGCTCCTATGTCCCCTCCACACATCACAGAGGACAGGTCATCCATCTGCATCCTCACTTGATATTCCAGACTCTCCACTGACTCATCAATCACCATCTCCACCACCTTCTCTTATTGCTTCACCATCCTCATCACCTTCTCTACCACCATAACCACCCCTCCCTACTCATTCCATGCAAACAAGATCCAAGAGTGGTATCTTCAAACCCAAGACCTACTCATTTCTAGCCACAGCCTCCCCTACTTCCAAACTAGAGCCTACCACAGTGACTGAGGCATTGAGTCAACCTCAGTGGTTGGATACCATGAAATCTGAGTATGCAGCTCTGGAGAGAAATCACACATGGGAGCTTGTTCCTCCCTCCAAGCATCAGAAACTCATTGGAAATAAGTGGATTTTTAAGTTAAAACTTAATCCAGATGGTACAGTGAACAAGCACAAAACTAGACTTGTTGCACAGGGATTCAGTCAGAGTTATGACATTGACTATCATGATACTTTCAGCCCTGTCATCAAACCCTCTACCATTACATTTGTGTTAGCTGTTGCTGTTCATTTTAATTGGGATATTCAGCATATTGATGTCAATAATGCTTTTCTCAATGGAAGATTGCAGGAGGACATATTCATGCCCCAGCCAGCTGGTTTTGTGGATTCCAGCAAGCCCCATTTTGTGTGCCATTTGAAAAAGGCTCTGTATGGGTTGAAGCAAGCCCCTAGAGCTTGGTTTGATGCTTTGAAGAGTTATTTGCTGCATCTAACTTTTAACCAATCTGCATATGATACTTCTCTTTTTATTTTTAAAGATTCCTAGGTTACTGTTTTTGTGCTTGTTTATGTAGATGACATTCTAGTCACAGGTAATTCTAATGTTGCCATTACCACCTTCATACACAAACTAGATCAGCAGTTTGCTCTCAAATCTCTCACTTTTTGAGGATTGAAGCCTATAGAGATGCTTCTGGATTATATCTTACTCAAGCTCATTATGCCACTCAACTACTCCACAGACTTGGCATGGACAATATTAAACCCTGCAGTACCCCTATGGTTACATATAAGACTCTTATTCCAGATGCTGGTCCTTTGATGCAGGATCCTACTTTGTACATAAGCACCATTAGGGCCTTTCAGTACTTAACTCTTACTCGACATGATCTTGCATACAGTGTCAATACCCTCAGTTAGTTCATGGCTTCTCCTATAGATATTCACTGGCAAGGGGTCAAGAGGCTCCTCAGATATGTGAAAGGGACTTTGCACCTGGGTTTACAGTTCAAGGCTTCACATGCATTCACCATCCATGGGTATTCTGATGCTGATTGGGCTACATCCCCTCATGACAGAAAGTCTGTCTCTGGTTTCTGCATTTATCTAGGCTCTTCTCTTGTTTTCTGGTCATTCAAAAAACAGCATGTAGTGGCTAGGTCCAGCACATAGGCAGAATACCGGTCCCTAGCTCAAGCTGCTGCAGAGGTAACCTGTTTCTTCTCGCTGAACTTGGCATTTTCTTGTCTCAGCTTCCTGTTCTGTGGTGTGACAACACCAGTGCTACTTTCCTAGATCATAATCCAATGTTCCATGCTCGGACCAAACATATTGAGGTGGATGTTCACTTTGTCCGGAATCAAGTCTTAGCTAAACAGCTGTATGTTCGTTATGTCCCCTCTGCATCTCAACTTGCGGATACTTTGACTAAACCTCTTGGAACTACTGCGTTTGCTGCTGCTCGAGCCAAACTCAACTTAGTGGACACCAATTTTTGTTTGAGGGGGGATGATAAAGATATAGATAAGTAGTTCCTCTTATTATGATAAGTGAATAATAGGATGACAAGTGTCATCCTTTCTGTTATGAGTGTGGCACTATCTAGACTGTTAGATCATGTTTGTAGTATCCCGAGGAGATGGGATAAGACTGGATTGTTGGTGATATAAGGTGTAATCCTCTTTGTTAATGTCATCAAGAAAGTATGATTATCTTCTTCACTGTGGTTTCAGATTATATAAAACTTTAAGTTCTAATAAGTACGACTCCATAACATGATGGACTTGGAACATTTAAAACCTTGTCCAACACATTGGTTCTCGACAATGTTTCCTCCCTTAAGCAAGGTACTCCAACATCTAACCGTACTCATATATGTGTGTCATTTGTGACTTCAATACCATACATTTAACATACCAGACCAAGATATTTCTGTAAATTCCATAAGTTAGTTCATACAATTTAGGTCACTGGTGGGCCTTAAAAAGAGTGGTGAGATATGTGAAAAGGACACTTGAACTTGGGTTACCCTTCAAACCATCTTCAGACATGTAACTCACTGTTTTCAAATGCTAATTGGGTTGCTTGCCCTGCTGATAAGCGTTTTGTGGCTAGATATCGTGTTTACTTAGAATTGGATCTCTAAAAAACAACATGTAGTGTCCAATTCAATCATGTATTGTGCTCTTGCTAATCTTTCCTTAGAAATGAAGAGAGTACAACACTTGTCGAACGAGTTAGGTCAGAAACTATCCAAAACTCCTGCTGCTTGGTGTGATAACATATATTTAAAATTCTCAGCCTCGGTGCATGTGTATCATGCATGCAATTAACTCATTGAGGTGGACAATCATTACATTACGAATTGAGTGCTTAAAAAAAGACTGAATGTTTCTGGACAACAAGTTGTTGACTAATTAAGTAGGCCTTTGCATACTCCTTTAAAAGAAACTAGGTCCTTGCCTGCTCCTGTCGGACAAGCCGACTTCTTGATTAGGTTGTTTGAGCTAATTACAACTAAGATGTCATCAACACAAATAAGGATGTATAAAGTCTATGTTCCGGTATTGCTAGAATTTTGCGTATAGATCATCAGACTTCCAGTGGCAGTAAGGAAGTCTTCATATACAAAAGACATTGTTTTAATTGTTTTGTACTTCTTTTTGCAAATCTAATTTTGAAATTCTACGTTAATTTGAAATTCTAATGATATGCATGCATATGCTAGGTATTTGTGGAGCAAAACGTCGATCCGGAGTCTTGACCGGCTCGTGCCACTAGCCTCTGGCCACGGTGAGACTAATTTCGACGATGTTTTTTTCTTCTTTCGATTCTATGTATATATAATAGTTTCTGCAAATATAAATTTCAAAAAAGTATACGCAATACGTGCAACGTAAAATACAAGTTCATTGTGTTATTGAAAGTAGCAGCGGACCCATAATTTTTTTTTTTCGGAAGGCCAAATTTAAAAAAAAAAGGTGAAAAAAAGAGTCAATAGTCAAGTTTCAAACCCATGACCTTAAAATATGTAACAAAACTTCTAACAAATTCAACTAATTGAATAATTATATTAGAAATTGTCTAAAATAATATACAGCAGTTTTAATATTATAAGAGTGGTATATTAATAACTTCGGCCGGAAATTTGAGTGGGGTCCATGCACCCCACCCGCCCTTGATTTAAAGTCCGATACATTTCATATTTAATAGTACTTATAAAGGGACCGTCTTTTCACACTAAATATGTTTTACACATTTCAAGGGCGAGAGTGAGGCTTTGTTTTGACATTTAGCATGCATATCATTCTGACCCTAAACGAGTCAGGAATTGTATATTATTCGGACCATGTTACAGACCCGGAGCATTATGTTTTCCAGAACAATTTTTTGTCTGAATAAAGAGACATTGCTATGTAAGCTTGAGAAATAATACAGACCATTTTACAGGCCAGAAAACTATATTTTCCGTTTCTATTTCAAGTCAGAATATAACCACGGTGTTATGAAATTTTTGAAAACGTATCGGACCATTTTAGATGCCGAATATGTAATATTTTCCTGACCACGTTCGGATCAGAATAAACTAAATTATTCTGACCACATTTGGGTATGTATAACCCTATTTCAAGTCAGAATATTACCACGTCGCTGTAAAAATTTCGAAAACGTATCGGACCATCTTAGAGGCCAACACATGTAATGCTTTACTGATAGATCACGTTCAGATCAGAATAAACTAAATTGTTCTGACCACATTTGGATAAGTATAATGTTCCACATTCTGACCGAACTCTAGTCAGAATGTAGGCGCGTAAATGATAAAAAATTAAGGACAAAACTGAAAAGTAATTGTTGTGCGATAAGACAAATAGCTGTGTGAAAATACATTTATATAAAATTGGTAACTAAATTTACAAAATAAACAATCTTTAAACACGTCCCTTAAAAAAAAAAAGGGAAAAAAACATTACACGTTATTTATTCCTGCTATACACGGTTAAGTTAGCATTATGAAAAAAACGACAAAAAAGAACACGGTTAAGGAACATTTTTGAGGGAGCATGTCATAATTTTTGGAAAAGCTACAGACGCAATAGGAAATCGTAATTATTTTTTTTTTACAGATTCATTCGGGATCATCGAAACCGATCATTTCATTCTTCATTCAATTCCGACTCGCAATTTTGCTCCTTTGGATCTGTAAGTTAATGTTTTACGATCCATATTTCCTTCGTTTTGAGTGTTTACAATCTACAATTGATATTACAGATGCATAACTGCTCCTACCTTTATTGGTGGGATCAGGAGATTAGCTCTTGACTTTATCCGATTAGTTGAGCTGTCCATTTACACAATGGTTCTATGATTGCTTAGTTCTCTATTTTTTTTTTTTTTTTTTTGGCCATTTCTAATTATTTACTCACTATAATTGGGTCTGGTTAATCGCAGGAATCTTGTATTTTTTGGAATCATCCATTTTACATGTCATCTTTCTTGATGTATAACCACATGTTTTTAGCTAAAGTAGTATATTCGATATGATATTTTTACAAATTATGGAAAAAGATGCTTGATTTATTGTGCAGCTGGGCTCTCTTCTCTTTCCTCAATTGAGCGATTTTTGGGTCCAGCAGCTTCTTCAGTGTGTACTAAAGAAGATAGCTTTTAGTGTAGGCCATGGTGAAGGATACAGAGTACTATGATATGCTAGGAGTGGCAGTAAATGCATCTGCTGCAGATATAAAGAAGGCTTACTACATCAAGGTGAGATCTCAGACTTCTTGAGTGTTTTGTGTTCCAAAAGCCAGAAGATTGGATCATTGCTTATTGTTTAAGCCCCTTTGAGCTATAAGATCATTACTAAGTCTTTTCAAACTTCATAGTTGTGCTTTTCTAAGTTATATTATGATTTCTGCTTATCTATGTTGCTATAAGGAGCTATGCATATTTTATAATTTAGCCATTTGGTTGAATTTTCGGCAATCCTTGGTTTCTTCTCCAAATTCCTTCCCTTTGTTTTTGTAATTTAGCTAAAGAAACTACTTTGAAAACTTCTTAAAGGTTTGGGATATTTCCTGTGCGTTTCTTTCTCCAGGCAAGGATAGTTCACCCGGACAAAAACCCCAATGACCCCAAGGCTGCTCATAATTTTCAGGTACATGCCTTTATCTTCATCAGTTCATTCATTGTAAATAGTTGTATTAAGGGTATTTGGTGCATAATTGCCTGCAGTATGTATGCGATTGGGGTAAGGCTCTGGCAGCTTTGGACCTATCTCCTGATCTACATAGCCTTGCCTTATGATTCTACATCACTGTCGTCCCAACTTGAGACTGAAGGTCTCATATAATATTAGCTGTTTTGAAGGCTCGTCTTTTGTTAAGTAACCGTATAAGATAAAACCATTTGGACATAAGATTTTTTTTTCTTTAAGTTGTTTTGTATAGAATATGCCCTGGGCGTTATGTGTTGTGTGGGAGAAAGTAAGTGAGATTAAAAAACATTTTCCATATAAGAAAAATCCATTTTTCTTGAAGAGAATGTGTAATGGAAAAGTGGAAAACAGTTGTGCTAAAAAACAGTATCTTCGTGATACCAGCCTGTTCAAAGTTCCATAGAATGTTCTTACAGTTCCAGCTTTACCGTGATTGAGTTTCTTATTGTTTTTTATACCTGCGTGACTATATCCTTGAACTTTCTGCACTAATTCTTTCCATACACATTTGATTGTACTTCTGCAAAATTGAAATAAACTTTGGTTTCTCCTAACACATGAATTATGTGTCAAGTTACTTGGAGAGGCTTATCAGGTCTTGAGTGACCCAGAGAAGAAGGAGGCTTATGACAAATATGGAAAAGATGGATTACCACAGTAAGCACGTATTTTCTACATTTGAGTAATTCATTAACTGTACACATTGTTAACATAGATTTCATAGTTTATATGACTTTTATGTAGTCACAGTGAACCCCTGATGCTTGGTTCTTTTTCTTGTAGAAAATGTTGGAATAATATCTTTTTTACTGTATTTAAATGGGTCTGCAATATGTAGTATGCCACTTGCAATGCGTTAAATGTATTATCCTGAATCAAAGATATGGTCGACTTTAAGTAATGTGCAAGAGATTTTATTTTTTCAATTGGATTGTAAAAGCTGAGAGGAGCAAGGAGAGTGAGAATTTGAGAGTTTCTTATAGTGGGAAAAATGCAGGGATCTAAATTTTCTCCATTTACCGCGTAGAAGTCAAAGGAACATTGTCTATAAACATAAAGTTATGGCTTGCCATATGTTCTCTTATATTCTTCCCCTGTTCGCTGTTTTGTAATTTAACTTTTATGATCACATAAACAGAGACGGCATGGTGGATCCTGCAACTGTCTTTGGAATGCAATTTGGCAGCGATTACTTTGAAGATTATGTCGGGCAACTTGCTTTGGCTTCAATGGCGGGGATAGAAATTGACCATGAATCTGCTAATCCTGAAGAGCAGAGACAGGGGATTCAGGAAAAGTTGAAGGTATGCGCGGGTAGATAGGGGATTTGTTTTCTTCCTCTGATATCTAAATTTACTGTAACACAACTGCTCTTAATGTGTAGGCATTACAAATGGAGAGAGAAGAGAAGCTCATAAGAAATTTGAAAGATCGTCTCCAACCCTTTGTTGATGGCCGAACAAATGAATTTGTGGAATGGGCAAAATCAGAAGCTCGTCGCCTCTCACATGCAGGTATTTTGATCCCGTGAATTCTTGCAACATATTTTGACGTGGAAAAAGCCTCTTTGCTAAGTTATATGTGTATGTATGTGTGCGTATGTATGTATATATTTTGCATAAGGCTTGCTCCTCTTTTATTTCATCTTACGTCCTGTTTATATATTCTTGTTGGGATATGTAATAAACATGCAACAGTTTGGCTATAGCATACTGGATTTATAGCATTATCCAAACTTTCTTAAAATACGGAACCATTTTTTCAGCTTTTGGTGAAGCGATGATGCATACAATTGGGTACATCTACACCAGACAAGCAGCAAGAGAACTTGGGAAGGACAAGCGCTATATGAAGGTCCCGTTTTTAGCAGAATGGGTTAGAGACAAAGGACATAGGATAAAATCACAGGTTATGGCAGCTTCAGGTGATTAGACACTTACATGTTGTTTCATGAGATGGTGTTATAAAACTGAGAATGAAACGTTTTTTTTTTGTTTAATGTTCCCACCCTGATGAATGGAAATGCAGGAGCTGTAGCGTTGCTTCGTCTGCAAGAGGAATTGAAGAAGTCAAATCAAGGAGAGCTTACTGATGAGAGTGTAGTGAAAGCATATGAAGACAAGAAGGATATAATGCTTAATTCTCTTTGGCATTTTAACGTGGTTGATATTGAGAGGACTTTATCTCGTGTTTGCCAAGCTGTAAGTTTTTTTCAGTTTCTAATGCGCCGTGCTGTTTTTTACTTGGTCCTCTTTTAAAAAGTTTCTGCTTAGCTGAAAAATGATGAATCTTGTTGTTTCTTGTTGTTGGATATATTCAGGTCCTTAAAGACCCAAGTGTGCCTAAGGAATCTCTAAAGCTAAGGGCCAAAGCTATGAAAAAGCTTGGGGCTATCTTCCAAGTATGTTCCTTCTTATCTCTCTCTCTATCTCTATCTCTCTTCATTTTGCATGACAATATTGTGTAATGTATTTATGTTTTATTCTCCTGCAGGGTGCTCAGTCTGAATACCATAGAGACACGAGTTTGCGGGCTGAACAGTTTGATGTCTGAGAAGTTGAAATAACTATATCTATACATGTATCCGTATCTGTATCCGTATTTGTGTCCCTAAATCATCACAATATTGTTATCGATCAAACTCTTTGTTTATAGAGGCTTGTTAATCCTTCAAGTAGATTTTACCATCTGATTTGAATACACACACACAAAAAAATCCTTCTTCTGCTTACATTGATTTCTGTTTTCTTTTCTTGCATTGATACAACATGATTTTACATTATTGATTATCCCGTAGGCCCATGTTGATCAATGATGTAGGCCCATGTTGATCAATGATGTATAATCATGTTAATGTCATTTATTATGGCTGAATGGTTGTGTTAGTAAATTTTACACTATCAGTCTATCAAATACTCCTCCGTCCTATTTTAATAGTCTTGTTTGACTTTTCGCACGATTAATAAAAATGTAATTAATATTTTGAATCTCATTAAATGATCTAATATTTTTACATTTATGACAATATATTATTTAAAGGACATAAATGTAAAAAGTATTGAATTATTTAATGAGATTCAAAGCATTAATTACATTTTTCTTAATCGTGTGAAAAGTCAAACATGACTATTAAAATGGGACGGAGGGAGTAGGATATTGGCTGTTGGGTGCTAATGGCTAGAGCAAATGTGCACTTTTATACCCTATGTCCAACAACACTGTTTCGGGAAATTGGTAAATCAGGCAACTGTAACATCTGACATTTTTTTTCAGGTCAAACATTTTCTGATATTTTTTTTTGGTTTCCCGTCCAAATTTGGACGATTTCGTCCAAATACAGTCAAAACCATCTAAATTTGGATTTCTTTTCGTCCCAGTCCATTCACTAACCAAAATGGACGGAATCGTCCAAAATTCAGACGCAACGTCCGAATTGTGACGAATTCCGTCCAAATTTGGACGGAACGCATTCATTTTCCGTCCAATTTCACTTTCCTTCCTTCTTCTTGGATGTTAAAGCAAGAAATGCATTTAGCCTAATTAACAACACAAATCGTTAATTCTTTGCTTTCAATCATGATGTTGAAATCGAAAAAAGGCAAACAACTGGATGATGATTATGATTCACAGGTAGCGGCAGCACGCATCAGACAAGTTCAATCACGAGGAAATTTGTTTGAGTTATCCACGTTTATTTGCTTAGAGTTTCAGAAGCTTATGAAGGAAGAAGATGAAGTAAAGGTATGCTTTCTTCTCATGGAACTGCGATTTTACAGTAACTATTTCCTCACCTTGGGAAATCATAGCTGGTGGTAGATCAGTCCTCTGTACCTAGATCTCTTATCTGATAAAGTTGCAGTACATCCACATAAGGTTGCAGTACATCCACGTTGAATGCGTTCCGTCCAAATTTGGACGAAATTCGTCACAATTCGGACGTTGCGTCCGAATTTTGGACGGATTCCGTCCATTTTGGTCGGTGAATGGATTGAGACGAAAAGAAATCCAAATTTGAACGGTTTTGACTGTATTTGGACGAAATCGTCCAAATTTGGACGGGGAACCTGAAAAAAAAAATGTCAGAAAATGTTTGACCTGAAAAAAATTGTCAGACATTACAGAGACCTGATTTACCAATTTCCCCACTGTTTCTCACCCTTTATAAAAGACAACAATATTTCACTTTAGGACCATTTATTACAATCTTATGTTCGACTACCATTTATGTTTGAAGATTCTTCTACTGTTGCCCCAAAATTACTTTCAACACCACGAACATACATAAAAATTTATTTCGAAAACCATAATTATTATTTTTTTTTTGAAAAGAACCATCATTGCTAGATGTTGCATTTTCTACAAAATGTCAATAACGACGTTTATTTATTTACGGAATGAGGGCAACGGTGAGCAATATCAACAGCATTAACGTTTCTTATATTAAACAAACGTCAATGACCAATGAAGTTCCTATATTTGTGGTGTCAAAATAGTGTTACAGTTTCACTAATAAATAGACTAAGGGCCGTTTGTTAAATCTGAAATATGAAATTAATAAGTATCTGAATCTGAAAGTTATTAGATTGTTTGGTAAAAAAACTGAAAAGTGGTTAATTTATTTTGAAATTTTATACTTGTATATTTCAAATATTGAAAAATATATTAAGATTTTTTTAATGTCATTTTAAACCGTTTATTGTCAAATAATTTACATATTAAAATAAAAAAAAAGTTTATATTTTATAATATAATACAATTATATTATAAAATATATATTGGACAAAATTATCAAAAAAATCAAATAATTTACATATTAAATAAAAAAAAAGTTTATATTTTATAATATAATACAATTATATTATAAAATATACTTTAGACTCCATTTATTAACAAAGTTACTAAAAATACTTTGAGTTACAAATACTGAGATTAAAAAAAAAAAAAAAAAAAGCAAAGTTACAAATATTTATTAAACTTCAATACATATTTCATAACCACTAAAAAAATTATAAAAAGTATATACTCATTGGAACGATTAAACAAGCTATAGCCAAAAAAAAAAAAAAATCGCTATATTTTTTTTGAGGAGGAATCTGGGACAACTTTATTAAACGATGTCTGAATTACAGGCCAACAAAACGTGGAAGGGAGGAAGATCCCCATTCTACACCAGGGGCGGAACGATAGCACCAACTAAAGCCCCCCCCCCCCCCCCCGATATGGTCCCCCCCCTAATTTTTATTATTGTATTAGTAGTAGTGTTAATATTAGTATGTTATGTGTCTTTTTCGAACAAAAGACCTTATATATCCAGTGGTTTAAGCACCAAAAAGTTGTAAGTTCAAATCCCACTAGGGACATTTTTTATTTTTTCTTGGATTTTTTTTTCTTTCTTTATATAACGAAAATTTTTCCTGGTTCCGCCACTGTTCTACACACCCAACTAGTTTAAGACATTCCTGAGCTAAAAAATGAGGAGGGACATTTTCTTCTCTTTTAACAGAGGAAAAAGAAACTGAAACAAGCAAAACAACAATGTACGACAATCATCTATAATGCTTCCCACTGGAGATAGATCTTTTGCTTGAGCTGCGAGCTTCTGATAAATAGTAAGAGAGTCTCCTTCAAATATCACTCTAAAGAATCCCCATGTAATCGCGAAATAAATTGCACATCCCTGGTCGGGTACAGTTTCCTTTCTATTTCTCCCTTTTAGCCGTTACCCGAATTCGCGCAAGTGTGTCCACACCCCCCAAAATTAAAATTGACGAGGAATCCATTCTCGCGAACAAACACAACCCCAACACACACCTAGGAGCACCCCTTCCCGCATATCCATACAAGACCCGAGTAGGCGGGTCGAGGTCCTACAAAGTACCCACTACTCGGAGTACCCTCCCAAAAGGAAAAAGATGTGTCTATCAAGTTCATACATGGCGAGAGCTTCTCCAACCAACGCGTCATGAGCTCCATCCAGCTTTAAAGAAAAACTAATGATGATTCTACCTTATGAATTCCGTAAGATACCTCCTACTGCTACGACGTTCGTCCCAAAAGCTGCATCAACATTAAATTTTACACAACCATTATCCGGTAGAGACCATTTGACAGGGAATGAAGTCACCTCGCCTAGCTGCTGAACAGTACATATAGCTTTCTTGTATCCGTCAGCTTCACTCAAGGCAGAATTTTCAGTGATAAGTGGCTTATGAACCACTGAAAAGTTAAAGAGAATTTTTTTTATAGTTTTCAGATCATTTAAATTAAATAAGTGAAATCAAAAAATGTTAACAAACATCTCTTATTGTAACTAGCACTTAAAAAGTTCAGAATAAGTACTTATGCGTGTAAACAAATCACCCCTAATTATCGTGTCTAAATTGAACCCTTTATATGCCAATTGAACCCTTTATTTTCCATCGTAGGCCCGTTATTTAGAATTCAGCTCTATGAATATCATTGTCCATATATATCTGCACTTTTGCACTTGAAGTATTGTTGTAAATTAAGGGCAGACCATATAGATATCTATTACTACAATAATCAATCATGGTGGGGCTGACTAGCCTGACTTGACGTTGCTTTTTGGAAGAAAAAAAAGACATATATATGAAAAATTATGATATAGGGAGTTCTGTTAGAACAGACCGTAAGATGACTGCAAACCAGCTTTGATTCACCTCTTGAAAAACAATCCCTCAAATCATGTAGAAACATGGAAAATCAAACTCTTTACACCATCATCAGGTTCTAGATCATGGATCTTTGATTCTCATGAACTTTCGAAGAAGATTCTAGGTCAAATAGAGAGGAAAAGGATCGAGAGCAGAAACATGGTTATGGGGAATATCTGGAAATTGCTCAACTAATTGGAAAGCAAAAACAGAGGAATTTATTTACTATTGAAATAAAAACAGATCGTTCCTTTAAAAAAAATAAAAAGACACAGAGGAATTTATTTAATTTAAAATTTATATGATGAAAAAATTAATCGAATCTAGTATTAGTTGGGTCGAGTTAATCTTTTTATACTACTGTACTAAAAAAGAAATGAATTCCACAAAGCTAATCGAGTTTACGAACCGACTCGAGATAAATGAATTTATTTATATTTAATTTTTGAGGAATTTTATATTTATTTATGTATAAAACATTTTAAAGTGTCCCAATTAGTATAAACTTAAGATATATAAAATTGTCTCCACAGGGTCATTCTTTATATATAAGAGTATAAGACATTTTAAAGTGTCTCTACAAGTATAATAAAATTAAGACATAGTAAGATACTTCTACAGGATCTCACACTGTAGCGGACCTACATACAACTAAGGAGACAACTGCCCTCATTGATCCGAAAAAAACACATTAAAATTAGTATTATGCATATCGTTCGCTCCCTCCTTAAAATTTTCATTTGCCTTTAAAAATTTTATTGCCAACCTTACCTGAGATCCTGCGTCCGTCTCTGGTCTCATACATTCACACCCTACTTGCTATAGATGCGTTTTTATACAAGTAACTCTATATCGTGTTTTTAATGGTATTTTTTTGAAAAATGCCTTATAGGTGTTTTTTTGTTACAGTGATTAATCACCTTAAATGGCGATAACTTCATATCAAACCGGGTAAAAAACCTTTTACCCCATCCTGGTTTATCAATTGATACCTTCACCTCCTCGTGATTTTAAAATATACAGTTTACCCCTTTGGGGTTTGCCACAAACCCTAATATAAGAATTCCGGTTAAAATAGAAGAATATTTTGCCGGAATATTTTTATTTTTCATTTTATTCCCAATTTGCCCTTGTTTTTAATAATCCTATTTTTTTTTTAGTCCAAGTCACATGTAAATTGGCCAACAAGATCACATATCGAAATTGGCCAACATCTCCGATCTTTAAAAATAATCCCTCTTCGTAGAAGAGCTGAAATCAACTCATTTTCATCTACCCGAAGCGAAATCTCCAATTAAACGGAGAAAAACCAAGAGTGTGCTCTTTCCTTCTGGCAGAAATCAGTGCAAAAGCTTGGTTCTTCCACTGAGGTGATGTTTTAATTCTCCGTTTTAGTCCTTCCTTCTTCTGATTGAACATTTCTTTCTGGATTTTAAGAATATATCACACCTGAATTTACAGATTAAAAAAGATTTTTTTAAAGATAATTATTGTTGTTTATTCTGTCTTGTACGCAGATAAGTTGTTGTGTTACGATTCCCCAAGTTTTGACCTTTTTCAACTTTTTTGTAATGTTTTGGTAGAAATATGAGGATCACACATTAAAGAGGTTCTTGATTGCAAATTTGCAACATCAATGGACCCAGAAAAAGCTGCGAAAATGTTTGCGCAGTGGCAGAAATGGAGTGATCTTGTTCCATTAGGATACATACCAGATTGGGAGGTTAAAGATGAACTTGAGGGAAAAAAGATTTTCTGGCAGCAATCAAAGAATGGTTATCCAATTATGCTATATTTTCCTTCCAAGATCTTGCTCTGTCTTTTTATTTTATGTGAATGTCTTTTGTTTTTTTAGAAGAATGACTCTGTTCCGTTCCGTCAATTGCATTTTTCTTTTTGAGGAAGTCAATTGCATTATTAAATGCTATCAACAAGAAAAAGATTATTAAATTAAAAACAAGGGCAAATCGGGAATAACATGAAAAATAAGAATATTCCGACGGAATATTCCTTTGTTTTAACCGGAATTCTTATATTAGGGTTTGTGGCAAACCCTAAGGGGTACGTATACCGTATATTTTGAAACCACGAGAAGGTAAATGTATCAATTGATAAACACGAGGGGGTAAAAGATTATTTCCCCTATCAAACCGCTACATGCAAAAATATGAGAAACGCCGAACTGAAAATGTTCATTAAATGTTCGAGTTCATTAATAAAATAAGAAAAGCTGAGCGAGATCTTGAAGTATCGATCAAAAGAAAATATAGTAAAATGTGAGGCAAAAATCCGAAAAAAAAAACAAAAACAAAAACGAAAGATCACCTGATTTTCAGATTTTGCTTCGACCTTAGGGATTGTAGTTCCGTAGATGCTACACATATTGCTGGTGTCAAGGATTTGAATTACCCCTCAACGTAACCGAGTGATATGACAGAACCATAAATGTGGAGTGAACCCAGCACCTTAAAAAGGAAAGAAGAAAAAAAAAATCAAATCTGCAATATGTAGGTAGAAATATTTCAAAAAAATATTTCGCAATATAGCCATGGACAATGAAGAAGGTGGCAAAACTTTGACTTGCCAGATTTGTATAGATCGTCTCCAACCCTTTGTTGCTACATTCCGTTACTGAATTGTATGTTGTTACGTATAATTATTATAATTTCGTCTTAATCTTTTCTTATATGTGAATGAATTCATGTCATTTATATATGGATATTGCTTTTGTTAATAAAAATGGACCCTTGTTTTAATCTTTCCCCGGGTTTTCAAGAAGTCAGGAACGGCCTGAATAATGATATACATAAACATAAGCATATGTTATGTATATAAAAAAAGAAAGATAATGATGCTAATTGTACATGATAGACCTATTTCTCAAGTCTACACCATTTTTACTCACAACATAATCTTGTGGTTGCGATTTTTTCAATTTTTTTAAATTTCTTTTGCAAGTGAAAAACACGTGATGAGATAATGATGGTGTATAAATGGTGTAGGAGTAGCTCTATCACTCCTCTAAGACAAGTGGGATATTATTATTTTTTCTTCTTATTACGTACTTTGAAGAGTTTTTTTTTTCTTATTTCTTTTTTCACATTACGTACACGTAGGATAGTTTTTTCTTTTCTTTTTATTTTTTAATTTCTGAAGATGTTTGTCTTCACTGATTAATACTAATATTATTATTATATTTATATTACGGAAAAACCCTTTTTTAGGGGAAACACACCGGACCTTCAAAAAGTCAGGAACAGCCTTGGATAATGATATACATAAACATAAGCATATGTTATGTATATAAAAATAAAAATAAAAATAAAGATAATGATGCTAATCTTACAATATGTTAAAGTATCCCACATTGGGAACTTGTGATTGTGTAACCCACCATATAAAGAGATGGACTTCCCTCACCTCACAACCTAGGTTTTGGGGATGAGACCCCTACTCTTATATGAGTTTGGGCCTATTTTTCCACATGGTATCAGAGCAACCCCTTATTGTGCAAGTGTTGGGCCTCTTTGTTGGCCTTGAGAGTGCCCAGGCCCACACTTGAGGGTGCGTGTTAAAGTATCCCACATTGGGAACTTGTGATTGTGTAACCCACCATATAAAGAAATGAACTTCCCTCACCTCACAACCTAGGTTTTGGGGATGAGGCCCCTACTCTTATATGGGTTTGGGCCAGATGGATTGCACTTAGATTATCACAATGAAGTAAAACATGAGCAGGAAACGGGCATTTAAAATCTTGGGCTAAGTAGCACAACCATTGGATCTCACAAGTAGCTAAAGCTAATGATCTATATTCAGCCTCCGTAGAACTTCGAGAAACAGTCGTTTGTTTTAATTTTTTGATTTCCAGGAAACCAAAGCTTCACCAATAAACATACAGTAGCCTGTAATGCTTCTACGGGTATCTTTGCAAGTAGCCCAATCGGAATCAGGGAAAGCAGAAAGAACAATAGGATTATCAACTGAGTAATAAAGCCCTTTGTTTGGAGCACCTTTGATGTATCTTAAAACTTCTGGGCCGCATGATACTGATGTACCGTATGTGCATCCAGAAATTGGCTCAACTGTTGTACAGCGAAGCTAATGTCTGGACGTGTGATAGTAAGATAAAGTAATTTTCCCACTAAGCTGCGGTATAACGTATTATCAGACAACATTTCAGAATCTCCACTAAACAAAACAATCTTCGATTTCATGGGTGTGTGTGCAGGCTTGCAATCTAGCATATCAAACTCCTCTAGAATATTAAGTGCATATTTACGTTGAGAAATGTGCAAACCTAACGGAGTCCGAGAAATTTCCAGCCCAAGAAAGAACTTCAACTCACCCAAATCTTTGATTTTGAACAAACCATGAAGATATGTTTTGATCTCTGTAATTAGGTTCATATTGTTCCCAGCCAACACAATGTCATCTACGTAAACTAATGCCAAAACAAAGTCTTCACCATCTGTCTTAACTAAAAGGCTATGGTCATGATACGATTGATTATAACCCAGTTTTTGAAGAGCAGCTCTAACTCTAAAATTCCTCTAGCTGCCCCATATGATGATGTAGGCACAGACTTTTCTCTTGATTACACTAATCCCACAACACCTCCCTTCAATTCAGAACCTGTTGATACACCTTCTTCCTCAACAGAAATACCTACTAATCCACCTGTAGTACAGAGACCTGCTAGGGTCAGAAAGCAACCTGCACACTTGCAGGATTATGTATGTGCTCACATCAGAAAACGTTCCTCTCCATACACACTTGAGTCAGTGTTGGATACTGGTCACATAACAGATGACAAGTGCGATATTATATGGAAAAATATGTCATTTTCTCCTTAAGTGTTCCAGTCACACATATATACAACACCGTATGATTGAGTGGAAGAATCTTATCGAAAATGACATTTGTTAGTATTTCATAAAGTTAAAATCTATTTAATTAGACATTGTATAAGATTATTTAGTTCTCCACTGGGTACGGAGAGAATCATTTTGATATCAATACATGTTGTGTACGTTTTTTTTTTCTTCTTCTTACGTATTTGAAGAGTTTTTTTTTCTTATATATTTCTTTTTACCGTACCCTCTTCCTCATTCTATCCTTTTCTCTTTCCCTCCCATTGAGTTGAGTCATTCTCTACGCAATCTTCTTCAGCTTGGAATCCTTCAATTTTCTTCAACTCACGCGCTTAGTATCCTACTATTTTACTTCCAACCCACTGCGTAATTCTCCAATACTTCACTAACTTGTTATGAGTACTTGTTAGGGTTTCATTTGAATGGATTTGGAACTGAATCTGAGTGAGCTAAGGTTTGCTTACGTGATATGAAAGCAGGGAATTGAGGTGATTTTTCTTTATGTTATTCTTTTGGAGCTGTGATTTTGCTTTTTTTTTTTTATTATGAATGCAGTTCTTCTTATTACGTACTCTGAAGAGTTTTTTTTTTCTTTCTTATTTCTTCTTATCACCTAAAAGTACGTAATAAGCAGGAAATTGAGTTTTTTTTTCTTATTTAAATTAAAAAATAAAAAGAAAAAAAAAACTCTTCAAACAGTTATCAGCTAACAAGAATGGTAGGTCACCTAAAAAAAGTGAAGAATGATAGGTATTACTCTATAAATAAAGGGGAAACTTGAAGAATTATGCCCGAAAAGATAAACCTTGGAAAAATATGTCTGAAAAGTAAACATTTGTAAAATATGCCTGCTTCCGCCGCACGCGTGCCGCATGAGTGCCGCACGAGCACTGCACGCCGCATGAGTGCCGCATGAGTGACGCATGTACGCCGCATGAGTCGAGTCGAGCATATTTTTTCCAAACTTTTACTTCTCGAACATATTTCTTCAAGTTTCCCTAAATAAATCGTCCTGCAAGATTATGTTAACATTTAAAATAGAAATAAAAAATAAATCCTGTAGGTTAAATATTTCTCCGCATATATAGCCATGGACAACAAAGAAGGTGGCGAAACTTTGACTTGCCAGATATGTATAGAGCCCATTATACCCGAAAACCAAATCAAAATCATCGACCCAAATAAGTGCGATCATCATCCCTTCTGCTCCGACTGCGTAATCAAGTATATCCTCGAGTACAACATAGCCGAAATCAGCTGTCCCGCCCTCGATTGCGACAAGTTCCTTGACCCCTTGATATATAGTGCCCTGATTGGCCCTCAAACTATCAGATGGTGCGACGTGATGTGTGAATCGGCGTTGATGGATTTGGGGAAAAGTTACTGCCCCAATAATAACTGCTCAGCGTTGATTGTCGATGAGTGCGGCGACACCAGTACCAGTTCCACCGGTCTTGGGCGCCGTGAGCAGGCGGTGATGAAAAAAAATGTCCGGAGTGTAAGGAAGTTGTTTTGCTTTGAATGCATGAAGCCATGGCATGCTGGGTTTTATGCAACGAGGCAGAACGATTTATGCAGGACCCGAATGATCGTATTTTCGGTGTTCTTGCGGAAATCGGACAATGGAAGAGGTGCCCGGTCACACGTATGTTGAGCGTATTGCTGGTTGCTGGTTGTTGGTTGTCCTTCCGTCTCATGGAGGTATTATTTTGTTTTAACGGAATACTGCCCCCCACCCCCCCCCCCAAAAAAAAAAAAAAAAAAAAAAAAACTAACTAACAAACGTTTTTTCAGGGAAATAACATTTTCATTGTGAAAAATGTTATTGTCTTAATGTCTTCCGTAGAAAAGATAAACATCTTCGTTGATTGCCACATAAGAAACTTTTTTTTTTTTTCTTTTTCTTTCAGAAACCACATAAGAAATTCTAAGTTTGCAGGTGCGGTGTTAATTTTTGTTACAACTGTAGAGCTAAATACAATGGATACAATTGTGAGTGCAATGGGGCGGATGGCAAGGCGGAGATTATGTGATTTTGCCTTTGTAGCAATATTGGCTATGGCTCTGGAATGCTTGCTATTATTTTTGCATCACCTAGTTTAGGAAGCTAGATGTTGACTGATTATCTATCGTACGCTACAAGAAAATCAGGCAATTACGACGCATCGTCGTTATAGCCCTGCCTAGCTAGTTCCTTAGAAGCTGATTCTGGTGTCATGAGTTGCAAGCTTGCAAGCTAAAGCAGCTAATTTGATGTCTAGCTTTTGCTCCACAGATTACAACATTATGTAAACTATTACATTGTGTAAATAATGTTGTATTATTACACTGATAATTGATAATGGATAGATCCAATGGAAACTTTACTTTTTATGCCCAAAAAGTAAAAAACTTAAAAAATACTCGTATGAAATTGTTGGAAAACTATGCCTACGTCCGATGCATGAGCGATGCACGAGCGGCGCACGAGCCACGCATGACCACTGAGCAACGCACGAGCAACGCACTAGTCACGCATGACCACTGAGCGACGCACACGCGACGCATGACCGACGCATCATGCACGCATCATACGAGGTATATTTTGTCAATTTTTTTTTTACTTTTTGAGAATAAAAAGTAAAGTTTCCCTTGATTTAATATATGCCATGTTTTTAGTAATATAATATTGCTACCTCAAAAAAAATTTAATAATATAATATTGTTATAAATGCTCAGTAATTTAATATCTATATACTATATATCTATATCTATACTATACATATTTGAAAGCAACAATAAAATTAATTACCCGCTAACTAAACTCAAACCCGTTATTGACCATTTCCATCTTTATAGCTATCTGAAAAAACACACGCCTCCTTTAACTAATGAATTTCATGAAAACACTCAACAAATCATTAAAATAAAAATGCACAAACAAAAATCTCCTCTAAACAAAAATCAGGTTCTAGAATAATGGATCTTTGTTTCTCATGAACTTTTGAAGAAGATTCTTGGTCAAATAGAGAGGAAAAGGATCGAGAGAAGAAACATGGCTACGGGGAATATCTGGAAAAGCAAAAACACAGAGGAATTTATTTAATTTAAAATTTATATGATTAAATAATTAATCGAATCGAGTATTAGTTGGGTCGAGTTAATCTTTTTATACTACTAAAAAAGAAATGAATTCCACAAAGCTAATCGAGTTTACGAATCGACTCGAAGTAAATGAATTTATTTTTATTTATTTTTTGAGGAATTTTATATTTATTTATGTATATGACATTAATTTAAAGTGTCCCAATTGGTATAAAGTTGAGATATATAAAAGTGTCTCCATAGGGTCATTCTTTATATATAAGAGTATAAGACATTTTAAAGTGTCTCTACATGTATAATAAAATTAAGACATAGTAAGATACTTCTACAGGGTCTCACACGGTAGCGACTACATACAACTAAAGGGGACAACTGTCCTCCTTGATCCGAAAGAAATACATTAAAATATGTACTATGCATATCGTTCGCTCATCCCTTAAAATTTTAATTTGCCTTTAAAATTTTTATTGCCAACCTTACCTGAGATCCTGCGTCCGCCCCTGGTCTCATACGTTCATACCTTACTTGCTATAGATGCGTTTTTATACAAATGACTCTATATCCTGTTTTTAATGGTATTTTTTTGAAAAATGCCTTATAGGTATGTCTCTACAGGTGTTTTTGGTTATAGTGATTAATCACCTTAAATGGCGACAAATTCATATCAAACTGCAACTTGCAAAAATATGAGAAATGCCAAACTGAAAATGTTCATTAAGTGTTCAAGTTCATTAATAAAATAAGAAAAGCAGAGCGAGATTTTGAAGTATCAAAAGAAAATATAGTAAAATGTGGGGCAAAAATCTGAAAAAAAAAAAAAAACAAAACGAATCGAAAAGATCACCTGATTTTCAGATTTTGCTTCGACCTTAGGGATAGTAGTTCCGTGGCAAAATTAGGATTTTAGTCCTCTAACTTGGCCTATTTTGGATTTTAGTCCTGCTCTGCTCCGGTAAGGAAAATAGTCCTCTAAGTTGACTTTGTTTTTGGATTTTAGTCCTATCCGCCGAAAATAGCTGATTGGACATCGGAATCTTTAAAAAACGCTTACGTGGCAGCCTAGTTAGAGGACTATTTTTAAAAATTCCGGTCCCCAATCAGCTATTTCCGGCGGATAGGACTAAAATCCAAAAAAAAACCAAATTAGAGGATCATTTTCCTCACCGGAGCAGGAGCAGGACTAAAATCCAAAATATGCAAGTTAGAGGACTAAAATCCTAATTTTGCCGTAGTTCCGTAGATGCTACACATATTGTTGGTGTCAAGGATTTGAATTGCCCCTCAACGTAACCGAGTGATATGACAGAACCATAAATGTGGAGTGAATTCAGCACATTGAAAAGGAGAGAAGAAAAGAAAAAAAAAAAAATCAAATCTACATCAACAAGTCATCACAAAATTATTTATGCGTGTGTGCTAATCAGAAAAAAAAATAACCTGCGAGTGAAAGCTCTTTCAAAAAAACAACAAAAAAAAGGAAAAAAAGATCACCGAAACATGCGTGTAATACTGCGATTAGAAGATAAAAATAACCGTACGTAAAAAAATATATATAATCAGGTTAATCAAAGAAATCATCAAGTAATGAATAAGAAAAAAAAAGAACAAAACTGAAATCGGATGAGTGAAAGATATGTAAATGTCGTGAGAGGATACAACAAAGTTGAGATTAGAGAAAGAGAGAATATGGTTTAGGATGCTTCTATATATATAGGAAAGGAAAGGAGAGAGTGGGCGGATTTGTTTGTTGAGATCGTATGAGTTTGAAAATCAAAACTCTATGAAGAATGGTAGGTTTCAATTTCCAACCCAAAAAAAAGTGGTAGGTTTCTCTTTGGCATTATCTACTCTATAAATGGTATAAATAAAGCGTCTTGAGGATTATGTTAACACTACAAAAAAAATAGTAAATAAATCCTGTTGGTTAAACATTTCTCCGCAAATATAGCCATGGACAACGAAGAAGGTGGTAAAACTTTGACTTGCCAGATTTGTATAGAGCCCATTATCTCCGAAAACCAAATCAAAATCAACGACTGCGATCATCATCACTTCTGCTCCAACTGCGTAATCAAATACATCCAAGCAAAGCTCGAGTACAACATAGCCGAAATCAGTTGTCCCGCCCTCGATTGCGACAAGTTCCTTGACCCGCTGATGTATAGTGCCCTGATTGGCCCTCACACTTTTATCAGATGGTGCGACGTGTTGTGTGAGTCGGCGTTGATGGATTTGGGGAAAAGTTACTGCCCCAATAATAACTGCTCAGCGTTGATTGTCGATGAGTATGGCGACACCAGTACCAGTACCACCGGTCTTGGGCGCCGTAAGCAGGCGCTGACGAAAACAAAATGTCCGGAGTGTAAGGAGTTGTTTTGCTTTGAATGCATGAAGCCATGGCACGCTGGGGTTTCATGCAACGAGGCAGAACGATTTATGCCGGACCCGAATGATCGTGCTTTCGGTGTTCTTGCGGAAACCGGACAATGGAAGAGGTGCCCCGGTTGTCGCACGTATGTTGAGCGTATTGCTGGTTGTCCTTCCATCTCATGCAGGTATTTTATTTTAGCAGGTTACTCCCTCAAAAAAAAAAAAAACCAAACGTTTTTAAGGGTAAATACCATTTTCATTGTGAAAAATGTCAATTTTTTCCGGAGAAAAGATGAAACATCTTCGTTGATTGCCACATAAGAAATTCTTCTTTTAATTTTTTTTTTCAGAAACCACATAAGAAATAATTTTGGTTTGCAGGTGCGGTGTTAGTTTTTGTTACAACTGTGGAGCTAAATACAATGGATTCAATTGTGAGTGCAAGGGGGGCGGATGGCAAGGCGGAGATTATGTGATTTTGTTTATTGCCGTTGTAGCAATATTGGCTATGGCTCAGGAAAGCTTGCTATTATTTTTGCATCACCGAGTTTAGGAAGCTGTTGACGGATTATCTATTGTACGCTACAAGAAAATCAGACAATTACGACGCATCGTCATTATAGCCCTGCCTAGTTCCTCAGAAGCTGATTCTGGTGTCCTGAATTGCAAGCTTGCAAGCTAAAGCAGCTAATTTGATGTCTAGCTTTTGCTCCACAGATTACAGCGTATATGTAAATTATTACATTGTGTAAATAATGTTGTTATTACACAGATAATTGATAATGGATAGACCCGAGGGAAACTTTACTTTTTATGCTCAAAAAGTAAAAAAATTGAAAAATATGTCTCGTATGAAATTGTTGGAAAACTATGCGTACATCCGACGCATGAGCGATGCACGAGCGACGCACGCGCCACGCATGACCACTGAGCGACGCACGAGCGACACACGAGCCACGCATGACCACAGAGCGACGCACGCGCGACGCACCATGCACGCATCATACGAGGTATATTTTGTCAAATTTTGTACTTTTTGACAACAATTAAGGACGAATACCTAGGGAGGTCACCGGTTCGATTCTCCTCTGAGGCGCCATGTTGAAAGAGCTCTTGGCCGGCCTTACTCCTGAGTAAGAGTCAGACTCTGCAGGCACGATACGAGCCGAACACCGGATTAGTCAGACCAGTGGGTTCCGGATACCGGAGGCTTTAAGAAAAAGAAAAAATAAAATAAAATAAAATTTGATTTTCAAACTCAGGAATGATCTCCATATATCCTAAAAAAATTTCTAACCTCTAAACAATATAATAAATCATTAAATCTCACTGGTCATATTTTTCTATCTAATTTACGATTATTTGTTAAATTAGATTTGTTTTATGCTAATGCAGTGTCTGCTCGCTAGTTGCTTCTTCTTCGGCAAAATTAGGATTTTAGTCCTCTAAGTTGGCATATTTTGGATTTTAGTCCTGCTCATGCTCCGGTGAGGAAAATAGTCCTCTAAGTTGGTTTTTTTTGTTGGATTTTAGTCCTATCCGCCGGTTTATGCTGACTGGACACCGGAATCATAAAAAATAACTTATATGGACGCCACATCATATGCCATGTTGGATCTACGTGGCGATGGGTCCCATTTCTACACCATTTACTAAAATTAAAAAATTGATGCATGAAGGATTCAAACCGGCGACCTAGTGATAAACTATCAAGCACTTTGTCATCTAAGCTACAACTTTAATGTTTATACTATGACAAGATTTATTACTTATGCATGATATGGTTTCCTTTGGTTTAATTTTCCTTGTTAATTTGATGTAGTTCTTTTTTATAAAAAGAAAAAGAAAAATACTATCTACGTCCCTAAATGTAAGTGGATTTAGAATTATCATATACATTAAGAAAGTGATTTTTTTTTTGAAACACAATGATTAAATATATTAGACTATAATGTTTGGTTCTCAAAAAAGACTATAGTGTTTGATATACAATTTGATTATCATTAATTAATGTAATAATTATGATATTAAAAAGTTGACCGAATATATACAAATTAATAGTAAGATAAGAAAAAAATTTATAATTGTTACTCTTCTGGTAATGTAAGGTCGACTTACATTAATAATAATAATAATAAGAAGAATAATAGGTTATAAAAAAATAAAAATAAAAAACATTATGCAAGAGCTCTTATATATATATATCATTTACAGTTAAATTAATTTTGTAAATAAGTTTATTTAAATTAGGCACATACAATATTGGTAGAAATGTTATTGTGCATAAGTAATTACTTGTGTCATAATATACAAATTGAAGTTATAGCTTGGATGGTAAAGTGCTTGGTATTTTACCACAAGGTTGCCGGTTTGAGTCCTTCTTCCCTCAGCTTTTAATTTTTAGTAAATGGAGGAGAATGGGACCCACAAGCCATGTAGGATCCCACGTGACATCCACGTCATCAATTTTAAAATATTCCGATGTCCAGTCAGCAATATCCGGCGGATAGGACTAAAATCCAAAAAAAAAAGCCAACTTAGAGGACTATTTTCCTCATTTTTAGTAAATGGAGGAGAATGGGACCCACAAGCCATGTAGGATCCCACGTGGCATCCACGTCATCAATTTTAAAATATTCCGATGTCCAGTCAGCAATATCCGGCGGATAGGACTAAAATCCAAAAAAAAAAAGCCAACTTAGAGGACTATTTTCCTCATCGGAGCAGGAGCAGGACTAAAATCCAAAATAGGCCAACTTAGAGGACTAAAATCCTAATTTTGCCCTTCTTCTTCAGTTGTCACGGATTTGCATTATTAGATTACGTTGGCCTCAATGATCATCTTAAGGTTTATTCATGCTTTTTTTCTTTTCTTTTATATTACTTTAATGACTGTTTCAGGTCATATGTTCTGAGAGTTTCTTTTCTTCCCTCTTTTTTTTCCAGATTCATTCCTTTTTTTTTGGTTCATTTGAAAATTTTCATTTTCGATACATTTAGTAATTCTTTTTGGTTACATGAGGATGAGAGAGTTTGTTACTTAGATTGGATGTATTTGTCAGCTGCAGCAGTGAGCAGAAGAAATGAGGATGATCCATGATTTTACCCCAATCTTTGGATATATGATGAAATTACCAAACTTCTCACAATTGTCGCATTAATTAGATGGAGGAAAGAAACAAGAACAAGGCAACAATTAAGGACGAAGAATACATGTTACTTGCTGAGGGTCGATTTCTACGAATGTGAAATTTTAATTTGATATGAAAACATTTCTTTTGTTTTTATTTTTTTATTTTCTTTTTCAGATTAGAACTTAGAAGAGAGGTAAGGCTTCCATATGTAATAAAAAGTATGAGCAATTTGGAAGCGATTACTTGAAGATTATGTCGGGGAACTTGGTTTGGCTTTAATGGCGGGGATAGAAATTGACCATGAATCTGCTAATCCTGAAGAGCAAAGGCAGGGGATTCAGGAAAAGTTGAAGGTATGCGAGGGTAGATAGGGGATTTGTTTTCTTCCTCTGATATCTAAATTTACTGTAACACAACTGCTCTTGATGGGTAGGCATTACAAATAGAGAGAGAAGAGAAGCTCATAAGAAATTTGAAAGATCGTCTCCAACCCTTTGTTGATGGCTGAACAAAATGAATTTGTGGAATGGGCAAAATCAGAAGCTCGTCGCCTCTCACATGCAGGTATTTTGATCCCGTGAATTCTTGCAACATATTTTGACGTGGAAAAAGCCTCTTTGCTAAGTTATATGTGTATGTATGTGTGCGTAAGTCCTGTTTATATATTCTTGTTGGGAAATGTAATATACGTGCAACAGTGGCTATAGCATTCTGGCTTTATAGCATTATCCGAACATTCTTAAAATACGGAACCATTTTTTCAGCTTTTTGCATACAATTGGGTACCAGACAAGCCGGGAAACTTTACTTCTTATGTTCAAAAAGTAAAAAAATTGAAAAATATGTCTCGTATGAAATTGTTGGAAAACTATGCCTACGTCCGACGCACGAACGACGCATGACCACTGAGCGACGCACGCACGACGCATGACCGACGCACGCGCGACGCATGCGACGCATCATGCACGCATCATACGAGGTATATTTTGTCAAATTTTTTACTTTTTGAGCATAAAAAGTAAAGTTTCCCTTGATTTAATATATGCTATGTTTATTGTTCAATTTTCTATAAATATATGTTTAATAATACAATATTGCTACCTCAAAAAAAAAATTAATAATATAATATTGTAATAAATGCTCAGTAATTTAAATTTTATTTTTGTTTAATGTTCCCACCCTGATGAATGGAAATTTAAATGCAGGAGCTGTAGCGTTGCTTCGTCTGCAAGAGGAATTGAAGAAGTCAAATGAAGGAGAGCTTACTGATGAGAGTGTAGTGAAAGCATATGAAGACAAGAAGGATGTAATGCTAAATTCTCTTTGACATTTTAACGTGGTCGATATTGAGAGGACTTTATCTCGTGTTTGCCAAGCTGTAAGTTTTTTTCAGTTTCTAATGCGCCATGCTGCTGTTTTTTAACTTTGTTCTCTTTTAAAATGTTTCTGCTTAGCTGAAAAAAGATGAATCTTGTTGTTGAATATATTCAGGTCCTTAAAGACCCAAGTGTGCCTAATTAAGGAATCTCTAAAGCTAAGGGCCAAAGCTATGAAAAAGCTTGGGGCTATCTTCCAAGTATATATGTTCCCTCTTTTATCTCTCTCTATCTCTGTCTCTCTTTATTTTGCATGACAATATTGTGCAATGTATTTATGTTTTATTCTCCTGCAGGGTGCTCAGTCTGAATCAGTGGCGGAACCAAGAAAAATTTTCGGAGTGGTCTTGGTATATAAACTGCAAAGCTAAAAAAAATCCGGGAAAAAAATAAAAAAATGTTGGTAGTGAGATTTGAACTTACAACCTAGAAATATGGAGACTGAAAAGGGTTTGTTCTTAAACCACTAGGATATAAGGTCTTTTGTTCAAAAAAAAGACACATAACATATTAATATTAACACTACTACTAATACAATAATAAAAAATTGGGGGGGGGGGGGGGGGGGGGGGCTTGACACCATATGCGGGGGGCTTGAGACCACCCCATGCATAGGGTGGTTCCGCCCCTGGTCTGAATACCATAGAGACACGAGTTTGCGGGCTGAACAGTTTGATGTCTGAGAAGTTGAAATAACTATATCTATACATGTATCCGTATCTGTATCCGTATTTGTGTCCCTAAAACATCACGCTATTGTTATCGATCAAACTCTTTGTTTATAGAGGCTTGTTAATCCTTCAAGTAGATTTTACCATCTGATTTGAATACACACACACACACAAACACAAAATCCTTTTTTCTATTTAGAAAATGAACGAAGATCTTTATTCAAACATATGGGAAAAGCCCCCAACGTGGCATTACATCCGGACGGTAAACTAATTATAACAGCCGCAAACTCAGGCAAACATTAAAAAAAGAGAAAAACCAACTAGTCTTGGATCCCCAGGGCTAAATGGGGGTCCTTAGCCTTTTGCTCTCGAAATGAAAACTTATGAGGGGGGCCTTACCAAACTCGGATCATGTACAATTTTTTTTCTCCAAAACCAAATACCGTGGCATATTTCACGAAATACATAGGGCTAGTTGTTTGCCTTTTTTATGTTGGTTCTAATCCATTCCGTCGGAGATGGGGCCGAGAAAAATTATTGCCTTTCCTCCAATGGGACAACATTTCTCCAAATCGAGTCCACCCAATCGCAGTGCCGAAATGCATGAAGTATTGTTTTCGTATCATCATTGCAGAGACTACAATTCGGGTTCGCAGCTATAATTCGGGTACCACCGGTCTTGGGCGCCGTAAGCAGGCGGTGGCGAAAACAAAATGTCCAGAGTGTAAGGAGTTGTTTTTCTTTGAATGCATGAAGCCATGGCAAGCTGGGTTTTCATGCAACGAGGCAGAACGATTTATGCAGGACACGAATGATCATGCTTTCGGTGTTCTTGCGGAAACCGGACAATGGAAGAGGTGCCCCGGGCTTTAAGTGCTTCCACCCTTCCTCTAAAAAATTTTACATGTCCAGACATGTTATTTTTGATGAGACCATCATGCCCTATAAAACCATGTCCACCATCAACAGACCTTATGTCCTCAGTCTCTTTGATCCTTGGCTCTCTCCTGATCACCATACACAAGAACCTGTCCTAGATACACCTATTCATCAACAATCCTCTCCTACTTTTTCCCCTGATATCATTATCACTACTTCCACACCTCCACAGCCAAACCCTAGCACCTCTATATCCAATCTGACTGATCCTCCTGACTACTCCTCCCTTTAGGACTCCCAAACTTCATCCACTCATGATCAATCACCTTCTGACCATCATTCTCAAACACCTCCTATATCATCCCAAGTCTCTGACCCTGCCTCTCCATCACCATCTTCACAATCATCAGCTCCCTCATCTCCATCTCCTTCATCCTCTCCCATGGCCACTAGAGCCCAACATGGCATCTTCAAACCTAATCCCAAATATGCTTTCACTAGTTCCTATAGCAATATTCCAACAGAACCAAAAACTGTCAAGAGTGCTCTCAAACATGAAGGATGGCACACAGCTATGAAAGAAGAAATGCAGGCCTTAATGGATAATCATACATGGCAGTTAGTTCCCAAGACCCCAGATATGCATGTCATAGGTTCAAAGGTGTTTAAGGCCAAATTAAAGGCTGATGGATCCCTAGACAGGCTCAAGGCTAGATTAGTGTCTAAAGGCTTTGCTCAAATAGATGGATTAGATTATATTGAAACCTACTCACCTGTTGTTAAACCTAGCACTATTAGGGTCATTTTATCTCTGGCTCTATCCTATAACTGGTCTGTCAGGCAACTAGATGTCAAGAATGCCTCCTTGCATGGGCATATTACAGAAACTCTTTTCATGGAACAGCCCCCCAGGTATGTATGATCCTCAGTCTCCCACTCATGTTTGCAAATTAAGAAAGGCATTATATGGGTTGAAACAAGCTCCCAGAGCTTGGTTTGACAAGTTGGTTTTATTGGATTGATAAAATGATACAGTAGGTCTCTTTTTTATAGAAGATAAATGGCATAAATCTTAATTTAAAATAAACAAATCTTCTAAAGATATGAATGCAATCTATTCAAATCCTAACAATAAACAAACACTTATTCACTATTATGTTGATTACAATATAACAATTATCTATTTTGGCATTTATCCGATCTATTCAAATTTTCTCTTCTATTAGGGATATTATTGATTTTTCTTTACATGTTGTAGGGAAAAAAAAAAAAAAAAAAAAACACAAACTTGAGGAACAGTAGGATCGATCGTTTGTGATCTTTTGGTGAAGGTTAGTTGCCTTCTTTCCGAAGAAGGGGAAGCTTTAATTTTCAGTAAATTTAGCAAGTTGATAATTATTTCTTTTGTTTCTAGAATCGTTCTCACTGTTATGTGGCTTTGATGTTTGCTATAATTCTCATAGTTCTTCTATATTGTTAGCAATTTGATCTCATGACAAGAATCAACAATTACACGTTTCCAAGATCTTCTTCTTCAATGTTGATCTTAAATTTTCCCATTGAATGATTTATCCATAATGCCTAATACGTTTGAATTTAATTGAACAACGGTTTAGTCCATTTTTAAATTCACTAATTTTGCTCTTTAATTTTCTTGTTGCGCATATTTATCTTTATACCTAATTCTCTATTAGAAGTATTGCTGTAAATTAATGGCAGACCATATATAGATATTTATTACTACAGTGCTGCACCCTATAAGAATTGGGTCAGCCGACCCACTAAAAAAATAATTATTACAGTAGTAAAAGAAATATTGGTGTACATATATATGTGAAACCGACCCATTATTTTTATATATTGATCTGTATTGACCCGTATTGAATTTAATAATATATAAGATTAAATTTAATTTATAAAATATGATAAATTTCTGACCCGTATCAACAACTTTCTGGAGCTGCCCCGCCCGCCCCCGACTACAGAAATTGGAAAATCATGCCACGTCAGACCTGACACTTGAAAATCAGGTTGTGCCTTTTCTGACATGAAAAATCTGGTAAACGTAGAGATCCTTACGTTCAGACGTAGAGATATCTACGTTCAGACGTAAGGAAATATAACTAACATAAAACGTTGCAGTTGATCCGTTCTCCCTCGTCATCATCAAGTATTCTATGACGTGGCAAAAACCATATTATCTTCTTCTCTTACCCCCCTTAACGTTACAACACAACAGAACACAACACAAAACAACGATGTTCCAAAAAACAAAAAGACATGATAAGACATTTCGCGTGTATATATATGTATATATATATGTGTATATATATGTACATATATATGTAGATATATATCTATGTATACATATGTGTCTATATATGTGTATATCTATGTACATATATATGTAGATATATATCTATGTATGTGCGTGTATATATATGTATATATATACACATTTAGATATATGTGTATATATGTGTGTATATCTAAATGTGTATATATATAGAGTAAATATATACATATCATGTTTACCATTTTTTGGAAACAATCTTTTTTAAGTTGATAATGATTTAGTTGATACTGATTTGAATCGTTTTTTTTTTGTTTTAAACAGATAATCGCAACACTATGATTGTTGTCTCGTTCAACGGAGAATTTACGTATGATCATATCTATAACCGGTGGAATCATGTAAATGGATCGATGTTCTCATTATTTGTCCCAAAGAAAATAGGATTGAATGCGTTATTGGATAAAGTGCATTTGAGGCTTGGTATTGATCGGTCTGATTCACAATCAAATAACATATACATTATCAATCCCAATGTAACACCATACACATGCTTCCATTTCCCATTTTTCTATCAAATTCAATATCATAAATTACACTACATTATCAAATCAAAAATTATAACACTATCATACATATTCTCACATATTAATAATTTTACATTAATTTACTTCTAAAAACCTATCATACATATCATTACATTTAATTTTAATAGAATTAGCCCCATTAATTCGAATCAAATAACAATATGAAAAACATATACATTAAATTCAATATAAAGTAGAAATATGCAGTTTTCTACGTCCAAACATAGTGTTTCTACGTCAAAACGTAGACAAATTACGTTCAGACGTAGAGAAATTCAGATCTCTACGTCCAAACGTAAAAACCTTACGTTCAGACGTAGAGACCTGCAGATCTCTACGTCCTGAAGCATAAGCCTTACGTTCAGACGTAGAGACCTGCATTTCTCTACGTCCAAACGTATAATACTTCCTTCATACAAAAAACCCTTCTTAAACCCAGAAAACGACAAATCATACAATCAAAATCAATATAATGATACAGATTATCAAGGACCACCACAAACCACTCTACAATAAATATTCGGAAATAACAAGCATATACTAAAGTGAAATTAATATGATATATTATAAAAGAATATTAGGGAAAATACATACCCTTTCGCTTTCAACCGCCATTGCACTTGAGAGATTGTGAAATTGGACTTGAACAAGCACTATCAGAATTTCTTGCAAAAATCGCCAAAAATCGCCAATCGCCACTCAGAATTTGAAATAGGATAGAAAAAAAGAAGATAAAAGAGAAGGACAAGTATGTGAACCGTCTAAACGTAATTAACTCTACGTTTAAACGTAGTTTATTAGTTCACCGTTGTTACTACTATATTTCCTTTACGCCCCTCGACGTGGGCTATAAGAGGGGAGAGAGGTCCGACACTTGATTTTTTTTTTTTTTTTTTTTTTGGTTTGGGAAGTGTGGGCGTGTTTGCAACCGGTTTTTTTTTTTGTTTTTAATTATCTAGAAGCGGGGTTCTTTCGGATATTTTCTACGTTGTTAAAAATTGGTGTTAGTAAAGGTGCTACTATATTTCCTTATAGAGTTCATTACGTTTAGACGTAGCTAAATTGCAAAATATCCCCTTTGGATTTCTCTACGTTTAAACGTAGAGTTTCTACGTTTAAACGTTAACACCCTACGTTTAAACGTACGTTTAAACGTAGAGAAAGATCTTTTGCACCCGGTTATGTTATTTACATTTCCTGACGTTTAAACGTAGATATCCCTACGTTTAAACGTAAGGATCTCTACGTTTACCATATTTTTCATATCAGAAAAGGCACAACCTGATTTTCAAATGTCAGGTCTGACACGACCTGATTTTCCAATTTCTGCCCTGACTACAATGATCAATCATGTGTTTGGAGGTGCTGACTTGACGTTGCTTTTAGTTAAAAAAGAAAGACATATATATATATATTACAGTATAATATACATCTAATCAAATATTAAAGGGGGTAACAAACAGTAAGTGGCTTCTCTTTATATTCCACCAATGTCCTTTCAATTTAAAAAGTGTTTTTGGCGTGTTGTCACTTATTTTGTCCTTATGGATGATTCATTACACTAACCTCCTTTATACCAATCATATTAACCCTTTTTTTTCGAAGTTAATATAGATATATGTATGTGTTGGGGTGACTTATGCGATAAAAATGCGAATGCGTAGTAATTTTATGGTGGTTCAGGACCATCATGTTATACTTGTTTCGTCATTTAAAACCGAGAAAATTTAAAAATTGGGGTTAGTTTTTTTCATCATGGATACGAATCAAAAACGGATAAGCACTTTAACAACACAACAATTATGAAAAGTAATAAGTTTATTACACTTAAAAGTCTATATATCTAGCTAATGCCTATTTATATCCAACACATTATCATGTGGGGTTATAGGATAGGATAACATCAAAAGAATTGGCATATATACAGGGGCGCCCCAGATATGTAGGACCGTTTGCGATTCTAGCTAAGGTAGGACCGTTAGCTTATCGTTTGGAGTTGCCGGATTCATTGTCAAGGGTCCACAATGTGTTTCATGTGTCAATGCTCAAGAAATGTTTGACGGAGATTGACACCGAGGCAAACATTGACCTTGAAATGGTTGAAGATAACCTTACCTATGAAGAAGCACCAGTTCGAGTCTTAGACCGGGAAGTGAAGCAAGTCAAGGGTGAAGATGTGCAACTTGTGTTGGTTCAATGGAGTAATCATACACCCGAAGAGGCAACATGGGAGAAAGAGGATGACATGATCGACGAGTTTCCAGACTTCAAGCAACTCCCAGGTATGTTCAGTTTCGAGGACGAAACTTTTCTTAAGGGGGGAGGAATGTAAACCCCGAAAATCCAAGAAGGGTATAATTGTAAAAGGAGAAATATAATAATTTTTTTTCTGTATTATATTAGCCTTAGATGTTTAATTAAAAAGGATTTTAATTAATTATTAAAGGGGAATTAATTAGGGTATTTAAAGGAGATAATACCCAAAATCAATTCTTTAGTCAAAATCAGTTTTACGTTAAAACATTCTGATTTTGGGAGAAGAGGGCGACGGTTCAGAGAAAAGAAAAAGGGAAGAACGCAACTCCTCAATCCGGGGCTGATCAATTGATTATTTGTGCAGACGATAGTAGAAGGTTTTGATCACCGCGAGGAGAGGATCGTTTCTATAAAAACGATTCAATAAACGGTAAGAATTCCTTTTAGCCCTAGTTTAGAATCTCTGCGTTCTTGAGGTTAAACCTGCGTTTTTCTGAGTTGGGGAGTTGCCTAATCATAGCTCGTGTTTGATTATCGTAGGTGAATCGTAGAAGGGTTGGTGTTGAGGATTTCCAAGCATTTACATTCGTTTTGCCCTCAAATTGCTTTCAAAAGATCTAAGGTAAGGGGGTGTTCTTTAATCGGTGTTTTTGTTGTGTGTTATTGTCAATAGATATAGTAAACTGTTAATATGGTATATTTGTGCTGTGCGTGTGAAATATTTATTCTGGGTATATATATGTTGATCGGACCATTGGTGCAGCAAACTAAAGGTTGAACTTCTGTTTGCTAATATATATGTATATATATTTAAAGAGGATAATTGCCCTTAGCTGATAGATATGTATCAAAAGGGGCCGACAGCAAAGTGAAGCAGGTAGTACGTAAAAAATAAATAAATAAATATATATATATATATTTAAGTAAAGTATTTAAGTAGTGTAGGGAATTTATTCCTTTGAAATAAAACAGAAGTGGTGTAAAATAGTGTACAGAAAAGTATATCATTTTATTTGATTGATATACTGAATGTATTAGATTAATACTGCAGAAGTTGTAACGTCAAAAGTATTAAACATGAAGTGGAATGGGATACCAGATACATATTACAGTAAATATGTAATTAAGTATTGTTGCGTTTTCTTTACGTACGATACGATGTGGCTTGTGTGTTCTTGAGGAACATTATATGTTATTTTACAATGTCTAACATCGACTTCTGGTAGCATTGGTATCAAATCGCACCACAACTGAGACCCTCTGCGGGGAGAAGGTGGGAGCACCGGAAGGCTTTGTTTTGGCCTTGTGGGACATTGACTTAGTAGTCATTGATCCTTTTACAATGTGCTAGGTAGTGTAATTAGAATGTCTAGGACTAGAAGTCCTTAGGAAGCCTTTTATGTGAATGAATCAGGTGGTTAGACTTAAATCCGTAAATTACATATGTGTTGTGTCTAAAAGCTAAAACGTCAATATCATTGGTGAGGCACGTCTATTCTTCTTAGCATGGGACTATTACACTCCTCTACTTGGTCTGATGCCAAGGGACGCATGTAACTCCCACACGGGGACCTAAGCCCGTGCCTTTGAGGTGCTTCCCGTGTTGCGGTGCAGTTGTTCACCGTGCGTAGTGTCCTTTGGTATTGATGTAACAAACTTATGTGCGTGAGGTTGTACTATGTGATCTAGTAGAGGGTGAGCGTGATCTCAATACAACCTACGTGGTAGAGTTTGTAGAATTTAATTGTTATATGTGATATATATCTCTTTATATATTGTATGTAGCCGTTTCTTCTACCCTTTACTAAGTACGTAAGTACTTACCCCTTCTCTTTCTTTTGTCCCCACCCGAGAAGGTGATTATCAGGATGAGGATGAGTACGGTGATGATGATGGAGAGGTTGGAGCCGACGTATAAGCTCGAGTTGACGATTTTATTTTATTCTATGCACTTTTATTTAAACAAGTTTTGAGAGACGATTCTAGTACCCTTTTCAATTCATTGGGATGTAATAATGTAAACAACCTTTATTTCGTTGTTTGTCGTTTCAGTTTCCTAGACGTAGATTTTGGGACTTGTTGATCCTTTTTTATTGCCGTTTGACTTTCTATTCCGAGTAATCTTTAGACTTTATTTATTCCACTTTTACTCTGATTGATTGTTACAAGGCTTATGTATATATTAATTTTGAGTTATTAAAAGTTAATATATGCATGCCGGGCGTTCTTGACGGATAAGTACTCGGTATCCGGAACGGGGCGTCACGGGGGGGCCAAGGGGGCCATGGCCCGGAGCCCCCCCCCCTTCCCCCGAAAATCAATGAATTTAAGGGTCCCATGAAATTTTGACCTAATATTATATATATACTGTATTTATATGAATAAAGAATGTATTACCTTAATGGTTAGCACTCAAGTATACTAAACATGAGACTTGGTTTTGAATCTTGCCAGCTACAATAATTTTTGTTTTTTTAAACTAGGACTAGGAGGCAAATAAGTAGGTTTTTTTTCCTTCCAAACCCATGACTATCACACGCAGTTTTTTTGTATTATTTATATATATATATATGTATTGGTTCTGTTTTTTTCGAAGGACAATGGCCTAAATTTTTTTTTTGACCCCGAGCTAAATTTGGACTAAATCCCGTATATATATATATATATATATATATATATATATATATATATATATATATATATATATATATATATATATATATATATATTGAATTCAAAATCCATATAAGTTGCGTTACAAAAGTGGTGTTGCATCGCAATTCCCTAAAATCAAAAGCCTTGACAAACCCTAACCACATTTTTTTTTGCATGAGATGATTACCGATCGACGGAGTAAATTTGTCTTATCACAAATTTCGCCTAAAATGCTAAGCTAATTTGTCTTCAAGTACGTACTTTTGCTTGCATTTTATTTGTGCCTCTCTTATAATTAGGCAAATTAAAGTGCAGCCAAAGTGAATTGCAGTACTTTGTGCAATTAGGTTAAAATTAAAAATCAAATAGCTGTGACATGCATCCAACATGCATGTGCAGAAAGGTGCAATATTGTGGATATGTTTGTGTATGAATTCTTGGCATATGTATAATAACTGTGACTTCCTATAATATATCACTACTAGGTATCTAAAAAGGTTATAATGTGTTGGTGGTGTTAAAAACTATCGAATGTAATTATACCTTTTACATTTTTAATTATTGGCTAACAGCTTTTGGGGTGTCTGCAATCATATGATAGGATATGAGCAGTTCATATCGACCACTTTGGATAGTAATGTCTGATATATAATCAAGTTGCGTGAATCTAAAGTCATAGTTTAACATTCACCTAGATCCTTAAAAAATTGATCTCGTAACTAAAGAAAAGATAAAAATGATACATTAATTGGAGCAACAGTTGAAGAAGGCTACGATATCAAACCTCTCCTCTTCCGCTTCCTCTTTAAACTTTCACCCCAATAGGTGTTCTTTTTGCTGGGAGTGGAGGAGAAGATTGAGAGGTTTCGAGGAGGAACTAGGAAGATCGAAGTCGGTGAGATGGAGAATTTAATTTGTGTTGTTTGTGTTACTGCAGGTCTTTTTGGATAAATTGAAATGGAATCTTAGCTCGAATGACAACTTTTCGATGGCTCTTTTGCGAAAATAACTAGAGTTTTTATTTTTATTTTTTTATTTTTATAATGTCTCAAGTCTAATGTTCAGGCTGTTGCATGGAACAAATTGATACCCTCAAAAGTGAATTTGTTCTTGTGGAAAGGGGAAAAATTCCAAAATTGGTCCCGTTTCTTTAGGTAGGTATCAATTTCGGTCCCATACGATTTTTATTGATCAATTTTAGTCCCGTAATTTAAAAAAACACATCAATTTTAGGACATTTGTAATTTCTGGCGATTTTTTTAAATTTTCCGACCAGTTTGCCACGTGTGCTGCTGACTGGACAACGCTGACTTGGACAATTTTGCCACGTCGACAGATGAAAAAAATTAATTAATATCCTTGTAAATTGACGATTCTATTTCAGCAGTTCTTCTTCGTTCTTTTTCCTGAATCACGCCGCTCCTTCCCATCGCCGATTTCTTTAACCTGGATAACCCTAGCTGCCATACAAACTGGGAGAAATACGTACAATCACTGCAACGTCTCGAAACACTGGTTCTGTGGTTTGAGAATGTGGGAGAAGGGTTGTTAATTAGGCGCACCTCATGGACAGATGCAAACCCTGACAGTTTCAAGCTTGCCAAGATTTCAATGTGAGCTTCTTATATGTGATATGCAAACAAAAAAGTTGGATTCTTGTGCCATGTTTTCTTGATCTGTATTGTTTTTGCAACTGAAATTTTTTTTTGAAAAAAAAAGCAAAGAAACCTAAACCAATACTGAAGAGTTTTTCCTCAATAATGCAAGTACATGTCTTTTGCTTGTCTCTTAAATTGACATAGTCTTCAAAGTTTTGAGTTTCCATGGAAAGGGGCGGCGTGATTCAGGAGAAAAACGAGGAAGAGCCGCTAAAATAGAATCATCGATATACAAGGATGTTATTTTTTTTTTCATCTGTTGACGTGGCAAAATTATGCAAGTCTGCGTTGTCCAATCAGCAGCACACGTGGCAAACTAGTCGGAAAATTTAAGAAGTTGCCGAAAATTACAAATGTCCTGAATTTGATGTGTTTTTTTAACTTACGTGACCAAAATCGATCAATAAGAATCGTATGGGACCACAATTGATACCTACCCAAAGTTACGGGACCAATTTTGGAATTTTCCCCCTGTGGAAAGCAAGTCTACAAAGAATACCAACAAAACCGAGTCTCATTTGTCGTGGTGTTGTGGTTCAAGACTCTATGACATGTTTGAGAAAATGGTTAATCGTCTTTTATACGCTTGCGATGTCCCTTTATTTATTGATTTGGACTGTTGAACTATCATCTCTTCCAAAAGCTTAAGTTGGTGGGGAGGTAGATAATTAACATTATATATCTCAATACGCCCCGTCAAATGTGGGTCTATAAGAGGGGGAGAGGATCAACACTTGATTTTTTTTTTTTTTTTTTTTTTTTTTTTGGCTGGGAAGTATGGGCCTGTAAGAAGAGAGAGCCCAACTTGGTTTTTTTTTAATTGTGCTGGAAGCCGGGTTTGAACTTAGGACCTTTCTCAATTCAATTTTCTCTCTCGTTATGTCAATCATCCCCTAAACCCTAACCCTTTTCTTTTCAAAACCAAAAAAAAAAAATTGAACCGCCTGCTCCTCCCCCTTGCAATTGTCCGGCGACTACACAAGGCTCCATTTCCGGAGGTCTTTCACTCTACAAAACTACAACACTCATAGCCTGATCTTAAACTATTTTCTGTCTTCATCACGAATTAGTCAACCCTTCTGCGCTGCGCTGCTCGGCTGCACCTCCTCCACTCGGTTGTTCCACACAGCTCCTCCTCGTAAATTAATCCCTCCGGTGGTATCTGCTCTCGTATTCCCATTGTCGATTTACTTACTGGTGGGGAGGTAGAAAATTAACATTATATATCTCAATATGGACTCATACATTAAACTGGTGCAAGATCTCAGGGCTAAATGCTTTCTCTTTTAATGATTTATGTCATATGAATGTTGGGATAGCCGGTCCTATCGAGTTTGGCTTCCCGGTTTTGGTCAGCAATAGTTGGCATTACTTCTTGGTTGTTTTGGATACAAGAAACAAATTCATTTTTATTTCTCTTGATTTAAATCTAGAGGGTTTGATGTGCAGAGACTATATTTTTCTTGGTTTTCGAATGCTAACGGTGAAACTTGATTGGGAAGAGAATGGAAGGCGAACCCAATGAATGCTGCTTCTTAAGTATTGAAACAATAGTTGGAAATTTGCGGTTGAAGGTTGATCGAGGCAGCAGAGCTGTTCAATTGTTTGGAAGATCCATGGGCAGATTTTGCAGGTGCATCCTCTCTATTTTCATCCTTGGTTTTGTGGCAAAATTAGGATTTTAGTCCTCTAACTTGGCCTACTTTGGATTTTAGTCATGCTCCTGCTCCGGTGAGCAAAATGGTCCTCTAACTTGTTTATTTTTTTGAAAAATAGTCATATCTGCCGGAAATAACTGATTGGACACCGGAATTTTTAAAATACGAGCCACTAGGCTGCCACATTGAATCCTACGTGGCTATGGACCCCATTTTACTTTTAAAAAAGGATTTCTCATTCCAATTTCATCCATCCAAATCTAATTCCTAATTTACTACTTTGCATCTCCCGTCTAATCCTCTTCCATCTTCTTCCTCCATTTACTACCTCCCATCGGGTCATTACGTTTCCGATGGGATTGAATACAATCAAATGATCAAAGGCAAGACCACCAAAACTCACAGCATCAACCTCAGAAGCAAGTTCAAACAACTGGATTGTGCTCACTTGCGGCACCACTACCTTAATCTCTTATGTTTCTGGCGATGATGTTTTCAATTGAGGAGGAGAAGCCTAAAAACAAATCACAGAGAATTTATATATATAAAAAAAAAAAAGTGATGAAGATGAAAAATTAGACGGGAGATGCAAAGTAGTAAATTAGGAATTAGATTTGGATGGATAAAATTGGGGGAAATTGGAGGGAGAAATCATTTTTTTAAAGTAAAATGGGATCCACGGCCACTTATGATTCAATGTGGCAGCCTAGTGGCCGCCACGTAAGTGTTTTTTAAAAATTCCGGTGCCTAGTCAGCTATTTCCGGCGGGGAGGACTATTTTTCCAAAAAAAAACAAGTTAGATGATCATTTTCCTCACCGGAACAGGAGCAGGACTAAAATCCAAAATAGGTCAAGTTACAGGACTAAAATTTTAATTTTGCCTTGGTTTTGTAGTTGCGCGCTTTGATATGGTTATTTCTGGAAGCTAGGTGTCCTGGGCTTTCTCGGTTGCTTTTTTTTTGTTGCTCTTTTTTTGTTGCCCAAAGTTGTTGTACTTTGGAATTTCCCTGATTTTCTGGAACACTTTTTAAATTTTTTTTTAGTATCTTGTTGATGATATAATTTTTATCGTTAAAAAAAGAAATTGTCTTGGTCAAGTGTTTAGTTATTTGTGTTGCCAAAGCTATTCATAAATATTAGGTCCATGTTTGAGGGAGAGTGTTGAACTGTATTTACAATACTACATATGTCTCATATTATAAGTCATTTTAGTATTATTTATCTGTTTACAATGTAAGTCATTCTCACATTTCAATTTATTAATTTTATTTTTTTCCCCTCTTATTTCTTGTCAAGTTAATGAGCACTATATATAACAAATTGACTAATTCCTAAACGTAGACTTAGGGGAGACAAAGTGATCTCCCTCAACTTTTTTTTCACCCCAGCTGGGAATTATTATATTAAAAAGTATTAATGTGCTGTTCATGATAATACTTTGCTAGCTGTGATATACTATGCTTAACTTTAACATGTTGTGATTTTATTAATTAGACAATAAATAATACTGCATTTGTTGTATTATTCTCTTCTGTTGTTGTGTGGAGAAAAAAGAGAGCTAATTAATGATGTTTCTCAAGAATATCAGTCTCCTCTTTCTTCTCTTTTCTGCATCACTTTTGTCTTCTTCATTTGCAGGTTGGTCACTTATATATATTTTTATTCATAAATGTTAAATTCATAGAAATTTGAAGCATGTAAAAGATCATGACATGTCATCCATTTTATGTATTCCCACACCATATTTATTTATTATTTAATTTCTAAAAGAATTAATTAGCTAGGTTTCTTTGCCTAATTAGTAATTCTTGTCTTTCTTCTTTTCTATTTGTGTGACTTATTTATATGAATCTTATGATATATCTTAACGTATGTTATTTATTTCGAGGTAAACAATTCTAAGGTAAATTACCTCCTCCAGAAGTTGTCTTAGTTTTTTTTCAATTCTAAAAATACGCAATGAATATTATTTATCCTCTTTTCTTTGAAGGGCTTTAATCATTTTTAACCAAGAGATATCGATAACATTAATGAGTCTAGTTCTTCTATTTTTTTTTCCACATTTATTATTTATATGTAGATATGATATGATTATTTATATTACAAGCCAAGAAAAAACGGATCTGTTTGTGAAAATAGTTATAAAAAAAAGGTTTATAATGCTTTCAATTTTATGCTCTACCTTGACTTGAACGTGATAAGCAGCAGGTAGACGACATTCCAATTCCGAGATCGCAGGGCAATCTGCAAAGGGGGTCGTTGGAGTATCTCATGAGGTATTTAATTGATGAGGAAAAGTATTTTTACACCGAATTTTTACGCAAAAATACATACAAAAACCGATCCAAATTAAACCATACGATTTAGTTTTTTTTTTTTTAACCTTGTAAAAATTTATTTAAAAAAAAGGAAAGATGTACAAAGTTTTGGGCCCTCCCGGCCTCTCTAAAAAAATACATGTGTCCTCAATGTATTTCCCCCACCTCCTTAAAACTCTGGTCTAGAAAACCCAAGGTGGGGAAAACCGGGTGCTAGGGAAAGAGTATGATCCTCCGGATCAACCAAAAAGTAGGATTTTTAACTCCCAAAAGTGAAAATGGGCGATGCAACTCCCAGGGAAAACAGAAAGAAAAAAACCTACTGACTTAACTATCTCAAAAGCCTAGCAGGGAATCTAAGAAAGACATACAAATTGACCTAAGCACAAGCCTGTTTAACCATCTCTTGATGCTGCATCCTTCAAACACATGGGTAATCAAACCGCACCATAGCCAAAGCATAGGAATTAAAAGGTTCAGCCAAAAGTTTCAGCTCCAGCCTTCCAAAGACAAAGTATAGAAAACAGCAAGAAAAAACCATGTACGGCAGCAAAAGGTTCATCTATTGATTCCACAGCCAAAGTATAGCCTAAATTAAGTCAAACAGCCAAAGTATAGCCTACATTAAGTCAAACAGTAGCTTTTTGACAGCATTGTTCCAAACCCCCATAGAAAACCAAGCAATAAACAGTGTCTAACTCTTTGATTTGCTTTTCATTTCATCAATTTTTATGTGGATAAATTATTTGCATATATATATATATATATATATATATATATATATATATATATATATATATATATATATATATATATATATATATATATATATATTACTTTTGATTAATTCCTACTAATGTGATTATAAAAGATAATCATGATTCTTTGACAAGAAGAAGATGTCTTACTATATATATGAAATTTTAATTTATAGCGTAACTATGCTAGCTGCACTTTTTTTTCTTTCCCATTTCTAGAAAAGTTTATAGTCAATTGATGGTTAGAGATAATGATTGATCTCTGCATTATTACAAGGATGATATTTGTCTCAACAAAAAAAAGGATGTTATTGTCTAGAAATGCAAGGTGGTCACTGACGATGCCGGACATCGTCGGGTATTAAATCCGGGGTCTTGTTATTCTTATAACAACTTGTTCAAGATCTAAGAACAAGAAACGATATAACAGAAGTGGTTTGTGTGATGTTTAGACTGAGCTTGAGATGTTGTATCTCAAGTTGCCTATGTATCCTATATATGAATGAGGAATCTAGTCTCTCGTAGTTCCTTAGGGATTGTTTGTATAGGGATGTGTTATGCCCTAATCTTGCCTGTATTGTATCCATTGTGGACTCTACTTTTGTGTTCCCTAAGGAAATAGATAATTACGAGTTGATCCCTTGTTTGAAGGAGATAATCGTGGTAGTTTTGAATATAGGATCAGAGGCTTTATGGTTGAGGATTTTTTCCATGTTTATCTGTTATATTATGCACGTGGGGAATCTTGCCTAAGGTATACTCAAGCCAACCTGTAAGGTCCGAGCTAAGCCTGTTGAGCTCCTTCACGTGGGGTTTAGGTCCGATGTTAGATCTTAAGGTGGGCTCTTGAGCCTTAGGGTTTTGATCTTCTATGTCTGCATTTATTGTTGTGTTAATGTGGGGATGACACGTGGCGAGGCGTTGGTCCGACCTCCGTCAGTCACCATTAATTCATATAAGTTTGGACATCCTCAATTTCAAGATCCAGTAGTGAGAAAAGGTATAAGAAATTCAACCAAAAAAAAATCAAATTCAACCAAATTCAGCCTCTTTTGGTATACTGAATCTAGAACCCGGAAATTCTACCTGATCTATATGATTAGCTACGACGTCTTTTGGCATCCCTCAAACACAAATTCACTAATGGAGAAAGATGATTTGCAAAACCTTCTTTCAAACACCCACGCTACAAGAGCTAGCCTGCACCTTGTATCACCAAGATAGTTTAGTAGATTACATTTTTTACTCTTCAAGATTATATATATATATATATATATATATATATATATATATATATATATATATATATATATATATATATATATATATATATATCAATGGCTAGCTATACACTTATATTGTTAGTTATGGTGACTTGATCTCTAAAGGCGAGAAATATATGGTGGAACTAATGCGGGAAAAGCGAGACTGAGATTGATGGTCAGTTCAGTTAAGCATATTCGGTTCTGTGAAAGTCAGTTTGATGAAGTGCAACTGAGTTTCTTCTGAAGTCAGCAGTTAGTTTCTAGTCGCCGAGTATAGCCGAGTTCTACATCTGGGCAACTGATTACAAGTCTGGGAAGTCAGTTTTGAGCTGAGTTTCATCTGGTGGATAACAGCTGGAGCTGGGGTCCACATATGGGATATTTATGGTAGTTCCGACAAAAATCTATGGCGGTTAGGGTTTGGGACTTGTGTCTATAAATACCAACATTGTAATCAATGCAATGTGTGTCATTCAAAGTGTTGTTCACACACTTGTGAAAACCTTGTAATTTTGTGCATAATTATATCTCCTTTTCTGTCCGTGGAGTAGTCGGCACAACGCCGGAAACCACAAATCACTGTGTTCTTCTTGTTTATGTGTTTTATTAATTCCGCCATTTTTACGTTCGCATTGCTATCTGTGTTTGTTTCTTTCTTAAACTGCATATTCCTATCTGTGTTTATAACAAACTGGTATCAGAGCCAAGTTCTAGATTCAGGAGTTGCGGGTGAACAGAGTTGATCTTCACCAAGACCGGTGACCGGAGCTAGGATTTTGTGATCAAAGGTTTGTTCTTTAATTAGAAGGATGTCAGCAATGAACGTGAAGATTGATAAATTTACAAGGAGGAACAGTTTCAGTCTGTGGCAAATCAAGATGCGGGCCTTGTTAAAGCAACAAGGATTATGGACTCCTTTATCAGGTAGAGGGGATGCCAGTTCTGCATATTATGCCAGTCTAGAGGAGAAAGCACATTCAACCATCATGTTGTGCTTGTCTGATGATGTTATCACTGAAGTTTCTGAGGAAGACACCGCTGCCAAGTTATGGTTAAAACTTGAAAGCCTGTATATGACTAAGTCATTGACCAACAAGTTGCTGCTGAAGCAGAGGCTGTTCAGCCTGAGGATGCATGAGGGGGCTCAGTTGAGAGATCATCTTGATCAGCTGAACACAATATTACTTGATCTCAGGAATATTGATGTTAAGATTGAGGATGAAGATGCTGCTTTGATTTTGCTGGTTTCGTTACCAGCTTCTTATGAGAACTTTGTACAGTCAGTTGGGAAGGATACAGTTGCTTTAGAGGATGTAAGGTCAGCTTTACATGCCAGGGAGCTGAGACATAAGGCAGCTGGAGCAGACAGTCAGGCTGCAGGACTAATAGTCAGTTGTAGTAGTGGAAAAGAGCATGGTCAGTCTAGGAAGAAAAGTTCCAAGAAGACAAGGTCCGAAGGCCCTAAATCCACAGATGTCTGTAATTATTGTAAGGAGCAGGGACATTAGAAGTCCAATTGTCCAAAGAGGAAGAAACAGCAGGAGAACAGTTTTGGCACAACTGTTATAGCAGCTGAGCATGATTCAGATGAGGATATGGTCCTAGTGGCAGGAGAGTCAGCATCAAACTGATGTGTGGATTCTGGACTCTGGGCATCCTTTCATATTTGCCCTCACAGAGAGTGGTTCTCAAGTTATCAGCAGATAGATGGTGGTCATATATCTATGGCAAACAGCAAGGTCTGCACGGTAGTTGGAATTGGCTCAGTTCAGTTGAGGACAGAGGATGAAAGATTCTGTAAACTGAGTGAAGTTAGACATGTTCCACAAATGACCAAAAACTTGGTATCTCTCGTTCTTTGGACAGCATGGGATTCAGTTTTAAGGGGGAAAGTGGTGTGCTGAGTGTTTATAAAAAAATCAGTTGAGGTTCTCAAGGGAATCAAGAAAGGGACTCTGTATATATTACAAGGGTCAGTTGTTGCTGGTTCTGCTGTTGTGGCATCAGCTGAGATTCATCAGTCACAGCTTACAAAACTGTGGCACATGAGACTGGGTCACATGAGTGCAAAGAGGATGCAGGTTCTTTCTCAGAAGGATCTTCTTGGGGGATGTAAGGTCAAGAATCTGGACTTTTGTGAGCATTGTGTGTTTGGGAAGCTACATAGGAGCAAGTTTTCAAAAGGGATACACAATACAAAGTCATCACTTTATTACATTCATTCTGATTGTTGGGAGCCATCAAAGGTGGAGTCATTGGGTGGTCACAGATACTTTGTGTCATTCATAGATGACTATTCAAGGATGACTTGGGTGGTGCTGATGAAACACAAAAATGAGGCATTCAAGAGCTTCATGCAATGGAAGGCTTTAGTTGAGAATCAGTTGGGGAAGAAGATCAGGAGGCTTCGTACAGATAATGGTCTGGAATTCTGCTGGATTGAGTTTGATACATTGTGCAAAACTGAGGGTATTTCCAGACATCATACAGTCAGGAATACTCCTCAGCAAAATGGTGTAGCTAAGAGAATGAATCAAACTCTTCTGGAGAGAGCAAGATGTATGCTTTCTCATGCTGGTTTATCAAGGAAATTTTGGGCAGAGGCTGTTACCACAGCTTGCTACTTAATCAACAGGATTCCTCACACATGGATCAGTCTCAAAACACCAGTTGAGATATGGTCAGGTAAGCCTGCAGATTATTCAGTTCTAAGAGTATTTGGAAGCACAGTTTACTATCATGTCAGTGAAGGAAAACTGGAATCAAGGGCCAAGAAAGGAGTGTTTGTGGGGTATGGTGATGGAGTAAAGGGGTACAGAATTTGGTCATCAGCAGAAAACATAGTCATTCTTAGTAGAGATACGGTTTTCGATGAAAATTCTATACTCAGTTCATCAGTAGGGAGGACAATTGAAACTTAAACCAGTGTTGAAACTGAGAAAACTGACAGTAAGGTGGAGCTTCAGGTGGAGTCAGTTGGAATGCAACAATCAACTGATCCAAGTCGGTTTTCATCTTATCTGGTTGCTGAACCAGAGCTGAATCCAAGCCAGTCAGCTGAGCAAATGTCAGTTGAGCGTCAAACTGAGAACGCGGGTCATCAGAGTATAGCTGTCAGCAGAGCTAGAAGATCCAATGTTGGGATACCTCCTAGAAGGTATGGGTTTGATGATATGGTTGGATACGCACTTCAAGTTGCAGAATAAGTGGATGGTTTTGAACCTTCTACTTACAGGGAAGCAGTGACATGTTCTGAAGCATCTCAATGGCTTGCTGCCGTGAGAGATGAAATGGAGTCATTACTGAAGAATCAGACTTGGGATCTACTTAAACATCCAGCTGATAGGAGAGTTGTTACTTGCAAATGGATTTTCAAGAAGAAGGAAGGGATAACTGAGGCAGAAGGAGTTAAGTATAAGGCACGTTTGGTTGCAAGAGGGTTCAGTCAGAAAGAAGGGGTGGACTTTGATGAGATATTCTCACCAGTAGTCAGACATACTTCAATCAGAGTGTTACTAGCAATTGTGGCACAGTAAGATCTTGAACTTGAGCAGTTAGATGTGAAGACAGCTTTTCTACATGGTGAGGTAGACAAAGAGATATACATGACTCAGCCAGAGGGTTTCCAAGTTCCTGGTAAGGAAGATCTTGTGTGTAAGTTAAAGAAGTCCTTGTATGGACTGAAGCAAGCTCCTAGACAATGGTATAAAATGTTTGATAGTTATATGATCCAGTTGGGTTACAGCAGAAGTCCTTATGATTGCTGTGTCTACAACAGTCAGTTGGAAGATGGATCTTACATCTATATTGTGTTATATGTGGACGACATGCTGATAGCTTTAAAGAAGAAGTCTGATGTTCAGTATCTGAAAGACCTTCTCAGTGCTGAGTTTGAAATGAAAGATTTGGGTGCAGCCAAGAAAATTTTGGGGATGGAGATCTGGAGAGATAGGAATCAGAAGAAACTGTTTTTATCTCAGCATGGGTATATACAGAAGATTTTGTCAAAATTTGGCATGTCAACTGCTAAGCAATAAATACTCATATGGCATCAAATGTTCATTTGTCAGTTTTTGCTTCACAGTCAGTAGAGGAGAATGAGTATATGTCAAGAGTTCCCTACGCTAGTGCAGTTGGCAGTCTGATGTATGCCATGGTGTGCACTAGGCCTGATCCGGCTCAGGCAGTCAGTGTTGTCCGCAGGTTTATGGCTCAACCTGGAAAGGAACACTGGAAAGCTGTGAAAAGAATGTTCATGTACCTTAGAGGTACAACTGATGTTGGTCTCATTTATGGAGGTGATACTGGGAAACTGATCACAGGATATTGTGATGTTGATTATGTAGGTGATGTGGACAGTAGAAAATCTATGATTGGTTATGTTTTCACATTGGGGAATTCAGTTGTCAGCTGGAAAGCAACTCTGTAAGCAACAGTGGCTTTATCAACTACTGAAGCTGGGTATCTGGCTCTTACTGAAGCAGTCAATAAGGGTATCTGGTTGAAGGGACTAGTCAGTGGTTTGGGGCTACATCAGGATCAAGCTGAGATTTATTGTGACAGTTTAAGTGTAATTTGTTTAGCTAAAGATCAGGTTCATCATGAGAGAACCAAGGATATTGATGTGAGGTATCATTTTCTAAGAAATGAGAAGAGGGTTGTAGTGCAGAAGATCAGCACCAAAGAAAATCTTGCTGATATGTTCACTAAGCCAGTTCAGTAGAGCAAGTTTCAGTTGTGACTGGACTTGCTGAATATTCAAAGCTTGTAAACTGAATTCTGGATACTCAGTTGAGGATAGATCAACCTGAGTGGATTCTGAGGAGAAGTCTGGTACTGTACATCCTGGTGTTGACGAATGCATCTGGTACAAGTACATCTGATTATGCAATCTGGTGACGTTGAATGAGAGTTCAAGTCAAGGTGAAGATTTGTCAGTTTTGGTGATTTGATCTCTAAACTGAGAAATATCTAGTGGAACTAATCTGGGAAAACTGAGACTGAGATGATGGTCAGTTCAGTTAAGTATATTCAGTTCTGTGCAGTGTTCTAAAAGTCGCTAGGCGCCAGTCGGGCGGCCGGGTGGGGAGTTGGGAGTAGTCGGCTAGGCGGGGGACTAGTCGGGGACTAGGCGGATGTGAATTTTTTTTAAATTATTTTGTTAATAATATTAATAATAATGGACTTGTCAAAAACCAAAAAAACAAAATACTACTACAAACCCCCAAAAATAATGATACAACTACTCTAGTAAGTACTAACATATCATAAGTCTAAAAATTCAAGTCACAAAATAAAGACATACAAACATACATGATACGTCATACGTCCAAACTCGAAAATAAACACATTCAAAGTCACGTAGTCAAGTTAAGTTTAAACTGAAAGTGTGACACAAATTCAAATAAATTCTCCATTTTCATCCACTAAGTCTTCATTTTTTTTATTTAATTAGGGCTTCCCAAAAAAATATCTAAATATATAAAGACTTACAGAAAAAAAAATTATATAAAGCTTTCTCCGAGTTGGCCGAGTTTGACCGAATTTCCCGCCTTGAACCCGACTTGAACCCGCCCAGCCCGACTTCCAGCCCGCCTAGAGACCAGCCCGCCTAGACAAGGCCGAGTGGTGTAAATTCGGGTCGGTTGAGGGCCGACCGGCGCCTAGGCGGCCGACTTGGCCGATTTTTAGAACACTGGTTCTGTGAAAGTCAGTTTGATGAAGTGTAACTGAGTTTCTTCTGAAGTCAACAGTCAGTTTCTGGTCTGCTGCGTTATGCTGAGTATAGCTGAGTTCTACATCTGGGCAACTGATTACAAGTCTGGGAAGTCAGTTTTGAGCTGAGTTTCGTTTGGTGGATAACAGCTGGAGCTGGGGTCCACATCTGGGGTATTTATGGTAGTTCCGACAAAAATCTATGGCGGTTAGGGTTTGGGACTTGTGTCTATAAATATCAACATTGTAATCAATGCAATGTGTGTCATTCAAAGTGTTATTCACACACTTGTGAAAACCTTGTAATTCTGTGCATAATAAAATATCTCATTTTCTGTCCTGGAGTAGTCGGCACAACGTCGGAAACCACGTTAAATCACTGTGTTCTTCTTGTTTCTGTGTTTTACCAATTCCGCCATTTTTACGTTTGCATTGCTATCTGTGTTTTCTTCTTTCTTAAACTGCATATTCCTATCTGTGTTTATAACATATATGAAATCTCAATGAAAGAAAACGATCATTTACGTACCCATCAAAAAAGAAATTAATTTCCTAGAAAATATAAGTCTTGCATGCAAGGCGTTCAACTCATTTAATTTGTATCCTGAATTTCAAAACCTTAATTAATCTTTTTTAATCTTTCTGATCAGGAGGCAAAGAAATCTAGCAATGATGAAAAGGCAGTGAAAGAAATATATGAAAGGCTTCTAAGAGCAAACTTGAAGGACTATGGAAGGTATGATCCAGCACCAACCATGGACAAGCCACCCTTCAAGCTCATTCCCAACTGATCACATCAAATAATAATTAATTAAACACATATATATATGCATATCCTCAATTATGTGGACTTACGTTTTGTTATATATAATATAAGATTGCTCTTTATATATTAAGTTATATTTGTAAAATAAGTTTGTAACAAATGTTAAGGCACAAGTTGTCGTAAGTCAAATCACACATATAACAATTAATTTATTTAGTAATATTCAATTCTTTTCATTCATGAAAAAAAGAATCTGTATGTACAAGTTTCAATTACTAAAGAATGAGAATCTCAATGCAGATTTTTTACGTTTATTAATGAAAGGATTGTAGTAATTAGTTAAAAGAATTTACCCCGATCGATGGGAATTAGAATTTTTGGTTAGTCAACCATATAATCCATCCAGGAGCGGATCCAAAAAGGCAAAAACCATATAATCCATCCAACTGCAGATCCAAAAATTTGTTTTAATGGGATCATCACCGAAATCTAAAATTATATTTATTATTAAGAAATTTGTTTCAGTGATATTTCTGAAGCCTAAAATATATTTTTTAACTACAAAACATTTTTAATAATAAAAACACATCGTTTTAATGTTGAAAAAAAATCCTCCGCCTCTCAAATGGGTCACGAGACCCACCCTCGTTAACATTGACATTGATCCGCCCCTTAGATGCAACCTGTTGTATTAAATATAGGGAGATTTGTTAAAAAGGACAAAATTACTTACAAAATTAGTAAAAAGGACAGTAACAAAATTTATTTAGTAAATGGGACATTTTGTGGGTGTGAAAGACAAAAATGCCCCTAAATCTAATTTCTTAAAACTGAAAAGGCTCCTATAATTCAGCAACTTATTAACCGACGTTAATCAAAGTCCATCGCCACCAATGTAGTGCCGTAGATGACGGATACCTGAATACTTCCACCGATCGACATGTAAGAAGGTAGAGATAGAAGGAAGGTTCAGAAGAAATTGGGAAGAGAATAAGATTCAGAAAGAGTAGAGTCAAAAGGTAGATTCAAAAGAAAAACAACTGCGTCCGTCCGTGAAAACAGAGAAGAAGAACATGACAAACCAACAGCAACAATGGAAGAACTGATTGAAGAATTCGCAGGAATAGGGCAAGTTACTGCAATTTTGTAACTGTTAAAAAAAATAAAAACAAGGGTATTATGGTCCAGGGACAACATAATTTGTCCTTAATGACATAAATACAATGTCACTGGACTAAATCTCTAATACTACACCTAAATTGTCCTTTTTAACATTTTCCCCTTAAATATATAATAATCTGCATGCATCAACTTGAACGTGGAGTATTTTGTGAGGGATGTGTTGATGATATATGATAATTTTTTTGTCTAAGATGTATGATAATTAAACAAGGCATAATGTTTTAATGTCGTTGAAAATGATTCCCTTCTGTATTTAAAATGCTTTTACTTAAAATATTTATGTATGTGTTTGATTGTATGAGAAAATTTTCATCTGCGGGTACGTAAAGGAAATCGCCCCTCTTGCACAAATTTTAGTATGGTCTAGAACCAAATCTTATTTGGTGTACCCAACCAATAGGATTTAAGATATTTTTGGTGGACTCCTCCGTATAAAAATAAGCAATCAATGATGTTTTATCAAAATGATGACATGGTGGTCCAAAAATTTGATTCAGGGCCACCATAAAACTACCGCCCCTCTTGAGCCACAAAATGTAAAGACCTGACCGAAAACTCGAGTAAATTTACGCTATCAAGTCTGTATTATTATTATTATACCATTATCCTCTCATCACATATTTTTCTATTGGTAAAATAATAATAAAAAGAAAATTAAAACAATCACAACTATAATATTATATATGTCAAAACTGATATAGATATGAGGGAGTGACTCTATCATTTCTCTTTTCAGATATGCACATTCGATCATGAATATTATGAAAAAGAAAATCGAATCACGAAGTCTCGTATGATGCACTAAGACTTAAATGCGGAAGCTGAACATGAAAAGAATCGGTTTACTATAATCTCAATACTTGATTAATGCATAATTAAAGCATCATTGTACTTACAACGTTACGCAGTCACTACTACTAGTTTCATTCTTCAACATATTTAATACAACTTTCCTATCATAGTACAAAATATAATCATCTTAATACACAACCTCATTCATCACATACTAGAACTTATGTATGTATACAAGTTCTCAATTTCGGATTTTGAAGATGACATGGAATGGAACTCGTGAAAGATGAGGTAATCATAGAAGATACCATGGATAAAAAATAGTATACTTAAATAGGACAGGTCGAAGCACGAGTCACTTCCATCATTGATCGATCTCTTGTTGCTACTAAAGCTAATCATCTGAAAAAATGTTAAAATAAGGGGTGAGCTATGAAACTCACTAAGGAAACATATCATCCATGGAAACTAATACAGTTTACCGAAATATGATAATGTTTCAAATTGTCTTTCGTAAAATGAAATGCATAAAATAAAGATAAGACATACAAGATCATGTAAGTGAACTGAAAAATAGATAAACCAGGGGCGAACGCAGGATCCCGGATGAGGGAGGACGATACTATGGGCGAGTGTAAATTTTTAGAGGAGGCAAAAAAATACACAACATACATAATAGTGTTTTTCCGGATCCGAGGGACAATCGCCCCCCCTAAACCCCATGTACATCCGCCCCTGAGATAAACACATATCTTTGCCATATCAGAAAAATAGATAATCACATTTCTTTGCCATATCAGTGAATATATATTCATTGTAGTATTATTGTTTCCATTGTGTCATAATTGTATCTAATATGTATCATAATTGTGTTATATATGAGTATGGTTCATGACTACCGTGCCACATTTATTTTTTTCTCAATATGGAGGGCCAGATAAATTTATTTGTATTACGAAATGTTCATTATTTTATTCCGTGTATAGGGCCTGACCGCTATAACCTTTCCTCCATATATTCTTTCTCGGGAGCAGGGTTTGATATTGCCGGTAACCCTTGAAAGCTCCATGTTTTTTTCAATGCATACTTAACCATGAATCTTACTGTATGCATTCATTCGGAATTAGATGACCACTTCTCACCTTAATTAATTTCTTTCTTTATTAGGTGATCAATTCTTACCATACATTAATACTTATCTTTTTCATTTATTCTGACCATTCCTTGACATTCAACAATATATAAATAAAATCTGATGTACATACCAGTATACCACATAGGGTTGTAATTAAGCATATTTTATTTTTAAAACTGAAAATAATGTCTGCATATAAATCCATAGATGTTAACTGTATAGAAGAGGTGGCCTCAGGGCTGCACCTTTTGTGGTAAAAACATCTATAAACTTTTGTTTACTGCACTATTAGACATTGACGTTTATAAAGTTCATATTTCACTAACATATCCCGACATTCATGCATGTAGTGACACCAAACATTTAATCATTCTATTTTTTGGAAAACACAACATGAATCCACAGATGTTGAATTAATGTGTATCAAGGTCATCCTCAGGGTCGTATTTTCTGCAGTTTTCTTAATCATTACATGAACAAGTTCTAACTCTATAGACATGTTTTCTAAGTGATATAATTCTACCCAAAAAACTTCCAAATTTTCAAATTTACAACATTACAACAAAATCTACAAAACAATGTCATTTTCTAATCTATTAAGGCCAATCATAGAATGCATGTAACACGAATTTAACATCAAGCATCATACATGCATGATATCTAAACTGTAACATCAGGTTTACGACACTTCATTTACATCACCATAAGATGTGTATAAACATCATTTACAATTTATCATAAAACCAACCCATAGAGGATTTGGAAAGATACACTAAAGACACGTACAAACTCCTAATTGGACCATCTCAATCTTAAAATCTGCAGAAGTACATGTGTTGTATACTTGATTGTATTAATTTTATTGTAAAACTATCGCTACTCTTCGTTAACTGGACCGCACCATAATGTTTTCACATCGTTATCTATGAAAATTTTCTGATAGATTTGTGTGAATAACAAATCAATTGTCATTAAGGAAATAATGTGTGTACAATAGATATATATAGGTAGCCAACAAGGCTATAAACGTAAAATATAAATAATATAAAACTATCGTCTAATACGCTCCCTCAAGCTGACGGAGCTGAGCGAAGGCCAAGCTTGGAAACGAGAGTAGAAAAAGATAACCGCGGCAAGGGCTTGGTAAGAACATCAGCCAACTGGTCTGCAGCAGCTACACGAGCAACGCGAACAAGACCTCGCTCAACATGCTCACGAATAAAGTTGATGTGATTCTTACGAATCAAATCCTTTGTTTTGCCCAGGAAGAAATTGAAGGTAGTCAATACGAGCTATGATCCGCGCCTTAGACCAAGACTACGGTTGGAACGCCACAACGTAATGCTCACTTACGTTGATAAGTTCTCAAAGGGGGCGATCCTCCAATCCAAGAGAACCTCACACACACAAGGTGCACAATTAAGACAATGCTTAATCAATAATATTTCACTCAATGTAGGTATATTGATGTTCTAAAAGAACAAGTAGAATGCCTTTATATAGGCTACAAAATAAGAGACAAATAACTTCCTAAGCAATGTGGGACAAATTACTTAGTAATTTTCGCCACTTTATTTCCTAGTGGGCCTAACTTGCAACTAATAAGCCCAAATGACATTTATTTGCTAAAAATAAACACTTAACCCAATATACTAACATATGGGCAACTTTTGACACGGGCCTAAGGCCGTTTTATTCAATAAAACACCGAAACTAAAATAAACAAAATAAATCACTATGATTGTAATTTAACCAAGCCCATCTTCATTGTCTTCAAATAATGCTTGGGCTGGATCACATCATTCCCTCCCGGTTGGGAAGGATCCGTCCTCGATCAAAGGGATACTTGAAACCACCGGATCAAATAGAAACCTTGGACCAACATACGCCAAGCAGGTCCATATACCGAATACCACCAACAAAATAGAACAAAGTGAACAATGAATCCGTCCTCCTCTCGTATAATGAAATGGAAGCAACATAAAAATTAGCAATAACGAAATCCAACGAATTACAATTCAGGAGGAACGGATCAGAATAATCGTGTAAACACCGTAACGTTTTGAATAGCACCATCACGTCAACTGAGTTCACAGCTTCAACAGTTTCACCATCAAAATAAAGTGAATCATCTTGTACCGGAACGGAAAGATGAATACAATTGTGAATAGTTGGTAACTCCTCAAATTCCACAGTATCCTCTGTCAGCACTATATGAACATCTGTAACAGTAATCTCAGTGACAACCTCATTCATGCGAACTTCAACCTCAATCGGACTTACGTCACCTCAACGACCAATTCGGCCTCCGTAGTAACAACAACAACATCGCAACGGGAAGGTCAACATGAGCCTCGGCCGTGAGAACTGTCTCATCAACACTGTACCAACTCTTCTAAAATTTCAGGTCTTTTCAAATCCACCACACCCTCACATTCTTTCTCTCGTCAACTCCTCGCATAATTGTTACACGCAAAGATCCGGTCTAGCTTACTCTCCCAATCAAGATATACCGAAGCACTACCGGAACCCGCAAAACTAGGAAGCTTCATCTTTACTCGTGTCATATTATTATCCGGGATGAGCACATCTTCGTCAACATTTCCAACCGCATGATCACGGTTATTCGGAGCATGAAGTACACGGAGCGGTTGTCGAAGTCTAGGTACCGCAAAGAATAGCACTGGTTGTGCAACAAAGGGTTGTGCACCACGATTAAGATTAGCCATTTGCGCCGTTAAAGTCTCAATAGAAGCCCTTATAGCAAAGTCATATCCGCAAAAATCCTTTCAAACTTTGCATTATTTTCGGCATTAAATGCCTTGCTAAATTCTTTGACAAGGGAAGCCAATCTCACTTCAAGATACTCATTACTCAAATTTTTAGAATGTTTAGAGTCCTCCATAGGATAGACAATAAATCCTCACCAAACTCTCGTGTTTGCACTCACCCTCTCTCTTGTGGAAAGTAAAGCACCCTTTTATGAACAAAGCAAAATAACAAGCAAAACGAATCTAGGCTAAAGGTGGGCTAAGACTCTGGGTAGGACGGGTGTTTGGTTATGTCGGATTGGCGTCCGCCCGTGGACGTGCGTTTAATGATATGGACGGGCGTCCGGATAAAATTTGATGGTTACGAAAATTAGGTTAACGGTGGTGGCGGCCGGGAATTTAGGTCAAGTTTATGTTTGCTGTTGGCTGTACACGGCAACAAAGCTGATTTCAGGCATGATAAATTACGAATTTGAAGTTGCACAAAAGAGATAAAATTTAGATATGGAAGTGTACTATTCAATCGCAAAATATCAGAATTTTTGGACGTAAATGGAAGATTTTACGGATTTTAAGGTAAGCATTGGTTTTCCGGGCAGTTTGTAGATCTAAACTGCAGAATTTTCAACAATTTTTTTGAATGGACTCCGGGGAGAATTTCGAAAATCACAAAAGAGAAAAGTTGTAAGAAATTTAATGATCTACAACTTTTATCTTAACCACTTTTCGATTTGAGAATGTATTAGGGGTCAAAACACAAGAATACGAAGCTGATCACAGGATTTGACGATTTTGACAAATTTATTTGTTGACACTTTTTGAACGATTTCCACTGAGAATTTAGAGAAACACAAAGAATGAAACTTGTAGATAACACAAAGAAATAAAACATATAATTTTTTTGGAATTTTTTTTTGGAGTGGAAACTGACGACGAAAGAAGAACACGAAAACTGGAAAAACAAAAAAAATTTCTGGGGATGTGGAGAACACAATTTGATGAACAACGAAGAACGAAAATAAAACGAAAAACGAAAAATGGATATTTGATTACCGTCAATTACTGAGCTCCGATACCAACTGATGTGATTCTTACGAATCAAATCCTTTGTTTTGCCCAGGAAGAAATTGAAGGTAGTCAATACGAGCTATGATCCGCGCCTTAGACCAAGACTACGGTTGGAACGCCACAACGTAATGCTCACTTACGTTGATAAGTTCTCAAAGGGGGCGATCCTCCAATCCAAGAGAACCTCACACACACAAGGTGCACAATTAAGACAATGCTTAATCAATAATATTTCACTCAATGTAGGTATATTGATGTCTTCTAAAAGAACAAGTAGAATGCCTTTATATAGGCTACAAAATAAGAGACAAATAACTTCCTAAGCAATGTGGGACAAATTACTTAGTAATTTTCGCCACTTTATTTCCTAGTGGGCCTAACTTGCAACTAATAAGCCCAAATGACATTTATTTGCTAAAAATAAACACTTAACCCAATATACTAACATATGGGCAACTTTTGACACGGGCCTAAGGCCGTTTTATTCAATAAAACACCGAAACTAAAATAAACAAAATAAATCACTATGATTGTAATTTAACCAAGCCCATCTTCATTGTCTTCAAATAATGCTTGGGCTGGATCACATCAAAGACAATGTAGCGAAGTAGAAGTGTAGCCAGGCACATACTCAGAGGACACCGGATCACGGTAGCCAGCTTCCTTGTTACCCGCCCAATCAGAATCTGAAAAAGCATGTAATGCCAGAGGAGAATCCCGATATAACTGCAAACCCAAAGTAGAAGTGCCAGACAAATAACGCAGAAGACGTTTGACAAGCATCCAATGATACTCTGTCGGTGCATGCATAAACTGCGAGAGCTTATTAACTGCAAACTGAATATCAAGTCGTGTAAAGCATAAGTACTGCAGGGCACCCAAAGTCCGACGATATTGAGTCGGATCTGAATAAGCAGGTGAAACAACGGGATCACCTGAAAAGGCATCGGCTGGCATAGGCGTGGAAACCGCCTTAGAGTCCTCCATGTGAACCTGAGAAAGCAGCTCACGTGTGTACCTGGTCTGCGTAAGTAACATACCCACCATAGAATGAGTGACCTCAACTCCCAAGAAATACGACAGTGGACCAAGATCCTTAATAGAGAACCGAGCACCCAACTGATCAATAATACTCTGAACCTGCTCACCGGAGCTACCTGTAACAATTATGTCATCGACATATACCAAAATAATAGTAATGCTGATAGATGTGCGACACACAAATAGAGACGGATCAGCCACAGAGTTAACAAAACCCATAGTAAGGACAAAGGACTTAAGCTCATGGTACCAGGCCCGAATAGCCTGCTTCAGACCATAAATCGCCTTGCGAAGTTTACACACAAATGTAGGTTTTGTTGCATCCTCAAACCCGGGTGGTTGAGACATGTATACGTCTTCAGCTAGTGATCCTTGCAAGAAGGCGTTATTGACATCGAGTTGGCGAAGAGACCACCCAAAGGAAACCGCAATACTGAGAACAAGACGGATCGTAGCAGGTTTAACAACCGGACTAAAAGTTTCGAAATAATCCAAACCAGGGCGTTGCGTAAACCCTTTTGCAACCAACCGAGCTTTGTATTTATCAATCGAGCCGTCCGGTTTCCTCTTGATTCGGAACACCCACTTACAACCAACTATATTCAAACCATCAGCAGGGGGAACCAAGGACCACGTGTCATTGCGAAGAAGCGCACTATACTCATCAGACATTGCAACACACCACTGCGGGCACTGCAAGGCCTGCTTAAGGGTCGAGGGTTCTGTGTCAAGGTAACGATTGTGTAGTTGAGCTTGAAGGTTGAAGAGTTGACGAGGTTTGTATATTTGGTTTTGAGAGCGGGTGGTCATGGGATGTTGAGTTGGCGGTGGAGGGGGAGGTGGTGGTGGAGGGGGTGGGGAGGAGGTGGAAGGGGATGAGGTGGGAGTGGGGGAAGAAGTAGAAGGGGAGGAGATGGAGTTATCGGGTGGAGCATAAATGCCCACGGGTGGGGTGTGGGCCGAGGAGGTGGGGTGGGAAATTGGAACAACCGCGGGGTCATAGGAAGTAGAGGGTAGAAGAGCAGTTAACGGAGGTGAGGAGGAATCAGAAGCGATGCTAGCAAAGGGAAAAATATCCTCCACAAACCGAACATCACGCGAAATATGCATTCGAGACTCAGAGAGGTCATAACAGAGGTAAGCACTTTGTGTGAGGGCGTAACCAAGAAAGACACACGGCTTGGATGTGGGCGCAAGCTTGTGCGGTGTATAGGGTTTAAGCCACTGATAGCAAAGACAACCAAAGACTCGAAGCTTAGAATAGTTAGGGGGCTTAGAGAGAAGTTTGAGATGAGGTGAAAGCATATCCAGATTTTTTGTGGGCATTCGGTTAATTAGGTAAACCGCGGTACTAACGGCATAAGACCAATAGGTAACTGGCATTTTGGCATGGGCAAGAAGGGTTAGGGCGGTTTCAGCTATATGCAAGTGCCGGCGTTCAGAGATGCCGTTGTGCTGCGGCGTGTAAGTGGGAGAAGTGAAATGAGAGATGCCATGATCAGAAAGAAAAGGACGTAACTTGATGTACTCGGTGCCATTATCAGAATAGAGAGTTTTGATAGAGGCATCTAACAGCTTTTCAACATACTGCTTGAATTTTATGAAAGTATTATATACGTCAGATTTACATGCAAGCGGGTATATCCACATGTATCGAGTAAAATGATCGACAAACAGAACATAATATTTAAAATTGTCAACTGAATAAACGGGTGACGACCAAACGTCAGAATAAATAACCTCCAAGGGTTGAGAAGTACATAAAGTGGAATCCGAAAAGGGGAGCCTATGGCTCTTATTACAAAGACAAGAATCACAATAGGAATGCGAAACACTAGATAATTCTAAAAAATTATTTTTTGCAAGATTTTGAATAATTGGAAAAGCAGGATGGCCGCAGCGGAGATGCCAAGTAGCTGCAGAAGCTTTAGATGCAGAGAAGGCAAAGAGAGCTTTGGAAGACCACAGATAGGCTCCATCACTGACTTGTCCTTGGTGGAGGCATTTGCTCGTCTTCAAGTCCTTCACCAAAAACGAATCAGGTAAGAATTCAATAGAAACAGAATTGTCCTGGCAAAATTTTTGGACGAGACAAAAATTACGAGAAAGAGAAGGTACACAAAGTACTTGATTTAATTTGAAAGAGGAAAGAGAGGTAGAGCCAATGTGTGTGATAGCCAAAGAGCTACCATCACCAATGACTATACGATCCGTACCTTGGTAAGGGGAGTGAAGGGAGAGCAGATTGAGTTCCTGTGTCATGTGGTGAGAGGCACCACTATCAAGCATCCATGGAGCAGAAGGATCAGAGTACTGCACAGGATAACTGGAAGAAGCATTCTGAGCAACATGGGCGTGGGGGGACTGGGAAGGCCGAGTGGAGGCTGGGTTACGGGGTGGACGAGGAAGATTGTTGTAGAGTGGATAAGTGGTGCAACGAGTAGCAACATGACCTTGGACACCACAGAGTTGGCAGAAGCCCTGATAGCCTTTCGAATTACGAGTAGTGGTAGTCTTGGATGAGTGGTTGGGGGGGAAGGGGAGGGGTTTGTGGGGGTCTCGGGTTTGTTATGTATTGGGAGGTGAATTTATACGATTTATAACGCTATATTCTATGATATTTTTCCCCGTATTTGTACTAAATTGCATAAGAAACGAGGGTTTAATGGATATATTGAGCAAATGATATTTTAGAAGAGTTAATCGCAAAATAGGTTGATTTATGTGTTTTAATTGTGATTTTATGATTATTGGGGCATTATTACATTTTGCGATGTTTTTATGTGTTATAGATACATGTTTGAGGCTCAAAAGATGATCAAAGGTTGATTAAGTTCGAGCTAATTGATGATAAAAGAGATAATGAAGAAGTGGGATAGAGATAAGAGATAAAGATAAATAAATCAAAATCGATCATATCAAATCAAGGCCCGTAATCTCCGTCCGTGGACGGGCGTCCGGTGTAATTGAACGAGCGTCCGGATGTCATCTTTGATTCAGAAGTTTGGACGCCGGAGTGGACGCCGTCCGGACGAGCGTCCGGTCATGACTCGGCCCGATTCGAAGTTTTATTGAAGAGCGGACGGGCGTTCAAGGTTTCGTACGGGCGTCCGGTGGCCGACTTAGCGAACCGACTTTGAAATCTATATATAGTCGGTCGTTTTCTCCACAAAAGAGCATCATACACACATCATTCAAAACCCTAAACCTAGGGGCGGCTTTAGGCTGCGTTTTTCATCTTTTTATTCCTATTTTTATGCTCTTAGTTTAGATTAAACATTAGTTACTTTTTATGCATCGTTTCGCAAATTTGAGTTGCCGAGGATGTTCAGAGGCTAAAAGCTTCATCAAACGAGTGTTGTGAAGCCGTCCAACAATTGTTGATTTCGTTTTCTTCGGTTATACTGTGAGTTTTTAATAAAGGTTGTTTCGTATTCATGTTTATTCATGTTTAATTTGCTCTTATATCGGAAGATATGCATGTGATTGATTGTTTATTGTTGATGGAAGTCTTAATAAACCCTAGATCACCATGAATAAGAATAGTAATTCGAATCTATCATAACGGAAGTTAATAGGTCCGATTACTAGATTATAAACACAAAGTTTGCACCTTTGGTTATTAAACGCGTTAATCTTACATCGGAAGATAATAGATTGATAGATGAACTTTCTAAGGAATTAGTGGTTCATGTTTAGGTAAGGTGAATCACAACCCGAATAAAAACCGCAATATAATCGAGATAGGGAATCAATGCTTGTTGGATAGGTGGATCAATCCTCGTTTGCTCGTTATAAATTTGATTTAAATCCTTAAGAGCTTGAATTTGTCTAGTTAGTTTACTTTTATCTCGCATCTTAGATTAGTTAGTTTAAATTGGTTCGCACTCGTATCTTCCCGGCTTTAGATCATCTCTTCGTCCAGCTTTTACGTTTTAGTTAAGTTTAATTTACGTATTTGTTTAGTTTTATCCGCTATTTAGCTTAGTAATCGTGACATAGGTTAGTTAGATAAAAACTAGAAATCACAATCGTTTAGTTCCCCGTAAGATCGACCCGGCATTAACCGCTATTACTACGATCCTTATACTTGAGGTTAACCGGATTATTACTTGTTTATTTTTGTGTTGATAAAATCCGTGACAAGTTTTTGGCGCCGTTGCCGGGGAACCGGACGGTTGTCTAGTTTTTATTTTCGTTTTCCTGTTTTTTTTTTTTTTTTCTCGTTTGTTTTTGTTTCGTTTTCCCGTTTTAATCCGTTTTAAATTCCTCGTTTTTAGTTGATAATTGTTTTGTAGTTGTTAAGTAGATAATTAGTGGTTTAAAACTTTCCCTTAGTATTTTTCTTGAAGTTAGATCTTCGTCCTTCCGTTGTTTTTCCGACGTTCTTTCTTCCCTACTTGCATTCTCTCGCAAATTCCTACCTCTCGTTCTAAGTTTTCCCGTGAGCAAACGGGCGTCTGGGATATTGGACGCCCGTCCGCTGGGAAATTATCAATTCTGTTCTGTTTTATTCACTTAGACGAGCGTCCATAAGTTTTGGACGCCCGTTCAGGTATTCTGTCTGTCGACGAGCGTTTACATTACTGAACGCCCGTCCGATCTCAAATTCATCTGGACGCCCGTCCAATCTTTTGGACGTCCGTCCGGTATTGTTCCTTAACACTTTTGTTTTCTTTTCTTCTTTCCCTTTCCTCTCTTTAGTTTTTTAATTTTTAGTTTAGGCTTTTATCTCTTCTTAGTTTTTAGGTTTTGTTCCACTTGTTTTTGGTCCGGTTTATGCAAACTCGGAGTCAAAAGGGATCATTAATATACACCCCTGACCCCGAGCGAACCATAGTCCGGCCAAACAGCGGAATTTCCGTTCCGCGGTTCCGCGTACAGAGCCGAGCGAGATCTTCAAGAACAACTAGCAAGAGAGATCACCGATTTTGTGATAATGGCCGCCGATAATAGACGTACATTGCGTACTACGCCATGCCAGGCGAAGTCAAGGTCAACCCGGCTATTGTTATTCCAACCCATTACCGCACAAACTTTTGAGCCGAAGCCAGGACTCATCCAGATGATGCAAAGACGCATCAATTTTTCACGGCTACCAATCGAGAATCCGCATACCCACTTACACACATTCTTAGAGATATGCGGTACTACACGCATCCAAGGAGTAAGTGAGGATGCTATTAAACTTAAACTTTTTCCGTTTTCTCCGAAAGGAGAGGCTAAAGAGTGGTACACCTCTCTCCCTTCGAATCTATCACCACCCGGCGTAACTCGAAAAGGAGTTCTTGAGTCAATATTTTCCACCTTCAAAAACTCGCCCGTTGCTTAAATGAAATATTCACCTTCTACCGTAAAGAGAATGAGTCCTTTTTCGAATGTTGGAAGAGATTCAAGTCCCTTCTTAGAAAGTGCCCCCACCATGGCTTGCCACCGGAAAGGCAAGTCAATACATTCTTCGCTGGATTGACCGAGCTAACAAAAGGCATGGTCAATAGCTCTTTCCGGTGGGGCATTTCGAAGAAAACGCCCGAAGAGGGATGGGCACTGTTTGAGGATATTGCAAAGTACAACTATGCTCCCTCATATCAAGCAATTCAAGCACCTCCTCCTCCCAAGGTTGAGGAAGTCAATTTACAAAGTTTGATTGCCATGCTGCAAAAGCAGATGGTACCACCTCAAGTTTCCAATCCTATAAATCAAACTTCCTCTTTTCCACGTAACCCTCGTGTTTCGTATTGCGAAAATTGTCGTCGACCGGCCATATGAATGGCCAATGTCAATTTAATCCCCCGCACCTTATCGTGTAAATGTCGTTCATGACTATGGACAAGACAATCGTGTCACATGTCAAAATTGTGACGAGGTGGGGCACACTTCTAAATTCTCGCCCTATGAACGGACGTAATGCGGAAGTGAATGCATTCTATGGCCGTAACAATCAAAGGTTCAATCGCTTCTGTGCCAGGGCAATTTTCGTAACCAAGGGTTTAATCCATCTTCAAATTTCAATCCCAATTCGAATTTTAATTCGAATCGAATTTCAACAAACCCCGGGTTTAATCGTAATCAAAACTCGAATTTTTCCAATCCTACGCAAAAATTCAATCGAATTGGCCTTCCAATTCAAATTCTCAATTTCAAAGTCGGCCCACCACTACCCCTATGCTCCAAATCTCCAAAACTCTCAAGGCCCCTCCCAACCTACAAATCTTGAGGCTAAGTTGGAAGAGCAAAGTAGATCGATGAAGAATCTTGAGAGACAAATTGGGCAACTGGCCGAGCGCTGGCTTCTAGACCCCCAGTGGGTACCGCCCGCCACCGAGAAAATCCGAAGGGTGGTCAAGTTGCTCAGCCGATTTGAACAAAGGCCCATGTACCGACCTCGTGCCATCAATTCAATACGGTAAGGGAGGAGGCCGGCAATGAATCTAAGGAGCGGTACACAAGTTAGTGGTCCTTCCCATCCGGGAAACCACTAGCCCCTCCCCGCCATTGATAAGGCAGAGAGGGAAGCCGAGCACCTACACTCCCCTCAACCGCAAGAGAAAACTCGTGTGGCCGATCCCCCGAGAGGTGAAGAATTTGGTGATCCTCAAGTGGCCGATCCTTTGAGGACCGAAAAGCAAGCGAAAGTCGTGAGGCCGATCCCCCGACTACCGAGAAATCTAAAAACCGTTCGTTGGAAGGATCCGGAAGACAGAGCGGTCGCTGCATCCTCGAAAAGGTTTTCTCTCCGAGGATGACCTTAAGAAACTTCCATTTCCACCGAGAAAGAGCAACATTCCTTTGATTGAGGATAAGAAGTACGAAAAGGTGCTAAACCTTTTGAAAAATACTCGTGTGAATCTTCCATTGTCGGATGTCTTAGTCGAGATGCCTAAGTATACAAAATTTATCAAGGATGTTGTGTCTTCGAAAAAGAAATTAGCAGCATGGAAAGGCAGATTGGTGAGGATTGTTCCATGATTAATTATGAAAACTTACCAATTAAAAGAGGTGACCCCGGCAAATTTGTACTTACAAGCTTTGATGGGGGGTCTAGTCTTCCCAAATTCTTTGTGTGATCTAGTGTGCCTCTATAAGCCTTATGCCAATGTCCGTATGCAAACAAATTTCGGTTTACAAAGTCTTCTAGAACCCACTACTATGAGTTTACAATTCGCGGATAGATCCTCTAAGAAAGCTTCGGAATCCTAAAAGACGTTTTGGTTCGATTGATCGATTTACCTTTCCGCTTGATTGGTATGTTTTAGATATAGAGAAAGACGAAAACGTTCCCTTGATTCTAGGAAGACCTTTCTTATCTACGCCTAGAGCTCTCATCGATCGCGATGGTGGGCATGTGACTATCCGAGTTGGTGACCAAGAGGTGAGTTACAATGTCTTAAAGTCCATTCAAGTACCCTCTCGGCCCTCCAACCGGCTTTTCCATTGATTATATGACGGATGATTTCACCGACTATATGGATAAGCAAGTCATGGTCGTAGAAGCGTAATATGAGCGATTAGTCGATAATCCGAATACTCATGGTAGGTGAATCCGGATCAACTAAACCGATTTTGAGGAAGAGCCGTTGGAAGGAGAAGCTTTGGCGGTGGGACCACGCAGTAAACTCAATGATATTGAGTTGAAAAGTGGAGATCTCAAGTCTAGTTTAAGACCCCCCGCGGATTTGGTGTTGAAGCCGTTACCTAAACATCTTAAGTATGTGTTCTTAAGAGAAGGCGACAAGCTTCCTTTAATCATATCTGCCAAGCTTTCCCGTACAGAGGAAATGAAACTGATCAACGTCTTGAAGAAGAATGAAAAAGCTTTTGGTTGGCAAGTAGAGATATCGGGGAATATCTCCCGACATCCGCATGCATAAGATCAAGACGAATGAGGGCGCCAAGTGTGTCGACAGCCCCCGCCGAAGGCTTAACCCTCATATGCAAGAAGTCGTTAAAAAAGAAATCATTAAACTTCGGACACGGGAATCATTTATGCCATCGCGGATAGTGAATGGGTTTCCCGACTCAAGTAGTTCCCAAAAAAGGTGGAATTACAATTGAAAAGAATGAGAAGGGAGAGGAAATTGCATCGAGGCTTGTTACCGGTTACGTAGTCCGCATCGATTATCGAAAGCTCAATGAGGTAACCATGAAAGATCACTTTCCCCTTCCATTCATTGACCGATGCTCGAGCGTCCGGCGGGACACGCATTCTATCGTTTCCTAGATGGATATTCAGATATTTCCGTATACCCATTGATCCAAACTCGACCAAGAAAAGACCACCTTCACCGCTTCTTACGGTACATTCGCCTACGTACGAATGCCGTTCGGTCTCTCGCAATGCCCCCGCCTACATTCCGCCGATGTATGCTAGCCATCTTTGACGGGCTTGTAGAAAAGTGTATGGAGATTTTTATGGACGATTTTTCGGTTTTTGGTCGCCTTTTGATGATTGCCTTAACAATCTTGATCGTGTGCTATCCGATGTGTGGAAAAGAACCTAGTACTTAATTGGGAAAAATGCCATTTCATGGTAGATGAAGGAATAGTTCTTGGCCACAAGATCTCACCAAAGGTATAGAAGTTGACAGGCAAAAGTAGAAGCTATTGAGAAGATGAGCTATCCTAAAAATGTGCGTGAAGTGAGAGGCTTTCTTGGACACGTCGGCTTCTACAGAAGGTTCATTCAAGATTTCTCCAAGATAGCCAAGCCCCTGTCCACTTTACTAAAGGAAGACGTTGAGTTTAATTTTGATGAGAGCTGCAAGCAAGCGTTTGAGGAGCTTAAGGATCGTTTAATATCTGCTCCGATTCTTATATCGCCTGACTGGAACCTACCATTTGAGCTTATGTGCGACGCATCAAACTATGCTGTTGGTGCTGTTCTAGGGCAAAAGATCAAAGGAAAGTTCCAGCCTATCTATTACGCAAGCCACACATTGAACCCCTCTCAAGTTAACTATACTACTACTGAAAAGGAACTACTGGCCGTAGTCTTTGCTATGGACAAGTTTCGTAGTTACTTGTTAGGAGCTCAAGTGATCGTGTGGACTGATCACGCCGCTTTGCGTTACCCGATGACTAAGAAAGAGGCTAAACCGCGCTTACTACGTTGGATATTGACCCCACAGGAGTTTGACGTTCAAATTAAGGACAAAAAGGAAAGTGAGAATGTAGTAGCGGATCATGTGTCTAGGATGTTAACCGAGGAAAAGAATGAACCCGATGATATAGATCTTTACTTTCCTTCTAGAAAACATCATGTTGATCGATGGCCGCTCCCCGATGTTCCTTGGTATTCTTCCATTGTAAACTACCTTCATGGCCGTTATCTCGATCCGTAGATGTCTTATCGAGAAGAAAAAGTTCTTCTCGGATTTAAAATATTTCGTTTGGGATGAACCTTATCTTTTCAAGATCTCGTAAAGATGGTTTGCTTAGAGATGTATTCCGTAATCCGAGCAACGTGACATCATTGAGCAAAGGCTACGTGGACCCACAGAGGTCACTTTGGTCCTTGGAAAACCGTTGCTAAGATCTTTCAATCCGGTTTCTATTGGCCTACGATCTTTAAAGATACGGAAGCTCTCTCGTAAAGCTTGTGATAGGTGCCAAAGAACCGGTACTCGACAAGGCGTTTTGACATGCCTTTAACACCCATCCTCGAATGCGAAGTCTTTGATGTATGGGGTATCGATTTTACGGGACCTTTCCCATCATCTTGCGGTAATAAATACATCTTAGTCTCGCGTGGATTACGTGTCTAAATGGGTGGAGGCCCAAGCCACTCCTCACAATGATCATAAGACGGTGATGAAATTTCTAAAGAAGAATATTTTCGTGAGGTTTGGATGTCCACGTGCCTTAATCGCTGATGAAGCGGACGCATTTCGCAACCGACCCCTAGAGAAAGTTCTCGAAAAATATGGTGTCCGGCATAAAATTGGCACACCATATCATCCGATGACTAGTGGTCGTTGAAAGGAGCAACCAGAGCATTAAGAAGATCCCGGAGAAGATCGTTAACAAATCATAGGAAAGATCGGAGTCTAAAGTTGGATGATGTACCGTGGGCATATCGAATCGCCTATAAGACCCTACGGGTACATCACCATATCAAATGGTCTACGGGAAACCATGTCATCCGCCCGTCGAGTTAGAGCATGAGCTTATTGGGCTACAAAGTTTCGAACTTTGATTCCCAATCTTGTGGGAAGCATCGACTACAAAGCAGCTATACGAGCCGGACGAATTCGTACCTGTGCCTATGAAAGTGCCTGTGGTTAGTAAAGATAAGATGAAGCTACTCCACGATGCTAAGATTAAGAAAAGAGAATTTCATGTCGGCGAACAAGTTCTTCTATACAATTCTAGGTTACATCCGTTTCCCCGGAAAGTTAAGGACACGTTGGTCCGGCCCTTTCGAGATTCTCCAAATCATTCCGGGAGGCGTTCTAGAACTTCGTGGTTATAGTGGTGAACCGTTTCGAGTCAACGGTCAAAGGTGCAAACACTATATTGGTGAGCCCAAAGAGACATCTTTGATTGTTAAATTTCTCGACATTCTCGGATGTGGTGTTACTCGTGTCGAAGAGTTTGACGAGTTATCACCCGACTTGTTCTCCGAGGATGACGGTAGTGCTCCGTCCGAAGAAGTTCTAGCAGTGTAGTGCCGATATGGAAGAGTTTGAGAGGGAGCGACAACTTAAACGTCATCGAGGAGTCGAGGAGAAAGAACACAACCACGGGGAAACTTAAGAAGGTTTGGAGAGCTTTCAAAGATTTCACCCCATGTGTGAGATGTCGTTTCGCAGCCCACACTACCGATCGAGTTTACACGAGGTAGTGGCCGGCGTAAAGGTTAAATGGCCCGATCCGGGCCGAGCTTACAATGTGTCGAGCTAACGACATTAACCAAAAGCGCCACTAGGGGGCAACCTAGATATCGTTCTTTTAGTTGTTTTGTTTTATGCTTTAATAGTGTTAGTATTTAAGTTTAGTTTATTCAGCTTTTAGCCTTATTAAGTTTTTGTTTTTATCCGTCGCTAGTTGTGCTTTCTAGATATGGATTTCGGTGTTCACCGTAGGAGTTACCTTTCCTTGTGAGGATTCCACTCATTACCGTAGATGACGGACCGGGAGGAACCATCGTTTTGCACGTAGATTTTGACATTAGTACCCGCGTCAAGACGGTCACCTATGTTCTTATTGTTCCCCGTTGTTCGGGAGGTGGAGACTTTACTACCGAGGAGTTACAGTGCAGCTCTAGACGTCCTTACACCATCCTCAATGATCCGATGCCGACAGATTTAGCGCTAGTGCCGCAAGCCGAGCACTTTCGAGGTGTTGATGTAGCCGGTGAGGACCGGGGTTTACAAGATGAGTATGACTTCCTCCGGCGATTGACATGCTCCGCCGTCTCATTCGAGTGATCGATTGGTCGGACATTTATGATGACTAGCGTTCTTAGGACGTTTCGTCGAGCAAACGACGTAAAACAAAAGCGCCGAGTGGGAGGCAACCCACCGTTTTCCATCCGTTTTTATTTATTTTCTAGTAATTTTATGTACTTCATTTGATTTTTAATTGTATTTTTGAAGTTTTATATAAGTTTAATAAGAAGGGAAAATTTTGAATTTGATTTGTATGGAAGTTTTATAATTTTTGCACTTAAATCGTTGGACGCCCGTCCGTAACTCGGACGCCCGTCCGCCTTGACCAATTTAAGGACGAGCGTCCACTAATCCCGGACGCCCGTTTGCTTTATTCCCTCCAATCCCGTACGTGATTCAAAATCTTGGACGAGCGCCTAATAAACCGGACGCCCGTCCGCTCATCCGTCTTTCCAAAGGGACGCCCGTCCACCGAGTTGGACGAGCGTCCAACCTCTCGTCTATATATACCCCTTCATCGAGTGAACCTTCACTTTTCGTAATTTCAAAAAGAGAAAACGGTTTCTCTCCCTCCTTTTGCCCTAAAATCGTCAATTCTAAACCGATTTCGCCGATTCAAAGTGCTACAGCCGCCCTTGATACCCTCTATTTGATTTTCATAACCAAATCCCCCAACACACGATATTTTTGGAGAATCGACCCCATTGCACCGACTTTTGTGAAGAAAAATTCGATTTTGGAGGTCATTTTTGTGTTGTTTGGACTCGTTTTCACCTCAATCAACATCTACTCACCCTACTCGGTAAGTTAGTAACAACTTTTCTAGATTTCATTCACGTTTTTGTGAGTTCGATCTTTGGGTCGGCTCGTTTTCTTGAATGTCACCTTAATTTGTTTTTTTTTTTCTCGGTTTTGGTGTTTCTTTCTCGCTTCCGTTTTGGTGATGTGGTGTTGTGATGGGTGATGAATGGATTGTTTGGTGATGGTTATGGTGGTGGATGTGGTTTGGTTGTTTTGAAATCCCGCTTTGGATGTTAAACGGGTGACTTTTGTGCACATTAGGATTGTTTGGTTTAGACTAGCGTGGAAATGGTTCATAAGAAGGCATGCGCTTGTGAAGAGGCATGGTAAGGAAGTGGCCCGGGAGGCGGGGAAAAAGCGTAAAGAGATTGACCCTACCTTAGTTGATCCTAACCGGGGTGTGAGTATTCGTGAGCAACCCCCAGAGCCACCCAAACTAGGCAACCTTAAGAGACGAGCCAACCTCGGAGTCCGAGACGGATGATGATGTGCCTTTGGTACGGATGCCTAGAGTTCAGAGAGTGGAGGTTCGTCTAGTGGCCGAGGAGACCGTCGATGCTACCCGGGAAGAGGAACCGCTTGCACCTGGGCAGCCCCTCCTAGAAAGAAGTCTAAAACCGTTGCCCCGATGCCATTGCCTCGTCGATTCGTGAACCCTAGAGCCCATGAAGTTTATACTAAACATTACTTTTCGAGAAACATGTTGGTTGAGAGGGCTATTTTAGAGGCGAAGGTCGATCCGGGGTTCGTTAAGTTGCTTAAGGATAGGAAAACGGGAGCCTTGATGACAATCCCGACTACCCCGGTGAATAGCTCTCTAGTTCGGGAATTTTATGCAAACTGTTCGGAAACCGACTTGGGGACAAAGGTAGTCGTGGTTCGAGGGGTGGAAGTTCCCTTTACACCGGAGGTGATTAATCAGAAATACAACTTAGCGGCTTTCGAGGGTCGGGATTATAAGGAGGAGATTGTGCATGTATGCAGTTTGGGACAGATCCTTTGGAGGAGTTGAGATCGAGAGTTTGCCCGGACGTGGCCTCGGACGTTGAGACCGGGAGGAGACCGGAAGGAGTTGGTTACCACGACCCGGACGGAGGATTGAGGGTCCAAAGTTGTCGATTCATTCGTAATCGGTTGGTGCCTAAGAACAACTTGACACATTTTCATATAGTGACCCGGGCATGTTGTATGCGTTGACATTTGGCTTGAATGTGGATGTGGGATGTGCATTGTATGACGAGATCTCGATCAATCGAAGGTTTATACACGGAGCTTGATCGTCCCTCACTTGATCCACGCTTGTGTCTCGATGCCGGTGTGCCCGAGTTTGGGGCGGATCATAAACCGAAGAACCCTAGGCCTATACAAAGGGAAAAGAGTAAGCCCTCGGGACATTCTCGAGCCGGAGGCACCTCAGAGCCCGGTTCATCTTCGGTCCCGCCTCGAGCGTCTACACTTCCTACCTTATCTCCCGCAGCTAGATGCGGCCGAGCATGGCCAACGCTTACGGGAGTGGATGGGTGATATTCGGGATACGCAGAACAACATTTTGACGATTCTCGAAGTGTTTCAACGAGAACCGGAAACCAAGGGATGACCGGATCTTCGCTCCGAGCACCGTTGATTATCTTTATTCTGACGAGATTGAGCAGGCCATTGCCGATGTCCTTCACGAGTCTGAGTCTTCTGACGAGGAGCAGCCTGATTCGGCAGCTGGAGCTACGTCACCACCTTCTGATCCTCCGGCTGATGATACTCCGGCTCCGGGGCAATCTTGACTTTCTTTGTCTATCTTTTTCGATTTGATTTGCCCTAGATACCTTCATTTGTGTGGTTTTATTACTTTTTCCTCTTATATGGTTCATTGTAATTTTTGATGTTGCTACTATTTATTCTTTCGATGGATCATGTAAGCCATAAGGCACCCGTACTTTCATTTCGATTTAGTTTATACTTTTTGGTTGTATTGGATGCTTTATCTCTTGTTAGTCCTTGAATTTGCTATTTCTGTTCCTGTTGGTATGACCCCCCGTTTTCCCCGAGATGGTTCCATGTTTGTCCGAGACGTGCGTGTATCTACATTGTCCGGTTACGCATTCTTGATATCATTGGCGAAGGCTCCGGCCCGACCAACGATTCGAGTTTCGATTTAAATCGCCTAAGTCTTTTCCTTTTTCTTTCGTTTTGCACAATACGAGGACATGTTGATTTTTAAGTGTGGGGGAGGGGAATGTTTCGATATGTATCTACACATTGGCTTAATTCGTAATGTTTCTATGCAAATGAGCTAAAATTTTGAGAATTTTTAAAATTTTCCGACACTGTTGTTTTTGTTTTGTCCCGAGTAGGCAATCCAATTCAATGTTCGTTATTAGTCGTTTAAGCTGTATATCATATGTTTGGTAAGTTAGATGTTTCACCTGACACTATTTTTCACGAGCCATAGTGAATGATGAGCTAATTTATAAAGTTATACCCCTTTTGGATTAGTAGTTTTTGATTATCTCGTAAGTCAGCGTGCTTAGTGCTACGTATATATCGTGAGATTTATGATAGTTTGTATTCGTATCCGAAGTATGATATACCGTGAATATCTAAGGTTTGAATGTGATAAGTAACACGTAACTTATTGTCAAATGAAAAAGTTGAAAAGTAAAATATGAAGAATTATTGGGTGTGTCGAAAGCTAGTCGATGATTTGAGTGAGGTAGGGTATACCACGTATGTCCTATACCACTATGATGACTAAAAGCTCACGACAAGCCGAAGAAGCCGCCTTATGATTGGAGTAAGGTAGGTATTATCTCGAAATATCCTATTTCGCTATGACAGGCAAGAGCTCATTCCGATGTGTGTTTTAAGCGAAAAGTTAAATCAACCGATAAAGTGTTATGAAATGTATATAAGACTAAGTTATCGTCTATCTTATCCCCAAAGTAGAAACCGACAGATATGTTGTAGGATTATCCTCCGAGTATTTCGTAAAGGCCCTAGATATATTCGATCATTCTTTTCGGGATATATCACGTTTGTGTGGTGCATCTTACGAGTGTCCTTGATTACTAGTCTACAAGGGGGTATTAGCTAGTTTTGCTTTGAGTTTCTCGAGTTTGGATATAGTGGAAGTTTATTATGGCTATGCACACGCACAAGGGTGAACTTCGATTTATTGGATATGTGTTATGCACGTTTAGATGCCCGTTCTTTTCTCGAGCCTAACTTTTGTGTTGTTTTGCTCGGGACGAGCAAAAGCTTAAGTGTGGGGGAGTTGTTAAGGGTGAATTTATACGATTTATAACGCTATATTCTATGATATTTTTCCCCGTATTTGTACTAAATTGCATAAGAAACGAGGGTTTAATGGATATATTGAGCAAATGATATTTTAGAAGAGTTAATCGCAAAATAGGTTGATTTATGTGTTTTAATTGTGATTTTATGATTATTGGAGCATTATTACATTTTGCGATGTTTTTATGTGTTATAGATACATGTTTGAGGCTCAAAAGATGATCAAAGGTTGATTAAGTTCGAGCTAATTGATGATAAAAGAGATAATGAAGAAGTGGGAGAGATAGAAGAGATAAAGATAAATAAATCAAAATCGATCATATCAAACCAAGGCGTCCGTAATCTCCGTCCGTGGACGGGCGTCCGGTGTAATTGAACGAGCGTCCAGGATGTCATCTTTGATTCAGAAGTTTGGACGCCGGAGTGGACGCCGTCCGGACGAGCGTCCGGTCATGACTCGGCCCGATTCGAAGTTTTATTGAAGAGTGGACGGGCGTTCAAGGTTTCGTACGGGCGTCCGGTGGCCGACTTAGCAGTAACCGACTTTGAAATCTATATATAGTCGGTCGTTTTCTCCACAAAAGAGGATCATACACACATCATTCAAAACCCTAAACCTAGGGGCGGCTTTAGGCTGCGTTTTTCATCTTTTTATTCCTATTTTTATGCTCTTAGTTTAGATTAAACATTAGTTACTTTTTATGCAATCGTTTCGCAAATTTGAGTTGCCGAGGATGTTCGTAGGCTAAAAGCTTCATCAAACGAGTGTTGTGAAGCCGTCCAACAATTGTTGATTTCGTTTTCTTCGGTTATACTGTGAGTTTTTAATAAAGGTTGTTTCGTATTCATGTTTATTCATGTTTAATTTGCTCTTATATCGGAAGATATGCATGTGATTGATTGTTTATTGTTGATGGAAGTCTTAATAAACCCTAGATCACCATGAATAAGAATAGTAATTCGAATCTATCATAACGGAAGTTAATAGGTCCGATTACTAGATTATAAACACAAAGTTTGCACCTTTGGTTATTAAACGCGTTAATCTTACATCGGAAGATAATAGATTGATAGATGAACTTTCTAAGGAATTAGTGGTTCATGTTTAGGTAAGGTGAATCACAACCCGAATAAAAACCGCAATATAATCGAGATAGGGAATCAATGCTTGTTGGATAGGTGGATCAATCCTCGTTTGCTCGTTATAAATTTGATTTAAATCCTTAAGAGCTTGAATTTGTCTAGTTAGTTTACTTTTATCTCGCATCTTAGATTAGTTAGTTTAAATTGGTTCGCAGCCCGTATCTTTCCCGGCTTTAGATCATCTCTTTCGTCCAGTTTTTTACGTTTTAGTTAAGTTTAATTTACGTATTTGTTTAGTTTTATCCGCTATTTAGCTTAGTAATCGTGACATAGGTTAGTTAGATAAAAACTAGAAATCACAATCGTTTAGTTCCCCGTAAGATCGACCCGGCATTAACCGCTATTACTACGATCCTTATACTTGAGGTTAACCGGATTATTACTTGTTTATTTTTGTGTTGATAAAATCCGTGACACCCAAAATCAAATTGTGAATCAATGCATCTTGTTGTATCCATTGTAAATAAGCCGGATTGGGGGTGACATTACCGGCGGCGGCTTGAATAGTGGGCGGCGGCTTGGGTGTAGCACCGGTCACATAACCAATGAGACCATGACCGATAAGCAAGGTGGTCAATTGAAGCTTCCAAGCCGTGAAGTTTTTGCCATCGAGCTTGGTTGGAGCGTTGACGGCGGGGGTTGAGAGAGATTACGGTGGTTGCGGCCGGGTAGAGGAGTAGCCGCGGTGGCACCGGAGGTGGCGGAGGAGGTAGCGGATGTAGCCATAGCGGCTGTGTGATAACCGGCGGCAGCAAACCCTAGCGGCGGCGGCTATGAAGGGGTCGACTAGAAAGAAAATTTTTTAGGGATCAGAGGCTCTGATACCATGATAGATTTGTGTGAATAACAAATCAATTGTCATTAAGGAAATAATGTGTGTACAATAGATATATATAGGTAGCTAACAAGGCTATAAACGTAAAATATAAATAATATAAAACTGTCGTCTAATATTTTCCCACATGTTTATTCAATGAAAATTAGCAATATAAAAATAACGTCCCTAGCCGGATGTTTCTCTTCATACAGCTTTCTATCCGTCCCTTTTTGACCCAGTAAAGCAACTAGAAGTATACTAGTATTAAAATCGATTAAAACTTACTACATCCCCAAATGGACGCGGATATAGGCAATTGCCAGCTATATATTTCTCAGCAACCTGCATTCTTTTGCTATTTCCACCTCATTTCCTAAACAAAAATATCAACCTATATATATATATATCATGCTAAATGCTCTTCAATAACTTGCAACCAAAACTTCATTCCCAAATAATAGCATTCATATATAGTTTCCCTTTTCTTCCCTCCACCGTACCCCCCAAAAAACAGTTTCATCAGCACTCTATTAATTTAAAGATATATAAGAAAATTGTTAATTAAGTATGCTTCGGTTTGTGGTAGTACTTGCAGCTTGCTTCATGGCAGCAGTAGCTGCAGGTAACTTGTATCAAGATGTAGATATCACTTGGGGTGAAGGTCGAGGCAAGATCGAAAATGGCGGCCAACAGCTTTCTCTTTCTCTCGATAAATTTTCTGGGTCTGGTTTCCAATCCAAGAATGAGTACCTTTTCGGTAGATTTGACCTCCAAATCAAGCTTGTCCCTGGAAATTCAGCTGGGACTGTCACTACTTTCTTTGTGAGTATATATATTCTTTTGAATGTCATACTGATCATTTGTATAAATTTGATCTCCGATACAACAATTTACTGACTCGATCCATTTGTTTGAATTAATTTGAATGCATGCAGTTGTCATCGCAAGGATCGAATCATGATGAGATTGATTTCGAGTTCTTGGGGAATGCTTCTGGGCAGCCATATACAATGCATACTAATGTTTATGCAAATGGGAAAGGAGATAAAGAACAACAATTCCGTCTTTGGTTCGACCCGACTGCTGCTTTCCATACTTACTCCATCGTTTGGAATTCTCAACGCATCATGTAAATATGTAATTAATTAATTAATTACCCCAATTTTGATTGATTTGTTGATATCCTTCATGTTAATTACATACATTTGAACAATATTATCTGAATTCGTATATATTGCTTTGCAGATTCTTGATAGATAACAGTCCAATAAGAGTATTCAACAACAATGAAGGAGTCGGAATCCCATTCCCCAAAAGCCAACCAATGAGAATGTATTGCAGTTTATGGAATGCAGATGATTGGGCAACACAAGGTGGAAGATTGAAGACGGATTGGAGTCTAGCTCCGTTTGTTGCTTCTTACAGAAACCTCAACATCAATGGAAATGCATGTTCTACAGGTTTATCTTGCTCTACTGCTTCCTTGAATAATAATCAAGCATGGCAAAACCAAGGTTTGGATTCAAATGGAAGAAATAGGCTGAGATATTTGCAATCAAGATTCATGATTTATGATTATTGCAAGGATTTTCAGAGGTTTCCTCAAGGTCTTCCTGCTGACTGCAAGCTTTCCAGATTCCTATGAAGAATGGATCCATGCATAAAGTCAATATCGATCACCATTTTTAAATTTATTCTCTTTTTTTTTATTACTCCATTACATGACATTGGTCACACAAAAAATAAGCTGAAATTCTTTATTCTATTGTTTTGGGATCGAGAAATATTAAAATAGATATTTAATTATTCATATATACTCATGTTGTTTTGACAATTGGTCTATGTCCCATGCAGATCATTATCGTTTATTCGGGTTTTCTTTTAATCATATATATTCATGTTGTTTTGACATGTAGTATGTTGTTTCTTCCTTTCTTTTGGGATTTTCAAAGAGACAATAATTAGTCGATTATTACAATTAATGTTACTGTTTCATTTTTCTTCAACATTCGTTCCATTAAATCTTTATGAATAATACTTTCATGGGATAAGGGTTAATTTGCAATTAGGGTTATCGGGTAACCAATTATCTTTCCAAGCTCTTATAATTAAAAGCCCCATTTCCAAAATATCTTTTTTTTTATTTATTTACCGATTTGGAGAGGGAGGCCAAGATACTTACCGTGATGAGTTAGCTTTAGGCCATTGAGAAAATTCAGCACATAAGTTTAGCTCATCATTTGTATTTAAATAGAAGACTTTTTCATATTAACAGATTGATTAAAGCAATCCAGATCGATAGATATATCGTTTTCTTGATTATCAATCGCATGCAGAAAGACCATTTCTAGAGGTTTTGGCTTCTTTCGAAAGGCCGCGAAAAAATGTAAAAGATCTCCCTACTTTAAACCATTGGATGGTTAAATAACTTTTCCATAATGAACTTCAAATGCATTGCCGCTAAAAATTATAATGAACTTAACAAAAAATTATTTAACTCTGTCAAACGCTTTAGTCATATCCATAAATAGCCATAAGCTTGTCAGCTGGTTGACTGCTGACTAATTGTTGAGTCAGTTTTAACATCTCTAGAGCAATATATGTTTGCTCGTTTTTCTGTGTGCGGGTGGATGTCCCAACTGTGTCATGCACAATAGGTGGGTACACCGTACACATTTTGCAAAGTATTGTCTCCTTTCGTAGCCTGCACAGAAAGTTTTTGGCTAGTTTCTTTGTTGTCTTGCTGGTTTTGTTAACTTTTAGAGGCATGTTAGAGCTGTTTTATTAAAAAAACAAAATAGAATGGACCTCTTTCTAACACCAACTGATAATGCTTGAAATCGTCCAGTTGATAATTTGAATATAATACAGGAAATTGGACCTCTGAATGATGATCCAATTAAATAGCTTTTTGGTGGATTTGAGAGTATGCCTGCAATACACACGAAAGTGTGAGGGGTCCCGAAGCTTGCTTCCGGGGGGGACACTCTGACGCTCAATATAGTAATCGAATAAAGAAATTTCTATTAAGACAATAAATAGGAATATTGCAAAGGTTGTGTGTACCTTGATAACGGGGATGATGATCTATTATATATATAGAGTATCATTATGGTGGTAGTTATTGAACAATATTAATGTAGTGGTCATAAATGTTTACCACGTTTGCGATTGATGAGCCTGTCATGGAGCAATTCAAGCTCAGATTGTAACTGGTCGTAGATCTCGGAGCCATCATTATTGCAGTTACCACTAACCACCGTGGAGTAATGTCTGCGTGAAGTCCGGAATGCTCGCTTGAATGGTATGAAACCGTTGTAGGAGGTCTGGAACCACCTCCATTGTATTAAGCATAAATGAGCGTGATGACATGCGCGATGCCAGCAATAAGAGACCATAGACATCCTGCGTCATGCCGACTTTAAGGGACAAAGGGCAACCTACTTCACTTCGGACAGATGACGATCTGCATCATGTCGGTTGATTAATATAAGACTGACTTGCGTCGTAATGAAAATGGACATTGTTGATTATAGGTCCTATATTGAAGTGAGCCCATGTCGGCCCATATACTGAAATGGCATTTGTCACTCTGTGTGAGGCATATTAAGTGTCACATGTACGGTAACCGATCTTACCTACAACGTTCAGTAATCCTCAAAAGCGTGTCAACTCTTCTAATTATCTTCACAATAAATACTAAAATTTAGAAAATAAATTTTAATCACAAGCCTAGTATTTAACAAAATATTCAAATTAAATCATTTAACTTGTGATTTTCTCATTAAAATATATTATAAATAAGCTCACGATATGGATAAAGTTGATTCACACCAGTTATGTGGATGCAGGACATTTAGCCGGCCTACACAAAGAAATGTCTTATAATTAGCAACATATTCAATAAAGTCCTTTTACTTGTGATTTTCTCGTATTAAGCTCACAACAGGGAAAAATTAGGGGCAAAATATATTATAAAGATGATTCAAATCCGTTATGCGGATGCAGGATATTTATTTGACCTTCACAAAGAAAGGCCACAAACTGTCATCAGTTTGTGCTCGACTACGTAAGCAGGCCGATAATGTGTTTGGCTATGATCACTGATACGTCATATCAGAATAATGTGATGTTTATTTATCGAGAAAGAGAAGTTGATGCAACATGTACATAAGAAGGTAGGCGAACAAAGTGTATTTCACCAAAATTCTTATTCATGTATGATCTTCAGAAGAAATACAATTTTGATGTTCAACAAATCGGATCAAGTGTGAGTCCAACTGACTTGTTCGATAAATCATTACCTACCGTTACGTTTAGAAAGTTGATAGTAAAATATCGGAAAGTGTCGATCATAGACCTTAAGAGATGTTCAAAACATGAGAAGTAAACACATATGAATATGTATTCGTTTTTCCTTCAATAAAAATTTCTTCCACATGTTATTTTCTTAGTAAGATTTTTAACTAAGAAATATTTATTGATGTCCATTTTGCAACACTACAGTTATAGAATATATTGCACTGAGACTGATTAGTCATCTCAGTAAAACACATAGCCACATCACCGTGGCATGAGTAAAGAGGTGCTTAATGGCAATTGCTAGGTGGCAATCAAAGGGGAAGCGGTGGCATGAGTCGTCAGATAGGGCGGAAGAAAACAAAAGTAGAAAGAAAGATTCAAATAAAGAATATGTTTATTTGTTACTTGACGTATGAAAGTAAGAAAAGAAAAAAGGAAAATGATATATGCACTACATAAATGTGTAGTGTATTTTTCATTACATGTTGTAGTGTAATGGATTAAAAATATGTTAAATTTATTGTAATTGGTCCCCACAAAATGAATAATTTTGATTGTATTGGCAGGATGTTGTGGTGAAAAAAAATAATGGATGTATCAGTTCTCAAAAAGGAATACGTATTTCGTCAGATATGTTCTTCGATCTATTTTGGTTTGTTTTACTCTATATCAACATAAACACCCCGGCGTTGTGTAAGAAAAGAGGAATGGATAAGTATAATTCATATCACTTGATACAACTAACTTATAATGATTGTAAGATAAAAAATTCTATGAAACGACTTTGTAGTACGTGGAAGCCTCTGATTAATTCATTCAAAATTCATCCCGATATCATATCAATTTTGTTTGATCTTTCAAAAGTCTATTATACACCTCATAAAACATACTCTTTAATAGATGAAAATATGACACGTTTTGCAATTATAATTTTCGTCCTGTAACTGGACACGTTTTGCAATTCTAGTCCTGATTTTTCTCCGGCGACAATTTCAGTTATGTAAGCAGTCTTTTTTCTGCAAAAATAGTCTCGAAGGCCGGAAAATGCTGACTGTACACATTTTCCGGCCAAAAAAAATGACATGTCATCCTATCTTTCCACGTCAGCACAAATTTCCAAATCAGTATTTTTTTGCAAAGAATAAAATGTTGCTAATTGGGGGATTTGAACCTGTAACCTAATAAAAACCTCGTTACTTCTCCATCCGAGCTACCACTACATATGTTTTTTAAAACACAACATATTGTTTAAAGACATGTTAGAGAGAATCTAATGAGTAATAATAAAGACAATTTTTTTTAAAGTATATATAGTATTCGTTACACATGATGATAAATTTATTGAATGTTTATTTTAAGTAATATAGGAGGTTCTTAATTTTTTATTTATTTTTAAGTATAATATATATTGTATAATGCATGTGACTTAATATATGCTTTTTTTTTTTTATCAAATTTGTTGATTAAGGCGGTTATGACAAGGAAAAAATGCAGCTAGATCATATGGTTTTGCAGCGTTAAAGTATTGGGTACTAGTACCACTACTTAATATATGCTTATTTTTTTTTATCAAATTAGTTTCTTTCTCTATCTTTAATTTCTAAACAATATTACTGTTACAACCACTCTAACACAATGCATCTCGTAATTTAATGAATTATTCTGACCAGGGGCGGACCTACCATGGGGCAAGAGTGGGCACATGACCCCTCAAATTTTGAAATTACCATAATACCCTTATCAAATTTAATATTTCATACAAAACGGTATATAAAGTAAATGAAATATTAGATAATAAAATGAAACAAATGCCAAACCACCAAAGCATATAACAATTAGTTAATCAAGTAGACGCATAGTTTATATACCATTTTGTATGAAATATTTAATTTGTTAAGGGTATTAGGGTAATTTTAAAATTTGAGGGGGGCATGTGCCCCTTCTTGCCCCATGCTAGGTCCGCCCCTGGTCAGAATGGTTCATTAAATTCAAGATATTTATCACCACGTGTAACAAATACTATATACATATACTTTTTAATAAAATAAAATTGTCGGTATTATTTGATTCTCTATAATATTTTTATACTGAACATGTCTTTAAAAGATTTGTTGTGTTTTATGTAACATATGTGGTTATAGCTCGGATGGAGAATTGTCTAGTTTCTTAGTCTTAGGTTGCAGGTTCGAATCCCCCCATTAGCAACATTTTATTCTTAGCAAATGTGAGACGAAAATTGTAATTTAGCCTTTATCTGACCTTCACAAATAAAGGCCACAAATTGTTACTAGCGGTGGCACATCAATTCGTGCTCGACTACGTACTGTTTGGTTGCTACATCTTCAAAACATGGCCACAAATTGTTACTAGCGGTGGCACATCAATTCGTGCTCGACTACGTACTGTTTGGTTGCTACATCTTCAAAACATGTTGAAATAATAGCTATTCATGAAACAAACCGATAATGTGTTTGGTTATGATCACTGACACGTCATATCAGAGAAATGTGATGTTTATTTATTGAGAAAGAGAAGTTGATGCAACATGTACATAAAAAGGTAGGCGAACAAAGTGTATTTCACCAGAGTTCTTATTCATGTATGATCTTCAGAAGAAATACAGTGTTGATGTTCAACAAATTGGATCAAGTGTGAGTCCAAGTGACTTGTTCAATAAATCATAGCCTACCGCTTTGTTAAGAAAGTTGATAGTAAAATATCGGTATGTGTCGACTCATAGACCTTAAGAGACGTTCAAAACATGAGGAATAAACACATATGAATATGTATTCTTTTTTCTTTCAATAAAAATTTCTTCCACGTGTTATTTTCTTAGTATTATTTTTACTAAGAAATATTTATTGATGTCCATTTTACAATACTACAATTATAGAATATATTGCACTGATATTGATTAGTCATCTTCGTAAAACACATAGCCACATCACCGGGAAGTTATTGTGTGGTGTCTCCACACGATGCGGAGACATCGTGTGGCAGCCCCCACACCACACGGTTTTATTCTGTATTTAAACTGTGTAGTTCTGATCGTTTCGCCCCCACACCACACTGTTTTATTCTGTATTTAAATTGTGTGATTCTGATCGTTTCACCCGTCACTTCACCCTTAAATTCCCTCACCACACAATAACTTCCCCACATCACTGTGGCATGAGTAAAGAGGTGCTTAATGGCAATGCTAGGTGGCAATCAAAGGGGAAGCGGTGGCATGTAGAAGTAAAGTGGTCGGATAGAGCGGAAGAAACAAAAGTAGAAAGAAAGATTCAAATAAAGAATATATTTATTTGTTACTTGACGTATGAAAGTGAAAAAAAAAAAAAAAAAGGAAAATGGTGTTTGTAATAAACACAGACGAGAAGCTTGCAGTTTAAGAAAGATAAAAACAAATAGCAATGCAAACATAAAGAATGACGGAATTGATAAAACACAGAAACAAAGAAAACACAGTGATTTAACGTGGTTTTCGGTGTTGTGCCGACTACTCCACGGACAGAAAATGAGATATTTTACTATGCACAAAATTACAAGGTATTCCTCACAAAGTGAAAGACACACTCTTGCATTGATTACAACATAGGTATTTATAGACACAAATCACAAACCCTAACCGCCAAAGATCTTTGTTGGAATTCTCATAAATACCCCAGATGTGGACCCCAGCTCCAGCTGTTATCCACGAGACGAAACTCAGCTTCAAAACTGACTCTCCAGACTTGTAATCAACTACTCAGATGTAGAACTCAACTATACTCAGCATAACTCAGCAGACCAGAAACTGACTGCGACTTCAAAAAAAACTCAGTTGCACTTCATCAAACTGACTTTCACAGAACTGAATATACATGACTGAACTAACCATCATTCTTAGTCTCAGTTTTCCTGATTAGTTCCACCAGATTATTTATCAGTTCAGAGATCAAGTCACCAAAACTGACAAATCTCCACATTGACTTGAACTCTCATTCAACATCACCAGATTGCATAATCAGACGTACTTGTACCAGATGCATTCGTCAATGCCAGGATGTACAGTACCAGACTTCTCCTCAGAATCCACTCAAGTTGATCTGCCCTCAACTGAGTATCCAGATTTCAGTTTACAAGCTTTGAATATTCAGCAAGTCCAGACACAACTGAAACTTGCTCTGCTGAACTGGTTTAGTGAACATATCAGCAGGATTCTCCTTGGTGCTGATCTTTTTCACTACAACCCTCTTCTCATTTCTCAAAAAATGATACCTCACATCAATATGCTTGGTTCTCTCATGATGAACCTGATCCTTAGATAGACAATTGCACTCAAACTGTCACAATAAATCTCAGCTTGATCCTGATGTAGCCCCAAATCACTGACTAGTCCCTTCAACCAAAACCCTCCTTGGCTGCTTCAGTAAGAGCCATAAACTCAGCTTCAATAGTTGATAAAGCCGTTGTTGCCTGAAGAGTTGCTTTCCAGCTAACAACCGAATTCCCCAATGTGAAAACATAATCAGTCATTGATCTTCTGCTGTCCACATCACCTGCATAATCCGCATCACAGTACCATGTGATCAGTTTCTGAGTATCACCTCCATAAATGAGACCAACATCAGTTGTACCCCTAAGGTACCTGAACATTCTTTTCACAGGTTTCTAGTGTTCCTTTCCAGGTTGAGCCATAATCCTGCTGAAAACACTGACTGCCTGAGCCAGATCAGGCCTAGTGCACACCAGGGCATACATCAGACTGCCTACTGCATTAGCATAAGGAACTCTTGACATGTACTCCTTCTCCTCTGTTGACTGTGAAGCAAAAACTGACAAATGAACATTTGATGCCATAAGAGTATCTATTGGCTTAGCAGCTGACATGCCAAACTTCACAAAAGTCCAAATTCTTGACCTTACATCCCCCAAGAAGATCTTTCTGAGAAAGAACCTGCATCCCCTTTTCACCCATGTGACCCAGTCTCATGTGCCACAGTTTTGTAAGTTGTGACTGATGAATCTCAGCAGCAGAACCAGTAACAACTGACCCTTGTAATATAAACAGAGTCCCTTTCTTGATTCCCTTGAGAACCTCAACTGAGTTTTTATAGACACTCAGCACACCACTTTCCCCCTTAAATCTGAATCATCTGCTGTCCAAAGAACTGAGAGATACCAAGTTTTGGGTCATTCATGTAACATGTCTAACTTCACTCAGTTTATAGAATCTTCCATCCTTTGTCCTCAACTGAACTGAGCCAATCCCAACTACCTTATAGACCTTGCTGTTTGCCATAGATATATGACCACCATCTATCTGCTGATAACTTGAGAACCACTTTCTGTGAGGGAAAATATGAAATGATGCCCCGGAGTCTAGAATCCACACATTAGTTTGATGTGCTGACTCTCCTACCACTAGGACCATGTCCTCATCTGAATCATGCTCAGCTGCCACAGCAGCTGTACCAGAACTGTTCTCCTGTTGTTTCTTCCTCTTTGGACAATTGGACTTCCAATGTCCCTACTCCTTACAGTAATTGCAAACATCTGTGGATTTAGGGCCTTTGGACCTTGTCTTCTTGGAATTTTTCTCCCTAGACTGACCATGCTCTTTTCCACTGCTGCTACTAACAATCAATCTTGCAGCCTGATTGTCTGCCCCAGCTGCCTTTTGTCTCAGCTCCCTGGCATGTAAAGCTGACCTTCCATCCTCTAAAGCAACTGTATCTTTCCCAACTATGAAGGACTGCACAAAGTTCTCATAGGAAGCTGGTAATGAAACCAGCAAATCAAAGCAGCATCTTCATCCTCAATCTTAACATCAATATTCCTGAGATCAAGTAATATTGTGTTCAACTGATCAAGATGATCTCTCAGTTAGGTCCCCTCATGCATCCTCAGGCTGAATAGCCTCTGCTTCAGCAGCAACTTGTTGGTCAATGACTTAGTCATATACAGGCTTTCAAGCTTTAACCATAACTTGGCGGCGGTGTCTTCTCAAAGAACTCGTGATAACATCATCGACAAGCACAACATGATGGTTGAATGTGCTCTCTCCTCCAGACCGGCATAATCTGCTGAACTGACATCCCCTCTATCAGATAAAGGAGTCCACAATCCTTATTGCTTTAACAAGGCCCGCATCTTGATTTGCCACAGACTGAAACTGTTCCTCCCTGTAAATTTATCAATCTTCACGTTCATTGCTGACATCATTCTAATTAAAGAACAAACCTTTGATCATAAAATCCTAGCACCGGTCACCGGTCTTGGTAAAGATCAACTATGTTCACCTGCAACTCCTGAATCTTGAACCTGACACTCCGATACCACTTTGTTATAAACACAGATGAGAAGCTTGCAGTTTAAGAAAGATAAAAATAGATAGCAATGCAAACGTAATGAATGGTGGAATTGATAAAACACAGAAACAAAGAGAACACAGTGATTTAATGTGGTTTCTGGCGTTGTGCCGACTACTCCACGGACAGAAAATGAGATATTTTATTATGCATAGAATTACAAGGTATTCCTCACAAAGTGAAAGACACACTCTTGCATTAATTACAACATAGGTATTTATAGACACAAATCCCAAACCCTAACCGCCAAAGATCTTTGTCAAAATTCTCATAAATACCCCAGATGTGGACCCCAGCTCCAGCTGTTATCCACGAGACGAAACTCAGCTTCAAAACTGACTCTCCAGACTTGTAATCAAATGCTTAGATGTAAAACTCAGCTATACTCAGCATAACTCAGCAGACCAGAAACTGACTGCTGACTTCGAAGAAACTCAGTTGCACTTCATCAAACTGACTTTCACAGAATTGAATATACTTGACTGAACTGACCATCATTCTCAGTCTCAGTTTTCCTGATTAGTTCCACCAGATTATTTATCAGTTTAGAGATCAAGTCACCAAAACTGACAAGTATGTGCACTACACAAATGTGTAGTGTACTTTCCACTACATGTAGTAGTGCCATGGATTAAAAGGATGTTAAATTTATTGTAATGGGTCCCCACAAAATGAATAATTTTGATTGTATTGTATAGGATGTTGTGGTAAAAAAAATAATTGATGTATCAGTACTCAAAAATGAATACGTATTTCGTCATATATGTTCTTCTATTTTGGTTTGTTTTACTCTATATCACCATAAACACCCCGGCGATGTGTAAGAAAAGAGGAATGGATAAGTATAATTCATATCACTTGATACAACTAACTTATAATGATCGTAAGACAAAAAAATTCTATGAAACGACTTTGTATTACGTGGAAGCCTCTGATTAATTCATTCAAAATTCATCCCGATATCATATCAATTTCGTTTGATCTTTCAAAAGTCTATTATACATCATAAAACATACTCTTTAATAGATGAAAATATGACAATTGTCTGTCTGACAGTATATTTTAAGATAATGTTTGTAATAAAACACCAATGAGTGTGATGTGATGATACCTCATATCATACATAAGATTTATTTTCAATGATTCCAAATAACAAGAATGCTCTTAAGAGAGTCATTTGTTAAAATTAAGTATGAAACGTGGATTCTGAAAAAGTTAATTAATTGAGTATCTGAATGATTTAAATGCCAAAATTATTAGATAATTTCTTAATCTGAATAATTAAAATAATAATTTCATAATAATAATGTTTTTAGTAAATTTAATAGAAACAAAATCATAAAAATATCCTCATTCATTTCATTAAGTTATATTATATTTTCATTATCTACACTTTATTTAAGAGAATTTTGATAAACTTAACAAATTAAGTGATTTTTGAAACAATTATCAAACCATATGACTTTTTTTTAGAGAATCAAACCATATGACTTAACCACCACTTAATTTACTAAAATAAAAGTTTTTTTTAGGGAAATAATAGTTATTAACAATATTAGCTAACCTATGTTTGCTTTAATTTAATGCAGTTTTAATAATAAAAAAATTGACTGAACAATTACAATATATATATATATATATATATATATATATATATATATATATATATATATATATATATATATATATATATATATATATATATATAGGAAAAAAGAATTTTTATTAAGCAACATCCGCCAAACAGGCGGCCAAAACGTCACCCGGGGGTGAAGCGCCTCAAGATGTCCGAGTCAAAACTAACAAAGCATGTCGAGCTAAAAGATACGCAGAGACATTCCTCATACGCCGAATAAAAGTAAATGAAACATATGTGAAACTAGATAACATGGACAAACAGATCGACTTGTACTACACAACCATTATCTGATATTGAAAAGAATATTTATTATCAAACCGAGATATTTTATGGTATGACGGGGCTGTATCTCGTCGATTATCAAATCCGGGCTAAATTAATCTAGAGACAACAATCAAGATCAGAAAATTCAAGAACAATGGGCTGTGGTACAGTATTTGGGGTATTTGGTTTAGACTGAGTCTGAGAGTTTGCTCTCAAGTTGCCTACATATCCTTCGTAGTTCCTTAGGGATTGATTATCTAGGAGGTCTCTCGCCCGTTTGCTTGTCCTGCAAGTAGTAGGATTCTTAACCTCTAAGGATTACTCTATGTGTATCCCGGATTTTAGGGATAATGATAGTTAAATCCGATTATTCAAATGAGAGTCTTAATGACCCAAATTCTTTCCATAATTATCTGATTTGGCTACTTCGTAACTTAATGAAAGCTCAGTCCGACCTGCGTCGAGCTCTTCAGACCTGTTCGGCTTGTACTTACTTACCTTGGGGCCGAGCCTTGACCTGACCAACCTGTGGTGGTCGGCTAAGATTCCTAGACCGGATTGCCCGCTTGGAGCTCCGACCCATATATTGTATGAATGACACGTGGCGTGCCATATTCCGGACATCGTCATGGTACAATAACAAGATGTCATAAGTTCAAGATTATTTTTAGACCCAACAAAAAAGTTCAAACCTCTTTTGTGGTAAAAAAAAAAAAAGTTGAGTTTATAAGTGTGATTTCCTCTCCCTTAGAAAAAAAAAACGTGTACAATAATAAGAATATATCACATGAGATGCATAACATTTTTTTAAATTTTTTTTTAGAGCGACACTTTTTCAGTTTTACTAATTTAATAAATGTAAAGTGGTATGTGGACTTGAGAATACTAAGGGAGATCCCCGATACGGTTTCCGTTTGTAAGAGTCAGACTCTGCAAGCACGATCCAGACTGTGCGGATTAATCGGACCAGTAGATTCTAAATACCGGATGCTTTAAAAGGAAAGGAAAAAAAAAAAAGTGGTATAATGCATGTCATATTGTATAATCTAATAATCTATACATGTCATATCATCAAATGAGAGGGAATTATGTTTACTCTAATTGTTCCACTAACGCAGGGTGACGGCACCCGAAGGAGCTGGCAGCTGTTTAAAACGACATCACTAGGGTATCGGAACCTTTCTTCTCGCTTTATATGTCCAGCTTTACCGGTTCTCTACACACAACGCTCGACATTTGCACCGATAATTTCGTTCTCTGTCTTCTGCAGCCTGTGAATAATTGAAACAAGGTACGCTTCGATCATGTGATTTTTTCAATTGTAGAAAATCCTCATTTCGGATCATTCGGATGCATATATCTTTATAAGGTATATGATTTTTTCTTTTTTGAAATTACGGTTATCTGATTAGTGATTATTAAAATGAGGAAACGGTGGATCAATTAGTTAATTGGAAAAATGTGCGGTTGGTATGCGGTGTTTATTTACGGGGGAAATTTACTGGATGTTATCTTTGATGAAATCACTGTTTTATGGACTTTAATTCCGGATCTACATAACGTCCTTTGTCGGATTCTTCTTATTTCTAGGGTTTTCGTGGCTCATGCCCTACTCCTACTGCTCAGTCCTCTCCTGTAAACTAGCAGGTTTGATTGACTTTCTTATTTTCTCTTTTTTTTTTCTGGTGAATATTTATCGTAATATAAGTTTTTCTGTGTTGATTTGCTCCATCATTTGATAACTCTTTTGGTTTCGTTGTTTGTTTGCAGTGAATTACAGTAAATATCTGACGTATGCAATTTATTTGTGATTAATCAAAAAAAAAAAATCATCTGAATGTACCATTTTCTGTAGTTATTTGCTTTTAATTTTCGATAGCTTACTTCTCTTTCAATACTGAACTTTTGGAAGAGCATTGAGTTCCTTAAATATGTGGAGGTGTGTGGATTGGGTGTCAATCGATTATTATCAACTGGTACAGTAGTAAAATTCTTGTCTGAATGATTTTATTTTCATATATGTATGTGCACTGTAGTTGTCCATCGTTCCGTGTTCCTTAAACCATGTGAAGTCAGAATACAGGAAACTAGAATGTACATGTTCTTTTTATTTTACCCTTTCACCCCATGTTTGTTGATTCTCACTAAAAATCACTTAATTAATAATTATTCATGACTCCTCCCTTGTGCGTTTGTATGGTGGTGACTGAACTGCTTAGTTATGGACTATAGATGTTGATTTGACTTAAAATTCGGTAGCTTCGTAAAATTGATACAGAGCATTATGTAACTGCAGCGTTTTTGTTAATTCCATTGGCATGACTGACAGCCTCAGCCTCCTGCAGTAGTTTTTCTTTTGTGCACTTGAGCAAGTATGGGATCTGTGTGCTGTGTTGCTGATAGAGACCGAGTTGTGACAACCACGCCTAACAGTGAGATTTCGCATAGAAATATACGGCAGTCTCCATCTTGGAGCTTCAGATGGGATAATAGAGTACGAGTGGTTGGGGATGAGTCTTCAGTGAATTGGAATTTTAATGGTGCCGCTCGCTTCAATGAACGAGTGATTAAATCTAGACCAGCTTCTGAAACTGCACATGCATCTGAGGAAGGTAGTCCCTTGGACTATTCCCAATCACCTGCTACTATTCAGAAGTCACCTGTAGCTGAATTGAGTACAGGAATTATGGGGCTTCCATCTTCAGGTAAATATTCCTGTTGATTGAGTACTTGATTGTCATTGTGTCATATTGATAATCCTTTATGCTATAGTTGAACTCAGAATATTGTGGAGGTCGATTGTGGATTTCGGATGATAGGGATCTCTTTTTCGGATGAGCTTGTTTTTGTCGGATGATGTAGTTTGTAATTGATTAAGTTTGACGGAGTTCTGCACTACAAGGGAGCATAGCCAGTAGAAAATATGCAGCAATTGATATATGCTAAGATAAGGTCTGTTAGTGGCAGACTGGCGTTGTGGCGAACCTTTTGGCTAGATAGTGGGGTTTACTCAAAGTGTCGTAGGCCAGCCAGGCGAAGTATGTTTGGCGATAAAGTATTAGAGTAATAGGCAAGTATACAAGCATCACAAACAGGCAGAAGAAATATGAAAAGTATTTGTGAAGTGGGAGTTAAAAGCAACTGTGGCTTCTAAAAAGGACTTAAATCTTGAATAAGGATTTAATTCTCATGTAGGTTTTTTTTTTTTTTTTGGTGAGTTTTCTTTTTCCCTTGCTAATGTTTGGTATCCGAGTGTTTGTGTGCTTTAGATTAACCTTTTGAAATTTGCTGAAAGCGAGAAAAAACTTGTTCTAGTCCTGAATCAGCAGCAGATTTAACACTTTCAAGTCTTGCGGGATACATCCTCAACATAATATTGTATTATAATTATATTCTTAAAAATCGATCATGTGACCTTTTTTATCGTGAATCTTATTTAGCGTCACTGTTAAGCTGTCAGAACTTTAGTTGAATGGGGATCATATATTTCCTGGCTTGCCATTGTTTCTTTTAGTATCAAATGCCAAGGGTTATGGGCCATTTGCGCCAATCATTCCTATGACATTGTCATTCGTATGAAGCATATGATCACCATGACATGCATAAGCGTATGTGTTACAACTTGGAGGAAAACGAGTCTCTTTATTTGGCCAAAATTTTGGTGAGATAGTGTGTCATACTTGCCACCCAGCTTCCTTTCTGTCCAATATTATTGTACTACTTAGTATGCTTGCTTATGTCTCTGGATGTCAGGAGAAATTGATGTTAAAGTTATTGATGTATCTTCATCTTAAAAAAGAGAATCATTCATCTATTTAAGTTTTTCTACTGTTCAAAATCTCTCTTTGTTTCTATGCATTTTGATCTAGGTTTTAGCTGTTTTGCTCAGACACTTGCTTCTGTTTTTCTGCAGATTCGATGATTGCAGGGAATTCTTCCCAGGTACTGATAGAACAACAAAAAATGGCTATTGCAGAAGGTTTTGCCGCTGACAATGTTTTTTTTTTGTAGTATATCAGAATGTGATTTTTTCCTGTTTTGGATTGGGACAGGTAAAGCAGTCGTCTGGATCGCCAGAAGTTTCATTTCCATCTCCTGTCAAATTGTCTCCTTCAATGCATTCAGTTTCATCTCTTTCAACATCACCCTTATCATCCCAGGGACATCCAGTCCATCCAAGTTTGACTCCAGCACGATGGCCTCGCCATTCCCCGAGACAGCAGCTGCTTAGACAGGTGTCTGATAGCATGATTCCAGGCTTCAAGTCTCCAACCTTATCAATTTCTGAGGAAGCATCTTCTCTTACGCTACCTGGCTGGAGCTATGACTCTACTAGGGGTTCCATTGGTGGATCCTCAGACGGTTGGTCAATACCTACATTTCCAGATATGATGACAACTTCGCGTAGAGAAAGGTGGTCTTTTGACAGTGAGACATTGGGTTTTGTGCGCGATAGAATATCACGATCAAGTGCTCAAAGTTCTGGTTACCAATTTGATTTACAAAGTTGTGGGATATGTGCACGACTTTTGGCTGAAAAATCTTCTTGGGGCGCTCAGAAAATAATGGCAACTAATGAACTTTCTGTGGTTGCTGTTCTTATTTGTGGGCATGCCTACCATGCTGAGTGCTTGGAGAATATGACCTCAGAGATTAACAAGTACGATCCAGCTTGCCCGGTGTGTACTTTTGGGGAGAAACAGGCATTTAAGATGTGTGAAAAGGCATTGAAGGCTGAGATTGAGCTGAGGACTAAGAAGAGATGCAGGAGTAAGATAATTGATGGCGATTTCAGTGGTGATCTTTCTCAATTTGATCGCCAAACAAGTAGCGGGCAAGATGGAAGAAGTCAAAAACTGGGTGCAAGTTCCAGCACGAAGAGTTCTGTAGGAGGAAGGCCTTTTCTGAAGAGGCACTTCTCTTTTGGGGGGTCTAAAGGCAGTAAATCAATAGGGAATCACTCTTCCTGGAAAAGAGGGTTTTTCTGGGCAAAGTCTAGCAAGAAGTGAGCTTCTTTCTGGAATCATTTAGGTGAGTTGCTCATTTTTCCGATTGCTTAAGAACCCCTCCCCATCTTTTGTCCTTTTTTTTTGTGTGTGTGTGTGTGTGTGTGTGATGTGGTTGATTGTATTCAACAAATGACCGCAGTTTATTTTCGGTGCTACACAAATTGGATAAACGAAGACGGTGCAAGCAAATGGCCCTTGGAGATATTTTGCTTAGCAATCGCCACCATCTCATGCCAAAGCAAGGATAGATAGCTTTTGATGAAATAGTGTAAAGAAAGAGTGGTAGTACCAACACAGATGGGATAACCGCTTCATTTAATAGGAAAGGCAAAAGATGGTAGACTGTGAAATGTAGGGAAAAGTGTGTTCTTACCAAACACTATGCCCAAAATCTGTCCACCCCTAATAATAGTTAAGTTCTGAAACCATTGATTAAGGAGTAGGTTGGGACTGAATAAGTAGTTAGTAGTTACTATTATTATGGGCAGACAGGTTTTGAGTATAGTGTTTGGGGACAATATACTTCTCCTACAAAAAATGTGAACCTATAGCTGTATTTCATTTAGTACAATTATAATTGCTCATTTAATGTTCTTTTATGTACTGAAACTAGAAATATATGCCCCTCCCTCTGCCTTTGAAAGGCGTATATCGAGGGAGTAGAGGCTTTGTTTGCACCCTTTTGGGGACCATGTCTGTTGCGTTAGTTGTTGATTAGTGATGATGATGATGATGATGATCAACCTTTGTTTTGGGGATATCTATCTATCTATGGTGGGTGGTGCATGATTGAATGTTTTGAGTGTTGCTACTGTGAAAGGTTGTGTCTGCATTGCAATAGGCACTGCTGAGAATATGTGGATGTTGTGTTGGTAGTCTGGAATATGCCAAATGAAGCAATTATAAGCATAAGCTGCTGCATGGGATGGGATGACTAGTTAAAATACAACTAACATGATAAGTAAGCGAAATGTTTTAAACAAATAGATAAGTGAGGCTTAACACTTCATCTGTTGTAGCTGAATTTAATGAAGATATACATAGGATGTGGAGAGATAGCAAATTAACTCCGTTACGGAGCAAGGATCCTCTCAAGTAAAGTTGTTTTTAGACATTACCAACAAACAAAACGATGAAGTTTTGGGAAGGCAAAAAAATTATCGACGGTTGGATCATTTTTCGTATTTTGGTTATGTGGTTAGATCACTTATACTTGAGAGAACACTACCAAGTACTTGAGAGGCTCCTGGCTCGTTACGGTCTTTAGAATAGCTGTAGCTGGCCATAACTCGAACTGGGCATTGTAGGCCTGAGGATTCTTTACTTGTCGTTTGAGGTCTCTGGAGTAGTACATCAGCCTAGCCTAGGCAACAGGCAGGGATGAATCGGAAGAGAAGAGCAAAGCGAACTACGATGAAAGTGCATTAGCCTAGCCTAGGCAACAGAAAGAGAATGAATTGGAAGAGAAGACCAGAGTGAAGTATGATAAAAGTTGTAAGCATTGTTCGGAGAGGGAGTTGTTATTGTCTATCATTGGCATTGGCCTCGATGGTAAAATGAATTTGTAAATGTGCATATGCTTAGATTGAAATGTCAGGCTTGTTACCTATTTGGTTGGGTCCTTCACGTTGAGGAAGTTTGGGTTGACAACAAATTAGAACTTTAGTGTCCTCGACTAACTATTATTAATTCAACCAGAACACCGCCCTTAAACAACAAGAATTAATTCGCAATCATCAAGAAAATAATTCAAGGAATTAGTCTAGTAGTATCAACAATGATTAGTCTCAAAATAATCATCAGTCTAGTAGTATTCTAATGCATAGTGTTATACCTTAGCATCTAACCAAAACATGATGAACAAAATAGTGTGTCTCAAATACTCATGTCACATGTCTTGTTATTATAATTACATCATAGATTTTCTTTCACCAAAACAACACTCTACAATTAAATTTGTCAATATTGAAGGATACGATGGATTCTCTACATAAGAATATGGGGAATTTTTTTTTAGGCTGTGTCAGGCGTCTAAATTTTTTTTGATGTTATACTTTACATACGGGGCCGAAAAGAGGTTATCCTCACGTACGTATGTGGTGGGTGATTCACAAGCTTATTTTGTGAGGGAATTGGCCATTTCACGCATGTAACAACAACATTTGCTACATGCGGGGCGAATTTTTTATGTACGGGGCAAGGGTGTCATATCCCGGGTGTACTAGACCCGGGAATTATTTTTCACGGACGTATACGTGAGGGGCGAGTCCATTTTCTATGGAAATAACTTATCCACGGGGAGAGATAATTTCACGGGTGTACTAGGCCCAGAAATGGTCTTTCCCGGGTGTATTACGGGGCGAGTCATTACTAATACACCTACGGGGAAATTTTATTTCCCCTCTCTTACATACGGAACCCTTCTTCTTCTCCCCCCTCACCCCGTTCTTCTTCTTCAAATCAAAATCGTTTCCCGTTCTTCAAATTGACACAACAATCATTTATATCATTGATTATTGTGGGATCTAGATCAATGAATATAGGCCCCCAAAACAATCAATGGTGTAGATGATTGTTATGTCAATTGATTGTGTCAATCCGTTGTGGCTGTATCATTTCCGTTGTGGCCCTACGTAAAGTATAACCTCAAAAAAGAAATCGGATGTCTGACATAGCCAGAAAAAATTCTCATAATAATACGGAAATGATACAGCCACAACCAATTGACATAACAATCATCTACACCATTGATTGTTTTGGGGTCATATATTCATTGATTTAAGTCCCACAATAATCAATGATATAAATAAATGTTGTGTCAATTGGTTGTGTCAATCCGTTGTGGCTGTATCATTTATCGTGTACTTTTTCTATACGAGTAATGATACATGCACAACGATTGTAACACAACGAGTGGGACAACGTTGATCGTTGATGATGTAAGATTTATATATTTAGACTTATTATGATCAACGGTTCAGATTACCGTTGTTGTGCCCGTATCATTACTCTTTCTATACTAAGATACGAAATTTTTATTATGGTTCTGAATCAAGTATGACTTCGTGATCGAGGACCAATAAGAAATCGAAAAAACACACAAGGCCCAATCGTGTAAAATATAAATGTTATATTTTTACATTTTTACCTTTCTTATAAAATATTTTATTGATGGACGAAGTATGATATGGTGATCCTAAACCATTATAAAACCACTTGCTAAGATAAAGTCCGAGGAGGGAGGAGGGAGTAGTTTTATGGTGGTCGAGTCATACTTGAGATTTCTTAAAAGAGCAAATTTGTAAAAGGAGGAGGAGGCGACCACCATAAAATTTCCGGGGAGGAGGAGGATGATAAAATCATGTGCATGTATATGTAAGGCTCTCTCCAACAATACTACTCCAAACATCACTTTAACTACATCGTAGTCCGTTCAAGTTATACTTTTTCAACACTCTAAAACAACATTCACTCCAATAATCACCCTTTATGTAACACTTTATATTCACTCCAATAAGTTATTTCAAAAAATATTGCTATTAAGCTATTAACTATAATAAAGAATTTGTTACAAAATTATAGAACCAAGAAATACTTGCTCGTGCGGCGGCGATCTTACAGACGACCATTGTCCTTGGCGGCGGAGTCTACCGTTTGCTCAGGACGTCACACTAACTCTGCCATGGCCACCCTTTCAGCCATGGAAACGGACGGAGGAGGCCAATCCTCTGAAGAATCGGACCTGCTACGGCGAAGTGCAGACAAATGGAAAGACCCCGATTCTGATCGGAATACAGAGTCGTCGGCATGGATGCTCAGGGGAGGAGCCGATCTCCTCCGGGAACCGAAAAGACACTCGAGATTCTATATGGGAGATGGTGAAGACGAGGACGATATTGCAGAGTTTATTACAATTGCTGAAAATTGGAGAGGCACCGATACAGATGAAGACCCCATAGATATCCCGGTGGAAGACTGCATTGATTTATGGCGTCCGTGGAGGAGAGCATTGATTGTAAAGGTTCTTGGTCGCAGCGTCTCATTCAGGATCCTAGAACAGCGACTAAACAGTATGTGGGCACGTTCAGGTGAACTCGATATAGTGGATTTGGAAATGGATTATTACGTGATCAGATTTGCTAGCAAAGACGACTATGACACGGCCCTATCGATGGGACCATGGACAATTCAAGGGCACTACTTGACAGTTATGAAATGGAGGCCTTTCTTCCAACCTTCGAAACAGAAAATACTCTCAACCTTGGTGTGGGTGCGCTTCCCAGGTATGCCCTTAGAACTTTTTGAAGATGAACAGTTTCTCCTACAGCTGGCTAGGAGAATTGGAAAACCAGGTAAGGTAGACATAGTGACATCACAAACGACCAGAGCCAAGTTTGTAAGGGTCTGTGTGGAAATGAATCTTCAGCGTGTTTTGAGGACAAAGGTTGTGTTGAATGGTAATACGTTTGCTGTTGAGTATGAGGGCCTACAACAAATTTGTTTTGAATGTGGTAGATTGGGACATAAAACTCAGAATTGCCCCTCTGTTCACCCTCCCACAGCACCCCAACCGGGACAAAACAATAATACAGGTGGCCCCCCACCACCACCGCCTGGTCCCACCCCAGAGAGACCCTTTGGACCATGGATGATTGCTACTACCCGGAGACGACGACCATCTACGGGACAAAGAACTAGAGGAGAAAGACCAACAACAAGAAATCAAAATGGAGAGGAACAGACCGAAGCTAGATCTAGACCGGATGTGGCATCAGGTTCCAGATTTAATGTATTAATAGAAGAGGAAAATATGGTTGACCTTGGTGATCAAATGGAATATCCAGATAAAGTGCAAGACTTGCAAGTACGTATGAAAGAAGCTGCTGCAAGTTTCAAGGAACCAACTGTGTCCCTACTAGCAAAAGATGGAGGGGGTAGGAAAGAACACCAAGCAAGTTCCATGGATGTGGACATGGGCGCTGTCAATAATGGAAATACTACCCAGGAGTCAAGTAAAAGGAAGGAGCCCACCATGGGAGATAGATCTCACACCATGCCTACTAAAAGGTCAACAACAACATCAAATGCAGCAAAAGCTACAGGTACAACTAATACACCACTTTATGACATATCCAATAGAAAGGATGACCAACATCCTAGAAGGGAAAAGGGAGGGGAAGTATATGTCCAGAAAAACCAGAATGTACAGGTAGAATCTCCAGGAGATGACGCACACATTAAAGCAAAACCACCGGATGAACAGAGCAGTCACCAAATCAGTTCTGATAATAGAAATGTGGGTGTGTGGAGGCTACGTGATGAACCCCCTGATAATGGGGAAGGGATGGACAAGAGTGCTCCATCTCAACGCCAATAAACTTGTCCAATGAAAATCATAACTGGAATTGCGGGGGCGGGCTCAACTTGTTTTTCTCGGAGAGTTGAAATCTATGTTGTCAGAACATAAACCTGATGTCCTGTGTTTACTAGAAACGAGAGTAACTAGTTCACATGCTTGGCGTATTTTCCAGCCATCTTATTTTACGAAATGCATATGTGTTGAAGCAAGAGGGTTTGCGGGAGGAATTTGGTGCTTCTGGAACGACAACTCAGTTACCCTTGTAAACCTGGCTACTACAAATTATTGTGTTACGTTTGTTGTTATCAAAGATGGGGAAATTAGTTGGGTCCTCTCTATTGTTTATGCTTCTCCTATTCCTGCGACAAGAACAGAATGTTGGGCATATTTTGAGAAACTCTCCTCGATAATCAACCACCCCTGGTGTCTATTAGGAGATTTTAATCAAGTCATTGACCAGGCAGACAAGAAAGGGGGCGCCCTATTGGAGGGAGGAATGTAGAGAGCATGAGAAATATGATAAATGTGTGCGAACTAGTAGGAATTCGGCCCAAGGCCCCGCATTCACTTGGATGGGACCTTTATATAAGGGTACTCACATTCGGGAAAGACTAGATCAAGCATGGTGTAATGTGCGGTGGCTATCTATGTTCCCGGATGCCACCCTCACTCACCTCGCAAGAAATGAGTCAGACCACAATCCCCTTCTCCCGCAACTGGATAAGAAACAGAAGTTCCAAGGACCTCCCCCTATAATATTCCAAAATGCTTGGTTTGAACATACTGATTTTGACACCTTTGTTGAAGATAATTGGGATCAACTTGAAACTGATTTTGGAGTGGCTGCAAAGAAATTCATGATACGAGCAAGTCAGTGGAACAGAGCAGTTTTTGGCAACATCTTTAGCAGAAAAAAGACATGTCTCAGGAGATTAACAGGAGCGCAGGAAGCTTTGGCCAAGCATCCATCCACCTTTCTTACAGATCTGGAAAAGAAACTTAAAGAAGAGTATGGAGGTATACTAGTACAAGAGGAACAATACTGGCATCAGAAATCCAACCTGAAATGGATTGTCGAAGGGGAGAGGAATACCCATTTCTATCACCTGACCTCACTCAAGAAAAAGCGAGAGAAGTAAAGTGACCACCCTTAAAAGACCGGACGGGACTTGGAGTACGGATGAGATAGAAGTGCGAGAACATGATGAGGAATTTCTATATGAACCTTTACTCCGAGAGAAGACGAACACCACCCATGTGTGCGTAAGCCGCCAATACCAACCCTAAGTCACTCGACCAACGACACTTGAATAGGCAAATCAGTGAAAAAGAAATCGAAGATGCATATTTTGATATGGGTACATACAAGGTTGCAGGACCTGATGGACTTCCTCCAATCTTTTTCAAGAAATGTTGGGGTACGGTGGGCAAATCTGTTGTAAGCTTTGTCTTCAAAACATTTGAGATGGCCTGGTTCCCTCCTTATATGAATGAAGTCCTCATAACACTCATACCTAAAATGGATCATCCAGTGACACCTAGTCAGTTCAGACCCATTGCTCTTGCCAATGTCATTATCAAGATTATTACCAAAGTGTTGGGAAATCGTTTGCAGAATGTTGTTGGTAAATTGGTGAACACCACACAGAGTGCTTTCATACCAGGTAGAGGAAGCTCAGCAAACATCATTTTAGCACAGGAAATCATTCATACGTTTGGGACAAAAAAGAAGGGAAAGAAAGGTTACATGGCTATCAAGGTTGATCTGGAGAAAGCATATGACCGTGTGAGTTGGACATTCCTCAAAAACATTCTCAAGACCATAGGACTGTCTAATCATCTCCAACGGTTTGCTCATGCATTGCATCACCTCTTCGAAATTATCGGTACTTTGGAATGGGAATAAACTAGAATCCTTCGGTCCGTGAGAGGTTTGAGGCAAGGAGACCCTATTGCCCCTACTACATCTTTGTTCTATGCATGGAAGTTCTGAGTGCAAAAATTAACATGGCAGTGGAACAAGGAAAGTGGAAAGCAGTAAAGATTTCAAGGAATGGTCCCCCAGTATCTCACATCTTCTTTGCAGACGACCTGATACTATTTGGAGAAGCAAGTGAGCAACAAGCCAGGGTCATCGAGGAGGTACTTGGAGAATTCTGTCACTGTTCTGGCCAGAAGATTAGTACATCCAAGTCCAGATTCTACACTTCTAGCAATGTAAGAGGGCACACAATATTATCTATTGCTCAAAGACTTGGAATGACCTATACCACTGACCTTGGCAAATACCTTGGAGTCCCGCTTCTCCATGGCCGAATGAAAGTGTCTCACTTTAGATATTTGGAAGATAAGATGAGGGCCAAGCTGGCTACCTGGAAGTCCAAAACCTTATCCAAAGCAGGGAAATGTGTGCTTATTAATAGTTCTTTATCAACACAACCCTATTATGTCATGCAGACAACCATGATTCCTTCCACCATTTACGCAAGGCATGGAGAAAATATGCGAGATCCTTTTTACGGGGAGATGATGAAGATGGCGAGAAAGCTTCATACGATCAAGTGGGACACTCTTTGTACACCTAAAGAGGAAGGCGGTCTGGGCTTCAAGAAAATGAAGAATATGAATATTGCTCTGTTGGGAAAAGTTGTTTGGGACCTCATTCAAAGAAAAGATATGCTATGGGTACAGGTCCTTGCTCATAAATATAAAGAACTGTCATCCACTCCTAAAAGAGGGTGTTCACCGACATGGAGGGGAATATGCAAAGCTTACGCACATCTATGGGAGGGATTTAGAGTCAGCCCTAATGGTACAGAATGGAAAGGAGATTCAAAAGGCCAATATACGGTTTCATCTGCATATGCTTGGCAACTTATCCCCCATAACCAACCGGATAATTCAAAGCTTTGGAAGAATTTATGGGAGTTGAAGGGGCCTACTAGAGGTAATTTTTTGCTTTGGACAGTGGCACACGAAGCTCTACCTGTAAGTAAATTTCTTCACTCTAGACATATTAGTGATGACCCGATTTGCAAAGTATGTGAAGAAGATGAAGAGACTACTCTCCATGCCCTACGAGACTGTCCATGGGCTAGAGATGTTTGGAATAATTGTGTACCAGAGGAACGCAGATTGGAGTTTTTTGATACCTCTTCGGTGGTGGATTGGTTACAAACGAACTTGAATGTAGAGCCTAGATCTTTTGGCAATGCCCAGAACTGGAAATATATTTGGAAGGAAGCGGTCTATGGGATATGGATGTGGAGAAATAAGCTTACACACGGTCAAGGGGAAGAGAGACCTCCGGCGTATGTATTCCTCTCAAAAGTGGTTGAACGTGCGAAGAACATTAGACTAGCATGGTGTATAGAATAAACCTATGGGACTAGAATTGTTTTTGAAATATCTGTGTTTTGATTTCCTGTAAAGCTACATTTTATTTGCCCCTTTGGTGCCCAAAATCTAATAAAATGATCTACTTTGAAAAGAAAAAAAAAATATATTGCTATTATTATAAAAAAAACATGTCTTTTTCCTGTAACGTTACATTATGTAATCTATTTTTAACCGCCTACATATATATTTAGACAATGAGTAATGATACGGGCACAACGATTGTGCCATAATGATTGTGCCACAAGAATGACACAACGGTGATCTACACCGTTAACGGTGTAGATCACCGTTGACAATGATTGTGCCACAAGAATGACACAACGGTGATCTACACCGTTGATTAACGGTGTAGATCACCGTTGTGTCATTCTTGTGGCACAATCGTTGTGCCCGTATCTCGTTGTGCCCGTATCATTACTCTTAGACAATATCAGTATTGTCTTTAAGAAAATAGAAAACAATGTTAACATTTTATTAGTGAAATGTAAGGTTTTAATTTAATTGTCCTTATAATATTTTCTAAAAATAAAGCCGTTTATATGTGATGATGATATTAGAGAAAAATTGGCCCACATGAATTATAAAGTTGAACTTAACATGCCCTGGAAATTTGAAGGAAAAGCCAACAGATTTTGGAGTTAAAGGGTCTTCAAGTGATACTATTGTAGAGTTAAGTTACTTTATATCATCTAACGTATATTTTAAAGAGTTTGGTACAAAGTCCACTGTGGACAGCCTAAAGGCAAATCTAAAACTAAGCTACTAGGTACCCTGGATATGGCCGAGTGGTGAAGGCGTAGGTGTTTAAAAACGGCACCGAACGAGGACGGGAGGTCTAAGATTCGAACCCCACGCAAGGACGAATCGCTTTCTTTGTCTCTGTCAATGGACGAACTTTGTGTTTCAAGTAAGAGGTGCACTGCATTTACATCTCTATACACCTGTGAGATCGCAAGTATTGAGACGCTCTGGGTAGGGTTTACCCTTTTAAAACTAATCTAAATCTAAGAAGAAAGAGCCGATGTCAGGATGGCGTAATTCCATCTTCCTCACGAAGCCACGTATCCTGTTTTTCTGACACGTGTCACTCCCTTTCCAACGGTGTATTGATGACTCAGTTCAATACTCGATCCCACCACCGTAATTATCATCTATCTATATCTGCAGGCAGGGGTTCCGAGAGACGACATCAACACCGATCGAATCAATTGCTTCATATATATATATAGCCCCATTTCAACCTTTCTCTTTCTCTTCTTGATAGATTCCAATCTGTTCTCTAACCTCTTTAGCAGAAGAGAAGAGATATAATAAGAAATGGCTGATTTGCGTGATGAATATGGCAATCCTATTCAGCTAACAGACAAGCACGGCAACCCTGTCCAGTTGACGGATGAGTACGGCAACCCCATGCACCTCAGTGGTGTCGCCACCAGTACTACTACTACTCCCTCTGCTGGTACAACGCATCCTTCTTTCGGCACCACCGCTCCTACTGTCGGTGCCACCACGCATCCTCATCCTACTTTCGGTACCACCGCTCCTTCTGTCGTCGGTGCCACGCATCCTCATCCTACTGTCGTCGGTACTACCACCGCACCTACTATCCCGTCTGTTGGTGGTGGTACTACCACTACCGCTCCTTCTTCTGTCGGACTCGGTACCAAGCCTCCTCCTTCTGTTGGTACTACTATCCCGTCTGTTGGTGTAACTGGCACCACCGCCGCTCCTTTCGGTGGCACCGTTCCATCTGCTGGTATCGCCGCTGGCGCCATGGCTGGTTCTGGTCTTGCAGGTGTTGGTGCTGCACATATGCGTACGGAGGAGCGTAGACAACATCTTCCTCGCCCTGCTGGCAGCTCCACTTCCAGCTCTAGCTCGGTAATTCAATATTTATATATGGTCACCTTTTCCATTTTTCTTTAACGTGATAATAAAAATTTGATTCATGCATCGAGAATATATATGAGATTGGATATTCTATTGTTTTAATGTAAAAATAAAATCTTTGTTTTTTAAAGTCTAGTGTAATGGACAATGTGAATAATGAAGTGTTTGATAATATGCATGCATGAATGAAGTCAGAAGATGATGGGCAAGGAGGAAGGAGGAAGAAAGGGTTGAAAGAGAAGATAAAGGAGAAGAAGCTAGGAAGTGGAAAGCACACGAGGGGCAACAAAGTTGATCAATTACCAACTACTACTCAGCAAGTAGCCGCCGCACACAGCAAAGTCACCCCACCACCAGCCACCACTTACGGCAGCGCCACTTCTACCGCTGTAGTGGGTCAGCAACCGGAGCATGAGAAGAAGAGCATGATTGACAAGATCAAAGAAAAACTTCCTGGCCATCATGATCGTCACTAGATAATAATGTATACATTTTGTATAATTAATAAACTTGGGGGGGCTGGGGCGTTTCAGTAAAATTGTTTAGTTGTTTATGTTTTTGAATAAGTGGGACATATTTGATGTTTCTCGCAGTGTTTGTAAGTTATCTTGAATTGTTGTGATCACTGTGTAGTTTGCATTAGTTAAAATTGTAGTTTTGAATTGTTGTCGATGGTATGTGTTGGTTTGTGTTAGTATTGTTGTAATTTTGAATAGATTTTTCTCATCATCATCTGTGTTTCAGTTATGTCGTATAATTGATTTATCTATACAAGTAGATTCATCAACATAATCAATCATTTGTGAGAAAACACGTTTATTTATTTCTTTTGGGAACAAAAGAATAATGATATGTGCACTACTGGAAACAAAAAGACTTTATATTAAATCACATCTATCAAAAAAACGCGGCGAAAAATCTCCGATCCTCAGAGGGTGCAACACCCCAAGAGACCATGTCCTATATGAACAATGCATGTCGTGCTAAAACGTGCGTCAGGACATTTTTCACTCGTCGAAAAGAAGAAAATGTGACCAAAGTAAAGTTACTACATCGTGATAAGCAATATTGGGTCAGACAATCCAGAGCAATGGCATCCTTCATAGGTCGATTAAGCCGTTGAACGCATGTCAAGCAATCGTTCTCCACTACCAGACCACCAATGCCAAGTCAATAGCTTGCAGTTCTATATATTCAACTGCCGCTCCCGTATCAAAGTGGTATGCAAAGGACGCCAACGCCGCGATGATCTCGGGGCAAAAGACCTACACCAACCTTTGAATAAGCCACCGACACATCCACATTACACTTAATCACTCCTGCAGCCGGCCTCTCCTATTTATCCGCAAAAAAAACGCCCTGGCTGGTGCACATGAAAGGCTTTCATAGCCTCGACCAACTCCCTCGAGGTTGCCAACGACTGTTCACAGACCGTCAAGACACGCACGGCCTAGCCCTCAAAGACAGCAAAACATCGAGCTTTTCATATACCCCACAAAAGACAGACATACTGCGCCTCCAGTGCAACTCCCATCTCCTCTACCAATCGTAGGACCAGGTCTCTAAAAGAGGAGAATCAACATACTAGCTCCAACACTTGATTGAAAGGCGACGCTCTCCGGACTCTACCCGTCAGCTCACACTGAAACAAAGAGTGCTTGAGCGCTAGACTCTCCACGCTCCAGGTAAAGGCTATCTCCCTTTTGCCGTTGCAATAAGCCATGACTAATACCTAGGCAAACATGCATACACCGCCACATCAAGTGCTAAATACATGGCTATATAAATTTTATTGAAGATTGATTCGTTAAGCTAAATAAGAAAACACCACGAATAATAACTTATCGAATACGGATTTATTCGTGAACGGATACATTCATTTAATATAAGAGCTTAAGAGCTATATAATTATGCTACTTGCTCACCTCTACACACTTGAGGCAAAACCCATTTCTCACCGTCTCCTCTCACAAGTCTCCCGCCTTTCCCTGCTTCATATATTCTTCAACCCTTTTCTTTCCTTCCAAATGCTTTCTCAATCTCACCTTCTTCCTCTCAATCGGAGCTATTCTCTTGTTTCCCAACCTTCCCCTTCAATCTCTCTCCTTTCCAGTTTCTCCAACACCGATTTCACCTCCATTTCTCATTTCCGACCTAGATTCCCACCAATTTGTAGCAAAATCTGTATCAATTCCAGACCGGTTATGAGTTCAAATGTCACAGTTAATAGTAGTGAAGCTGCTAATTTAGGTTTAGACGATTCGGATCTCGACCGCTTTGCTGTGGTTGCTAACATGCTTGCTGATGCTGCCGGTGGTGTCATTCGCCAATACTTCCGGAAGAAATTTGATATTCTTGATAAGGAAGACCTCAGTAAGTTTTATCTGTCGCTGAAATTGTTACTGCTGATTTTTTTTTAACATGTATGTATCTATCAAGTATGTACTTTTGCAGCTTTGGAATTTGAATCATCATGGGTTTTGTGATTTAGGTCCTGTCACCATTGCTGATAAAGCGGCCGAGGAAGCTATGATCACGATAATACAAGAAAACTTTCCTTCTCATGCAATGTAAGTTACATTACGCTTCAATTTATTAGTGAATCAGTTGCTTCTAAATCTCTTGAAGACTTTTTTTTTTATAATAAACAGAGAAAAAAGCGAAAGCTGCCGTTCCTTCTTTTTGTTGCTTATTATGTGCTGAAAAAATTGCTTCAAAATTTTGCTTTGGTACTCAATCACAGTGATAGTGTTTAGTCTTACATTAGATTATGATATTCTATCGTGTAGTTTGAGAACGAAACTCATTTTGACTGATGGGGATGGCCTGCCGTGTTGTACTGTCTGGTTTACTAGTTAAGGCCGAAATCTCTTTTTTAATCAAAGAATAATATGGGGATAACAGTTTTGGAGAGGAAAATGGCTGGAGATCTATCGAGAATGATGCAGACTATGTGTGGGTATTGGATCCCATTGATGGAACAAAGAGTTTTATTACAGGTTTTTTTTTTTTTTTTTTTTTGGTATCTGTCTCTTTAATTATTCTCATCAAGTTTCACACATAATTCCTTTTTATGTGAACAATCTAACAAGTATTCTTGATGCAGGAAAACCTTTATTTGGGACTCTTATTGCTCTGTTACACAAAGGTAAACCGGTATGGATCATTATCCCTTGCTGTGTTTAGGTTTCTCTATAAGCAGTGAATTTGTGGGTGCGAAATATTCCGAGTTCGTAAATTGTGGTCCTCCAGTTGGTTCTGTTGAGATAGGTCCTTTGCACCAAACCTCTCATAATTAACGCATTTTAATGATAAATGGTTGAAGGCCTTTGTATCTGTTAATACATTGGGTTAGAAGACCATATGGTACTTTGGAAATTCCAATCGAAGATGGCATTCACCTTCTTAAGTTGTTTTTACAACCCAGGTGGATGACAGTTCTATCAAATAATACCTATCAACCACCTTATGATAGCAGTATTTCCCATATGTTGATTTTTCTCTTATTGTTGAATGAAAGTGTGAGGAATGCAACTACCATAGCAACCAACTAGATGTGCATAATAATGGTGTGGTTAAGATGCAGACTGTCTGTATTGGGTCATATCTATCAAAGAGCTAGAGGTCGTTGTACGCCTTCCAAAGCCGTTGTCAAACGTGCACCCAATATAAATCCTAGAACATTCATACTAAGCTGAAGATGCTGCTGCTTCACATAGGGAGATGTGTTTGACGACAATGGTTTAAAGTTTATTCTTATTCCTTTCAGATTCTTGGCATCATTGATCAACCTATTTTGAGAGAGAGGTGGATTGGGTTAAGCGGGAGGAAAACTACATTAAACGGACAAGAGATCTCCACACGCAAATGTGAAGAGCTTTCACAAGCCTATCTGTAAGATTGTGTAGCTTGGTGACTTCAAGTTGAGAGTGCATGTCTTTTTTGGGGGGTAGGGGTAGGGGTGGGGTAGAGGGTTATTCATAGGACAAATTTTACAATACAACCATTGTATGAAGGTTGTACCAAGTGACATACATTACAACCTTTCATTACTGACCTCTCACAGACGATAAAAGTGTATTATGTGAAAGAGAGTAAAATTGAAAGGCTCGAATATATGCCAACCTTCCTACAACCGTTGCACCATAAAATCTCTCTATTTATAAATAACATATTGGAAGAGGCATATCATTGGCGAAATTAAGGCATGCACTTGAAAAATCTTATGGCTTTGAGCTATCTTTAACGTTTCTATTTCATTTCTTTCTCCTGTGTTAGGTACACCACTAGCCCTCATCTATTCAGCGGAGATGCTGAGGTAGCTTTTGCTAGAATTCGTGAAAAGGCAAGATTAATCTATCATGTGTACTTTCTATTTCAAATTGATGGTATACTTGACATCTTGAAGGGAACTCGGCATAATGTTCCTCAGTTATTAGGTTCAGTTGTGGAAATAGCCTGCTATAGAGATCTTAATTAATGGTACTTCAAGCCCAAAGTTGTCTGATATTTTCATGTGCCCCACACGTGCGGGATGCTTTGGTGCAGCATGCTACCCTTTTATCTATGGTGTATTACTTCTTAAGATGTTAACTTTGCTTAAGGGTGGTTAGCTAACAAGTTCATATTTCATCTTGAATATGTGTACATTTGGTGCATCTAAAGATGATTGATGTTTTAGCTTGCAAGCGGAGCTTCTTAGAACTTACTTCCAGAAAGATAAAATACACAGATTTTGATATTCCTACTAACGTGTCATGCTCTTGGTACCGTATGCTAATTTTAGAATTCGTCAACTAGAATATCTTTTTTCTTTACTGCACCAACATACTTAAGAAACAGCACTATGCGAAGTGATGATAGGAGCAGATGATGTAATTCACGTACTTGTTTACTGGATTGTTTCTTAACCAGTTGCCTATAAAATTGGGGCTAAGATGTTTATTATGAACTATTATGCTGGAACTAAGCTGAGGTTTCTTTCCTTTTTTATAAAAAAAAACTATGACATTGTCAGATTGAATCTATGTCTATTATGTGCTGCAAAAGCTGCTTTTAAGATAGTGTTTATGGTGAATAATATTGAATCCAAGGCGCTGTGGTATTTAGAAGATAAAGAACAATTTTTATTCGCCCCAGTCTACTTCTGGAGTACAGTTTCTGTTATTACCATGTAGGAAAATCTTTCCTTCATTGCAGAACTATTATGCCTTGCATGTTGGACACACTTGGATTATCTTGCAATTCATCATATTGCTGTTGATAATTTTTTTAACTCTTTTCCTTTCCTTCCAATTCATGTTCTAGCATACTGTTATTTTAATTTCCCCCCCACCCCCCACCCCCAACCTGTTTTTTTTCCTTTATTTTCTTTTGCCCTCCTTGGTTATAGATCCGAGTCTAATGCTAGTTTTTGCAGGTGAAAGTGCCTTTGTATGGATGTGATTGTTATGCCTATGCTCTTTTAGCCACAGGTTTTGTAGACCTTGTGGTCGAGTCTGGCCTGAAGGTAATATTGGTCCCTTGTTAATGTTTGAATTACGAGAACATACTATATGCTATATTCCATATTTGTTTTTGTGTAAACAATTTTTTCAACACTATGAAGGAGTCTCTCTGACGCTGTAGATGCATTTTTTTTTTTATTACTACGAGGAAATGAAGCTCTAGATGCTGATATAGGAGTTTCTAATGCTCTTAGCCATGTGAAACTTTGATTTGAAAAAGAACTGATTAAGAGAAGTGTTAAGGTGTTGACACCTTGTTTTATTTGATAAGGCTTCCTGCTCCCCTCAACCAAAAGGTTGGCAACCGAAATTCAGGAAATCTCTTAAAAGAATTGGATCCTTTTACTTGCTGTTGGAGTGTTCAAATATTTTGATTACTCACATTCCCATTAGTATAAGATTTTAGGCGAGATGATAATTTATCATGGTATTAAAGCCAGAGGTCATGAGATCAAACCTATATTCAGAACTTTGACACGTTATTTGTATCATCCAGGTGCTTGATTTGCTTATCTGCCTATGTCTTCATTATGTTGGTCAAGCTTAGTCATCTAAGAATCATCTACCCATCAGCTTAAGTTGTTTTTGGTGAGATGATAATATGTATCCGTTATTATTGTCTGACTAATGAGATGGTAAATTTTTTACAGCCATATGATTTCTTTGCGCTTATACCGGTTATAGAGGGAGCTGGCGGATCAATAACTGATTGGGAAGGGCACGAGCTTAGTTGGAAGGCATCGTCTGATTCCCGAGCAACAAGTAAGATGACTCGTAACTTACCTGCATTTCTTTCTACCATGAATCCTTCAACATCTAATTTGAAAAATTAGTTGTGACTATGAACATACCTGATTAGGTTCGCAATGGGCTTTCACATAATAATCTTCCATAAAAGTAAAATAACACACACACACACACACACACACTTATATGTATTCATTCAAGTGTAGCGTGAATCCTTTAAGATTCCTAAAAAGAAAAAAGAAAACATGAATCCTTCAAGTTTATATGAAGTTTATCCATAACTAACAGGGACTAAACTGGGGTTGGTCGTTCAAATATGTTGTGGCAGGTTTTAATGTAGTGGCAGCCGGGGACAAACAGATACATCATCAATCTATTCTTGCATTGCAATGGCACTGATTCCAATATGAATGCTAAAGCGTCTGAGCGTCTCTCCGGCTGGTGTGCTGATTTTGTTAATCTGGTGTCCTATTAATTTTGATAATTTTTTTATATTTTTCTGATATTTCCCATTAACTTCCAGGATTAGGGAGAGTGAGAGATGGAACTGTTTTCTAACGTTGTCGCATGTAAAATTAGTTGATTACGCTGTTGTGTAATTTAAAGAGGATTTCACATCCTCTAAGCATGTGTTACCGGAATCGTGCCCCTTCCAGAAATTATGAGAACTCACATCTTACCGTTTTGGGAGGATTATGTATGCTCAAAATAGCGCTTTTGTGCAGACATATCATTTGAACGTTAATAATTATAGACTCTAGTATTTTAAGCTGAACCTATGTAATGTGTAGTACCATGATTCAATAAACACGATAAAGAAAAGGGGCTGTAATTGCATGGGCTTGCTGCAGTCTCCCCTGCATTTGGATATCTTCCAAATACCAGCAGAAGTTATGGAACATTTTGCTTCAACATTTGTATTCTTGGTTTGTGATCGAGAACATTATTTCACTTAAAACGAGTTAGAAGAGTTATGGCGCAGTAGCGATTAGAAAGTTATATCAAGTGAATGGTTGTGATACATCCAACTCACACTTATACTATGTGGATGCATCACATCCATCGACTCAGTATAACTTGTGATGCATCCAGCTCACAACTACTATGTGAAAGTAGATGAGTTGAACGCATCACATCTATCAACTTGATATAACGCTTCAAGTCACTGATGCACCATATGCATTGATTTGTTTACGCTCCTCACAAGTGCCCAATAATCCTCGAACAAAAACCAGACACTGAAGGACAAATGAGGAAACAAAACATTTTTTTAGGGGTAAACCTCAAAAGTAGCATTGTAATAATCCAAGTGGTTTGTGTCTTCAGTGAATACATGATGGAAATACAGGCAATGCACATGCTGCATATACTACATATATCTGCTTAAGAAAAAATTTGCAAACGTTTATCCTCTCTCTGCTGAAAACACAGTAATAATTATCCTCTGGTGGCTACTAATCTTTTCCAAAATCAGCATTATAATGTGCAGTGGATTCAAGCTTCTTGGCTTCATTCAGTTTTCTAACAGCCTGTACAAAATAAAATTACGGTACACAGCTTTATCCAACCGGAAAAAACAATTTCATTCAACGCATGATGAACAAACAGTTGTGTGTGTGTGAGAGAGAGCGAGAGAGTTGAGGCATGTAGTTACATCATTCAATGGAAACAAACGACTTATTTACCTTCATGAAGTCTTCATGAATGACATAATCACGCTCAGCACGAATTGCCGACATTCCGGCTTCAGTACAGATATTTCTAAGATCAGCTCCATTAAAACCCTGTACAAGCAAACCCGTCAGAAGGTTTTCCAATTAATGAAGATCGAAAAGCCCGTAAATAAATGATGTATTGACCGTCCTTAGTACCTCAGCAAGCTTGACAACAGCCTCATAATCAATTTCACCATGTTTAGCAATTCCAGCAGCATGGATTTTTAGGATCTCCATTCTTGATTGTTCATTGGGCAATGGTATCTCTATTTTCCTGTCTAAACGACCTGGTCGTAGTAGAGCCGGGTCTAACACATCTGGTCTATTCGTCGCCATTATCATTTTTACCTATTATATGCGAGCACCACCACGTTTATAACATTCCATTCCACAAAGAAAAAAGAAAAGCCTTTTTATACATCAATAATTATAAAAACCTTTCCAAGCTGATCAAACCCATCTAGCTGGTTAAGCAACTCCATGAGTGTTCTTTGGATCTCTCGGTCAGCACTTGTTCCTTCACTAAAACGGCGTCCACCAATAGCATCGATCTCATCCATAAATATGATGCAAGGCTTCACCCATACAAAATACCAAAAAAAAAAAAAAAAAGTAACCAATAAAGTGCAATAAGAACAAGAGTATTAACTGTTTATTGAACCTTAACATGATGCACAAATTCAACCAAAAACAAGAAACTTAAAATATATATATATATATACTCCCTCCGTCCCATAATATAAGGCTTTTTGGCCATTTCACACAGTTTAAGAAAACATAATGAATGAGTTGTTTTTTAATATTTCAATGCAAAATATTGTATTGCTTTTTGAGACTAGCTAATAATATTACATTGTTTAGTGTGAAAGTAAAAACAATGCATTTAATATTGTATTGTTTTGTGAGAAGGACTTATATTTTAGGACATTATTAAAAAGCCAAAAAGACTTATATTATGGGACGGAGGGCGTATATAATAACAAAAAAAGGCAAAATTGCTTCCATGTCACAGGTAAAGAAGTTAGAAATACTGTTACGGACATACCTGGTGATCGCGCGCATATCCGAACATTTCTCGAATTAACCTTGCGCTTTCACCTATATACTTATCAATTATTGCACTTGAAACAACCTATAAGCCAAACAGAACAAGAGTCACAATAATAAGCTGCATCTTAGACACATTATAGGTCTCACAATCAATTAAGCCTACAGCTTCATGTATCATAACCATCAAACAGTAAAAGGCAAACCTTTAAGAAGTTGGCATCTATGTTGCTAGCAATTGCTCTAGCCAATAGCGTTTTCCCAGTTCCAGGAGGTCCGTAAAGAAGTACACCCTAGACAGTTCCAAAAATGGTAGATTGCAAATTAACGTTTTACATAGAAAGCCAACTTGTATGTGGCGAATTGAACTCAAAAAAACTAACCTTGGGAGGTTTAATGCCAACTCTTATAAAGAGTTCAGGATTCATAAGAGGTAATTCAATAGATTCTCTTAGCTCACGGATCTGATCTGAAAGCCCACCAACAGCAGAGTAGCTAACATTGCCAGGATCTTCATGAAGCATATTATATACGACTGGATCAACCTATATAGTACATGACAAAAAGACAACAATATTTATTCTTATTCACAAAGTTATTATTGAAAAAGGCCTCTGGTAACATCACTATTAGTAACTAACCTCACGAGGCAGTGCTCGCATAATGGTCAATGTTGTCATATCGAGAACAACTCTTGTACCTGAAGTAAGCTTTTCCTTGTCCACTTTACTCCGGCAGCCAACAACATACCTTGGGCCGCTACTAGCTTTCACTATCACTAAAAGAATCATATCATACAAATCCATGAGTATACAATCATTGACTATCCTCGCAATTCTTTAAACAGTTAAACCAAATATTTCTTCATAATAAAATGATACTTAAAAAGAAAAACTAAAATACAGTCTTCTTAGAACTGAAAGCAAATATATTCAATATAATCAAGAATTCTGTGAATCACAGGACAGCTATGGCAACATATGTTAGCACAAAGAAAGTCAATTTGCTACAAAGGTACGTTGACAAAATGGACACTGATGCACTTCTTTCCTTATCATTCAATGGTTTCTACAAACATTATGTTCCCAAAATTATTCAAAAGGTCGAAATCACCAAGTGTAACAAATCAATCCATTGGACTAATAATATACAACAAAAAATGAGTAAAGTGAGAAGAATTACATCGTTCATTGTCCAGAGGACGAAGCACCTCGCCAATGATTTGTCCAACACTTTGCAGCGACTTCAAGTCATCCTCTGTCTTTGCATACTCCTTCTTAGTAGTACGCAAACTATCCCTCACTGTAAAAGTTGATTTAAGAAACAATGTTGTGTCAAAGATGAAGTATTTGCCTATTTGGGATTCAACATAGTAGAAAATTACGGAGGCAATAACATGAACAAACGTTTTTTTTTTTAGGAAGTGGTTGTTTTATTAATCGGGCAAAGAAGAAGCAAAAATGTTCTTTACATCAGAAAAAGCTATGAATAAAATGAACTTAACAAAAAGTGTTCACACTAAGTCCTGCCAAGCGAGGCGTAGGTTCCTAGCCCGCTCCACCACCTGTGCAAACCCCACAAACTCCGAGCAATAATAACTAAAGAAATATGTTAAAGTGATAATCTTGAACCCTATCAAAGCTTGTTTTGTGGTCTGAAAGCTAAACCTAGAATTATACTTAGAGTTGAAAGAAAACAAAAGATATCAGCCCAATAAACCCTAATCCCCAATTGCTATTCGAGTTCCTCAATCCATCCACTATTAGGCATAATAAGACCAACAATCGAGTAACAAAATTCAAAACCCTACAAGATTATATCACTCATCTATTGCACTTGGCATGCCTGAAGAAACAAATTCTTGAAACCTAAGAACAGCAAAAATCTACACAGGAAAAAGAAGCTATGCTTACCTCCACGAACACGAGAATCCAGTTCCTTGTGTTGGAGCAGCTTTTTCCGGTAATCGGCTACTGCCACACGACGGCGGGTGGCGTCTTCGTTCTCGGTGGTGGACATAGTTGCTCTCTATAAAAAAAACTCCGTGTTTCTCAGCTCAATGGAAGATGCAGCTGTTTATATGTATTCAGAAAAGAAAAATTATGAAAGCATATAAAGATTTATAAAGTAAATAACATGTTCCAACTTTAACTTGTTTTTATTTTTTTATATTTAATATTTTGAAAAGCCCAACTTTAACTTTTAATGATTTAAGAAAATGATCGATTAATAAAGATTATTGTTAATAAGGTAAATTTTTATTTTTTTTTGAAAACGACAAAAATTTGGAGACCGTTAATGACACCACGGTCAATTTACTCGGACATCACAACTCGTGCGAATTTCGATTTTGTAGAGGTCGAAATATGTTTTCAACTCCTCTAGAGTCGAATTTTGTACATAATTTTGACTCTGGAGGGGTTAAAAACAGATTTCGACATCTACAAAGTCGAACTTTACACGAGGTGTGGTACCCGAGTAGATCGCGTGTGGTGTCATTAGCAATGCCCTAAAAATTTTATTGCTAAAAATTGAATAAGTTACCAATGGTTTCGTAGGTCCAACCTCTCTCTAAACCCCCTCTCTCTTAAAAACCTCTATCGACGAATCTTTTTGGTGCAACCTCCGTCCTCCGGCATATAGCCAGAGGAGGTTTCAGCTCTAGTTTTTTTTAGATTCTTTCTTTCTTCTTTTGTTTCTCTTTTTCTCTTTGTTTCCTGCCGCCAATCTCCTTGATTTGGACATCATGCCTCGCTTATTCCCAGATCTGAATTTGTAGGCTTTTGGTTTCCATATCGTGGATGTGGCTGGATCGATGGCCTTCTTTAGGTTTTTGGCTTGGAGTTTTGGCAATTCTCTCTTAATTGGCTGGCACTTTTGGGTCTGATTTGGGTGATGGCTCCGGATTTTGAGGGGTCTTTTGTAACGCCCCTAGACCCCGGGCATGGTTGCGCTAAATGAGTCGTAAATGTTCCGGTCAACTGCTTAGACCTTCGTCCTCGCTTGGTCTAAAATTGCTAACCCGAGTTGACAAGACCTTTATGTCTCACACTTATATGAGGGTGAGCATTCTACTACTTTACCGATGTGAGATTTTACATTCTCCCCCCTTAAGGGACCGGCGTCCTCGCCAGGGCGGCCAAGACTGTTCCTGGATCGTCCCTACCAGAGGTGACTAGAGGTCATCCTTACACCGTCTTCTTGTATGGTGTAGTGCATAGTTTCGTCTGATAGTCGTCTCTAATACCATTCTGTAACGCCCAGGCCTGGTTGCGCTAAATGAGTCATAAATGCTCCGGTCAAATTCTTTGACCTTCGTCCTCGCTTGGTCTAAAAGGTTTAACCTGAGTTGACAAGACTTTTATTTCTCATACTTATATGGGGATGAACATTCTACTACTTTACCAATGTGAGACTTTACAACCCTTTGCTAGTTTGGTCCTGACCACTCGCTTGTAACTGACAACAACTGGATCTTTGTCTTGTTTCTTCGCTATCTCATCAATTGTCTTGAATCTTGCAATAAATTGATCGACATGCTTTACTTCCGTTTGCTGACTGATTCATGACTGCATAAACTTCCCAACTGATCCGCAACTCCTGGCACCAAAATCGGCTTTGTGTCTCGAATGTGGGAGAGTTGAGGAAGACAATGGCGAATGAAGCCTACAAGATATCAATTGCAGTTCATCCCGGAGCAACCAAGATATACAGAGAGTTGAAACAATACTACTCATGACCTTTCATGAAGATAGAGATATTAGAGTTTCCCACAACACTAGTTACCACGCTAGTCCTTTCAGTGACCCGAGTATGTCGTTTTGTCTTCTGCTTTGTCGTCTAATGTTTGACAACGTAAGGCTTACGTATATAATTATATTAAATTTTAATTATATGTGTGCCAGCATTTTTTTCCGGATAGGGACTCGGTATCCGGGACATGGGCGTCACATCTGATGTATTATTTTTATATGATTGAATTTACGTGATTTTATTATGTTTTGTTGACAAATTCTATGTAAAATATCTAAAATTATGATATAATTAGTATAAAAAATTAATCTTTGTAGTTTAGTATAGTTAGTAGTAAAAGTTAGTATTTATAATAAAAAGTTGTAGTTTTTGTACCGGTTTTAGTAACCGGGATATTGTGTCTATTTTACACGGGTATTTTGTGTTTATTTCATTGCAGAATCCTAAGATGAAGCGAAATCCCGAGTATCGACACTTTTTGAAGTCAATACAAGTCGGTGAAAGGAAGTTATAAAGCGTCACCGATATAAATGATCAAGGGAATAATTGTTTTAAATCTCGAAAAAGGACGTATAATACAAATGGCTCATCGAGAGTATGTTTTACGAAGAAGTGGTCTTGATGAAAGTTGTAGAGAATTTAACGAGCTTTTCAACGGAAGTTCGATTATGTCATTCGATATCGAGAATTCAAGTTACGATTTTTAGAAGATTAAGCGTGTAATTATATATAATTATATATATAATTACACAAAGCACAAGTAATGATTATGTGTAACATGGGGGAACATGCTTGAGGACAAGCCGAAATGATTAGCATCATTACACCGGACCGATCCGGCAAGTTTTCGGGACCGGTCCGGGAAGGAAGAAAGTCTATAAAAGGGAGCATCGGAGAGTTCATTTGAAGTGTACCAATATATATACACAATATTCTATATATATTCTCTCCCTCTTCTTTCTCTTTTTCTTCTCCTTCTTAGTTTGTAAATAGGCTTTATGCCAAAATAATGTAGTAGTAGTACGGTAGTAATGCTCGGGAAATTCTCGAAGGTTCGGTGTTCTTTGAAATCGTTGTAAAATCGGAAAAAGACGATTTACGAATCGGCGATTGTAATCGGGTAATTTCTATAATAATTATGTTTATGTTTGTTATTTTCTTCTTTTTAGTTTTTATAATGTTATTAGGCTAGATCTAATAACTAGCCAAAGTTATGTAATCGTATTATTTCGATCTTTTCGTTAAAAAGAATGATGTTAAAATAAAATGACTAAAATTGAGTAAAATGAATCTTTTTCTATTTCGCTACGTAATGATAATATATTCGGAATGAAGTAATCAATCATAATGAATACTACATATAACCTGGCGATGAACCGACCGAGAGAAGTCGGGATATGAGTAAAAATAGAAAAACCGGAGGGTAAAAATGGCCGTCGATTAACGGAATCCTATTTCCTACCCGGGGGCGATTTGTCCTAATAAAACAAATCTTATTAAAATTTGTATTCGAGATCTTAATAATGTTAAAATCACGAGTTTAATTGAAACTACACCGTTTGTATTAAATCGATCCGCTTGACAACCGGAGCCTCTTGAATAACATCGGCCATCGACAAATGGAATCACCTCTTTTATCCGGGGTAGATTTGTACTCTGTGACTGTTTTGACTAACTAAGTTTAGCATGGGGCGAGTTGTGGACCTTGGACCGATGACTTTTGACATATGACAATTTCATACGCTCGTGTGAGGAGGAATTGTTGACATTAGGAGTACACCGTTTCATTCACTCAATTGGACCTAAAAAGGAAGATCGAACACATTCTATTAATTGAAAAGATCGAATAAATTAATTACATATACTTTGGCTAGTCTAGTCTATAAATTATATATTGGTATCTATATATTTATATATATATATATATTTTACTATTTATGTACATCTATATATATTTATATATCTATATATATTATATTAAAATAACTTTTAAATTACGCATTTATTTTATGTTAGTTAGAGTAGTAGTAATCGTGTTATAAAATTGCGGTTTAGATCGAGTTAATAGCGACTCTTTGGTGTTTAACCACACTTAAAAGAATTACCACTTTTTTCCACGAGGATTCGACACCCGACTCACCACTTTATCACTACAATTTGACCCGGTACACGCCGGTTAGGATCCGTCTAACCTAGAAAAGGTCTGTCCTCTTCTTGACGCCGTTTTAAGGTCCGGTTTGGTGACGTCGGCTTTCGGCGCCGTTGCCGGGGAAACAAAGTCGCTATTTTTTTTTTGTGTCTATGGTTACTACTTGTATTAGTTAAAAATTCTCGAGGATAAACCAACACTCTTCTTATCACATTTCTTTTTTTATTTTTCGTTGGTATCTACTTTCTTTTAGTACCAATTTTCTTCTTCTTTAAAACTCGAGCATTTTTCTATTTTAATTAGTTGATGACCGAAGCGGTAAAGCCTCACTTACTCCTTATAAGCCCGATATAAACGCTTACGAAAGGCGAGTTGCGGATAGAGAGTAAACGTGGTCAACCCGACTTAGGACTCCTTGGAAAATCTCCAACGGAATCATCTTCTAATAAAAATAAAGAAATGGTGAAGGTAGTGATGAAACAAACGAACGAGAGGCTAGATCATGCTTTAGGGCATGGACAAAACCCCGTTAATATTAATAATAATCGAATAATAATAATAGGAACAATCAAGATCGGAACCGAATAATCGTAACAATCCGCCAAACCCGAGACCTATCGTGATCAAAGCTGTAAGGAGAAACCGGACTAATAATCCCATACTTTTACCGAATGAAGGAGCGAATAATTTCGAAATTAAGTCTCATCTTTTTGGTTTAATTGACGCAAGAGCCCAATTTTAGGAGAAGATGATGAAGATCCACATCATCATCTCTATCCGTTTGAAGAAGCGTGCAATACGACCAAAAGTCAAGGTGCTCATAAGGAATTAACAAGGATGACTATGTTTCCTTTTTCTTTAAAAGGAAGAGCCCGAGATTGGTTTATGTCTCTTCCACACCATTCGTTAACTAGTTGGGAGGATATTCAACCGAATTTACGAAACAATATTTCACTCCAGGACGGAATTTGGAATTAAAAGTCGAGGTTGCTAATTTTAGACAAGGATCCGAAGAAACACTTGGGAATGCGTGGGAAAGGTTTAAAAAATTGTTAAGAGCTTGTCCCGATCATGGTTATTCCTTAGATATGCAAATTCAACTTTTCGTCGTAAATTAAGAAAAGATTCACGTGCGGATGTAGATCATGCATGTGGTGGTTCGTTAATGATGAGTGAAGCTCAAACGAGTTTACGATGCTATAGAAAAGATTTCTAAAAACAATAGAATGTGGGAAACCGGTTCTAGCACTAGAAAAGTAGCTTTTGCGAAGGATGTACGTCAAATACGGAAGTTCTAGCACATTTGGAGAATTTAAGTAGAAAGTTTGATGGATTACAACAAGGTAAGAATCAAAATTCGGAAAATAGTACTCCATTTGAATACTCAAATTATGATAATGTGTCATTAGGGATAGAAGAACCAACGGGATATTCAAAAGAGGAAGTGAGTTTTCTTCAAGAAAGCATAGGAATTTGAACAATGCATATTCAAACTCATTTAATGCTATTAGAAGAGACCACCCAACTTTTAGATGGTCCGAAAACCCTAGTAAGCCGGGACAACCGCCGTATCCGGTTCGGTATAAGAATATGAATAATAATCAAGATTATCAAGGAAATACATCTAATCGAATTTACAATCATTACCAAGATCTTATCCTCAACATACCACTCAAAGTATACCGGTAACTCAAAGTTCAACTCAACTGCGAAAGGGTTGAAAAATGGGAAAAAGCGATGGAAAATATGATGGGTGTAGTATCTACTCAAGCTAAGAATATGGAAACAATGATGACTTCTATAGGTTCAGTCAGTAAGGACATGAGTACAATGAAAACATCTATAAGTGGACATGATACCAGAATGAGAACGATAGAAGCTTCATTAAGGAATATGGAAGATCATTTGAGTAGGGAAGGTGAACGTAACAACAGTAGACCTCTTGGAGGATTACCAAGTAATACTGAAAGAAACCCAAGAGAGGTGAATGTTGTAGTTACGAGAAGTAGGAAACTCTATGGTAGTAATGGAGTAGAAAACTTCGGGAATAATGAAGTAGAAAATAATTTAGATAACAATGAAGAGACTAAAGATGAACTTGAATTTACTGATGAGGAAGAAGAAATTATAGAGAAATTCTTGAAAAGGAATAGAAGTTTGGAACCTGAGAAGGAAGGTGAAAAATGGGTAAAAATCCCAAGAATTTTGAAAGACCCCATGGATAAAGATTTAAGGAATCTATTTAGGGAACATGTTAGAGTAGAAGATAAAGAAAACAAGGAGGAAGAGCGAAGGAATATGAAGTAGAGATTGATTCGGGGAACAAATTAAAAGAAAAAAGTCAAGAACCGAAACATGGCGATCAAGTAATACTCCAAAGGATAAAGGAAAAGAGAAAATGACTTCGAAACCCAAGGTTATAGATTTAGAGTCTTTACCTTTTCCACCTAAAGATCAAATTAAAAAGATTAAGACTGATCAGAAGTATGCTCGTTTCCTTGATACTTTTCGTCATATTAATGTTAATATCCCTGTTATCGAAGCTCTGATAAATATGCCTACCTATGGAAAGTTTTTGAAAGATATACTATCAAATAAGAAAAAATTAGAGGAATATGAGAATATATGCCTAAATGAAGAATGTTACGCAGTACCCCGCAAAGATAAGTTACCACCTAAACTAAAAGATCCTGGAAGTTTTACGATTCCGTGTGAAATTGGAGGATTTTTGTTTAAGAAGGTCTTATGTGATCGGGAGCTAGTATAAATCTCATGTCTTATGAGGATTATAGAAAGCTAGGCATAGGAAAGCTTACTAAGATCGAAATGACTCGCAAATGGCGGACGGATCGATTAAGTACCACTAGAGGAATTATTGAGGACGTATTGGTTAAAGTAGACAAGTTCTATTTTCCAGTAGACTTTGTAGTTATGGAAATGGAAGAAGGATTTTCAGCGCCGCTTATCTTAGGACGTCCATTTCTAGCTACAGGGAGAACTTTAATCGATGTTCAGAAAGGAGAATTAATTTTGAGAGTCAATGAAGATGAAGTTGCTTTCAATATTTTCAAAGCTATGAACCATCAATACACATCACAAGAATCATGTTCTTTTATAGAAGATATTCATTCTGTCTATGATAATCAGTTACCAACTTTTGAAGATAGATTAGAGGAATGTTTAACTTTATCTATCTATAAAGAAGATGAGGAAGACATTGAAATGAAAGAGATAATCCTTTCTCTAGATAAAGGAAGTTTTACTTTTAAACCACCATGGCATAAGTATTTAGAATTAGAACTAGAAGGACCAGTTCTTAAATCATCAATAGAAGATCCGCCTAAGAATCTGGAATTGAAACCGTTACCTTTAAATCTGAAATATGCTTTTCTTGAAAATGATAACCTTTTACCAGTTATTATTTCATCAACTTTAACGAAGCAACGGGAAGATCAATTACTAGGAATGTTGAAAAAGCATAAGAAAGCTTTTGGATGGACGATTCTTGATATTCGAGGTATTAGTCCGAGATATGTGTTCATAAGATAATTCGAAAGAAGATGCTAAACCTTGTATTCAACCGCAACGCCGCCTCAACCCTAATTTACGGTTAATCGTTAAGAAAGAGGTTATTAAGCTATTAGAAATGGGAATAATTTTTCCTATATCGGATAGTGAATGGGTAAGTCCAACTCAAGTTGTACCAAAGAAAGGAGGTTTCACGGTGAAAGAGAATGATAAGAATGAATGGATTCCAACAAGGGAAATTACGGGATATCGAATGTGCATTGATTTTAGAAAACTAAATGATCATACTAAGAAAGATCATCATCCACTTCCATTCATAGTACAAATGTTGGAACGTTTAAGTGGTCATAAGTATTCTTGTTTCTTAGATGGTTATTCGGGATATTTACTGATTTTCATTGCGGCGGGGAGATAGGGAAAAGACTACTTTCACTTGTCCTTATGGAACTTTTGCGTATAAAAGAATGCCGTTTGGTTTATGTAATGCTCCGGCTACTTTCCAAAGATGTATGATGTCTATATTTTCGATATGGTTGAGAAATTCTTAGAAATTTTTATGGACGACTTTAGTGTTTACGGAGACTCTTTTAATGGCTGTTTGTTACACTTAGAACGAGTGTTACAACGCCGTGAGGATACCAATTTAGTGCTTAAGCGGGAAAAATGTCATTTAATGGTATCGAAGGAATTGTACTAGGTCATAGAATCTACGAAGTAGGAATTGAAGTTGATAAAGCTAAAGTCGAGGTAATCGAAAAATTGCCTCCACCGGTTAATCTAAGAACGTTAAGAGGATTTCTTGGACATGCGGGATTTTATAGGAGATTTATTGCGGATTTTTCAAAGATAGCAAAGCCTCTAAGTCATTTGCTTGAAAAAGAAGTATCTTTTAATTTTGATAGTAAATGTATGGAAGCATTTAAGACCACGAAAGCGAAGTTGATTACTGCACCAGTATTGGTGGCACCAAACTGGGATTTACCTTTTGAGATTATGTGTGATGCAAGCGATTTAGCTGTAGGAGCTGTTTTAGGTCAAAGGTATAATAGAATTCTCAAAGCTATTTACTATGCATCTCATACGTTAAATGCGGCTCAACTAAACTATGCAACTACGAGAAAAAGAAGCTGTTGGTTGTAATTTTTGCCTTAGATAAGTTTAGATCGTATATTGTTGGCTCTAAGGTAATAGTTTATACGGACCATTCAAGCATTGAAATATTTGCGAGTAAGAAAGATGCGAAACCACGTCTTCTTAGATGGATTCTTCTACTTCAAGAATTTGATATTGAGATTAAAGATAAAAAAGGAAGTGAGAATGTAGTAGCGGATCATCTAAGTAGAATGGAAAGCGAGGAAGAAATAGGAAATGAAATTAAGGATTCGTTTCACGATGAACAACTTGTTTAGAATCGATATGCCTTCAACCATGCAGTTATTAAAGAAAAGAATTCCTTCTAAGGAAAATTCACCTTGGTTTGGAGATATCATTAACTACTTAACTTTGTGATTACATTCCGTCTCATTGGACTTGGCAACGAGAAAAAGAAGTTCTTTTATGACTTAAAATTTTATTGCGGGAGGAACGAGATCTTTTCCGTAAATGTTCGGATGGAATAATCAGAAAATGTGTGCCTGATAATGAAATTTTAAGTGTTTTATCGTTTTGTCATGATCGTGAGGCAGGAGGTCATCATGGAGGATGGAAAACTGCTTTTAAAGTCTTGCAATGTGGTTTTTATTGGCCTACACTTTATAAAGATGCGTATACGTATGTTAAATCTTGTGAGTCTTGTCAAAAATGGGGAAATGTATCTAAAAAACATGAAATGCCTATGCAACCTATTTTAGAATGTGAGTTATTTGATGTTTGGGGTATAGATTTCATGGGACCTTTCCCTATATCTTTTGGAAAAAGATTTATTCTTGTAATGGTAGATTATGTTTCGAAATGGGTAGAAGCTGAAGCTCTTCCCACTAATGATACCAAAGTTGTTATACGATTCCTTAAAAAGAATATATTTACACGTTATGGCATTCCTAGGGCGATCATTAGTGATAGAGGTTCACACTTTTGTAATAGACCATTTACTAAGTTAATTGAAAAATATGGTGTAACGCATAAGTTAGGAACGCCTTATCATCCGCAAACCAGTGGTCAGGTAGAGGTGTCAAATAGAGAGATTAAAAGAATCATAGAAAAAACAGTGGATTCAAACCGTAAAAGCGGGCGGTTAGATTAGATGATGCGTTATGGGCATACGAACGGCTTTTAAAACTCCAATTGGTTGTTCTCCCTACAAATTAGTCTTTGGTAAATCTTGTCATCTCCCAGGTAGAGTTAGAACACCGAGCATTCGGGCTATTAGATTTTTAAATTTCGATCCTAAATTTGTCGGTGATCATAGATTACTTCAGTTAACAGAATTAGAAGAATTTCGCCTTGATTCATATGAAAATGCTCGAATCTACAAGGAACGCACGAAATCGTTCCATGATAAGAGAATATATAGTCGTGAGTTCCATGTAGGTGATCGAGTGTTATTGTACAATTCACGTTTGAAGTTGTTTCCAGGTAAGCTTAAATCACGATGGACAGGACCATTTAAAGTAACACGAGTTTATAAATGCGGAGTTGTTGAACTAAGCGATGGGAATACAACTTTTTTAGCCAATGGTCACGGGGTGAAGCTATTTACGGAAGGTGAAGAAATCTCTCGATAAATGAAGTGATATTGCCGATCGACCCTCCGAAAGACTAAAAAGCGAGTCTTTCTTAAAAGCCGAAAGTATCAAATCACCAGGTTTTATCTTTACTTTTTTATGTCTAAACTAGTTTCGTCTTTTACCGGATAGACGTAAAAGAAGCTGGATGTCTTTTTTAGATAGATTAGGAGTTTTTGTTTTGCTTTTAAAGTTTGGTTTTAATAGAGATATCGCCTTTACTATAGAAGCCTTAGTTTTTGAACAAAACAAGCAATTGTTGAGAGAGAAAAAATTGAAAGAAGTTTGTAATGGTACGTCAAGAAGCTCGATAAAGAGAAGGGCTAAGTTTTTAAGGAAGTGCAGAATCTGTGGAAAAATTGAACACAGTGGGCGATGTGGGAAAAATTTAACTCAATCTCAGAGTGAGTGTTTGAATGTAATTAAGAAGGGAACGATTAGGTGGTTAACCGAAAATCCCGATGGACTTCCAAGACTTAATTCAAACGCTACATTTCTAGGATATAGTTTGCTTGAAAGGTATGTTAGAAATGCGGAGTTTGTAGAAATTGAAGAATTAGAAACCCCGTAGGTTCAAGTATTTTATTGTTTTTAGTTTTATAAAATTTTTGCATAACTTTGAAAATCTTATAAAATTGGATCTTTATAAAATTAAGGAGTTTTATAAAAGTTTTATAAAAAGTTTTTTAAGTTTTTAGATATTTTATAAGAATTAATAGAAATTTATTGGATTTTTATAAACTTTTAAATAAGTTTTATAAAGATTTTATAAATTTTGAGAAATTGTTATAAAATTTATGAATTTTATTTTCTATTTTTATTAAGTTTTTATTGAGTTTTATAAGTTTTATATCAAAAATCCAAAAAAATAAAAAATTTCGAAAAAAAGCATAAAAATTGCATACGGACCGATCCGGCCCTTACACCGGACCGATCCGGGATCGATTTAACCTAAAAGGACGGGGACACTTTCTTCTTCCTCATTTCCACCTCTTTTCAGCAGCAGCCGCACCACCTCCACCCCAAAAATTTTCTTTTTCTCCTCAAAAATACAAATTACACTACACCATTACATACATTCTTCCTCTTTTGTTCTCCTCTCTTCAACACAAGTGAAGAATTTGAAAAAGATCGAACACAAGCTCCATTTCATCCCGGAGACTTATACGGCTTTTCCGGCCACTTTTCACGGTTTTTGTTCATTATAAGGTATAATTTGTTTACTCTAGTTGTCAATTTCATAATTTTTATAATTTTTAGATTTATTTTCAACTGTTTTGAATTTTTCGTGTGTTGTGACATCTTATTTTGTGTTGTTTTTCTGTTGTTTTTATTGTTGTTTTGTCAATTCAATATCGTAGAATGGCCTCATCCAGTCGAAAATTCTCTAAGAAAAGAAAGCCTAATATTCCAATAGAAATACCAGTCGTAGAATTAAGAGATTTAACACCGGAAGAAGAATCGTTAGTTTTGTTGCTTCTGACTTCACCTCAAGCTAAGAATGCTTATAGGAATATCTATAGTAAATGTGGAGTTGTGTTGGAAAGAGGCTTAGATTTTGATGACTTAGGAGAGGAGGTTAGGCGTATTTTTGCGAGACGCCAATGGTTGGATTTTGCAGCTCAGAGGACAGGAGAGATCAATACTACTTTAGTGGCAGAATTTTATGCAGTTTTGTCTACTTTGACACCCACTGAGGGTAGTATGATAGAGTCTATTCCCCAGGTCTAGACATGTTTCTTTTAGTCCGGAGCGATTAATCTTTGTTTTAGGAGTAGAAGTTTTTCCGGATGAAGAAGATTATAGAGTTTGTTTATGGATTAGATGATCCTGCTATGTATGAGCGGCATTGCCTCAGAGCTCGTAGAGGGAGTTTGATGCTACGGCGAGTGGGTGGACAACGAGATTTAATTATGGGAAGTGTTTTAGAGATCTGAGGGCAATCAAAAGATTTTTAAGCCATACTCTCTATCCCACTACCAAACACACCGCCTTTGGTAAAGAAGATTTATGCATTACTTGGGCGATGATTCATGATATTAAGGTGGATGTGGGGAAGATCATGTATAGAAGGGTTTTCGAGTTTATTGTTTCGCCAAGGCGGGGAGTCACATGTACTTTCCCGGCTTTATTTCGGATTTATGTCGTAGATCGGGAGTTCCTTTCTCGTCTAACGACAAGTTGATGATGGCGAGATGAGTCCACGATAGGCCCTAGTCCGAGGAGGTCTCCGAGGGTTCGATAGACTCGATAGTTAGACGTAATACCCCTCCACAAGCTCCACCCGGTTCCACCCGGTTTCGCATTTTCATCTTTTTTTCGAGCAACGACGGACTTCTCTCCCAAACACTATTACATACGATATGTTTCAATCCTTAGTATCGATGTAGCCCGAGGACGAGCTAATATGGCTTTGTTTGCCGAGCGAGTAGGCGGTGGAGTGATGATTTACGTAGAGGGATGCGCGAGACATGAGCGGATGCATCTTGATCCTTCTTTCGATAGAAGCGCCTATCCGCCCGTCAATCTAACCCGTATACGTTACCGAATGGATAGCACCTATTCCACCATCTCGAGCTTTCATCATATGCCAAATCCTTTTGGAAGCCGGTCTAGTGGTCGGGTGTCTTTTATACGGGTTCTCGGGGTGCGGTTACATCTACCGGGGAGGATTTTCGGATTTTGCGGGGATGACGTCAAGTATGAGTTCGTTGGGTCTCGACAGTTCGGTTCGGACCACGACTACGTTTCCACGGCCCGGTTACGTCATCGGTTCCAAGTATGAATGATCCGGTTTACACCGCCGACAATGATGATGTTGACATTGTTTGATTTTAAACAACTTATATTATTTCTAAACATTTCATGATTTGTTTATTTTATTTTTCGCATTTTAACTTTAGTTGATAAGTTTGATAGTTTAACAAGTTTTCGATTTCATTAATCATATTCTCGTCGTAGTCGTAAATTTATTTTTAATAGTATTTAAATATTTCATAAAAAATCAAAAATCTAAAAAATATATTCGCATGTAGTATTCGTGTGTCGTTTTATCCGTATCGGTGAGATAATATTGAACAAAGTTAATTTTTATAGCTTTATAGCTTTATAGCTTCTCAAATAGCATGAAGGCTATTAAGTTGAACAAAGCAAACTTGAACTTTACAACCTTCATACGGTAAAAAAAATCTTAAAGCCGGACCGGTCCGGCCGGTTCAGACCGATCCGGGAATAAAATCGCTTAGTCATACCGAAAGTGTTAGTATGCATACACGTGTACTCTAATTTTTATCCATTTAAGGACAGAGAGGTTGAAAGTAAAAATTTGCCAATTCACTCACTACTTTCAATCCTTTTCTTTTTACTGCATCTGTTTAAACTAAAATGTCAAACCAATCATCACCATCAGTCAATTCATACGATCCGGAGGCAGTTGATGTTTTTGTCCCGGAGTCTAACGCTTCAAATGTTAATTTGTTGGTGAATGCGAGGTTTGCAAATTCTCCTATATTGATGGAAAGGGTATCAATTTTGAAAAAATTGATCAGTTCGGAAGGGATTTAATTCGAGAATCAAGGATGGAAAAAATTTGTTAAGCAACCTCGAGGAAGAATTAATGTTTCTATTGTTAGGGAGTTTTATTCGGCTCTTTCTACTTGTTGATACGGTAGATCCGTCACGACTATATCCGTTCGTGGTACACTTATTCACTGTCACCTCATATTATCAATCATATCTACGAGATACCGATTTTCAATCAAATCCATAATCTTCATTATGAATATCAATGGGGATTAGGAAACTCTTGTCATGTTGTTAACTATGTCACGGAAGCTTTTCCGTATCTCGTTTCCGAGTTCGATCAAAATTACGACTCTACCACTTCAGCTCTGCCTGCTCATCTGAGAGCATGGAAACACTTCATTAACTCACGAGTCTATCCGACTAGTGATTTTGCATGGGTTAGTGATAGTGAGATACTTCTGTTGTTTGCATTAATAACTGGAGCTTATGTGGACTGGGGGATTTTGATTTTTAGGACGGCAGTAAACTTTGCAGTGGAACGGTATAATAATGGAAGGCCAATGCCTTTTGCTTGGTTAATTTCAAGGTTATGTATTCATTTGAATGAAGTCCCTGAAATTGCTTCTGATGAGATATATCCGTCTCGTGATTGTCGTAGAGGATTGCTACCGGTAGAGAATCCGGGTTGTTCGTCAACTATTTAAGATAGTTGTTAATGGTTTTATTTAATTTAGTTTAAGTTTGGTTTGCTTTAATAAGTTAGAGTTGATGAAGGTTAGTAAATTAATAGTCGGTTTGTTTTATTTTTAGTACGTAATAGTTTCTTTTTGTTTAATATATATGTTGTTTGATTTTAATATACGTGTGTTATCAATGTTTATAACGATCATCTATAATTTTAATTTAATTTTCGAACCTACTTTTTCATACTTATTGAACATCGGGACGATGTCAATTCGTAAGTGGGGAGTAGAGTTAGGTTTGAAAATTTCATTAAAATTTTCGAAAAAATTAATAAATATTTATAAAATATAACTTTTTTCATATAAATTAGTACTTTAATTACTTATTTCTTAGTTTTAATTTTTCTTGAATAATTTAAGTTGGTTAATATATGAATAAAAATGATATAATTCGAGAGGATTAATTTTTGATTTAGTAAAATATATTAGATATATAATGAATATGTTTTATATCTTTTATAAGATTTTTAAGATTTTGAGTATGTATAACTAAATAATTTTTATCAAATATTTCTTTTATGGAATTATTCAAGTAATTTTTATATTTATAAATAAATTTTTAGATAATTTTCTTTTTAAGATTAATTATGAATTTGGAATCAAAAATTAGGAATGATGATTTTTGGGCACCACAAAAATATAAATATAGCCAAATAACCTACCTGAATAAAATTTCCAATTTTGACCCCACCTCGGCCTTTTAAAGAGTGATCAAGACCTCACTCGGAATTTAGCCAATTTCCGATCCTTAGCTTATTTTGGTCTACATTTCTTTGACATTCTTCGAGTTTGTACGTACTTATGAGAGGAGATGATGACAGAAAAAGTTAAGAGTTGAGAAAAATGGTATATCTTTGAGATTGGAATGAGTTCGGATATGTTAGATTTTTAAGAATTAAAGCACCATTTTTACACGAATAAATCGAATATCAAGTATCTTCCCTATCTTTGATCGACCAAATATATGTCGATGATAGTAGTCCAAATTTAGGGGATTATCTCGAAATGTCCTATTCGAGAATGAAGGCATAAGTCGAATCAAAAGATCTCAAGAATGATTACGTGTTTAAGGAAACCGGACTCGTAATTTTAGATCGAAAGAGTAGTACTCCGATCAATCTTGATGAAGCAATGCTTGTGAATTTGATTATTTACACACACTCACGCTTTAGTTCTTAATGTTAAAAAAAAAAAAAAAAAAAAAAAAAAAAAAAAAAAAAAGAAGAGAGAAAATCGAAAAATAGTTGGAATAAAAGGATGTTACTAATCGAATCGTTTTTGATCAAGAATGTGAAGACGTAGGTACGTACGACTTACATCTTTCTCTTTCGATTTCCTTTTCTATCTTTTCGATTAACCAATGTCCTATCCTAATATATTAAGCCACTATGTCTTCTATCGACTTAGTTAATGATTCCGAAATTCGTAATAATCGAGATAGAAAGTATTTCTAAAATTTTATTTATATTTCGAATTATTGCATGCATGTTTCCATCTAATTCATATTTGATACTTAATTTATTTAAGTTATATAATCTCCCTTTCTTAAATTTCTATAAAATTTATAAATTATATGTTTGTAATATTGACGATATATATTACTTTTGAAATTTTAATCTAATCAATTATATTATCTCGTTATATATATATTACCGCTTATTTTTTTCGAGGACGATCAAAATTTAAGTGGGAGTAATTTGATGTATTATTTTTATATGATTGAATTTACGTGATTTTATTATGTTTTGTTGACAAATTCTATGTAAAATATCTAAAATTATGATATAATTAGTATAAAAAATTAATCTTTGTAGTTTAGTATAGTTAGTAGTAAAAGTTAGTATTTATAATAAAAAGTTGTAGTTTTTGTACCGGTTTTAGTAACCGGGATATTGTGTCTATTTTACACGGGTATTTTGTGTTTATTTCATTGCAGAATCCTAAGATGAAGCGAAATCCCGAGTATCGACACTTTTTGAAGTCAATACAAGTCGGTGAAAGGAAGTTATAAAGCGTCGGCGATATAAATGATCAAGGGAATAATTGTTTCTAAATCTCGAAAAAGGACGTATAATACAAATGGCTCATCGAGAGTATGTTTTACGAAGAAGTGGTCTTGATGAAAGTTGTAGAGAATTTAACGAGCTTTTCAACGGAAGTTCGATTATGTCATTCGATATCGAGAATTCAAGTTACGATTTTTAGAAGATTAAGCGTGTAATTATATATAATTATATATATAATTACACAAAGACAAGTAATGATTATGTGTAACATGGGGGAACATGCGAGGACAAGCTGAAATGATTAGCATCATTACACCGGACCGATCCGGCAAGTTTTCGGGACCGGTCCGGGAAGGAAGAAAGTCTATAAAAGGGGAGCATCGTAGAGAGTTCATTTGAAGTGTACCAATATATATACACAATATTCTATATATATTCTCTCCCTCTTCTTTCTCTTTTTCTTCTCCTTCTTAGTTTGTAAATAGGCTTTATGCCAAAATAATGTAGTAGTAGTACGGTAGTAATGCTCGGGAAATTCTCGAAGGTTCGGTGTTCTTTGAAATCGTTGTAAAATGCGGAAAAAGACGATTTCGAATCGGCGATTGTAATCGGGTAATTTCTATAATAATTATGTTTATGTTTGTTATTTTCTTCTTTTTAGTTTTTATAATGTTATTAGGCTAGATCTAATAACTAGCCAAAGTTATGTAATCGTATTATTTCGATCTTTTCGTTAAAAAGAATGATGTTAAAATAAAATGACTAAAATTGAGTAAAATGAATCTTTTTCTATTTCGCTACGTAATGATAATATATTCGGAATGAAGTAATCAATCATAATGAATACTACATATAACCTGGCGATGAACCGACCGAGAGAAGTCGGGATATGAGTAAAAATAGAAAAACCGGAGGGTAAAAATGGCCGTCGATTAACGGAATCCTATTTCCTACCCGGGGGCGATTTGTCCTAATAAAACAAATCTTATTAAAATTTGTATTCGAGATCTTAATAATGTTAAAATCACAGTTTAATTGAAACTACACCGTTTGTATTAAATCGATCCGCTTGACAACCGGAGCCTCTTGAATAACATCGGCCATCTGACAAATGGAATCACCTCTTTTATCCGGGGTAGATTTGTACTCGGTACTGTTTTGACTAACTAAGTTTAGCATGGGGCGGTTGTGGACCTTGGACCGATGACTTTTGACATATGACAATTTCATACGCTCGTGTGAGGAGGAATTGTTGACATTAGGAGTACACCGTTTCATTCACTCAATTGGACCTAAAAAAGGAAGATCGAACACATTCTATTAATTGAAAAGATCGAATAAATTAATTACATATACTTTGGCTAGTCTAGTCTATAAATTATATATTGGTATCTATATATTTATATATATATATATATTTTACTATTTATGTACATCTATATATATTTATATATCTATATATATTATATTAAAATAACTTTTAAATTACGCATTTATTTTATGTTAGTTAGAGTAGTAGTAATCGTGTTATAAAATTGCGGTTTAGATCGAGTTAATAGCGCTCTTTGGTGTTTAACCACACTTAAAAGAATTACCACTTTTTTCCCCGAGGATTCGACACCCGACTCACCACTTTATCACTACAATTTGACCCGGTACACTGCCGGTTAGGATCCGTCTAACCTAGAAAAGGTCTGTCCTCTTCTTGACGCCGTTTCTAAGGTCTGGTTTGGTGACGTCAACATCTTCGGTCTCTAGCTTGGTAGCATGCGGCAGGTGGCGGAGTTGTTTTCATTTGGCGGCGGGGTTGTGGTTTTTCAGTGGATCTGAGGTGATCTGTTGGTGTTGGCTCTCATAGTCCTTCTAAGGCTCCGGGCTCTTAGCCGGCGAGTCTGCAACTATGGTGTTGCTTTCTCTGCGGAGGTGTAAGTCGTTCTTTCAGGCTTCTCTTTCCGTTTGGTGGCGGCGGTCAATGGTGGCAGATTTCTCTTTCCGTGTGTGTTGATGGCTTTGCTTGCCGGTTTCTCGTCTAATTAACTTTTTCATGTTCTTCTCGTGTAGTTCTGTTTCTCTTGTTGTATTTTTCGGTTCTATTTGAGGTCCCCTGTCTGTGCGCCTCTATCATCGTTTGAAGATTTTTTTTATTTTTATTTTTTTGCTGAGCACGCCTCACATGGATCCATTATTTGGCTCTTGTTTGGTCTTTAGTGGTAGGTTGTTTTTGTGTTTGGTCTTTTTCTCCGTTTTTTCTTTTTTTTTGTCCACCAGCTATGGCTTTTCCGGATTTCTTTCAGTTGTATTTACCAACGTTGGGCCGGTTTGTATAAAAATCTTTCGTTCCGGAAAAAAATAACAACACAGGATTCGGAAAACCAATTGGAAGAGTAGCATGAACTCCCCTCCCCCGAGTACGGATCCTCTGTAGTGGAGGAGTGTTGTCAATGTTGTTGTGAAGGAGATCCACCGTTGATTCATAGTGTAGAGGAGATCCAACCGTAGATTTTTTTTTTTACACAATTGTCAAAATGATGTCGTTTCAATACCATTACACTTGCACAACATCATTTACGGTAGTAGCCCCAAAGTAGGGGATCCATAGTCCCTACTCCCCGCTCCCTCCACAAAGAAAAAAATCCATATTAACGGAGAGCTCTCTTCTGCCTAACAGGAAAGAAATACAATATCTCATGACAACAACATTAATATGCACTTACAACAAAATTCACTAATCGTTTCTAGTTCCGTAAGACATGAAACCGATATAGAAAAAGCAACATTGACTACAACTGTCGGCCGTTGTTGACATGGGTACGACCCGGAATCATAAACGTGATGCTCACAAATGAGTATTCTGGTCTTTATCACAGCTGAACATGTATGGGCCCGGCCCAACTTCAGGTCCGTATTGTCTGACCTCGTATTTCCGACCTTATTGATCCGTTCATCATGGTCGCACATGAACAAGATCAGGTCGCCTTCGACCTCCAGAGACAGTTATAACTCCATAAATAGCATGATCCACAGTTGATCCTCTTTTAATTACTATAATTCATGATTAATTACATTCCACAATTTAAGCCTAATTGAGTCATTATTGCCCCACGTTGATATTACACTGGTCTTCAATCACAGACCCCGAAATCAAGGATTCAGAAATTTAACTCCTCACGAGGGAGGCCTATAATAGAATATTTATTCTCACAATTCAGAACTATGTTAATTGGCTTGATCTCATACATTTTGGATACGTAAGCAGTCTCAAATGAAACATCCAAAAAACACCATCCAAATCTCTGGTTTGAAAGTTGGAATTCCCTCGAAATGATCCAATTACCCGCTTATAAAAGCCGGTAATTTCCAAGAATCGTCAATTGACGTTAGAAGAATGGCCTTCAAAACAATATGGTGGTTCTCTGCATAATCACGAAATAATTATGATGATTATAGATAAATCAACCTCTTCATCCATGCAATCAAGAAAAGTCTCTAATGATTATCTCCAAAGGAGAAAAAGATCAAATTAATGGGAGAGGCTTCTTATGGTCCAAAAGACCTCATTCTCTTGGTCATGAATACGGATGGTTTGGTTATTGAGGCAATAATCCATGGACATCTTGTGAAATGCGTATTAGTGGACACATGAAGTGCTGTCAATATTCTTTACTTTAATGTCCTCCAAGCCAATCAACTCACAGAGAGAAACATCACGCAAGAAACATCCTCCTAATGGAATTCACCAAGTCACCCGTACAGACTAAGGGTACGATTTGATTGAGCACAACGTTCGGACGCAAATCACGAAGCAGAACCCTGCAGATAGACGACATGGTGGTCGACGGACCATCGTCATACAATATTATTCAGGACGAACCAGCATTGAACGAATTAAGGGCAGTCATATCACTTACCCATAACAGCATGAAATTCCTCACCATCGAGGTGACCACAAATATTAAAGATGATGTGGGAGTAGCCAGGAGCTGCTACACAACCACCTTGAAGGAAAGAAAAATGAACATGTCCAGCTGATCCTGATGGAAGATCTTTTACCAGCAACCGCCAAAGTCTGAAGATCCTACAGAGGGTGTAATAGTAGAGATTGAGCTATGGAGTACTATAAATAGATCCAATCAAATTGTAATAGCCGGTGATTTTGTGATTTTATGATTTATTAAATCTTACCTTTCCTCTTTATCTTCTTCTTATTCTTTCTAATTCTATCAAACCCTAGTTCCTCATTTTTCTTCAATCGAGCTTGTTCATTACATCTGGTATTAGAGCCTCTATATTGCCTCTCTAGAACGACAATGGCTGAAGGTACACGTACGAAGGTGACAGATGAGCTGTGGAAGCACCAGCACAAGATGGAGGAGAAGTTTCATGCATGCATGGAGGAGATTCATGGTTGCAATACAAAATTCGAAGCTGTTAGTCATAAGATGGACACATATCATGCTCAGAAGAACGCACAGCAGGCTCAAATGGAAGTGATGAAGGCTATGATGCAATCGATAGTGAAGAAACTGAACATTTCCAATGAAGCGATTCATCAAACACCTTCAGTGCAACAACCCTCTGAGTACTTCATACAAAGAGGTGATGGATTCAGAACAGTGGCTGAAATGCTTGGAAAAATTCAGGCAAAAAAGAGATGAAGAAACAGCCTGCATGTTCAATCATATTTACAGAGTTTACAAAATGAAAGGAGAAAATAACAAATACACTAATTGTTAGCTTTGTCACCGATTCATTGTGATATGTCTATATATACCAATTCTGTGAATAGATATATATTCAGTAATATCTTAAACCAGATTGACACCTGAAAAAATACCTTGTAATAATTACCACACCAAAAAAAAAAAAAAAAAAAAGAGAATGTGGCCCACGTTTGAACAACTTTCCTCTCAAACATGCCTCATCTTCTTCATGATCTTGCAATCCATAGCCTTAGCAATACCATTTTACTATGGCATCATCAAAGTTACTTAGACACCATAAAGATTCGATCTTTGACAAGTTGGTTATATGGTCTACAATTGAGTTTTCATTTTTCAAAGGTCATCAGTGCAAATGAATTCTCCCAATTATGTGTAAAGATTATAGGTAAAGACACTACATGATTTGCACTCATCAAAGATCCCATGAATTACCTGATGAAGAACCATTTACATCTAATCAAAGTGACAGGCTGCTTAGCTTCTGGTGCACTAACCGTTCTTGAAAAGAATCCCATCCTCGCTCATTGATTGTCGAACAAGGTATACCCTTACTAAGCAGCAAAATCGAAATTGATTGGGACGACAGGACTCAACTCAAGAATACTGAAAGCACGCCTTTAGCAATAGCAGTTTTCCACCACGAATGCAAATAATCCTATATAGGACAATAGCACTAGAACACTGTTGATTCTTCACGAGATTGTTTGAAGGTGGCTTCATGTCCTCATCAAGGGCTCACAGTTCACTGTGATCAAGAGCTCCAGATCATTTAAAGTGTCGTTAGGGTGTATACGATATAGTATAACTATCAATTTGTATCGACTATGAAGCATGCAAATACTTATTTCCTCACTCATAATCACTTGACCAAAACCTTTTGAGTTTGATGTAATGAGTCTGAAAATAGTGTTTTTATTTTCAATACTTTTGACAAAGAGATTTACGCAAACCTTTTCAGACTGGAATGTTTCTTGAATGGAATATCTTACTAGGGCCTGCAATGACAGTACTACATCCTGGTTTCTTTTGTGAATCTGTACTTGCCAATGCCACTCTCATCCCTTCAGCTTTCTCCCACTTCTCAGAAGCGGCATATATGGTTGATAGAAGCACGTATGGCCGGGTGTCGCTGGAATCACATCCACTTTGTAGTTTCTCAATCTCTTCCAGAAAAAACTCCGCCATATCTGCTCGCGAGTGAATGCGACAAGCACCAAGCAATGCTCCAAGGACTTCCTCATTTGGTCCCATTGGCATGACTTTTATCAGATCAATTGCCTCTTCTAATCTTCCTGCGCGTCCCAACATGTCAACTAAACAGCCATAATGCTTGATGCTGGCTGTTACGTCGTACAAGTCCATCTTAGAGAAAGTTTCCAATACTTCCTTCACAAAACCACCATGTGCACAAGCAGTTAGAACGGTAAGAAAGGTTATCTTATCTGGCTTCTCACCGGAGCTCTCCATTGCATGAAAATAATCAATAGCCTCTCTGCATTGCCCGTTTATTGCAAAACCCAAGATGAGGGAATTCCAAGAAGCCGTACCTTTATGAGAAATTTTTTCGAATATCAACCGTGCTTTGCTTAGATCACCACATTTGGCATACATGTCAAGCAAAATGGTTCAACGGAACCCTTTTCTGGATTATCAGTTCATGTATTTCCTTGCCAGCTTCTAAGAAACCTAACTGAGCACAAGCAGATAACACGCTTACCAGAGTAAACTCATCAGGCGTAAACCCCTCAACTTGCATTCTCCTAAACGCATCCAAAGCCTCCCAACAGAAACCACTTTGTGCATAACCTGCAATCAGTGAATTCCAATTCACCAAATCTCCACTTGTCTCTTCTTAAAGTATCCAGAGATCATCGAGGACCAAACATAAAAGTTCTTTTTTGGCATAACCTCAAAGATTTCATTTGCTGCCTCCATCTCCCCTTTACAAGCATAACCTTCAACCATAATTGTCCATGTCACCACGGTCCTTAATTCTGGTGGCATCTTATCGAAAAAACACTTATCCATTGCCATATCTCCACTTTTTGCAAAGCCATCAATCATTTGATTCCAAGAAACTGATGTCTTCATGGACATCCTTTCAAACAAGGCCATTGCTGACTGAGTATCACCGTTTCTCATATATCCTCCTGTCATTGCATTCCACGTCTTGACGTTTCTCTCAGGCATAAGATCAAACATCTTCTGCGAACTACCAACATCCCTGCATTTGTTGTACATATCCACCAACGAAGTCCCTATCATCACATCAAAATCTACCCCTGATTTAACACACTCAGCATGTAAAGCACGGCCAAAGCAAAACATGGAAAGAGAGGCACATGCTTTGACAGCTAACGGAATCGCACACAATACAGCAATTCCTGCTGAGTGACTTCGGGCATAAATCAAAAGAGCTTGTTTCGGTTTCCTTTGAAATATGCAATTCCTCATCAAACCAAACCAATCTGATATAGATGAAGAGCAAAAGTCTCTACTTTCTTTGATGAGATAAAAATCTTCACACCTCATTAGTATTTCTTAGTAAGATTTTCGACTCTTATTTTGGAATCACCACTGTATAGCACTATAGTGTAGACGCATCATAAGCTTATCAACCCGTTTGCTTTTTGAGTTCATCAATCTACCCTCTTTTATGGTATGACAACGCCAACAATTGAGTAACAAAATCCAAAATCACACAAAATTCTATCACCGCATCTATTGCACTTGACACGCCTAAAGAAACAAAAATACAAAATTGCATAAAACTAAAAAAGCAAAATTTCTAGTCAAGCAGAGGAGAAGCTAGGGATTACCTACCTCCTTGAACACGAGATTCCAGTTCCCTGCGCTAATGGGCTACTGTCATACATATGACATACGACGACCGGGAGGCAGCTTTGTTGTCGTTGTCGGTGGTACTTGTACTGGTACACGGCTAGAAAGCTCATAGAGCAACCGTAATGTGTATATTGTGGAAGGTGCTTATTTATTTTTTGTCAGCAATGAATACCTTATATTGCTGAATACCTTATATAGTAAAAAGCAAAATAACAATGATAAAATAGATGGTGTTTCTGGGTACAGCATCTCCTTGCCCATCTCTTTGTGGCTGTGTTCAGAGATGGCCATCTCTCTTCAAAAGTAGGTCTTCTCTCTTCTCTTTCATCATTAATTGACTAAAGCATTCCTTTTCCTTTTTCTCCTTCGGCACAACCATACTCATTTCCATGTGTTGAATAATTTCTCCCCTTGCTTTTCTCTTAATTTGTTTTCCAATTTTTCCGGTTTTTGAAAAAAAAATTGGGTTCTTGTCCTTTGTATTTCTTTCTTTCTTGTGCTTCTAGTAGTTACTTCCTCCTCCGACTTCAAGGAGATGTTTTGATTGAATTTTGTGTGTTGATATTCAGTCTCTGTTTAAATGGATTAATTTCCTCTTCATACTATCTGGTAGAAAGGGAATGAAGAACGAGTTGAATATGAGAAAAGTAGGGGTGGAAAGGGAAAATAAGTTGTTGGGAAAAGAATACATCTTTTTTACCATTAGAGTAGAGCATCTTTTCAATCAAAATTAATCCATACAATCTATATATAAATTGAACCAATGAACAAGAGCCAACTGTCAATAAATTGCAGAATGGAAGGCATCAACTCTACTCTATGTATCAGTACGTTTGCTCATAGTAATAACCTGTTTTAGTGAAATGTTTTCCATTTAATAATATGGGTTTTTTTAGAGGTACTGTCGGTGTTTTCCATTTTATATGAATTTTCTTTTCATTTTTAGAGGTTCTGCAAATCCTTTCTTTGGCGCAATTGGCGTCTGAGCTCGGGATTTTAATCAACATTGAGGTTAAACCAAATCAAATGTTCTTCATTTCAATGTGTACATTAATCCGAATAAGCTTTTTATTAATGTGCCAACCCAGCAAGAAAAATACCATTTTTATTGGTCTCATGACGAGCTTTAGATTTGCTATGACGTTTGTGTGATTTGCTATGACGTTTGTGTGAAATGCCGAATCTTAATGCTGGGATTTGCTATGACGTTTGTGTGAAATTCTACTGCTAGGAACATTATATAGAGTAGGAAAGAAGAAAGACAGACACCCCAATTTGCAATTCAATTCAATAGGTTTCAAGAAATAACTTTGTTTTATCAAACAATTATGTCTTGTATTTTACAACAACAACAACAACAACAACAACAACAAAAAATGGTTATCCTTCCTAAACACCATTACTGCATTATGTTACACCACTCTTTCAATTTCTTTCCTCTACACATACTACTATACCTTCATTCTCACTGATTAAAATGAGAGCAGATGCAGTTCTTATGCAACAAAATCGTGTAATAGTTGAGAGGAACTGAACCGATGATGTCGGTTTCCTGAATCCAAGCAATCATATTCTCCACCCTCTACAGAAGGGGCGTTTGTTGTCGAGTACATACCGTCTCTCATTGTTGCGTAATTTTGATGAGTTTCAATGGACATTGGTACATTACTACCACCACCTTCACATTGTTGCAATCCCAATGTCAATGACACTCCGCTTCCTCCATTTTCGAACCTTCCCAGTTCAGAAATGTGGTAAGCAGCAGCCATTAGTCTGTTGTCATTGCTTTCATTTGATTGAACAAATGTTGAATCTTGTAATAACATGTTGTTACAGTCATTCATGTTCTGTCTTGCTTTGCCTAATCTATACGCGTTTTCAGTCTCCATAACCGTGTTTTCAATTCTTGATTCTGCCCAATGTGCATCAGACAAATGACAGGATTGCGGATCAAATACTTGCAGATTACTGGGATGTTTAATGGACGTGGAAGTCGTGCTTTGTTGTAAATCGTCTCCTCTATTATCTTCACAAGCCTTTGCATCACTGCTTGTAGCTTTATTAGCTGCAAACTCAGATGGAGAGTTAGCATCCATTTCAACATCACCAAGTTCTTCTTTGTACATTTCCTCAACCATTGGCTTCCAGAGCCTCACCCGTGCATTTATAAACCAATTCGAGACCTGTTACAGATCGCGTTCATCAATAATATTGCAAAATCAACAGAATGATTCAAGAACTTGCATATAAAGTGAACATCTTTATACCTGACTTCTAGATAAGCCAGTCTGTCTTGCTAGCATCATCTTGTCTGAGTCTTTTGGATATCTGTCAAATGAAAGAACTATGAATCAGAATAATGAATAATCGTTCTAGAAATTAAAAAGAGTGAGAGAAAAGATAATTTACGGATGAAGAAAGTGTTCGAAAAGCCAAGCTCGCAATATGGAAACCGAGCTTTCAGGCAATCCCCTTTGAGGTCTCCAGGCATGTTGTTGCATCATACCAAGCTGCTGAATACCTCTCCCTTGCCTTATATGCTGATCAATATAACGAAGACGAGATATTCCAATCCCTTTATTGATAGCTGATGCATCTTGATCTCCGAGGCTTTTACGTGCTGTTTGAATCTGTTCAGTAATAGCATCACGTAAGCAACGGAAATGACGTGAGATTGTCTGTAGAGCAAGAGCTGTGTATGGCTTTGAAGCACCGGATCCCCCTGCAACAATATCGAATGATGATACCACAATCTGCATCTGATGGTAATACTGCTTGTATCGTCTGTCCACCTGACAATGTACAATATCAGAGTTAAACACCGTTACTTATTTCGTGTTGACACCATTAAAATACAAGATTAAGCTCACCTCATCCAACATTTCCAAAAGTTTATTCAATTTATTTTGTAGCTCCTGTTTTTCTGAAGTAGATAGTTCAGCAGCAGTTGAATTGCTGCTTGATTCTTGTTGTTGTTTTGGAGATGATCCACTTCCGTTAGGATCCGAACCTCCAATATGCGTCTTTCCATCGTTTTCTTTGGAATCTTTCATCAACCTACTCTTTATATTTTGCCCCTTTAGAGCTGTTTTGACATTGACAACTTCATCAAGCAATTCTTGAGCCGCTTTAAGGTACTTTGGACTAGGAACCGGCCTATTGCCACTCAATATTCCGTATGGAGATACATCGCTTCTCATTAGATCAAAGTTGCTTGCTTGGACGCCGCCATGAGGCATATAATCAAAGCTTCTTGATTCTTGATTAGTTGTCGAACTATGAACATTTCCAAGACGTCCTCCACTCGTGTCACCATCTAATGACTGATTAGCACACATGATTGAAGAGAACCCTGGTTCAGAATTCTGATTTTGGAAAGACGACGACATGTGAAAACCCGAAGGAACATGTGTACCGAGAGTGAGGGATAAGCCCTGTCCCTGCAAGTTTTGTGTGCCTTGAAAAATACCACCACCAGCAGCAGCAGCAGCAGCAGCATTTTCAAGTTGATGCATTAACATCAAGTTGGATCTACTGTCTTTCCACTCATTTATTACATTACCTTCGATTCGGGATGTTCCCATTTGAGATAAAATTTCTTGATGTGAATGACTGGAATCAGTTGCTCCAGGCATAATAGCAATACAGTTGGTTTGTTGGTGAGTATTCACAGGCAATGCAGAGGTATACAGTCCAGCTGATGATGAATAATTGTTCATATACATCATCATATTTCCGGACATAAGGCCTTCCGAATAAGAATTAGGCATTTGTTCCCTCAATTGAAGTATAGCTGATGTGTCTCTTTCATTCTCTGAATTAGAGTAGAAAGAGGCCATCTTTCAACTTCCCGAAGAAGATTGTAACGCAAACTCGGGAATTCTGCAGATTCAATGAAAAAAGGATCAGTGCCCTCATTCTAAAATCAAACTACTTGAACTTTTGAGCATATATAAGCTGAATTGCATATCAAGAACCAGATATCTACAATTATTACACAAGTCCTGGCAAATTTACACAATTCAAAGATGAATTGAATCATCAATTGAACAAACACTATATACCATGAAATCTTCAAAGAAGAATCAATTGACAAATAAAAAATTATTCACAGAGGGAAAAGTGGACACAGGAGAAACATCCAAAATCAAGAAAGAGAAATAGATTTATCACTATAAACTACATGCCTTAGAACTTCTTTTTCAACTTATACTGCACGTTGAATATCCTAAACACATTAAATTCCGAAAATCTAGGAAGAAGTAATTTAAAAAGAAGAAAAAAAGGTAAAAGTTAAGTCAGAAATCCAGTACCTCAGGATCAACAACACCAGCTTCAAAAGGCACAAAAAGCTCCGATTTTGCTGAAAAATGAGGAAAATTTTGCCGATCCCAGAACTTAAAACATCAATATTCAGAATTCCCAAAAAGAAATCAAAATTCACTGATGAAGAGTCCTCCTAGAAGCAAATAATGGTCATAAAAGTACGAAAGGAAAACATCATCAGTACTTCACTCTTCTTTTTTCATGTCATAGATTCCTTATCCAACCATCATACGCTACGAAACCCACGTGAGACTAAGCATTTGAATGCTGAATAGTAAATAGTACACATACTCATACACATCCGTCTCCTTCAATCTTTACTCTTTTTCTATAACTAGACAAAAAGAGAATCTAAAAAGGCTTTCTTTTACTACATCAAGAACTCAAAAACTTTCCCGAAATAAATAACACTCGAAAGTCTACACAGTATTATTGTGGTTTTACTATCAACCTATGATGATGATGGGTGTTTGTTTGAATCTTTCCAAGTTGGTGGTGGAGTAATTGTTGTTAAAAGTAAGCAGTTGCTTGACATACTTGGTTTTGTTGCTGTTGATGATGATGTTTGGTTAAGGATTTGTATTCTCTAACCACCAGTTGGTAGACCTAAACCCCCCCCCCCCAACCCCACCCCCTCTCTTAAACCTTTTTTCTTTTTTTTCTTCTACTAACTTCTTGATCTTTTTTTCTTTTGCTCAAACCTATGGCTATGGTGGTGCTACTGTCTATCTCACCTTAAAGCTTTTGATGATATGATATGATATGCTTTTGAAGTTTTGTGTTGTCTCTCATTTTCCACCACACATCCTTTTATTTTATTCTTTTCTTTTCTTTTTTTCTTTCTTTGCTTTGCTTGCTTAACTCGTTTTTCTATTCTTTTATAAAATTTTATTTAGTTTGGTACTCCTTCCTGTTTTCTTTAACTGTCGGAGAGAAAAATCCCATGAATTAATAAATTGATTACTGTGTTTGAAATAAAATGTAAAATAACAAATTATATTTTATTCATTGTGTATAGAAAATTATATCAAAATTTAGATTATTAAAATAAAAAATAAATAAAAAATAAAATAAATATTACATTGATTGATAATATAAAATGACAGTTAATAAAAGAGAGAGAGAATATATAATATTGTTTGACTATAGTTACCTCCATGATGCCTGTCAAAAGAAACATAGATCTAAATAAAATGGAGTACTTTCAAGAAGAAAAAAAATTGGTGTAAATAAATTAATCAAGATTGCATTGAAAAAAAATTTAATCAAGATGATTTATTATTAAAAAAAGCGAATGATAGAAGGAATATTGATTGTATAGGGAAATTCTACCGTATAGACTCTTTTCTACATAAACTCCTTAAAAACAAGGAGTCTCCGTAGGAGAAAGTTTCCACGGTAGAATTTTCCGATTATATATGTTTTCAGTTTAATATATATATACTTGTCATTATCAGAGCATTTGTATAGAATCCATAAATTATGTTAAATTTATATTTTACATATTCGAACTTTTCACACCTTCTGTCAATGTGATATACTTTGCTTCAGTGATAGACAAACCGATAACATTTTGTAAAGTAGCTTTCCGGTCAATAGCAGAACCACCTATAAAGAAAACATATCTAGCAATGAATCTTCTTTTATCAAGATCAGCAGCGTAGTCTGATCCACGAAACCATTCAATGTGTCTGATTTCTGCCAAAATCCAAACATTTGTCTACCGTACCACAAACGTATTTAAGAACCCGATTCATTGCCTGCCACAATGTGCTCTTCCTGGACAAGATATATATCTTCTAACCATATTGATTGTATGTGAAATATCTAGAGGCATACGATTTTAGCGATTGAGCAGCTGATAGTGTAAAGTGATTCGAATTTCATTTCCTGACATGTGAGATTCGAATTTCATTTTGCTCATTGGTTGTATCATCTCAACAACCCGATACTTCCTCACCCCTTTATTCGGTTGACCTCTGGATCCCACAATTGCTTCATCCTCTCATACACGGACGATTGCTGAAACACCAGCCTTATCCAACCATCCATCAACTCTCACCACGTCCACTTTTGATGACATTGAACCCATAAATATGACACAAGCCTCGAAACATGGAAAATGGCATGCTACTAGCAAGAAGAATTCTGGACGAGATGACCTCTAGTTACCTTTGATAAGTACGAGTCCGGAACTATGTGATGCACTATAAGAGAGATGACCTCTAGTTACCTCTGATAGAGACGAGTCCGGGAATAATTCAGGACGAGATTGTCTCTAGTTATCTCTGGTAGGGACGAGTCCGAAACTATCCGATGCACTGTAAGAGAGATAACATCTAGTTACCTCTAGTAGATATGAGTCCGTGGACAGTCCGGGCGAGAACGTCAGTTGCTTAAATATAAGATGGAGAATGTAATGTCTCAAATAGTTAAAGTAAAATAATTCTCACATCTATATAAGTGTGAGACATACATGTCTTATTAATTTGGGTTCAGTTATTTTAGACTAAATGAGGACAGCGGTCTAAATAATTAACATGAATCTTGATGGCTCATTTAATACTGTCAGACACAGGTCTGAGACGTTACAAATAGTTATTTTGGAATGAATTATGAATGTAACACGTTTGGTTAGATTCCAGCAACAATACGAACATCAACTTTTTTTTTTAATGTTTATATATTAATTGAAATGTCATTGTTTATAAGCGGATGATATCATCATTATTTACCTAATCTATCTGTTGAGCTTCTTTTTAAGAAGTAATAATGGCTGTGGGGTTTGACAGAAGATTCTAATAATAAACATGTCAGAGTAGTAAATAACCTTCACCACCTAAAATTTGCATTAGGTCCTTATTTATATTAGAGTATCATTCTCCCACTTATATTATTTATTTTTTTGGTGGATATTTCTCCACTTCTTTATCTTTATTACATTTTATAAAAGGCAAGGGAATTATTGTCCTTTTCTCTCCATGTATACATGTATATTTTATGTATTTGCTTTGGGTGATCTTATACTTTCTTTTCTATTGCTGCTATAGTTGCCCCTTTGGTTTTTTGCTAATTTGCTTATTATGGCCCACTAGGCAGCTAGCTAGTCTAGGTATCTATGCATGCCAGGTTTTGAAGAGAAGGGGGTGGGGTAGGTGGGGATTTTGGATAATCAATAAATGGATTGGAGAAGAAAAAAAAATCAATAAATGGACAAAATAAAATCATTAGGACATAAGCTAATGAAACACAAAACAAGCTTTGTTGTTGGTGGTCTACCAAATTGTACATATTGTTTTGTCAATTTTGCATTTGCAGTCTCATGTTTTTATATGCATTTGGTTTGGAGACCATATCTTATTTTATTGCCAAGTGTTGCTTGCAGAAGGCAGGGGCCCTTTTCGCTAGTACATTGATTTGAATTTTGATTCTAAGAGTATCCGCTTCATGTCGTTGTATTGTGAATAAAAAGATGACACATATTTATTAATATTTTAATACAACACATTTATTTGCTACCATAGCTCATGTTACCACATTTAAAGAAAAAAAAATATGAGAGTGGATGTGTATAGACCACTTCACCTAATCACCTCCCATACAATGTATCACCACAATGTGCTTAATTGAGTTATAGGAGAAAATATGTGATACCACATCTTTTTCACGGGTCGTTCTATTATTCTTTCGTAGGGACCTTCTAGTAGGGAAGCTGCCACGTGGCGGATACGGACCACAGTTTACGAGGTGGAATACACGGTACCGTGTGTAAAAAAAAAAATGTATGGTATGGATCTTTGCGCGTAGACGATATAGCTTCCACAATAGTAATTCCCTAAGATAGAATTTTTCCTTTTTCACATCGTGAAAGACTAAGTTATAGTGAATACTCTAACACAAGACGTACTTAATTAATGCGTGTTTAATCCTTAATTTTCAGAGGATTAATTGCGACATGTTATCAATGGGCATTAACAATGAAACAGGGAGTATACAGCAATTGTTAATCCACAAAAACTAGACATGACCATCGTCTCATTTAATCGGTTTTCTTTCATTTATGAAATGAATAATTTTATATGGTTTCTATTTATATTTTTAAACCAAAATGATTTAAAGCATAAATCATTTGTTAGCTTCAATTTGGTTGGCTTAGTTCCATTTTTCTTAATCTTAATGGTTTAATGAACATATAAAGTTTTTTTTTTTGTTTGAATTTTTATTTTATTTTATTAATGAAAACTAGAAATAAAGTACAAAAGACGGTTCAATCCACTTTAATAAAGTATACGATACCTCAACACCTAACACCGCATCATTCCAATAAAATAAAAATAAAAAAACACCGTATCATTAAAACATTTTACCAGCAAAATTCTAATGGCTTGTTTGTTACACGAGAACCGAATGGGATTGATTGACTATTCATTTCATTCCAATGTTGGTGTCTTCTTATAAGGTAAATGAAATTAAAAATGAATATTTTCAAACCTCCGAAAATGGATGGAATGAGATGCAATAGAATGAAATGGAAATCAACAAAACACGTGGGTGGCGAGTAAAGTAATGTGAGGTAAGGTGGGTGGTGAGGTGGGGTTGGGTAGATGGTGGGGTGGGATGAGGTAGGGTGGGTGGGTAGGGTTATGTATGTGGTAGGTAAGGTGGGTGTGGAAGGTTAGGTGGGATTGGGCACGGTATGGTAAAGGTGGGTGGGTGAGAGAATGGTGTAAGGTAGGGTAGGGTTGATGGGTATAAATAATTCCACCACCTCGACGGTAAGGGACAACCCACGCTGCGGCCACCCTCCGGCATGACAAGAGAGATCGCAAAAGGGGCGGCCTTGTGTCTCGCCTCGCCGCGACCAAGGCATTTGCGGTCCCGGGCAAGTGCAACGGATCTGTGAATCTCGTCCGGGCGGGTCAAGAAGGGTCGCCGGGCGGCGAGGCCGAGAGAGGGCTTGCTCGCTTGCGACCTCGGAGAGATGGCCGCCGATTGATCCGGATCTTTCCCCCACTTGTAGCTTAGATATTTCGTCTTGCTTAGTATCTAAGTAAAACCTAGCTATTAGTAAAATATCTAATAGATTACTTATTCCTAAGTTATCCACCTCTATAAAAGGGGTGGTCATTGTAAACAAAAAGAGGATGAGATATATGAAATACACACTTATACTTGCAAGCCAAAGCTCTCTCCATTCTAACTCTCTCCATACCACCACCCGCCGGAGTAACACCACACCTTAAATACGACGGATATCCACCATCCATACACCGCAAGGACACCCGTGACGATTTAGACATCTTCGGTTGGCTCCGTTACCGGGAATCCGATTGTGTAAAAAATCACTAGAGCTCTTATCAAGGAGGAGATAATCTTACAAAGAAAGTCCTCAAAGCTGCCTTTATTTCTTCCCTTTACCAAAGAAATCGCTCAAAAAGCCACCCCGCGAGAGATGGCCGGAAGTAAAGGACATCTAACACCCCAAACCCCCTGCAAAAGGTACTATGCTACATCAAGCTCGTGGGGAAGGCGCGGGAGAAACGCTAGACAATCTCCCTGCGAAGGAGAAGGATCCCGAGAGAGGGGTCTTAGCACTAGCGACGCTCGAAATGTCATTAATCAAAAAACCAAGTCGAAAGAGGCTGTTGTTGCCCTGGATGGAACTCGCAGAGAGAGGTCACAGCAAAGCCAAAGATCGATCCCAGAAATACAACCGGGCTTTCAGGAGGACCCAGAGGTCGCCGAGATGAGGGAATACGCCAGGTACGTTGAAACTATGTATCTCACCAATTCCCGCCTGGTGGCTAAGGGCCAGGCCCCTATGACGATTCGACCCCAGAATCCTCCCAGAAACGAAATCCCTCTTGCGGTCGCAGACCAGGGCCGCCAGAGCCAAATTCAGCAGATCGACGTAGAGGAGAGCGTGCACTCTTGGTCGTATGGACCGAGGAAAGAAATTCCACGAACCTCGGCCCCCAAGATCGCGACCATCAAAAAGGAAAGAGGATCGACAAAGGGTCCGCGTTTAATAGGTTGGGTGAGAAGGACAAGGCCTTAGCCCCAGTCGTCTCGGCCTTGCAGAGAAGAGATGCCCGTCCGGCGGGATAGACACGCACAAGATGCCCGCATAATTATCGGGGAAAAGAGGGCCCGCCAAGAGGGATCACGAGATCATAGGGAATCGGAGCGTAGAACGAGAGCGGGCGTACGCAAGCACGGTCGCGACCCGAGAATCGACCTATTTTGGCGGAACGGATGGAGGTAATGAGAAAAGAGCTTGCGAATTAAAAAAGTCGAGGCCCGTCGAGAAAGTCGCCCCGATTTCGGGGATCGACGTACTCGCTAAAGGGATTACCGAAACATTGCCTCCCGGCGAGAGAAAAGGTTAGTTATCCCGATTACAACTATTACAATGGAAATTCATGCCCAAACGGCGGCTCACCGCGTTCCGGGGTCGCATCACCCTTGCTACACAAAATAAATCCGCCTGGTGCATCGCATTGGTTGGCGGCATGCGGGATAGGGCTGCGTCCTGGATACGCGGGCTTCTCGCGGCTCGGTTGAAAGTTGGGAGGATTTGTCGGAAAAGTTTGTCGAGAGAGTTTGAATCGGCAAGCGAGGCCAAAGAAAACCATTGAGGACTATATGAGGTTCGTATGGGAGGGCATGAATCCGGAAAAGAGTATTACGAACGGTTCGTCAGAATATATGATCAAACAAGGAACATTCCAGACGATGCGGTCATAACATGTTTCCTCACCGGAATCGCCAAAGGCCCGATGGCGAATTCAATGCGGCCCCCAAAGCGGGTCTCGGGGAGATGTTAGAAAGGGCCGAGAATGATGGGGGTCGGCGAGGCGCCATGCGGGGAAAGCAAAGCCTAAGACGAGCCACGTTCGCCGAAGGAGGATCGCGTAGATGACCGTAAAAAAGAAAAGGGACGAGATACTAATCGCGATCGTGAGGTAAAGAAGCCGTACAAATTTAGCGAGGATAATTTTACCCCGCTCAACACCAAAGCATCCCAAATCTTTTGTTTGAAATTCGTGAACATTTCGACAAACCAAAGCCTATGAGGGCGATCACGATAGCCGCGATAAATCCAAATCTTGCGACTATCACAAGGACCATGGCCACATCACCGATGAATGCTTCACCACGAGGCGCGAGATAGAAAGGCCGATCCGTGAGGGACCGGCCAATAAATATAAACGCGAGGGGAACAACACTCCCGGTCGGGGACGCCAACCTCGCGTCATCGAGAGAGGTTCGGGTCATCCACGGGAATATTCCCGGCAACCATCAGCGAAATCTCGGATAAATCAAATCAATACCCGCGGCTTCGAAAAGCGGTGTGTTGGGAGAGAATGAGAAGGGAATCATATTCACAAAAAGCGGCGACAACGGTCGGTGGCCACATGGAGATACCCCTCATTCTAAAGGTGGGGGTGAACGACAAGCACGGCGTCAACCGAGTAATGGTCGACACGGGGGCCGGCCGCGACGTCATTTATTTGTTTAAAACGGATCGGATTCGGGGAGGCCAAGTTAAAACCCTACCTTGGGGTCCTCGAAGGTTTTACCAACGACACGGTACGGGTCAAAGGCACGATCGACCTCGATATCATTTTGGGCGACTATGAGCCTGTAGAACGGAGATAATAACTTTCTTGGTAATCGACCCGCCCTCTTTACTACAACATGATTTTGGGAATCCCGGCTATGAAGAAGTTCCAAATGGTGGCATCCGTTCCCCACCAACGGGTCAAATTTCACGTAGGGGAAGAAGTTGGGGTCGCCATCGGCCGACTGGAGCTTTCCTCGACTATATGACCAAAAACGGGGTCGATTCTAAGCGACCCCGATTTGGATGGTCTTAACACGGCTACGGATCGGATTGCTATGATGAAAGAAATCTCGGAGAAGGCCGTAGAGGTAGAAACATTGCAAGTTCGGGACGAGCCCGACTTCTTGCCGAAGACGAGTTGATCGAGGTTATAATAAACGACAAATATCCCGATCAAAAGATAAAAATAGGATCGAGGACTACCGAGGAAGAAAGGGAGGAGCGATCGAGCTTCGAAAGCAAACTTGGACGCATTCGCACGGGAGGTAGCGATATGAGAGGTGTGGAATCGGAGGTCGCCTTGCATAACACGAGTGTCGATCCCAACTTCGGCCAATACAACAAAGGGCGCGTCAATTCTCTACGAGAAAAGGAGGTCGCAATAAAAATTGAGGTCGAAAAACTTTTAGCAGCAGGCATAATCAAAGAGCTTCAATATCCCACCTGGCTGGCAAATGTAGTAATGGTGAAAAAACACAACGGCAAGTGGCGGATGTGCGTCGACTTCACCGATCTAAACAAAGCTTGCCCCGAGGACCCCTACGCGCTCCCTCGAATCGATAAAATGGTGGATGGGATCGCGGGTTTTGAAACCTTAAGCTTTACGGACGCCTATTCCGGCTACCACCGAGGTCAAAATGGCCGATGAAGATAAGGAGGCGACGGCCTTCGGGGCCGCCGGCGGGCTATATTACTATGAGATGATGCCGTTTGGCCTAAAGAACGCGAGCTCAACCTATCGAGAGAATGGTAAACGAGTTTTTAGCACGCGAGATAGGCAAGAACATGGAGGCTACATTGATGACATGGTCGTGAAATCAAGTCGCCAAGATCACCTGGAGGACCTTCGCGAAACCTTTGCAAACGTGAAGAATCACTCAATGAAACTAAACCCTACGAAATGCACTTTTGGGGTCCGGGCGGGGAAATTTACGGGCTTTATGGTAAGTCAAAGGGGGATCGAGGCAAATCCCGAAAAAATCGAGGCCCTGGTCAACATGAGCGAGCCTACCGGTATTAAAGAAGTACGGCGGCTCAACGGCGGGATCACGGCTTTGGGTAGGTTTGTCTCGAAATCGCGAGAAGAAGTACGCCTTTCTTCAAAATTACGAAAGGGGCCGGTACCTTCTCTTGGACAGCGGAATGCTCCCAGGCATTTAAAGACCTCAAAGAATACTTGTCAAGACCGCCGTTGCTAACAAGCCCGAGGCTCGGGGATACTCTGTTTTTATATTTGGCGGCCTCGGATAGGGCCGTAGCCGCGGCACTTGTAAAGAGGAGGAAGGCTCGCGAAGCCGTTTTTTATGTTTCCAAAGCTCTAAGCCCCGTTGAAAGTCGTTATTTTAATATAGAAAAGTTGGCTTATTGTGTTGTTATAGCGCCCGCAAATTAAGGGCTTACTTTTCATCGCACACCATCGTAGTATTATCAAATGCATCGCTAAGACGGAGTTCTTCACAAACCGGACTGTCCGGTCGATTGCTCCGATGGGCCATCGAGCTTGCGAGTTCGATATCCGATATGAGCCCCGGAAGGCTGTAAAGGCCGAGGCTCTCCCGGATTTCATAGCGAGAAACAAGCTTCAACGAAGAGGTGAAAGAGCGGCTACGCTCCGAACGCGACCAAGATAGGGTCACCACACAGAGGACGAGCACTGTCGGGCCAAGTCACTTGTTGGCGGCTACGTTGATGGGTCCGCTAATCACAAAGGGTGTGGCGCGGGAATAATCCTGTTAGAACCGGGCACATCGAAGAAATTGAGCGAGGCTACGAGATTTGATTTCACCGCCTCTAACAACCGGGCGAGAATACGAGGCCGTCATTCTTTGGGTTGAAACTCGCCAAAGCCATGAAAGTCGAAAATATACAAGTATTTTGCGATTCACGGTTGGTGGTGAATCAAATCAATGGGTCATTTGGCATTCATTGCGAAATTTTACAAAGGTATATTAACCTCGTCAAAAGACTCGAAAGCGACTTCACATATTGTCAATTCAAAAACATCCCTCGAGAGGACAATCATAGGGCAGACTACTTATCCAAGTTAACCAGCGAAGACGCGTCGTGCGATCCTAGCATCATGGTCGAACACCTATCGGAACCCGCCATCTCCCAGGACGAAATCATGGATTTCCAACCCAGTAACACTTGTTGGGTCGACATCATGAAGTCTTATATTGAGTTAGGAGAGCTTCCCGGCGACCCTTGCAAAGCTAAGGCCTTAGTAAGAAGGGCCGCAAGATATACGATTATGGACGACGTGCTTTACCGTCATTCATTCTCGAAACCCCTTACGCGATGCGTACGACACGAGGAGGTAACGGGAATCCTAACGAGCTACGTGAGGGAATGTGCGGCGGCCATCTCTCCCGATCGAACACTAGCACGAAGGTACTCCTAGCCGGATATTATTGGCCGAAATTAGCGAGAAGACGCCAAATCTTATACCGAGCATGTGATGCTTGCCGAGAGGTTCGCAAGTATCCCCGGGCTACCCTCGGTCGAACAAAGCATAGTGGTAGGTTTGCTGGCCTTTCGACATGTGGGCGATCGACCTCGTCGGACCCTTGAAGAAGGGTCGCTCGGGTTGCGAATACGTGGTCGTCGCGGTGGATTATTTTACTAAATGGGTCGAGGCTAAGGCCTTGGTAAAAACCAATACCGGGGACATAACATACTTTTTGCTCGATCAAATATGGACAAGATTTGGTGTTCCAAGAGTGATGGTTTCCGATCACGGACCTCGGTCGAGAGACGAATTCGACGGATTACGTGAGGAGAACAATGTTAAACATTGGCAATCATCCGTGTGCTACCCGCAAGGAAATGGGCAAGCCGAAAATGCCAACAAACGGGTCCTAAGTGTGTTGAAAAAGAGCCTGGGTGAGAAAGCGGAGCCCGGCCGGATCACGCTTCCGGCGGCTCATGGGCACTCGGGACGTCGCGAAAAATCACAATGAGGGAAACTCCTTTTGCTTTAACATATGGATGCGAGGCTATGGCGCTGTGGAAATGGCCTTACCAAGCCACTAGGGTCGTTTTTTACGGCGAGGTCAATAACACGGCGGCGCGTAAACTCGAGCTTGATCTAGTAGAGGAACGGCGCATCCGGGCATACGGTCGTCTAGTCAATTATAAACGGGCGGCAAAGCGTCATCACGACAAACGTATTCGCAATCATCACTTCGCCGTCGGGGATTACGTTCTACAAAAAAGACAAGCCGCGGGCCACGAAGCGAAAAAAGGAAAGCTATCGGAAAAGCGGGAGGGCCCTGCGGATTTCGCGAGTTATCAAAAAGGGGACGTACATGCTAAGTGACAAGGAGGGCCGCGAGTATAATAGACCATGGCATGCGGACAATCGAAAAAATACTATATGTAACAAGCCAATTCAAATAAAATTTGTTCTTCCAAAGCTTGTATTTACATTCTTGTCTTTTCGTCATCATCAAAAAAAAAAAAAAATTTCAAACAAATGACGATGAAAAAAAAAAAAAAAAAAAAAAAAAAAAATGACGATGAAAAGTTTTTTCAAACATATCGATCAAGCCTGGACAAACTTCCATCAACTGCAGGATGGTTATCTTCCTCCGATCACATGTATGGAGGTCCAAAAACGACACCACGCTTGCAAAGGGCTCCCCCGGATAAGTTTTTTCAAACATATCGGTCGAGAGTATGGAAGGGGACCACGGCGCCTTTGCATGCATAATTTGGTTATCGGCGATGCGAAAGGCATGCGGCGACCGTACCACGGCGACCTTGAACCACCGAGCACGCATATCTTAGTGCCTCGCGATGGATCAACACTCCCGTCTATATCCACTCGATGGTCGCGAATGGCGTGCGAAGGAGCGCTTCGCTCTCACTAACAACATCGGCATCGGCGGGAAATAAGAGCGCGGGAATTTATAAACTTCTTCCACTCACGGTCGCTGCGAGAGAGGTCGGACGCGATCACTCCTAAAGACCAAACCCGGCGATTCTCGGGGAACGGCTCGCACATTGCAATACAGACGAATCCGCCTATTTTCCTCATCCGCAAGGTCCCGGGCGATCTCATAATGGGAGGAGGGATTTATGGCGGGTATGTTAAAAACTTGGTTAATTCTCTCCGGAGTAAAGATAACGGGGACACCCCGGAGAGAAATGCGCTCACGGTCCCGCCGAGGCTACCTCGGACAACACGGAATAAAATTCCCGTATCATGGTAACATTAACCGCTCCCGAGAGGCTCGGCAATAAATTCCCACCGGCCCCGGAAAGCCGAACGCGCGGCATGGAGCCGTCTTCATTCGTTGTTCATTTAAGCCCCTCTCCTCCCTAATATCACGCCACTTAAAATAATCCCGAAAATAATCCTTGGCTACGGGGAGGCGGTGGTGAAAAAGGGAGAAACATCCCGGATAGGACGAGCTTTCCATATCCGGACCTGGCTGCTTTCCCCTGGATGAGACATAGAGTCGGGGGATGAACGATTGAGGGAGAACGATTGAGGGAGAAAGAAAGCAAATTCAGTATGAGGCAAGAGGTAGAGTGAGTTCCAAAGTAACCCCCTTTTTATACCGGAGAAGGGGTATAATCAACGGTTGGGATTAGCGGATCCTAGGGCCGGATATGCAACCGACCCGAAAACCAAGGCAACGGGAGCGCCGGACCATAAAGAGACCGAAATTTATGGCTACGGTTACAACCGACACCTAGTCATTAGGGGTAACTAACTGCGTTAATGACACGGTCAAAGGGCGCTCTAACGGGCTCTATCTTCGGCAAAAGCACCTTGCTCTCAATAAGGCCGGCGAAACTTTGAAAAATTAGCGTCGCGTAGCGACTATGGTTAGAACGAGACGACGACGTTTCATGAGCGCTTGTATTTGCCAAATTATTAAGCAACCTCGCACGAATCAAGAGGACGACACGAGAGAATAAAATAACTGTCACGGCCTCGCGAAAGGCCGCCGGATCGAATCGGCGACGGGAAAAGCCAAGTTTTATAAATTGAAAAAATGCGAGAAAATAAATTGTCAAGATATTACAAATCAAGATTCGGTCAAATCACAAAAGTAAATAGTCAAAGTTACAAATCAAATTTTCAAAGAGCTCGCGAGAAAAGTCCAAGAAATCTAGAGAGCATGCGGAGTAGGCGGGGTCTTTGGTAAACTAGTCGCCTTGCTCGGAGGGCGGAGGCTTCTTCAACATCTCAAAGTTTACGGGATTAACGGGAGCGGGATCCCAAACGGGCTCGCCGCGTTTAAGGCTGTTCGGTCGAATCGAGGTAACGAGCTCGCTTGCATAAGGGATTTCCGGGTGAAAGACCACTAAATCGGGATGACCTTGATGCGTGTTCACCCACCGCGGCATATCTTCCGAGTGATGTGCCCCTGCCTCGATCGGCCCGGATACGGCGAGCTAGGTGACTAAAGCCCCTGGTCAAAGCTATTCTCTATAAGGTCGAAGAAGTCATCCGAATTCTTGTAGGCGGCGACGGCCCCGGACTTGGCCTCGCTCGACGGCCTCGGCCGTTTTCTTCGCGGCTTCCTCGATAGCTTTCTCGGCGGCCTCTTTGGCGGCCGTCTCCGCCTCGGCAAGCTTAACCCTCAACGCGGCGATCTCCTCCTCGCGCCCCCGCATAATCCTTTGTCAAAGATGCAACTTTCTCATTGATCTCGGCATCCAATTTAGAGTGCTCCTCCATGATTGCTTTCATCTTCTCCACCTCGCCGGCCCGCGTGCTTAGCTTTCTTTTCGGCGGTAACCCTCGCCTTATCGGTCGCTCCCATTGCGCCGTCACTTTCCTCACCTGCGCATCGCGCCTCTCGGCGGCCTCAAGTACCCCTGTTTAAACGAGCACCGAGGCGTGGAAAACGGGGGATAATTAGCAAAAAAAAAAAAAAAAAAAAAAAAAAAAAAAAAGCGGGTCTTACCGGAAGAAGCGCAATCCCAAGGCGGCCGCTCAAATCTCGATTTCGGCAATCTCATCTTGAGGCGGAGAGTCGTCTTGAGCCGCAAAGCGGGCTAATATGCCCCGGCCAATCTCCACTTGAACATGATCGGGATAACCGAGAGGGATCGGCCCGAGAGGAATCACATCGGCAATTGCTTCACCAACCCGGCGAGCTTTGGATAGGTCAAGATCCTGGGTAAAGCTCGGATCCAACCATAGGGCCTCTTTCCCGAGTAACCTCGGGGCAAAGTTTTTTGTGGCGGCGTCTCGGCGGGTGCGCTCTTCTCCACCGGAGTTTCAACCTCTTCAAGATGCGCCGGGCGGGAGCGGACCGTTTGGGTGGGCGATCATCCTTCGCCTTCTGCGGTTGAGGTCGCTTCACGCCGTGCGACTCTTTAGTAGGGGGATGAGTCTTTTTTGAGGCACCGGCGACTGGGCCCGCAACAAGGGCGAGAGGAAGTCGCAACAAGGGCGAAGAGGTCGCGACTTCCGGGTTATGTGTCTCTTCGACAATCGAGGCGTACGGTTCGGGGCACCATCCACAGAGCTTTCTTCAAAGCCTCTGTCGAGCAACGGCCGCCTTGTACGCCTCCGCATTAAGCTTGTTTCGGTGAGCCCTGCGAGCATTTGGATCCATACTACAAAAAGAGAGCGGTTTAGAACCCGGAAAACAAAATGAGCATTTACAAATAAATACAAGTGGACAAAGAAAGTTACAAAGCGGCCTAAGTATAGGGTCGCCCCCACATTCCAGGCACTCGGAGGGAAAACATTTGTTGATATGACAACCCCCAATCCGGTCCGGATCGCGGCTCTCGGGACCCGTCCGTACCATGGGCGCGGCATTCCCTCACGCCCACCGGGCCCGCCATACATACAAAAGGCTCGGCCGGATCAAGAAGTTCAACCCGGGAAACATTTCTCCAAGATGGCGCCGCCCCGTCCGGCGAATTAACGTCATCGGCCCCTTTACGTAGCGCCGCTCACTCACGGGGGGGTCAAAGATTAAAAGCGTGGATTTGCCTCCACGGACTTCGCCACAGGAAAAGGCGACCTACCTTCGACTCGACTTTCGGTACCCGCGCCCCCGTTTGTGAAACTTATTGGGAAGCGGGAATAGTAGGCGGGGAGTCTGCGACCTCAGAGAGATTTGTCCAGGAATAGACGTCCCACAGAAGGAATAAAATTGCCCCAGTAAAGTTAACGTCGGCTCGATCTTCAGAATCCGGCACATAACGATGAAGGCCATCAACTGGATAATAGCCCCGACGGCAAAATCAGAGGGAAGCGCCTGCATCTCCTTGCAGATCTTCACAAAAAAAGGATCGAAAGGCGGTCTCAGACCCGCACACAAATGATGGAAGTGGAGGATAAGGGTGTCCTCGGAGCGACGCGCACCTACATAATCCTTATGGTCCCCGGGTTTAAATTTATCGGACTCCTTCCCATAATCGAAAAAAGAAAACCGATACACACGGTGTCGATTCCGAATATGCTATTAATGGTCTGTTGAGATCGCTACTCTTGCACGGTCGGGACCATTTCTTATCAACGTCCTTCTCGTACGCCGCCACGATCGCAAACTCTCGCATAGCTTCGGGATTGTTAGGACGAGAGCTCTTCGGTGGGTATCGGCCGCGGCGGCCTCACCAAGCTTGTCATGGTTTGGCTCGCAATTTTCCTTTTCTTCGCTTTTCGCGAGGCATCCGGATATCCTTCCGGGGCAATTCCGCATTTTCGTCCTCACTTGGACCCCCGTTAACTCATGAACCGCGGCGTCACGAACATAAGCTTCGTCATGGTCGGGAGCGCCGCTAGTACTCGGGACCGCGGTTGTCCTTCGGTCGGGAAAGCGATTTCTTCGGCCCCACGAGCTGTTGGAGACCTTTGAGCCCGCGCCTTCTCCTTAAGGCTCACTACGCGGCGGATTTCGGGGAGAGACGAAGGCCTCCAACTCAAAAGGGTCGACATCCATATGAGCGGCCTCGTCGGCGGTAATCTCGCCAATATACGCGCGACTACTTTCCACTTCAACCTCGTCCAACGGATCGCCAGGCGGGCGGCGGATAGTATGGGGTCATCCTCGGCATAATCGTAAATCTCCCTCTCCGCGAGAATCATCGCTAGAATGATCATTCCCCGACATCTGCAAAAACAAGGGAGGAAAAAGGTGGAGCTTTCGGACACGGTATAATAATAAATTAGCCCGGGAAGGTGATCGCACCCACTTCAATACCGCCTCCTCCATTTTTGCAAGAGAGATCGCAAATAAGATTACGAGAGGATGGCGGGGAGCGGGTGAAACCCCAATTTTCCCGGGAAAGCTATGAATCTCTCCCCAGGAAAAACCCCCGTTATTAATCGGAAACAAGGCAATTTCGCATCTCCATAGCAAAAGGAATGACAAAATTGATGTGTGGAAAAACAAGACGAGAGCGGGATGAGTAAACAAGTTAACAAAAAGGATTTCTTACACGATTTCTTTGCGAGAAAGATTGGAAAACCGCGTAAAAGCCGGGAAATACTCAAGGAGGTGGCCGGAATCTTCAAAAGAACCGCCGTGAAATCCTAGAACCACCGCGGGAACACCGTTGAACCTTCAAAGCTACGCAAGAACTAGAGAAATCTAAAACAACGGAGAAAGTAAGAAGCGCTAAAAGTGTGAAGGGTGAGAAGCGAAAGCTTTATATAGGCAAGGGGGCCACGATCGTACGGTTGGGAACGCTTCATCCAACGGTTCGGATTAGGGCGGCGGTTGTCGGTTTTGAAATACGAAAGGGCGTCCCGTCGGTATCCACGTACAACTCCCTGGCGATTCTTTGAAACGGCCGCATCACTCCGCGAGAAAAAGGCACGGAGGGCGCGTCGGCCCGCGATTGACGGCCTCGCCTCGCAAAAACGAGGCCCAAAGTTACCTTGAGGTCGCTTGCTTTGAAAGCACGGCCCTTAGAGAACAAGTCGCATCGGACGACAAGGTCGCAAAAACGAGGCCCAAAGTTACCTTGAGGTCGCTTGCTTTGAAAGCACGGCCCCAGAGAACAAGTCGCATCGGACGACAAGGTCGCAAAAACGAGGCCCAAAGTTACCTTGAGGTCGCTTGCTTTGAAAGCACGGCCCCTTAGAGAACAAGTCGCATCCGACGATGAGGTCATAAAAGTGTTGATGATTACTCCATCCTTCACATCCCCGGGGAATGTCATTAAAGCACGGAGTAGGGGGCCATTGATGGGTATAAATAATTCCACCACCTCAACAGTAAGGGACAACCCACTGCGGCCACCCTCCGGCATGACAAGAGAGATCGCAAAAGGGGCGGCCACTGTGTCTCACCTCGCCGCGACCAAGGCATTTGCGGTCCCGGGCAAGTGCAACGGATCTGTGAATCTCGTCCGGGCGGGTCAAGAAGGGTCGCCAGGGCGGCGAGGCCAGAGAGGGCTTGCTCCTTGCGACCTCAGAGAGATGGCCGCCGATTGATCCAGATCTTTTCCCCACTTGTAGCTTAGATATTTCGTCTTGCTTAGTATCTAAGTAAAACCTAGCTATTAGTAAAATATCTAATAGATTACTTATTCCCTAAGTTATCCACCTCTATAAAAGGGGTGGTCATTGTAAACAAAAAGAGGATGAGATATATGAAATACACACTTATACTTGCAAGCCAAAGCTCTCTCCATCTAACTCTCTCCATACCACCACCCGCCGGAGTAACACCACACCTTAAATACAGCCAGATATCCACCATCCATACACCGCAAGGACACCCGTGACGATTTAGACATCTTCAACTAGGTACATCGTAGTATAGTAAATGGGAGTCAAGGTCGATCCCACAAAGACGATGCAACTTTAATTATAAACGATTCTAACCTAATTAAGAAGCGACATAGAAGTGGTCATGGACCAACCATAAACATAAAACAAACTTGGTATTTCTCTCCCTCTTCTCACCGATCTACTAACTTGGGTTAGTTAATTGTTACGTTTACTTCCCCACATAATTTCCTTAAATTGATCGAGCGAGATTTTGATTTAATTATGATATTATTAGCATATTTTTCTCAAGTTTCCCTTTTACCGTTCCCTTTTATTAATTATAGTGTAAAACAATAATATTCTTTTAAATATTAAATAAAATGACATATAGCATGTAAAACAACATTGTTTTTGACACAGTAAGACAACATTGTTATAAATTGGAACGTGTTATAAAAGATAATAATATGTTTATCTATTATTCAAATTGATTACAAGATTTTCGGTATTGTATTGTATTACACCGTAATCTCAACTATAAACGTGAACAGGTGAAATAATACACAAGCATTTCTCCTTTCTCTCTATTACTTTGTTTTTGTTATTTCTTATATTAGTTTCATAACAGAACGAGGTTTTTTTTATTCAATTTTGTTTTTCAGGAGAATCATAGTCCGGTCTACTTCCTGACTTATGGCACGTCCCTTTTGGCCTTTTGTCCGTTTGATTTATATCTTTTAATAATGCTGGTATATATATGAGTTTAGCCATAAACAAAAGTTTGAAAGAAGTTGAGAGAAAAAGTAAAAAATACTGTAAAATAAAATTGTTTTTCGCCTTGTTATGAGAAAATGGTAATGTTTTTGAAGAAAAAGGGTGCTGCAATTTGCACAGAGCAGCTGTGGAGTGTGATGATGACTTTAATTTTACCCTCCCCAGTGTAAAGATACTATTGGGAACACACACAACTTTGGGAATTCTGAAAAGCAAAATCTAGTACTGAAAGATACACATTCATTCAAATCAGTATTTTATATTAGCAGTATAAATAAGGAAAGTTATTGTGTGGTGAGAGAATTTGAGATAAAATGACGGGTGAAACGATCAGAACTACACAGTTTTAATACAGAATGAATATGTGTGGTGTGTGTTGTATATGGTGTCTCCGCACCGTGTAAAGACACCACACAATAATCTCCCAATAAGGAAATATTGCATTCAAGAAGACAATTGATTGGCTTTTGTCTTGGCCCAACTGGCTTTTAATGGAGTTCACGTAACCCTTCTACTGGGGAAATTATTGTGTGGTGAGGGAATTTGGTTGAAATGACGGGTAAAACGATCAGAACTATACAGTTTAAATACAGAATGAAAATGTGTGGTTGTGGTGTCTCCACAACGGTGTCTCCACACGTGTGGAGACACCACACAATAATTTCCCATCTACTGCCTAGTAGGACTAATAATAATTTCTCCTCCGACCATTGCCTTTTTTTATATATATTGCTCCCTCAGTTTTTTTTTTTTTTTTTTATGAAATGTCTTTTCACATATCTATTTGTCTTATTGCATAATAATTTTTTTTATTTTGCCCTTAATTTTTTTTCCACTTACGCGCTTACATTCTGACCGGAGTTTGGTCAGAATGTAGAACATTATACCTACCAAAATATGGTCAGAACAATTTAGGTTATTTTGACCCGAACGTGGTCAGGAAACATTGTTTGACCTCTAAAATGGTCCGATACGTTTTTGAAATTTTTATAGCGACATGGTTATATTCTGACTTGAAATAAGTTATACTTACTCAAATGTGGTTCGAATAGTTTAGCTTATTCTGAACCGAACGTGGTCAGAAAAACATTAAGCTTGCGTTTGTTTTCGTTGAAGTTTTTTTTTGAGTTTCTTATATCACTTCATCAATTATTTTTTACAATTCTATCACCAATCATTATTTCAACTACAAATAAAAAATATTAAATTATCTTTCATCATTTTACTTTATCTACTTTATTACTTTTTTTATCATTATTTTATTCATTATACTACTTTATTTTAATTTCTCTCACCAATCATTTCTTTATCTACACGAATTTCAAAAAAAAAATCACTTTCTAATCATTACTTCAATCATTTTTATTATATTTTATTATCCACTAACATACAAAAAACCTCCAAAATAAACTTCAACCCAAAACAAACAGTACATGTTCGGCCTCTAAAATGGTTCGATACGTTTTCGAATTTTTCATAGTGCCTTAGTTATATTCTGGCTTGAAATAGGAGCGGAAAACGTAATTTTTCAGTCTATAAAATGGTCTATATTGTTTCTCAAACGTACATAACAATATCTCTTTATTCAGACCACAATTTGGTCTAGAAAACATAATCTTCCGGGCCTTTAACATTGTCTGAATAATATACAATTCATGACTTAGTTAGGTTCAGAATGATATGCGTGTTAAATGTCAAACGAAGCCCATTCTCACTCTTAGAATGTGTAAAACGTGTTTAGTGTGAAAAGACAATCCCTTTTTTTATCTGTCGCGGGAAGAAGAATCACACAGAAATTAATTAATGTGTCAAAAATATAGTATAAAATGACTAAGTTGTCATTTGATTTTTTGAATATATGCATGGTAATAGTGAGTCAAATTAACTTTTAGAGTTTTTAGTATTTGAAATTTATTTTTTATTAAATATGTAAATACTTTGTTGGTAAATGAGGAAAATAATAATAAGTGATGTATTGAAAATATAAAATGACAGATAAATAAAAACAGAGCAAATTCTAAAATGTGACGGATAAAAAAAAATGGAGGGAGTGCCTCTATCCCATATTATAAGTCATCCTAGCTTTATGCACACAGATTAAAAAACTCATTAAACGATCCAACTTTGGTAGTTTTGGACTAAAATGCCATCAGGCCGGTTGATTTATTAAATGTAAAGCTTTGAAATAAGAAATAAGGCTAAAACAAGAAGAAAAAAAAACATTAATTATTGCATTGAAACATTAGAATTAATAATATTGTATGACGGATGAAAAATGGTAGTATGACTTATAATATGAGACGGAGATAGTATATATTTTTTGAGTTATGATAGGCATGATAGTTGCACCGTTGATTTGATTATTTTACAACATTATCAATTTAAATCTATTAAATCAACGGTGTAACTGATTGGTTGTAACACAGACATTACCGAAATGACATGTGAATAAATTACGGGTAATATAGGAAAAAGAGTAATAAATGCGTCATTGGTGATTTATAAGTCATTAAAATGACTTATATTTGGAACAAACAAAATTAAGGAGATGGTGTGACTTATATTCTGGGACGGAGGGAGTAGTAGTAGAAGCTAAAATCTGTGATGAAGCTACCAACAAGGTATTGGCCCAGTGGTAATTACCGTGACCCTTAATCCGAAGGTTACGAATTCGAGTTTCAGTAAAGACAAAAAAAATATGTGTATATATTTCATATCCATAAAAAAAATCTGTGACAAAGCCTGGTGAGTCTACAAGGTCAATATGCACAAATGGAAACGTTTAACTATCTAATATATAAAGGAAAGCATGTTCAACCCAAAGGCCGCCCTAGTGAGTATACAAGGCCACGGCTTAGGTTCTCGTAATGTTTTGATTTGAAAACCCGACTATAGTGTAGACTGTTTATACATGACCTGAGATAAAATATTTTAATCACAATATATGCGCGGAAACAATAGATGTGACCAAACTCGGTTACTACAAACTATAGATTTTAATTATCACGCCATCATATATCAAGCATTCATTTACTATTACGTAACACCATTTTCGTATTACTACCACCGTCCCAAAATATAAATCATTCTAAGGATATTCATACAGATTAAGAAAGTGGTTGAATGCCATAAATTTAAAAGTTAATGTCTAAAATGACATTGACTATCATTAATGCAATAGTTGTTAATTAATGAAAAATTGTTGGATTAATAATAAAATAAGGGTAAGATAGAGTAGGTGTAATAAATGTTGTATAAAATGACTTATATTGTGGGACAAATCTCAAAGTATATGACGACTTATATTTTGGAACGGAGGTACTACAAATTTAAACTTGTTACACCAATTACATAGAATTTATCAAACATAGAAGAACTCACAATCATCATACATAACCTATCGGTAACTCAACCTGTGGGAAATATATGTATGTAAAAGGTTATATTTGTACATTACGATACATTATGTTAGGGTTTTGGTGATGCATTGTATTATAAATACTTGACCATTGTGAATACACAAATCATCTTTTCTCCCCACCATCCCGAGTTCTTCCCTAGACTTTGGGCCGCCACCAGTGTTTTTTGACAGCTATTACTAAAGGCCACGAACCCGCCACTTTTCGAGAAGCTGTTCAGTTGCCCGGTTGGCGTCGGGCTATGCAGGAGGAAATTGATGCTTTGGAACGTAATGGTACTTGGTCTTTGGAGGTTCTTCCTCCCGGTAAACATGCCATTGGTTGTTGTTGGGTGTATAAAATTAAATACACCTCCACTGGTGACGTGGAGCGCCTTAAAGCTCGACTCGTTGTTCGTGACAATCGGCAAGTTGAAGGTGTTGACTATAATGAGACCTTTGCTCCGGTAGCCAAAATGGGCACTGTTCGTGTTTTTTTGTCCGTAGCAGCTGCACGCAATTGGGAATTACATCAAATGGACGTCCATAACGCCTTCTTGCATGGTGATTTGACTGAGGAAGTCTACATGTGTCTTCCTCCTGGATATCGTGCTTCCTCTCCTGGCATGGTTTGCCGATTGCGTAAATCTTTATATGGATTGAAGCAGGCTCCTCGGCAATGGTTTGCCAAGCTTTCCACTGCTTTGAAATTTTTTGGTTTTGTTCAATCTTATGCGAACTATGTGTTGTTCAGTTATACTCGGGATGGTGTTTCCCTCCATGTTCTTGTTTACGTCGATGATTTAATTATTGCAGGCTCTTCTCATGACGCCCTTGTTCGTTTTAAGCAGTATTTGAGCTCTTGTTTTCATATGAAGGATTTGGGGCCTTTGAAATATTTTCTCGGCATCGAAGTGGCACGTGGCCCCGAAGGTATTTTTCTCTCTCAACGCGTTGGACATTTTGACTGAGGCTGGCATGTTGGGTTGTAAGCCCATTGATACACCTATGGAGCAAAATCATCGCCTCGCTTCCGCCACAGGTCAACCGTTTGCTCATCCGGATCAATATCGCCGCCTTGTGGGCCGCTTGGTCTATCTGTTTGTTACCCGTCCTGAGTTGAGTTACTCTGTGCACACTCTTGCCCAGTTTTTGAGTGATCCACAGGTCCCGCATTGGGAGGCTGCGGTGCGTGTTTTGCGTTTTCTTAAGGGAGCCCCGGCCAAGGAATTTTGTTGCGTCCTGTGGATGATTTGTCTTTGACTGCTTTCTGTGATAGTGATTGGGCCGCGTGCCCCTTGACACGGCGTTCTGTCACTGGCTATTTGGTATTTTTGGGTCGTTCCCCCGTCTCTTGGAAGACCGAAGCGACTACGGTGTCCGATCGTCCGCCGAAGGCGAGTATCGTTCTATGGCGGTTGCCACATGTGAGTTGAAATGGTTGAAGTCATTGTTGTCTTCTCTTGGTGTTTTACATCCTCAGCCTATGCGGTTATTTTGTGATAGTCAGTCGGCGCTTCATAGCGCAAAGAATCCCGTCTTCCACGATCGTACCAAACACATCGAAGTGGATTGTCATTTTGTTCGTGATGAGTTATTGTCCGGTAATTTGGCGCCATCTTATGTTCCTACCACGCATCAATTGGCCGACATTCTGACAAAAGCTCTCGACAAGCACCAATTCCGTTTTCTTTTAGGCAAGTTGGGCATTTGTGATTTAACTGCTCCAACTTGAGGGGGCGTGTGAGAAATATATGTATGTAAAAGGGTATATTTGTACATTACGATACATTATGTTAGGGTTTTTGTGATGCATTGTATTATAAATACTTGACCATTGTGAATACACAAATCATCTTTTCTCCCAATAATTTTGTGTTTAACACAACCGCAATAATTTTGCCATCTTCTTCCAGGATTGCCATCTTCTTCCAGGATGTAAACACATTTAGCATCCACATGAAACATAAATTCTCCTTCTCATCGAATTCATGGACCTCAACCTATTCTGGTGAAAATGTAAATAAGGGAGAACACTATTGCTGAAAAAATGTACATTAAAGGGAACTAAGTACATTACTGAAAAATGTTGCAAAGAACTTGGTTTATTTCATAATTAATCATCACTTCAAGGCGCATCTGGTGTAGTGGTACCATCGTACCCTCCCACGGTACTAACCGGGGTTTGATTCCTTGGGTGTGCAATTTTTTTTCTTCTAATATGATGGATTTTCCTCTATTCGGTTTGAGGCTAACAGGCAAGTAGGTTTTGAGGAGACATGACTATGCTCTGACAATTATTTGACGCAAGCTAGTGGGTTTTAAGAAGATGTGGATGTGCTCTGAAACGTTAAGTTTATTCGGAAGAAAAAAAATCTTTCATAATCATAACATGCAATATCTCAACAAGTGCATTTCTAAAATTACTATTTATTTTGTGAAATCATACGACATTCTTTCAAGTTTACCTATGTAAAAACGTGCTTTTCGATAACTTTTACCATTCATGGCATTCCTACTAGCTATATGATTAATGAATACGACGGCACAAATTGATTATAATCCAACACAGAGAGCCTAACGGTAACTTATGACATATATATCAGAATGTCTACTATTATATTTTGCAGACACGTTTTGATCGGCTCCAACCATATTGCAATTCTTTGGCGGGAGTGGGACCTGATGCTAGAGGTTCGGCCTTGAGATTTTCCTATACAAGTACTTAATCATGAGTCATACATTTTATTTCATCCATCAACACACATTAATTTATTCAAAACTATCATAGCATGAGGGAAAATATGTAGTTTTTGGAATCATATACTACCTCCGTCCTAAAATTTAAGTCCGTTTAGCAGTTTCGATTTGTCCTAAAATATAACTCCTTTTAGATAACGAATAAAACATTTATTACATTTTTCTTCTTTTACCTCACATTTATTATATACCCATCCACTTTTTATTACTATGTATTAATAATGGTCAAAGATCATTTTAGTTTTTTCAATCAAAACTAATGACACATAATCAATTTAACAAATTTTCTTAATCTGTGTAAAAAACTCCAAAAAGACTTACAGTTTGGAACGAAGGTAGTATATTTTAGTGGAGATTAGCAAAGATGTTGAATAAAAACGGCAGAAGAACTCTCTGCAGCAACAAAGTTTTGATTACAAATGAAAAAACTAAGCAAATTAGGGTTTTTCTTTCTCTCAAATGCCCTCATCTTACCAAGAGGCCCTAGAGGCGGAACGCACAAACCGGAAAATGCGCAAATGCATGAATCGAAACTAATTTAACCAAAATAGATAAAAACAAAATAAAATAGATGATAAATATAATAATGCTGAGTCATCTTCCAAGTGTCACAAAAGGGATGGTCCCACATCATTCCCCCCCCCCCCTCCTCTTTCAGCTACTGCCTTGTCTTCTGAAATAGTGTTGCATTGACCATCATCTAGTGGGTGATAAACTGACAGATCAGCCACATTAAATGTGGAAGGCATCCTCCAATCCTGCGGAATTGCCACTTCATATGCATTGTTGTTGATCCTCTTCATAATTGGAAAAAGACCTACTTTTCTGGGGTGCAATTTGTTGTTTACTCCTGCTGGGAATCGTTCTTTGCGGAGGTGGATCATCACTAGGTCTCCCGGCTGAAAATTTTGTCTATTCGCTTCTTATCAGCATGTTTCTTATATTCAGCATTAGCGGACTCCAGGTGTTCCTTGACGTCATGATGAAGCTTTTGAATGGCCTCAGCCAAAGAACCTGATGCTTTGCTCTTCATGTTTGGTAGAGGTGCTAAGTTAGTCACCCTGTTTGGGGCCTTCGTATAAACAATTTCAAATGGGGCTCGTCCAGTTAACATGTTCATCATAGAATTGTATGCGAATTCCACTTGGGCCAAAGCCTGGTCCCACTGTTTGGGTTGTTCGGATGCTACACAACGCAACATATTCCCCAATGTTCGGTTCACAACCTCGGTTTGTCCATCTGTCTGCGGATGATAAGCACTGCTGAGTTGGAGTTGAGTCTGGAATGTGATCGTTTTAGGAATGCCATGTAGTCTTACAATGTCTTTGAAGAAGAGTGGGGCTACATGGCTAGCATGCGTTACCTTTTTGCGCGGAATAAAATGAGCCATATTTGAAAATCGATCTACAACAACGCATACCGAATCACAATGCCTAGGAGTTTTTGGCAACCCAAGTACGAAATCCATCGAAAGATCCTCCCATATGTTATCCGGTTCAGGTAGTGGTGTATACAAACCGGTATTTTGCTTTGTCCCCTTAGCAGTCTAACAAACTCCACAGCGTTTCACATGGGTGCTTACATCTTACCGAAGTTGTGGCCAAAAGAACATGTCTTGTAGCAACGCAAGTGTCTTTTCTCTCCCCGTATGTGCAGCCAATCCGCCTTCGTGCAACTCTTTGATTAGTAATTCCCTTAGAGAAGTCCGAGGAATACATAATTACCCATTGATGGGAGTCAACTTTACTGTACTTTGGAGCACAGTTTAAACCCCGTTTATCACTTTATTAGCATGTTTTGGGTAGTTTTAGGCCTGTTTGAGAGTAATATCGAGAGTTATACGCACGGGGAGTTAAACTGTCACATCGATAGTAAACTCCGCCTTTTTAACGATATTAACTCTTTTCCGAGCACTTTTGTCTTGCGGAATTACGCGTGGTGTCTGTTCGTATATGTTATTGCAGGACTTAGGTGACTCGAGGACCCGGAAGGCGATGTTTTTGGGATGAGAAACGGGTCCGTGGCACGAAAGCTGCATGAAAGTGAAGAAAAGTCAAGTTTGGAGTGAAATCAAGGCAAACTGGCGTTTACCATACCTCAAACTGGCGTTTGACTCAAGCCTACCTCAAAGTAGCGTTTGGCCAGTCCAAACTGGCGTTTGACAGAAGTAGCATTGATACTGAAAGTTGAGCTTTTACCCAAACTAGCCTTCAAATTACCCTCAAACTGGCGTTTGGATGGGTTCAGCCCGAATTAAAAAGCTCATTCAAGCCAAACTGGCGTTCAGACACTGCAAACGGGCGTTTGTCCCTCAAGGCATGATCCATGAACTTGCGTTCAAGTTAAGGCAAACGCTCGTCCATGGAAGGAGAAACCCTAATAACATCAAGATTTCCAGGCAAACTAGCGTTTGACAGGAGGCAAACTGGTGTTTGAGACCGACAGAAGCAGATTTTCGACCTACACTATAAATATGCAGGACTTAGGTGACTCGAGGACCCGTAAGGCGATGTTTTTGGGATGAGAAACGGGTCCGTGGCACGAAATCTGCATGAAAGTGAGGAAAAGTCAAGTTTGGAGTGAAATCAAGGCAAACTGGCGTTTGCCATACCTCAAACTCGCGTTTGACTCAAGCCTACCTCAAACTAGCGTTTGGCCAGTCCAAACTGGCGTTTGACAGAAGTAGCATTGATACTGAAAGTTGAGCTTTTGGCCAAACTAGCATTCAAATTACCCTCAAATTGGCGTTTGGATGGGTTCAGCCCGAATCAAAAAGCTCATTCAAGCCAAACTGGCGTTCAGACACTGCAAACGGGCGTTTGTCCCTCAAGGCATGATCCATGAACTGGCGTTCAAGTTAAGGCAAACGCTCGTCCATGGAAGGAGAAACCCTAATAACATCAAGATTTCCAGGCAAACTAGCGTTTGACAGGAGGCAAACTGGCGTTTGAGACCGACAGAAGCAGATTTTCGACCTACCCTATAAATATGCAGCTCATTCAGCCCCTATATATCTTTGACCGTCTTTAGACTTTTCCTAGGCGATTTAGGTGCGATTTTAGTGTAGTTTGATCACCTTTCAACCCTTTGATTCCATAGATTACTCCCTTCGATTCTACACACTTGTTATAGCTTAGATTTCCTTTTTCAAGATACATTGTGGATCAGATTTTCTGCTATTTTATGTTAATGAATTATTTCCCTTTTATTATTTCTAGCATGTTTTCCTTTCTTTATTCCGTCATTAGCATAATCATGAGTAGATAATTGCATGTGTAGTCAAATTATATGAAAGCGAGCGAAAACCCTAAGGGGATGAGATAGGGAATTGTGTAGTGCGTAATATTATGTTTTAATGATTAATCCACATCCTAAAACTTATTTTAACATCTTTGAAATAGATTGATCACCTAGTTCACTATCACACACTTCGAACTTATAGATGTATTTTGCGGTGAGATGTGGGATAAGGAGTTTTAGGATTGTTGTGTAGATTCGGACTCGTTGTTAGGATCGTTTCTAATACAGAGGTTTGTCATCGTTGTTCGAGCAGCTCTAAGGCTTAATCATGTTAGGATAATCGGTTTTCTAAAGGGAGAGTCGGTTAGCTTCACATAGGGTGGTTAGATCGAGTTGTTCAGTCTAATCACTAGAATTAGGAGTTGGCACCTGTGGATGTCGTTAAACTACTTAGGATAGGTAGGTCGGTTAAGACACACTCCCTGTCAAGTCCTTCCTTAGGGGTAAAAGTAGCTCGTGGGATCATAGTTCGGATATACTCTTTAATATTTAGAAGTAAACTCATTAGTATAATCTTTACTTCTGCATTAGTATAGTATCCTCCACCATTATTTTGATCTGAACTAAGTTCTACGTCAGCTTTGGTACTTAGACATTACTCTCTGTGGATTCGACCTTGTGACCACTATACTCCCGTTGACCCGATACTCTGTCGGTGAAAGTTAGCGGTTAAGTATTTTGCTATCAAGAATTTTTGGCGCCGTTGTCGGGGAGTAACGTCTAATATCTTGTAAGTTAACCGAAAGCTTGGGCTTAGGTCGTTTTTACTGCGTTTTCTTGTTGTTTCCTCTTTTACAGCTGAAGAGCCACACGACCTATTGTTGTGGCGGTGGTGACGAGATACCGTGAGTGTGTTGTTGTTGTTTCCTAAGATCTTGCAGTTTGAGCCTAAATGGATGGATTCTCCAATCAATACTACTCACCTGAACAACAATTCCCCTACCAACCACAGGCAGCTGAACAATATTATCAACAACAGTATGTGCCCAGCCTCAGTATCAACCAGGATCCTTGGGCCTATCAGTGCCCTAGTGCATACCAGGATCAGAATTATGGTTATTTGAGTAATGAGCCACAACAGTATGAGGGTTATTAGAACCCCTGTGCTTATCATGATTTTGGTTCTCACGCTGGGTATGTTGACAATTTTGCACAGATTCAGCCGTTTGATCAGAATCCATCTTGGCAAGAAGCCTGCTACCTCCCTCCGATGAATCAAAGTCAGTATGATCAGTTTGCTCCCGTGCCACAAGAGAGTCTCACCGACAGTCAAATGGAGCTACTAGAGAGACTGAACCAGAGCCTGCAGGAGCGACTGCGGAACATGCTAGAGTTCAAGATAAGTACCGACTCTGCCATCATAAACCTTCAAGACCGGGCGGGGCAGTTGATTGAAATGATGGGGCTCGAGCAGAAAGAGCAGGCATGTGCAATAGAAGTGGTTATGGCTGATGAGGTTGGCACTAAAGAAGTTAAGGTGGGAGTGAGCAACACACCGTGACCCCCAATCATCGGAAGAGTCAAATGCAATGACTACTACCTTTCATGTGAAACAGTTACCGTGTAACTTACAATCCTATCGCGGTAATAATATCCATACGGTCGTTAGTCGAGTGTCAAAACATCAACGAACGTATCTTATAATCTGGATATCAAGCTCTCTCGAAGTAACTCGTTTACTCCCACTTTGCAAAGATTCACGAGAGTAAGACATTCCTTATAAGAAGGCCATTTCGGATATTCGATCCCAATCATAGGATATGCGATTCCCAGACGACCAATCATGTATACTCCGCATGCTTCAATATCATACCCAATCACTACCGCATGATCGCCCCATGGCTAGGGGAAACCTCAATAGTGTCAATGAATGACAATCCACACCGTGATGTCATGAAGACTCCGGTCTTAAGGATAATTACACAACCGTCACATAGTGTGACACTTATCCGTGTAAGTGGGTCAGTCTAACGTACGCATTCTCTAATACACGTCCACGTACAGTCCAAATGTCTTTACACTTCGATAGACGAGATCTATCCCTGCCCTTAAAGACATAAGACATCTAATACGTGCTAGCATGTTCATACTATCAATGCCCTGTTTAATAGTACATCAGCGTAGAGACATTTAAGTATCAAACTTATTAAAGTGATTAGAGATCTCATCAACCATAATCGCCTATCATGGTTTCTCTATCACAGTTTAATACTAAGGACATTATCATATAACAATTCATAATTAGTTCTTTAAAAGAACATATATATGACAACAGAAAAGCCATTATATTTATGTATAAACATAAAGAAATAGTAGAAATGATCCGACCCGGTCGGATCCGGTCCAACCCGATTGGGTTTAGGACACTATTCCAACATTACCGTCTCCTCCTATTGCGAAATTTGAGGATGGCATGTTTCACTTTCTACCTACTACACATCCTCTTTTACAGCTGAAGAGCCACACGACCTATTGTTGTGGCAGTGGTGACGAGATACCGTGAATGTGTTGTTGTTGTTTCCTAAGATATTGCAGTTTGAGCCTAAATGGATGGATTCTCCAATCAATACTACTCACCTGAACAACAATTCCCCTACCAACCACAGGCAGCTGAACAATATTATCAACAACAGTATGTGCCTCAGCCTCAGTATCAACAACAGAGTAACCAGGATCCTTGGGCCTATCATGCCCTAGTGCATACCAGGATCAGAATTATGGTTATTCGAGTAATGAGCCACAACATTATGAGGGTTATCAGAACCCCTGTGCTTATCATGATTTTGGTTCTCACGCTGGGCATGTTGACAACTTTGCACAGATTCAGCCGTTTGATCAGAATCCATCTTGGCAAGAAGCCTGCTACCCGCCTCCGATGAATCAAAGTCAGTATGATCAGTTTGCTCCCGTGCCACAAGAGAGTCTCACCGACAGTCAAATGGAGCTATTAGAGCGACTGAACCAGAGCCTGTAGGAGCGACTGCGGGACATGCAAGAGTTCAAGATAAGTACCGACACCGCCATCAGAAACCTTCAAGACCGGGCGGGGCAGTTGATTGAAATGATTGAAAGATAAGTGGAACAAATAATGTCCCACTGCTGTAAAGCCCTTACCAAACCATAAAATTCTTCCTTATATGTAGACCAGGCAGCCCTATGAGCGGACAACTTCTCACTAAAAAAAGCTATTGGCTTACCTTCTTGAGACAACACAGCTCCAATGCCACTAGCACAAGCGTCGGTATCCACTTGAAAAACCCTCTCAAAATCCGGTAGAGCCAGCACCGGTGCGGAACAAAGTCTTCCCTTGAGTTTTTCAAAACTCTTGTCCTGTTCTTCACCCCAATCAAAGTTCCCTTTCTTGAGACGGTCAAAAGGTTGGCGATGAAGCTGAATCCCTTGATGAACTTGCGGTAAAAGGATTCTAGGCCTAGAAAACTTCTCAGTTCGGTAATGGTTGTGGGAATGGCCGAATTTTGAATTGCGTCAACCTTTCGAGGATCGGTGTGGATCCCCTCTTCACTGATGATGAAACCTAGGAACAACAAATTTGGGACGGCAAATATACACTTCTTGAAGTTGAGGAATAGTTTGTGTTCCCTCAAGACTTCAAACAACTTCCTCAAATGAATCACATGCTCGGGCAAGGTCTTGTTGTAGACTAGGATGTCGTCGAAGTACACAACAACGAACTTGTTTAGAATTGGTTTTAGGACATCGTGCATTAATCTCATGAATGTGCTTGGAGCATTGCACATTCCAAATGGCATAACTAGCCATTCATAGAGTCCCACTTGCGTCTTGAACCCCGTCTTCCACTCGTCTCCAGGACGGATTCGGATTTGGTGATACCCACTAGTTAAATCAATTTTCATGAAGATCTTCGACCCTGCCAAGTTATCCATTAAGTCATCCACCCGAAGCATGGAAAACCTGTATTTCACCGTGATTTTGTTAATGGCTCGACTGTCAACACACATTCTTCATTGATTGTCCTTCTTAGGCACTAGTAATGCTGGAACTGCGCACGGGCTGGTACTCGGCCGTATGATCTGTTTAGCCAGCAATTCATCGACTATCCCTTGCAAAATCTTCTGTCCTTTTGGGCACAAGCGGTAGTGAGGAAGATTAGGCAATGAAGCTCCAAGGGTAAAGTCGATATTGTGTTGGATACTTCTCAATGGAGGTAGACCAGTGGGTAATTCAGCCAGATACAAATCTGTAAATTCTGCGAGTAACGCCTTCATAGATTCTGCGGTCACTACAATGGGCTCTCCGGTTCGTACTTCTCGAATAAACAAACCCAGCATCTCGGAGTCGGACTCTAATTCGGCCACAAATTGTTTTGCTAAGGTTATCAACAATTGGGTGTTATTCCTTTGGGGGTCCGCTTTAGTCATGTCCTTCTGAGTCATTGTAACAAGCACCACTCTTTTGCCCAACCAACTGAATGAATAAGTATTGTCCCTTCCCCTATGGGTTACATCTTTTTCAGACTGCCACGGCCTGCCTAGCAAGAGGTGACAAGCATCCATTTCCACACACATCACCTCATCCACATACGACTTCCCAATTGAGAACTTCACCTTGCACGTTTAGGATACTTTGCTTTCGGGTCCCTTTTTAATCCAGCCCATTTTGTAAGGATGTGAGTGGGGAATGGTACTCAATCCCAGTGCCTTCACTGCTTCTCTTGAGATCAAGTTCTCACTTGAGCCACTATCGATAATGATCTCGCAAACATTATGGTTAATAGTGAATCGGGTTCAAAAAAGAGCATGTTTTGTGTGGGGTTCGGTTCTCTAACAACAGATGTTCTATAATGCAAACGAGCATGTCGCCTTCATCTCTTTCAATTTCTTCAATCATTTCTTCTTCCAAATCGAAATGTTCATCCGGTCCTTCCTTCTGCTTATCCAGAATGGTAACATGTTATCTAGTAGGGCAAACATGAGACCGATGTCCTGGTAATCCACACCTATAACATTTCAGACCTCCCGGTTTGGAATAGGGGGTGCCTTATTGTTGGGGATCTTGGTGCCCCTGTTCTTGTTGCCTTCCCCGGAGTCTGAGCCTTTCATTCCCCCAGCTTGGCCACTGTTATTGAATGTGTTTGTGCCAAATAATCTCCGGCTATGAGTGTTCTTGTTCTTCCTCTGTAGTTGTTTCTTAACAGTCTGTGCCAAATTCACAGCCTCATTAAGACTCCAAATTTGAGTTAATTCTAATTTTTTCTCTAAACTCCTCATTTAACCCACCAATGTACCTTGTTACTTGCACCTCTTCTTCCTCCATAGTGTTTGATCTAGCCCCAGCCGATAGAACTAGAGCTGTTAACGAGCCGAGCCGAGTATTGGCTGTTCGAACTCGAGCTCGAACTCGAGCTCGTTAAGCTCATGAGCTCGTTAGAGCTCGTTCGTTTGTTAAACGAACAAAAAATTCTGTTCGAGCTCGGCTCGTTTAAAACATGAACTGTTCGAGCTCGTTCGAGCTCGGCTCGTTAAACATATTTTTTTCTTTTGGCTCGAATTCGGCTCGAATTCGGCTCGAGTTCGGTTCGTTAGACATATATTATAAGCATATAAGCATGTTCGCGAACATTATATAAGTATGTTCGCGAACAATAAGCATGTTCACGAACATAATCGAACGTTCACGAACCAAGCTCGAGCTCGGCTCGTTAAGCAAACGAGCCTACAATCATGTTCGAGCTCGGCTCGTTAAGCTAAACGAACAAACGATCACGAACACTAACGAGCCGAACACGAGCTTGTTCACGAGCGGCTCTGTTCGTTTAACTGCTCTAGATAGAACTCATTGGTATAATCTTTGATTGTACACCCATCTTTCTTGCAACTGCAAAACTCCAACATGGTTTGCTTGTGATAATCGTTGGGTAAGAACCTACTTGTCAATGGTTGCTTCATATTGTCCCAGCTCTTTATTTTGTCCTTCCCTTTATGTGCTCGAGTATTCTGAACTTGCTTTCACCAAGCTCTTGCTCCTCCCTTCAACTTATAAGATACGAGTTTGCATTTGAAGTATTCTGGAGGTCTCATACCCTCAAAGTAGTTCTCAATGGAATCTACCCAATCCAGAAAATCATCAGCGCTCATAGACCCATCAAAATTAGCTATTTCTAGTTTTAAGCGAAAATTGTTAACCTCAGACAGGCCAAAAGGTCTGCTTCCACTTCTCTGCATTTCACTTATGTCGTTTGTTCTCTGGTTCCAATCTGGGGATTCTTTCTCAGAATCTGAGCTGTGGAATTTTAGAATTGGAGGTCTGCCTAAGCTGTCGCCGATTGGATGAATTCGAACTGGTTCTCCCATGATACTTTTGCCTCGATCCATATCCGTTACAACCTGCTACGTGTTCGATTGTTCTTTCCTTTCCACTGTTGGGGTCTTCGTCAGGTCTACATCCACCGGCGTCTGAACCTTCCGATTCTTCTCCGGTCCCTTCTGCCACTCGGCCACTGCTTGCCTCATCTCTTTCATGAAAATCTCTAGCTTATGGTCCAACTCTTTCACTGATTCCCGTTAGGACTTCAAATCCCGATCTACGTCGGTGATCTGGCGTGTCTCTCCTCCCAAAATCGACATCAGCGGAACGAAGGTAAAATCTTGACTCTTGATACCAAATAATGGAGATTGACAAAGATGTTGAATATAAACGACAGAAAAACTCTCTGCAGCAACAAAGTCCAGATTACAAATGCAAAAACTAAGCAAATTAGGGTTTTTCCTTTCTCTCAAATACCCTCGTCTTACCAAGAGGCCCTAAAGGCACAAATGCCTGAACCGAAATTAATTTAACCAAAATAGATTAAACATAAATAAAATAGGTAATAAATATAGTAATGCTTAGTCATCTTCCAAGTGTCACAAAAGGGATGGTCCCACATCATATGTGATGAAAACCATAGAAGTCAATGGGCAGTCGTCAATTCATAGTTTACTTTTGGGTTAGTAAAAAAAAAAAAAAAGGGTGCGCTGTCAAAAAAAAGTATTGATACATTAACAACAGTTATGCCATAACGAGTGACATAACTGTAATATGCACCGTTGATAATATAGACACATTATTATCAACGGTGCAGATCACCGTTGTGCGATTCGTTGTGTCACAATCGTTGTATTATTCATTATGACACAACCATTGTATCCGTATTATTACTCTTATCAAAATAAGATACACAAAGATAATTGTGTTGGGCTGGCGGTATGAACAAGGCATATATATTAGTGACAGGGCAATTCATTAAACAATTTTTTCAAATGACAAAACTATCCCTACGTTCATCTTCCTTAAAGTCTCTTTCTAGATATGACCTAGTGGTGAGCGATTGAGGTGGTGTAATGTCTTGCTATATTTAAAGCCAGAAGGTGAGGATTCGAGTCCCGTAAAGGGCCGACCCCTTTCGGTAGATATCTAATGCAAATCTTCATCCCTAAACTGCTAGATCCTATGATTAACCTCTCCTCGCATTTCTGTGGGATCCGGGACGAGAAGCCCTCACGGTTAGGGTTTAACCGTTTTCTCATTCCCACCCATCCACCTCGTCTTCTTCTATTTGACAAGACTGGATATCACTGACCAGTCTCCTATTTCTTCTTCACTTCCTTCCATCTACCACAAACCCAAACCCACACCATGATCAATTTGATATTTTGTAAGAAAAGCTCATTCCACTTCCAAATCTTACAATATATATATATAAAAAAACCATCCCAAACCCAAAAATCTTGCAACTCTCCTTTCTACCCTTGGCTCTCCCCTCCCTTTACCTGCAGGCTGCAGCTTCGCTGCTTCTTCTCCTGCCATTACAGCCTCACATCTCCTCTGCTAACTCACTCAAATCATTTTGCATTTTTTAATGGGTTTAGTTTGTTAGTAATTATATATGATGCTGGTCAAGAAATAGGCATTTGATTATTAATTGGTGGTGGTGGCTGTGGATCTACAAGTTCTGATGGCAAGAACATTTGTTAGGAAAGTTTTAATTTTTTATTATTTGAAAATTTAGATTCTTGTGTTTTTAGAGGTTTCTTTCCATTATGTGGGTGTATGGCAGGGATATGAAGGGACGCGGCTCCTCTACTGTGAAATGGTAAAACGACGTCGTTTCGTTATGAGGTTCATTTAAAAGGGTCTGGTCAACGCTCTTTTTATTTAAAAGGGTCGATTTCACATACAAAATTTAAAAGGCCTTCGATTTTACATAAAAAAAAAATCGACTTTTTTTACGACGTCGTTTCGGACTCAAAGATGCCCACAACGAAAGGGATACGGCAGAGGATCCCAATTCGATATGAAGCGGTGGGAGGGAAAAATAGGGAGAAAATTTTGAAATCAACCAACTCAATTTTGATTTAGAATATTTCAATAATATAATTTGAAACGATCCGATAGGTACGTACAATATACTCTTACTAGACTTTATTTTTTTTGTCCGATAAAAATCATCACTCGCGGATACGGCAGAGGATTTTCGATATGAAGCGGTGGGAGGGAAAAAAGGGAGAAAATTTTGAAATCAACCAACTCAATTTTGATTTAGAATATTTCAATAATATAATTTAAAACGATCCGATAGGTACGTACAATATACTCTTACTAGACTTTGACCGGGAGAAAAAAACATCAGCGCGACGCTGTTTTTGTCCGATACGACGTCGTTTCGGACTCACAGCACAGCCACAACAGAAAGGGATACGGCAGAGGATCCCAATTCGATATGAAGCGGTGGGTGGGAAAAATAGGGAGAAAATTTTGAAATCAACCAACTCAATTTTGATTTAGAATATTTCAATAATATAATTTGAAACGATCCGATAGGTACGTACAATATACTCTTACTAGACTTTGAAATTGAACAACCCTTGTATTGCAATTTGCATGAATAGAAAAAAACATTCAAAAGAGAATAATGCATGTAATCACTAATAATATCAATTAAACGAGGGCATTATTAAGTTGTTGACGTGAACATATATCGATCTATCTAAAATAATTGAAATATGTTTCTTGAACAACTGAACAAAGAATCAATCAAGTTGCTCAAATATATGTTTATCCGTAAGACCAGCAACTTAAAGATAAATTTAAAATTATAAAATCTGCACCCTAAACAATCCATTATTATTATTATTATTATTATTAGGTTCACCAAACAATATTTGTTACGTTGACAAATATTTGGCGTTTATGTAACTCAAGGAAAGGAATACAATTTTGAAAAATATCCTCGCAAAACCATTATATTAATATATATCTAAAGAATAATTGATTGTCAATATATATATATATATAACGCCACGTTTCCGGACACCGAGTTCATATCCGGAAAAAGAACGTTCGGCACGTATAAAATAAAAATAAATTCACTTTATACGTAAGCCTCTATTACGTCGTATCAAAATAAAGTAAACGGAAGCAAAAACTCGGGTAAATTTTTTCCAAATATCTAAGAATAGAAACTCAAGATCTACAGATAGAAATGTATCATTATTACATTGGAAAAGAACCAACGAAATCCAAAAGTACGAAATCCAAAAAGTAAGTAAACTACAAAGTTTCCACAAAATTCCAAGTCTAAAATATAAAATAAATATAAATAATCTAGGTCTTCAACTCCGGCGTCCTTAAACGTCGTCGCCAAAGTCATCCTCAAAATCTCGACCAACCTGTTCATCTTCTCTCCCCCAAACACATAAATAAACATGCACTTGAGGTAAGTACATTGTACAAAGTAAGAAGTATAAGCTCCAATGTAATTAAGGTTTATAATTAAATGGTTTTATTATAATAATCGTCTTTATGAGACCGACTTAATCTAGGGTTCAATCAATGCCCATCGACATGTCATGACTACACGTTTCTAGCTTAGCTTATCTTAGTTACATCATTACACAAAGACACTATGCATGGTGAAAATTCTACCACGAGATGTACTTGCCAACTACGGTGAATAACACCGATAGTCCCGGGATCTCCCCGGTATGCATATACGTTCAGTGAATTTCCTCCACTGCCATTCAGCCGTTTATAAGCCAGCAGCGTTGTTCGCTTTTACTGAACGTATCACATAACCGACATGAATCAGTGCCTAACCGAGAATAAGTGACATTTTAGCTTTTACTACACTTATGTATTTATTATGGTGCATTAACTAGCCACCTAGGTGTTTTCAAAGTAAAGCTCACCATATCAACTCTATTCCCTCACTTAGACCGCTAGACAATGTAACCTATCAAGTACACAGACATTGATGAACTCTAGATCACCAAAGCGCAAGCCCTTTCATGCCCTTCCGACAGTCCCGAACTTCAACTCCTTTTAAGAGTACGTCCGGTGCCGGAACCAAACGCATCAAAAACTCAATCGGGGCTTGTTCATATTTAATTAATGTTATTAGATCAAGACACGACATTTAAAACTCGGCTCATAGCTTAAAACATTAGAATTAACATTCAAACAGTGTCGAGGGCGCCAAAGCCTTCGGGGAGCGCCAAAACTGCTTCAGAGAGTTCACGGAACTCTCTAAACAGGTCAGGGGGGCGCCAAAAGGCTTGGGGCCAAAAAGGCTTGAGGGGCGCCAAAAAGGTCAAAAACTGCTCCAATGCAGTTTTCTGCACTCTACCGATTTCTAATCAAATCCAAACATGATCTACATAATTTTTCTCATAAAAACAACAGAAAAACATGCCTTTTATGATCCAAAACGATCCTTAAACCTAAACAATATTTAGGCACACTTATTGATACAAAAACGCATCAAAACACAACCTAACCATCCTAAACCATAATCAAATTGTAGGAAGGGATTCTTACCTTTTAAGCATGCTAATCTCAATCCAAAACTCAGAAAAACAGCAGCAAACGATCCTTCCTCTCACAGAAACCTATATGATCAATCCCAAGAACAATTTAGAATCGATCAACGGCTTCTAAAACGATCAAACTACGATTATACGAACCAAGGAAGATCGTGAATGATCAAGAACATCCCTTAGGGAGAAATTCATACCTTACCCAAAGCTTCAACTTTCTTGGGTTGAAACGATGCCTTCCTTACGACGATTCCGATGCTTCTCTCGAAACTGAAAACTATTCAAGATAGCTTCAGAAATCAAGAAAAGTCTCTTGGCCTCTTCTCCTTACTCTTATGCGCTCAATTCTCGTAAGAAGAAATTCTGATTTTGCAATAGGTTTTACTTATAATGGAAATTATTTTTCCTTAAATAAGCTTTTTCCCCAAAATAACATATTTCCTTAATTACCCTTAAAAATCAGATTTTCCTTAAATACATATATATAAATCTCGAAATTATATACATATATTTAATAAAATACTTAACTCCGAATAAAAGGAACCGAACCCAATATTCCGTTTTCGCAAAATGACACGTCCGCCTTTTCCCGAAAATCGGAATATTACAATATATATATATATATATATATATATATATATATATATATATATATATATATATATTGTTATAAAACTAAGAAAATATTGGAGGAAGAACATAACTTGTAGATCTCTTGAAGAGATAATATAATTCTTCCCGATTGAGTATATCTCGTAATGTTTGTTGATACTCATATAAATGGATACACATTGACATGTAGAATCCCACATAGGGATATCACATTAAAATGTTGAATCCCACAAAGGGTTATTGCAAACTATGACTTCAGATAAAATGTTTTTCCAAGATTAGGGGGGAAAAGTAAATTGGCTGGAAAAACATTGTATTAACGCACATTTAATAATTTTTGACGCGCATTGGAATAAATTTATTTTTATATTTTTTAAATAATATGATTTTTTTTATTTATCGAAAGACCAATTGGCTCGATAATTTGAGCGTTTTATTTTTATTTTTTAAATTTTTTTTTATTTATAAAGGGGAGCGTTTTATTACATACGGTTTTATTTAAAAAATATCAATACATACGAGATATCAAGTCTATGTACTAATAATAAATGCATTGTATCCTTTGGTTTTCAACATAAATTATAACGAAGGAAAAACTAGAAATGATCGATAATCAAATACTCACTTGGATTTATTAATAATAAAACTTCATATTACATCATAGATCAACCTCAATCAAAGACAAAATAAAACAATACCAAAACAATTGCTAAAGCAATTTTATTGGGATGACATGAAATAAAGTGCAAAAGGGCACAAACAACTTTATTAGAATGACAAAAGAAATAATGTGTCAAAAGACACAATAAACCGGAGCCTTCAAGCGGTGTCGTTGAAAAAATCAAGAACTTCCATTGGTGACATCAATGGCATATCAAAATTCGGATCATCAATCTTTTGATCAATAAGATTTGCCTCAACACCGTTTTCGGCTTTTTCTGAGATGCCAGATAAAGATCAACAAGATGTTTTGCCGTGCGGCATGACTTGGACCAATGTCCATCCATTCCACATCTATAACATTTGTCACCATGGACTTTCTTTTCTTTGTTGTTATGATCCGATCTTGGTGGATTGCTTCGTTTCTTCCCACAATTTTCATTGTGATATGTCGCATATTTTCCACGACCGCGTCCACGACCACGGCCTCTACCACGATCTCCACTGCGACCACGTCCACGACCACGGCCAAAATTTGAAGATTGTGTCGCATTCACTTCAGGGAATGGACTGGCTCCAGTGGGACGGGACTCATGATTTTTCATTAACAGCTCATTGTTTTGCTCAGCCAACAGAAGGCATGCAATGAGATCAGAATATCTCTTAAAACCTTTCTCTCGATATTGCTGCTGCAGGAGCACATTCGAGGCATGAAAAGTGGAAAAAGTTTTTTCCAACATGTCTTCATCGTCACCTTTTCACCACATAGTTTCAATTGTGATGTGATCTTAAATATAGCCGAATTATATTCGGTGATGATTTAAAATCCTGCGGTCGTAGGTTGAGCCAATCATATCCGGCTTTCGGTAAAACAACCAACTTCAAGTGGTCGAACCTCTCTTTCGATGGTTCCACAATTCATACGGATCTTTCACCGTTAAATACTCATGTTTCAATCCCTCATCCGGATGATGACGGAGAAATATCATGGCCTTTGCACGGTCTTGGCTTGTCTCAGTATTATTTGTGACAATCGTTTTGCCAAGACCCATAGATACCAAGTGCATCTCAACATCCATGGCCCATGATAAATAATTTTTCCCCGATATGTTTAGGGGTACAAAGTCTTGTTTGGTGATGTTAGCCATTAAAACAAGAAGAGTGATGAACAATAATAGAATTTTACCGAACCGCCAAAAGGGACACCAATGGAATACTTCGTTGGTAGAGTCTCGTGCGATAACGTGTTATAAAACTAAGAAAATATTGGAGGAAGAACAAGGGAAAATACAAGTAAAGAAAAAGAGAGAATTGCTTGTGTTATTCCGATGGTATAAGAGGGTATTTATAGTAGAGATTACAATGTGAACACAATAAACCGAATTAATCCAAAATCTACGTAAATCAATCGAATAATAGATAAATTAATATATAGATAATCCATTAATATATTATTTATATAACATAAATATATATATATATATATATATATATATATATATATATATATATATATATATTCTAGAGAATAAGGCACCAAACACGTACGATCAAGCATAACATAATCGAAAGATTAAATGTGGAGCCTAACTATATGTATCTATATATATATATATACAGCATTCACGGTTATTAAGTTATAAGTATACATGGAAACAATAAATAAAAACAAAAATTTTATTAATCGGTCCAAGACTAAATCTGATTTGACGATCCATGACCAATAGAAAATCTATAAAAGATAAATTTAGAATTTAGTAAAAAAACTACGACTCTAAAATTTTCTAGAGCCAATTATTTAAAATGACTGATTTTCAACTTATTAGGGGTAATAGGACACTCCGAAATCTTATTTAGTTATAAGGACATTCTAATTTTAAGAAGGAAACTTATTTAGTTATAAGGAAATTCTAATTTCAAGTGGATAAAGAGGAAGAAGGAAAAAAAAAAAAGAAGGAGGGAAAAAAAAAGCTTTCAAAGTAATTAAAATTTAAAAAAAAAAACATAACAAAACAAAAAAAACTTACTGTGTGCGTGGGTTTTTTTTTGTTTTTTTTTTTTTTTATAATTCACCATATTTCTAAAGGTCATATATTTTGATCTAAAACTCGGATCATCATAATTTTTTCACTAAAATTCATATTTTTTCGTCTTCTTTATTCTAAAATCAAATTTGATATTTTTCCGAATAAATTTCATAAAATCAACTTCATAAAAATCGACGTGACGTATTGATCACCGTCATGCATTGACCACCTACCCGGATGCATTGGCCACCGGGATCCATTAACCACCCCGATGCATTCACCGCCGCGATTCATTGGCTACCATGATGTATTGACCGCCGCGATCCATTGACAACCTTGATCAGTGACATCTCATTGTAGCGATTTATGCAATGACGTCTCATTGTAGCGATTTATGCAGTGACTTCTTATTGTAGCGATCTATGCAGTGATGTCTTATTGTATCGAATTATGCACTGACGTGTTATTGTAACAATTTATGCATACCTTTGGTTGTAAAAATATGCATTTAAACCAAAAAAAAAAAAAAAAAGAAATACAGTTATTTTACAAAGTTATCAAAAATTTAAACCAACACTAATCAAATAAACCAACATCAATCAAATATTTAAAGATAACAAAGAAATAAAGTTACTTTACAAAGTTATCAAATGTGTGTATCAAGTTGTATATGCGGTGACATCAATATCATTGCATCAGTTATCTAATTGTAAATACAGTCATCAATGTCACTGCTTCAGACATCAATGTCACCGTATAAGTCATCAATATCTCTGCATTAGCCATCAATGTCACTGCATAAGTCATCAATGTCACTGCATCAGACATCAATAAGTTGTCAATGTCACTGCATAAGTCGTCAATGTCACTGCATCAAACATCAATGTAACTGCATAAGTCATCAATGTCCCTGCATCAGACATCAATGTCACTGCATAAAACCTAACAACTGCATCAGTCAGCTCTGTTCTTGTTTTGCATTTCTCTAAATGTGGAGCTTTTAATATGGATAGAAGTACAAGTTTGGTGAAACTACAAAGACTCTTCACTATGACTCTTGTAATGGCCACACGTTGTTTGTGCCCTCCTGATAATTGGATTCATTGTGGAATCCCTCAATTCATTAACACGATCTTGAATCATTTGACGATCTTGTTTAGCTTAATGTCCATGCATCATTCATCAATGTCCGCATCGGACATCAATGTCCCCGCATCGACATCATGTCCATGCATCAAACATCAATGTCACTGCATAAGTCATCAATGTCCTTGTATCAGACATCAATGTCACTGCATAAGTCTTCAATGTCACTGCTTTAGACATCAATGTCACTGCATAAGTCATCAATGTCACTGCATAAGTCATCAATGTCACTGCTTCAGACATCAATGAGTCATCAATGTCACTACTTCAGACATCAATGTCACTGCATAAGTCATCAATGTCACTGCTTCAGACATCAATGTCACTGCATCTAAATAAAAATAAAATAAAAAAAACATCAGCTCCAGCGCTTCATCTTTTTTTTTTTCTTCCATCGCTTCATCTTTTTTTTTCTTCCTTCCTTTTTCTTCTTTATCCACTTGAAATTAGAATGTCCTTATAACTAAATAAGTTTCCTTCTTAAAATTAGAATGTCCTTATAACTAAATAAGATTTCGGAGTGTCCTAAATGATCATTAATTCTCTAACAACGGCCTTATAACTAATTTGCACAATTTTCTATAGGATGAATGTTGATATGGTGGTCATGTGTTATGATCCTAGACCACCATAAAATTAATGAAATAAAAATTGAGGTCCCGGTCCGAAATACTTTATCATATCCACAGCCGAGGCTAGCACTTTTATTTTATTTTTTATTTTTAAGGCTTATGACTCGAATCGGATTCAAAACAATTTACAAATAAAGTGAAAGAGATTGTTATATTTGACAGTTCACAAATTTTAACCTGGGCATGGATCAATATCCTACTTCGTGGTTTTTAACTAATGAAAATAAAGGAGAAAAATGGCGGACCCTTGTTTTTGGTTTTTAATTAACTAATGAAAATGAAGGAGAAAATTGGCGGACCCTTGTTTTTAGAAGAAAATTTCCTTTTTATAAACTTTAATCGTATAAAAGTGATGACATGGTGGTTCAAAAGTAAAATTATTTGAGTGAGTTTTAATTACTAGGATATGTGCTTAATAGAAAAGATTTATCAAGCAAGCGTTAATGATTAAGATTAATCAATCTAGTTAACTTTAAGTCAACTTTCAAATATAAGATCTATATTGAATGAATAGTTTGATTTAAAAAAAAAAATATTAAAATCATATACCTTCATGTGGGAAAGGAAGCAAAAGTTGCAATATTAACCGTAGGATGATATTCTAAATCTTGTAAATTGATACAGGAATGAAATAAATGTTATTATTTTCCAGTACATATGAAAAAAAACCGTTTCAATTATCTTAGAGGATTTAACAGGCATGTCAATTCTCAAGAATAAATGGTATTCCATTAACATTGAATACTCAATAACTTTTGTATACTAGATTAGTATCATGCAATAACACAAGTAATTGTACGACGAAAATCAGGGTATCCTTGATATTTTTGTATGTGGAGTTCTAGACATAGTCTATTTGAGGTACAAATATGAAATGTTAGAAAAACTCGAATAATTCATTTTTGAGGTTGAGAAACAACCAGAGAATTTTTCTTCGATTAGATCAAGGCAGTAAATCATTGGAGGGGTGTTTTAAAGTTATCTAAAGGAGAATAAAATTCTGTCTTAAAGGATATCCTTCAAGAATACACAATTAGATTATGGTTCTAGAAGTAAAACAACTTTTTATATGAAAAAGATGCTTTTTATGATAAGTCAGACATGTTATAACTATTTTTTAATAATGCGTTTGTTCGCAAAATATACTTAACCGGGTCCATTTAAATCGGTTGAATAAATTCCATGTACGATATGTAAGGGGATGCCATCAAACCTATCTTAAGTGATAATTCGGGGTTATCATGCTTCTAGGAAGCAAGCATTGTTAGAAAGACTTGAAACCTAGTATGACATATGCAATTCTGCGAAATATCTCAACAGGTCTGCTAGATACTATATTGTCAATCCCTAGCGCAAAGTTGTTTGTCTCCATGAATACTCTCATAACACACATGGTTTCAAATGTCAATAATACAACTAGCTAAAAGAATATTTGGACTTTGAAAGACCCATATTGTGAGGTAATTTTCCACTTTTGCAAATGAGGTACAATCTTATTTTGACATCCGATTTTCTAAACATGAGGCATGTTTCTCCTGATTCAATATGCCATATTTTTTATGTACATGACGAGACCGCAATGCAAGCTATAAGAGATTGCTTCTGACCGAAACAAGCGTGGTAAAAATTTCTGCCCGATCGACTCTTTGCATCATAAGTTTTTTGAGTTGAAACAGATCGATTCACGAGTGGGTAGAACACAACTTATGTCCTTCAAGCGTTATTCTCATTGATATGATTTTTCAGAGATACGTGTTTCGTGAGGCGGTTTATGGATTTGGTATTGGCGGAATAATATTATGCATGGAGGTTGCATACACTGTAAAGTCTCACATCGGTAAAATAAAGTCATGCTCCCCCCATATAAGTGTGACACATAAATGTCTTGTCAACTCAGGTTATCCCTTTTAGACTAAGCGAGGACGACGATCTAAGCAGTTAACTGGACCATTTATGACTCATTTAGCGCAATCAGGCCCGGGGTCTAGAGTCGTTACAGAATGGTATTCAGAGCCGATTATCATACGGAACTAAATGCCACGCCGTGAGAGGCGGTGGGGGCCACCTCTAGAATCCTATGGTAGGGATGAACTGGGACAAATCCACTGGGATAAGTCTTGGCCGCCCTGGCGAGGACGTCGGTCCTGTATAAGGGAGGGGGGGAGAATGTAAAGTCCCTTATTAGGGGGGGAGAATGTAAAGTCCACATCGGTAAAGTAAAGTCATTCTCACCCCGATATAAGTGTGAGACATAAATGTCTTGTCATCTCGAGTTAGTCTTTTTAGACGAAGCGAGGACAGCGGTCTGAGCAGTTGACCGGACCATTTATGACTCATATAGCGCTACCAGGCCTGGGGTCCGGGAGCGTTACATACACCATCCTCCAACCCATGTCTTCATTCCTCATGTTGTGGGCTTGGTTTCTACTGTAATCCGTGAGGAAATTATTTGTTCCACAACAAAATGGTCATAATAAAATATCACGGCACACATTTTAATTTACACCATTAATCGTTATGAGACCAATATGAATCAATATGCCACATATCATAATCAAGGATGTAAAAGTGTGTCGTGCGTATTTTGTGACAATTTTACTGTGAACTATCACTACTCAACATGTAAATATGTTTTCCTTTAAGAGTGTAGTTGTAATACGCTTTTCTCCTTAATTTTAATACAAGATCCTTCTCCCAAACACACACACACATATAGAGAGCGCGCGTGCATGAAAATAAATATTTGAAATCGTTAGAGATTGGATTCAACCCAAAACCCAACCCATAACTAACACGAAACCGACTCAAACGGAATTATTGGGTTTTTTAATCAATTGAATTGGATTGATTTGTTTTAATATATTTTGAAATCAACCCGACTAATAGTATAGTATGTGAAAAAAAAGAAATTATGAGCCCAATTTCTGCCTTATTTAAAGCTCATGAGGCGTTCCATCCTTATATATCCTTACTAATGGGCTTCAAACACAATTAGCAATCCATACAATACACACCTCATGCCCCAACATATTCCTTTAAAGATCACATATCTTTCGCCATATATTGACTCTGTACATATGACATGACATGATATATAATTTGATATATGATCTCATACTATAATGATTTATGGTGTTACAGAATAGATAAACACAATGAAAGTATCCAATGTTTTTCCATAGAGTTATTATTTGCATCACCGTCGTTCTACCCACTGCACCCTATCTACCGAAGCACTACACTATTTTTTACAGAATCAACCTGATGAAAATCGATTCTAGGGTAAAATCGATTCTATTATGATACACAGATAATACAGTGCACCGATAGCATCTTTGTGGTGTAAATAAAAGCCTCTTTTAGTATATTGTTTCCCGCATTTTTTTGGGTGGGTGGGTTTGCTTTTGTCTTTTGGTTATAGTTGGTTAGTTATCCCATCCCAGCTAATCTTTGGCTTGTAGCTAGTAGATTGATTCTCCGATCAAACTTCGATACAAGAAAACAGCTGCCAATAGGTGCATCATTCTGTGTTAAAAGAACACGAGAGCTGTAGTGACGATTTTCTTTTAAGCTGTGGTGTTAGGTGAACAAAAAAATCTGAAAACCAAACCATTCGGCCGAACCAAACCGAAAAGGCATAAACCATAGTTTTTTGTTCGGTTTTATATAATTTAAAACGAAACCGTTTAGTACAATTTGGTCCCAGTTTAAAAAAATAAAAACCGTTAAAACCGACAAACCGGATTTTATATCTATATATCTATATCTATATCTATATATAATATATAGATGAGTGAATTTAACCCGATTACCCAGATTTTATCCACATAATCCGCTTTCGACCCAGCTTATACCTGTCTCTTACCCCTAATAAAAAATAAAACTGCTCCGTTTCTTCTTCCAACGATCTTCTTCCACACAAAACCCCCCTACGCTTCTGAACCTTCAAACTCCCTCACGCCCCACGATTCATCCCACGCCATACCAGTACTACTCATTCCCCTTCACATAACTCCTCAACCCCCGACAACTGCCCACCACCTCTATAGATTCCTTCTCCTTTGTAGGCTTTTTTTCTCATCTGTTATTAGTATTCTATGTACCATTTCACACACAAAGACATGTTTTGTTAACTTTTGTGCTACTCGATTGATACAGGATTCGTAAATTCATATTTTGTTTTTTCTCAGATATTTATTTTTTTCATTATTTTTTTGCGCTCATTTTCAGAGGATTGTTCTGCTTGGGAATGCAATTCAGTCCATGATGAGAAATTATTGGAAGCTTATGTATGGCTGGCACCAGGCACCAAGCACCAAGCACCCAGTGGATTGAAATTGAGTAGGTTTTTTTTTTTTTTTTTTTTTTTTTTTTTTTGGTTATCTCATCAGATATTTTGCATTTGAGCTCTTCGAGTAGTAGTTCGATTTTATTTATGTCTCAATCTTCCAACAATCGGGATTTATTCCTTTTTATTTCTCTATAGTTGTTTTCATGACATCACTTTAGTCTTCTACTTCTTTGGGATTATTCTACATGATATTTGCATTTTTGTGCTTCTGATTTAATTTGGTCTTGCTCTCTCATCTTTTGCAGGTAAATTTTGCTTCCTCGGTCATGTTCGGATGTTGTTATTTGTGGTCGGTTTGATTCCACGATGTTGAATTTTTGTTGCTACTGAAAATTTTATCTTTTGCACGTGGAACATCTGGTTGCCGTTGTGTTGCTGCTTTTCTGTGGTTTGTATACGCTTCTGCTGTTCAAAAATCTGATGGCCTGTAAGTCGTGAGTTTGTAAAGAATGGGTGTTTGAGTTTCAATTGAGTTTATTGTAAAGATAAAATTGTTGTTGGTTGCTTTTTAAATATTTTTCTTTTGCAGGGTATTAGCAGAGTGGTTTGTTTCTCATTACTCACTTCATTCTCGCAAAATTAGGATTTTAGTTCTCTCTAACTGCCTACTTTATTTTGGATTTTAGTCTGCTTTCCCGCGTTCCGGTGAGAAAATGGTCCTCTAAGTTGGCTTTTTTTTGGATTTTAGTCACTATCCACGGAAATATTTGATTAAGCGACCGGAATCTTTAAAAAAACGCTTACGTGGAAGCCTAGTTAGAAGACTATTTTTAAAAATTCCGGTGCCAAAGAAATTGGTTTTCCACCAAAGATTTGTTTGGAATATATTGTGGTTTTTATGTCGATGTGGTGAGTTATATCAGACTAAGTACCTGTTTGCTGGACATCCTAGATTTTGATGACTGCTTAGTGTAAAAATATATCCGCCAATTGAGTCTTCGTAGGAACATAGGAGGGAATAATCAAACCATCTGTGATAGCATCACGTACAAAATGACAATCGACCTCAATATGTTTGGTGCGTTCATGGAATACCGGATTTTGAGCAATGTACAATGCAGACTGACTATCACAAAACAACCGGATACCAGGGGGATGATGCACCCCTAAGTCCCGGAGAAGTTGCTTAAGCCACTTCAATTCACACGTGAGAGACGCCATAGAGCGATATTCAGCTTCTGCCGAAGACCGAGAAACCACAGATTGCTTCTTAGATTTCCAAGATATGGGGGAAAGTCCAAGAAAAACAAACCATCCACTTAATGATCGCCGAGTCAAAGGACAACTAGCCCAATCCGAGTCACACCAACCTTCAAGAAGCAAAGAATCGTCGAACGCGAAGCGAATACCCTGCCCAGGATTTTTCTTCAAATATCGCACCACTCGTAGTGCTGCATCCCAATGCTCCACCCTGGGAGCATGCATGAACTGTGACAATATATGTACGGAGTATGCCAGGTCCGGACGTGTCACACCAAGATAAATTAAACGCCCAACCAAACGTCGATATTGTTCAGGATCTCGTAACAAAAGTGCCTTGTGCCAGGGCCAACTTATGGTTCTGCTCAATCGGAAAATCAGCCGGCTTGGCTCCAAGCAACCCAGTCTCGTGAATAATGTCAAGGGCATATTTCCTCGGAATCAAAAAAATGCCCGATTTATTTCGAGCAACCTCCAACCCAAGGAAGTACTTAAGGACCCCCAAATCTTTCATTTTAAAACACGTGCTCAAGTAAGCCTTAAAACTTTTCAGTGTCTGCCGATCATTCCCTGCAATAATCATGTCATCCATGTTAGGTGTAGTGCCCGAAAGACAATTTGTGTAATTGTTTTTAATAATGGATGACAGAACTTATCTCACTTTATTACTTGCTTTGTGCTTGTAAAGTAATACACTGCTGCAAACCCTAAGTATATCTGTATGTAACCACTTAACTCGGTGTATGGATTACACGTGAGGATTGAGTGAGTGGTGGTATACTTAAATCGTTAGTCCGTGGTGAACTTAATCGAGTTTAGGGTCTCTTGATTAAAACACCAATAATGCGCCGTAACACCTTAGGGTGTGATAGTCTTATCCGGACTATCGGTAGAGGGTACCTAAGTGGGGCATTTATATATGATGGCATTCATATAGGAATGGACCGATTTAATCGTATTTCTCGATGTAATTCCGTAATCGAGGAATCTTATTAAATCATTAGATGATCATATATGGATCAACCTTAATCCCGAGGTGATCTGGGTGTCGCTTGTCCCGGGGTAGTGTTTGATGTGTTAGTTACGGTTCACTTAAATATGTGTTCCAAGCCACTTCTCATTGGCACTATCTCCGGATGAGTGAGTAGTTCGATTTTCACGTACATGGAATCCATTCCTTCCCCGCGGGAAGTAGAGAGACAAATCCCTTATTTGTTAGCCTTAAGAAAGTGATCGATCCCGGGAGTTCATATTAGACTAATTGATCACTAGTCGATATGTGAACTAATTGATCATCGGGGGTTAATGGTAAATAATGATAAGATATTCGAGTCGGGTTCACGGAGACTTCCCACTCGTAATGGACAAGCCTATGGAGGGTTAATCCGTATGTAGTGATTATATCAATGGACGCTTATTCACTCTATAGGTTGAGTATAAGTATACATCTATAATCGGTAGAGTTCAGTTTCGGGTTTATGGTGGCGTAATCCCGGAATTAATAATTAATGTACTTATTCGGTTTGATGAATAATTAGTTATTGGAGCTACTGGTTATAGGTCCATTGGTCCCCGATGTGCGTTTCGTAATTCGGACTAATGATCTTGTTATTTGGGCCTCAAAGTGATAATTAATTGGTCGGGCTAATTAATTGATATGCATGAATATTATTTAGTTGGGCTAAATAATATAATACATAGAAAAGACATTTTTACGTAGTCCGGTGGGATTAGTGTGGCGCCAATATGTCTTGGATTTTCCAAGAAATTAATTTTCCTGGATAATGACATATTGTGTAATTAGTTATTTATTTGTTAAATAATTAATTGGATAAATAAAAGAAAATAATTTATTTATTATTTATCTCTTAACTATAAGGATAATTATATTTTCTTATTATAAGATTGTAATTATCTCTTATTTTTATTGGATAATAATAATTAGAATTATCTCTTTTATTTTGTTAAACCGATTGGGTATAGGTTTTCTCTCTTGGATTTTGCCTATAAAAGAGTTAGTTCCCCGACCCCTAGGTGATGAGAGGGCCACGAAATTAATAGAGAAAAAAGGCTAAGGAGTTCGATCCTTAGCTCCACAGATTGGAGAAAAACTTGGAGTTTTTCTTGGAAGCATATCAAGGAGGTTCTCATATCAAGAAGGGTGTCCACCAACCACCGTTTGGAGAACACATCGGAAGATCTTGGCTTCTCTTCCTACTATTGGTAACTTGATCTTAACCCCCTTGTAGTAGTTTAAGTTCTTTAATTATGTATTGTGATGTATAAGTCGTGATCCATCTGCCGCGCGTAGATCTAACTCGTTTAGATCTAAGAACCTGCATCCTTCAATCCACATACACTAGCACATTAAGTTGAATATCACCATGGTGCAAAGTAAATAAAGAATAATCCGAATACGACTGACGAAAACCGTAAGCCTTCAGGGCCGAGGAAAGCTTCGCAAACCAACACCTCGGGGCCTGCTTCAATCCATACAATGACTTCCGCATACGGCAAACCAAGTTGGACCGATTTTTCTCGAAGCCAGGAGGAATCTTCATATAAATCTCTTCCTCCAAATCTCCATGTAAAAACGCATTATGGACATCCATCTGATGGATATCCCAATTTTTAACCGCAGCTACACTGAGGAATGTCCGAACCGTAACCATTTTCGCCACTGGGGCAAACGTCTCATTATAGTCCAAGCCTTTGACCTGATGGTGTCCAAAAGCAACCAACCGAGCCTTCAAACGCCGCAACCGTCCGTGTTCATCATATTTTTTCGTATACACCCACTTACCGCCCAACGCCTTTTTTCCGGGAGGAGTGGTCGTAACACCCACGTGCCTTGGTCTTCAGAGCTTGAACTTCTTCGCCCATGGCTTTACGCCATCCTTCATGTTTAATAGCCTCCTTAAATGTTTTTGGAGGATTTCCTGCAGTTATGGCTGCAAGATACTTGCGGTGTTTATCTGAAAACATATCATAATTGACAAAATGTGTAAGAGGATAAAGAGTACCTGAGGATACCGTTGAGGAAGGTGAACATGCGGATGGACTTTTCTTTTCCACTAACGTGTGAGTAACAAAATCCTGGAATCGAGAATTAGGAATCTTTTGTCGACGTCCTCGACCTAACTCTTCCACCGCTTTGGAGTGGCTTGAACCGGGTCGTGTATGATATTCGGTTGAGGATCTTTCGGCTCATCAAGGTTAATATTTTCGGTTGTTTGAGACCCCCCCCCCCTCAACCGGTGCAAGGGGTGCAGGTAGGTCCACCGGTTGGGAATGAGATACAGGGGTAAAATCATCGCCAAGTATAGGCTCGTCAGGTAAATGAACGTCAACACTCGGGTCGGGCCGAGGCTCAAGTTGTTGCGCAAATGGGAAAACGTGCTCGTAAAATTTTACGTCCCGTGAAACAAATATCTCTTCCGTGTCAAGATCTAAAAGAGTCCAACCTTTCTTCGCAAAAGGATACCCAAGTAACACACACTTACGACTCCGACTATCAAATTTATCTTTCGAGGGCGATGATCACGTGCATAACACAAACAACCTAGAACACGGAGCATAGACAAATCTGGGGGTTTGCCAAACAAACATTCGTAAGGTGTTTTGTAGTTAAGGACACTAGAAGGAGTTCGGTTAATTAAATGGGAAGCCGCCAACACACATTCTCCCCATAACTTAAGGGGTAAATGACCCTTAAAACGAATTGCCCGGGCAACATTCAATATATGTCTATGTTTCCTTTCTACCCGTCCATTTTGTTGTGGTGTCCCGGCACACGATTTTTCAAAGATAATTCCATGTTTCCGAAAATAGGGATTAAGAGACTTAAACTATGTTCCATTATCACTCCGTACACGCTTAATTGTCGCACCAAATTGTCGTGAGATCAAAGACACAAAATCTAGAAACATAGTTTCAACCTCCATTTTATTAAAAAGCAAGTAAATCCACACCGACCGAGAAAAATCATCAACAAGTGTCAAAAAATATGTGGCCCCACAGGTGGAGGGAGTATTGTAGGGACCCCATAAATCACAATGGATTAATTCAAAAACACTACTAGCACGAGAATCACTAAGATAAAATTGTTCACGTGTCTGCTTGGCTCTAAAACAAACTTCACAACCATCCTTGTTAAATTTTTTAGAAATAAACGTATTAGGATCACGACTCACAACCTTTTCTGACGGATGCCCCAAACGTCGGTGCCATAATTCCATAGATTCAGTGCCATCAATGGCCAAAACCCGTGCTTCTGGAATTCCACGGAAAAAGAAAAGTCCGTCCATACGTTCACCCACTCCAATCAGCGTCCTCGTCACTCGGTCCTGCATAACACATAGTCGATTTGTGAGGTGAAAAATACAGTCATTATCATCAATAAACTGAGTTACTGACAATAGGTTACAATTCAAATTAGGAACGTATAACACATTTTGAAGTCGCAAATTTTCCGATAATTGAACGGTTCCCTCTACGAGTTGCCATGGAAGAACGCCCATCCGGCAAACCAACCGGACAGCCGGGCAATCGGTAACGAATCAATGAAGAGAGAAAAGGTCCCGGTCACATGGTGTGTCGCCCCGTATCGATAATCCACGACCGGTTACCGGTTAAACGATCCAGGGGTTTAGGAGAATCAATAAGTTCCAAAATAGATTTCCATTGAGCTGGTGTAAGGGTCCCAAGACCAACCTGCTCCCGTGTCGGTGGCTGAGAGGATGATGCCTTATTAACCCATGGCTGTGATGACGTTGAAGCTCCTCCACCACGTCTATGGCCTGAAGCTGCTCCCTTTCCGACGGCTACACCTCCATGGCCTGTACTACTGCCGCCAAGATGCGCAGTACTCAAAAGGATCAATCCATCCCTCTCCTTGACTCCATCGGCTGCTGTTGCCATGATGGTGAAGTTTGCCCAACCTGTTGATCTTTTTTTTTCTTTTTTTCTTTTTTTTTTTTTTTTTTTTAACTTAGCATCAGAAAGAGAGGATACCCATTCTGATAATTGAAAGAAGAAAAAAAAACTAACTATGCCGTTCATTGGCCGGAGTACGTTTGATAGTTGACAAATATGACTACAGCGAGTATAATGGTTCTGTTTGCACAACCTTGCTCTGATACCATGTAAAAATATGTCGAACAAATTTTTCTTGGCTTTCATTCAATCACAAAGGCACAATTTATAGTACAATATAGGGATTCTCCTCTCTCTTTAAAATGTCTAAACTATCCCGGTATTAATTAATTACAATACATCACAAAATTAACTATATATATCGTAATACTTAGTGTTGATGGTTTTTTTTTCTACTGATTACTACGGGAGATTCTAATGATGGCGGTGAGGTTTGGTTTCTTGAGGTGTGAACTCTGGCATGAAATTTGAAAGAACTTTTACGGTTTTTGATGTTCATTCAGTATGCAAATCAATCCAAGCCTGCAAGTATTGCCTTGCGCGTATGTCAGGCCAGTTTAGCTTTTTTAGCTTTAAAATTATTTAACTCTTCATCTATTATCATGAAAGGGAGAAAGGGTTATGTCTGTTCTTTGTATAAGCAGAGGTTTTGAACAATCGTGTATGCCTTTGATCTTACGGTTGTCAATCATAATTCTTTGCCGGTCATTAAAGAGAAATCAAGCTCTAAAATTCAAGACAGTAGATTCGTGAGTTCATGCTCCTTTGACTTTATTTTTTAGGGGACTATCTTCTTTCAAGATGGACAAAAGCAGAGCAATAACACTTTCGACAAAAGTGATGTTGCTAGGAGAATTCAGCGATGACTTAGGATTGTACCACGGGACAATTACTTCTGAGGTAGATGTTTAGGTATAAAAGAATCGGTAATGCCATCGACTTATTTTTCCACTGTTTGATTTTCTCAATTTAATGTTTTCTCACGGTTGGGTCTCCCTTCGTTTCTATAATCATTCAATTCATTTGTGTCTTAGAAAATGTTATGGTCTATGATTTGTGGTAAGAATCGGACATTCACTTCTCATACCCCTCCGTAAGGAATTGAATGATTATAGAACATTCTCCCGTCCATGGTCTATGATTTGTGGTAAGAATTGAACATTCTCTGCGTAAGAAGTGGAGTGATTGTTGCAATTAACTGTTTTTTTATGTGTTGATGTGTATTTTCCTTAAATCTCTGCAGGAGACTCCTCTTTAGTTCATCAGTTGAATATCTTTTTGTTTTTGGATTTTTTTTTATGCTTTTGGTATGCTGGCTTAATGGTTTCTTTGGGGGATTGAGTACTGGCCATTCCTGATATTAACTATTCGTCCGGTTGCACATTTTGTTTTCATTAGCTTCTTGGTCAAACCCTTAAAAATATTATTGTCAGGGGTAGAGAGATGTATCTGAGGTCTACTGATTTTTCAGTATATTTTGACATCCAGTTATGTTATGGAATGTTTGGTGATCAACTATTTCGAATATGTCACATGCCTTTTAATGTGATCTTTGTCAATGATGTAGGTATTACAAGTTCACTCTTATGTTTATTTGGATGCACTGTTTCAGGCTTATGAATATATTGCTTCAATTTGATCTGAGTACTTATTTTTATAACTACGCATGTTAGGAATTCTCTTATAAATGTCCTTTACCTAACAGATTGACGACATACAAGTCTTATTGAAGCCGCAAGGTTTAGAAGCTTAAATTCCAGCGTGATACATAAAGTATCCCTTGAGCAAACATTGAACACCGGGAGGATTTCAACTTTTGGAGGACATGAACTTTTGTTTCATCCGTTAAATTTTGTTGTAACCATTTTATCCAATGTATGGCTACGAATACAACTTTATTCAATAAAATCATGTTTTCAGATTTGCCTTTCCGAATCTTCGTTATCATTCTTCAACCAACTATTGTTTAATGTAACCCTTAACATAAAAAAAATGTTTAGTATTGTCCATGCCCATGATCGGCTGTGTCATTGGATATTTGCACTTACTAATTACGTTCGTGCATATTGTCTTTTCTTTTTACAACATATCTGTTCTGTTAAACAGACTGTTAAATCTATAAATAAATAAATAAAAAACAAAGTTGGGTGTTTAATCACAAATTTTGGCTTCTCCACTGTGTTGTTGTTCATTCTTTGGGTTTTTTTTAGAAAATACTACGGTCCGGTCAATACAAAAAAACAGAATCATTCAATTTACCGTTGGATCAATTTAAAATAATTATAACTGTTGGATGCATGTGATACACCCTAAGATATTGTGCACCATTTAAACTATTTTTAATCTCAAATTCATACCAAATGTTAAAACATTCATTTCCCAATTTACTACTTTCTCGACGAACATCAAATATTTCCGTAAATATCATTCAAATCACCAGAACTTTTGATTTTTTTTTTTTTTTGAGAATCTCAAACTTTGTTTAAAAAAAAAAAAAAAAAATATTGTTCTTGAAAAAAAAAGACTCACCGGCTAGAAGATGATGATTAATTGACGAATTATCAATTATAATTGCTTGACGTGTTTGTTTGTTTTTTTTTTTTTTTTTTTTTTTTTGTCTTAGGATTCCCAAGAAGAGGTTTTTGTTTCTTTGATTTTATTAGCGAAATCTGAGAACGTGTTTTTTTTTTTTGGAACCTTTTTTCCCGGATTTTTTCTGTCAACTCTGCGTTTGTGGTTTTGTAAAATTACTGTGTTTTTATTTATAGGGAAAAAGTGATTATTTGTTTACAGGGGAATGAATTAGGTGTGTTTAAATAGACATTTCTTATGATGTAGTAAAAAAATGATCCAACGGATATAATTATTCATGTATATTTTTAACGGTCAAGATTAGAAACTGAACCGTCCCTTTAAATTATGCAACTGGACCGTAGTCGCTTTTTTTTTATTTTATTTTTTATGTTTTGTATTTGTTGTGTGTAGCTCAATTTCACCCGTGCCATACATCAACGTGCCTTTTTCGGTCCAACTCAACCTGTTTAAAGTTTGTATTTGTAATGTATTACTGATCAATTATTAATTTCATACCCTAAAAATTCAGATTTTATTGATCATTTCACAGATTTGTCTTCAATTTCCAATCATTTAACAGAATCTCAAGTACATGTTAGTTCACAACTCACCACCGCTAACTCTTTCTTCTCTTTCTACTTTCTCAATACCAATATTTGAAATATATGAATGCTGATTTGCACGACTTACTTCTTTTAAAAATGTTGATGAACTTCATCAAGGATATTTTCTGATTTGTTCATTTGTAGGATTTGACATCTTATATTAAAATAAATGCATTTATAAACATTAGTTTTTTTTTTATTTTATAAGTTTGTCTTTTATTTGCTTATAATTATATTATGTTGGAAGATAAATTGTTGATATAATCAAAATCAGAGCCAGTGTTTTGAAGAAAATAAAATAACGAATATATTCTAACTAAATGAAGTCCAAAATTATATCAATGTTATTTTTTCATTTGAAATGTGTGAAAGTTAGTTATCTTCCATTTATTTATCGATTACTTATGAAACAAATGCATTCATCTTTCTCCTTAACCTTACTCAAAATATTATTTTGTGAAATGAATTTTGAGATTTATATATGTTATTCAATAATATAACGGTTAGTTCAATGATGATTTATTGATAAATTGAAATGAGTAAGATATGACTCTTTTATTATCTTGTTTGACCTAAATGTAGGAATTCAATGGTAGGTGTCGAGTATGTAGTGTTGGATGGTGTTGCAGTAAGGTTTGTTTTTGAACTTTAAGATTAGCATAGTAGATGTTAGTTAAATATAAAATATTTGTTAAAGTATCTCATTGGATTTACTGACATACTGTACTAATGTATATATACGTTAACATATGTTGTTACCAGACAATTTTTGTGATTACATATCAATAATTTTAATTGTTAAAGAAAACCGTAAAAAACCGGACTAAACGGACCGAACAAATTTTTTACAGTTTAAAACCGTTTTAGTTTAGTTTCAAAATTTAGAAACCGTATAAAATGGTTCGGTTTTAAAATTGGAAAAAACCGTCTGAATCGAACCATGTTCACCCCTAATTATGTTAGAGCTCGATATCTTGAATCAACTTCTTTCGGCGCAAAAAAATATATCTATATACTTAAGATATAACTTTCGATTTACATCATTTAAGTGGCGTGATGGTGGAAGCCTTTAAGTAGGATCAATAGTTTTAATTTTTTTTTAAAAAAACCTTTAAGAAGGATATAATATTGGTATTGATAACATTTTTTTCCTTCCATAGTTGATTAGAAGATAAAACTAATAATAAACACATTAAAATAGAAAAGTGGGGAAAAAAAATATATAGGTGGTCCAGATGTCAAATCACATAATTCATATGAGAAAGCAAACAAAACCAAAAAAAAAAAAAACGCAAAATAGTTATGAAAATATTTATATTGCAAGTTTAGTATATTTATATACCTAATTTCATTGTAACATTATTTGAATAATGTTGTTTTTTTTGAACTTATATATGATATAATCAATTCAGTCCATTATGGTTTATGTCAAACTTTAAATTTTTAAAAGAAAAGACAAAAAAAGAAAGTGTATCTGAATCTATAGCCGTGGAAATGGTTTCGAAATATCTACACATTTCTAAAGCTTTTCAGAGAGCTTGTTCTAAATTGTTTGTACTTCTTTCATATAATGAGAGTCAAAATATAAAAGAATAGCGTATGATTTAAGAATTTTGACCCGTTTATATATATTATAAATTATAAATATTTTCTTAGGATCTAGTATATTGGTGATGGTTAGTGTACATTCCGGTGAATACCAGAGATTCTTATCTCCTCCCAATATAATAAAAATTCTCCGTAATATCATATCATATATCATATATCATATATATATATATATATATATAAATAAAGGACATCATTGAAGCATGACGACTATAATAAAGCTAAAAAAGCACGAAACAGTAATAGAATGGTGACAAGGGTTAGCAGTAGTAGTGCTTGTAATGAAGAAGAAAAGAATTTTAAATAACTTAGCAGTTGGGCCATTCTCATCACATTCTTAAAGATGACAAAAGCACCGTCTAATAACACTATATTTGTTTTTCAAAAAGCAATCAATTTTTGCCAAAATGGCTCTCTTACATTGTCACCGACGCATGTAGAATATAGTACTACATTTATTCATATTTATTACTATTTCATGAATTTATTTTTTTTGTTTAAAGAAAGATAATGCAGACAAGATGTGGTAGGAGTTATGGACCTTTCACTATGGCTCCATGGCTCCATCCCCTCTTATATATTAGTGCTTGCTACCCTGTCATCTATAATTGCTTGTTGTACCCCAAATATACAAAAACTAAACTAAAAATTATTGTGGCGCAACATTATTTCACAACATCGTGTCGTTACATATTTATAAATCGTTGATTATATATACAGTGAAACTCGTTGATTAAAATAGGTGATAATTTATCATTTGTCTATTAATATTAATATTAATAATATAATGTTGCGATACAATATCTTTTTATATTTATCATTTTCCAAATCATATATGCATACACATCATCAAAACTCTTTTTAGATATATAGATGTGGATTTGTAGTTCTACCAAAGAATAATCACTTTTCCGTTCACACGTTAGGCGATAATGTCCTACATTTTTTTTTTCTCCCCATAAAATATCTCCAGACAATTGTCTAAGAGTAATGCCCTACGTCTTTTTAGTCTATGCCATTTGTAATGGTTCGGTTTAATTTTTTGTCAAAACATTTCAGTTAATAATGATGCAGTAATTTTAATTAAACCTTGTCACATTGTTTCAATGTGCTATGCCTTTGCAAGAGTGGTACATTCACATACCAATTCCATTGAATTTACATATATAATACATACATACACTTGAAGTCAATTCATTGTATATGACAATATGTGTTTTGCAATGCTTGTTGTGATCATAGCTAAGAAATTCGTGAATTATCTCCGAATTATTTGAGTTCGTACGAATATGGATGACAATGGGTACGGAGGGGTGGGTACGGATTTTACTATATCCATACCCTACCCATCAAATTTTTTTCATACCCATACCCTATCCATTACCCATGCGGGTAGAAGTTCTCTTACCCATGCCCCACCAACATGGATATCCATGGGTCCATGGATATCCACGGATATATGGTTTTATCATAGAAATTTCATATAATAAGAAAATTTGAGTAATAACTACTGACGTAAATGCACAAAATGAAACTTAATATATGTGTAACGTGATATTTGAATGTGTTTGTTTCTTTTCCTTGAGTACCAGAATGTTGAATCTTTAGAACGTGATACTTGTTCTATAAGGTAAGAAGTTTCACGCATGAAACATCATATAAATCTTACAATCTATAAACTAAAGTAAATTGATGAATCATGATCATGATTCATGAAAAAATATCACGTAGACTCCAAAAATATTACACAGGTGACAAAATATGTTTTTCTTTACTCAAAAACATAAATAAATTTGTCAATATTTTAAGGGAAAAAAAGAAACAAACAAATATGCCTTAGAATCCCAAGATCTAATTTTCTTAAAACATGATTACATATACACTGAAAGTCTGAAACATGTAAAAAGCAGAAGATAAAAAAATCTCACTTGTTAACCTTGATTTTAGCCGCATAAGTTGAATAAAAAAACATACCAATATACACTGTAACAAGATTAATACGGATTTCGGGTTTGACAATTGATATTAGAGAAGAATGGATTAGATTCAAGAATACAATATTAAAAACAAAACAAGAAAAAGTTTTTTTTAAAAAAATCGCACATTTCAACCTTGATTTTGACAGTACGGAATCGATTGTAAGAGAAAACACCCGGTTTTTTACCTTTAAAATTGATATATAAGAAAAATAATAGTGTTATTTAAATCACTACAAAAAAAAGATTTTTTTGTGACAAATTTTTGGTGACAAAGAGGAGTTTTGTCACGAAAGGGATGCTTCTAGTGACAATGTTATATTTTGTCACGAAAATGTTTACCAATTAGTGACAAAAAAACAATGTTGTTACGAAAAACTTGATGGGTTGTCATAAAAGATAGGGTTTCACTTGTGTGATGTCCGACAATAATTGTTATAGGGCTTTAGTGACAACATATATATTTTTTATGAAATCATAATGATTTACGTAACAAGCATTTTGTCACGATTAAGGGTATAAATGAACTAAATGGGTTCGTGATCGGTTTGAGTTCGGTTCGAGATTGAATAGACACGATAATTATTTAGGTTCATGTTCAAAAAAAATAAATATTGATCGATTCGATTTGAATTTTTTAAATTGCAAAGTTATATCAATTCGATGAAAAAAAAATATATGATAAGGTATAAACTCAAAAAAAAAAAGACACAAACCCATCGATAAACCTAGTCTCTGTCCTTGAAAACACAAATCCATTTCATTGAACTCCAGATTTTAGCCCCTAATCTCGCGTACCAGGAATGGATAAAAAATCCCTCGCCTCATTCTCCACTTTTCCCGATCTGAATGCATGTTGCCTTAGAGCACTTGCATTAGAATCTGTAAAAAGTGGTAAATCTGTATATACAGCTCCAGATCCAACTAAAATGTGCTGCATCAGAATCTGTATACATGATCTCTATTCAACAGATTCTGGATAAAATTGGACATCATACTCTATATCTACCGCAATCCGAATTTTTTTACGATTCAAGTTTTTGCTATTTCTAACATATATATATATATATATATATATATATATATATATATATATATATATATATATATATATATATATATATATATATTTCGAGTCACAAAAAATGCTTTCTACAAATATTTCATTAATAAGACCTTCTTTACATATTTTGAATATCCATACAAGGTAATATCTATCACTATAATAATAGACAATAAATTATTTATATGTGTATTTGTTTTTGTAAATATGTCATAATTATTTTGGTTTACAGTTACTTTATTATTGTAGTACGGTAGAGATTCCGGTACAGGTGACTATGTGTAGAGATTCTGTAAATGATGTTGGAGTCTGTAAAGTAGAGACTCTATTCAGAGACACTGATGCAAGTGCTCTTAGAAGAACATTCGATCGATCTGACGCTAAAACCTGGCCAAATCGATCAATACAAGTTTGATGCCGCTACAAGCTCTTCATATCGATTAGGAATTTACTCGCTCAAAACTATTTTGAGCATCTTCCCTGTTTCGACGAAGAAAGCTTTGGTTGTTGGATTCGTAGTTGAAGGATCTTCATTGATCATAAACAAGGTCATTCTATTCATGATGAAGGATTCGTTCTCTGGTAAGTCTTCAAATCTGTCCAGAATGTCGACTTAACCTTTTATGGATTCCTTGAACTTTCAGCTTCATGCTCTCCTTTCCAAGCCGTTGAAGGAAAAATTATGAATGATAATAATGTTTTCCCTCAAAGAATTCATGATTCAGATCCAGAAGGTAGTTGTAATTTCTTCATTTTTGTAAGAGATGGAGAAGATAGAACATGCACATAAGGTGTTCGACAAAGTGCAACACATTTCTCCTTCAGGTTTTTACTTCTAATTTGTTAGTCAATTAATTTGGGTAAGTTCACTTCCTATTCTAAAACTCGATTCAGCTTTTTTGATTGAAAAGTTTAGCTGAATCAATAGCTAGGGATGTGGTCGGTTAAGAAGGTTGAATATTTAGTTTGAACATTCATTGGTGAGAAACAATCTTCTGATAATTAAATTCTTCTAATTGATATTTCAAAGGCAGTGTTTTAGTTATGGTCATGATTTAAAGTTGTTTATTTTGATTACTGATGTTTTGTACTAGAAAGACAGAATTCATGCTTTGATGCATACACTAATGTGATCCAAACTTATGGGTGTGAAATGGTGTTGGAACTGATGTTCAGAAGGAGCAACTTTTTTGAGGGGAAAATGATCAATTTATATTTATGGAAGAACACGTATGCTCTGAGAGCATCTTTCTACTAATTGGCTGTTTAATTTTTTTCGTAAGATAATGCTGCTATATTCAAGCCCTCAATGACTCACTACCTCATGTATATACTCTCTCTTGGACTTTGCTATGTTTGTGGCATTTGGATAAATATGACCACTTCTAATGCTTCTGTACTTCAAATTTTGACAGTCACATCACACATGGATTCACTTCATACTAAGGTGTAGTTGATGGTGCAAAACACACCCCTAATTCTTCTTCTTACACTAAAGCTCTTGAATTATAACTGCTTTCAGAATAGCATATCTTGGATTGGCTAGAGCCTTTACTCTGCCTCTTAAGAAGTATACTCATGAGGTATTGCTAGACATTAGCAAAAAAGATGCACTTTATTATATACTCCGTATGAATGTTTTGCTTAGTCATTGCTTGATGATTGCTTTCTTATAGCATGAGTTTTTCTATTAAATGGTTTTTGCAAGGACCTTGTCTAATAGAGCATATTAATCTGAAACTACATTACAGGTTTTGACATTTTTGCATCTAAAGGCTTCTTTTTCGTTTACAGAAAATTGCCGAAGCCGAGCTCTTCGATAGTTGGTTGAGGACGCTTATGAGTACAAAAGTTGACAAATTCCTACTAGAAGAAACTTATGGGATGGTATGGGATGCCTTTCAAGAGGGCACTTAGGTCTTTTTTTAATTCACATAACTACTTTGACATGGAAATTAGATCTTTTGCACCGAATTATATCTTTTGATTTTAACATAATATGTATATATGTTCGAGTTTGTACACTTCGCACACTTGCATCTTAGTATTGAATCGATCGTTTATGACCTTTGACTTGGTGAATCGTTAATGTTGGTTTTTCCACAATAATAAGCGTAACATTCTTTGCTTAACATTTGTTTGTTCTTTAACCGAGATTTTTTTTTGGTTTGAAGCCGATTTTATGAATAGCTTGTGTCCATTGCATCTAATGGTTATAAGGGTTCGAAAGGCCTTTGGAAAAGGTAATGCATGTAGTACCGCATTGATTGTCATGGTGTTCAAAAGTATTCGGTGGGGTTAAATGCATGATTTTTAACCTAGAAATATTGTTTGCAATGATATTCATGAAACTTCCTGCTTGTTATATGAAAGTATTTTTAGGGTATACGAAAGAATTCTCAATTGTTGCTTTGAAGGATTTTTTTGTTTAGGCAGTAGCTATGTTAATTTTCCTTATTCGTTTAGTGGAGATTTCGTTAGTTTTTCCTTGTTAGGTTTTCTCGGATCCTCTTTGTTAGCTAAAAGATGTGTATCAGACTACCATTTTACTATATTATGAATTTGAAGTGAGGCTTTGGGTATTACCTGTTTGATGAACTTGCAATGTTATAGGCCCGGAACATACAAACGAGCACCGACCGGAGTCTAAGTGGCCCCGGTGTACGGGTAATCCCGTGTTACATGCTCTAGTATGAAAAGGTACTTTATGCTCGCCGTCATATACTTTCCTTTTTAAATTTGCTCTCCCGGTTCATAATTTTTTTTATTTAGATTACACCCTTGGGCATGCTGAGGTCTCGGTTACATTATAATCCATTAATCCAAACCTCCAAAACTTTCAGCTGAATTTCAGAGAATTTACAAGTTTAAATTTACAAACCATTCCTCAAATTATCCAACGGCTCACCTGAACTTTCGCTTCTCTATTTGTCATTATATATACAGGAAATTCGTAGTTTTCTTAATTTTCTTTTGAGGAAATACATATACAGGGAAGTTGCAAGAATATTAATCTTTTGGGTTGAAAGAAGCGAAAGAATTTGTACAACAATAGTTATGCATATGAACAATTGGTATCTATGGCTGATTTTATGCATACAATCTTTTCAGTGATTGTATTTGAATGTTAAAACACACTGTTATAATGTATCTTTGCTGATTCTAAATCACATTGAATTAAGGTCATTGGACTGATCAATGCGGCCATTTTAGTGGTAGGGAATCCTTGTTCTTTTTTATGCAATATACAATTAGTATTGATATTTGAACTTTTCAGTTCAGTACTACCTTTAGCTATCTCAATACTTTGGGGATCCTCTTTTGAAATCCCTGTGACAGTTCTGATGTTCAATCTTATGGTTTATTCGTGAGCAGGTATTGCCGGTGGTTTAGGTTTTGGAAATAATCTCGTAGGTGCAGTCCCTATTGGAACCAGGTACACAACTTAGCTCTTGTTGTTTTGTTAGTTCTTTAGTTTTTCTATCTTTCACAAAAGGCCCTATGTGTGTTTGCTTATTTGACCAACCCCTTCAATAACAGCCGTTATTGTTTTTTGGCCTAGCTTCATTTTTCCTTATATTGTAGAATATATGTGCTTATTGTGCCTATACTTTAGGTACTTTCCTTTTTCGTTCGCTTTTCCCTAAATATTTGATGCACTTAATTAGGAACATGGGACAATTCGGTCAATTCTTGAATATATCTTTTGTAATTTTGGCACCGCAATGATGGACAATTATTTGAGTTTTGGTTTATATTGTAGGTTCTTAACGTAATCACTTGTTTTGATTTTACTTTGTCCAAAATTCGCGGCCTTTCGAATCTTCTCGGCATTTTTCTCGTTTTTAGGTGAACAATCCCGAGTTTCGGTCCCGAACATGCCTGGTGTGTCCGGACATGCCCAGTCGGTCCCGTACATGTCCAGCGCGCGTAGACATGCCTAGGTCCGTCGGTGCATGTCCACCGAATATTATCCTTTGTATGCCGCCGCTTGTATGTAGATGCTCTTGTGTGAATGGTTTTTAGTTGTTAAAAGGCCCAAATATGGATATGTTAATTTCCTAAGTATGGATGCTCGCTCAAATACACGTACCTCGCTAGAATTTATTGGAGTTCTTGTATATGTCATTTATAGATTAACAATGGAAGAATCTTTGGCAACATTGCTGTTTCACGAGCTTTTGGTGACATGAGAAAGTAGGAGGGAGGAGTTGTGGAGAAAATTTACTCAAAGCAATTGCTAAAAATGTGAGTATTAATTATGCAATCTTATGCATTTTAATTAATTCTACATTTGATCGTCTAACATTCCTTTTTTATTTTTGATTAATTAGGGTGGAAGGAAATTACAATTTTTTATTCTTGAACACTTGGTTCGTGTTTGAGGAACCAAAATATAAGGTAATGTCTCAGGGACATTTTTACATTTTACTTGCGGTTTTGATTTATGAGGATTCATCTCTTTCTGTGTTTTCAGCTTCATTTGTTTCACGGGCTTTTCTTTTTTTATTTTCTTTGGTAGCTGTAAGTAGTTTAGTGTTGAAAATCGAGGTTGAATCTCAATTCTTTCTTACCTGCATTCTGGAATTTGTCTGGAATTGGGCGTAAGGGTCATGCTGTTGGAGATATTCTTGGAGTTGGTTCAAGGTTGTGTCTGTTTATTATTATATTTGTTATTAATTATTACGGTTGTAGGATATTATTATTGATTATGACTTCTAATGTGTCTGTTTATTATTATATTTATTATTAATGTTGTTGTTTTTATTATTATTAGTACTATATTATTATTATTATTATTATTATTATTTTTCTAATTTTATATTATTTGAATATTTATTATTATTATTATTACTATTATTATTATTAAAATATGACTTCTAATGACAAAGCCTTTGTCAATATTAACCATTAATGTAAAAATGTGTTTATACCATTTGGTGACAACAACACTGAATTAGTGATAAAATGTTTATTATTTTGTGACAAAATTTTTGTCGCATGAAAAACCTTCTGGTGAGAAAGCTTGAGGTTTGTCATGAAAAGCTTTGGTGACAAAAATATGTCATTTGTCGCGGCTGAGCTCTTTTAATGACTAATTCACTGATCGTCGCAATAGGCACCTTTAGCGTCACTGTTTACGCAACAAACGCCGCGACAAAAATATTTTGTCACGAAAACTTCTACTGACGAAAATTAGCACTTTTCGCGACGAATTTTTTTGTCACGAAAAGGTCTGTTTTTTGTAGTGAATTACATATATTTGTTTTTGTTATTTTGTTTCTTTTTTAGTGAGATGTTTTGTTGTTTTCTTACTTTGTAGGTAATGTATGTAGTCATCATTTAGTTAATCATTATATATGTGTGTGAGTGTCTATATATATATACCGTGGGTCGAGTGGGTATTATGACGGGTAGACAACACATATCCATACCCTACTCTACCCACGACGGGTTTTGGGAAATGAAACCCATACCCTCCCCAACTCTAAAAAATACTCTACCCTAACGGGTAGGGCTGGGTGGATATCCACCGGTTTGGGTCGAAATTGCCATCCCTACATGCGAATCCATTAAAAATATTCTTATTTCACTTATCGATTTGGTTTGTTCGTGAAAAATTACGGGCCGAAGAATACAAACATCATATCAAAATATACGATGATTTTTCCTTAGTTCTTAATATTGAAAAATTCAATCATTTGGGCGCCTTTGCAGCCTGTGATTGATTGCCATTGTTTTCAAGTCCCAATTTTTTCAACGTAAAGAAGACTCAAAAGTTGAGAAGTGAAAGTAAAATAAATACTCCTTCCGTCCCATAATATAATGTCTTTTGGATATTTCATATACTTTAAGAAAACATAATAAATGATTTATTTTTTTAAATATTTCAATGCAGAATATTGTATTGTTTTTTAGGATTGACTAATAATATTACATTATTTAGTGTGAATGGAAAAACAATACATTTAATAGTGTATTGTTTTGTGTGAATGACTTATAATTTAGAACACCACTAAAAAGTTAAAAAGACTTATATTACGGAACGGAAGGAGTAGTTAATATCCTCTTGTCTATATATCATGATTGACCGGATTCTAGTTTTTTGTGTGACGGGATGGAGATTTGATAATCTGGTTGATACCCGGAAGTGTAACGACATTTTCTTTGATTTCAGATTTACTCTCTACGTATGGTTGAATTCTATTTAGTATTAGATAATATCATAATTACCTAATAATTTGGAACAATTGGTATTTAATATGTGTACGTTTATTGATATCGTTTTTTATGTCGACTTTTTAAAAGGTATTCTCATACAAAAAGGAAATGTATTATGTGTATATATAAAAACGTATAATTCTCATGTTAAGTTTTACTAACTAATGAATGAGATTTTCTATGAAATTTTATTGTAATATAATAGTCCCTTCATGGAGTTTAGAAAATGATTTGACGGTAGATTTTTTTTTTTTTCAAAACTATCTCATCTTGCGAATAATATCTGAAAACATGTTCAGCTTGGAAGTTCACTCGATTCTGTCACTTAGGAGGATCTTTTGTACGTAGCTCCATACGCCTGCGCTACATTAAAACGAGAGAAACATCCCGGGACATAATCGAATTGATAAGAAGATTGAATGTTTAAGACAGCCGAAACCTTAAGACAGAGGGTGGAGGTTCGAACCCGTAAATTTGGCTGTATCCCGGCTGTTATCCCTAGTTGGATTCACGGGCGTAGACAAACTTGGAATTACGTACAACAACGTGATTCTGACAACACTATAGTACTATACCCTCCTCGTGACTACTACTACTAGTCAGTAGTAAAAAAGAATAAAAATTGCATTCTCAAAAAACCAACCAGAAAAAAGCCCAACATTTCTCCTAGATGAAATAATGAAATAATGAAATATAAAAAGTGTCATTTCTCACATATACATTGTGTCTATTCAATAAGGGAAATTCAATAATATTCATTTCCTTTATTTTCTCGACAAAACAGTATGGCCATTCCTCTGACTCTCTGCAGCATTGTGGAAGAACACCATAACCCACTGGAAACATTATTACATACATACCCCCGGTCTTCATTGAACTAAAGACAATGATGACAGCACAACATGCATAATTACAAACATTATTTATTGTGTAGATCGAATTAGAAATTCTATTTGCGGGTATATTCACACCGCGATATGTAAAACATATGTCAAAATGTGTAAATGACGCAACATAGATTATTAGGGAAACTTAGTTAGAGTACAACACGCATAAAACTAATAATGCTTTTTTTTTTTACTACAAGTGCTCTTGAGGTTATGTTTGTAAGAATATACAAAAATGGCAGGGACCTGTCATAAATTGCCGCAAATTATACGTTTCCCTCTGAAAAAATCCCATCTTTTTGGGTCCATTTAAATCTATCCTGACTATCTGTCAGAATCATTAATTTTTGCAGTCTTCACTCATTTCAGCAATTGGTTGTCAAGTGAAGGAATTAGAAAGAAAAACATGGAAGCTGTCTTAGCTTCTAAATGGTTTTTACTTTGCATGCTTTTGATTTCAGCTGTTGAGTTTATCATTTGCAGTGTAACTTATGATAATAAAGCTCTTATTATCAATGGCCAAAGAAGAATTTTATTTTCTGGCTCCATACATTATCCAAGAAGCACCCCTGATGTATGAACATATTATTCTTTTTTTTTTTTTTTTTTGGGTACCCATTAATTTTTTGAAGGTTTGTGTTGTGAATGATTGAAATAGAAAAAATGATGAATGCAGATGTGGGAAGGGCTAATACAGAAAGCAAAAGATGGAGGCTTGGATTGTATTGATACTTATGTCTTTTGGAATCTTCATGAACCTTCTCCTGGACATGTAATTTAACAATTCCTCCTCTGTTTTTTTTCTTTCTAAAAAAAAAAAAAAAAATTGTTTCCTGCACTCTGTAGTTGAAATTTTTTTCAATGTTAATTATCCAGCTTACATTCTATTGAATATGCTTAAATTCTTGAATATCAGTATGATTTTGAGGGAAGAAACGATTTAGTTCGATTTATCAAGTTGGTTCAGCAAGCAGGGCTCTATGTTCATCTACGCATTGGACCTTATGTTTGTGCAGAATGGAACTTTGGGTACTAAAAGTTCTTGTCTTTCAATGTACTTCAATACAGCTATTGATAAACAGAATCTTAGTTATTGTTCATATTTTCACTTTATTCCAGGGGATTTCCAGTTTGGTTAAAGTATGTTCCAAATATAGAGTTCCGGACTAACAATCAACCTTTTAAGGTATCTGTCTGAATTGGCTTTTAACAAAATACATACTCTTACATTAGCTTATTAATTTTTTGTTTAATGTTTTGGCAGATGGCAATGCAAGGTTTTACTCAAAAAATTGTCCAAATGATGAAGAATGAAAGATTGTTTCAATCTCAAGGAGGCCCAATCATTCTTTCCCAGGTTTTTTCTTGCTAAATTTGTCCGGTTTTCCGTATTTCAAGAGCCTAAAATCTAAAATGTCTACACCTTCAATACCTTTTTTTTTTGGTCTTATTATTTTGGTGTATTGAAACTACAGATTGAGAATGAGTATGGACAAGAAAGCAGATCATATGGTAAAGCAGGGCATGCATATATGACTTGGGCTGCTAAAATGGCTGTTGAATTAGATATCGGTGTCCCATGGGTTATGTGCAAGGAAGATGATGCCCCCGATCCCGTGGTTAGCACTTTTTATTTATCAATTATTATTCTCTAATCATGTTTCTTGACATAGTAATCATGATTATAAGCATGCTTATATTCATTACTTATCACTTTTCCAAAAGCTTGCTTCAGTTCAAAGTTCTGTTTTTTTTTCTTTTCTTTTTTTCATTCCATGTTTATGTACACAATTAATCCATTCTTAATCATTTTTGTTGACAGATTAATACGTGCAACGGTTTTTACTGTGATTATTTTGTTCCTAACAAACCATATAAACCTACTATTTGGACAGAAGCATGGACTGGTTGGTGAGTTTAACTTTCCTTGTTAATTTAGAGTGTTATTATTACTTCACAAATAAAAACAATCATTTCTTCAGGTTTGAAGAATTTGGTAGTCCAATTCATCACCGGCCTGTAGAGGATTTAGCGTTTGCAGTAGCGCGTTTTATTCAAAAAGGAGGTTCATTTGTGAACTATTATATGGTAATTAACAACATTAATTAATTAACTAACAGTGTCAATCTTACTTTTCCTTATATATATAATTATAAATTCTTGTGGATTTTATTACAGTATCATGGTGGAACTAACTTTGGAAGAACTGCTGGAGGTCCATTCATTACTACCAGCTATGACTACGATGCCCCTATCGATGAATATGGTAATTATATACGAAAGATTTGTTACATTAATATCATGTTCTAATTCAAAACTCGATATAAAACGTGATATGTTTTGTGTGCTGATGATATATATATTATATAGGCTTGATAAGACAGCCAAAATATGATCATTTGAAGGAGCTTCATAAGGCTATTAAGTTATGTGAACCTGCTTTGGTTTCTGCTGAACCTACTATTACCTCTCTCGGGAGCTATGAACGGGTTCGTATTCTTTTGTAATCCGATTTTGTCAGTTATTTTTATTAGATTTTACCCATTTCTACATTTAATTATCAAAAAACTAGCAACTATTATTACTTGGCCTTTTCAGGCATATGTATTTGCTTCTAAATCTGGAGGGTGTGCAGCTTTTCTATCAAACTACCATTTCAATTCACCCGTACGTGTCACGTTTAACGGATTGCACTATGATTTACCTGCTTGGTCTATCAGTGTTCTTCCTGATTGCAAACATGTCGTCTACAATACTGCATCGGTATGTCAAAAGAACAATGGAAAAAAAAAAACAAAAAAGGGGATTTGTTTTGTTTTTTTTTTTTTTTTTCCTAAAATGAAAGTGATTGTTTTTTTTGTGTTAATCCAGGTAGGAGTAAAAGCAACAAAGCCACTTATGTTATCAACAGATGTGAATATGAATTCATGGGAATCATTCAGTGAGGATACACTTAGAGCAAGTGATGATTCAACAATCACGTATTCCGGTCTGCTCGAACAACTATATGTCACAAGAGATTCAAGTGATTACCTTTGGTATACTACCAGGTAATTATTAAACACTAAGCATATCTGAATAATTCTTTAAATACAAAGCATCCAACATGTTGATTATGATATATGGAATGAATAGTTATATATACATAGAAAAGCATGCAGTGGACTTTATTAACAGTGCATTAATTAATGGCTGTTTTCAGTGTTAACATAAATCCAACCGAATCTTTCCTTCATCGTCAAGGAAATTCTCCCACCATTACCGTGGAATCAGCTGGACACGCCTTGCATGTGTTCATTAATGGACAAAAATTAGGTGCAATTTTGCTTCCTTTTTTTAAAAATGTAATTCTACAGAAAAACAAAATAACTCAAATATTCTGAAGCTTAATTAGTAGTTTTATGATGTATATATATTTTTACAGGATCAGCATATGGGAATCAGGGAAACACTAAATTCACGTTCACCGGAGGGACTAATTTCCGAGCCGGATTAAACAAAATCTCACTCTTGAGTGTTGCTGTTGGATTACCTGTAAGTTTTTTTCATTATTTCATTATTATTCGAATCTAAATCTATCATGTAGCTATACAATTTACTGTGTTAATATATATATATATATATATATATGAAGAATGTTGGCACGCGGTTTGAGACAAGGAGCATAGGTGTCCTAGGACCGGTCACTTTGCACGGGCTTGACGATGGACCTAAGGACTTGTCTCGGCAGGAATGGTCTTACAAGGTTAATAAACTATGTATAAAAATATGTTAATTACCATGTTAATCTCAATCATGCATCAATTTAATATAAAAACCGGTCTTTTTTTTTTTTTTTTATGTACACAGATCGGGCTTAAAGGAGAAGCCATGAACCTATTTTCTCCTAGTATATCATCTGCAGAGTGGATAAGTGGATCCTTCATTGGACACGCGCAACAACCCTTGACATGGTATAAGGTATGATGATATATATATACGTATATAAACGTGCAATGAATTCACTATACTTATATAAACATGTGTTTTCTGAATGTAGGTGTATTTTGATGAGCCGAAAGGAAATGAACCGTTGGCATTGGATCTAGGCAACATGGGGAAAGGTCAAGCATGGATAAATGGACAGAGTATAGGGAGATATTGGAGTTTATATGCTAAAGGCAATTGTAACAGCCAATGCAATTATACAGGGACTTTTAGACAATATAAGTGTCAGTCTGGCTGTGGACAATCAACTCAAAGATGGTAATTAAATTTTGTTCCCCAGTTTTTGATATCTCAAAAACCATTCCCCAGTTTTTATGAAGATGAGTGTGCATAAGCGGACTTTTTGAAAGACGGTTTTCAAATTTGTTTGTTTGTATGTTTGTTTTGATTCAGGTATCATGTTCCAAGGTCATGGTTGAAGCCAACACAAAATCTGTTGGTAGTTTTTGAAGAACTAGGTGGGGATGTTACCAAAATTTCTGTGGTGAAAAGATTAGTAACAAGTGTTTAAAGGATAACGACGTAATTATACTTGTTTTACCCTGGATCTGCAGGGGGAAAAAAAATGAATCCAAGTTTTGTGTTGAATATAATGTCACTCTCAGATTTCATGCTGTTCAAATCTGTGAAAATATTTGCATTATTAAAATGAAGCTGTTTCCCTCAAAAGAAAAGGATCCAGTGAATTAAAAAATTGGAGAAAATGCAGCTGAAAAAGGATTGGGGAAGCTCATTATAAAAACCATCATTTATTTAAGCAAAAAAATAAAAAAAAAAAAAAATTCATTTAATGGATGCACTATAAAAATCCATAAATGCTATATTTCGAGCAATGATGTCCACGAACCAAGCCGAGCTGAACATTTATGGTTCGAATTCGAGCTCGTTTGTTAAACAAACATGTTCGAGTGTTCGTTTATCAAACAAACATATAATCGTGTTCGAGTTTGGCTCGATAACATGAACATAATGCTCGAGTTCGAACTCGAGCTCGGCTGATGAAGTAAAATTTACTAATTTTAGCTTGAACCAATTTACTATTCGAGTTCGACCAAGCTCGAATATGATTAATTTACCTGAAAAACACACCTAAAAGTTATGTACTTAGCTTCAGAGTCAGTTTCATGGCTTGCAAGTACCCATCAGATATGCAACATATAATTATATTCGATTTCGTTCAATTCTAACATGAAAACGACAATAAGAACACATAAAAACATAATCTTGAAGCCAAAAATGATCCTTTTGATAAGAAGAACTCATTACCTTAAAAACGAGCTGAAACCAAAAGCTAAACGACGAACGAGCTACGATCGATTCCTGAACCCTTGGTTAAGTGTGCCGGTCAGCCCTGGATTGCCCAAAACTTGTCCTAGATTGCCCAGAACTCGTCCTGGACATGAACTTCCGTGTTTCCCCGGGTGACCGCTAGGGGAACCGGCCCAAGCTTCAACCAGAATGCAAATTATTCTGGGGCTGTCTGGGAGCTTATATTTAGGTTTTTGGAAGCCCTAGATCGGTTTTTAAAGACTTGGAGGAAAATGAAAAGAAAAACAAATTTTGAATGAACTAAAATACTCTTATTAAGAGGTGAGAGATTTTACAATTATTCAACGTAAAAACAAAAACAAAACATTGAATATTGCCAACAAGAGATATGCCCAGCGATAAGTGCTGTGGTTCTTAACACGAAGGTTTCGGGTTCAAGTCCCAATAGGAGATTAAAAGTGTACGTGCGTATATTTCATATCCGTAAAAAAAATTCGAATATTGTATTGTTTAAAAACTTTTATTTAGCGCACACACAAAAAAAAAAAAAAACTACTACGAGGGCCTATATATAACGGGACGGGACGGGGACGGGGACGGGGGCGGGGACGGTATGAGATACTAGTATTTATACTTGTATCACCTTTTAAAAAAAATTATAAATAAAAAAATATATATATATATATAAAAATTGTACGGACAATAGCTGCGCTCTTTCGTCCACGGAAAAATAAAAAAAATAAACAAAAAAAGTTGCTGCGCTCTCTCTTTCTCTCTGTCCCCCAAAATCCGTCCAAGAATTTCTCCTGAGATTCATCAATTCCTCCGCCACTACTTAGATGGCCAAATCCCGCTCCTCCCGCCGTATTCTTGACTCCTACGCCATTCCCTCCACCAATAAAACCATCCAAGGTAGTAATTTTCTTCCCCCCAATTTTTCCCCTCTGCTTAATTTCCATTTTTATTCCCTTTCCTTTACAGTTTTTTGGAGAATCAACGCTCATCTAGATGTGAAGATTCTTGATTAATTTGTTTATTAATCCTTTTTATCAGCTGGCGACTGTGTGTTGATGAGGCCCTCAGACTCCTCTAAGCCGTCGTATGTGGCGAGGGTGGAGAGGATTGAGTCTGATGGCAGAGGTACTAAGGTTAGACTTTATGTCAGGTGGTATTACCGCCCTGAAGAATCACTCGGTGGTCGCCGTCCGTTTCATGGCTCGAAGGAGGTGTTTCTCTCTGATCATTTTGATTTTCAGAGTGCCGACACCATTGAGGGGAAATGTACCGTCCATAACTTCAAAAGCTATACCAAGCTTCAGGCTGTTGGAAACGACGACTTCTTCTGTCGTTTTGAGTACAATTCTGCCACCGGAGCTTTCGATCCCGACAGAGTTGCAGTGTATGCTCGTTGATTTTCCTCTTTCCCTTTTTCCTTTCTTTTCTTTTCTTTTCCTTTCCCAGTTTGTGAGTGTCTGTTCTTCAGTTGTTTGATTTTCAGCTAACTCGGTTGTTGATTTTTGATATTAATGTTAAAGTTTCTTACTTTAATTCCTTGTCTTATTACTCTGACTGATTATCTGGGCCATCTGGATATGCCAGGTACTGTAAATGTGAAATGCCTTACAATCCTGATGACCTGATGATTCAGTGTGAAGGCTGCAATGAATGGTGAGCGTGTGGTGTGTTTTCTTTCGTTTCCCTCTCTAGTAATTGTGCTGTTTGATCCATTTATCTTGTTGAGCTTGTACACTTCCTGGGCAATTTTGTTTGTTGAGAAATTGGAACCATGTGAAATTCGGAACAACTGCAGCATGGGGATGTTTGAACAAGTAGTTCTATCAAAGTTAATACAGAGCAGTTTCTATTTATTTGCATCGCAGGGAGAAAGACTGGAACTTGTCAAAAATCTATCCCTCTTAGATATTTGCACCTTTTGTACATTAGAATAGATTACTAATGCGCAGATAATTAGTGAAGTTTTACTTTTTGTGCAGTTTTGCATGAAGTGCCAGCTAGGTTGAAAATTTGGGCTGTTGATATGTAATCAAATGCCCTACTCCCGAGCTAAGTACAGTTGCTGTTGTACTTAGTGCATTCACACATTCTTTTAGCTCTTCGTGCTTTATCCATTCGGGATGTGTTGCATTGGATTGGGAAAGGCATTATACTGTGTTATGTAGTTCAGTTAAAGTAACTTGTGCTTAGGAAGGCAATGAACTGTCGTTGGTTAGGCAGTGAAATTGGATGAAATAAGGGATGGATTCTGCGAATTAATGTACGGTACAACAAATGTAGTTAATTAATACAAGTTTGCTATCTTGTACCTAAATTTCTGTTCTTGAGTAGATTCATGTGGATCATCCTCTACAGTAGGTTAGATTTAAACGTTGGCTAGAAAAAGGAATGATGGTTCTTTTGTTTTTTTCATTAGATTATATATTTTTGATATGAAGGCCCTTTTGGTTTCGAACCGATGACCACTTGATCTGCGGAAACTTTGATTTTGTCCTCATCTGCCATTGTTTCTTTGATGGTCATACTCAAATTTAGTTCATTGATATCGCGGTGTGTCGTAAGATTCTCTTTACATAGCATCCTTTTTTATTTGGAAATAATACAACATAATCTGTAAATAGGAAAAATCTGTCCATTTATTGTTCCGATTTTAACTGATTGTCCCAAAGGGACAAGCTGATATCATATAGGCTAGCTTTTTTGGAGGAGTTGAACTTTTTAAGCCTGTGACAATAGGAAAACCCCTCTGAAGTTTCTGTTTTTATAACTTATTGGATCCGTTGGAATAATAAGGAAGTTTCTGATTTGTATGTATACGGTCATGGATCTGTCTACCCCTGTCTTTAGCAGGGGAAAATGAATTTTCACTTGCAAGGGCTGGTAAAGTTAGATCGGAGCTGCCTATTTCCAGAACATTGACAGTTTGCACTAGCAATTACAATAACATCATCACATGACTCAGCCTGGATATTGTTCCAGTTTGGGGAATAAGTCCTCATTCAAAGCTTATGCTTTTTCAGCCTGGATTTCAATTATTGAGCACAAACTGCAATTACTTGGTTCAGAGCTCAATATAAGTGAAGTTATATAGCTGATTAGTCGATTAATTATTCTTGTTTCAGGTTTCATCCTCCTTGTGTAAACTTGACCCCTGAAGAAGCCAAACTACTACCACACTTCTACTGTGAGACTTGTTCCTCCGAAGATGGGAAGAAATTGAATGGTGCCCGTGACATGCCTGCTACCTCTAGACAACATGCAGACATGAAGGTGATTTATTCTTTACCCAAAATATTTTTTATTGTTTATTTTGTTGAAAATGAGATTTCAACATAATCAGGTGATTGTGATCTCAATTCATTTTCGACGACGGTTCTTGAGACATATAGCAGAGCATGCAAACTTTTGAATCAGATGTCTTACACATTTTCCAAAAAGCAGCCTCTTTGTTTATAATTTAGGAGAAATAAACTATGAGAATTGTATGTTTTGTTCAGAACAAGGACTTTGTCCTTTTATAGTTACACAACCACCTTCTTCACCAAGACTAACCCTACCAGGACTCTGTAAACAATAACTTGGTCCATACTCCACGACAAGACCATTTGAAAAAGATAACCCCTTCAAAACTGTTGCATCCCCCATTACCCCCTCCCCTGGATCCTCCAACACTGCATATATATACATCAATTTTGGCACTGAGTTTTGTTATTTATACCTTTGGTTTTGTTCTATCACTTGTGTGTATGCATTATTTTGTCTTTGTATGTATTATACATCAATTCTGGCACCGAGTTTGTTCCATAAGCCATGAGCCGCTGACCATCTTTGGTTTATTGAGATGGTTGATAGCCGCCCCTGGTTCATTTATATCTTTGGTTTATTGAGATGGTACAGTGACTGTAGCGTGTTTTAAATAGGTTGTTTTCTTTATCAGGTGGATACAAAACGGCGGAGGAGATGATTTTTCCGCGTGTATTTTATTGCCTAGAAGAGATGAAGCAAGCAAATAAATGTGAACCTGATGCTTGATGTGTTGTAACAAGTTTGAGAATGCCTTTGTTTTTAACTTAAAACTAGTGTTTAATATTAGGTAGAGAAGCAGTGTGGGTTGTCTGTAATTGTTTAGGCTTTTACCCTTAGTTGGTGTTATTTATTAATCTTTTGTCTGCACTTAAATTATGAGGACTTGAGAAAAAAAAGAAAGGGAAATACATGTATAGTACTATCTCGTTGAGTATGGCTTTTTCAGATGTTATAAATATTCGAATTTGTCGACAACCATGCTTTTTGTTATTGTTAATCCTTATATTCGCTTAGTAGTATGCAAGTAAATAAACATCACTATAAATGTTCGTTATATGACCATAACAGTAGATGATTATTGAGATTATGATGATATTCCTTAAATATTAAGTAGGTGGTGAAATTGACTAAAATTTGAGATATTGCTGTCAACCCACCATTAGAAGATATGATCTTTTATGGATGTATTTTTATATCTTGTGAATGTTCCATGAGATGGATATATTGGGGATTGATAGAATTTCATCTTCAATGGTTTGTTAGAAGACTCAGAACGGATGGCTTGACGGTAAGGAAACAAATTTTTTTTGAAGAAAATAAAAGCATATAAAGTTTAAATAATTCAAGATGAGATAAAAACATGGAAAAGAGTACGACTTATGTATACACTATATCCAATCCAAAGTACATAAATATTCATCATTTTCATGTTTCCTCAATACATTATATAGAAATTGCTACATATAGTACATAATACAAAATCAAATTACAAGGTTTAACACTATTCAATGGTAGAAATAAGATGGAACAAAAAAAACAAATCATAAATGATCCCGGTCCAACCCCATACACTGACTGGTTCACTGGTTTTGACAATTTCTTTAGCTATTCTTAGGAATTTCTCAGGTCCGGAAGACTACCTGGCCAATTCGCAGTTGAAAGAACAGTTTTAACTTGATTTAGCTCTTTTCCATACGATTACAGTGCCACCAAAATCAGAAGAAGCCAACAAATTATCCCCATGATTCCAGGCAATACCTATCACTGGATAGGCATGACCCTGCACCATAATGTTTCGCCATTATTAGAGTAAATCCTCTTTATACATAGCTTCCACTGCTTAACAATTCAGCTATGAAATTTACCTGTAGCTTATTAACACAAGTGTGCTTCGGCTTAGTTAGGTCATAGAAGTATACATTTGCATCCTCGCTTCCAGCAACTTCAACATGTTCAAAATAGTCGTTCAATTATCATTCACAAGAATTGCCTTTTTATACATGCCATCACATGATTTGTCTAATGAAGTAGTGCACTATAAACTTTTCATTCCAAGATTTCCTTAAGATGCGTGCATGTAAAGAATGCAGACATACATCCCAGTTGAAAAAGCAAGAAATAAGCGCAAACAAGGTTAAGAAGCCAGACAACGTGCACTAGAAAGAATGATGTGGCAAGTGAACTTTTCATTTACTATCTCCTTTCTTTAGAAAGGAGATGATAAAAAAGAAGGTGCATATAACGAAAGAAAATTGCAGCACTTTGAAGAGTTTCAATTATACCTATATATTCTCCCTTCTCAAGGGAAAGGAGAGGGCAGAAAGATGCACGGATACTGTGTAGCCTCGGAGTCAATTGAAGGGAACAACGAAGCGTTAAGTAACCCTGTATCTCTGGAGAGACGCTATTGCAAAAAAAATATTATCTCATAAAATGTTTAAAAGATATCAATTTCAAAAGAAACAAGTTAAAAAAAAGTTCAAGAAAAAAAAGTGTTGTGAACTTCTTTAACCTGAAGAAAGATAAGTTTCCATCACTTGCAAAACTTAACAAGACTGGACCTCGTGCTAGTAACGAGAATGTTCTATACTGTACAGTAGTGACTGGAGACTTGCGTTTACTATTACTTCGTTGGCGGTGAGACCGAGATAGAGCACCGGTGTGAGAGTTAACAACAACAGAGTATATAGATCCCTATACAAACATGCAGTAACTCTCATCAATGAAAAGCTACCTTTCGATTGATGAGGATAATGAAAATGGATGGTGGTTGGGGAGGGGGGTTTGCAAACCTGAGCATCACCGCAAAATATTAGCTGACCGGTGTGGTCATTATCCATAGCTGTAACCTCTCTGTCAAAGGTTGCTTTGCTAATTGTTCTTCCAGTGCTGAAGTTAAATACCTGTAATGCAGTTAGAAAGCATAAGATAGCCAAACTCAAAGTAAAGATTAAGCCAGCATAATATACATACTCCTATGTACAACCAAGATGGCTCTAACAAGGGTAAGTAAAAATCTCAACTGCTAATTTTATATTTGAAAGTTCAGATAATTGTGAGTTACTGATAACAAATTACAGCATAAACTCCATTATCTCTTTCCCGTATATTTATGACTATATTGCCCATGGAGGTTATCCCTCAAATGACAATCTAAAAAAACAACTGATTCAAAATAAATTACCCAAAGGCATCATCCACTTAAGAATCAACTAATAGTTCCTTTTGATTGAAATGTCTGAAGAAGGTAAGCTGAACAACGTGTAAAAAATTCCAGCCCCACTTCCTCAAAATCCACTACTTATATACTTGCTTAAAACTAACTTGCATAATATATGCCATTCCAATGTCAGTTGCCTGCTAACTAGAACCCCTTTATCAAATATCTTGTACAAATATATTGCTAAAGAAAAAAGAGGGGGGGGGGGGGGTAGTTAACAAAATCCTTTTGAAAGTCTCACCAACGAAAACCACCACCAGGATACAGGTAACCTCAGTAATAACAAGTTACTGAAAACACAGAAAGCAAAAATTGAACTAGTATTACCGTAATCTCCCTGTTTCCATTGCCAACTGACAGAAAGTTATTGTTCACCTGTAGGAGATAGAGTAGACATAAAAATAGATTACTGTAATTAGCACTCCGCCAACTAATAATAAATGGTGCACAAAGAAACAACCACAATTGCCATGCATCATACTGCCTCCACACTAATAGAAAAATATCACAACTGAAGCAGAAGCAAAAGCTAAGGCATCTTTCACTTCCCTTTCTGGTGAACAGAAGATTATATTAATGCATCAAAATTGAAGAATCCTTGAGGAGTAAAAATTACTTAAAATACTTGGTTTCTCTACGAAACACGCTTGTATCAAAATTACAAATCATCCAAAAACAAAAAGTAGATCTTCATTCCGCTACTTTCCTCTTTTTCCTACACATCCTCAAAGCAATCCGTCCATATTCTTCCATAAGGTAACTTGCTTGTCTTTTCTGCTGCCTCACAGAGTACACCACTAGAGACAAAGACATCATCATCAAGTTTCTGGAATTTGCTCCGGAAATTATTCCCCTCCAACCATAACAATACAAAATTCCATAACAATACAAAATTCCACCAGAGCAAATTTGAAGATCCTGGAATCTGGAGTAAATTCCTGGATCTGCCACTAGAATCAGTTTTGCTGTTAGAAAATGTAAAACTCCACTAGAATTCCTTTCCACATTCCTTGTAGCATCAGTGTAATCGCTTCCATCACCACTGTAAACATACAAGGAGACACAGAATCCCGTTGTCCTAGACCCATACAACTATTACAATAACCCACCTAAGAGCCATTGGGGCTCACAAAGAATGAAACAATACTATTGCGCAACCATATTCACTACACAAAACAAACACAAAACTTCATACTCTTCATAACCTGTAGCAAAAGATCCCAACAAACAGTACTTCCATCACTCATCTGGCCTTACCCCACCTTACAGTAATTCTTTGCTATATCTTGCATGATCAAAGTATTATGAAATATAGATCTCCATTTGATAAAAGCAGTCGAATTAGCAAAATCAAAATGTATTTACAGCAGTAAATGATCATGGTCAATTTTTCTGGGAAAAAAACAGAACTTTTGTAGGGTAGAGTTTTGCATTCTAAGACTACAAGTCACACATGTCACCTTATACTTACAGGATGAAAGCGTATACAATGTTGTTCAGAGACACCATACACCACCCTGATGCAAATGCCTTTTGAAATATCCCACACTCTTACAGTTTTGTCCAGTGAAGATGATGCTATATAATGGTTGTTCGCAGAAAAGTCAAAATCTGAAAAAGGAAAACCTTCAGACAATGATCATCATGGGCTAAAAAAGGTAGGCAGATACATGTTAATACAGCAACATTATACTTGATGAGTCACTGAAAAAAAAAACATCAGCCTATGCAGAAGTGCTTGTATCACCAAAACTTAGTGGCATGTGTAAATCATAAGAGATTGTCAGGGTAGGTAGGCAGGCAACTTCTTATTTTCAGAGATGCTGGTAATACAATTTCCAAAGCTAAGAAAGGCAACAGAGACAAACAGTACCAGTTGATCAAACCTGTGACATCTTTTGAATGCCCAACTAACTGCTTTAGAACTGAAGGCGGCGAAGAGACAATGCAAACTGTCAAGCTTCCGTCGGATGCTCCATATGCTAGTAGATCGGAACTCATATGCCCAAATTTAATAACAGTAACTACAAAGATATAAAAAAAATTGTTGCTCAGAAAACAAACCTCAGGTCAAAGGAAAAGGAGGAAAAAAGAGAGTAGAGGAAGCCAAGGGAAGGAACAGAACAACAGAGGGGCACAATATGTCGGAGAAAGTTGCATGGTGGAAGTCCAATTCAACTTATAAATTATTACCCATGGCCTTGCATTGGTCAAAAATGCAATGCATTCCTACAAAGGAGTATGCAGGTTCAACTCTTTTGCGCGTAAGATCACCATCACTAAGGTTTGAACTAGTCCGACTCAATGCTTGACTTGTACTTCGCACCTCCTGCAGATGATTCCCAAAAAGAAGTCATCCTCTTTGGGCTACACAATTGTGAGGAAGAATGGAGTTGATGGTCACAGAAACTAGAAAAGGAACTTACCGTGTGAGTGCACAATTTCAGTTTTTTTTTTTTTTTTTTTTTTTGACTTGAAAGTGCACAGTTTCAGTTTTTAAGATTTCATTTAGATTACATCTTACAACTAGGACACTGAATACATTGGTAAAACTACAAAAATTCAGACTAGTAAGTGAATCCAGGCATGTAAATTCTGTCAGATACATCTATGTGTGTGTGTGTGTGAATAACGTAGAAAGGATCATCAGTTCAATCGTCACATAAATATTACATAGAAAGGAGGAAAATTTGTTCACAACAGCCATATTATGCATTTCTGTGAATAATGAGACTCGAGAACTATCAAAGCAAGAAAGTGGAAACACACCCTGCTAGTACTCCAGCTTTCCACTTCAAACAAGTGGGAGAGTGGACCAGGAGACGTCATCCATCGACCACTGATTCATCAACCAGCAAAGGAACCTGATGTCAGAATAGTATCAATCATACTTAAGTAACATCTTAAACGCAAGGACAAACGCTTCTCAACCTAGTGAAAACATGGTAAAAAAACAGTCATGGGAGAAAAGGGAGAGAACCACAAACACACCAATCATTGAAATCATGCTACTTAGGAAAAGCAATAAACTAAGAGAAGTATCTGGTAATTCTAGTGAAGGTATGTCAGAGAAAGTAATCTTTATTCAGTGGCAAGATGCTTTCCTAAACGCTCAAGCTTGAGGACAAGGTAATCAGCTAAAGCTGCATATCTAATAATCCATGAGTTGGGGGATATTGCATTATGTTAAACTCAAAGCCAGTATGTGTCAGCATAATTTTTTGTTTAGCAAATACCGCTTATGATAATAGTCTTAATTGAACTCATGTGACTGGTACTAATTCCTGAACAAAAAGTTGCTCGCAATCTGAAGATCCATTGTTTAGAATTACACCCATTTTGACACCTAAATGGACTTTTCCTTGAACTTATACAGAAGAGAGTAAATAAAAGAATGCAGCTGCAATATACACAAAACTTGTGCAAAATTCAAACATGTGATCAAACCTAAGAAAGAAATTTCATTATCTTCATTAGTCTGCATAGAAAGAAAAAGAAGATAGAATAGAGATGATTGGATCAAATTGTTCCTGGCGTCCAACAGGATGCCTGCAAGGTTCACGCATGTTACACCAGCAATCATGACAGTCAGTTAGACACACAAAAAATAAGGTAAATATCATTCTACCTGTTTCCAGGAGTGCTGAAGGGACTTGCTGTATATAAATTCTCCCAGTTTCTAGGCCTGTTAATAAAATTACGGTAGGACACGTACCCCTTTCCATTACATCTCCAGTCCTTCATAACATGAAACAGGTCATTACTTAACCATAAAACAAAAAATAAATAAATCAAGAGACAGCCTATTCATAAAGGACGAGGTTATCAAATATCAAAATCTAATCAATGCATGTTAAGAGGTGTTAACAGAGTTATTCACTCTCACCTACTCTATTAGTACAGCAGCAAAGCAAAAGAAACGATAAACATTTATATCATGCTCAAACAGATGTTAAATGCAACTACAGTTGATTCATCATTCATGCCTCCTATGACTGACTTCAAGTGAAAAAAAAAAAAAAAAAGGAAAGCCTCACGCATCTCAGTTTGGAATGGCGTAAACAACGCACAAGTCAACGCAGAAGAGCAATGCAATCCAAAATGCATACAACTATACAAGTAGAGAACTCATTAGCAACCGACTCCAGAATATCACTCGTCAGTGCACAACGCATAGGAGCTAGGGGTATAGCCGTATAGGTAATCGTAAAGGAAAGCCTTACCTTCCGGCGAAGAACGCCGGACTGAGCTTTACGATAGAGGAGGAGGCGTCGGATTCCTATGTAGTTGGAATCAGAATCGGTTGGCGAAGGCTGAAGCATACAACTGAAGAATTCTGGATCGGCAGTTAGGTCCTCCTTCTGATTCTTCGTATCTGAATCTTCGTCATTAGAGGATGAAGCCTTCTCTATCACCTTCTGCGCCATTCCAGTCCTCACAAATCAAATACCGATCGAGATTTTAACAAGTCGTATGTAGCTCTTTGGTGTTTTTGCAGATGCTGGTTTGTAATTGAAGGCTCAGTGACTGTAAACTTCCCAAAGAAAATCAATTGATAAATTCGTCAACTGTAGTCGATTATTCATAACATAAGAAGGATTCTAACAAGTGATCGTGCCACATTAAACCTTCCACCTGTGATTGCGGTGAAAATTACTTTATTTTATTTTATTTTCTCACACCTGAATCCACTCAACTCAATCTAATCCAAAACCAAACAGAGTTTTTGATTTTATTTTTTCACATCTGAATTCATTCAATCCATTATAACCCGAAACCAAACAGAGCTTTAGATGTACATCATCAATATTATTCGGGGTGTAAAGACAAATAGATGATTTATCAAATTATTTATATTGAATTAATGACTACTTATGCCACAATAAGATGCTAAATTCAACCATCCCTAATCATCCAAAACAACAAACACGAGATCTACCGTCAGAAACAATATGATAAATGAATTGTCTTACTCGTTTCAATTCGTCAATGAAGATTTAACATGTACATATAACACCTATAACAATGAATAATTTAAATAATCATGACCTGCTTAAACAAAATGATATTTGAGTGAGATTAAGGAAGAGAAATAACTATTCCTTTTCAAAAAACAGTTACACCCTGACCGAAAGGGCCCACACTTCCCTGTCCCACGAAATGAGTGAAAGAGATTAATCAGGTAACTTAATGGCTCAGAGTCATGGGCTGCTTATTCTAAGAGATTGAAAAAAAATCCTACATTTACGGTATTCGAACCTCCACACTCCGCTCCCGGTCCAGTTGTTATTACGACACCTAAGCCCTTTACCTTTAGACCATGTCTTGGGGACATAACTATTCTTTTTCATAATTGACGGAGAGAGGTGAAAGGTAACGATTATCCAGGAGTCACCACCATTGAAGAACCTCCTGAAGAAGCTTTGAGCATTTTAGCGGAAGACATGATGGGGCTACTTCTCCCTAGGCATTAATTTCTTTCTTAGGTCTTTTGACCTCGTTTTGTATTGAAAAAAAAGGTAATGATTTTTCATACATATAAAAATGATATTGTTTTCATCCACTTTTAGGAAACTATAAATGAATTGAGTTGGATAGAACAAAACAAATTGAAATTTTATATTCATGATAAAAGTAAGTATCTGGTCTGGTCTAAAACGGTTTGGTTTAAAACCGCGATTTATACTTATCCTGTTTGGTTTGATTTTGGTCTAGTTGATTCATTTGGTTTCCAGAATTTTTGTTCACTCTTAAATTCATACAGTAATCTATCAATATCGTGACATGGACCGGCTTGGTTTTGTAACGCCCCCAGACCCCGGGCCTGTAGCGCTAAATGAGTCATAAATGGTTCGGTCAACTGCTTAGACCTCCGTCCTCGCTTGGTCTAAAGGGCTAACCCGAGTTGACAAGACCTTTATGTCTCACACTTATATGGGGGTGAGCATTCTCTTATTTTACCGATGTGGGACTTTACATTCTCCCCCCCCCCCCCCCTTATAAGGGATCCGGCGTCCTCGCGGGACGGCCGAGATCGTTCCCGGATCGTCCCTACCGAGGTAACTAGAGGCCATCCTTACACCGTCTTCTTGTACGGTGCGTGCGCGCATAGTTCCGTCGATAGTCGGCTCGATACCATTCGTAACGCCCCCGGCACCCCGGGCCTCGTAGCGCTAAATGAGTCATAAATGGTTCGGTCAATCGCTTAGACCTCCGTCCTCACTTGGTCTAAAAGGGCTAACCCGAGTTGACAAGACCTTTATGTCTCACACTTATATGGGGGTGAGCATTCTCTTATTTTACCGACGTGGGACTTTACAGGTTTTCAAAAATTTTGTTCACCTTTAAATTCATGTAGTAATCTATCAATAACATGACATGAATTCTCTTTTGATGGTTTTTACTTCTTAGTGCCTTTAGATGTAATGCAGGTAAAGGAGTATCTCAGTAGCAATGGGGAAAATCAGTTTATTGGCATATATGCACTACAATGTTAACACCGTATTAAGCAACTTCCTGTGCTGCTGTGCACTTATATTTCTGTGTTGCTCATAAAAAACAGCACAAAATCTAAAATAAAAAAAAGAGGATGAAGACAGAAAAAAAGAACTGGCAATGGAATTTAATTCCTTTCATATCCTTGTATGTGTGGACTCATCTACCGGATGCCAATATCGATTGAAGAACCACATTGAATCAGCTTCAACTGCATTCCCATCATCATTACGATGCCAAGCATACCTGGCATGTGTCCTATTCTTTATGTCCAAAATGGCATGACCAAAGCTCGCTTCACGAAAGGCTGAATACATTGGTTGTGGCTCTGACATGCTGAGAACCAGAAAAAAGAACAAAGCAATTAGATTTTTTTGCATAAATAGGCGAGTTCATTTTCAAGGACTTGATTTAATTACCTGGTGGCTAAGCCTTCAAGATTTCCACCATCACCTATGGTTATATACACCGGGGCAGATGGATTGTATATGGGAGAGCAAAGACCATTTACGATGTTGTAAGCAATGTTGGAAACACGTTCCTACATCATCCAATGACGTGGTGTAATAAAATACGGTTCTATGGGAAATGATGCATAATTACTCGAATTAAGATTTGTACTTACAGAACGCTCGTAGGCATGTACATGACCAGCAAATACAACATCGACTTTGTATTGAACAAACCATGACTCGAACATTACTCGCATGCTTTCTCCTTCCATGAAATGATAGTTGTAGCTGTTGTACCATGGTGAATGCATAAGAACAATCAGCCATGGTGTCTCCCTCCTGTTCACTTTTGGTAGCTCTTCCAGAAGCCAATTGTACTGGGGTGTGTATGTACCTTATCGAGTGGATCGAGAATGAATTAATCCGCCAAAAGGGTATCCAGAAAGAGATTTACAAGTCTGATGTTTCATTAAGAAGATGAAAGTACCAATGCCTACAGGTAAAAATCAAGAGCATCAAGATGCATTTATGAGCTCACTCACCATATGCAGAGTACGAAGCCAACACGATGATATATGCAGGACCCCTTTTGATAGAATACCAGAACAGAGACGTACTGTTAGATGCCTTATATGGTGTACGATACCGGTGGCTGAAGGGTTTAAAGGGTTTTGTCTCACCCTGCCCAGAATTACAGGAGACACCTTTCAGAATCAAAAGGGTCAAGAAATATTCTTTGAAAACTAGTAAACTACACATGAAGAAGCTAATCTTTTGCATTTCCAAAACTTGTTACACCGAGTGATTTACAGGCTAAATGATTAATAGTAGAGATTTTAGGCAGAAAAACTCACAATTTCAGGAGCAAAATCTATCTCATGGTTTCCAACAGTCCAAATCCAAGGTTGATAAGCAACACTTCTCTCTGAAAACCTTCCCCATGTATCCCATCTGACATTGTCATGATTAGGGTGGTTATCAGCATAAGACAGATCTCCAACATACAGCACTGTTTGTCCTTTTGGATTTGATTCATAATGTGTTAATGTACTATTTGAGGCAAAAGTCTGACCAAGATCCCCTACAACACACATTAATCTAATTCTTCAGCTAAATGTTTAGATGAACAATCCACATAAGATACTCTATGCTTTAAACTGAATTTATAACTACAAAGAGAATCGATTCCATCTGAATTTATAGGATACTATATGCATTAAAAAATGCGCAGGATGGATGCTATCCAGTGAAACTGGACTCAATTTCAACGCGAGTGCTAGTGTTTTAACATTGGAATACGACCAATGGAATGATCGCTGCACCGATTTCACCGAAGAGGATCCCCCAATTGAAAGAAGAGTACCTACCTATGAGCCCGAAAGTGTAAGGAACATCAGGACCAACTTCAGGAGGAGTTATGAACCAGAAAGTTCGGTTTGTATGCCCAATCCCAACCTGATAGTAGTATTTGGTGTTGTGCTGTAAAACAGAACACAAAGGAAACCAATTCACCATAGAATTCCAGCTACATAATATAATTGCACTTACTTTCAAAGAAAGCTTCAGTATTTCTGAGCTAAACATAAAGTGAAGAACTGTATGGATTCACCTTTAAATGCTTAATGGTGCAGTGATGTATGTAACCAGAAGTATAATTGTAAAACTTATACTTGGTGATAGTTCCTTTGGCCTTGTCCTTGTGAGTGCTTTTTGCATCCCAGTAAAGAACTTCTTTTGAACCCGGTTCGGCCGCTGTTACCCAAGATACAATAACCGCCTTCCCTTCCAGATCACCTTGAGTTATATGCACCTACAACCAATCATTATTCATTTCATACTACAACTTTCCGCTCAATCGTCATCCAAAACAAGTCTTAAAAAACAAAAAAAAAAAGGCTAAAGATTATCTAGGCTACTATATACACACATGTGAGTCTACTACTGTCAGATAAATTGAGCAAAACCAATTTAATTGAACCAGAAAAAAAGCACATTAAAGCTCCTGATGAACAGAGGACAAGTGGTAGCAATGAAAAAGAATGGAGGGGGAAGGGCAGGGGGGAGGACCTGTTGAGGCGCATTATAGCCGGGCGGCAGACGGAAGACATCAGCGTCAAGCGGCATATCAATTGCTTTTTGATCTAGCCTAGTGAAACTACTAGTGATTCCACCGCTGCAGAGGATTGCTGCATTCAGTTGTAATAATCCAAGAAGAGCGGCAAATCTTCTTCCCGGCAAGTCCATTTCTCGCGGTCGATAGAGGACAGCAAGAAGAGTGATTGAAAGAAGGAATCTTCGACGGATGGTATATATAGTGCATTCTCAAGCTGATTTCGGACAACGACTTATTAACGTAAATATGGGGGATTTACTATAATATAGTAATAAATAAATAAAAAACAACATGTTGGGTTAACTTTTTCACGACCATCATGTATAATAATATTTATAGGTGAGAATGTTATACTAATTGTGTAATCATTGTGGCTCATGTCATGTGCCATTTTCGGAATTTTATATGTAGAGCAATTTGAGGATGATGGTTATGTCATCTGTCGTTTTTGTTACAGATTGTGCATGTTTCATTGTTGGAGAATTTGAATTAAAAAAATTAATGCTGAAATGATGGAGAGTCGCATCGGTTCGGTGAAAGGTTGCAACCACAGAAGGGTTGCACCTGTTCAGTTGAATCACTTTTTGAAAGGATACAACCCTTAGGAAATAACCTTCATTTTCTCCTATAAAATCCTAAAGACACAAGTGAAAAATATAGCCGCAAATTTTCATAAGAATTTCATTCCTTTAAAAGCGAACTTCTTATATTTTTCAGCGATCCAAAAATAAACCTTGCATATATTTTTGAGTCAAGGAGAGATTTACGAAACGTGATCGGTTCGCCGTCTTCTTCACATCTAAGTGCAAGACTAGAAGAAGGAATGATTTGTTGTATCTTTGGAGACGATTGTCATTACCGTGTGCACATAATCGGGGCAAAAACGTCTTAAGGACAGTGTGCTACACTCGCCTCAGTCAATAAATTTTCTGTCTATTTTTTGCTTGAATTACGTGTTAAACAGCATGCTAGATGATTAATTTCCCAACATTCATTACTTTTATATGTACCCATTTTATATCTCTTTTTTATTTTATCCTTTTTATATTGATTTTTCTTGAAAGCTTAAAGAGTTTTATTAAATTGATTAATTACAATTCACCTTAATAGCGAAAAGTAGGGGAGGGGGAGGAACCCGTTCCACAATACCAACTATCTAATCTAACTCCGTAAACATAAATAATTTATTTTTCTATCTTTTTATTTTGACGCCTAATTCAATTTCATCGTCTCGTTATTAATGTGTTTTATTATTGAAATTCATTTAGGAATTTCAACAATGAATTTTGAACAACAATAATTTATAAATTAAGTCGAAATGTACTTAGTACTTCCTACGGTGTTAACATTAAGAGCATGAAAAATAAATAGATCAAATAAAAATTATATAAATACTTAAAAATAGTAAATGAGAGAGAAATTGTATTGTTTCTCGATCTCAATTTCATTCAAATAAATCATACGAGCAAGAGACCATCAAACCACGTGATGAAACAAAAAAAAGACTAATCGAAGGAATGCAATACGATTCTAGGGAGATAATAAAGGGTAATTGAAAGTGATGTAGGGATAACAAAGGGTAATTGACAGATTTACCCTTGATGGAATCTGTCAAAACTGTTAAAATGAATGAAAAGGATGTAAAAAAATATAATAATTTAAGGTTGTAAATTGAGTATTTAATACTTTGAGGTTCTAAATTGCTCGTAAATTATAATGTAGGGTTGTAAATAAAGCAAATAAAAGTTCAGGGGTATAAATTTACACAAGACATGGTTTAAGGGTGTAATTTGCAATTTTCCCTTTCTTTTATATCCCTCCTTTATTTGGTACTATCAAATTTAAATAAAATAAAATTAAAAAAATTGTTTTTCATCATCTTTTATTCCTCCTCCAACTCAGTATTTTCATCACCAGAGTAAACAACAAAAAAACAAAAAAAAAAAAAAAAAAAAAACCATAATGTTATCACTTTTCTATCAATAAACTTTTTTTTAATTGGAGAAAGGAACCGTGGCAGAGAAGTAGAGAACTCTTTCCTAAACGACAAACTGGATGTACGGATCTGGTTAAAACCAAAAAAAAAAAAAGTGAAGTTATATCTTTAAAAAATTGTATGAACCTTACTAAAAAAATAAATAACTCTTATAAACAATTTTCTTTCAACAACAAATTTTAATATTCGTACCCAAAAGTAGTATGAGGAAAAGGACAAAACAATAATTTAAATACAAACATAATTAAACTGAGTTGTTCTCTGCATAATAACTTAACATGTGTCAATAAAAACTTTATTCACTATAGATTAAAAAGTAAAACCATTGCAGGACTAAGACCATAATTTATAGAGAGATAAATTGTATAATTAAATAAATATGATTATGAAGTGAACATTTATAATATATCGATGTATAATTTTCGTATGTATAATAAAAATATAAAAGAGTAGGAGATAATTTAGAAAAAGAGGAGTGCAAAATCGTCCTTCTAGCTAGTTGAAAAAGAGGATCCACTATGAGAGGCAGCTGGTTTGAAGTGAACCTAAAAAAAAACGTACCATAATTTCTCACCACATGCAATGCAATATTGGAAGCAACACGAATGTGGTACTCTTTACGTACGCACCTTTTCTTCTTCTTTTTGACCGTCATTTATGAGCCATGCATATTATACATCGAAATTATTGTGTGGTGAGGGAATTTGAGTTGATGTGACGGATGAAACGATCAGAACCACACAGTTTAAATACAGAATAAAAGTGTGTGGTGTGTGGTGTGTTATCCGCACGTAGGTACAATCAGTAGTGTAAAATGTTTTATCGTGAAGATAATATATAGTTGACCTCCCTCAAGCCTAAGACTATCCACAATAGTCACTTAATTTGTACTTGAAAAATAAATTTGGAGTAACTTTTAACACCTGAATCTTTATGATAGTTCTCTTCCATACTCTTAAAACTCAAAAAATGTTAAACCTTTCTTGATATATGGAGTGAATGTTAAAGGGGAATAGTATCTATTTTTACACTCTCTTTCATCAAAATTCAACATATTCTCTTCCGATTTGCTATTTTTTTTCCAGTTCTCTTTTTTTTTCCCATCCTTTTGTTAATTGTATGTATTGATAACTATGTTTATTTATTGATATGAAAGAAAAAATAATGTTTAAGAGGATTGTATAAAGGTTATTTATTAGAGTAGATTGATTTATAAAGTGTAATTTAAACAAAAAACGATATAGGTAAATAATGATATGAAGGGTTATTATTGGAGATAGCCTAAAGCGTAAAAACAAACAAGGCACCGGTAATGGATGGGAAGTGTCGGATAACAAGTTGGAAAGGATGGGCCAAATTCAAAAGAACGCTCCCATGCCATGCATAGACTTCTTCAAGCCATATGCACCGTCCGCACTTTAATTTCCTTTTCTTTATGGGTAGTCAATACTTTTACTTGAACTCAATTATTTTATATGTATGTGTATATCTATCTATATATGACTAGATGCGTTAGGCCTCACACCGCAAAGTCCTGAATTTATATAGTTTGAATGTATAGTGTTTTAGCATCGTGACTAACAATTGCAGTTGGAATGAGAGTACAAAGCATTATGACTTGAGGAAATGGAAATCGTTTTTTAAATGTAGAAAAACTGAAAAAATAATTTTGAACTGAATTTTTCTTATTGTTTTCCTTAATATTAAGAGGCTTACAATGCTTAGTATTTATAGCAACTATAGTTCAATATCCACCTTATCTCTCCAATATCCACATTATCTCTCCTTGATCATAATTCAAAATAATTCGAGCCAATATGGCTGCTGGTTTGCTGTTAATTAATTTGCATAACTTGCTGTTTTTGCTGCTGTTATTTTGAATATCTTTGCATTCTTTAATACTCCCCCTCAAACGAGGCTGGGACTTGGGAGCAGTCCGAGTTTGTCTCTGAGTTGTTGAAACACATACTTAGGCAGTGACTTTGTGAAAATGTCAACCAACTGGTCTTGTGCTGAGACATGTTTGATGATCAAAAGCTTTCTAGCCACTTGCTCTCTCACATAGTGATAGTCTAGTTCAATATGCTTGCTTCTTGCATGAAAAACATGATTGATAGTCATGTATAGGGAGCTTAGGTTGTCACAGAGCAATGTAGGAACTTGGGGCAGAGTAACATGAAGTTATTTCAAGATATAAGTGATCCAAGTGAGTTCAGCTGCTGTATGTGCCATGGCTCTGTATTCTTCTTCGATGCTTGACCTGGATACTGTTGGCTGCTTCTTGGCACACCAGGAGATGAGGTTGGGACCTAAGAAAGTGCAGTACCCTGTAGCTGACCTCCTGGTTGTTGGACAGCCTGCCCAATCAGCATCTGAGAATGCATAGAGATTGAGGTGTAATGTGGCCTTGAGAGAAATGCCTAGTTGCAAAGTGGACTTGACATATCTGAGAAGTCTTTGAACCTGTTGCATATGGAACTGATTGGGAGCTTGCATGAATTGGGATAGATAATTGACTGCAAATGTGATGTCTGGCCTGGTGAAAGTCAGGTAGTGGAGTGCACCAATGATATTTCTGTAAAATGTAGCATCTGCAGGGGGTGAGCTTAGGGGAACTAGTGGCTTTGTAGCCATTAGAGTGTTTGTTGGTTTGCAATCTTGCATGGCTGCCCTTTGAATGATTGTTGTAGCATAGTGAGATTGATGTAAATGCATGCCTTGGGACGTCTGTTGGATCTGGACTCCCAAGAAATGATGTATAGTGCCAAGATCCTTCATGGCAAACTCTGTATGGAGTACTTTGATGAAGGAACTCAATAAATGGGAATTTGAACCTGTAACAAGCATATCATCCACATACAAGAGGAGCACTAGAGTGTCTGATTAGCATGATAATAGAATAAAGAAGGATCAGATAAGCTGCAATGAAAACCATATGAAAGTAAGAAAGTACTAAATCTGTCAAACCAAGCCCTTGGGGCCTGTTTTAACCCATACAGTGCTTTGCTCAGTTTGCAGACATGTTAAGGGAGTTTAGGATCACACATACCTGGAGGTTGTTCCATATATAGAGTTTCAGAATTAATGTTGCCATGTAAGAAAGCATTTTTAACATCCAGCTGTCTAACAGACCATTGTCTGGATAGAGCAATGGAAAGGATGATCCTAATGGTGCTAGGCTTGACTACAGGGGAGTATGTTTCTACATAATCCAGACCATTTACCTGGGCATAGCCTTTGGCAACTAATCTTGCCTTTAGTCTGTCTAGGGTACCATCAGCTTTGAGTTTGGCCTTAAATACCCATTTGGAGCCTATAACATGCATATTTGGAGTCCTAGGGACCGGATGCCATGTCGATTGTCCGAGAGGGCCTCAGTTCATCTTGCATTCGCTTTCCATCCTTCATGTTTTAGGGCACTTTTGACTGTTTTTGGTTCTGTTGGGATGGTGGTATAAGAGGCAGTTAGGGCATATTTAGGGTTTGGCCTAAAGATGCCATGTTGTGCCCTGGTAGCTCTTGGAGAGAGATGTGGAGATGATGGAGCATTGGTTGAATCAATGGAGGCAGCTGTGGAGGACATAGACTGGACACCAGGGATTTGATCATCTGGAGTGTTGGAGTCTGATGAAGTAGGGAAAGCATCTGGAGTGGATGGTGAAGATGGGGTGGACAATTGGGAATGATCAGTGTAGTCTGTAGTGATAGTAAGGGATGTGGCTTCATCTGGTAGGTCTATGGGTTGTTCAATTATGGCATCTGGTATGTTGGACAGGCTAGATTCCTCTGTATTGGAAGTGGGGGAGATGACAGTTGAAGGTTGTTGAGTTGTTGAGGGAAGCCAAGAATCAAAGATGGTAAGAACATAAGGCCTGTTAACTGTATTCATGGTTTTATAGGGCAATAAGGTTTCATAAAAAATGACATGTCTGGAAATGTAAAATTTTCTGGAAGGTGGATGAAAGCACTTATATCCTTTATGTTGGTTGCTATAACCTACAAAAACACAAGGTAGGGTTTTGGGATCAAACTTGTGTTTCTTGGAATCCCAAGTATAAGGGTAACACTTGGAACCAAATATTCTGAGGTTTGTATAGTCATGATGTTTGTTATGCAGCAGATAGTATGGGGAGTCAGTTTTATTGGTGAGGGATGGAACTCTGTTAAGTATATCTACAGCTGTGGAAAAAGCTTCAACCCACAAAAATAAAGGAGTTCTGCTATGAAAAAGCATGGTTAGTCCCAGTTCCCTGATGGTTCTGTGTCTTCTTTCAACAGTGCCATTCTGTTGAGATGTGTGAGGGCAAGTGATTAAGTGTGTGATGCCTTGTTTTAATAGGTGGTTTGTGAGGGAAGTGTTAACAAATTCTCCCCCTCCATCTGAGTGAAACTGTTTTATAGATTTATTAAACTGAGTTTGAGCATAGTTTTCAAAGTGAATAAAAACAGTGAAGAAATCTGATTTGTGCTTTAAAGGAACAAGCCAAACATACTTGGAGAAGTCATCAACAAAGCTAGCATAATAATGAAATTTGCCTATGGATTCAACAGGGGCAGGGCCCCAAAGATCACAATGGATCAATTCAAAAATGCTGGAAGAAACGTGTTCAGAATGAGTAAAAGGGAGCTTTGAAAGTTTGCCTAACTGACAACTTTCACATAAATGCTCTTGTTTATTTGTGCCTAAACAATCAATGAATCCTTTATTTTTTAAAACATGAACTGTGGGAAACTGAATATGGCCTAATCTCTGGTGCCAGACTTCAGTGGTGCATGACTTCGTGCTGTGTACTGCAAGGGCATGGTGGTCACTTGGGAGAGCATATAGGTCCCATCTACATCCTCCCTTCAGGAAGATCTGATCTGTTTTGTTTGCCTTAAGAATAAAACCAACATTAGTGAATAAACAGTGTGCATTATATTGTTTTGTAAGTTGCCTAACAGAAATTAGGTTTTTGGTCATATTAGGCACCAACAAGACATCTGTAATGACTAAATTTTCATTGTTATAGGTGACATGAATATCTCCAATGCCTTGTATGGGAAGTGCAGTTCCATTTCCAACAATTACATAAGAGGAACCTGAATATGTGTGTAGGTTGTGCAAAAGGTTAGAATTACCTGTCATGTGGTTGGTGGCACCTGTGTCCATCAGCCACTCAATGTCTGCAATTGTATTATCCAGTGTCAAGGCTGATAATGCTTGGGGAAGAATCTCCTCTTTTGCCTTATTGTTCCACCAACAGATCTTGGAAATATGCCCTTGAACTCCACAGAAGTCACATGTTTCAGTCTTGTATTGATCTCTTTCTGCTCTGGACATCCTTCTGAATACCTTCTTTGTCTGATCTGATGGTCCTGATGCCCCCCTTGATTGCTGTGCCTGGAACCCTCTACATGCAGAGTTGAACCTTGGTTGTGAATCACTCCTTTGTTGTGGCCTTTGTCCATAGAATGCTAGATGGGAGATGTATGAGTCTTTTGCAGCAAACCATGACCTTCTCTGATCCAAGTTCTGGAGGTGACTTACTAGTTCTTCATAGGTTGGCTTGTGCATAAGCATGGTTGTTGTGAAGGTCTCATATTGGGGACCTAAACTGGTTAACAGGAAGTAGGCCTTTTCAGCATCTGGTATTGGCTTTCCATTGATAGATTTAGACTCATCTTTCCTCATGTAGGTTACTTGTTGCTTCAAATTAAACTCTCTTTCTTGGGACTCTTGTGCATAGGCACGTTTGAGGGCATCCCACACAGTTTTTGCAGAGTCCAATCCAATCACCAAACTTAATGATTCTTCTGTTAATGATCCGATTAACCATGCTCTTAATAACCTGTCTGCCTTCTTCCATCTAGTATATTCTGGATTTGTAGTTGGTGCAGCAGAAGCATCTGTACTGGTTTGTGTCTGATTTGGGACAGGATCATCCCCAGTTAGATGTCCTAGGACATCTTGGCTGTCTGCAAATGCTAGTGCTTGTTCACGCCATAAGGGGTAATTTCTGGATGAAAGTTTAAGAGATATGATACTGTTAACATTGATGGATGTAACAGACATGATGAGAGATATGGATTATGTGGTGATCAAACACCAATTAGCTCTGATACCATGTAGAAAAACTGAAAAAATAATTTTGAACTGAATTTTTCTTATTGTTTTCCTTAATATTAAGAGGCTTACAATGCTTAGTATTTATAGCAACTATAGTTCTAAGCCTTACATTTCGAAAATGACTACAATAAGTAGGATAATATTTTTGAATTTAAACATAACAAACTATCTTATCACTATATAAGAGATTGGGTGACTTTCAAACTCTTGATCACCAAGGACTCGGTTTAAACATGATCAAAACTTCTTCCTTATCTCTCCAATATCCACCTTATCTCTCCTTGATCGTAATTCAAAATAATTCGAGCCAATATGGCTGCTGGTTTGCTGTTAATTAATTTGCATAACTTGCTGTTTTTGCCGCTGTTATTTTGAATATCTTTGCATTCTTTAATATTAAATACCAGAGAACTTAAAAACCATAAACGAAGCACACATATTTAAGGTAACTTGAGTTACCCAAAATATAATAAAGGCATATGAAGATGCAAAGAAGCAGTTAACTGTAACCTGAGTTAGTAAATAGAGTACTTAAGAAGACCTGATAAGGTCAAAGTACATGCAGAAATTACGAATTAACAAAGCTGATTGATGTGATAATTATGCAAGCATTGTTATCATATTAGCATCAACATCTTCGGCACGATCCAGGTGGAAGAAAGAAATGCAATAGTGGTGGTGGATCGGACAGGACTCAAATGATTCAAATGACTCAAACTCGGCCTCAAACCCCAGCCTTGTTTGAGGGGGGGTAATAACGGACAGGACTCAAATGATTCAGACAGCAACAAATTCAAATTCAAGAGCCCATTCACTCAAAACTACCTCTGTACGGATAATTGCAAAGCAACTTGAATTAAACAAAGGATAAATCGGGAATCAAAGGTTCAAATACAAAAATCAGGAGAGACAAGGAGGAAGCCTTACTGCTGCAGATTCATTCAAAATTCGGATGCATTTGGAACCCCTTTGTATCTAGAAGACTATGGCCATTCGTATCTTGAGATAAGGATAATCTGGCTTCAAAGTGTTTATCTCCAAAGTTGAAATATTTTTCTAAAGTTCAAATAAAAGCATCAGATTAGGTTAGAAGTAGAAGTCCCTGTACTATAAAAGCTACAATTATACGATGAAGAAAGTAAGCAAAAACAATAACAGAAATGCTTCAATAAAAGTTCCAATTCTTTACCTTTTATTTCTTTTTCTTCCAGTTCTATAGTTTGTGGTTTTCTACATGGTACCAGAGAGGGAAGCGAGGGTTCGAATACCTTAATATTGGTAAACCCTCGCCCGATCCACCACCAATATTGCATTTCATTTTTTCCACCGATTCCGTTTTATTTCTTCCACCAAAAAAAAATAAAATTCAAATTCATGCACAAGTGCATCTGTGCATGATATCTTCGTGCATGGGTCTTGAAAAAAATTAAGTAGATATGAGTCATGGTCACATAATCAGACAAGTGGATCGGTCTGCAATCTGCATTAGCGTATTTTTGAAGTTTTTTTAGGTTCTATTTATAAATAAAATATTATTACATATATCATCATATCTTTTTTTATGACATCTATTTTATATCTGTCTATTTTATTTTCGATGCAATTGAAAAACATAGATATCCCTTTTGTAACGTCCTAGGCTTCTGTGTACTATTTTACATATGCGAATATGCCTCCTCAATTGTAGGGGACCAATAAAAAAAAGAGACATGTGTGGATCTATAAAAAGGGAGAGGAGCTCGTGTGAACTATAAGAAAGGAGAGAGAGTCAACACTTGTAAGTATATATTGTGTTTGAAGCGAGGACTATATTTAAAGAAATTCAGACTTGTAGCTTCACTTGGATAATTGGAAGGAGCAACAATCTTCATGGTGATTGGGATAGTTGGCTGAGCAATCTTCCCTTGAATGCCTTTTCTTGATCCTGCAGGTTGGACGGTTCACCTATAAATATGCTGTGTTCCGATGTTCTTCTTCTCTTTGTCATGCTTTCGTCTCTTTACTTTTGGAGTATGTTGAGGCCTGCTATTTTGTTTTTGCCACTGTAATGTATTTCGGCAGCTTTAGTTTCTTTTGTATTTTGCTGCATGCTTTGTGTATGTGAACCGTTGCCTTTGTACTCTTATCTAGTCCCTTGCGGTGCTTTTAATATAAATATTTTTGTTGTTCAAAAAATTAAAAAATATTGTGCTTGAAGCGATGTTTGAACTCACGATGTTGAAGTATCATCTCACAGGCCTTTCTCCCCGTTTATAAAGCTATACTTGAGGGGCGTATTGAGATATAATGTTAATTATGTATCTCCCTTCAGCTTATAAGCCTATACTTGAGGGAGAGCATATTTAGATATAATGTTCATTATGTAATTAAGTGTAGGGGCGTATTGAGAAATAATATTAGTTATATATGTAATCGTGTATTGAAATATAATGTTAATTATTTACCTCCCTTCAGCTTATAGACCTACACCTGATGGGGTGCCTTCCGCTTATAGGCCTACTCTTTATGGGGCGAATCGTTTATAAGTCTACACCTGACAGACATATTGAGATATTATATATCTGAGATATAATGTTAATTATGTATATCTTCTCAGTTAAGTTTTTGAAAGAGATAGTAAAAAAAGATGGTAAAGAAAAACAGGATTGCACGTTGTAAAAATTGATTGCTTTTTTTTTTATTGAATATTCAAATGTTAGAATAGAACCAATATTTATACTAAAACGGGTGGTGGGCCAGAAGGACAATATAAGATTGAAAATAATGGAATAGGACAGTTTCGAAAGTAAATGGTTGAAAAGGACAAAAAAATAGGTAGATGTACAAAAACACCCTTAATGAATTTAAAACATTTTTTTTATTTTCTCTCTCCAAAATATCATGCAAATCCAATAGTAACTGAAGAATAAATATCTTTCCCCTGAAATCACGCCACCATCAATGTAGCTACTAGATTATGTGTTACTGGATGGTACTACATTGGTGGAATTGTGACATTGTTACTACATTGGTGGAATTTCATTGAGTTACTACATTATATGTTGCTACATTACTTTTTGATTATGTTACTAAATGTTGCTGAGTACAATTTTTTATTGGTGTGAGCATATTTTTGTTAACTGGCAAGACTTAGTCCAATTTTTGATTTGGATGAACTTTTATTCAATACGTAATACTACCATTAGGTTCAAAAATGCTGGCATTCAGTTTAAAGGAACATTTGAACATTAGTTACTACATTATGTGTTTCTTAGATGATACCGCGCATTGGTGGAATTGTGACATTGTTAATACATTGGTTGATTTTCTCAGAGTTACTAGATTATCTGTTGCTACTTTGGCGTCTACATTGGTTGATTTTCTCAGCATTTGGTTTACTCCGGCTTAATCGATTCCCGGTGGTTTCAATATCAGCATCGTGATCTACTTCTTCCTGGTCAGACTGCAAAATTCATTTTTTTGTTGTTGGTTTTTTCGCTGCAATGAACACATAAGCAGCAACATCACTGCAACACAAACACCGATAAATCAAATTGACAAATTCATATATAAACATGTAAATAATGAATCACAAATTCAGAAAAAAAATTGGTATTTTTGGAACCAAACTAAACCCTAATTGGAAGGGGGAACCCAATAGGGGATTTGAGAACCTTAAGATCGTGCACATTTGTGAAAAAAATGGGAGATCCATTAAGTAGTAACAATCCATTAAGGTTTAACAATCCATTCACAAGTGGTAACAATTAACATCAATGTGAAGTAAATTATCCTATAATTTCATCATTGGCGTGAAAAATGACCGAATGCTTTGCAAATTTGACCGAATTCCCCGAATTGCGACACGTTCCTTTAATTTATTTATTAAATATTTTTGTTAATCAAATTTTTCATTAGGAAATTGTTGTAGTTCTTACCCATATTTCTGAAGCATCACCGCCGCCATAGAAGGTGGCGTGAGCAATCTCCCAAGCTCCGCCGGTATAAACGCCGGGAATACGAGCCTCGGATACGAGTGTCGCGGCTAGAAAGAGCCTCGGATATGATGCGGATTTGAACAAGTTCCTCCGCCGATAATTTGGATTCCGATCCGAAGCGAATGAAGCCGATAACAAGTTCCTCCACCGTTTTGGGATTTGCGAGAGAAGAGAAGAGGATGGAGGCTAGGGTTTCTACATTTTGGGATAATGGAGGAATGAGGCTTGTTATAATTATAAAGGGTATTTTTGGATATACATTATTTTTTGTCCTTCACAACCATTGCATTATTTTCTTGTCCTTTTTACATAAATAAGATGTAAACTTGTCCTCTATGACCTTTTCCTAATACTAAAATTCGCCTAAGAGATAAAAAGATAAACAAATATTAAAAATAACTAAAGATAAACTAGACATATAAATTTAAGGGGATGGAGGGAAAAGGACAAAAATATTTATAAAATGAATAAATAGGACACATTTTTTTTTTAGTTGTAAAAAGGACAAAAGGATTTCAGACGGACAAAATTACCCTTTTTATTAAAGGGACGCGCGCATTCACTGGGCCTGAGCTTCAGCTTTTTCTTTTTTTTCTTTTTTCAAACAAACGTAACTTTTGATTTACAATTCCGACCGTCAAATTTTTTTAACCAAAATTCATTTTTTTTTGCTGTTTAATTTGAGCCCAAACACGATACCCTTCCGACTTATATTTTGAAAGCCGAAAAATATTTGTATTAACCGGAACTTTTTTATTATAAACGACCGTAACTTTTGATTTAGAACACCGATCATCAAAATTGTTTCACCAAAATTCAGAATTTTTTTTTTGTCTTCATTTTGAGACCGCGTTTGATACCCTTTCGACGTAGTATTTGAAAGCCTAATTTTATCGAAGCGTTTACACCAACACAATAACACAGTAACACACCAACAAAGTAACACATTAGCCTATTTTTGTTCTCAACAAAGTAACACAGTAACACAGTCACAGTAACACCTTTTTCTTGATAACTTTCACACAGATTATGGTTCTCTGTCAATTACATTTCTTACAATTAATTCTTTTGCTGATGATACAAACATAATTCTTTTTACATTTCTTTCATTTTCTTTTTGTTGCTGTTTTCTGTTAATCAATAGCCACTGGTAACAACATTCTCTGTCAATCTTTCGCTTCAGTTTTTTCTACAAATATTGAAGCTGTTGTGGGTGTGATGGTAACAATAAAAAAATCCCTCATACTTTTTTTATATTTGTAAATTTTATCAGGTGTGTTTTGGTTTGGTCACTTGATATATATGCACATTGCATTAAAATTTTCACCAAAATTCATTTCTTTTTCTCTTTAATTTGAGCCCAAATACGATACTCTTCCGACGTAAATTTTGAAAACCGAAAAAATATTTGCATTAACGGGAGCGTTTTTCTTATTAAACGACCGTAACTTTTGATTTAGAACACCGATAATCAAAATTGTTCCACCAAAGTTCATATTTTTTTTATCTTCATTTTGAGACCTCATTTGATACATTTTCGACGTAGTATTTGAAAGCCGAAGTCACACAGTCACAGTCACAGTCACACAGTCACAGTAACACCTTTTTCTTGGTAACTTTCACACAGATTATGGTTCTCTGCGTCTTAGGAAAAACCATTTATTCAAACATCATCATTTCAATCCTAATCCAATCTCTGAATAAAATGCAAAGGTTCAGTTACATAGCAAAGTCACAAACCGACATTAAGGCGTGTAGAGCAGAATTCGTGAACCCTCACCATGAAGCACTACTAGATCAAGCTCAATACAAAGAACACAAATTATTCTTGACTTTGTACATTTTCTAGCATGAAAATAGATAAGATCAAACATCCATTTATATCCACTTTGGAAAACATGAGTGCAGCTGAATGATAATTAGACTTCGGTGATTATTCATAAAATTAGATGTGAAGAAAAGTGAAGCCCCAAAATGAATTTCCAAATGCTGTCATCATCATCAAGCACACATTTAACAGAAATAATACAATACAGCATATATAGAATGGCGTATGAAAAAACCAATTACAGCTCTAGCCAATACAAAACTGCGTTTCACCAATAGTTTCAATTTCAGGAGGAAAATTAAGCACATACAGTGAGAAAAGAGCCACAAAGTGTTTTAGCAAGAACTGATCAACATGTTGAAAAATAGATCATGAATATCATACACACACAAAATTTACATGATAATCATAAGTTCAAACAAAAGGAAGCTCAGCACAAGCTCGCTTCACGTTCAATTTTAAGATTTGAACAAACAACTACGCCATTTGAATCATCAGCCATAGAAATTAATGCACAACTACGACACCAAAATTTAATGGCAGAAATGAATACCCGAGATTCGAATTGACTGAGAATCCGGTGGGAGAACAATGGATAATCTGCAGAGATCATTTGACAATCGGCACCGGAGTGAGATATACGGTCGGAGATTGAGAAAATTGGAGGGGGGTTGCCGGAAATAGAAAGGAAAACATATATAATTGTCTAAGAAAATTGTTCATATCAAGTTGGAGCAGGCGAGCACTCAAAACGTCAGGCTTTGAATTAGGATCAGAGCCAGCTCCGTTGCTGCCGGTAGGAGCATTTCGGCGGCGGCCGGAAGAGGAAATCATTGTCTTGAGGAGCGCGTTCGTAGCTTTGGGCTTTGATTTAATCTCAAGAAGGGGGAATGGAGAAGAAGGGGGTACGCATATCGGGAATTTTCGTTGAAAAGTTTAGACATAGATCTGATGTTTGAAGATAGAACTAGGGGTATTTTAGTCAAAAAAAAATACAAACTGGATTAAAATTTATATACAAGGTGAAAATTGGACTAATACCTAATATTCCCTAAATTTAATAATTTGACTATTTTTTTTTTTTTTTTTTTGACTCCATTCGTTTATATCTTTTGATTATCTTCTAATAGCTTTTCTTCTTGATTATCTTCTAATAGATGTTAATTCATGCAACGACTATCATGTCTAAGTTAACGTAATAATTAAACGAAATATTAGTAATGGTACGTAGGGTTTCTGTTTCACTTTAATTCGTCCTTCTTGTTGTGAGAAAGTTATAATATATTGGTTTTGTAAAGCACAAGTCCACGTTAGATATTTCTCCGGCTATAGTACCGGCCATGGACAACGAAGAAGGTGGCGGAGGGACACCTATAGACCCACCTTCTCTGCCAATTAGAACCGAAACTTTGATTTGCGAAATCTGTATAGAGCCCATAATAATACGTGAAAACCAAATCAAATTGATGGATCCAAATAAGTGCGATCATCCCTTCTGCTCCAACTGCGTAATCAAGTACATCCAAGCAAAGCTCGAGGAGTACAACATAGCCCAAATCCGTTGTCCTGCCCTCGATTGCAACGAGTTCTTTGAACCATTGACATATCGTGATCTGATTGGCCCTCAAACTTGTTGTAATAATTGAGAGCATATTTCAAAATATTCATTTTATATATTCAATATAAGAGATAATGTTATCCATTTCTTGTGTATCTTAATATTATTATGGAAAAAGATTTTACTGAGTCAATATTGCTATTAGATAAAACCAAAACTAACTCCTAAAAACGTGGAGTAGTTATCCTTGAATATCTCTGATAAGGTAATGGTTTGTTTTGACTTGGGAAAAACTCTATTATCTGAAAAATGATATTTGCAATATATATATAGAGTTATGGTACGCAGAAAAGGGAGGAAATATAGAAAAATGGATGTTTACTGTGAGTTGAAGCTTTGACAATGGAGAAAGCTTCAATACTATTTTATGTACACTTTGCTGGGTATAAACACATGAAAATCGGTATTACCGCTCCTGATTCCCTCTCGTGAGGAAGACTTCATTTTATCCTAGTGGGACATTTCGATTCACCCGAAATAAGTCCTTTAGGACAGTGTCGTTTGACACGACTCAGAGTATTTGATCGGTTGGTTACTATCATCAATCCACTACGAAGATCGTTACATGTTCGATAGTTGATTATGAAGACCGTTACTTGTTTGTCATGAAGACCGTTACTTGTTCGAGTGTATACTGTCAAGGTCGGTAGTTGTTCGATGATCCATTGAGGAGGTGATTACATGTTCGTGACATCATTCGGAGCCAAATAGTACAACAATCTAAAGGACTTAAGAGCTTCAAATGATGCCAAAGGAGCACTGAATTGTTATCAGATAAGTTTTCATCGTGTATGTTTTATTATTACAATGAAATATAAGTGTGGATGAAAACATTCTGCTTGGTAAGGTTGAATCTCTGAAGAGGAGAAAAAAAATCTTTAAAATGAATTTGATATGTCGGCTCGAGAGACCAATAGAAATGAGATCATAGGTTAAAACCTCTATGTTATTATTTATTTTGTATGCAGGCATCTTCTTAAAAATATTGGTTGGTGTGAGATATATCATGTATACCTGTCCATATATTTCATGTATGATCCATTAACGTAAATAAATATATGAGAGGGGGGATCATCTAGATTTATAAATATCTCATGTCATGATATATAGATGAATATTTATGTACGGTTCTTTCATGTTGCCTCTGTATGTATGAATTTTGGAGTCTATGCATCTGTATATATATACTGCTTTATGTGAGTAGTATATTTTGTGCTTAAAATAAAATGAAATGTGTGCAACGTGGATTTTGCTGATGAATATAATGGTCGTCCGCTAGTGCTTATGGTTTGAGATATGTGAATGTCAATTTAAGGCTTTGTTGATTTGAAGAGCACGACTATATTTGGTGTGTATTAGATAAATATATATATAACTTGTGAATGATGATAAGTAATAGAGGATAAAAATAAGATTGTCTATCCTAGAAACTCAAAGACTTAAAAATCTTGAGTGATGTGCTACATATTTCGGATATTAAAATTATTTTTGGCATCCCTCGCTCTTTCAACAAATGTGGGGGTTAAAGTGGTTTTGATTATGACAAAGCATTACCAAATTTTATGAAAGAAGGTCACCATAACCTTGTGTTATTTATATTTTGTTATGGATAATGAAAATGTTTTTTTATCTTGCTTTTCCTTCTTGCTGATCATGTACATAATAGCTTGCATGCGTATTGTGTTGAAATTGATTCAACGTGAAGAAGGTTGACCTATAATTTTATCTATTGGTGCATGCTAGTGTAGCGAAAATATTTGCATTAAAGCTACGGATTATTGGGGTTATACTGTAGGGATAGCAACATATATCAAACTATTCATGCATAAGGGGAAAATGGTGTTTCTTTAATCGAATTACCTTCTTTGTGCGATGATGTGAATGTGAAGGTGGTTTGGTGAAAATAAATTTGAGACTGCGTTAAATACTATTTATTATATATCCACCATGTATGTCATTGTCATAAGTATTTTTCCCGTGCTGTTAACACATTTATCTGTTGAGTATTTAGGACTCAACTTGCAGATTTATCAATTTCTCACCAAGAGAAATAGTACTATTGAGAATCAATGCACTGGAATGTATGATACAATGATAATTGCGTCTACTTTTGTGACCCAGTATGTATCCAGACTACCAAATTTCTAATGCGATAGACATATTGCAATGTCAACATTGCGTATGTAGTTTTCGGTAAACCGAGTACATGTACTCATGATTTTAACCAAGTACATAGGTCACACAGCTCAATGATATCATAAGTTGTGTTTTCCAGTGTGCAAGAAGAATACATTGGTGATAATTGAATCGTGGATTTAATTGAGATAAAATCCACAAGACTTATATATATTACCCCACAAGAAAATTTTTGAGTAACATGACGGAAAATTTTACAATACAACCGTTGTAAGAAGGTTATACCAAGTGACATACATTACAACCACTCATTTCTAACATCTCACACGCGATAAAAGTATATTATGTGAAAGAGAGTAAAAATAAGAGGCTACAAGGTATGCTACTTGGTATTACCTTTCTACAACCGTTGCACAATAAAATCTCTCGTAACATGACAACCATATATTTTTTATTGGGAGAAGAACAACTGGAACAATGAAAAAAAATTCGCGTTGTTTGATCCTGTAGCTGTGTATGTTTTTTTTTCCTCCTCTATTTTCAAACCATCATATCTTTTGATCTAAATCTCTAAACACGATAAAAAAAATTCACTGAATTTTTTATTTTTCATGTTCTTCGTTTTGAGACTTGGTTCGATATCATTACATCATTTTTCGTGAGATTCACTGTCGAAATTCATTCAGGGAATCTTTTCAGGGAATCCCGAAAATCAGTGAACATCGACAGTGAATTTCGAATAGTGAATTTCCATAGCGGATTTTTTGAAATCAGGCCGGAATATGTTGCATGTAATCTCAAAACAAAGAGGTTGAAAAAATAAAAAAGTTGGTGAAAGATTTTTCAAATTTAGAATTGTAGATGAGGAGATACATGTGTTTTAAAATAATCGATGAGAGATAAAGTGAGTTATTTTTTATTTATTTTTTATAAAACAGGCGCATTTGTTTTAGAAAAATAATTTTATTTTTTTTTAAAAAGTTGTCATATTCTCTAATTGATGAAATGTTGCTCTGGGTTGTTTTTTTTGCTTATGCTTTGGTTTGTTGTTGTTGTTGTTTTTTGTTTTTGTTTTGTATTTTAATACTTTAGCAACGTGCTGATGTTGCTCTTAAAAAAGGGGGGGGGGGGGGGGGAAAAAAGGGGGAGTGGTTTAAAAAGACAAAAAAGAAGGGGGAAATGAGAATCAGGACAGTGGAAATATAAATTGGGTGATAATGACAAATCCACTGTTCATAACCCCAAATCCACTGTTTGTTGCAGTGGAACTAAGCCAAAATCTAATGTTTCACTATCACAATGGAATAACGATATGCCATTTTTAACCAGAAAAATATTTCACTGTCATTTCTGCTTCTATATTCAAATTGTCATTTTTGCCTATAAACCCAAAAAAAAACATCAATGCATGTCAAAAGAAAAAAAAACAACTGTTTAATTATCGTATAAAATGAGTCACACCCAACTGTTTCACTCATATATACTCCCTCCGTTTATTTATCTGTCGCAGAGATAAAAATCACACAGAGTAAAAAATTAATTAATATGTCTAAAAGATAGTATTGAAAATATACATTTTTATTAGAGATGTAAATATTTTGTTGTTGAATGAATTTTTTGTATTGGAAATGTAAATATTTTAATGGTAAATGAGGAAAAGATAATAAATGATGCATTGAAAATGTAAAATAAGAGATAAATAATAACATAACAAATTCTGAAATGTGACAGATAAGAAAAACGGAGAGAGTATTATTCATGTTAACACTTTCGTTTCTTTTATTAGTTATGTTGAAAGCACAATACATTGAGACAATATGTCATTACAAAATTAAACAAAGATTAAGGTAAATTAAACATAATTATATAAGCATATTGTGGAATGAGATTATTATAAGTTATGCTGTTTAACAGAAAGGTAGTAGAACGAGGAAAGTAAGGGCATTTGTAGCAAAAACCCTATATGATGCTCTATCTCTAAAATGAAGATATAAAATAGAGTTTACTACAAATAGCCCCCACAACAGAGTCTCTATCCATATTTTCTTTTTAGGGATATGAACAGTGCATCCGTACATTTGAGGATGCACTATTCACGTCCCGAAACATATTTAATTATAAAAAATTATAGGGATAAAAATAAGGATGCTGCTGGCGTGAAATAATAAATATTTAATCTCTATAAATAGAGTTGTGAAGTAGAATATATATTATTTAAAATATTATAGGGATAAGAATATGGATGCTGTTGTGGAGTATTTTGAAATAAGATTTTGTAAAATATGGATATGTATTATTTTATATTATTTTAGAGATAAAATATGGTGTTTCTGATGTGAATGCCCTAATGCTTTCATTATTGTGAAAAGGTTACGATATATACAACCAAGTACCTTGACTCAAGTAGCAAGTGACTTGAAAATACCTAGGGAAGTAACCGGTTCGATTCTTCTCTGAGACGGCATGTTGAAAGAGTTATTGGTCAGACTTTACACCTGAGTAAGAGTCGGACTCTGCAGGCACGACTCGGGCCGAACACCGGATTAGTCGGAGCAGTAGGTTCCGGATACCGGGGGGCTTCAAGCAAAAAAAAAGGTTACGATATACAATTATTACATAGAATATTGTAGACCTACGAGATCAATCGTAATAGATTTATACATAGAAATAATATTTAAAATAATAGAATGAAATAGTATTTTCTATAATAATACCTAGATAACTTTAATAGGCTGTGCATGCTACTTGTGGTTTGCAGGTGCGGTGTTCGTTTTGCTACAAATGTGGAAAACAACTCGGTGCAAGATATTCATGCCAGTGTGAAGGAGCGTATGGGATCATCTGTAATATTTTTTGTTGCTTCACTTTTGTTATAATACTGGGCTATCCGTTGTTACTAAATTTACTTATTTAAGATGATTGAATCATCAAGTCATACTTACATTTTTGCATAATTTAATTAAAGTTTTACAAGAAATCTTTTAAAAAATAGTGTCGTCTTTGAAGGAGACTCTCTAACACTATACATACCACAATCTAACCTCGGATGAGATGATTTATCACACCTGAGAAGTATCATGATGATTGTAAAGTTACGCCCAGTGTTATTTTTAATGCATTTACTCCTTTGTTAAGATAGAATGCAATATTCCGGCTTACCTCTTGGCAAGAAGGCTCTGCGCCGTCTTCAAACGTATTTATAGATTGCTATGTTGATTTGGTGAAATAAAAATCATTTTCCTTCTTTATAAAAAAAAGAGTGGTTTTATTTATGTTAGAATTTCTCAACACGATGTTTATGCAGGACCCCTTTTGATAGAATACCAGAATGTAGAAGTACTGTTAGATTCCTTATATGGTGTACGATACCGGTGGCTGAAGGGTTTAAAGGGTTTTGTCTCACCCTGCCCAGAATTACAGGAGACACCTTTCAGAATCAAAAGGGTCAAGAAATATTCTTTGAAAACTAGTAAACTACACATGAAGAAGCTAATCTTTTGCATTTCCAAAACTTGTTACACCGAGTGATTTACAGGCTAAATGATTAATAGTAGGGATTTTAGGCAGAAAAACTCACAATTTCAGTAGCAAAATCTATCTCATGGTTTCCAACAGTCCAAATCCAAGGTTGATAAGCAACACTTCTCTCTGAAAACCTTCCCCATGTATCCCATCTGACATTGTCATGATTAGGGTGGTTATCAGCATAAGACAGATCTCCAACATACAGCACTGTTTGTCCTTTTGGATTTGATTCATAATGTGTTAATGTACTATTTGAGGCGAAAGTCTGACCAAGATCCCCTACAACACACATTAATCTAATTCTTCAGCTAAATGTTTAGATGAACAATCCACATAAGATACTCTATGCTTTAAACTGAATTTATAACTACAAAGAGAATCGATTCCATCTGAATTTATAGGATACTATATGCATTAAAAACATGCGCAGGATATATGGATGCTATCCAGTGAAACTGGTGCAGTGAATCCTCTAATGACTCGATTTCAACGCGAGTACTTATGGCGATAAACATAAAAAAAAACCCTAGTGTTTTAACATTGGAATACGGTCAATGGAAGGATCACTGCACCAATTTCACAGAAGAGGATCCCCATTGAAAGAAGAATACCTACCTATGAGCCCGAATTGAAAGTGTAAGGAACATCAGGACCAACTTCAGGAGGAGTTATGAACCAGAAAGTCCGGTTCGTATGGCCTATCCCAACCTGATAGTAGTATTTGGTGTTGTGCTGTGTAAAGTAGAACAATAAGGAAAACAATTCACCAAAAAGTTCCAGCTACATAATTCCTCTTATTTTCAAAAAAAAAAAAATTGAAGAACTGAACATACACCATACATAAAACAGATAAAAGAATTCATCTTCAAATGCTAAATGGTGCAGTGATGTATGTAACCAGAAGTGTAGTTGTAAAACTTATACTTGGTGATAGTTCCTTTGGCCTTGTCCTTGTGAGTGCTTTTTGCATCCCAGTAAAGAACTTCTTTTGAACCCGGTTCGGCCGCTGTTACACAAGATACAATAACCGCCTTCCCTTCCAGATCACCTTGAGTTATATGCACCTACAACCAATCATTATTCATTTCATACTACAACTTTCCGCTCAATCGTCATCCAAAACAAGTCTTGAAAAACAAAAAAAAAGGCTAAAGATTATCTAGGCCTACTAGGCTACTATATACACACATGTGAGTCTACTACTGTCAGATAAATTGAGCAAAACCAATTTAATTGAACCAGAAAAAAAGCACATTAAAGCTCCTGATGAACAGAGGACAAGTGGTAGCAAACTAGCAATGAAAAAGAATGGAGGGGAAGGGCAGGGGGGAGGACCTGTTGAGGCGCATTATAGCCGGCCGGCAGACGGTAGACATCAGCGTCAAGCGGCATATCAATTGCTTTTTGATCTAGCCTACTGAAACTACTAGTGATTCCACCGCTGCAGAGTGTTATTTTAGATAATACTATTAGTTAACGTATTCTTACCGTATTACCCTTTGTAAACTAGTATATATATTGTACCTTGTAAACTCTTTTTACACAATTTATACAATACAGAATTACAACATGGTATCAGAGCCTTAAGTGATCCAAAAAAAAACCTACCTGCCGCCATCACCTTCTTCTTCTCCGACATCACCATGTCTGAAGATGGCTCCTCCACCGGCACTCGATATCCAACCTTCACCAGATCATCCTCGCTGCATATCACGAAATTAACTCGGCAGAATTACAACCTCTGGAGAGCCCAGCTGTTGCCCTACCTACGCGGCCAGGCAGGGGCGGACGCAGGATCTCGGGTAAGGGGGGGCAAAAAAAATTTAAAGGCAAATAAAAAATTTAAGGGGGGGCAAACTATATGTATCGTACAACTTTTAGTGTGTTTTTTTCGGATTAAGGGGGGCAGTTGCCCCCCCTTGGCTGTATGTAAGTCCGCCACTGCGGCCAGGGCGTCTTTGGCTTCATCGACGGCACCATACCCCCGCCGTCACCCAATCTTACCACCGCTGCCGGAAAAATTGAAGACAACCCAGATTAAGACGAAGACCTCGCAGCCTGGACAAAAACGGATCAGATGATCCTCTCCACCATCACCTCCTCGCTAACAGATGAAGTCCTTCTTCAAGTTTACACAGCAACCACCTCGGCCGCCATCTGGACGGCGCTCCAGACGTCGTTTGCGTCCCAAAGTCGTGCAAAACTGGTCCAACTCCGCACCGAATTGGCTTCTACCCGAAAAAATGAGCTATCTGCGACTGAATACTATTTTAAACTCAAGAACCTTGCTGATGAACTGCACCTCGCCGTCCATCCCCTGTCCAACGACGACTTTGTCACCTATTTGTTCGCCGGACTTGACCGTGAATATGATTCTCTAGTCACCATGGTCTCAACCAACGCCAACCTCACTCCTGATGAACTATATGCGTTTCTTCTCACCACTGAATCAAGAATTCAGCACCATCGGCCCTCTATCCGTGCGTCGCCCACCACTGCTTCATCGGCACAAGCAAATACAGCCGTGCCCCCACCACCACCACCAACTATGGAAATAACAACATCACCCCTTCTAATAATAATAATGGTTATAATGGTACTCGTGGCCGTGGTGGTCACTCTCCGAATTATCGAGGTCGTGGTCGTGGCAATCAACGCTCCAATAATAATGGTAACGAACCTTCTCCTACTTGTCAAATTTGTGCTAAAGTAGGGCATACTGCCCATGCGTGTTATTACAGGTACTCTGAATCTGCTGACCCATCCGCCACACCTCCCCCACCCAACCCACGTCCTCAACGCCCACCCCAAGCGTATGCTAGTCACACGCACTATAATCCTAACTCTGAATGGATTCCCGACACTGGTGCCACCCATCACCTCACCAATGACTTCCGCAACCTCAACCTTCATTCTGAACCTTATGATGGCACTGATCAAATTCACATCGGCGATGGCTCAGGTTTGCCTATCACTCACTTTGGTTCCTCTAAATACTACTCACCTCCGCACACGTACCACCTTTCTAATGTCCTTGTTTCTCCAAATTTAACCAAAAATCTATTATCGGTTCAACGTTTTTGTGCCGATAATTCTGTTTATTTTGAATTTCACGCATCTTTCTTTCTTGTGAAGGATCATTCGGGAACCACCCTGCTTAAAGGCTTTGTCCAATACGGTCTCTACTACTTCCACAACCTCACTCGAAGCCCAGTCCAAGCTCATCACTCCTCGCCTCAGTCGTCTGCCACGTGGCATCAACGCCTTGGCCACTGCTCTCATCCCGTCCTCTGCCAAGCTTTGCGTAGTTTGTCTATTTTTATTCCTAATAAATCACCGGAAGCGGTTTGTGCTCCGTGTCAACTTTCCAAAAGTCATCGTCATACTTTACGTACTTCTTCGTTTACTTAGTGCACCTTTAGATTTGATTTATTCGGATGTTTGGGGACCCACCGAGTCCTCTATTTATGGAAATTACTACTATGTGAGCTTTCTTGATGACTTCACCAAATATATATGGTTGTATCCGTTAAAACGCAAATCTGACGTTGAGATTATTTTTCCCAACTTTCTTTCCCTTATTGAACGACAATTTAATACTAAACTCAAAGCCATTCAAACCGATTGGGGCGGCGAATTCCGTCACTTCGCCCGCACCCTAGTCCAACTCGGCATTCAGCATCGTCGCTCTGCTCCTCATACCCACGAACAAGGCGGTGCCATTGAACGTCGGCATCGCCAGATCACTGAGGTTGGCCTCTCTCTCCTTGCTCATTCGAATCTTCCTTTATCCTATTGGGAGGATGCCTTTGTCACCGCCACTTATATTATCAATCGTTTTCCCTCTCGTGTGCTCAACAATAAATCCCCTTATGAGCTTGTCCACCACCGCACTCCTGACTACTCATTCCTTCGCGTTTTTGGTTGTGCCTGTTGGCCCTACCTTCGACCCTACAATCGCCATAAAACCGAATTTCGCTCCAAAACGTGTATCTTCCTTGGCTATAGTCCTTCTCACCATGGCTATAAATGCCTTGATCTCTCCACCGGTCGCGTTTACATCGCTCGGCATGTTGTCTTTGATGAAAAGGTCTTTCCTTACACTCCCACCGTCCCTACCCCACCAACCATTACTCCTACTGTACCCCTTCCGTGTTACCTACCTTCCCACCCTACGGCCCCTCGCACCATCAGACACACCTCCTTACCTCCACCATCCCAAAGCCCCAACCCTCCACCCCTCCCGCCACTCGACAATACTCCCTCTTCACCTGAACCCGAGAGCCCCCCACAACCTACACCTCCTCTACCACCCCCTCCTCCCCCGCCTCACCCTATGACCACTCGTACCCGAACCCAAACACTCAAACCCAAACAAAACCCGGACTTTATTCGTTACCCTTTGCCCAAAGCTCTCATTACCACTGCGTCTTCCTCCGAACCCACCTCCTACACCGAAGCCGTCAAACATAAGGTGTGGCGTGATGCTATGCAAGACGAGGTTAATGCACTACTTCGTACTAACACGTGGGAGCTTGTGCCCTACCACCCGGATATGAATGTGGTTGGAAATAAATGGGTTTTTCGCACCAAGCTCCATGCCGATGGTCATATTGAGCGTCACAAAGCCCGCCTTGTTGCCAAAGGCTTTCATCAGTCGGCATGTATAGACTATACTGAGACCTTCAGTCCGGTTGTTAAGCCCGTTACTATTCGCATTTTGTTGTCTCTCGCTATCTCACAAGGGTGGTCTCTTCGCCAAGTTGACATCCAAAATGCGTTCCTTCATGGCCATCTTACCGAGACTGTTTACATGGCTCAACCGCTTGGCTTTGTGCACCCGGATCACCCTGATTATATTTGTCGGTGAAACGCGGCTTATATTGTTTGAAACAGCCCCTCGGGCATGGTTTTCTCGGTTTTCGATGTCCTCACCCAATTCGGTTTCCATGGCTCTAAGGCTGATACGTCCCTGTATGTTTACTCTCGTGGCACCATTCGGCTCTACATTCTCATCTACGTGGATGACGTAATTATCACTGGCACTAGCCCTGCTCACATTGAAGAGGTTATCAAGTTTCTTAGCACTCACTTTCCGGTCAAAGATCTTGGCCGCCTATCTTACTTCCTTGGTATTGAGGCTCTTCACACGTCGGATGGTTTATTCCTGACTCAGCGGAAGTATATCTTCCACCTCCTGCAAAAGGCCAATATGGATAAATCTAAGCCGTGCTCCACCCCTATGGTTGCCTCCGCTCGCCTTCACCATGATCCGGGCCCCTCCTTCTCGGATCCGGCCTTGTATCGCACCGTTGTTGGGGGTCTTCAATATTTGAGCTTTACTCGTCCGGATATTGCCTTTGAGGTTCACAAGGCTAGCAAATTTATGTATGCACCCACCGAGGCACATTGGCTAGCGGTAAAGCGTCTACTTCGTTACCTCAAGTCCACGATTTCTGAGGGTTTATTTTTCTCACGTCGCTCCACCCTTCACCTGCGTGCCTACTCCGATTCTGATTGGGCCGCTGACCCGGATGATCGTCGATCTTTTGGTGCCTACTGCATCTTTCTCGGTGATCACCTTATTAGCTGGCGTTCCAAACAGCATCTTACGGTTTCTAAAAGTAGCACCGAAGCCGATTACAAAACTCTTTCCAACACTGCGGCTGAATTGCAATGGATTCGCAGTCTTCTCACTGACATGCTTATTGTTACTCCTACTCCAACGCTATGGTGTGACAACATTGGCGCCACGTACCTTGCCCACAACCCGATTTTCCACGCTCGCACCAAGCACATTGAGATAGACCTCCACCATGTTCGCGAATTGATCGCCGCCAAGAAGCTCACGGTTGCTTTTCTCACCTCTAAAGATCAACTTGCGGACTTACTCACCAAGCCATTGGGGAATCCGCGCTTCACTGCTTTGAAGACCAATCTCCGTGTCTACTCCCTACCCACGGGATTGCGGGGGCGTGTTGAAGATATTTTAGATAATACTATTAGTTAACGTATTCTTACCGTATTACCCTTTGTAAACTAGTATATATATTGTACCTTGTAAACTCTTTTTACACAATTTATACAATACACAATTACCACACAGAGGATTGCTGCATTCAGTAGTAATAATCCCAGCAACAGAGGAGAGCAAAGAAGGGTAAATGAAAGAACGAATTTTTGACGGAGGGTATATATAGTGCATCGGAAATTTTATTATTGTTCTGGATCAAGTATGACTTGTGATCCAAGACCAATAGAAAAACAACAATACACACAAGGGATCACTGTGTAAAATATAAATGCCATTTATTTATATTTTTACCTTCTTATAAGAATTTTCATTGGTGAACCAAGCGTGACATAATGATCCTGAACCACCATAGAACGACGGTGTGCATTCTCAAGCAGATTTCGGACAACGACTTATTAACATAAATATGGGGGATTTAATATAATATAATATATAAATAAAAAACAACATGTTGGGTGAACTTTTTCACGACCATCATGTATAATCTTTCTTTCTATTACATATAAGAAAGGAAAAGTTATCATTGAGTGGCACTTGTTTTTTTTTAATTGGTTCGTTATTTTACTGTTCATCGGCCCAGGAGCCCGACTCAGTTTTTTTATTTTATTTTACTGTTCATGGCAGGCACAACCCAGAAAAGTTTTTTTTTTTTTTTAAATTTTATTTTTAGAAGAAGAGTTTGAGTTAAATTGTTCCATTTTGGAGGATTCAATTGTATCACCTTTTAATGTGTGAATATATGTAGCAAATGTATAACTATTTTCAAAATATAAGGCCACGATTTGTTGCCGACACGATCTTTGTATCATGCCAAAACAATTTTGTTGACGTTTACATGAAATATTATAAATTTTTTAAAATAAATTCATTTCATAAAAAAACATATCGTTTGTACACGCGATATAACTATTTTCAAGATATAAGTCAACGACGTATTCTTCTACACGATCTTTATGCTTAAAAATATTTGGTTTGACGATTACATGAAATATTAAAAATTTTGAAATGAAATTTTTTTTTGTAAAAAAACATATCTTTTTTTTTCTCTTTCCTATCTAAATAAGAAAGGAAAGGGTATGCCACGTGGCACCCTCCCTTTTTTTCTCCCGGCTCCTCGCCTGTATAAACCACCAAAAAATCATCTCTTCTACTTTCATTTGTTGCTTTTTGTGTTTTGGCCCTTTTTGTTATTTTGGACCGTCTGGTTTGTAAGGTCTGACATTGTAGAATTAATTTTTTATTCATAAAATGAAAATTGGCCAGGATGAAATCGGATGGAAAGAAATGAAAATCGATAAAACACGTGGTGGTGTGTAAGAGGAAAGTGATGTTAGGTAGGTGGTGGGTGGGGTGGGGTGGGGTGGGTTGGGGTGGTGGGAGGGGTAGGGTATAGTAAGATGGGTGGTGGGCACGGTAGGGTAAGGAGTTGTAGGGTAGAGTAGGATGGGGTGGCGGGTAGGGTAAGGTAGGGTGGGATGAGATAAAATATGGTGTAATAGGCTTAGTTAGGATAGTGAATTAATATGTAGGTTGTGAGGTAGGTTAAGGTTTGTAGGTATGTAGAGAGGTAGGGTGTGCTAATGTAGGTGAGGCGAGGTATGAGATGTAATGCGGTGATATATGGTAGGGTAGGATGGTATGGTTGGATGATGTGGCGTAAGTTAAGTAAAGTTTGGTAGGTTGAATAAAATACGTAATATAGGGTAGTGTGGTAAGATAATATGTGGTAAGATAATGTGGTGTAGGGCATGGTGAGGTAGGATTGGATAGGTGAGTGTTAAAAAATGTTGGGATAGGGTGCGGTTGAGTGATTGATAATGTGTGTAGTAGATAAGAAAGAGTGTGTTGACTAGGGTAGAGTTGTGTGGTAGGTTGTGGTATCCGAAAGGAGATCGACGTAAAATGTTTTATTTTTCATTGTTGCGCTTAAAAATTACGTTCTGAACGGTTCGTTACATGCTACATTTCTTCGTATTTAATATCGTCAAATAAGTTAAAATTTATAGCATGGGCACTCCGTGCGTTGCACGGAGTCGCGATTCACTAGTAATATTTATAGGTGAGAATGTTATACTAATTGTGTAATCATTGTGGCTCATGTCATGTGCCATTTTCGGAATTTTATATGTAGAGCAATTTGGGGATGATGGATATGTCACCCGTCATGTATTACGGATTGTGCATGTTTCATTACTTTTATATGTGCCCATTTTATATCTCTTTTTATTTTATCCTTTTTGTATTGATTTTTCTTAAAAGCTTAAAGAGTTTGATTAAATTAATTAATTACAATTCACCTTAATAGAGAAAAGTAGGGGAGGGGAGGAGGAACCCGTTCCACAATATATTTTGTAAACACCAACATTTGGTATCAGAGCCATTAGCCTAATTTTTTGTAACCTTTGGTAAACCTTTGGTATTTAGCAACCTTTGAGATACTGTTTGTAGTATATATATTTTGTAAACACCAACATTGTATACATATATAGAAAATACCTTTTTACCAAAGTCTAACATGGTATCAGAGCCATTAGCCTAATTTTTTTTTTCCGGCTCCCTCTTCACACAAAAAAAAACCCGAAGAAACCCCTTCTTTTTCATCACCTCAACCACCGGACTTCATGCATTTAAAGACTTTATCTTTAAATGCATGAAATCATGGCATGTTGGGTTTTCCTGCAACGACGCTAATCAGAATGATCGTGCTTTTTGGGTTCTTACAAAAACAAAACGATGGAAGAGGTGCCCTGGTTGTCACAGATATGTTGAGCGTTTTTCTGGTTGTTCATACATCATATGCAATTACGAAAATAATTTAATGTTTTTCTTTTTTTAATATATATAGTTTTGATTTGATCAATTAAGTGTGGCATTAAAATATACATAAATCTTATATCATATCATTCCTACCACAAATGAATATAGAATTTTATATCCATTGAGTGATGATAGATCATTTACACCCGTGATTCTGATGGTCAACATCATGATCACTAGATCATACATTATGATAGTTGTGTTATTCATTGTGATTCACAGGTTGCGCCCGTATCATTACTAATATTAATTATACACTCATTTATTGATATATGTTTCATCATAATTAGTGATAAATTTTATACCATTGATTATTATGTGCTAGTGATTTGACATGTGTCTAAATAATTAATGACGCAAAATTTTCTTTTCTGCTTTTTTTGTTATGAATTGTTGTGGCTGAGTCAGTGGTATAAAATATGAGTATATACTTTTGATCAACTTAATTGACATGTCGAGTCAGTGGTATAAAGTGATAAAATACGAGTACATACTTTTGATCGATTTTATTGACATGTCCCACAAACATGAGTATGTAACAGCTCAAATATAATTCAAGAATCTAATCTCTATACAGGTAAATGGTATTTTTGTCATCTCTCCGAGTAAATAAGACCTGCATTACTTATCATATTATTCACAATCAAAATGGTCCAAGTATCCATATTTATGCCATTTCGAAATGTGTTTCTTAGTAATACGACCAAGAAGACAATCCTATAAATGTGATTCATTTAGTTAATATATATATTGTCTGTTGTATAAATTTGAAATACACCGCTTAGGCATTAGGGCGAACACTTCGGGAGCACAACATGATGGAATCATAGCTTTGCAGACCGCAATTTACAAAGCAAAACAATTTACAGCCAACACTAAATAAACGAGTAATAATTCTTCGTACGGGTGAAATCATCACGATCATGGACGCCCCTGGGGGAGGGAAGGGGGCCATGGCCCAGAGCCCCCCAAAATCTATGAATTTAGGGGCCGTTAAAATTTCGACACAATAGTATATATATATATAGTACTTTTATATACTAATAAGGTATTGCTTTAATGTTGAGCATTGTGGTATAACTTAATAAGTAACCAGTGTTTGAGCCTTGCTCTAATGAACAACAAATTTGCAGGCATTTTACTTGTCTTTTCCTCGTTTTGGTTAAATTGAACGATCTGAAACAGAATTTTCGCTTCACATAAACGATCGGCAGCGATTGATTTGTTAATAATATCCACGGAATGTTTTCTTCAAATAAGCATTTAAATAAATCAGGTTAATGAAGAGAAGAAAAAACAGTTGTGTTTTGTAAATTTATTCAGTTTTGGTCAGAGTTAGATTCGACTTTATGTTAGATATTCTAACCGTTAGTTTTAAATGAGTACGTCATCTATTGTCCTAAAATTGAGAAAAAAAGATTGAAGATGCAGGAAGATCCTTATGGCAATGGAAGAGACATAGCAGAATTGGTTTACATAGAAGAATTGGTTTGACAACATAGCAAATTAATAACACATTTTATATTATTAATTATTATTATTATGTTAGGCTTAGACACTTTTGATATCATTGATTAAAATGTGTTTCACGGTATGATGTTAATGTTTATTTAAACCCAAAAAAAAAAAACATTTAAACTAACTGTTAAGTGGGCCAAAGCCCAAAGATTTTTGCTTCTGTTCTCCCACTTGGGCGAAATAGTTGCCGAATAAGAATTGTTTTAGCTATTTGCCTATTGTCACGTTGACCGAACCAAGCAAATTTGGTATCCTGTCTTTTTCCTTTGTTTGTTATTTTATGTTACGGTCGTTAAAGGATCGCTCGTTGGTTTTTCCTAACGCAAACGTTGTTTGTTATTTTGTTTGTTATTTTATGTTACGGTCGTTAAAGGATCGCTCGTTGGTTTTTCCTAACGCAAACGTTTAAAGGTGGTAAATACAGTAACGCCCCAGACCCCGGGTCTGGTAGCGTTAAATGAGTCATAAATGTCAGGTCAACTGCTTAGACCGCCGTTCTCGCTTGGTCTAAAAAGGCTAACCCGAGTTAACAAGACCTTTATGTCTCACACTTATATGGGGGTGAGCATTCTCTTATTTTACCGATGTGGGACTTTACAAATACGATCTTCATTAAAAGGCTATTGTTTTCCGGAGAAATAATTAAACATCCAAATACCAAATGTTAAGTTAATCTAAGTTTTCAAGGATTAGACTCATCCTCTTACATGTTGTTGAGTCTATATTTTCAATATCAATAGTGTTTGAAATATTAATTTGAATATATCCATCTATTTTTTTCTTTTTACATTCAAATTCCAAATTAATCTATCTCGTATTTTCCTTTTGTCACAATCCGATGGAACTGGTGCTGCACGTCGTCCAAGTTTATCCAAATCACCTCTATATAGCAACTACATAGTGCAAGTAAACATAATGACATACCTTGAACAAGCCCACTGTTGAGCATAAGGCTCATCCCAGGTGGTTAGCCACCTGGATTTTACCCTGGCCTCAGTGGGAGGACCAGGGTTCGAATCCCCCTTCCCCCTTCCTTTCGTATCCCGAAAAAAAAAAAAAAAAAAAAAGAACAAGCCCACTGTTGATCTTGTTGAACGTGCACGTCTTTTGATCTTGTTGGTTGGTGGGGAAATCTTACAGCTGGGAATACTTTTTCTTTGAACAAGCCCACTGTTGAATTTACAGCTTTTGCTTTTTGGAATATATGAAAAGCTAGAAATGACTGGTGTTTTAATCGGAACATAGATGATGGTGAGGATATTGCTTTCTTGATTAAAAAGGAGTATAATGACTATACCTTGGTTTGTTCTGATGCTTCTAATAATGATAGCGCCAATCTGCAAAATATTAATGCTGTTTTATCTTCTAATCATTCGGCTAGTATGCACTCTTCCAGGTCTAATTTGCAAAATCCAAATTTTATCATCCATACAGATGCAGCTTGGATCAGATTTTCGGGTTTGGCTGGGGGAGGAGTGGTAATCTATGACAAAAATTATAACCTAGTTGAAATATGGGGTAGATCTTTTGAAAATTTTGACTCTGCTTTGATAGCTGAAGCTGAGGTAGTGCGCTGGGCATTGCTGCTGGCTAAAGACAGAGGTTGGAGCAATATGATGATCAAGACGGATTCCTTGCTCTTGACGCAAATGGTGAATGAACAAATCTTGCCACAGCCGGATCTCTGTGTGGTTATTTTGGATATTAGGAGTCTTCTGAATGATTTAGGTTCCTCTGAACTTTGTTACTTGAACAGAAAGTATAATATTGTAAGTCATCAGGTTGCTTTTTTTGCGAAGAAGCTCCATAATCCAGCCTTTTGGACTGGATTTTTTCCATCCTGGATCCTTTCGGCAACTTTGGAGGAAGGAATAGCCAGGAGGAACACTTTGTAAACTCTTTTCTATAATATAACTTTTCGTTTCTGTGGGGAAAAAAAAAAAAAAAAAAAAACATAATGACATCGACATAGTAAAAGCGATATTTCGTTGTTTATAATTCGGGTTGAAAATGATGTATTAAAAGTATTAAATGAAAATTTCAAAATAAAAGCGCCAGAAAAAAAAATGGAAGGATTAAAGTTGAAAGTATAACTTGGAACATTTAGAAAACTACCTTTAAAACATAACTTGAAACATAAGAACGCCCACTTTAAAATCTAACTTGAACTTTCGATATATCCAATGTACTCCGTCCGTCCCAAAATTTAACTCATTTTGGGTATTTTCACACATAATAGGAAAAGAATTTAATGCCATAAATTTTAAGGATAAATGACTAAAACGTCATTTCACTATCATTAATGAAATAATTAAAAATTATTGAAAAGTAGCTGGAATGTTAATAAATTAAGAGTAAGATAGAGAAAATAGTTTAAATGCTTAATTGATAATGTAGAATGACTTATATTTTGAGACAAATAAAAAGAGGTAGAATGACTTATATTGTGTAAATGATGGAGTATTTGGTACGTGTATTCAAGTCATTATTGTTTATTATTAGTATTATTTTTACATTTGAACATCTAATTTTTTTTTTCACGCTTGTACGTGTCCATAATTTATTAACAATTTAACTGTTTTATATTCTTTTATAACTACTGTATTAATAAATTGATCACGCTAAAATAATGTGTTGTGTAATTTATTATGACATAACTGATGTGATAATATCATCAACCTATTTGATACATATATTTACCCATGCCTTTACTTGTTTGTAATGTAAGTAAATACACGTAAGCCAATGAATGTGGGTTAAAAGGTAAAGGAAAAGCTTCAACTATGACAATGGAGAAGTTTCAATGATTTTATGGTGATCCTAGATCAACTAGTTGGATCACATTCTCATCAATTTAAAACAACGAAATTGGTGGTTGATTTTTTTGCCTTCGCAATGTATCCCCAGATAATTGTCCGAGACTAATCTTCGAGATATTATCGGACACCAAAAGTGGAGACCTTTTCCAACAAGGTTTGTTGCATTCATAAGGACTCGATCCAGAGACATCATGCTTGACGAACTTAATGATATTCTTGTGATTATAGTAGTACCATTTTTTATGTGGATTATCATTCGTTTAATAATTGATGAAATTAATCTTATATATGTTTTAAAGGGAGTCACTTCCGCATAATAACCTTGAATCCTTGATAGATATATTCGGGAGATTTATTAACTTGAAACTTTGATATATATAAAAAAAAAAAAAGGGGGGGGGGGGGGGGGTTCGAAAATAGGACACACTAAATAACAGAACATAAATACACACACACACATATATATATATATATTAAAGGATTCAAATCTGAATAACGAAATGATCGAGATCGAATATTAATATAGGCTCGTTTCTTAAATAAAGATATACAAATTTAGCTAGCAAACATTCGATTATTTTCTTAAACCATTTTATATAAATAAAGCGATAAACAACACTTAATAGATGATAAAACATTTATTCATGTTATATAAATAAAACAATATACAAAATAACCCAACTTAACAAATGATAAGACATTTATTTATTTACCATTTACCAGTAGATTCTAATATCTATCGTCTCTATTGAAAGCTTCATTGTATCCAACTATTCCTCCCATATGTGTAACGGAAAATTTTGCGTGCACCCTTCATACATGGTGTTTAAATGATATTGCATATGGATTTAAATGTTACTGACACGATCTACACCATATGTTTTTAAACTGAATTTAAATTATAAGCTTTAGATTTGTTTACGGATAAAATTTCCACAAATAATTACCAACACCATGCAATAATTTGGAGAAATTATAAAATCAAGTCATTGTAACAACCCATATTTTATATCATGTCGGGTTTGATATACTTTCTAGGTTCCACGTGCAATTATTGAAAAGAATCCGTGTAAAATTGCACGGCCTCAACACCAAACCCGTGGAAAATCACACGGGAGCCTCTTGTGGTTGCATGGGGAGTAGCGAAAAAATAAAAAGAGAACATGCTTTTTAGACGAGGCTTGTGTTTGGCGCGTACAAATTTGCACGGGCTCTATTCAACAATTGCATGTGAAACCTAAAAAAAATATCAGGTCTGATCCGAACTGACATGAATGAAATATAAAATGTTACAACAACCTGATTTTATATATTTTTTTTGAATCAGATTTTATAATTTCCCCAATAATTTGTCATCTGTAGTGGGACCACACCTCTTGTCCCGTTCCTCTTGTTCTTTCACATTCATATGATCAATCACTATGTACTATTAATATAAACAACAACACAAAAAATCCTACTAGCAAAATGACAACTCATCTCTCTCTCTCTCTCCTCCCCCCACCCTCTCGCTCGCTCTCTCTCTCTATATATATATATATATAGACGAGTCGAACTCGAACTCGAACTCGTTAAAATATCGAGTAAATTAGAGTGTGAGCTTAAATATTATGTTGAGCATAATCAAGTCGAATTTAAAAATTTGTTTGATTCGATAAGTAAATGTTTCATCATCTCGGATCGGTACTCTTTACAAATTTTCAACATAATTTTGAAGGATTGAGGGTGAAAATTAATACAATCGTACATTTGGTTGGAGAAAAGCGATAAATACTACTTCATCCGTTTCAAAATAAATAAGGCAATTGTCAAATAAAAAATTGTCTAAATTAACTGAGTCTGTTACATTATTTTTTGAATGAAGTATGTTATATTTTCAATGCAATATTTATTGTGTTTTTTCTATTTTCATCCTTATTTACTAAGAAATGAGAGAATAAATACAATATTCTATTAGTTATAAACTAAATATTTTTAATTATTTTGACATTCAAATTAAAGTATTAACTTATATCGTTAATATTCGTGTTTTTTTTTTGCATTTGTCTGAATTATTTCAAAACGAAAGATGTTAATTACTAAGTGTGATGTGACAAAACAGTTCACTAATGTAGCATTGCACTTAATTCCAATTAATGCAGGAATCTACCTCACTAAATAAAACACCACAAAAGGACAAACCAGTTTTCCCAAGGAAAAAAAAAGGACAAACTACTTTTCCAATTCAATCTAACTTTTTGACCAAACATTTAGTAGTACTTCCCGTGACTACTTTTTGACCATATATTTTGAATAAAATTTCCCGTGAGGACTAGTACTTGTAAGTCCAAGAGTGAAGAGTCTCCCACGGGAGATTTTAAGGTGTTGTCTCTATATAGTGTGGAGACACATGTGACATTATATAGAATATCTGTTTTTAAATTGATTTTAAACTGTGTGGTCAAGATCATTACTCTCATCACTTCGATATATATAAAGATACCATGTGAAAACTTCCTCCTTGCACAACACAAACCTAGCATTATCTTCAATGGTAAAACTTTGGAATATTACTCATGTTTTTTATTTTGTTAAAATAAGACTTTATTTTTATTGTTACGAATTTTTATCGCCAGGTATGAATCCGAAAATTTATTTTTGTATTGTTATCGGAGCTTAAAACTATATTTTTTATTCATAAATTTGTTTAGTAGGTTCACCGGAGTCTAAAACTATACTACATCCGTTCGAAAATATAAGTCATCCTAGAAATTTTCATACAAATTAAGAAAACGGTTGAATGTCATAAATTTGAAGGTTAATCTCTAAAATACCACTTGACTATCATTAATGCAATAATTGTCAAAAAATGAAAAGTGATTGAAATTGATAATAAATTAGAGGTAAGATAGAGAAAATGGTAATAATGCTGCATTGGTGGTGTAGAATAACTTATATTGTAGGATAAATCTAAAAGTGTAAAATGATTTATATTTTGGAATATAGGTAGTATTTTTTTAACTACAAAACGATATTTTTTAACAACAAAAATACATCATTTTAATACTAAAAAAATCCCCGGATCTCAGCGGGGTCATATGACCCCACCCCAAAAATGGTAGATCCGCCCATGTTTATCATAACAAAAACGTATACAGTGTGTTTATCGTAAAAAAATTGTGAACCCAAATATTTAACTTAAATAGACGACCGAAGTCTTAAATAGTGTATGTAAACGTGCTTATCCAACCTAGTCATTATCATTATAATGCATTTAAAACATAAAACATAAATCGAAGAAACAAAAAGACAGTAAAACAACGTCGTATTCAGGGGCGGACGTAGGCCCCCGGACGAGGGGGAGGCGATACAATAATAGATTTTTTTATAGTCCCCTGAACGAGGGGGCGATACAATAGCGGTTTTTTTACAGTCCGACAAGTACGTTTTGATTGAATAATAAAGATAATACAGGAAATCGTCGTTCAATTTATACTTAAGAATTACGATTTATCCATCTTTTACAATAATTGTATAATACAACATAACAGTTCGCTTCACATTTTGTTTTTCAATTGTTTTTACTATTATAAAAGTTCGTAAAATGTATCATTTTTGTAATGATTAGTAAGAAATTGTTAGTTATTCGATAATATTATTGACAAGACAAATATATAGGGCAAATAAAATAAATCTTACATATATTAGTGTATTATTCCGACGCAAGGGGGCGACTGCCCCCCAACCGTCAATGTGCATCTGCCCCTAGTCGTATCAAAACATTTAAGTTACCCGCTCAAATATTATTTAATTGATCTCGAGCCGAACTCGAGCAGTTCATCATGGTTAAAGACAAACTCAAGCATTTGTATACTTGATTTGATATTTTCACAAGCTTTATCTAGTATTATTAAATTTATTATTATATATCTATACTATATTCTTTTGTTAGAGTGTGAGCTTAAAAGTGCTCAAGATTCTATTAAGCATAATTGACCCAAACTCGCGCATCATTAAAACTTAATCGAACCGATTTTGAGCAAATTTTCCCATAATCGAATATCGGTGTTTTGAATGGCTACTTGACTAAATACGTAAATAACTGATTCGTTTCAGATCGCTTACCCCCGACACCTTTTTTTGTTGTAGTCCTTCTTCGTTATATTAAAGAATTCAGGGTGAAAATTAATGTAACGGTAAATTTGGCGTGTGAACACTATTAAAAGATCTATCAATATATCATTGAAACCTTAATATTACATTCGTCCCAAAATATACGTCCGTTTAAACAAATTTCACACGGATTAAGAAAGTAATTAAATGTGATTAATTTTAATGGTAAATAATCTAGAATACCATTTGACTCTCATTAAGGTAATGGTTGTAAAGTATGTGAATGTATAATATTAGGGGTAAAATGAAAAAACTATAATAAATGTTTTATTGGTATTCTAAATAAATTTATATTACGAGACAAATTGAAAAAAAGTAAACGGATTTACATTTTGCCACCGAGGTAATACGTGAGTTATACATTGGATTATCAAGAAGGGATTTTGACATTTGGTCCCTCGTGTTTTATTTTTGTCTATAAAACAATCTTTATCTTTTTTAATGACACTTTTGGTCCTTAAGTTTGTATTTTGTTTCAATTTTAGTACAATTACTCAATTAGCCGTCTAAGTTAACGTCGGCTAAACGTTTAAACCGACCTGACAGCCACATATGATTTCATTTCCCATTTAAACGATTACAATGAACAGGATTCATTAAAAAACCGACATTCCCCTCGTTCATATTTTGAATCCCTAATTTCTTTCCTCAATTTTACACCAGCCGCAGATCAATAGACAATGACAATACTCAAAAAGAAAATTAAGAAGAAGAACAATCAAGAAGAAGAATAAAAAAGAAAATCTAATACATTGTAGAGATTTCCTTTTGTTTTTCGGCTGATGTCAAATTGAGGAAATAAATTAAGGTTTTGAAAGAGGAATGATCCCGTTCATAGATAGGAAATGAAATCACATGCGTCAGGTCGGATTCAAAGTTTAATCGACGTTAACTTAAACAACTAATTAGATAATTACCATAAAATTGAAAAAAATACAAATTTAAGAGATAAAAAATATCATTAAAAAGTTAAAATGTTATTTTTTAGCCAAAGCCAAAACATTAGGTACCAAAAATATCAAAATCGCAATGAAGTCAATGGTCAAAAAAAATTAATGAAATGATGTAAAGTGACATTGATAATACAAAATTTCTTTTCAAAAAGGAATTTCACGGATGTGAAAAGTATTTATTCATATAATAGTGATAGATCCACCATACATATATTCACAACATCTTTTACAAAACTATCAACACTATTAATTATGTTGGAACTTATAAATATATGATTTCTTAATTACATCATACTATATTTGTGATAGTGTTGAGTCAGACTTATACCTGCAGACACCATCCGAACCTAACTACAAATTAGTCGAACTAGATGGTTCTGAATAATACCCGAAGGGCTTAAAAGGAATATTTGAAATGAACATTAAATAAAAGCTTGAAAAATGATTACAATATTCCACCCTAAAAAAAATGATTAAAATATTCTAGGAATTCAAAATAAAGGAGGAGTACAAAAAGTGATAAGTTTCACTGTTCGTTTTGTTGGCATCTATTGAATAGTCAATTAAAACTGTGTGGTTAAAAAGTGATAAATATGGACCACATAGTTTTAACTTTCAACTCAAACTCAAACTGTATGTTTAAAGATTATTTATACGTGTCTACGGTGCAGATAAAATAACTAGAGAAAAATTACCTCGGTTAATGACAACAACCAGCCCTTTACCCCCATACCCCAACCCCACTCCACCCCCTCCCTGTTGGGGAAATACAAAGGGGAACGAACAATGCCGAACCAGAAATGAATGTGCTGCAATGAAAATAACCGGATATACACGTAGAGTCGATTTGAGAATCTTTCCTACGAAAACTATTCGCCCCCAAATGATTGTCTCCGGGAAAACACGAATATTTTCACGAGATAAAACTACGTTCCACTTTCAGTCTAGACAATATAGACAGAAAGAAAGCTACAAAAGCTTTGAAGTTTGAGTTTTGTGAGTTGAACTTTGAGGTTTCTACAAAATATTCTAAGAAAAGAATATTTGCTTTAAGAGTTGATATTCATCATTCCTCTTATCTTCCAAGTGTTATGTATTTATATATCTTGTGTTAAACTATGAAAAAGACACAAGATATAACCCTTCAAAACCAGTTAAAACTGTGTTTACACCGAAGGGACACCATCCAAAATCGAGTGGACACCATCAAACTGCTGGAACCGAGTGGACACCAAGAAAAACTGCTGGAACAGAGTCAAACGCCCGTCTGCCTTTATCAGACGCCCGTCCATCAACTCCAGACGCCCGTCCATAATCCCCAGACGCCCGTCCACCAAACACCAGCCACATCCTGTATCCAATTCGACCTCTGGACGCCCGTCCAGATAATTTGGACGCCCGTCCATAAGTATCCAGTTTTTGGTTTTTGGTTTTCGGTTCAACACTTGATCTAATACTTCCGTAAGCTTGTAAATATCAATTATAAGCATGCACCCCGCATCTCCTAACTCATATCGATTGTTTCAAGCTTACCAAACCTCAAACTAAATCCCGATTACGCTAAATCACATGGTGATTCTACCGAAATCACCAACATTCCTCCCCCATTTAGTGTAATCCCTGATTTAGTTGAAAACTTACCAACACACAAACAAGTTCATCTTTTAATGATAATGTCACGAAGATTGAATTACCACCAAGTGTATTACACATTCCAAAATATTCGAGTATTGGGGTGTGTCTAAGCATTGAACCCCTTTACCCATTTGAATACTTCAAAGATAACACACAAATGAACCAAGATACAACTTCTATAGCTACCTGACATCAATTATCCAGGCCTTGTGTCCATATCCATTTCATGAGTATATAGAAAGTCAACCCCACTTTCTTGAAGCGGCCAAACTTCATACTCATATAGGTGAATCTTTCCAATCATGTACCTGAAACACTTTTCCAAAAGATATCACCTTCACAACAGGTAATACACATACTTTCGGGACTTTTTCATGTGCCAAATCTTCGAGAATGGGCCTTCCACATTGAATTTCGCCTATGGCGTTGTACCATAAGGGAATTGGGTATCCCACCCCAAAGATTTAATGGGTTCTACACATCCCGATAACAAACTTTTTACCAAGTTTCAAGTCAATCTATATTTGGCCAAACAAGATTGACTAAATCATGAGTACTCTTTGAACAACCACCATTATCCTTAGAGTTATAAACTCACAATCCAACTTTTCATTAATACATTGGTGTCTAGATCATCATTGTAACATTTGACAATTTTCCTGCCAAACACATTGGATAACCGGGATGAACTTGGTTAATAATTGCAAGGGAATTCCGAACTTCTAAGTCATCAACAAAGAAATCCAACTCCATAGTCCCGGCCAGAAATTTATGAACATAGAAGCTCATAAATGATACTTCATCCTAGCACAAATTACTAGTTAACCGAGGATTCTTCTAAATCGAAGGAATCTCATATAACTTTACTATAGAGTTTAAACCTCCCCCATGACTGTAGTTTAAAACCTTGATGACAATACCGTCCAATTATGAACAACATGATTTGGTTAATACCAAAATCAACATGTCAATAATGTAAACTACTCGCATCACCTTATATTCCAAGGCAAATCCAATCTTTGTAGATCGAGCATGTTTCACTTTTAGTATCATGAATAGATACTAAACCAAAGCAAAACACCAAACATGTAGTCAACATACATCAAAGGACAAAGTCATTTCCTTAGACATCAAACACATATAAGACATATAATATGTAAAACATATATAAGAATTGTATAGTTACGAACAAGGTATTATAAACAACTTTAAATTAAACTAATCTTCAAGCTAAGATGTCTATCAAGTTTAATTTAGCACCTTGAACCAAAATAACATATACACTCCTTATGTTAATTTTAACATAACAAGACCCTCCAAAGTTGTTTCAAATACAATGCCCATTCCAATCTCCATTCTAAAACCGAAGTTTTACCATCCATTAATGGATTACAAAATTGTTTAACGAGTTGTTAAAACAAACAACAACAATTTATCCGAGGAGATTTCATTAACCGGTGCCAAGGTATCAAAATAACCAATACCTAAAAACGTACAAAACCTTACATTATTAATCAGGATTTATACATGTTGACTTACATCAACTATCATCTTTCATTGAAAGATTCACCGCACCATTTGCTCTCATTGAGCTTTACGAGCATATTTAGAAAACAACTTTATTGTTTTCCTTCACTCGAACATTGGTAGGAGTTTCATACTTCAAACTTTGTACAACATTATAAATGTCCAAAGATGGCATACCAATGATCAACAACATTAAACTGTACTAGAATCATTCGGCTCCATTATATGGAACCAAAGAACATTGGAATGCATAGCAATTCCAATAAACATAGTTTCAATGCCTCTTTTACTCAAGGAATTAACCTTAACCTCGTAAAGTCACAAAACCTCCTCACACCTCCAAACCTCAAGTTTGGATTTCATTATACCAAAGTTCAAGTAATTTAGCAAACAAACAACTGTTGGAGGCGTAGGAGTATAAACAAAAAGTATATAAAACTTCATTATAACATACACTCTTTTCATTTACCTTTTGGAGGACATGATAGTTATTTACTACAAAGTAACGCAAATAAACGATGTATCTATTAAATAAAAGAGTTACAACTTTTCCAACCAAGGATTCATAATCTTCTAAACGGAAGAACTACAACTCTTACAACCAAGAGTTACAACTTTCTATACCGGAAAGTCTCAAATTTTCAAAGCAAAAGTTACATCCTTCTGAACCGAAGAATCACAACTTTTCAAAACAAGTCACAACTTTTAAACCAAGAGTTGTAACCTTTAAAAGCGAAAAGTTACTACCTTTAAACGAAAAGTTATAACCGTTCAAAAGAATACAAACTCTAATGAGTTGTATCCTTTCATCAAACCGATACATTCTTTACCAAATCAATAACATGATTTTTCCTCCAAAACATTCACTTAAAATCAAAGTGAAAATCCATGATACTAATCATGTTTCCGAAAAGAATAAGTTCAAAACAAGTTATAAACATACATTACATATAAGTATCACTTAAGCATACCAATAAACATACATGTATAGTTATTTCAAATTATACTAACCATGTACAACTAATGTTTAAACTAAATCTTTCAAGAACCAAAGGATATACTTAAATCTCTTAATAATGACAACCTTGACTCTTTTTCATGAATGTCACGGATCAACAATCCGCCGGTTCAAAGCTTCAAACCAAGTTGATCCTTACACTCACAATTTTCCAAACCGGAGTCAAAACTCAAAACAACATTTTAATAGTTGTTTCACCGAAACTTAGTTTACCGTCATTATTCTATCCTTTGTTTGATCTTACATACTAGGCATTCAACCTAGTAAAACAAGTTTTTCAGAAATCCAAATTTCTTTAGATTTGCAAACTCTTCATTACAAGTGTTCTATCAAAGATAGTCATTTAAAATCATTATCTCTTCAACATGATTTCCATCTATTTGTACCATTAGACAACATCTAACTACAATAGACATCAAGTTTTCCAAGAGATAACACTTGATTCATCCCAACATTAGTTATACACAAACACTTAAAATTTCTAAACATTAACATGATTTTATCACCAAGATCAATGAACATTAAACATTAAACACGCAGCAAGTTTCATCATTGATTCAATCATGTCTAGAAATATCAAGCCAAACAACATATATGTATAATCAAACAACATCCAAGAACAAAACTTAGACACTACAATCAAAATTTATATTGATTGTAGTTATCGTTCTTGGACACCACAAACTTGTATGAAATAATGTAAATAAACATACATACCATTCATTCGTAGTCATAGCAACATCACAAAGCAATTTTTACAAAGTCATTCCAATGAACTTTTACTTACCAAAAGATTATAATCGACTTTGCATCAATCAAAAAACCGCAAAGCAACTTCTCAGAATTTCTGACAACTGTCAACATCGAACCAGACTGCAAACTTGATATCACTGCGATCCTCGTCTCGCCACGATTCTAACGGTATCTCCGGATTTTCAAACCGATTCCGAATCAAGAGTTATGCCCAAAATATTAGGACACAACCTTTGATAAAATTCGGAAAATGCAACTCTTCATTTTGAAACCGACATTGTTCTACAAAATCAAAAATAGTTTTCGCAGATTGTTGGGGAAATACAAAGGGGAACGAACAATGCCGAACCGAAATGAATGTCCGCAATGAAAATAACCGGATATACACGTAGAGTCGATTTGAGAATCTTTCCTGCGAAAACTATTCGCCCCCAAATGATTGTCTCCGGGTAAACACGAATATTTTCACGAGATAAAACTACGTTCCACTTTCAGTCTAGACAATATAGACAGAAAGAAAGCTACAAAAGCTTTGAAGTTTGAGTTTTGTGAGTTGAACTTTGAGGTTTCTACAAAATATTCTAAGAAAAGAATATTTGCTTTAAGAGTTGATATTCATCATTCCTCTTATCTTCCAAGTGTTATGTATTTATATATCTTGTGTTAAACTATGAAAAAGACACAAGATATAACCCTTCAAAACCAGTTAAAACTGTGTTTACACCGAAGGGACATCATCCAAAATCGAGTGGACACCATCAAAACTGCTGGAACCGAGTGGACACCAAGAAAAACTGCTGGAACAGAGTCAAACGCCCGTCTGCCTTGATCAGACGCCCGTCCATCAACTCCAGACGCCCGTCCATAATCCCCAGACGCCCGTCCACCAAACACCGGCCACATCCCGTATCCATTCGACCTCTCGGACGCCCGTCCGGATAATTTGGACGCCCGTCCATAAGTATCCGATTTTTGGTTTTTGGTTTTCGGTTCAACACTTGATCTAATACTTCCGTAAGCTTGTAAATATCAATTATAAGCGACGCACCCCGCATCTCCTAACTCATATCGATTGTTTCAAGCTTACCAAACCTCAAACTAAATCCCGATTACGCTAAATCACAGGGTGATTCTACCGAAATCACCAACACTCCCATTACACAGAGGTCACAAGCATGCACCAGCTATCCTTTTCTTTTCGTCACAAGCACCAGCTATCTTTAATGCAAGGTTCTTTTTTATTTAATTCTTTTAATTTCTATAAGGAAATTAATGCAAGATATGTACTACATTATTGTTTGTTAATCTTCTAATCAGGCATTCTTTCTGCACACATGATTTTAGACCTTTTCTATACTTATTATTGGTGTCGAAGACATTACTAGTTAGAGCAAGAGTAATGGTGATCGGGAGATAAGGCTATTGATTGGTGATGTTTGGATGATATGAAGAAAGATGATTGGAAGATAAATATAGAAGAGTTGTAGAGATAATTTGTGTGTGATGTGATGTTGTAATGGTAAAAATTATTTTCAATCTATTGATTAAAATAATATTAATTTTTATTAAAGTTTGTGAAGAAAAAAGGGGAGGCGCCATTTTCAAGACAGACAAAAGTCTGATTTCTTATCTAAAAAGGAGAGAAGGAGATAGAGATGCTTGTCTCCGTTATTTTACCTTTTATCCGTTTAAGAATTATTTTCTAACAAAAAAAAAAATGCAAGAACCTCTCTACAATGGTGTTATTAGGGCTGCTCTTAGATTACCGTGAAAATAATCACTGATATTCTCGACGGTGCATATTTCAATTACAGTTAAACTTTGATAAATAAATACATTTAGAATCAGAAAAAAATATTCGTTTAGCGACGTTATTTATTATCGAACATTATTTTAAGCCCCTTTGTCCAAGTCGGGATCGAAAAAAATGATTAAATCATAATAAAAAGGAGAGTGAGAATAAATGAAAAAAAATTGGACGAGAAGAGTGGAAGATAAAATTAGCAATAAGAACAAATTCAATGTTTGTTAAACCAAATTCACAGTGTTCACTCCAACATAATGATTTGTCATAAAGAATAGGAAAGAACGGTAGTGTAAGTGATGTGAGATGTAAAAAAAAAAGGAGTTGTAAAGTAAATTTAATTGTAATATTTGTTTTAATATGCACATCCAAGATATTGTAATTTTAAATATATATAATATATATATATATATATATATATATATATATATATATATATATATATATATTTTTTTTTTTTTCTTTTTTCAAAACAAGATATTGTAGATTTATTAATATTTTTTAATATAGTCATAAGATGCCATGTGTGTGTGGTAACACATGATCAATATAGTACATAGTAAATAACAAATTTCTTTTCTTATTTCACAGGAAGTCCTACGTAGCATTTGATGAAATAAATAAATAAAATATCCATGATTAATAGGAAATAGTTTTGATATGAACACAACATTTCAATCGATATGAGTCACACAACTTGCAATTTCATCATTGATTATGATATATTATAATTAAATGATTATGATGTAGGTTCATCTAATTTGGTGCAAGGTGTTACCCATTATTGCTGAACGATTGTGACCATATTATTGTTCAAACAAAAAGGACGTACTTTAAAAGAAATGTAAAGAGTCACAATTGTTGTGTCATAACAAATGAAACAACGATCGTCTGCAACCGATCATTGTAAGTCTAAATTGATTATGATGTAAACTCGGCAGAATCATTAGCCGTGACACAATGATTATGACCGTAATTGCTCAATCAATTTTTAGAGATTTTCTATTCTATTCACACATCGACTATTTAACTGGTGGTCTTTATCTGATTGATCAACATTCTATTCGACCGTTGGATAAAGGAAGAAGAATATTATCAGTTTATTGAAAGTTTCTCGGAACCTTCATTCTATTATTTCACCCTTCTTATACATTAAAATTTAAGGATGATGAATAGTGCATCATTACACTTGGAATTTAACTATTCACATCTCTGAACATATTACTCTTTCCGTTTTAAAATATAAGTTATTTTGAATATTTTTACACAGATTAAAAAATGATTGAATGTAAAATTTTTAAGAAAATATGCACAATATATCATTTGACTATCATTAATGAAATTATTATAAAATATTAAAAAGCAATTGAATTGTTGATAAATTAGAGATAAGATAGTGAAAAAAGTAATAAATTTTTTATTCATATTGCAGAATGACTTATATTTTAGACAAAGAAAAAGAAGTAGAGTGATTATATTTTGGGACGGAAATGGTTTATTATTAATAAAATTTGTTCAAATAAAAATAAGAGATTTTGTTTAAATCATATAATAATTAATATGTAGTATGTATGAATACTAAAGCGCAGCAGAATATGTATTGTTATACAATATTTAGAATTTTGTAAGGATAAATATAGGGATTGTCGTGAACAACTTTTTTTTTTTTTTTTGTTTTTGTTTTTGAGGGTGGGGGGGGGGGGGGGGGGGTGTTCGTGAACAACTTTAAAGCACCACCAAAACCTTTCAAAATTGTCCTTTGTGTCCTTGAAAGGTTGGAAGCTTCCTAGAAGGTGCGTATCATGAAATTACAAGTATAACCTTTTACCTCTTATTGTAATATCTATTTTGACACATACACTCTCATTTCACTATATATAGCTCAACAATTGCATTCACTTCAAAGCCACACTGGTCCCCTTTCCTTCCCCTCTCTTCTTCTTTACGCCACCCCCCCTCACCCCCTCCCTCCATTGAATCTTTTTCTTTGGCATCTTGTTTTGGTGTTTCTTATTATACGTTCTATAGGATAAGTGGTTTAATTCTGCTTCCTTTTTCAATTCATACTGAGTATTTCCATTAAGTAATACTAGTGAATGGGAAGAAGGGAAGAAATGAAGGTGAGAATTTAAAAGGGCTACATATATATATATATATATATATATATATATATATATATATATATATATATATATATATAATATATATTCATAACTTCTTCAAATGGTGTCAAAATCTTTGTTAAAAACCAGTCTTTTTCAAGGAACATTTAACATATTTGTGTTTTCATGTATTTTCAATGTAGATCTGAACATAATTTTTCACTCTCACTTCTTTTTTAGGCCTCCATATGCTTACATTGCATAAAGTTTGAATCTTGAGGGTATAAAAGACTGAATCTTTAAGCTAAAATGCTTGACTGGGCAAAATTCTTGGCTAAAGAAGTGTGATGTTTAGAGGCTAATACTGTTGTCATTGTGTTCAGATCTCAGTTAGCAATTAATTAAGTTTTACCTTGGGCCGTAAGGCTGTGAAGGTGTTGTTTTGAGCTGGTTGGGTTCTTGTCTGTGCAATGCGACAGATCTGGATTGTAAGGCTGTGAATGTGTTGTTTTTAGCTGTTTCAATGATTTGTAAGAAACACCAATTAATGTGAGAGAAAAAAAAAAGTATTTATACAACAATAGTCATATTTTAAAAAAAATTTCTCCTACCGTACGTTGATTTATGTGGATATTTAGCGTACGTGTGTTATCTTTGGTCAGGTGTGTTTTTGTTAGTTCTGGTTACAATAGTTTTCTATGCTGCTTTTAGTCACCTATTGCTAACGTGGGTGTATATATACTATTGTTATTATTTATTTACTTAGATTTTCTTATTCAAATATTTAATTATGATGCAGATTTTGATATATGTCCCCGTCAAATGCTAGCGTAAGCATGCTCTCGGCATATGCTAGCATGTTACAAGTCATGGTAGCACCGATTGCCACAGAATACAAAAAACACCGATGCGAATCGGAATATAATAAGGTATGTACTCATTTATCCGGCCATAAATCCTGAAAGTATGTCATGTAATTCTTTATTATAACTTTTAGTGATATTACACCTACACACTTCACATGTGTATTGAACCAGCAGTAAAAATAATTTAACCACCTCTCAAACATCTTAATTACAAAACGACACCCAACATGTACCACCAATTCTCCCGTTAAGGATTTATAGAAAATAAAAAAACAAAATAATTGTTTCTTAATCCTTCCAATTTATCAATGATTAATTAACACATACAAATGTATAATATTGAACTAACACCCCAATAAACGAATATCACATGATATTTGTGACAAATAGTATATTTTTTAACTATTCGAATTCCGAATCTTTTGTTTTATGTTCATCAATACGTAAGCTCCAATTTTGATGGAACATCGTGTCTATGAGAGAAAGATGCAATAACCGAAGTACCCAGACTCACAAAAGAAGCCAACTGTCAATTAAACACACTACAAGAAAAATATTATTTTGCTACCCAAAAAAATGTTGTTATGTACTTATTTTTAACCGCAGTAGTATAACAAACAGGTTCTAGCTAAGTCTCTTAGTTCTCTGTAACTAAGGAATGGCATTCATCAAATTAATAGTTATATAAGTATATTCGCAAACATAATCTAACGTTGGCAAACCAAGCTCGTGTTCGTTCGTTTAGCAAATAAACTCACAATCATGTTCAAGCTCTGCACGTCAAGCCAAACGAACAAACGATCACTACTTAATAATAATGGGTCTACACAAGCTTGTTCACATACAACTTTGTCTGTTTAACAACAATAGCCTAAACTTTTTTTTGAGTGGTGCTACGGGAACATCCGTGTGCCACAACGGTGTGCCACAACGGTGATCTTCACCGTTGATCTGTGCAGGATCTAGATGATCAACGGTGAAGATCGTCAGTTTGCAAGACACCGTTGTGGCACACGGATGTGGCAGTAGCATTGCTGCTTTTTTATTTTTATTTTGCAGGGACTATGTGACAAACTTCTACAAAGGTTGAGTGATTCAATTTTCAAGTTTGTAGAAGATGAAGTCGCGATGATGAAGCTAAAACGGCTTCTTTACTTAAGTGTTGGTGGGTAATTATATAGATATGCATTAGATTTGATAAAGAACATATTCTAGAACTAGAATATTTAAATAACTATTTATTAACTTCATAATTGATTTGTAGACGGGACATCACCTATTGTGAAACGACGACTACTAACCTCAAAGGTGACTCATTAATTTTTTCATCAAACATTCTATTTGGAACAAGACTTTTATATTAACGTAAAAACCATAACCTATAGGGTCTTTGCCGTCATAAAATAAAGGCGGGAACAGAGTTAATGAGATTTGTGTCTGCAAGACTAAAATCAGACATAAAGAAAAAGAAAACAACCGGTGATGAGAAATGGATTGAGTTAAAGGTAATGTTATTTTAAATGATCAAATATACACTCATATCCTTTGTGTCTGCAAGACTAAAATCAGACATAAAGAAAAAGAAAACAACCGGTGATGAGAAATGGATTGAGTTAAAGGTAATGTTATTTTAAATGATCAAATATACACTCATATCCATGTTATAATTTGTTTTGTTTTCAGGTAGTTCTGTCCGATTCGGACGTGGCAGGTGAAGGGGACCACAATAATCAATCACATTCTATTTATTCTCTGGTATGTTACATGTGTATAACTTGTAAAACAATAGGATTTGGATTTTATTAATCAGTTATATTTTACTAATAAACAGGACACGTATTGTGGCATCCTTGCGCTCCTCACCCACGAGGTCGATATTAGCGTGTATTCTAGAGTCGACCCTAAACCTACTAAAGGAGATGATAGTGTTGTGAAAGAAAATAACGGGGTAGTTATTGAAGAAAACACGAAATCGTCATTGAAAGCTCCGGTTTGTGTCCTAATTACCTTTTCAAATTTGTTTAATCTCTTGTTTGTGCACCGAGTTCATGCCTTCATATATATGAGTTTCTTCATTCGATTCCTCATTCAAAAACACATTTTTTTTAACATACTGTTGTAAAAGCAAATTTAAGTTTGGAATGTACAATAGATAATAAAATTCTAGGTGTTCCTCTAGCCGATTTTGTTTTATTTATAAAACATAATTATTCTTCATTGCTTTCAAATTTGCTAATAAAAAGTGAATGGTTCAAATGTTGATACCGTTCCTTCATTTTATTTTGGTTCTGGTTCGACTCCGGTTCCACAATTTAACAATCAAATAAAAATTGTTAAATGGAATTACAAATGAGGTGTATCATAAGGAGAAATTTGGTATTGTATTGTGAATAGTAGCCACACCTGTTAAGTGTTAATAATGTGGAGGTAAAAAACAATTAAAATATGGAGTTAGGTATGTGAGTTGTTAATTTAAATGCCATCTTTGGAAATATTATCAATGTCCTCAACTTTACAAGAAAAATTGCATAGAATAGTCATTGATTAGCCGAATACGTTAGATAAGAAATCAATAACGCATTGAAATTAGATTGCATGTAAAAATGAGTTGGTTTTTTTAATTTTGTTTGTGTGTATAGGTGCATATTATATCAAATAGTAATAAGTCCGGTATCCAAATGCACCGAACTGTATTGAGCAATTCAGATTTTAGTTTCATAAAAAAAAACGATTGAAAAACCTCGGTATATGCTTTTTTTGGTTATGTTTGGATTGGTCAATTGATTTTTCATAATAAGGAGTGACTTTTCAAATCATTTTTGTAATAACCTATTTTTAATTGTATTAGACATCCAAATACACAATTCCTTCCGATCATCCACAAGAACAAGGGCAAGGACAACTTTATAAAGTTGTTTTTAATTATATAAAATTTGTTGATTTCAGTTAACATTTTTTTTATTCTCTAATAATAACATATTTTGTAGAAGACGAAAATTTCCACTTTAATAGAAGTTGTGATGGATGCCATACATATCCAAAATAAGTATAGTCTTACTGCTGAGATACAAATTGAAGATTTTGTATTAATGTGCAGTCCTGTGGGCAATGACTATATGGCACCGGCATACCACAGTTTGGAGGTAGCAACGGTTATTTTGTTTATCTTTATTTTACAATATATTAGGGTACAAATAATTTGGTCCTTTTTATTTTACTTTTTTTTTTTCATTTTTATTCCTTATGTTTTATCTTGACATTTTTATACCCGAGCTATGCATGTTTTACTATATAGTCTGAAATGCCACGTGTCAAATATACAACATTGAAGGTACAATTTATTTAAACCAATGCAATAGAAACTTGACACGTGACGATACATATCGACTGAAAAGGTATATTACAGCATCATTGAGAGCTAAAAGTGTCAAAATAAAACATTAGAGATAGATTTGTCCAAACCGTGAAATGAAAAGTACTCAAGGTGTCCTTATTCATAATATATATATATATATATATATATATATATATATCTTCCTATACTAATAAGAAGGAAAAAGTTGTCTTTGTGTGACAAGTGTCACACAAAGATTGGTCCTTTTTTTTTTTTTCTTTTTTTTTCCCCTCCCCCATGTTTTCATATATCCCCCCCCCCCCCCTCTTCCCCCGACCATTTTACTGTTCATCGGATATTAATTTTTTTCCCCCGGATTAAATTTCGTCATTTATATTGCGAGTGATATTTTAGTTGAAATGTATTTTATACTTAAATACTATTTACTATATTATGTGTGTCGGATTGTATGATGTCACATAATCATTTTCTAATATGATTGCACATCTACTGGGCTATAAAGCATATTCACACACACTATTTTCTATTCTCGCTCGCGTTTGAGAAAAATACATAGATTAAAAAAATGATTTATTGTGTTGACTTTCCATATAAAGTTCAAAAAAAATCTTGAAAAGTGTAGCGGTGCATTGAATATGAAAAATTAATTGATTGAACGAGCCTACGAAATTGAAAAGTAATATTTAAAAGCGGAAATAGTATTAAAATATGTATTAGAAATGTAACTACGACATATTAAAAAAAAATGATTTTGGCAAGAATCGCGACATATAAATAAGAATGGATGGAGTAATAAAATATTAATGTTTTAGTGTGAATAAAGATCAATTTTTACCGATACCATGGTAAATGTATTTTATTGATGAGTGTTAAATATAGTTTGGAACTTTTGTTTTTTTGTATCAAGTGTCTATATAAGTAAATCGAAAACATTTATCTAATTGTCGTCGTGTTAAATAATTGACATCATAATTTGTTGTATAATATCAATGCCGGCTAAATTTCGTCATTTATATTGTGTTGTACTTAAAATGTGTGGAGTGATATTTTAGTTAAAATGTATTTTATATTTAATAGTTTTTAACATTAAGATAAACATCTAGCATGGACAGTCCGTGCGTTGCACGGAGTACCATTTTTACTAGTATATATATATATATATATATATATATATATATATATATATATATATATTTGAAAACTTAATTTTTAAAACTAGCATCCTTCTATTGATTCAGCTACGGAATATAATTGATTGTTATTGTGGAAACTCGGGGGAATATTTGACTGAATTTGACGAGGTACATAATTGTGTTTTTCTTGACTAAAATTTATTAAGATCTTATTTACTAATGATAATTTATTCTTATGTTATTTCAGATCAACTATATGAACATTTCTAGCTTTCTTGCCGTTTGAATGAAAGAGAGCGTGACTTGATTGTTTCTAAAAAGGGAAAGGTGAAAATACGTGCTTCTTAATTTCTTGTGTATGAGGCATTTTATTATATTAATGTCGTCTGCATGCAATATTTTAATTTTATCATGTTTGTGTTATGTGCGCGCTTAACATAAAATATAGATTTTTTATTTTTATTTCTTAAAAAAGTTGTTTCTATCGTAACTTGGATTATGTTCTTCCTCAGAAAAATGTCGACATATTTCGGTTGGAGTACTACAGAAAATACGGTATTGATTTACCAGATCTATCTGATTTTGTAAGTTCTACATTAAGAAGGTGTCTTATATACATTTGACTTATTTATAAATAAATAACTAAATATAAATATTTATGAATTGATTTTAATTTTGTAGGCCATCAATGATATGAAATTTTAGCGATCTATTTGGCAGCTGCAGATAACAGATCAGATTGGAAGGGTAATGTGATTTTCTACTTTTAGTTTTTCTTTTTTTACTTGAAAATTCAAATTAATATTTCAATTTCTTTTCAGTTTGTATATTTGTACATGTCAAATTTAATTATCATGTCAAAGCTTAAATTTTTGAAGCATTATTTATATCAAATATTTAGTACGCCATGCACCTCTTGATCTAGTCCATTGTTTGAGATTATTTTATTGTCAATTGTCATATCCTGCATGTGCCAATATATATATATTCACCTAATTAGAATAAGAATGCGACTCTTATCATGTAATGAGATAATTAAGACACCTTTCGATGCAGTACTGTGTTAGTTGCGATTAATATATGTTTCTTGCTTATTAAAGTATTAAACCTTACCGTTGAAGAATACATCCTCTCATCAAGAAATACAAATGAGGTGTACCAGTAGAAGAAGTTTGACCTTTAGAATAAGTTGCCGGCGCATTTATTAAGTGTTAGTATTGTGGAGGTCAAATACAAAATACAGAGTTAGGTTTGTGAGCTGTTAATTGAGCCGCATCTTTGGAACGTTATGAAAGTGTTGAACTTTATCGAAAAGTGTGTAAAATAGTCATGATTAGCCGAATACGTGAGATAAGAAATGAATAATGCATTTAAATTAGATTACATGTATAAATGAGTTGGGTTTTTATTTTGTTTGTGTTTATATTAGAAGAATTTCTAAACATTATACAAAATCAATTTATTATCTCTACATTATTTAACATTTTTGATTGAGATAGGGTTGTTTTAAATTGTTATGTAACCATATTTGTGAACATAATCGAACGTTGACGAACCAAGCTCATGTTCGTTCTTTTAGCAAACAAACTCACAATTACGTCCAAGCCCTGCTCGTCAAGTTAATCGAACAAATGATCACTAATTAATAATAATGAGTCCTACACAAGCTTGTTACAAACAACTATGTTCGTTTAACAGCAATAGCCTCAACCTCTTATTTTATTTTGCAGGGATGTCGTGATAAACTTTTACGAGGGTTAAGTGATTCCATTTTCAAGTTTGTAGAACAAGAAATCGTGATGATGAAGCCAAACGGCTTCTTTACTTAAGTTTTGGTGGGTAATTATATAGATACAACATTAGATTTGATAAACATGTTCTAGAATATTTAATTATCTATTTATTAACTTCATAATTGATTTGTAGACGGGACACCATCGTGAAAATGAAACCCTATTTATTAACATGTTTTGACGGTTGTAAATAGATTTGATTTGTAAACACCACTTCATAATTAGATTTCTAAACATGTTTTGACAGGTTGCTGTTGAAGAGAACACGACACCATCATTAGAAGTTCCGATTTGATTTTTTATATAACTGCATAATGAAATCAGAAAGGAAATAGTCGTTCCTATATTTCCGTTGTCTTTATCGTCAACTTTGATTATAGGAGCAAACAAGTACAACCACGAAGTTGATATTAGTAAAATTGATAAAGTAGATTTGATAGCATGAACGGCCATGATCAATTCTCTCTTAGTCCATCTGTTTGCCTGTCAAAAATATCTCTCTGCCATAGCAATAAAGAGTAGACTGTTAATTAATACATATAATATTCGTTTTTCTCCCTATTGGGTTTATTCATTACTTATAATACATGTCATTATATTAATTTATTTTATATTCATTCATGGTGTATAGATCAAATGAATGATTGTTTATGTTAACTGAATATATTAACAATTTTTTTAATGTTTGAATTTTTCTCCGGTTCGTTTGCTAGTTATTGTTTATTTTGATAGTCAATCAGTATATAGTTTTAGTCCTTGTCTGTTTTGCTAGTCATTTTGTATACATAGTTATACAGCACTTTGTTATATATATTTTCGCATGCCAAACATCTACTTTCTTGTGAGATGTAATTCCTTCCACGTGAAATGAATCAACAGATGTGGGGTTGGTTGGGGCTGTGCGTATTTTTTTTTGGTATATTGTGGAGCTCTGCGATTTTTTTATCAGATGAAAAATGAGGAAGTGATGAGGAAGAAGGAGAAAAGACTCTGTATATGTTTTCCAGATTCCACGGGCTCGTGTAAATTACCACGCCGCGCTTTGCTTTTCACGTGGCATTTATTTATTTTCCTCGTGGTCACGTGGAAGTTCAACTTTTGGCTCTTCTTGAACTTCCACGTGAAACATTTAAAAAGCCACGCGATCTAGTGGAATCAGGAACGGGGGACTAAAAAAAAATATCAGGTCTGGACAGATCTGACACAAAATAAAGGGTGTTACAGTGACCTGATTATATAATTTTTCGGCAATACCAACAGCCAAATTTTAAGGTGTTACGTTTCCTTTCTCAGAGAAAAAAAAAAGGAAAAACAAGAGAGACGGGGTGTGCTAAGGTTTAAATACATTCTAATTTTGCTACGTAATTTCCGGTTTGCAGGTGCGGTTCTCGTTTTTGCTACATATGTGGAGCTACTATACTCATCGCAGGGCATTTTCATGAGTGTGACACAGTTAACTGCAACGTCGATTGCGTTTTATTCGTTTTCTTAATAATGTGTGTACTTGCATCATTGTTGTTAGCCGTTTTGGTTACAACGTATTCACATGTATTACAGTATTAGGGTAGGGTCACGTGACCCCACTGAGATTCGGGAAATTTTTTATAGTATTAAAACGATGTAATTTTGTTGTTAAAAAATGTAATTTTATGGTTAAAAAATGTAGATTTTGGCTCCGGTGATCCTACTGAAACAAATTTGTAGACTAAAAATATAGTTTTAGCCTTTGATAACACCACTGAAGCAATTTTCTGGATCCAACACTGCTAAGTAGTCAACTATAAGGGTTACACAAGGAACTAATTGACCCTTTTTTTTCTTTCCAAAGCATTAATTAATCAATAATATCTGTTGGACTTACAAAAAAAGAAAAGAAAATATCCGTTGGAGATTTACGGAATGTGTTATATATGTTCAATTTAATTCAATACGACTCGATATTTAAACTATATAGTCTACGGATTTGTGTTAAATAGGTTCAAATTATTTCAATACAGTTATATTTATTATTTAAATTTTTGTTAAATCATAAATCATAATAACACATTTAGATTATTACATTTAATTTAACATTAGGGCATCTCCAACGGTGGAGTGACCCGGGACTATTGCACCAAAATGTTGTTTTGGTGTGCTCCAATGGTACACTTTTCACCCCATTTTAGTTGTCGGGCCACCCGACACCATTTTACCGTTTCAGTTTTTTTTATCTTTCTTTAAACCGAATGCTTTAATTTGTTTTTTGTTGTGCTTTCCGTAGTTTAATTTATTTGTTTAGGGTTATGCTTATTTTTAGTTTAATTTGTTTAGGGTTATGCTTTTTTATTTTATTTATTTTGTGTAGTTTAATTTAATTTTCATGTAATAAATGCGTATAAAATATTTATTGCGTATCATTAATTCGTTCCTTGATATTTTATCAAAATTAATTCATTCATTTTATTTTTATTATTTAAGTTTTTTTTAATATGAATAAAATATTACTGAAAAAACTTTAAATACAAATCATGCATTGTTTGACATCAGAAATACAAGCACCTTAAAAAGAGAGTACTGAAATATAGTTAAACTCACAAACCATACGATAAACTTACAGAGCAAACATATTAAACATATTAATAAATATAATTAATAATCATCTAGACCCCTTCCCGATGGACCAAGATTTTGGAAATAGTTACCGAACTGTCAAAAGATAGTTCTGGGTTGTCAAAAGATTATTCTGGATTACCAAACGCATTTGGATTGTGAAAAGATGGATCTGAATTGTTGAAAGATTGATTGTACTATTTCCAACTAGTTTAGCGAAATTCCTTTCTTTTTCACCTTGAAAAAATGCTCGTCTAATTGGATTAGAATTGGTGCTCACATATGTCATCGTCTAACTGGATTAGAATTGGTGCTCGCATAGTCATCATTACCTTAAGATCATTGCGTCGTTCCATTTCGAGTTTTGTTTCTTTTTTTGAAACGTCTCTGTCATTGTTGTGGTTTTACTTACTATATTTTCTGCACACTCTACCATTTTCTCCTCGTTTGTCCACTTTGCTTTGGTAATTTTGGTCCCATTTGGTTTTTTTTTAAAGTAGAAGCAGGTCTTATAGATGTAGTGGCATCAGTGCTAGCGTCGCTTAAATTGATACTAAACGACACCTCAGTAGACGTAACTATTGGTGTCGCTTGGTTAGATGTCTTTCATATGGGGTCATACATGATCATATTTGAACACTTTATCGCATGTTGGGTTTTTCAATGTTCAACCTCTTAGCTTGAATATACTACATCAAATAAAGAAAAAGGATATTAATAAATGACATATAATATAGATAACATAATAATAATTAGTTACTCACAGTGTCCTTTTCTGATGCAGCACTCTCTTTCCGATTTTCTACCTACCGGATTTTACCCCTCATTTTGCTATATGTTTTTGCAGGGATATTTTGTTTCCTCGGTCATATGTGCGTCTTGGCCGCGTTGTACTATTGCATAATCCGAGTCCAAACTTCGTCTCTGGAGTGATTGGTACTTAATATTGGGTCTTGAATAATATCTATGTAAACATGACATAAGTGTTCATCTTCTCAATTGTTTAGTGGTTCATCCACGTGGTGCCATGAATACAAAGATACATTTATCTGTAAAAGAAAGGAAGGATAAGATAGATGATGCACGGTTAAAAACATGAAATCCTTAGGTTTATATAGAAAAATATTGGCGCTCAAATTAAAGTTAGGTGAAAAGTTTTAATTGTATTGATTTGCAACTTACAGGATTTTTTTTTTTCTGAAGTTGTGGTTGAGAAATTTAAAAAATTGTGGGCGAGATAAATAGATTAACCATCATTTAACATTATGTATACTAATTTTGATAATAAAAACCATGTAGGACTTTGGACAAATTTTGTTTTCACTGCTTTCGAAACAGAAAACTTTCCTTCCTGCAAATATGAAAGAGACTCTGGTTTCTTTCCTGTGAATCCCCTGCACATTTTCGTCTATCAGCGCTAGGTTGATTTCAAATCGTTTTCGTTTACTTATTGGTAGCATGCTACATCATATACTCAATCTGCCTTTTTAACTTAAGGGGCTGCACCGGTGATATTTTTTTTACCCAGGAAGTGATTAATTGCTTTAAACAGGAAAAAAAAAAAAAATTGGAAGAAAGGTTGTATGACACAAGCCAAAGGCTCAATATGCAGAGCATACCCAACTGGCACTTATATGAAAAAATCAATCACTAACGTCACCAAGGGCAAAAACGTCATTTCTCAATCACACCATTCAAACAAAGTCAAAAACAATTTATGCTTGTATTTCCATGTTTCTTTTTTCACTTGGGCTTTTTGAGCACTTGAATGAAAAGCTTCAAGAAGCCTCTCCTTATTTCAAAATAAAAACCAACCACTTACACATATGACCCATATCCACTGTTATATGTTACATAATCATGGCAAATCAACGGAAAAATATATATAATAACTGATAAATACCAAAGCTCCCCCCCACACCCCCCGGTCATGACTCATGATGCATACAGCTTTTTTTCCCTGGCATTTTTTAAGGGGTAGATTTATTATTATTTGCCCATCTCAAATCTCGTTACAGTTCCACACCATCTACCCCTGAAGAACGTACCCCAATTGAATCACAAAATAGAAACCCTTATTATTGTGATGATAATTCAAACCATACAAACCGTATTTGTATTGAGTAATCTTTGAGGCGGATTTTCATTCGTCGTCGTCACCCAGTGAAATGAATGAAAATGGGTAGAACTTGTATCCGTCTCCTTCGTAAAATTTGTTCTGGAACTCGACCCAGTGAAGCCTCAATGCATGTAGAAAGGCGCTAAGTGTCTCCATCACTAACAACACTCCAACGGTAGCAAATATGAATACTATGATTCCCACTGCCAGGATTATTACATTGTTGTACCTGCACCAAATTTGTACACGTAGTACAAGCATCAATTAGTGCACAAACACGTGTTTACATTTTTTGTTTAGGCATGTTGGTAGAAACAAGAAGAAATCTGTTTGATACTCAAAAGACTTTATATCCGAGTTAGGCAAGCAATGAAGCTGTTTGCTGTCCTAATAGGGCAATATGTCCAAGTTATACCTCTCTTAATTCGACATCATGATATTTTTATTTTTTATTTTTTGAAAGGACATCATGATATTGGAAAGAAAAAAAAAAAAAAAAAAAAAAAAAACCCTTACCCCCAAGCAAGGAGCAGAACCTTCTCATAGAACACGCTTGACAACTCAGAATGAGCAAGACTGAAAAGTAGACACAGATTAAAAGAAAATCAATAGAAATAAATAAAACAGTGTTCTTCTAAAGTACAGCAACATGTGAATGCAGTGAGAACATGAAGAAGAACTGTATAGCAGGCCGCCAGCATTAATGGACACACAGCATGATCTCGACACTTAAATACCATACCTGAGAGCCCAAAGACGAAGATAAGAAGCTGTATTTGAGACTGCTCCAAGCACAAACTCTATGGTATGTATCAATTGATGTACAAAGATTTCACTGAACTCAAATTCTTCGTGTCCATGTGAATCTTGATTTGCCTCCACCAGCAAAGACTCTTCTGAATCTTGAAGAGCAACATAAGACTGGCCATGGGTCCTCTGAATAAACAAAATCCCAAAAAATTAAAAGAAAGTGGTAATAAATAGTTATGTCCTCAAAAGATGAACAAGCTACTACAAACAGATGTATCGATCTATATTAAACTCAAAAAGGGACATACATTATGCTCCCTTTTCAAAAGAAATGGCTTTGGAATGAGCATCCAGGGAACAGCAACAAGAGCCAGCAATAATAGCGTAATCTGAACAGAATAACAACATGAGATTCAAACAGTATCGAGAAATGCTATGTTTCAAAACACTTACATATTACACAGATCAAAAGATGAAAGAATCCAAGAGGATTTTAATCATGGAAAAAAAAAACAATTATATGACCTGAGTTGTCTTCTGTCCAGGGAAGAGCTCGTTTTCACCAAGCTCGTCAGTAGGACTGAGAAACATATATATCATGACATGATACAGATCAGCTTTTGAACCAGTGCACCACTTTATAATGATAAGCACAGACAGGTAGCCAAATAGACCGTTCAAAAATATCATCTCAGGAACAAATTGGCACCTGAATTTAACAAATCAGATCAACACATCAATTTTCTCCAGAGCGACTACTTAAAACGTTTATGAAATGGATTTAATTGTGCAAGGAAGATACCATATGTTCACGCTGTTCCTGAAGAATTTAGCATTGAAGAAGCACAATATGATACCCAGGTTCATCTGGGCTACCCCAATAAGAATCGACATTTTCATTTTTAATGAGTTGAGGAATGTCAACTCACTGCGTGTACCATGCCATACAGGATCTACACCAAAGGGGTATGTATTGCCAACCTTTATCAAGCCCACACTACCAGCTTCACTGGAAGATAAAAGCAAATCAACATTGGGCAAGTAAATAATCAGTCATATTCACTATAGACTTGCGTCTAAGCATACCTGCAAGAAGCATCACGGCAGGCGTATGCTGAGCGACCAAATAATTCAAATGGAACAGAAAAAAATTCATTGTATATCAATCCCGTGTAGATTGAAAAAAGAGACATCAGTAAAATTACGTAACGGCCTGAGAAAGTCATTTCCATAATGTCTCCAAGCTTCTGCATTCATGAAACTCATAAACATAAGCCACCAAATTTCAGAAGATGACTCATCAAAACGGGATCAGAGTAGAAAATCAAAATATATATATATATGAAAAAAACAATTAATCATAACAATTGGACTCTTCTTTTTTTCCACTGAACAAAATAACGGATTGGTTAACAGCAAGCTATTTATTTCAAAAAAAAACTCTCCTTACAATTCAGGGAAATAAATGCATGACTCGCTACATAAGAATCTGAATACCCGATCACAGCTAGTAGGACTAAGACTGATTCTTTTGCAGTTTTTGCAAATCATGAATCACCCGAAAAAGGTCAAGATCAGCAATGAAGCTGCCCCATAATCTGCTGTGCACTTAACTGAAGCATTACTTGAATAGTCGTGGGACAAACAACTTTCACCAAGACCCTTGTATGCAACTCTCAAAAACCACTATAATTACTAACCAGTCCCCATTTTTTTTTCTCTGGAGCTCATGACATGGCACTTGATTACATACATTTTTATCCCTAGAACAAGATGACATATCAAGGGCAGCCTATATTCAAGAAAAGACACAGTTAACATGTGCAGGTGCTGCAACCAGAAAGGATCAATCTCAACCACTGTTTTCACAATATGCTCACAAACAAGAAGAATCTCATTCCTCACACAAAGAGAAGAGGACCACAAGACTACAGAAGGTTACGCAGAAAAAGAACATAAAGCTATGTCAGGCCCACTAAGAGAAGTTTGAAGAGAAAAAGTATGGATACATGAGGACAAAAAACCTAAACAAACAATTGCAGCTAAAAAGTGGCGTGAATGTATAGCTAAATTGCATGAAAAAGCAAATATACTCCTCTAACGAGGTGTTTGCTTGGAAACAAAATTCATCACATAGTAGATAATCAATGACATGAATTTTTTTTCAGAGTAGGTAATCACCCTCTAATAGCTTGAAATAAGGATGAAAAATAGCATGACATTAGACACGATTAAAGAGAACAGACGGGTGAGGATGAGGATGGCGAGGGGGGGCTCATGTTTGGGAAATTGAAAAAGTACGAGAATACAAATACAAGATTTGAGAATAAAGTTCTACACTCTTTCTATAAGAAAAAATAATAATAACGATAAAATGTGTTCGGTTTCAGTGGTTAGAATCAGTAGCTTTATTGTCTTTTTACTTGGCTCAACCGATCATTGGATTCTCCAGCAAATGAAGAGGAAATTACCTGACTAGAGAATTTCCGCTCTCTAATAATCAAATACAACGTCGCAACCAGTAGGCAGATACCATGGCCCCAGTCACCAAACATGACGGCAAACAGAAAAGGGAAAGTGACGATCGTGAATAAACCAGGATTCACTTCTTGATACTTAGCCACCCTACAATGCAGTAAACAATGTACTTGAGAATTTCACTATTTCAGCCAGTCCGGTAACAAACACAAGCAATGGCATCGACCTCCAAAAAAGCACGATTTTCCAAACAAAAGTAGAGGCCATTAAAAGATTGTGGTTCAGATACATATGGTAAATGCACAGAGGAATTTTGCAAAAAAATGCAACACATATGAGATTTGTCTTCACTATCCCGGTTTATGGATTCTTAAAATAGATGGTCAGAAAGAAAAATAAAAGATGCACCCTCAGATTTTATGCCCCAGCAATTCACGATTTTCTCTGTTCGTGGTCAAAAGCAGACATCAGCAAAACCACAATAATGACAAAATCCATTAAGCTCTGACAAATATGACACACCACAAGTATCCATCTTTGTCATGTTGAACCCCATTATCCCAAGCAATAACCCACACAACACTCACCCATAGGCATCAACTATTTCTTGATATGGAGAAGTAAATTTATTTGTCCGAAAATATGTTGGAGGTGATTCCCGTGTATGCAAAACGCGGAAAATAGCCCCAACTTGTGAATTTGTGTCATGTGTTGCTCGTTGCAATGCATCTTGAATCTGCAGGGGTCATATGTTATCATGTTATAGAGCCATATATCCAGAATAAGCATTGAAATGTAGTAAATCAAACAAGTATTGCAACAATACTAGGAAGCCTGAAATAATACCTCCTTTGCTGCAAAAATAGGACTCCACCCTTCTGCAACAAGACACTTCTTACTCACATCAATACTTAGCATGTTCAGAGTATGGTAAATAGATTTCTCCCTTGCCGCCTGGAATTTTTTTGTCACAATAATGAATGAAGGAAACAAAAGTGGGCATTGAAACAACATTATAATAATTGTATACATGAGCATGCATGCAATATGTCATATGATCTACAGTTAAGATCTGTGTGGGATAAAATATTAACAACGTACCAAAAGGTTCCAAGGGCCAAATTGTTCTGCAATTATCTGTAGCAAATTACCACGTTGCAGAAGTCCAGCATCAATCGTTGTTTTTATCTCTGAGAGCCTTTCCGAAACCTTTAAATTATAGCAAAAAAAAGAAACCCTTAAAAAGCATGTGACTGTAAAAGAGTCGAAGCTTGCCCAAAAACAAGTACATAACACAAAACGATATAAAAGACGACCAAAAATTATTCCATAAGCTCACCAGAAAAAAGTTTAAGGTCAAAATCATTTCCAAGGTTTAGGTTCAGCTTCCACCTCACCGTGACTCAAAAGTACGACAACAGAGTTATCCATTGGATAGCAATGAAAGGGGAAATTTATCGAACAGAAAAATACAGCAAGAACTGGGAATCATGACACAAGACTTAATGTGTCACAGAGAGGCTTCGGAAACAGATAATCTCACAGGCGGAAGTAGTAAAAGAACAGGAATGACAAATGTAGATGTCTATCATTTCCTATATGCTTTGTGCATACAAAAGATGTGCAATATTGACTACGAATCAAGAACAGCAGCAAAAGTAGCTACTTTAAAATACCTTCATCACTTCACCACAACAATAAGCAGTACAGAATTTTATCATTCCATTGCCCAAGAGAAGAAGAATGCTAACACATAGGAAAACAATATGACAACACAAACCTCTTTAATTGCCTGAGCCTGCTTACTTAGCTCTTCAGGGAATGGGTAAAGATTTGCTCCAAAAGCCTCACAAATTTTTTGAATCTTGTTCTTTGCCTTATCTCCAGAAAAGAAAACTAAAAACACATTCTTCTCAACCTACAAAGTCATAAGAAACAAAATAAAATTCAGAAAGTAAAACAAGAACCAAAAAGAGTTATATATTTCAGAAATTGTTGGATGTATTTGCCAGTTAAGGCAATCTCATCATTAGTTCACCCCCCCTCATGAAACCATGCATACTATACCATGAATATTAATAGAAGAAATGTTTCAAATAAATCATAACCAAGCTAGAAAAATTATTTATACGCCTTTTCCATGAGTTGGTAGGATTTCGGAACATACCTTCTCTCCAGAGGCAGGGTCAGTAACAGGGTCATCAACCACAACCTGCCTCAGAAACACATTACCCCTGGTAGCACGAAATATAATCCTTTCAAAGGCCATGAATTTTTCCCTTGGAACTAGTCCAGCAATATGACCCAACTTGACTTGCTTTGAGGAATCTATTGCGATCTCCTACAAGATCAATACATGATAAATACTTACTTTGTTGCATGATGATGAAACAAGATATTACAGCATTCAAAAGGGTAAAGTCCATGAACAATTTTGTGGCATTCGTTTTGTACCTGCTCTCGTATAAGAGGAGTGTCCAAGGATTCTTCAGCACTTTGGTTTGACGTATATTCACTGTGTGATGCTTCAACACTTCTCAATGCGGTGTGAAAAATTTCTCCAGCCTGAGAAAGATGGTGACAACCTTAGCAAATGAATCAAGGCATAATGCTTTTTGGAAAGAGGGAACAGAGCAGTTCAGGTTACTTTAGCGGAGCCGCTCACTGACACTACTGTATTAAGTGATAAAAACAAATAAATTCAAGCGCGTGAGAACTAAAGAATCCTCACTTCATTGGCCAGGAGTGCTGATAGAAGCTTAAGAAATCTTTGAGTAACAGGCCGATGAACTCTTAAAAATTAAGATGTTTGTGGTATGATACAGTAAAAATCTAACATCAAAAAACAAGAATAAAGGATAGTCACAGAGCAATGTTATAATTAATAGCCCTTTCAAAAAAAATGGTAATAACTAATTGCTGAAAAAAACTCCAAGTTTATCTTGGCTTCAAAACTGGAGATAATCAGCAATTAACTTCCAGATTTCAGCATTCTGGCTTTGATTTACCCAAGCCAGCAAAAGTACCATTAGCCTAAAAATGGAGCTGAAGCTCAAAATAACCCCACCAGAAAGCTCTTAAAAATGAACAATTATTCCGAAATTCACAATTGCTCACGACATATTTAGGCAGAAATAAACGTCTCCACACACTGGTGTTGACACTGGTGACATTTTTTATATCTTGAATCGGTTACTTCAAATCTATAGTCCCAAAAGGAGAAATAGAAGAATCTAACTACAATAGTTCCACGGCAAGAATCAATTCCTGCCCAGGCATGTATTCAGCAGAAATACATCTGCAGGCTAAGCCAAGGACTCTGCCACAAATCCATAATGGTCGATAAAGAAACAAAAATACCTTCTGTAAGACAATCTTATATTCAACGAGTTCATTATAGGAACGCAGCAACTTTTCATTGTTTGAATTGATCTCTACCAGCTCTACTTCAAAAGTTCCAAGCTTGACCTAGCATAAGCCCAAGAAAATCAGATTAATGAACTGAATAGTAAAAATGTATAATTACCAACAGATGGCATACTACCTCCAAGTCATCCAGACTGATATCGGTTTGAGCCACAGGTCCAGCAGGAAGAGACAGACCTGCCTTCAGTATCTGATCCTTGAAAAAACGTAATTCACGTGCCATTTCTCCGCATCTTTTTATCTGGAAGTGGCACATACAATGACTGAGACGATATTGAGCAAAATTCACAAAGAACTATACGAGGGAGCAATATCACGATCATAACAATCAAAATTTTCAATTGATTAGAAAATTTTCATATGCAAATGAACCCTTTTGAGAGCACTCGGCTTTTTCAAACCTAATGCCATACACGCACATACATATACACCCTACTAAACGCACATCCACCAGAACAGCTATTTCCGGATATGATCCTATATTAAAAGTTCAAATACACTATTCAACTCAAAAGAAGCCAAATGATCACATATTAAAATTTTGCAACAACACATGGCCCCACTGGCTTGTGTCCATGTGTACGCCGCGTCTTAATGCTTCTTAGTCTTTATAATGAACATCAATTGCCTAACAAAATGTTATTGCAAAAACCTTCTACCACTCTACCTGGTGGAAATGATACCCGAAGACAAAAGAGCTCATATTACCGAAATAACGTTCCAGTAAGTTTGGAAATACAAAGCCAGGGGCTTACCTGAGCTGCATATGTTCTCTGGAACGGACTCTTCTCAGCATTCAACTGAAAGCAAAGCACATTCAAATGCACACGATCAGAAAGAAGACGGTCTAAAAGAAAGGTATACTACGCATTCAGAAACAAAACCAAGTGTGCAAATTCCCATTACAATAGACAATCAGTTCAGAAAAAAAAAAATCAACTTTATAACCATGGAACGAATATAAATCCTAAAGATTTTTTCTTTTTTTAGCATCAGACATTTGACTGTAAAAATTCAGCAACAGAAAACAAACAGAAATGCCACAGGAACCCTAGATGCACTCCACAACAAAAGATTGCTAGTAAAATAGTTTCGGCACTAGATGACAATAAATAGCTCTACAATAGAAGAGAACATAGTACATCTTTGAATTGGATGACGCCAAGTTCACCGAGATAGTCAACGGCGCGGTGGGCGGACTCGATGGGAAGGATGAGTTGGACCAATTGCATAGGCTCAGACCTCAACAGATCCATCGAAGGACAGCATCCTCCACGCCGAGGTTCTCCCATATTCACAGCTTTCACTGCTGCTACCGGCTACCGCCTACCGCCTCTCTCTCTGTGTGTATTGCGCAATTTAACGGTAAGACTCTAAACTGTTGAGTTGTAAGCAAGAGACGAGGAGGAGGAGGAGGAGGAGGAGGAGGACAACTAACAAATCACAAGCTTCGTTTACCGCCTTTACTTATCCGCGATATTGCCTCTATATCAATTTCGCCACCGAGACAGATCTCTAAACTAGTTCACTAATTTACTTTTCCTTTTTTCTTTTTTACAAATATCTCTCTCTCAATATTATTTTGTAATTAACCATGAATTTTTATGTTGCTCAATAATCACCCTTATAAATGACAACATGTTGTACATGATTATTAGCTAGTACTAAACAATTTTTAATCTTTCTCAAAAAAAAAAACAATTTTAATCATGAATGATACTCATTGATCATTCTAAAATTTATAAGGGACTATCTTTTCACACAAATGTTGTTTTACACTTACCAAGAAGCGAGAGTGGGCTTCGTTTGGATATTCCACACGCCTTCCATTCTGACCGTAAATGAGTCCGGAAAATATATACTATTCTGGCCAATTTATGGTCAATTCACACAGCAGCCATTCTGACCCAATTTGAGTCAGAATACGATCATTATACTAATTTTATTCTAGTCGGAATTTTGAATGTTTTTCATACTCAATACCGGTCAGAAAGACATTCTGACTAAAATTGAGTACAAAAAACTTTTAATATTTTGTCTGAAATTCAGTCAGAATCAATAGTGGTGCTCTTATATTGTTGTTGTTATCCTGACCCAATTCTAGTCTGAATGTGTAGAGTATTCGGACTCAATATTGGTCGAATGATGCTCGACTATGTATGAGTTTGGAAAACTTCAAACATTCTACCTAAAATATGGTCAGAATCAACCAGTGTGGACTCTCAACACGTATATTCTGACCATATTTCAGTATAGATAATGTGTCATATTCTGACCAAACTTTGGTCAGAATGAACGCGCGTAAAATAAAAAAAAATAAGGGCGAAATTGGAAAAAAAAATGTGTGGTAAGATAAAAATTTGTATGAAAATATATTCCCATTTATGATTATTTACCGATAGAACACATGTCAGATGATTTTCACATATAAGACAATTTCTTTTAAGAGATAAAAATTAGCTTTTAATAATTTATTAGATAAATGACGTTCATATCTTTTCATTTCATATCTTCAAAAATTATTACAAAATTCACCAAAATTTATATATCTTCTGGGTAAACTCTATTTTTTTTTATAACTAACATCTTATTTGATATTATTGCACCGTTATACATGTGATTCACAATTGAATTTCAATAATGAATTTCGATATTCGTTAGGGCATTCGTAGCAGAATCTCTGTATGGTCCATATCCCTAAAATGAAGATAAAAAATAGAGTTTACCTCAAATAGCTCTCACAACAGAGGCTCTATCCCTATTTATTTTTAGGGATATGAACATATAATCCCCACATCTGATGATGCAGTATTCACGTCCCAAACATATTTAATTATAAAAAATTATAGGGATAAGGATATGGATACTGCTGAAGTGAAATAATAAATATTTAAGGTGTATGTATGAATAAATTTGTGATGTAGAATATATATTATTTAATAGTATTTGAAATGTTATAAGGATAAGGATAGGGATGTTGTTGTGGAGTATTTTGAATTGAGATGTTGTAAAATATAAATATGTGTATTTTATATTATTTTAGGGATAAAATTTGATGCATATGCTACTAATGCCCTGATACATGTGATTCATAAATGAATTTCGATATATAATTTAAGAGACATCAATCTACAGGAATTGTGGTCTTAAAATAAATAGAGCTCAAAGATGAATGTTAGCTTGTGTTTGTTGATCCCCACGGGAAATTCTTAGGTGGAGGGTGTTTTTTTTTTTTTTGGGTGGCTCTCCGGCGTCTTCTGTGGTTTGCCGTCCGCTCATTCGGGAGGAGTAACTTTTCTTTCGGGTTTCTCTGTACCGTACGGTGGCGGCGTTGGGCGGTGCATGGCTTTCGGGGCTTTTGTCTACCGCTAGTTTTCTGTTTGTTTGTTTGTTGTACATGTCTGTTTTGCTTTGTCTGTTTGGCATTAGTTTTTTGTTGTGGGGTGAAGCTCTCGACCTCTCTTGGCTTCTTCACCCCTTTTATCAAGCCTGTCTCGTGGAGACTTTTGGTCTTGATAGCTGTGTTTGGCACTGTTAGTGCGGCATTTGGCCGCGTTGTAGTACGGCTTTGGCCATGTTGTAATCTTTGTTTTTTTTTCAGTTTAATAAATTAAACTTTCGTCTTTCGGGGAAAAAAAAGGAACCATAAAGTTTTACGTTTAATTCTACTGTGGTTGATAAATGACTAATTTACGGCGTTTTTTATCCTTATATTTTAGTATTGTCTATGTAATAGTTTTTTTAATTCTTTTTTTCATAATGATATTTTCGGTCTTTTAACTATATATTTATGTTTTATTTTTTAGACATTTAACATATAAGATGTTAAGATTGTTACAAGTTCTAAAAAAGTAAAATAAAAAAAAAAAATGTTTAAGGTGATAAAAAATATCATTATGAAAAATATGAGTATAAACAAAGCTCGAACATAATTATAAACTTGTTTTCTAAAAAACAACAAAATGTTTGGTTTGCGTCTGTTCGATTATGTTCATAAGCTTGCAGACAAACCAATACACAAAATAACTCTAACTATGGTTTTTTGTCTTTCAAAATAACTCTTAACACATAAGATGATAACCATGTATTAATCTAGTTGATAGTATAGAGTGATTTTATAAAATATCTATAGTGTTGCAACAATTTTTACTCCTGTAGTTGGATAATGTTTTATAATTTATTATTTATGCGCTTAGATTATACTTTTTATATTTTAACGAATCAAACTGAAATGCATGCTTGCACTATTTGTCTTTCAAACGAGCCAAACTTGAAGATGATTTTTTATTCGTTTATTAAACAAACGATCGCGAATAAGCTAGACATCTTTAGTAAAAGGAAAAAAGAATAATTTCCTTTGTGCTTATCATATTGGTGTGTGAATAGGTTCGAAACCTAATTAAATCAAACTTTAACATTACTTTTTATTCTTTTATCACAGAAACGATTATGAACAAAACTCGTTAGATAAACTACCACTAGCTTGAAGAACAAATAGTTGGTTTGACTCGTTAATAGCACCGGTTCCGGCAAACAGTGGATATGTTACAAGAAATCAATTGATTTGAATCTGAAGAAACCACGACAATTCTAAGCCCTATTGTTTCTGTTGGAAATTTTTATTGATATTAAGAACTTATATTATTTTTATAATATATGTTAAAATAAATAATAAATAATATCCCTTATATTTATTTCTTTTAATTTACGTGTTTGACCTTTTCTAAACTATATCAGATATTTGCTCCTATAAACTAGGTATGATGGGATAGTGGTGGTTATTTTTGTATCCCTCAAATCTGATTTTGTAGAGATAATGGGGTTGGTTGAGTACATTGGAAAGAATAATTCGGCAGCACTCTTTCTTTCTCTTTTGCAATAAAAATAGAAAACACAAGGCATTAATTTCTTGAGTGTTTAAATAGAACTAGACAGAAAGAAAATAGATACATGGATTGTCAATACATTTATAAGAAAAATGTATTGTTTCCTTCCGTTTCTCACCTGTTTTGGAAGGAAATGAGACCACCTAAGTTATAAAGAACTTTATCCCTCCTTCTCTCTTACTCTCCTTTCCTTTCTTTCAAACTAAAACAATCCAAACACCAAAATTTAAATCCGTCTAAATCATATCATTTCCTTTCCCTTCAAATCATTCAATCCAAACAGGGCCTTAGTTTTTACCGAATACTGCCGAAAGACGGCATAACATATACACACCCTTACAATCTTTACAACAACAATTGAGCATCGAGTGATATAGTGGTTCGAGGTACTTCTCGTTGCACGCGACAGTATCACGGGTTGTCGAATCTTGAGAGAGCAACGCACTATCAATGATTTATCAGTGCATTGGGGGCGTTTTACTCTCTAGAGATAGCGCCACTGCGTGCTTCGGCCCAGGATTTTTCTATACTTAACTCTATTATTTTTAGCACTTTATTATTGTTGTTTATTATTTTGTTGTTGTAGCCATAGTTGTTAAAGCGTCGCTAAAGCGCCGCTTAAGCGTCGCTTAAGCGCAAGCGCCCCTGCAGCGCTTCAAAATAGCAAGTTAAGCGTCAGCATGAGAAAGCGTCTCTAAAAGCTTAAAAAGCGTCGCTAAATCGGTAAAAGCGTCGCTCTTTGTCCAAAAAAGCGTCGCTAAAGCGCTGGCAGAAGGTTTATTCTATTTTTTTCCCTGTTTTTTCTGTTTTTTTTCTTTCTTTTTTCCTTTCTCTTTATTTTTGGTTCTTAGTGATTAGTAGTAGTACTTAGCAATGCTAATGTACTTTTTTTTATAAGCATGAAAGTAACATTTGACGTCTTTAATTAGTAAAAATCCATTCAATATTATTGAATTATTGTTAATTTGTGATTATGTTAAATTGTTAGTTAGTTGTCTACCTAGTTAGGTACTTACGTGTCTCACAACAAGAAATTTAGTTACTTGGTTGAATGTTATTATGTTAAGTAATAACACTGAAGTGTTATTACTATATAGACTATAGATGACATCATTACTTTGTGGTTGTGGTTTAGCTGTTTTGATGTTTTAATGGTTGATTTTAGTGTTTTATTAAAGTATTATATTGTTTTTATATGATTTATTAGTTTTTTTGGTTAGTTTTTAATTAAAATATCAACTTTTTTTTTGCACGCTTAAATGAAAAAGCGGCGCTTTTTTGACGCTTAAGCGGCGCTTACGCTTTTCCTGCCCCGGCGCTTCGCCGGCGCTTTACGCTTTAACAAGTATGGTTGTAGCTACAAACATTTTCTCTTCGTGTTTGTGCTATTTTTGTGGTTTGACAATTATTTTCCAACAGTTTGAGCAGCAGAATTCCATAAGACAGAGTTGTGTGCCATGGCAATCACCAGAATTATTCTTCTTTCAGGGAATATCATCTCTATGGTTTTCACTAAAGATGAGGTTGGTTTTTATCAAAGTTCCACGCTTGTCAATGCTCTTGAGTGTACTTCTGTTTCTAGAAGTGTCAAATGCCAATAAAACAGGAGAAGACATAGAGGACGCTTTATCACGAAAAATCTGTGGATCGCGCGTATTGGAACCCCCTCGATCAGGAAAAGCCATAATGCGTGCAGTAGGACTAAGAAGAAGATAAATCACCTAACGAATCCCCGAGTGTACCCATATGCTCCTCACCAATCGTTGTTATGACTGATGCAGCAACAGAGGGACTAGACACAACGTCGTCTCGTGCTCCACCCAAACCGGCCGCCTTAAATCTTAACAGATGAGAACAGAGTTAGTACTTCCGGTAGCCAATACTCTGGCTATTATTATATCAATGTAAACAAAAATATTAAATTAATAAAGAGAAACCAAAGAAAATCAAATAACCTCAATAGCTGCAATATCAACATTTACTTCACCTCCACAAACCTCAGCCCTAGGATTTAACACCTGGAAAATACACACAATCTTTAAATACTTGTATGACAGGTATTGGCATTTGGATTTAGTCAAACATAACATTCCCCAATCGCTCTTTCTTTCTTCTACGATTTCTCTCGATTGTGTTGAATACTAGCATATCAAAAATCATAAGAGAAATAATATAAAATAAAAAAAATAGTGGCAAAAGATTATACATGAATAATAAAAATTGGTGTGGGAAAATTGAAGAGAAGTATTCAACAATCTTCCACGGTTAAAATATTGATTTTCAGACCAAGTTTGCAAGTGGTTCAATAGCTAATAGGTTGTAATCTTCCACCAACTCTTTACACGATCACATCTACTCTATCCTTGAAACCCAAAAAAAGGCAAGGCTTGAACTATCAACATGAATACTACAATCACAAGTTTCTGTTAGGATTATTAAGATATATATGATTCATGAAGATAATGAAAACCCATGTGTACCGCTTACATAAAAAAAAATGGAAAACGCCAGAATAGAAGCACAATCCTTCATGAATTATCTATAAATGAATTCAAAATCAGACTCGCATTAGCCATATCCTCTGATACACTATCAAAATATTTCATTCAGCTGACAAAGTCCACTGCAAATGTCAAAGAAAGGGATTAACTTCTCTGCGCATCTACCGAGTATATAGAAGAAGCGATTCATTCAATATCGTCAATATGAACAAAAATATCAAGCAGAAATATATTTATTCCTGTGAACAACCCAATGAGATGAGAATCTTCTAATATTTTTGATAACATTAAGGGAAATATTACATGTGCAACAATTGTTTGGCCATAATAACTTACCTACCAATACATATATAGCACACATATTGTCTCTAGGAAATGACCTCCCCTTTTATGCATCAATGAAATATGTGGAAAGCAATTAAACCTGTGGCACTGCTGAAGTTGTTATAGAAAATGTGTAAAAAGAACATTCATGAGGTTGCAGTGAAATACCTTAATTATGAGTCTGCATCTCTTGAATATTTACAATTTTTGTGACTTTGGAGTCCACATAAGCCGAGCACAAAAAATGTCCTCTACAAAGGCAAATTTAGAACAACAACGAATAGAATATTAATACAACTTTAAACAACAGATTTTGTTTACTCATGGATTATTAAAATATTTTAATTTGAACATTAAGCTGATGGTTTCCAAGTTAGTGTAAGAGAAAATTTAAACAGTTCCTTCAAACACGCTATCGTAACCCAAAAACACGAATTGAGAGTCAAGACTTTACCTCAAATGCCTCTGAATAAAACCTTCAGAAGATATACACTTCTCCATTTCGCATATGGACTAAAGAAAGGAGAAAAACGATAAGATAAGATATTTCAGTTACCAAGCTAGAAAACTGAGATATTGAATGAGGTTCTTTCTTAGCATTTTATAATACCTCATCAAAAATGCACAAAATCAGAGAACTTCCGGTGTGAACCAAGAAAGCAAAACCTCACAAATGGACTTTTCGCGAGTCTAGATCTCCTTGCCAAGATAGAGATAAGATGTTCTGTCATTGCCTCCTCAAATAATAGCCGAAGAGCGTGAGAAATTCACAGATGTTGATACCCGTTAGGGCTAAATAGCTATATGTAGTCCTATCCACTAAAATGAAGATAAAAAATAGAGTTCTACCTAAAATAGCTTTTTAGCGAGTCCTATCCCTATTCATTTTTAGAGATATGAACAGTGCATCCCTATTTGTGGGGATGCACTATTCACGTCCCTAAACATATTTAATTATTAAAAATTATAGGGATAGGGATAGGGATGCTGCTGGAGTGAAATAATAAATATTTAATGTTATGAATAGGGTTGTGAGGTAGAATATGTATTATTTAATATTATTTGAAATGTTATTGGAATAAGAATATAGATGCTGTTATGGAGTATTTTGATTTGAGATGTTGTAAAATATGAATATGTATTATTTTAGGGATAAAAAATGATGCACCAGATAAGAGTGTCTTTAGGGAACCCAATAGGAGAAAGGTGATTTGAGGAAAGAAGGAAGGGGCTTGTTGAGTGGGGGAGTTCTTTCCTAATGTCTCCACATACATCGAAATGATCGGTGGGTTGATCAAAGCCTCACAAGAAGTTTTTGTTGGCAAAGTGTATCGTGTGTGGAGTGATCCGTAATTCACATATTTAATTACGAAAATTAAATGCAGAAATAAACAACTCGAAAATAAAATTTAATTTTATTATGTAGATCTAACAAATTAAAGCAGTTACGACGTAGATCTATTAATTAACACAACTATAGTATAGATCTAATAAAATAAAGCTATTACAACGTAGATCTAAGAATTAAAACTATCACAGTGCAGATCTGATTTGAAACTAAAGGAAAGTAAAGTACGATGCATGAATAAATGACAAACCAATGCGAGTATGATACTCTTTTCTTAAGATAGATTGCTCTGGTATGGTGCTTCACGGTAGTAGCAACTGTCTCCCAAGTTACAACGGCTTACGTCTTGGATTGAGAGACATTTCAACAATCCAAGCTCCGGCGAACTTACAGAGTGCTTCGACTTCTCTTCGAATGCTTGAACCTTCATCCATGGGGTTGTTTATATAGTAGAGAGGATGAGGCATTGCTCGAATATTATTGGCGAATTACATCACAAAAGTCGGCCAACTTTTCCCCTTGGAAAGTTATTTTGGCCGACTTTGATTAACCACGATGGTTAATTCTGATTGGTCGAATGATGTGTTTGTTAGATGTAATATCGTCGGATCAATCATAGATTGACCCGATTGAGCGGAATGCATCGATCTAGATCTAAACGAAACAAAGAACATAAATTAAAGATCTAAATCTACAAGGGGTTTAGGAGCCTACCTTTTTATGGTGCTTAACTCCAAGAACAAAAAGCTCCTTGAACACGAGATTGAGCAGCCACCGTCTTCCAACGTGTGTCTCCCAGCAACACCAAGTGGATGGTGTTTCCCGCCGCCGGACCTCCTTGATATGCTACCGGAAAAATCCCAAAGATTTTTCCAACTCGAACCCTAAGAATAGAGGCCGAAATTTTCAGCCAATTTCTCTTGTGAATAGTGACGTGAATAGTGATTGTCAAAAGGCTTGGGAGAACTCTCTTTATATAGGAGAGTAAAACTTAAGCCCAAGGATTAAATAATTAAGAGATAATTATTACATTAATCCTTTTCCAAATAAAAGATAAATAAAATAATTATCCCAAACAAATTAGGATAAACTATATTATTATCTAATATTCCATGAATTATCATTTAACAAATAAAAGATAAATCACATATTAAATAATTATCCAAGAAAACTAATTTCTTAATAATTAAATAATAAATCACAATATGCATGCGCACCTTTCTCTCAAAATAAGGTCACGCACCTATTTTCTATATTTGACCAAAATTAGGTCAACGCACCAATTCGGGCCGAGTCCACGAAAAATGTCTTTTCCGTGTATTTAATTATTTAGTCTAACTAAACAATTAATCCACATATCAATTAAATAGCCCAATCCACTATTTAATTATAATTGAGGTGCAACGACGAGAAACCTATATGCTATATTAGGAGCCACGTCGGGGACCATGGACCCATATTCGGTAAGCTACAATAAATTAGATAAAATTATTCGTCGACGAATAATTATATCCAACCTATTAATTCCGGGATTACACCACCATAAACCCGAAATTGAACTCTATCGAATATAGATAACTTACACTCAATTTATGAGTCGAAATCGTCCACCGATATAATCATTACATACGGATAAATCCTCCATGATCGTTCACTTCGATTCGGGATATTTCCGTAAACCCTTCTCGAAACCTATTATCCTTATTTACCATTAACCCCCTAGTGATCAATTAGTTCACCACTAATACAAGTATGAACCGGGCCCATCGATCGGTTTAGGGTCAACAAATAAGGGAACGTCGTCTACTTCCCGAGGGAAGGAATGGATTCCATATTCGTGATAGCACGGACTACTCACTTATCCCGAGAATAGAGCCAACGACGAAGTGTTGGACCACATACTACGAAGTGATCCTTACTAACACATCAAACCCTACCCTAGTCTAAGCGGTTGTCCGTGATCACCTCAGATTCGATTAATCCATATATGATCATCTTGTGATTCGATAAGACTTCTCGATCACGGAATTATATCGAGAACTCAAATCAAATCGGTCCAGCCCCCTATATGATTATCATCATATATAAATGCCCCACTAGGTACCCTATTACCGACAGTCCGGATAAGGCGCCACACCGTAAAGTGTTCGGGCGCATTATTAGCAAATTAATCTAGAGACCCGTACTCCGATTAATAAACGCTACGGACTAAGTTAATTTTAAGTATATTTCACAAACTCAATCCTCGTGTGTATAGCCATACACCGAGTTGTGATTACATAATCAATATACTTAGGGTTTTACGTAGTGTATACATATTGGCAATAAATGCGAATAAATAAGATGAAATAAATTTGTCATTTATTTAAATAAAACAATTACAAATTGTCTTTCGGGCATAAAACCTAACAATCTCCCACTTGCACGAAAGGCAAGTGGATTAATTGTTTTAGAGCACACCCTATATCTATATTACAAAGCAATACAACTCCCACTTGCTCTAAAGCAAATAAGTCATGTCCCTAATACCAATAGTTTCCAAATGCCGGTTGAAGACTTCTAACGGCAATGTCTTGGTGAAAGGATCGAGCGGGGTTGTCGGCGAGAGGCGATTTTCTTGACGGAAATGTCACCTCTTTGGACTATCTCTACGATTAAATGGTACTTTCGCTCGATATGCTTCGACTTGCGGTGACTACGGGGTTCCTTCGAATTTGATACGCCCCCATTGTTGTCACAATAGAGAGTGATCGGATCGTTGTGATTTGGAGAGACCCCTAAACCACTCGGGAACTTTCGAGCCAAGCGCTTCCTTAGCCGCCTCGGAGGCCGCTATGTATTCGGCTTCCATAGTAGAATCGCCGTCGTCTTTGGATTGCTTGACGCTTCTCCAAATGATCGCACCACCACCAATGGTAAACACCGAGCACGAGGTAGATTTGAAATCATCTCTATCGACCGGAAGTCGAGTCGGTGTACCCCCGTACATCCGGGTTTGCACCCGAATATACCCAAAGATATAATTCCTAGTCCTCTTCAAGTACTTTAAGAGGTTCTTTCCGCAATCCAATGCTCATTGCCCGGATTCGGCCCGATAACGACCGACGAGTCCAACGCCATAACGAGATGTCGGGTCTAGTGCACGGCATAGCGTACATTAGACTACTACGGACGAAGCATAAGGCACTCTTTGCATAGCCTCTGTTTCCTCGAGTCCGAGGACTCGAGTCTTAGAGAGATGGACGCCGTGACGGGTTGGTAGGTAACCCTTCTTTGCGTCCGTCATGCTATATCTAGCCATCACCTTATCAATGTAAGTGGCTTGTGAAAGAGCTAACATCTTGTTCTTACGATCCCGTATTAATTGGATCCCGAGAACATAATTCGCCTCTCCCAAATCTTTCATTTGGAATTGGTGGCCAACCAAATTTTAACGTCCGACAACATCCCCTTATCGTTTCCAATCGGGAGAATGTCATCTACGTACAACACTAGAAACGCAACCTTATCCTTAATGACTTTCTTGTATACACAAGGTTCATCAGGATTTTGTTCGAAATCATATGACTTAATGGTGTCATCAAATCTATGATTCCAAGACCGAGATGCTTGTTTCAACCCATAAATGGATCTCGGCAACTTGCACACTTTGTGCTCTTGGCCTTCCTCGATGTATCCTTCGGTTCCGCATATAGATTTCCTCGTCGAGAAAGCCGTTAAGAAACGCTGTCTTGACATCCATTTGCCAGATTTCATAATCTAGGCATGCAGCAATAGAAAGGAGGATCCGGATGGATTTAAGCATGGCCACCGGGGAGAAGGTCTCTTCGTAGTCTATACCCTCTCTCCGTGTGTAGCCCTTAGCTACAAGCCGTGCTTTAAAGGTTTGCACCTTACCATCAACTCCTCGCTTCCTCTTGTAGAGCCACTTGCTCCCTATGGGTTTTACCCCTTCGGGGCAATCTACAAGTTTCCGGACGAGTTAGAGTACATAGACTCTATCTCTTGATTCATCGCGTCAACCCATAGATCCTTGTCACGATCCTCCATGGCCTTGCGAAAGGACAACGGATCATCTTCCACACCATCGAGACGGCTACGTTCGCCTCGATTGTCCATACCGATTTGGTGGCCGAACCCCTCTCTCGGGACGGTCGGGTGGGATAGGAATAGGGGTGACTGTTGCATTCGTAGTGTTGCCTACAGTGACACTAGGTGGCACTTGTGGTCTGACCTCGTCAGAAAGTAACTCCTCAAGTACGACTTTACTTCGAGGCTTGAAGTCTGTCATATACTGATCCTCCAAAAACGTGGCGTTAGTGGATACTATTACCTTGTTATCTTCCGGATCGTAAAACGACCTCCACGTGTTCCTTGGGGTAACCAACAAACGAGACATACCTTCGTACGCTTTTGTAGTTTATTAGTCTTGTCTACCGGCACATGTGCGGGACATCCCCAAATGCGGAAGTGATTTAGGCCTTCCGGCCGTCCCCTCCACAATTCATAAGGTGTCTTTGTGACGGACTTTGACGGTACTACATTCGGTATGTATACCGTCGTTTCAGAGCATATCCCCAAAAGGATATCGGTAGCGAGGCGTAGCTCATCATTGATCCGACCATGTCAATCAATGTTCTATTTCTCCTTTCGGCAACTCCATTTTGCCGAGGTGTCCTAGGCGCGAACGTTGGGAACGGATCCCATGTTCAAGTAGGTAGTCGATGAACTCGTATCTAAGTACTCTCCTCCGCGATCGAGCGAAGGCATTTCAAGGACTTGCCTAAGCGCCTTTCGACACGCTTGAAATTCCTTAAACTTACCAAAAGCCTCGGATTTTCGATGCGACGAGATAAACATATCCGAACCTCGAGTAGTCGTCGATGAAAGTAACAAAATACTCGAATCCGCCTCTAGCTTGCACATTCATCGGACCACAAAGGTCCGAATGTACTAACTCAGAGGTTCTTTGGCCCTATTCCCTTTTGACGAGAAAGGACGCTTAGTCATTTTTCCCTCCGGGCAAGATTCGCGGACGGGCAACGAGTCACGGATAACTCTTTTAAGGAATCACCCTTAGCCGGTCGTTTGATTCTTTCCAAGGAAATGTGACCTAGCCTAAGGTGCCAAAGATATGTACTATCTTCTTTATGAGAAATTTTCTGCCTTTTAGCAGATTTTTGATGTGCTACTTTAAACATTTCAGTATTTAACAGGGGAGCTTGCGTGGGTTTAATGAAATACAATCCGTTTTCTAATACAGTAGTACACAAAGTAAAACCATTCTTTGAAATAGTAAACTCATTATTCATAAAAGAAACAGTACAACTGGTCTTTCAAAGCAGAATACGAAATTAAATTTCTACGAAAATTCGGAATGAAATAAACATTGTCTAAATGTAAAACTTTATTTCCAAAATGTAAAACCACAGCTCCCACTGCTTTTGCTGAAACTAACGCCCCGGTGCCGACTCTCATAACTTGAGCTCCTTCCTCTAGCTCCTCATACGAACTAAGGATCTGCAAAGAAGAACATACATGGTTAGTAGCTCAAAGGTATCCGGTATCCAAATTGATACATCTTTAGCTACATTGAAAGATTCCAAGACAAGTAATTCAGGATTACCTTTCTTATCTTTCCCATTGCTAGCCTTAACCTTCCCATCCTTTACATCTTTGAGATATACGGGGCAGTGACGACGCCGGTGCCCTATCTCATTTAAAGTAATGACACTTGCCCTTGGGCTTGGATGGTGTATTCGGCTTAGCCTTCTTCTTCATAGGTTTAGGCGCCGGCGCGCTTTGTTTCTTATTCTTTTGTTTACCCCTATTTGGTTTGACTTAGACGCCTTGGCTACGACCACATTGGCCTCGGGCCTTCTTTTCCTGGTCTAGGGTTTTATCTTTCGTAGAAAGACCCTCATAGACTTGAAGTTCGTTGATCAACTCGTCATGGAAAGGTGAGCCTTAGACATGACGTAGGCGGTCCCGAACGTCGGAAATCGGATGTCGAGATTCGAGAATCACCGACACTTGGGTAGCATCGTCTATAATCGCACCATGAGTTGCCGCATCGGTAAAGTAACTAATCATGTTCATCACATGACCGTAACCGACCGACCCCGCCTCATCTTGGCATTGACGGCCTTCCTCACGGCCTCGTGTCTTGCTTGATCGGACGGTTTGCCAAACATGGTGGTTAAATGCCGCAAGATTTCTCGTGCGTATTAAAACCCTCAATCTTGCTCCGAATGACATCCGACACTGAGGCTAAGAAGATGCCTCTTGCCTTATTATTCGCCTCTTGCCATTTTTGATGTTGGTCGCAAATGCGTTTAGGCGGATTTTGAGGGGGAAGAACAGGGCAATCCTCAGTCAAAACAAACTGTGCATTCTCAAATACGAGCACCACGTTTACGTTACTTTTCCACTTAGTAAAATTGTCGCCATTAAGCTTATCATTCAGTAAAGTTTGAATTTGCGAAGACATGTTGCAGTAAATAAAATGATAGAAACTTAATCAAATATACACTAATATATATTGTTTTAGGAATAATAAACTACAAGAAGTCTATCCTACCATTCCAAGGATTTAACCTCGTATAGTCGTCCGAGAGGGTCGATATCGATCTTATGACGGTTAAACCGAGACAATGTCTCTCAATGATTAAGCTTCGAGAATCGAACATCTCACGGGAATCGACATCCCGGACATTTAATCATTGATTACCTTCCTTTTTCTAGCCTAGATATTTCGAAAATATCCACAAAGAGTGTGACCTACTATATCGATTTCGAGTACGCCCCGAGTATGCCTACGAGGGCGGAGTCGCTGACCCGGCGAGTACCCGATATCCTATCCTTTCGGAGACCAAGCCTTGAATTTTGATAGCGGTGAACACCATCCGAAGGGGCCGAAATCAAAGCGGCACGAGGTGTCACCATTCTCTCACGTGCTTGCATCTATAGTAGAGGCCGTGGGGTTGGCCGTCGCCTTCCCCGCTCCCACTCAATATTTTGAAAAAGTGGTGGGTTTACTAATTACGGTTTTGGCCTTGACAATAAGAAACAATAAATCAAAGTACTCCGAATAGGGTCGGTTATGTAAGCAAGCCTACGCCGTCTTATTCGTTGGAACATATGTGACAGTTCAGGCCAATCCGGCAGGAGAAGCCCCGTTTAGCCCGAAGGCTTATCGGCTATGCTAAGTCCTATCGAACTGCTGTAACGTACATCACACGTGGAGGGGAGTCGATTGAGCCGAAGCTCGGTTGAACTCGCCCAACCATGGTTAGACCATTTCCGAACCCATGTACTAAGATTCTCCGATTTCTAAATTGTCACCCAAAGCGTAATCTCATTTTAGTTTAAGGTGGGTTCACTGAGAAGCCATCACCGAAAAAGCTCAACGATTTATCCAAGTGGGATTCACCGAGAATCCATCACTAAAATCGTAAACGATTGACATAAACCCGGGTCCTCGGTTTTTATAATTAGCTACTTATTATTTAACTACCACATATTAAATTAATAAGCATTCATACTAATTATTCGAGTTATACATGCCTAATTTATTCGAAATAAACTAGCTACATGTATGCATTGGAGTGGAATCATGAAAATGCAAGTCATGGCAATTTTCCGGTTTTAAGCACGTAATTTTGATCAAACACAAAATTATACCGAAAAGTAAACACCGAGATGGACCGTTGGTACCCCCGACTAACTATTTTTTAAGGAAAAATAAAACTTAATCTATGTCTTCGAGTCTTGATCTTCAAATCTTGAACTCGAACCGCCGGATCACGAACCACGAACACCCGAGAAGAGAAAGGCCTTTTTTTTTTTAATTAAATAAAACCAATTTATTATAATTAATCAAAAACCTTTTTTTTTTTTTTTGTGTTATTACATGCGGCTGCCAAAAAAAAAAAAAAAAAAAAAAAAACTTTTTTATTTTTTTCCTTTCGGCTGTTACAAAAAAAATAACAGAAAAATGAATTTTTTATTTTTATTTTTTTTTATTTTGCCATACAGCAGCCTTTTATATAAAAAAAATTAGGTTACAAAAATTTTTTGTGACACAGCCGCATGCTTTATACCCTAGCCGCATGCAATCTTATAAACAGGACTTATAGCGACGCTTTTCAGCGTCGCAGAAAGTCCTGTAGCATTTTTTAAAAAAAATTTAAACCGTTTCTCCTCGTTCATACCTTGGGTTTCGCCTCGATCTTCATCTTTTCAGCAAGATCTTCATCTTTTCGAGCCCGGAATAACAAAATTACAATAAAAGATGCTACTTTTACATTGAATTTCGAAATTGACATAAAAAAAAAATACAATTCCTATGCTCAATTGTTACTAAACAAAGGAGCTACAAAATAGATCTACGGGTAAACAATACCAACCCCAATCCATCTCTTCAACCACAACATTCACAAGCATACAACATGAATAAATTTCGAATTTACAGAAAAAACGAAATAAAACACATAAAACATGCTTTTCCACTCCTAGATCTAAAACTCATATTCTTTGATCGTTAGATCAAAGGCTCTGATACCACTTGTTAGATGTAATATCGTCGGATCAATCATAGATTGACCCGATTACGCAGCGGAATGCATCGATCTAGATCCTAAACGAAACAAAGAACATAAATTAAAGATCTAAATCTACAAGGGGGTTTAGGAGCCTACCTTTTTATGGTGCTTAACTCCAAGAACAAAAAGCTCCTTGAACACGAGATTGAGCGACCACCGTCTTCCAACGTGTGTCTCCCAAAGCAACACCAAGTGGATGGTGTTTCCCGCCGCCGGACCTCCTTGATATGCTACCGGAAAAATCCCAAAGATTTTTCCAACTCGAACCCTAAGAATAGAGGCCGAAATTTTCAGCCAATTTCTCTTGTGAATAGTGACGTGAATAGTGATTGTCAAAAGGCTTGGGAGAACTCTCTTTATATAGGAGAGTAAAACTTAAGCCCAAGGATTATATTTGGTAAATGTTTCCACAATAAAATAGCATGAAATCTTATTTTAAAATGATTTCCAGCTTCAATTATAATTTGGCAAAACAATATATGTTGTAATGAGCCAAAACTTGAAATAATGGTTTTTTCCGTCTTTCCAGAGGGCATCTGGACCTCGGTTACAAAGGTTACGCGCCCCGTGGTATGATTAGGTTCTATGCTATAAAAGTACTCGAAACACAAAAAGCCAACCCCCTTTCATCTCTGGACCGCAGTTAAGCGTCCCCGTTGTATGATTGGGTTCTATGCCCCCATACAAACACTCGAAACGCAAAAGTCGACCCCCTTATGAGTTATGTCTTCATCCTCAAACTCTAAACACCGTACACTGATTTCACATTGATCCAAGTCCAACTGTGATTTCTTCACTTTCTGGTAGGTTTCTTCATCCGAAATTATCAACTTCAAGTGTTGAAAAATAGTCTTTTATTCCAATTCGATTCTCATTGATGTCTCGTTATAAACATGTTCTTTCAATAGTTGAATTACACGGCTCCGTCAAAAATTGAAAAATGTAAAGTTCAAGTAGTGTAAATATCATCTTATATCATCCTGAGATGAAATTGTATGGTCCAGATCTTGTCACGTATGGAGATATCACCCATTAATCACTCCACGTGAACCAATCACAGAACGTCGTCTAGTCTCGTTTGGTAAGACGGCCTAACACGGCTTGAGACGATATGCATAGGACCGGTAACAACTATTACAGGAGGTTGTTGGTCTCCTATTCTTGCACTACTTATTAAACGATATCCCGCTCTCAAACAATCCGGGGATTGAACCCTCAGCAAACAATATGGCAGATTCGTCATCCGGATGACATTGCTTTCTTTCCAAGAAATCTTCAACCACATGATCGCCAATCCGTTGTTTTGATGCTGCTTGCATCCAACATTTTCGTAACGAGGATGCTGAAGTAGTTATCGACTTATCTCCAGCAATGCTCACTTCAGTTAAAAACACGGCATCTAAATATTTAGCTTTAAGCAATTCGGTTGCAAAGCCGAGATAATCTTTGTCATTTGCCATGGCAATCACCAGAATCGTTCTTCTTTTAGGGAATACCATCTCTATGGTATTCACTAAAGATGAGGCAGATTCTTTAGTATGTGCTGCAAAAAGGGGTTAAAAATCATCAAGATTATCGGTGCAAAGAACCGACCATTATGAAACTTGAGCTTCAAGAAACCAACCTCCTTCGAGCAGTAAGCTCACTCCAGGGAACCCCAACTTCTCACCGAGCAAAAAAGTTGTCTCTAAACCAGCACGAATGGCATTGTCAGACAGTCCCCGACCTGTATACCAAATGAAATTTTACGAATAAACTCACTGCGATCAGTATTAGTATCACATCCTTCACAATTCAAACTTCTAATAGATGAATATACGATTTCTCGCCTTGATTACGGAGGCAGAGAGCAGCACGGGTGGCGGTTGTAGCATTCCGAAGTTGGAGAGGTCCAAGCATGGACAACTTCACATTCAACAACTCAACAAGCTAAAAAGTAAACAAATTAATTTGTGCTCATAATGTGATATATGATAAGGAATAAAAACAACAAAAAAAAAACTATTAAGAACTAATTGTACCAGAGGAATATCCTTATCAATATCGAGTACAATGTCACAGAATTGGCGGGGAGTGACGGTCCTCTTGTCAATGCTCTTGAATGTACTTCTGTTTCCAGCAGTGTCAGATGCCAATAAAACCGGAGAAGACATAGAGGACGCTTTATCACGAAAAATCTGAATTTTCGATCAACCAAACCAAAGAAGAAGATAAAGCAGTATTACTCAAAATCAAAATATCACTTATGGATCGCGCGTATTGGAACCCCCGATCAGGAAAAGCCATAATGCAGTAGGACTAAGAAGAAGATAAATCACCTAACGAATCCCCGAGTGTAGCCATATGCTCCTCACCAATCGTTGTTATGACTGATGCAGCAACAGAGGGACTTGACACAACATCGTCTCGTGCTCCACCCAAACCGGCCGCCTTAAAAATCTTAACAGATGAGAACAGAGTTAGCACTTCCGGTAGCCAATACTCTGGCTTAAATTTTATATTATTATATCAATGTAAACAAATATTAAATTAATGAAGAGAAACCAAAGAAAATCAAATAACCTCAATAGCTGCAATATCAACATTTACTTCACCTCCACAAACCTCAGCCCTAGGATTTAACACCTGGAAAATACACACAATCTTTAAATACTTGTATGACAGGTATTGGCATTTGGATTTAGTCAAACATAACATTCCCCAATCGCTCTTTCTTTCTTCTACGATTTCTCTCGATTGTGTTGAATACTAGCATATCAAAAATCATAAGAGAAATAATATAAAATAAAAAAAATAGTGGCAAAAGATTATACATGAATAATAAAAATTGGTGTGGGAAAATTGAAGAGAAGTATTCAACAATCTTCCACGGTTAAAATATTGATTTTCAGACCAAGTTTGCAAGTGGTTCAATAGCTAATAGGTTGTAATCTTCCACCAACTCTTTACACGATCATATCTACTCTATCCTTGAAACCCAAAAAAAGGCGAGGCTTGAACTATCAACATGAATACTACAATCACAAGTTTCTGTTAGGATTAACCTATAGTAGATAATAAGGTTAATTAAATGGCCGAGGAAAAACTTTCGAACAAAATAAGCAAGACATTGAACATTGGGGGTATCATCAGAATCTATTAAGAGCTTGCAAAAAAAAATATATCGATTCATGAAGATAATGAAAACCCATGTGTACCGCTTACATAAAAAAAATGGAAAACGCCAGAACAGAAGCACAATCCTTCATGAATTATCTATAAATGAATTCAAAATCAGACTCGCATTAGCCATATCCTCTGATACACTATCAAAATATTTCATTCAGCTGACAAAGTCCACTGCAAATGTCAAAGAAAGGGATTAACTTCTCTGCGCATCTACCGAGTATATAGAAGAAGCGATTCATTCAATATCGTCAATATATATGAACAAAAATATCAAGCAGAAATATATTTATTCCTGTGAACAACCCAATGAGATGAGAATCTTCTAATATTTTTGATAACATTAAGGGAAATATTACATGTGCAACAATTGTTTGGCCATAATAACTTACCTACCAATACATATATAGCACACATATTGTCTCTAGGAAATGACCTCCCCTTTTATGCATCAATGAAATATGTGGAAAGCAATTAAACCTGTGGCACTGCTGAAGTTGTTATAGAAAATGTGTAAAAAGAACATTCATGAGGTTGCAGTGAAATACCTTAATTATGAGTCTGCATCTCTTGAATATTTACAATTTTTGTGACTTTGGAGTCCACATAAGCCGAGCACAAAAAATGTCCTCTACAAAGGCAAATTTAGAACAACAACGAATAGAATATTAATACAACTTTAAACAACAGATTTTGTTTACTCATGGATTATTAAAATATTTTAATTTGAACATTAAGCTGATGGTTTCCAAGTTAGTGTAAGAGAAAATTTAAACAGTTCCTTCAAACACGCTATCGTGACCCAAAAACACGAATTGAGAGTCAAGACTTTACCTCAAATGCCTCTGAATAAAACCATCAGGAGATATACACTTCTCCATTTCGCATATGGACTAAAGAAAGGAGAAAAACGATAAGATAAGATATTTCAGTTACCAAGCTAGAAAACTGAGATATTGAATGAGGTTCTTTCTTAGCATTTTATAATACCTCATAAAAAATGCACAAAATCATAGACCTTCTGGTGTGAACCAAGAAAGCCAAACCTCGCAAATGGACTTTTGAGAGTCTAGAACCGTATGATACTACAATATGTCGAATGAGTTATAAAATAATATAAATAACGTAGAACGATTGTCAAATTAGTTAAGTTCAAATGTCAAATGAGAATCGTATGATACTACAATTTGTAAGGCTTAAACTAATAAATATATGAGGCTCTCGACGTCGTAATTAATTGAATTGAAATTTTCATTTATTTGAAGGAATTAAAATTGATTTGTGCTTTAATTTGAATGCAATACTGCATTAAAAAATTATGGATTTTGTGTATGTCTATATTGATTTGTAATCATTGTATTGTAAGGTGGGGGTCAGTCAAATCATATGCACCATTGAGGATTTAACAAATCATATACACCACATGGAGATTTTTTTGTCCAACTTTACATTTTTAGGTTCCTCCCCTCGTTTTATGTTTGTAAAATGTGATTATCTAATAAATTATGCAACATGATTGATTGATATTTGTTGTTTATGGTTATTAGGCGAAAAAGGAGATGCGTTATGCAATTAGTTCGAAAGATATGACAAGAAAATGCGAGATAGCAAACAAATGTGCAGTAAGTAAAGTAAATGAAGTGTGTGAATTGCTCGACACAAGCACAAAGAAATGTTGAAAATTTGTTGTGACAGTTAATTAATCTTCCGGATCTCAAAGTCAATCAGATTCTACATCAATTGGTAATGAGGTTGATGGAGCCTACGAGTTCGGATGCATTTTGGTTTAAAGTTGGAGGCAAAGATATAAGATTTGGTTTAAAAGAGTTTGTGCTTGTTACGGGATTTTTTTGTTGGCGATGATATCATTGTTGATAAAAGTGTAGGAAAAGGGTCTCGGTTAGTTAAGAAGTATTTTCAAAAGAAGGCGTCAATATATAATAAGGATGTGTGGGAAATGTTTAATCGGGCTACGAATGGTTTAGACCGTTACAAGTTGGGGCTAGTCGTTATCTTGACATACGTTGTGTTGGCAAAGGAAGAGAATAGCGCGGTGGATTGGTGGTTTTTCGAGTTGGTTGATGATTTGGATTCTTTCAACAAGTATCCATGGGGAAATCTATCTTACAAAAGCACGGTTCATTTTTTGGAGAGGGACCTAAGTGTTGTTTTAAAAAAAAATCCAATCCAATATGCAGTCTATGGTTTCCCGCATGCTGTAAAGGTTTTTAAATGCCAATTCCCTTGTTTTAGTTCATAATTTATATATACTTACATTGTTAAAGTATTTGGTTATTTTTTTATGCATCACTTGTATGTACATGCATCGTATGTATGGGCATTTGAAGCGATTCCGCTTAGTATTCGGTGATTGTCGACGAAGTTGCACTCCCAAGGATGTTGAAGTAGGGAAAGGCGAAAAGGGTAAACTCGATGACAATTGAAGCTCTTTTTGAATCGGCATGAGTGGTGATATTTGATTTGCATGTTGAGTTTGGTTATTGGTGTATGATCCATCATATTATTATTTATGAGTATAAGACAATGCAGGTGGAAGTGTTTTCAAGCGAAAGTGAAAAACAAAAACCTTATTTTGTGGGTGTGATGCATATTGACAATGACGATGATGTAGGTGAGGCCCCTCTACCCCCGAAGATGTAGTTGATGGCCTCTCTTGTCCGACCGAAGAACCCTCAAATAATGTAACCGAGGAATCAACGGGTGTTGATTATGAAAAGTTGAAAGAGTTGGTGACAATTGTTGTGAGGGAGAAGAACAAAGCAATTTACGCTTTATTTGATACGATCCACCGTAAAGTTGAATTGTTGGAGGCTCAGTCAAGTCGTATCGGTTCTTGTGAAAAATGTAAAAACGACAATATACATGTAAGTGGAACGGAAGGTGGGATAGAGGAAGATGGAATAGAAGGTGGGATAGAGGAAGCAGCTGCACAGGTAAGGGAGGGGGAGGAACCTGATGCCCCGGTAAACGAGATGGATTAAACTGTCGAAGGAACCCGAAACGGCGAAGGTATAGTGTTAAATTTGTCTTTTATGTTATTTATTGAGAGAATTAATTCACAACATTTTCTTTTTGAAATTATGATTAGGTAATGCGGTAGAGTGGATGTGTTCTAAAACAAAATGTTGTGAATTCTCTCAATAAATAACATAAAGGACAAATTTAACACTATACATTCGCCATTTCGGGTTCCCTTGAACCTCGTTTACCGTGGCATCAGGTTCCTCCCCCTCGCTTACCTGTGCAGCTGCTTCCTCTATCCCACCTTCCATTCCATCTTCCTCTATCCCACCTTCCGTTCCACGTACATGTATATTGTCGTTTTTACATTTTTCACAAGAACCGATACGACTTGACTGAGCCTCCAACAATTCAACTCTACGGTGGATCGTATCAAATAAAGCGTAAATTGCTTTGTTCTCCTCCCTCACAACACTTGTCACCAACTCTTTCAACTTTTCATAATCAACACCCGTTAATTCCTCGGTTACACTGTTTGAGGGTTCTTCGATCGGACAAGAGAGGCAATCAACTACATCTTCAGGGGGACAAGAGGGGCCCTCACCTACATCATCGTCATTGTCAATATGCATCACACCCGCAAAATAAGGTTTTTGTTTTTCACTTTTGCTTGAAACCAACTTTGAAAACACTTCCCCTGCATTGTCTTCTACTCATAAATAATATGAATACACCAATAACCAAACTTAACATGCAAATCAAATATCACTACTCCTGCCGATTCAAAAAGACTTTCAACTGTCACCGAGTTTACCCTTTTCGCGCCTTTTCCCACTTCAGCATCCTTGGGAGTGTAACTTCGTCGACAATCACCGAATACTCCCTCAAAGCGGGAATCCCTTCAAATGCCAAAGCTACGATGCATGTACATACAAGTATGCATCAAACATAACCAAATACTATAACAACCTAAGTAACAATGTAAGGATATATAAATTATTAACTAAAACAAGGGAATTGGCATATTTAAAAACCTTTACAGCATGCGGGAAACCATAGGCTATTGGATTGGATCTTTTTTGAAAACAACACTTAGGTCCCTCTTCAAAAAATAAACCGTGTTTTTGTAAGATAGATTTCCCCATGGATACTTGTTGAATGTATCCAAATCATCATCCAACTCAAAAAACCACCAATCCACCGCGCTATTCTCTTCCTTGCCAACACAACGTATGTCAAGATAACGACTAGCCCCAACTTGTAACGGTCTAAACCATTCGTAGCTCGATTAAACATTTCTCACACATCCTTTTTATATATTGACGCTTTCTTTTGAAAATACTTCTTAACTAACCGAGACCTTTTTCCTACACTTTTATCAACAATGATATCATCGCCAACGAAAAATCCCGTAACAAGCACAAACTCTTTTAAACCAAATCTTATATCTTTCCCTCCAACTTTAAACCAAAATGCATCCGAACTCGTAGGCTCCATCAACCTCATTACCAATTGATGTAGAATCTGATTGACTTTGAGATCCGAAAGATTAATTAACTGTCCAAAACAACATTTTTTCAACATTTCTTTGTGCATGTCGTCAAGCAATTCACACACTTCATTTACTTTACTTACTGCACGTTGGTTTGCTATCTTGCATTTTCTTGTTCTATCTTTCGAACTAAGTGCATAACGCATCTCCCTTTTCACCTAATAACCATAAACAACAAATATCAATCAATCATGTTGTATAATTTTTTAGATAATCAAATTTTACAAATATAAAACGAGGGGAGGAACCTAAAAATGTAAAGTTGGACAAAAAAATCCTCCAAGTTGTGTATATGATTTGTTAAATACTCAATATTGTGTATATGATTTGACTGACCCACCTTACAATACAATGATTACAAATCAATATAGACATACACAAAATCCATAATTTTTTAATGCAGCATTGCATTCAAATTAAAGCACAAATCAATTTTAATTCCTTCAAATAAATGAAAATTTCAATTCAATTAATTACGACGTCGAGAGCCATACAAATTGTAGTATCATACGGTTCTCATTTGACATTTTAACTTAACTAATTTGACAATCGTTCTACGTTATTTATATTATTTTATAACTCATTCGACATATATTGTCTTAATATATACTTCAATTATGTTTGGTATGTATATATATATATATATATGGCTGAATATTGTCCGATTATCATCATCCTCCGTCTCTAACACTTCTCTTCTGGGGCCCTACCCATGAAATTATTTATCACCGGAGCCATCTCGTCCCTGAAAAATAGTTGTTTTAGAGGTTTTCATACAGATCAAGAAAGAAGATGAAAGTCATAAATACCCTTCGACTATCATTAATACAATGATTGGATAAATATATAAAACATTAAGACCACAATGAGTAAAAAAAACCTCAAAAATCTTATCTTGATATCCTAAAACGACTTATTTAGGGACAAACTTTTCGAGCTAAAACGACTTATTTACGGACAAAGATTGTAGTTATGATATGAAGTTCTGAACACTATAAAGCAAAAAAGTCATACACAAGTTTCTCATATAAATCTTAGACACGGGATGTTCAATACAATTATATTAGCATATCAAAGGAGATCTAAAATGCATACCTAGCAGCTCAATTTTTCATAACTAAATCCAAATACTAAAACTGAAGTATCCATGTCTACATTATATTCAAGCACAATGAAGGCAAGTATACATATGCATTTAAAGCATCATTTGGAGACTTCCTTAAATGCAAGAAAATGCTACACCAATTATGCAGATAGAAATAATCGATTAAATCAAGTCCTAACTTATGAATCACATGACTGTTAAAAAGCAAGAAGATGATAATAGGAATGTTTATGCAGTGTCTTAGGCGTTTACTTACAGTCGAGCTCAATTACGATTCAACCTACCCCATTCTTTAGGGGAGTAAGTATTGAAAAAGTAACTCGGTGTATTCAGTTAATGCTAGCATTATTTCTCCAATTCATTTCAGGTCCTCCATCACAGTATCATCCTTTCAACCCCGCATCAGTCCCAATCTTGAATACATTTGGGAGACTGATTGTTAAGTCAGTAAATCATGTTGGACCAAGAATAGAGCTCAACATGTACGTTAATCAATTTAAGTCACTTTAAGTTAAGTAATTAGTGAAATTTGAGTTTTGATTCGGATTCAGATTCGAATTCATGGTGTTCTACCATTTCAAACACTAAAAATACAGTAAGTACTTAAGAATCACTCCAAAATGATATGAAATTACACTACTACATGTTATTAACAAAATGCTAGATCTAAACACTAAGTAACACATTTAGATTTTGGTTGAACACCTTTTTACCACAAATTTCTTGGAGAAGAGATGATATTCAAAGTTAAGATTCACAAACACTTGAAGATTCAAACAACTATTCGATTCTTTCACTTAAAAACGTAGATTCAAGGTTATTACAACCACGAAACAACTCAAATTTAAGAAAAAGCTTAAGAAGATTGTAGATCTATAAAGTAGATCTAGATCTAAAAACGGTTTTAAAGATCCTTACTTGATCAATGAAATCTTTATAGCAACTCGTTGCTGTTTTCGTTGTGATCAATTTGGTGTAATAGATCTGAAAACCCAACAACTTAATTGTTAGAAAAGATTGAATCTTCTTCCCCGATTCATATGGTTTTTAGCACACGAAATACAGAACTAACATATAAAAGAGGAGGAAGTATAGAAATGCTTGCCTTAAGATGTAATGGGGGTCTTGTGAAATGCTTCTTTAACTAGAAAAATGAAGAGCAAGAACACGGCTTCAAGCGAGCAAGAACAGACTACAACAAACTTTCTCAAATCTCAAGCTAGTATGTATAAATGATTACTCTTTGTTATTGTGAATTTTTTTTTTTTTTGCCGGGCAACGAAAGATGTATTACAGAAAAAACTAGCGAAGTTTACAGGGGAGAGTTCAACTGCCTAACTACCTCCTTCGCATTTAAATGATTACTCTTTTTCGCGAATGAAGCAACATGATGATTGATTAAGTTAAGTTTCCTACTAAAATAACAGATTTTACAATACACAAAAGAAGATTGAAGAGACTTGATGTCAGCAACAATGGCGTATTATGGAGACGAAATATATTTATGTTATCATTTCATGACTACATTTTAGTAGACAATATGTTCCTTAACATAACAACGTAACAATGCAGAATATGTATATATGATGAAATTTAGTGAAAATGATTCATGTATAATGTATGTTTTTGATATAGCTTTTCTATAATTGCTGCATAATAAATGATTTTCATGTAATTATCGTAATGCAAAAACTTCATCCACGAAATATAAATACTATAACCCAAGTAATTAATCTAATTTCATTTAACCGTTCTTTATTTACACGCACAAAGAGAAGACAAGACTGTTAATATTACAGTAATTAGAGATTAAGTCTTAGACCGCCTTTTATTTCTTTGTTTGTATTAGAGTTAGAAAGCCACGTGTATCAATTCTTCTTCATGTATTTTCGTACATCACTTCTCTACAACTTGTACTACAAAACACTACATTATCTCAGGAAACCGGAGGTATCGCCTCACTGGCCGATCAGTATCGTCTGATCGACGAACCGAGCAAAAGGTCTTGTCTGACCGATCGGCCTTAGGCCCCCTCCAGCATAGAACCAGCCCCGGATATATGACGATTTGTATCGAAAAATAAGTTAAGGTAAGACAATATATTGTGAATAGGTCTCACGTCAACGATAAATACCACATCCGCCTTTTACTTAATAAAATGTCATAATAATAAATATTAATATGCGAAATTCACTAATTTTCAAAATTCATTGTCGGGCGTGCGGGCGTGTGTGTGATTTTGTCCTTCTCGCTATAAAAATTACGCGTGCGTGTGTGTGTATATGTATGTACGTTTGCACCTTTAGTGAATATCAAGGCCTTTGAAAAGGTATGCCGTATGCAGATGAATAGGGTGTAGAGACAGGTGCATTGAAACAATGAAGTCTGATTTCCAAGTTTGATCTGCAAACAGAGTATGCATCAAGAACTCCTCCGTAAAAAACAAAAGGAAAAGAAACAACAAATACACCCGTGAAAATTCATCACTTAATCAAGTGCATTGTTTTATGAAAAATGTTTGTGTAACTAGCAACTTTTACTTCTGTTACTAGTGATCTGATAACAATAGATGCATGCTTAACAGATCATCATACAAGGTTATGCGCTCCTTGTTCTATTTTCTTTCGACCGTTATTCTTTCCTGATTAAGTCATATCCAAAATGTATTATCCAAACCAAGTTTTATATCTTATATTTTAATGTTTAGTTTTAAGCAATATTTATATACCGATGACATCATCATGGCCTTGCACAAATCACACTAGTACTACTATAACTATACTATAAAATGCTAAGAAGACACCTTGAAATTAAGGCCACGTCGACGCCCTTGTGATTTAAGAAGGGAAGAAAATTGAAAATGTCGGCTCTTTCTTTAAACTGTACGGATCTCAAATCTTCTTCCAATTGTGTTATTTATTTTACTTTGATTCTTGTATAAAAAATAGTCACACCTCAGTTATCACCGTCTCTTACCTGTCACCCACTTCCTCCTCTCCACAAAATTTCACCCACACTCAACATGAAATTGTTGGAGATATCTCATTTTAATGGGTTGAAACGGTCAATTTTAGCGCGAATTTCGGATACGCCCCGGTGATATTCACCGGGAGCTTATTACGTCTAAAAATTCTACTCACGGAGTAGATAATATTTGGCTTTGAAATCACTCTATTCGGATATCGGGTGAATGATAAATTAATGCCTAAAATAGGTTGAAAATGTGTAGAAGATAGGAGTTGAAGGGAGGACATCAACTCAATCTCCCACATAGGTAACTTGAAACTTGAGAGCTCAAGTAATAAGAGCTTGTGTGTCTCTTATAATGTGCCCCAAGGGGCAAGGCACTTTTGTGCAAGAGTGAGGACCTAGATAATTCCACACGCGCGCCGCCACCGTCCGGCCGGCTCGGCTCAGTTGTTACTATTAATTTTTGGACAATATTTCTTTTGAAATTAACCAGAAAGTATTTATCTAATTGTAAGACGGTTGGAAGGTCCAGAATATTGTGGAAACGCGTAATTAAGTCGGCCAAGACTTAATTAGCGTGTGAATAATTATTTTCGGCCGAGGTCAGGTTTTTCTTGAGGGAAAAGTCGAGCGATTGAGTCAGTCGACCAATCATGATAAAGATAACTCTGTTAGGTTTTATGCCCGAAAGACAATTTGTAATTGTTTTATTTAAATAAATGACAGAATTTATTTCATCTTATTTATTCGCATTTATTGCCAATATGTATACACTACGAGAAAACCCTAAGTATATTGATTATGTAATCACAACTCGGTGTATGGCTATACACACGAGGATTGAGTTTGTGAAATATACTTAAAATTAACTTAGTCCGTAGCGTTTATTAATCGGAGTACGGGTCTCTAGATTAATTTGCTAATAATGCGCCCGAACACTTTACGGTGTGTCTTATCCGGATTTGTCGGTAATAGGGTACCTAGTGGGGCATTTATATATGATGATAATCATATAGGGGTGGACCGATTTGATTTGAGTTCTCGATATAATTCCGTGATCGAGAAGTCTTATCGAATCACAAGATGATCATATATGGATTAATCGAATCCGAGGTGATCACGGACAACCGCTTAGACTAGGGTAGGGTTTGATGTGTTAGTAAGGATCACTTCGTAGTATGTGGTCCAACACTTCTCGTTGGCTCTATCTCGGGATAAGTGAGTAGTCCGTGCTATCACGGATATGGAATCCATTCCTTCCCTCGGGAAGTAGACGAACAGTTCCCTTATTTGTTGACCACTGGCGATCGATGGGCCCGAGTTCATACTTGTATTAGTGGTGAACTAATTGATCACTAGGGGGTTAATGGTAAATAAGGATAATAGGTTTCGAGAAGGGTTTACGGAAATATCCCGAATCGAAGTGAACGATCTATGGAGGATTTATCCGTATGTAATGATTATATCGTGGACGATTTCGACTCATAAATTGAGTGTAAGTTATCTATATTCGATAGAGTTCAATTTCGGGTTTATGGTGGTGTAATCCCGGAATTAATAGGTTGGATATAATTATTCGTTCGACGAATAATTTTATCTAATTTATTGTAGCTGCGAATATGGGTCCATGGTCCCCGACGTGGCTCTAATATAGCATATAGGTTTCTCGTCGTTGCACCTCAATTATAATTAAATAGTGGATTGGGCTATTTAATTGATATGTGGATTAATTGTTTAGTTAGACTAAATAATTAAATACACGGAAAAGACATTTTTCGTGGTAATTTCGGCCCGAATTGGTGCGTTGACCTAATTTTGGTCAAATATAGAAAATAGGTGCGTGACCTTATTTTGAGAGAAAGGTGCGCATGCATATTGTGATTTATTATTTAATTATTAAGAAATTAGTTTTCTTGGATAATTATTTAATATGTGATTTATCTTTTATTTGTTAAATGATAATTCATGGAATATTAGATAATAATATAGTTTATCCTAATTTGTTTGGGATAATTATTTTATTTATCTTTTATTTGGAAAAGGATTAATGTAATAATTATCTCTTAATTATTTAACGGGCGGTGGGCCTAAAGGACAATATAAGATGGTAAATGATGAAATAGGACAGAAAACTAAGACACTGGTTGAGAAGGACAAAAAAAGAAGAGATGTACAAAAATACCCTTAATGATAATTAAAGATATTTTTTATTTTTTTCAGCAAAATCGGGTAAATTAACGAAACGTTACTACATTTTCCTTGGAAATGTTCAAAGTCAAAATATCACTCCGTTTTTCGCGTTTCCATTGTTTCTGGTAGCTTTCTATACCCTACTTGGGAAGGGGAACCCCAATAGGGGATTTGTGTACCTTAAGATCGTGCACATTCATGAAAAAAATGCCGAAACGTTACTACTTTTTCGTGAAATGTTACTACGATTGTTTGGACTGTTACTACATTATGTAGTAATGTTACTACTTCGTTGTTCAAATGTTACTACGTTGTTGTTTACATGTTACTACCTCATAATCCAGTAGCAATAAAACAAGATTCAATACCAATAGATCAACGAATTTGAAAGCAGAATTGAAGAACATAAACAAGATTTTTGTAAGACGTCAATAAGATAGCAACACAGGACTCTACACAGACTCCAAAACATTATTTCATCAACAAAACACCCAAATTAGAATATAAAAAGCATCAGTCAAAAAAAAAAAAAAAAAAAAAACAGATTAACTTCTCTATGGAAGAGTTAACCAAATCGGAGCATTGAATCTGTAAAAACGTAGACACAGTAGTACAAAATCAGGCAGATTTTCATTCACAAAAACGTAGACACAGTAGTACTCTCACGATTTGCAGATGGAGCATCGCCTCATGGGATTTGCAGTTAATACAATAGGAAAAGGCCGTATGAATCCAGAAGAATGTTGAAAGTCCGAATGTTGGGTTCAATTCCAGCACTTTGAAACTTGTCATAACACTTCTCCATGATACCAATTTGTCCACTGCTTTCAGCCTTCTTAACACAGTACCCAATCTACTTCTCCATTAGCAAAATAAAAAAATAAAAAAAATAAAAAAAATAAAAAATAAAAAATGAGACCTAGATTAACATACTGAGAATTAAACGAGCAATGGTTTGAGGATTAAACTTACATTTACTGCAAAAATTCATCGGGAAAATGGTTGTGGCGGCACCACGCCTCCTATTAGCAGCCACTTATTTTTGAAGACGATGTAGAAGAAGAAAACTCGATTAAGAAGCTTCTTAACCGCCGATGGAGAGAGAGAATGTCAAGGATGTGAACTGAACTGTATAATAGACGGAGACCGGAAGGAGGGAAGTCGGCCGGCGGGGAGCTTGAAGATAGTGTGGAGAGACCGATCGTTAATACAAAAGAGGAAAGATCGAGGGGATTTGCAGAGAAGATGATGGAGGCTAGGGTTTCTAGATTTTGAGATAATAGATGAATGAGTCGGATAATGGAGGAATGATAGGTAGTTATAATTATAAAGGGTATTTTTGGATATACATTACTTTTTGTCCTTTACAACCATTGCATTATTTTCTTGTCCTTTTTACACAAATAAGATGTAAACCCGTCCTCTACGACCTTTTCCTATTTTTTTTTTTGGGAAATTAGGGATAAGGACACAATCTGAAATATTATTAAGCAACAGGACAACTACATATTTTTTATAGGGAGAAGGACAACCGCATAATTTTTATAGCGAGAAGGACAAACAGTGAATCCCGAAAATCGGTGAATCTCCTAGTGAATCCCGAAATCGGTGAATTTCGATAGTGAATTTTGACAAAGTGAATCCCGAAAATCGGTGAATCCCGACAATGAATTTTGAAAATTAGTGAATTTCGACGGTGAATTTCGGCGGTGAATTTAAACAGTGAATTTCGAACACAAGTGAATTTCGATAGTGGATAAATAGTTTTGTCCTTTATGCAAAAGTTTCAAAAGACTGTCCTTCTACTCAATTGATGAAATATTTTTGTCCTTCTCCCTCATTCCCCCTTTTTTTTTTGTTGGAATAATCATGGAAATTTCCTGGCGAAAATAAGGAGAGCTTATGGTTCTTCGTATTTGCTTCAAAGCACTTGTCTATTAATAATAAGGATTATAATTCTACTTATTTAATTATTTTGCCGCTTCAGTTTTTTCTTGATATAAAAGTTTCTGCTTCTTGCCGGAGGGAATCATGGTTTCTGTTTCCCAGGTACTCCAATCTTGCATGACCATGTTACACAATACTAATTTCTTTCTTTCTTTTTCTTTTTGGGACATTTTCTACCCCATTGAACTTGGTGTTTTACTCATTAGTTATCCATCGTTAAAGATTATAATAACAGCTGTTGGAGAAGCAGTTTCTTTTTCAATTGTTTGATTGTTTGATGCATGATGATGAAGTGGACTGATCTGCTTTTTTTTATTTCTGGATTTTGTCAAGATATTATTATTATTGTCTTTGTCTCCCATACATAAAAATAAAAAAAAAACTTAAAAAAAAGAAATCCCAGTTCGTCTACTCTTTTGCTGGAATTTTGCATCATTAGGTTTGTTTTTGGATGAATTACATTATGTATAAACGTATGCCTTGAACAATTGCAATTGCCACTCATATGATCGTCTGATTCGTTCTCTTATATACTTGCATTATGCTTCATCATTTTAAATTTGATGCTTGAGCTTGAGATTGATTATTGAGGTGTCCTAATTCGATATTCTGCAGCCATATAGTCGTTCCTAATCTCATGAATCCGGGATGGTATATAGATTTATACTCTTAGAAGGCAGAAAGTACTGGTCATATTATCATTAGGAATTCCTTAAGAATGTAGAAAACAGATGTCATTTACCATTGATTTGATTATTGTCGAAGATAGAAAGCACTTGCTTGTCGTACATCAGTATTAATTGACACTCTGGTTATATTGGACAACTCTTATATGAAAGCTTTTGTTGTGAAAACTTATGCTCAGTATGATGTTTCTTTTGGTAACAATGGAGTTGTGTTTCTTTTGGGGTTTATTTGGAAACTGGGGTTGTCCTTTCAGGTTTCCATTGAAAAGAAGGATTCTGATGTTCCCAGAGAAAGGGTACAAAACAAAGTTGAGGGTTTTGATGATGTGAGAAAGAGACGCGTTCAAGAAGTTGGTACCACCAAAGAAATAATAGTCACTGATGAAGTTTCTGATTCACACAGCAGTAGCTCAGTGATCCTGCAGGCGTCGTCGAAGAGACTGAAAGTTGACTACAATATTGGCTCCACAAGTTTCAAAGTTTGTCAAGATACTCCAATTGTGTCTCCCCTTTTCCTCTACTTTTTTTTTTTACAGTAAATGTGCATCATTAAGTTTTGTTTTTGGATGAATCACCATTATACATCTTAAGCCTTATTCCCTGGCTAGTAGTGCTTTGGCTGCATTGATCATGTATCTTGGTTGCGTTATATCATAAACCGTATTCCCCTGGTGGTACATTCAAAGAAATAACGTTACGACGTAAAAAAAAATAAAAAAATAGAGCAGCTGCTTAGATATGAACAAGGGATCTGATCTACACAGAAGGTTTGATGAATATAGCAGATATGAGCAACTGCAAATTGCTACACAAATTATTGTCTGTCTAATTGATAGTTTTTTTGTATATACGTTTACATGTATAGTGGTAGTTCAAATCCTCATAAGAATATTCTGTATTCCGTGGTTGCGTTATATCATTTTAAAATTTATTGTTTGACCTTGAGAGGTTGCTTATTGAGGTGTTCTAGTGTGATATTCTGCATACTTTTCTGCTGCCATATAGCTATATATGCTCAGAATGATGTTTGTTTGCAAAGAACAATGGAGTTATTTTTCTTTTGATTGATTTGGAAACTGGGGTTGTCCTTTCAGGTTTCCAATGATGAAAAGAAGGATTCTGATGTTCTGCAAGAAAAAGACGCGTTCAATGGGTTCAGAAATAGTATGTTATGACAAATTGAACATAGAATGGAAATTTAGATTCTGTTATTGGAAGAGCAGCCAAAGTTCCAATTGAGAAGAATACGACGACGTCCCCACGGATCCCGAATGCATTCGGGATTGACGTTGAACATTATAACGAGTTGCATGAAAATGATGATCAGCTGCAGATCGAACGATACTACTAGTTTGGAAAAAGAAGATGATTTGCTGCAGCACACCATTGAGAAAGAAAAAGAGAAAGAGAAAGAGAATGATTTGTCCCAAAAGGATTCAAATGACTCAAGAATCCAAGGCGGTCTAAGGCTTTTTGGTGTGCAAATCATCTGCAATTTTTGCTTGAGCTTTAATCTTGAAGGAAGAAGGGTAGTAAATTTTTTTGAAAAATGATGGTTATTATTTTTTAACCTTCGCTCTTGTTTTGGGACCAAAGAAGCTAATATTTTACTACCTGTTATAAACAATAGAATTTGAAAACCTGCATCTCCTGGATATATGGCCTAGTGGTGAAAAGCTGAGGTGTTGTAGTGACAGCCCGGACCATAAGCTGGAGGTCAGAAGTTCGATTACCGTAAAAGATTTGATTTTCGATGATAAAAACTTCAGTGATGTGACACGGAATCATTATTATACACATTAATGTCGCAGGCAGGAGTCCACACACGCAATTATTATTATCAACATCATCTTAAATTAGCTTTATTTTATAAAACTGGTTGGATTGATATAACTTAGGGGTACGATAAGAAAAAATATTCATTAATACTTTCTTGGTATTGTGAATAACTTATATTACGGGACCAAAGTAAAAAAAAAGCTAGGATTACTTATATTTTAGACCGAAAATAGTATATACTACAAATGAATTACAATGAAAAAAAAAGACCACCCGTTCCCACTCATTATTTTGAAAAACAGGTATACTTATTGGGATCTCGGAAGAATGATAATCATGCAAAAAACAATGAATCATGAACATTTAATTAAACCCTCCTCACTAGTTCATCGATTCCAAATACCGTCCAACTAGTGTTATTATGTCCACGACTTTCAATTTCTCGGATTCATCAAACTTCTTTGTGTAGACACTACACAACAAAACTCACCAAGAATTTTATCCAATCCCAACAATTACGATGAAAAAAATTTCCACCGTACGCATTTTATATTCTGATAAAATTCCCTTGATTCAATTAATTTAGTTAATATTCTAAAATTAATCTAAACTAATTACGTGTTCATACATTCCTAATTAACGACAAAATTAATTATCTACATGTATGCATATGCCATGAGTGAAATTAATGAATACGATGCATGGCATGGTATGACATGGTTATATCACATAAATAATCATTCAAGAAATTAAATGCGTAAAAATAAACTACTGAGATGAACCGTTGGTACTCCGTATCTAATCTATCGTAAAAAAATAATCCTAAACCCAACCTAGTGGGTTTACTAATAATCTATAATAGAAAACCGCATCTGCTTCTTTATTAATTTTCGGATCCATTTTTTCATCAATCTGTCCTATAGCCGAGTTGTTTAGCATGTCCTCCTTACTTCCGTGGCAACGCAGGTTTGATTCCCAGCTACTGCAATTTTTATTCACCAAAAGAAAGCAACGCAGGTTTGATTCCCAGCTAATGCAATTTTTATTCACCAAAAGAAAGCATTTTTTCTGGAAAAATTTGAATAAAAACGCATCAAGGGTAATTCAAACCCTTGACCCACAGGATTGCTGTAACACATCTAGACCATTACACCGCTGACTTGTTCTTCCATAAAAGCGTCGACTTTTAATTACATATGAACAGAGCCGAAAAGAAAAAGACTACTTTTTTAGGAAACTAAAATTACAACAATTCACATAATTTCCTATATCCGAAAAAAACGGGTTTACAACAGATCTAACGGGTAAATAATACCAACCTCAATTCATCTCATCAACCAAGAACATTTAACCACGCATGAATATAGTAAACATATAAAGATGCAATTTTTATCCAATTCCACTCCTTATTAATTAATTATGCAATCAAGATCGGAAAATCGTTTTAACCTGTCTCTGATACCACATGCTGGATATACAGGAACCCGAATCAGGATCCGAAACGCAGGAAAAATCGGATCCGGAAAAATTCCGGCTCTCGGTAACCCGGGAGGAGGTCCCGGTAAACCGAGGCAGTTTTCCCCCCTTTTTCGGATCGTCAGATCTGATTCACAACACCGATCGAGACGCTCGATCATGCACATCGGAAGCTACGAATCGAATTTCGTTTTACGATTTTACCACGATTTGAAACACATAATTAATTAATATAAACTTCAAGAAGGTTGAATATTTACCCAACAGAAGAGAAGCCGTGATCTTCCGGATTGTATCTCCAAGCGACGACTGGTGGACATCGATCCTCGTAGTGAAGCCTCCTCGAATATGCTCAAGAAAAACTCCAAGTTTTTCTTCTCTCAATGACTAGAACAAGAAACTGATTTTTCTCTCATTTTTTTAATTAAGTGGCGCAGATTGTAGTCTCTATTGTGTTGGGGGAACTCTCTTTATATAGGAAAATAACTAGTCAAGAGAGAGTTATTCATTTCACAAGACAATTATGTTTTTCCCATAGAAAAAGATATTTACCATAAATAAGAGATAATATCTATAAATGAGATAATCACTAGAAAATCGATCTCTTATTTTATTCATTAATTATTTAACAAATAAATAATTAATTATACATGTGATACAATCTAGGAAAATTACTTCTCATAATTTCCTCACATGTGGCGCCACTTTTGCCATAGGAGAATAGAAAATGTATTTTCTATTTTACATATTATTTACCGAAAAACAATATTGCATATTAATTAAATAGACCAACTATTTAATTATTCTCGACATTCCACAAAACGAGAAACCACTCGCGTGTTAGGAGCCAACCCGGGGACCATGGACCTATAACCAGTAGCTACAATAAATTGAATAAAATATTCATCGAACAGAACATTTCTATTCCACCTATTAATTCCGGAATTATGCCACCATACATCCGAAACTGAACTCTATCGATTATAGATATAATTTATTCTCATAAAGTCGAGTCAGTAAACGTCCATTGATATAATCATTACCCTCCATAGACTATCCGTAATGAAGCTGGAATGTTTCCGTAAACCTTCTTCGTTACATCTCATCCTTACTTACCATCAACCCACTAGTGATCAATTAGTTCATAACCAATATGAACTCGGCTGATCAATCAGTTTCTTGGATTGACAAATAATGGGATTGTCTTTCTACTTCCCGCATGAAGGAATGAATTTCATATCTGTGAGACACACACTCTCACTCATTCCAGAATAGTGTCAACGTGAAAGTAATTCGGGCCGCGCCTCTTAGCTATGCTTAACGAACACATCAAACCTTATCTTGAAACAAGCAGGCATCTGTAATCACTTCAGGATTAAGGTTAATCCATATATGATCATCTTATGATTTAATAAGATTTCTCAATCACGGAATTATACGAGAAAAAACGCAGATTAAATCGGTCAGTCCAATATGACTACATCATATATAAATGATCCACTTAGATAACCAATATCGACGGTCCGGATGAGACGGTCACACCATAAAGTGTTCTGGGCCCATTAAATGTGGTTTAATCAATAGACCACATACTTTGATTAAGTTCACCACGGACTAACAATTCAAGTGTATCACCATAAACTTAATCCTCACGTGTGACACACACTAAGTTATATGGCTACATATGATACAACTTGGGTTTTCAACATTGTATAATATATAAGCACCAAGCAAATAATAAGATGAAATTATTCTGTCATTTATTAAATATAAAAACAATTACAAAATTGTCTTTCGGGCACTACACCATAACAGAAACAGTCTTAGCAGTAGCAACCTTCGCAGTGGTATTCGAAAGAACCGCCTTCGCAGCAACAACCTTCGGAGCGGCGTTCTTTGAAGTAGCAGTCTTTGGTGCTATTTGTTCTTGATTTCTTTGAAAAGGAAAGATCTGTCCCACTGGGCGTGCCAGAAATTTGTAACGCAGATTTCGTGTTTAATCCCTGAAAATAACAAAGAAAACACAAAAATCGCAACAAATCGAATTTTATTAATTTATGATATAAAATTGATTACGATCTGTTAATTCCTTTGATTCTCCTCTTTAATTGTTGACAATCATTGAACTCCCGTATTTAGCGGAAGATCTTGACTTTGTTGATTTTCTCCGGATATGGCGGAAGATTTTGACTTTGGATTGATTACTCCCGGATATGGCGGAATAACCGGACTTTGGTTGATCTCTCCCGAGTATAGCGGAAGATCTTGAATATGTGGTTGTTTTCTCCCGGATATGGCGGAAGATCTTGACTTTGTGGTTGATTACTCTCGAATATGGCGGAAGAATGTTTGATTTGGATGGAGATTTGAAGAAGTGCTTTGACTCACCTTCGCCCTCCTGACTGGGTTGGAAGATCCTCGAAGCTGGTTGAAGAACTCCGGATTTCTTGGTGGATGATCTTCAAGTGATGGTTGAAGAACGCCGGATTTGATAGAGAATCTTCAAAGGTCGAAGAACGCTTGAATGCTCCTTGTGCTACCTTGATCTCCTCCTTCTTGGTGCTTGATGCTTCCTCTCCAATCTTGAATCCTTGCGTGCTTCCGTTCTCTGTGCCAATGCTCTGTGTTTTCTGTGTTTCTGTGTGTTTGCAAATGACTAAGGCTTCTCCTATTTATAGTGCTGGATGAGTGCCTTGAAATTAATCCGCATTTAATGCGTCCACACTCATTTAATGTGTCCACGCTCTGATTGATTACTACAATATCCGCATTTAATGCATCCAGACTCTCCTGATTGGCTCTAGCTATTTGTACACACTCTCCGCGTTTATTGTAAATTAATAAAATCCCTTAATTAATTAATTTTAAGAGATTTCATGATTTATTGTTTTCATATTACCTCCTAATATTTAATATAGGAAAATAATACAAAATAATTTGGACTTTATGGCATATGTAATACGTAACATGTAGATTGTGTCACATATTTTTTGTATGTCTATATAGCCATTAAAAATTCAATTAAATCTCTATTTTCTTTTAAGAGATTTTAATTAATTTCATATTACTCCTAAGCATTTTATGTTGGGAAAAAATGTAAAATAAATTTAATTTTGAGAGCATAGGGAATACGTGACATATATATCATGTCACATAAATTATTATACCTACGTTATGATTCATGAAATTCCTATTATAACGGACTGTTGGATACTGTCACCGAGTCACGTATAAAAATAGACAAAACTGAATTGTCTGTTTATATATATGATAATAATCTGACGATTCAGTTTAATATAGAGTCCCAACAACATAATGACCCGCAAAAGTAAGGTAATGAAGAACCGAAAGTATACAGACATAAATAACAAAGCTATGCATAATGCATGGGATAGCTATGCATATTAACAGGTGTTGTCAATTCATTCATTACAAATCATGTAAATTTGGTTTCAATGATGTGGATACCCACGAATCCTTACGTTTTCCTTAAAATAAAAAAACCGTTTGTGATACATAATATGTGCATGACATATTTCACTAGACATGTTTATTATCATTGATTATAGCTATGCATATTAACAGGTGTTGTCAATTCATTCATTAATTTGGTTTCAATGATGTGGATACCCACGAATCCTTACGTTTTCCTTAGTATAAAAAAACCGTTTGTGAATAATATTTAGGTTTATTATCATTGATTATGGCAGAATCATGAATAAATTTAGGTGTCTACACTTTTATTAATAGTGAGATCATTTATAGTGGTATGAGTTTTAACCAAATGTGTTGTACACATCTCATTCTTCATCAGAGGCGGATCTACTCTTTCCAAAACGGGGTCTACGGACATGGCCGGTGCAGGTCTTTTTGGGGCTTAAAAGCGCAAGTCTCCGAAGCGCTTTTAGTTGAGTTTTTTTTTTTTTTTTTTTTTTTTTTTTGGCCAAGTAAATTTTTTAATACACACAGATAACAACTAAAATAAGTTTTAAAAAAAATACACACAGATAATATATTCTTTTTAATTTCTATAGTTTTTCAAATAAAAAATTAATAAAACTTGTTTGTATGTCTAATTTCTTTTTTTGGCCAAATAATATTTTTTTATTGGGACCTTTATCGATTGGAGTAAAAAAAGTTTGGGCCTTTATAAAAAATATATTATATTAGGTTGGATCGGATTGAATCTACACGGATTTTTTTTTTTTTTTCTTTTAGCGAAACATGTACCGTTGGGCTTAAGACGGTCGTCTCTCCGGCCTCAAGTGAGGGCCGGCCCTACGGACCCCGCTTAAAACAAAAAAAAATGTTAAGTTTTGCCTATAGAAAAATTTTATGCACCCTGTTAATTTTTTTATACTCTTAAAAATATTTTTGGGCCGCGCTGAACAATTTTTATGGATCCGCTACTGATTTTCATCAATTGTGAGATAATATATAGTGGTACATGTTGTAAATAAATGTGTTGTGCTCATATCATTTTTCATAAAAAAATTGTAATATCTCAAATTTCTAAGTTGGGAGAAATATCAACTACTTATAAGTGTGATAAATAAACATTTTGTAAATTCGAATTAGCCTTTTAAATCAAACGAATACGAGTATACGACAGTCTAAGCAGTAGCGATGCTAGAAATTTGAAATTTGTGGTACAAAATTTTGATGGGAACAAGAAAAGTAATATACCATTTAAAGATACATAGAGATAGAATTTCGACAAAAATATGTACATACATATCTAATGTGTGGAAAAGAGTAAAAATGTAGCAATATGATGCATGCCGTTGGATACATTATTTTTTAGGGATAGAGGGCCAAAAGGACAAGTTCTTAAACAATATGAGAAATTAGGACAGCTTCTAAATTAAATGGTTTATAAGGACAAACAAAAATTAGATGGACAAAAACAACCTTATGTATATATTTATTTTAATTATAGGAAAAGGTAAATCATTTAAAAAATAAACCTTTAAAATTCCAATAAAACAAATCGTAACTGTCAATCCCATAAATAACTCCCTCCTTTGTGAAATGTATACACGATCCCATGAATAGGTCCATGAATTCTGCTCCATTTTTATTTTTTCCCCAAAATAAATTAGGTTCTGAAAAAAAAATCATTTTTTCTTGCTGTCCATGGAATTCCAATCGCTTGTGTGAACCAATCGCCGCCGGAAAATTTGAAGGAACACCGGCTCATTGGAAGAAGCCATGAGATGAGGGATTAGGGTTTCGAACGGAGTAAGGTCTGGACCCAAAATCGCGGCGAGTTGACATTGCCGCAACTGATTGGACCCGGCGTCCATGGCTACGACGGCAAAAAACAAAGAAGAAAATGAGAGATTTTTTTTTTCTTTTTTTTTTCCGAAAAAGTGGAGCAGCCGGTGGAAGAAGGTGTGAGGGTTTAGCAGGTTGTTGTGTTACTATGGGATGTTACTATGTTTTTTTTTTTATGAAAGATGTTAGGTTTGTTACTTATTAATTTTGTAATGTTACTATATTTTTTAATTTAATTCATCTATTCTATGGTATGTTACTTATTTGTTTATCGGATGTTACTACATAAATGTGGGTGTTACTACATAAAGATGTTAGGGTTTATTCTTATTAATTTTGTAATGTTACTACATTTTTTAACTCAATTCATTCATTCATGGGATGTTACTTTTTGTTTATTGGATGTTACTACATACATGCGGTTGTTACTACATAAATGCGTGATGTTACTATATAAATTTGGGTGTGAATATATAAATGTGTGTGTTACTACATAAATGCGTGATGTTACTATATAAATTTGTGTGTGACTACATAAATAAACAAATTCTAGCTGCCGATTACAATCCCAGCCTTGAAGAAAAAATTTCAGCATGCATAATTTGAGGAAATCACAAGATTGTAACTGCTTTCGAGATAATGATTGGAATCATTATTGATAGCAAATTCAGGCCACTAATTAGGGAAATATTCAAAACAATTAAAAAATTGGGGAAAAAAAAAGGAATGTGTGAAAAATAAGCATAAAGGGCAATTTTGGTTGAACACATGTTTTTTGTCCTTATAAACCACCCTAAGTTTTGTTTGTCCTATTTTATCATTTTAGATCCAAACACGTCCTTCTCAACCATTTCCTAAAAAAAAAACCCTTCAATCTTTGATAATTTAATGGCAGGTCTTCTCTATAATGTTTGCACTTGAAGTGATTTGAGAAAGAAAAAAAAAAAAAATTCTCCGAATATGTCCCCCTATGACGGAATATTCAAGAAATCCAAATAACTGATCGATCAAAATAATTGATGCGCGTCGGATGCGTATCGGATCTACGTGGCGGTGGGTCCCATTTCTACCCATTGACTAGAAAATAAGGCTTTCCCTACTTTAATTACTTTCCCCACTTCCAATTTTCACCAAACCATTTCGCAAGTCTGTCTGCAAATAAACCCGTTCCTCTTCCATCTTCTTCTTCTTGCAAAATCAAATTCATCTTATCTCCCTAAATTCATGAATCCATTAACCCTAAAATCCATGAACCAATGAAACCCACAATACCCGAACCCAATTGAGCCCTAATTTGCTGCTTCGATTTCGAATTTGTGCTCTTCGAACTGCGAATTCGTGCTCTTCGAAGGTGATGGCAGGAAAAGAGAAGGCAACACAGAGGAAATTGGATACTCCGATTCTTGGTGAGTGATTTATTTAAAGTTCAAACATTTACCTTCCAACTTAGATGGATTTGATGCTGAACATAAGCCAAAATGGGAACTTTAAATAGCCCATTTAGCAAAACAAACAAAATGCAAATTGGGTACAAGAATTTGACTAAACCTACTGCGGATGATTATTGTTTTTTTATTCAAAAAAGTCGACTTCTTTCTAAGGATTGGGATAAATTCAAACTTTTAGGAGGAATATTGTTTTTATTATTGAAAAAATCGACAACTTTTTCCAGATTTGGAGACCATAGGTGTTCACATGTCATTTTTTATTCTTTTCTATTTGATAGTGTTTGTGTTTTCCCGACAAGCCATGTTTTTCTTATTTTTTTTTTCTATTTTTTGGGACCACAGTGTATTAACTTGAAATCTTGGCTTTTTTTCAATGCAATTTTCAGCTTGGAAGCCTGTATACATCTCTTTACGTTTGCATTATGGCGGTACATTTTACACGGGGACTGGGTCGAAGTATGTTGGTGGGAGGCAAATGACGATTGATAATGTTCGGAAAGAAGTTTTGACCTTTAATATCTTAGGTAGTTTGCTGAGAAATGATGGAATGAAAGAGCCATTTAGACTGTATTATGATGTAAAAGATGGGTTTGTTTTGATATGGGATGACAAGGATTTGAGTAACTTATTTGATGAAAAGCTGAAAGGTGATAAGATATTGGTGGTTTATGTAGATGAGTTGAACCAATCTGTAGGCAATGAAGGAGATAATACGGGTTGTGGTCAAGGGGATGTCAACGAGAAAGAAGATGTAGGTGTAAACAATGAGAGTGGGGACTTTAGTGTAGAAACTGAAGACTTAGACTTTGATATTGACGATCTAGATTATGAGGATGGGTTGGATGACAAATGGTTTTCAGAGAATGTGGACTCAGATGTGGAATGGTTTCCTAATTTAGAGAGTCCAAAGGTGCAGGAAGGTTTAGAGTGTAGTGAATCGATGAAGAAGAGGATGTAGTGAAGTGTGATGATGCATTGGATAGTGGTAAAGACTCGATGATGATTGGGAACACAAATTCCCTACTTTCAATACAGTGGAACTTTATAAGCCAACATTTGAATTAGGAATGATCTTTAACAATAAGAAGATGGGTTATTCTGATGCAGGGAGGCTTTGATAGAGAGAAAGCTGCATACGCGCAACATCGGACCACGCGGTTTCACGCCACGTATGCAATTCCCTATTGAGGATGAAGCTGTGTGGTCGGATGTTGCGCGTATGCGGTTCTACATTGAAGCCTCCTGCATCGAATAACCCTAAGAAGATACTCGGAGAAGCAATACACTCTCATGCTATCAAAGACTTAATAGGAATATCAACATTACAAAAAATGATAGATTGAGGATGCATGCCAAATGTCTTGACAAAGATTGTGGGTGGAAACTTCATGCTTTAAATGTTCATGGTGAATTGACATTTCAGATTAGGGAATATATTCCTAGGCTTGTCCCAGAACTTTTCATGTCAAAAACATGAGATCCAAATGGATTTCTGGTAAGTTTTTGAAAAACTTCAAGAGTGATCCTAAAAGAAGTGTAAAAGGCTTTATGGTTGATGCCATTGAAAAGACTAGATGTCACATTTCTCCTTATCAAGCCTATGTAGCAAAAAGAAATGCTCTTGATGTCATTGAGGGAGACTCTTCGGAACAAGTACACTTTGTTGTGGGATTTTGTGGAGGAGGTGAAGAGGTGTAATCACAAAATTTCTGGTAATAACCAGCAAAGAGGGTGAGAATGGGGATACTACATTTGATATGTTGTACATGTGCTTGGATGCTTTGAAGAAAGGGTTTTTAAGTGGTTGTAGACCCTTTTTGGGGCTAGACGGGTGCCATCTAAAAGGGCCACATGAAGGGGTTTTACTAAGAGGCAACAAAGATCACTTAAATGTAGACTTAAGCTGAAAATTGCATTGAAAAAAAGCCAAGATTTCAAGTTAATACACTGTGGTCCCAAAAAGTAGAAAAAAAAAATAAGCAAAACATGGCTTGTCGGGAAAACACAAACACTATCAAATAGAAAAGAATAAAAAATGACATGTGAACACCTATTGTCCCCAAATCTGGAAAAAGTTGTCGATTTTTTCAATAATAAAAACAATATTCCTCCTAAAAGTTTGAATTTATCCCAATCCTTAGAAAGAAGTCGACTTTTTTGAATAAAAAAACAATAATCATCCGCAGTAGGTTTAGTCAAATTCTTGTACCCAATTTGCATTTTGTTTGTTTTGCTAAATGGGCTATTTAAAGTTCCCATTTTGGCTTATGTTCAGCATCAAATTCTACCATCTAAGTTGGAAGGTAAATGTTTTAACTTTAAATAAATCACTCACCTAGAATCGGAGTATCCAATTTCCTCTGTGTTGCCTTCTCTTTTCCTGCCATCACCTTCGAAGAGCACGAATTCGCGGAGCACGAATTCGCAGTTCGAAGAGCACAAATTCGAAATCGAAGCAGCAAATTAAGGCTCAATTGGGTTCGGGTATTGTGGGTTTCATTGGAGTAATTGATTTTGCCATTAATTTAGGCAACAGTCTTCCAAGGCAGGATCAAAATTTCCCCGCATAGAAATTCCTGTAATTCTTTCTCAAAAAAAAATATTCCTGTAATTTCGGGAGCAATGTTCCTCATTCTGGTGGTCCTGCAGGACGGGACGAGACCACCTGTAAATTGTGTGTCTCAATTCGTGTCTAATTAAATATTAGGTCGTTTTATTGTATTTGATTTTTTTAAAGAAAAACAATAAAAAAATAAAACACAAAAATCAAATACACATGAAACGACGTATTATCTACTTATACATACAATTTGGACATGTGATCTCAAGCCGTCCTCGACCACCATGTCATAGTGGTTTAGCCAATGAAAATTCGTGAATGAAGGGCAAAGTTGTAAATACATGGAACTTATGTTTTACACGGTAGGGCCTCGTATGTTGTGCTGAATTTCTATTGATCCTGGATCACCATGTCATACTTGGTCCAGAACCATTCTAAAACTTGCGCTCATTTTTTACCATACGAGCCACCAGTTAATGTTAATAAGCCGAGTCGAATAGAGTATCAGCTGTTCAAACTTGGTTTGTTTTGTTTACGAGTTTGTTTGTGTTCGTTTGTTTAATAAATGAACAAAAAATATGTTAAAGTTTGGTCCGTTAATATTGAGCTTGTTCAAGGACGTTTATTTAATAAATGAATAAAAAATATGTTCAAGCTCAGCTTATTTATAAAAAAAATTTGTTTGAGCTCGTGTTTGAATTCGGCTTGCTACACATATTTGTTACACGTATTTTTGCCTCTTAAATTGAGTTTAGCTCGTTACGCCATAAAAATTTATGTCCAAATGAATAACAACAAAATACAAAACAATATTCAAACATTATAACAACAGGTTTAAAAATTAATTATCGTTGCAACCAACATAAAGGATGAATATTAAAATAAAAATACTCAAACCTAAAAGACACAGCGTAATTAACCTCTTTTTGGGTATCCATCTCATATAACTCACACGCTCATTTTTCTAAGGATGCCGATATTAACCGTACACCTCGCTTAGGCAACATTCACATGGTTAGGCGTACTTTCTAAACGATCGCTCAAGCCCTCGTCCTATTAACAATTACTTGGTAAGTCTCTTGTTAATCTACGATTCACGTATGACTAGGTGTCGACAATTCCCTAATACAAAACTAATCTAGATCTTGCTTTGAAAGTCCCGAAAGATCGTTCGTGAGCCGAACTAGACGTCTTATATTGGTATTTCCTAATAACACGCTAATGAAAAAGCGACGAGCGACGTAGCCGTAGCCATACTGCGAGAAAGTAAATTCAACTAGGTTAGACCCACCATAAAGACGTGGCGGACTTAAGCGACGAAACTAGGGCTCGGTCGACCGAGGATAAGGGCTCGGTCGACCGAACGACTCTGCTCGGTCACCCGGACGAACTCAACCCTAATTACATCCTAGAACCAACCTCTCAGCGTTTCCTTATACAGAACAGATTAAACAACAATTCGTACATCACTTATATAAACTATCGTCGATACACATTAATTAAATCAAATAGAGTCATGAATAAATCTAGATTATGACGTAGGTCATGGGATCCTCATTGACAAGGTGTCACCACCACCTAACGTCATAGCCGAGAATCACATCATCTAGCTATGTCTAATTAATTCAAACGATAAGAACATAATTGGAAGAATTAATTACTTGAAAATAAAACATGAAGATTAAGGGCTTACATTGTTGCATTTACCCCAACTTATTTGAAAAACTCTCAATTTTTTAGTGCTCTTTTATCAATGATTAAATCAATGTATGAATGAATATATATAATACTAATGACAATGTGTTTATATAGAGCTCATAACCGACTTAGAAACCGACTAATGATCGGATTCCCTAAACCCTAACCGACTTAAGTAATACGCCGGATTTGGTGTATCTTTGGGCTTTAAGTCCACTCGGTCGACCGGTCAACAAAGTCATGACCAAGGGTCCTCCTTAAAAGTGATACTTTTAGGGCCCGATTTTAATCTTTGTGTGTGTTTTAGATATATTTTATTCTATTTAAATTTAAAAAAAGTTAGTAATATTCAAATCAATACACATATTTAATCAAAAAAAATTATTTAACCAACATATATACTCTTTCATACATCTATGAACATAGTTTAGCCTAAAAGTAACTGTTACATCGTAATATTTTACACAATCCAGGGCCCTAAAACAAAATTTTAGCTTAGAGCCATCAATTACTCGCTCTAGAATATCTATTTTATATATTTCTATTTTTATTTTGGGAACTAGATTATCTATTATATTAATAGGTGACTTATCATCTTGTGAATCAAGATTAGCTTGTACATTTGTTTATCTATGAAGTAGGTTCACGAGTATAATCGAACGTTCGCGAGTAAGTATGTTCGTTATTTTAGAAAACGAGTTTATAATATTATTCAAATTTCGTTCGTTAAACTAAACAAACGAACGATCACAAAAAACTAAAATAGAAAGAGATGTGTCACATCAAGATGTCGAATCGTTTTCCGCCCCCAATGGATGGGGAATTTTGACCACACACAAGATGAGGGTCATCCCCTATATTATTCTCCCGGCACCAAGTCCTCCCATCGATCCGGCGCTTGTGAAGGTCCTTCCCGTGGTAGAAGAAAGGTATTGTGTTAAGGCGCTAGTCTAGTAGTCAAAATGTCGAATATGAGGTTGGATTAGAGGTTGAACACACTACGAGCCTGCAATCAACAGGAAAGTAAACATAGGCTCCGTTTGTTTTAGGTTGGGGTTTTTTTTATATATTAGTTGATAATAAAATGTTATAAAAATGATTGAAGTAATAATTAGAAAGTTCAAAAGTTTTTTTTGAAAATTGTATAGATAAAAAAATGAGTGTGAAAGAAATTGAAATAATGTAGTATAATGAATAAAATAATGTAAAAAATGTAATAAAGTAGAAAAAGTGAAATGATAAGAGATGGTTTAATTTTTTTATTATTTGTAGTTAAAAAATTGATTGGTGAGAGAATTTGAATAAATGATTGGTTAAGTGATTTTAAAAAACCTCAAAAAAAAACTTCAAACCAAAATACCCAAAACAAACAACTTTCAAAAAAAAAAAAACAACAAAATACCCAAAACAAACAAGGGCATAGATTTTTTTTATTTTATTTACGCAGGAAAAGTAGTTTATTAATCTCTTATAATTATCATAGGGTCTATATCATTAAGTAAACTTTTTAATGTGATTTTTTTTGAGGGAAAAAGTAACTTTTTAATACGATTAATGAGGTAAAATTTTAAATAAGTTAACCTTAATTGCACTTTACCATATCATTTTCCTTTTAACTGCCGCTGATTTGATCATCCATACAAACCAACTCATGTGATATATATTAAATAAATATGTGTGAATACATATACAGATTGATATAAACACACGTAAAAGATTTTTAATACAACGGTTGTACAAAGTTTTGTACAAAGTTGTATCAAAATCCTGTTGTTGCTATGTTTTTTCTTGTTTTTTCGTGATTAAAAGCCCGTTGAAAGGATTTGTTAGACAGTGGTGAACAATCCACCTTAACCATAAACCAAAAACACTTCTTCTTTTGATAATTAATAACGGAGTTTATCCAAAAATAGATTTGCAAGTGACTACCGAAAGGTCTTCGTAGCAGCAAAACGCAGGTCAAACAGTCATTTTCATTTATAATAATAGACACAAAACCCACGATATTATATTGTTTTTAAAATATATTGAGAATAATGCAAGAGAAAATAAGTAATGTGTATTATGATATATAAACCGTGTTGAGCATTCAAAAAAAGATTTCACGCCGTAAAGAGGGAAATAGTTATGTGGTGTCTCCACACGTATGTAGACGCTGTATGGTTCAATATAAACCACACAGTTTCATTTTATATTTGAATCGTATTCGTTTTGATCGTTTCACTCGTCACTTCAACTCAAAATCCTCAATCCACACAAATATTTCTCCATAAAGAGAGACTAGAAATGTGATTGGGATATAATGGAAAATTCAAGAAATCATCGGGAAAAATTAACAGTTTTTTCTTGTGAATAATAGAATAATACTTTTAAAAACTAGTACTTCATCTGTTTTTTTTATCTGTCAAATTTCAGAATTTGTTCTGTTTTTATTTATCTGTCAATGCATGACTTATTATTCTTTTCCTCCTTTACCAAAAAAAAAAAATTTACATTTTCAATAAAAAAAATATTTCCAATACTAAAAATTCCTTTTACCAACAAAGTTACATCTCCAATAAAAAAATATATTTCTAATATTATATTTTTGTTAAATTAATTATTTTTTAAGTTTGTGTGATTTTTCTCTCTACAATATATAAAAAAACAGAGAGAGTACTACATATAATATGTACTTCGGCTATAATTTTTTAAAGGGAAACTTAAAAATATATGCTTAATTTTTTTTGTATTTGCGTGGTATGCTTTAAAAGATAACATTTGAAAAATATACCTGAAAAGTAATTCGTAGCAATTACGCAACAAATCGATAACGAATACGCAACGAAATACTTTTTAAACATATTTTTCAAATATTATTATTTTAAAATATACCACATAAATAATTAACTTTTAAAACATATTTTTTCAAGTTTTCCTTTTTAAAATTATTGGAAAGCACCAAAGCAGGCTTAAGCTCTTTTATCAAGGTTTATAATACATAGATAGGGCGGCAAACTTGTATTAATCATTACCTTAGCAGGCCCTAGGGCTCAGGCTCTTTTTGAGTAATTTTTTTTTGAATAATGATACATCCACTACTTCTTCTACCACAACATCTTACACAATATAATCAACACCACATATTTTATTGAGACTCGCCCAAATAAATAATTGATCACTTTAATCAATGATACCGATCATGTAGTGGTTTGTACACTACACAAATGTATAATGCACACATATCATTTTCCATTTTTTTTCTTTTACGAATAGGGCATAGGCTTTAGATTGTTCTGAGGAGCTGTCTATTTGGGATGTCACATCCGGATAAATTTTTTTTTTTTTAATGTGACGGAGGTCGGACATACGTTCACCACGTGTCATTTCCTGATTGACCGAACATTGAATAAAGCTAGAGAAATATAATGTTGAGGGTCTAGAGCCACTTCGTGCTAATGACACATCTAAGGCTCAGGTGGGGATCGGTCATGTTCTCTCCTTAGACCACCGCAGATCAGATCGGTCGTTATTGAGACCGGATCAACACAGTTTGAGCCGGACTGGGCTAGGAGCTCGACGCAGGTCGGCCAAAACCTCTCTTATCCATAATACGCACACGTTTAAATTATGCGATAAGTATGATAGAATCCTTTACCTAATGGGACTCTTATCCCAATGTTACAACTAACCGTGTTTTATCTCAAAGGATTAGGTCAAATAATCCTCATGGACTGCGGCACGTACAGGTAATGTGGACGAGACGTTATCTAGATAAACGTTTTTATAGAATTACGAGAAATTTAATTCCTGAAATGGCATAGAATACGTAAACAACTTGAGATACACTTATTTTAGGCTCAGTCTAAATATAATCAAACATCATTTCCTATGGTTTAATCTTGTTTATTGTCACTATAGTTAATTTGGCCATACTGTTAAAAAGATGTTTAAACCCTAACTATGAAGTTTTTCATTTCTTTCTCATATTAATCAATAAAAATATTAATCAGTTGACTTAATGACTCAGAGTTATTAGTTTAGTATTATTTCAGAAAATTGAAAGAAGGTTCAGTTGTACTTTTACGATATTCAATCCTTTACAATTAGGATAATATCTTGGGAACTTCTTTTTTATTTTATTTTATATTTATATACATGCAACATCTAGACATCATATATTGAAATATCCAAATCACATATTATAATGTTTAGAAATATGCAGTATATACGCCTTTAATTTACATAAAAAAGAGAGGTTAAACTCTAACCTAGAGGTTCTCAGTTTTCTTGTCCCGCATGATAAATGAAGATATTAATAGAGTCATTGTTTCTCATGTTCCACATGATGAATGATCAATGAAGATGTTAATCAGGTAATCTAATGGTTCAGAGTCATAGCTTCAAATTATACCAAACAGACTGAAAGTAGTTGTCTCTTTACGAGATTCGAATCTCCACACTTTTTAATTTACGTGTGATATACTTATAGACACTTTACACAAATAATGATACGTGTATTAAAAAAAATTATATGCAAACGAAACAAACATTCTCCTGTTAAATATGACATATTTAAAATATTTTTAGACGATAAAACTACATAATATTTTATACGTTAAGGGACATATTCTAAATAAATATGACATATTTAAAAACTACGTAGTTTTCGTGTATCTTTTTTTGGATCTTTTTTTTTTGTTTTTCATAAATATTCTTCAAAAAATAAGATATACATAAAACTACGTAGTTTTTTTTATCGAAATTAAACACCGAAATTAAGTGGACATATTCTAAATAAAAAAAATTGCGGCAAATACATTTCTCTTCTATATATTTATCTCTTACCAAGAATATTTTTTCTTTACGCCCTCTTATTTTTTAACAAGGTACTCCCTCAATTTTAATCACTCATGTTTTTTCTTTTGTTTTTTCATCATCATGGTTTTGAGACCTTATTTGATTATCATTGCATTGTTATTCATTTGATACACTATCGGAACTAAGTGTAAAATTCGAATAACCGTAAATTTGGAACGCAAAAATTGATAAATTACATTTGAATATGGTTATTGTTGTTTTAAAACAAATAGCACAAAAATGTTAGAATTTTAGTGAAAATTTATCATTTTTTGAGCTATAGATTATAAGTTCTTAAAAATAATGAACGATAAATAAATTTTATTATTTCTCAATCTCAAACTAAATTCTAGTATAGCTAGGTGCATGAGGAGGGGAAAAAAAAATCTTAATATTTTTGACTCTTTTTTTTTCTTTCAAAACCTTTCAGTATTTTCCTAAATCGGATTCTTATTTTGTCTTTCTGTCTAAATCTTCTCCATCTATTCATTCATTGTGAGATGGGAAAATCCTCCTTAGGCTTGAAGGATGATTGTATTAAGTAGAGTCCTAACGTTAAGCTAATTTTACTATCTTTCATCCATGCATATCCATACTTTGTCAAATAAAATCTGACTGAGTAACAACATTCTTACGACGGTTATAACATAATTTTTTTTCGATTATATGTTATTGATCCGGATGGACACTAAAACCAATTGGTGTTAATAAATACGCTACTATATTTCCTTATCATTTAAGAGTGTGTGCAATCTGTCCCAACACCCCCTCAAGTGTTGGCAATATGCCCAACACTTGCACAATTTTTCATTCAAGAGTGTGGGCAATCTGTCCCAACACCCCTCAAGTGTTGGAAATATGCCCAACACTTGCACAATTTTTCATTCAAGTGTGTGGACAATCTGTCCCAACACCCCCTCAAGTATGGCAGTCTGTCCCAACACTTGCATTTTTTTTATTTAAATATTGTTCCAACCAGGGTTCGATCTCATGAGATCTGGCTCTGATACCATGGTATGATCAAGCGCTTACCATTCTACTAAAACCAATTGATGTTAATAAAAGGCGTTTTTCCTTATCATTTAAGAGTGTGGGCAATATGTCCCAACATCTCTTTATACAAATTCAATGAATAAAATGGTTCACATGTTGTTTGAATGTATCGAGATCTGCATCTAATGAAATGAATGTTTTTTTTTATCGAGGAAAACAAACTTTTTATTAAGTCAAGTCCGCAATAGCAGCATAAATTACATCATGAGGTGGGAAGTTCCCCAAACTGTGCGACCAGTATGCACTAACTCATGTCTAGCCAACAAATGCGCCGGAAAATTTCCAGTGCGCTTGACAAATGTAAAGGAAGTAGATATAAAGGACGGCAAAAGCGCAAGACAGTCACGCGTTAAGCAACTAAAGACAGACAAGTCGTCTGACAGGCGTTGTAACTCCTAGACGTGTGGCAACAATCAGTCTCGAAGGTAACTGTGGAGATCCCCAACCAGATAGCCTCTTTCATTGCCAAAAGAATCGCCTGCATCTCTAGAGTCTCTGGGCTTATACCAGGGTCAAAGTGCAACGAAAAGGTTGCAGAAATCGATCCCAGCGCATCCCTGAAGATCAGACCTACCCCAGAACCCAAGTCCATGACAGAAGCATCAGAATTATATTTCCAACCGCCCACAGGAGGCGCCATTCATATGACTCGGGTGGGCAGTCCCCTCAGAGTCAGTGTGAGAGAAGTACGTGTCCTGACGGTACTCCAATGCTCCGGCTAGGGAAGCATAAACCACGCGGGATACATAAATAGGCAGATCGTAAAAAACCGCACTGCATCGAGCTTTCCAGAGGAGCACACAAAAAGAAGAGATCTCATCCGGCGTGAAACGATCTATTATTGCACCAAAAAAAACTCCTTGAAGTTCGATCCATGTTGAATCCGCTGACTACCAAAAGGCAAAGCTACCCAGATCTCCCTAGCGTAATCACAATCAAAGAGTACATGTCGTAGGGATTCCATCTCCCTGCCACATGCCAAACAAAGCCCTGTACCCATACTACGCTTTGCAAGCTGCTCCCCAATCGGCAAACAATCCCTCAGGCTTCGCCATAAGAAATACTGAACACGTGGCGGCACACTGATTTTCCAAACATCCCGCCACACTCTGTCTTGCCCTGAAGACGAAGATGCATGTGCCAAACCAAGTAGTCCTCCACCTAAGGTCAATGCAAGAAAACACCCTGACTTTACCGTATATCTGCTCCGGCGATCATAATGTCAAATCAACTTATCCGAATACGCACTACCTACAATGGGAGTGTGAAGGATGGCGTCCACCTCCCAAATCTAGATTCTTGCGCGAGGACACGGATGGCGTCCACATCGCAAGAATCAAACATAAGTTTTGAAAAATCTCGATAGATGAGAGACCAATGTGTTAATATGCCTTATTTTATTGATATGAAAAAAAAAGACATTCTTTTTGTCGATGTTAAAAACCACCGATCTTCAGCCCAGAAAAGTTGCATAACACCAGAAAAATGTTGTGAATAAAAAGTACTAAGCTGCCATTTCTTCTTCACGGCGCATCGCCTATTTTCTATATATTACCGAGCAAAGTAATTTCTCTCAATTTTTTTTCTATAAAAACTTTCTTCCTTCCATTCTCGATAAATACCCTGAAAAGCTGCCTGCTTCTTCTTTGATCGAGTAAGAAATTGAAGCAATCACCTATGGCGTCTCGGCTTAATCCTCACGCTTCTGTTTTTATACCCACTTCTCATTTTCCGACTCCACCTGCATTTTCCTCCGGCTACATCCCACCGGCCGGACCACCTCCTTTCACACCTTTCTCTTACGGCCGTCTATTACCTCCTCATCCTCATCCCCTTCCATTTCTCCCGCCACCGTCACCGCCGCCGCCACCACAACCGCCATTCATCTCCGTTCAACGTCCTTGTATTCTTCCTCCTCCTCCTCCTCCTCCTACAGTAGCTGCGGAAGGCGAAGTAAACCCGATCTGGGTAAATAGACCATCAAATGTTAGAATCACTACTAGAGGCACCGGTGCTAGGGCTGGTGGCGGTGGTGGAAGAGGCAGAGGTTTTGGTGGTGGCCGTGGAGGAAGGTATCAGCAGAGTGATTTTGGTGTGAGAGAAAGAGAAAGAGAAAGAGAAAGGAGAAGGGGGAAGTCAATGTCTAGACATCGGTTTACAGAAGAAGAAGAAGAAAACAATAACAATAATGGAGGAAGAAAGTGGAGAAATCTGAAAAAGCACGGCATGAGATATCTCCGGGAAGACGAGAACAACACTACAGTCATGATCAAAAACATACCCAGTGATTTCACGTACTACTACTCCATCATCATCATCATCATCATCAGTGCTTTTTAATTAATTGATTGAGCCTTCATTTATTACACTTGTTTATTTGTTTCTATTTTTGTTGCTTTTTATAGTGGCTTTTTTGCACATTAATTATCGGCTGCGTTCTTTTTTTGAACGAATTTCGCTCTTACCCGGCCGGCCGTGTTTTCTCTCCCATTTTTTTGTTTTTAAACAATGCTCGCTGTTGGCATGGAATTAGAAATGGTTCATTTCGATCTGGTCCAATTTGTTAGCAGTATTACCATTATTATTAATTGTAGGTTTATTTGTTTTTATTATTATTGTTATTATTATTTTTTTATCAGGTTAATTGTATTATATTGCTCGAATTTTCTAACATCGATCTTTTGTACATTTTCGTTTTGTAGACGCCAGATGTTGATAGAATATATGGACAGGCATTGCATGTCTGTAAATCAGAGGAATGGAGACAGGCGTTGCATATCTGCTTATGATTTCCTTTACTTACCTATTGATTTCAAGTATGTTAATTAACCAATAAACATCATCATTAATTATTAATAGGGGATTTTGTTCTTCTTCTTTATGCATTTTTTCACTTTTTTATTATTATTATTTTTTTTTTTTTTTTTTTTTTTTTTTTTTGCAGGACTAGGAAAAATAAAGGGTATGCATTTGTGAATTTCACCCATCCATCAGCAGTGTGGAAGTTTTTCAATGCCTCTAACTCTAAGAAGTGGGAATCAACCGATTCTCCCAAAATCAGAATGATCATTTGTGCCAGAATCCAGGTGTGTGTGCTAATCTAATTGCTAATTGCTAATTGCTAATTGCTAATTGCTAATTGCTAATTGCTAATTGCTAATTGATGATGATGATGTCATGACTTTATCATTAAATTAAATATTACACAAGACCTATTTGACAATTATTATTATTCAGTTTATATATATATTAATAGGAAATTATATATCTCCCTCCAAGTAATTTAGGATACCAAATATCGATAGTCCTTTAATCGTCATTTTAAAATTTGCAAGTAGGTAGGCATGCAAACATATTCCATTAATTTGTATTTTAACTTATAATAAGTTAATTTTTTTTCTTTTCTTGGTCTTTGGTTTAATTAATGAAATAGGGCAAGAGGGCTTTGGTGCAACACTTTGAAAAGTCAAGGTTTGAGTGTGAAACAGATGAGTACTTGCCTGTATGCTTCAAACCAGCAAGAGATGGTTCTGGGAATTATGTGGAGGTGACTACAGTCGGAGGATATAGGAGGGGGTGTTAATTACCCATTTACCCTTGCACGTACGTACCCTAGCTATGGGTATTCAACAAAATCCATTGATTAGCTTTTCAAAGCTTTCTTTCCTACTAGCTACATGAATCATTTGGTTATCCACTCCAATCATACTTTAGCTATATGTAGGTGCTAGTAGGAAAGAAAGCTTTCAAGTGTTAATGTACGTACGTGTTAACCCATATATATATATATATAGGTGTTTTACTACATCATATCATAGTAGTTTAATTACATATACATATAGGTTAAACTTGTGGCCGGGGGGGGAGTGAGAGACATATTATAGTTGCATGATTATATTAATTACTATGTTGTGTAGTACTGGGGCTTGGTATGTGTACAACTTATAAGTAAGTAACTAGGCTGCAGGGGGCTAGCTTATTAGCAAAAAGTGAGTGAGTTGTCCATTTATCAAGCATTGCAAACAGTAATGGTAGTTGATGTTTCACATTTTCAGACCCCAAAAAAAAAAAAAAGAGTTTTCTTTATTATATTTCTTCTTTTCTAGCTAGCTCAAGGCCAGGGCAAGGCAGACAGACCAGTTTTAACATCATCATCTGTATATTGACTGACTAGTTTTATGATCGTACTACAACAGTCAATTGGGTGGAGACTAATGAGAGTAGAAGGTATATATATGTACTACCTTTTTTTATTATGTCAAAGATATTATGCCTTTTGGTTTGTCTCTTATGATAATATTGTCAGATATATGTATTATTAATTATTCGAATGTTTGTTTTTTTTGTTTTTATCATTTTTGTTTTTTGTTTGAATGGAACTTGATCGATAGAAGGCTAGACAGTCTTTTTGAAAAGGTGATAAACTTGACTTTCTATTTTCATCCTATGTCCTTCTTCGACGTGTTCAGGTTTCTGTTAAACAATACACAAGATTCTTACTCCATTCGGGAAAATACTTATCTGCTTTCTCTACATGTGTGGATACAACTCACACCGTGTGAACCAATATGAACCACCACTACTACAAAAAAGCATAAAGATCACGGTTTTTAAGTGTGATATATTTACATTAGTCACGGCTTCCAAAGTGTGGCGTATTGAGGTGTGACATAAAATACTTTAACTCAATCACGCTTACAAACCGTGATCTAGAGATCTATTACAATTAAAACACATTTAAAAACTGCATGATCTATTTTAGTTGTTATCACACTTAAAAACAAGTGATCTATTATAATTTAAATCACACCAATAAAAGTGTTTTGTTTATAATTTAAATCACACCAATAAAAGTGTTTTTTTCTTTTCAAAAACAATATATAAAGCACATATTTTTTGTCTTTGTTGGGACTCGAACCCGGATACTCCGGATTAACGAGCCACACTTATTACCACTAGACCGATGTTTTCTTTCTTCTAATTTTCGACCACACTAAACTAAAATCTCATTATAAAATACCATATTATTTTAATCACGATAAAAACTCGTGATTGATTGATTTTTTGTCTCATTTTTCCTAAAAACCGTGATAATAAAATTCGTGATATATTTTAGTTGTTATCACACTTAAAAACCGAGATCTACTATAATTTCAACACATTTAAAAAGCGTGATCTATTTTAGTTGTTATCACACTTAAAAACTCGTGATCTATTATAGTTTTTATCACACTTAAAAACCGAGATCTATTATAATTTGAACACATTTAAAAGCGCGATCTATTTTAGTAGTTGTTATCACTCTTAAAAACCGAGATATATTATAATTTCAATCACACCTAAAAAAGTGTGATCATTCTTTTTTTTCGAAAACGAAATATACGCACACATATCTTTTGTTGCCACTGGGACTCAAACCCGGATACTCTGGATTAAGGAACCACACTAATTACCACTAAGCTGATGCCCACTATATTATCATTTTCAACTTCACTAATCTAAGATATAATTATAAAATATCATATTTTTTTAATCACAATTAAAAACCGTGATTGATTGATGTTCTTGTCTCAGTTTACTTAAAAACCGTGATAATAAAAACTATGATCTATTTTAGTTGTTATCACACTTAAAAACCGAGATCTATTATAATTCAACACATTTAAAAACTGTGATTTATTTTAGTTGTTATCACACTTAAAAATCGTCATCTATTATAGTTGTTATCACACTTAAAAACCGAGATCGATTATAATTTCAACACATTTAAAAACTGTGATATATTTTAGTAGTTGTTATGACACTTAAAAGCCGAGATCTATTATTATTTCAATCACGCCTAAAAAGTGTGATCATTCTTTTTTTTTCACACCTAATAACTGTGATAAAAAATTTAAGTGTGATATATATACATTTTACTTGTCTCGGTTCTTTTAAAAGTGTGATCCTTATCTTTAGATAAGTGTGATCTATATCTCTTTTCTTATTAGTGGAAATAATTTATCTCACTTTTCTATAATTGTGACAAAAATATCATGAATTCAGTCACGGTTTAAAAATGAGAGTAATTGATATAATTTATCTCGCTTTCTCAATAACCGTGACAAAAATATCATACCAATTTAGTCACAGATTAAAAGTTTTATTAGTTTGGTATAATTTTCTCGTTTTTTCAATAAGCTGTGATAAAAATATCATATCAATTCGTCATCGTTTTAGATGTGAGATTGATATATATAATTTATCTCGCTTTTTTAGAAACCGTGATTTGAAATATCTTATCAATTCAAATAATAGTTTAATATGCACACAAATATTTCCCCTCCATTCGGTGTTAAGGACTCCATGAGCCTTGTTTTAAAAAAAATAAAAGAAGAAGAAGAAGGAGTTAGTAAGGGATTAGTCGGATCAGTTGGTTCAAGACACCGGGAGCTTCAAAAAAAAAAAAAAAAAAAAACCCTTTCTTTTCTCATAGTACGGGTTTGAACTGCTATTTAAATCTTTTGTTTGAATGATTTTTTTTTTATTCCCATAGTAGTTACTACTAATTAAGTCATATCACATTAATTTTTATTTTTATTTTGAAAAACCAACCAACAAATTTATTAAGGTAAATCCGACGACACAGCATAGATTGCATCAAAAGGTGGGGCAATACCCAAGGAATACGACCCCCAGCCGTCACACAATTTCTAGCCAAAAGATACGCGGGAACATTTCCAATATGCTTAACAAAATTAAACTGGCAAAAAGAGAAATTAACAAAAGCCGTCTGACAATCACGAGCAAGACAACCCAGAACAGACAAGTCCTCCAAGGGCCGCGTCAAAGCCTGGACGCAAGACAAACAATCGCTCTCAAAGATCACCGACGAAAAGCCAAGTCGGGTAGCCTCCTGCAAAGAAAAAAGAAGCGCACACATCTCCAAAAGTTCAGGACTATCCCCCGGGTCAAAATGATAGGAAAATGACGCCGCTATAGATCCAGCATTGTCACGGAAGATCACACCAATCCCAGATCCCGAAGCTGCCATTGAAGTGTCCTTATGCACTTCCAGACTCCCTGGGGAGGAAGATCCCCCTCATTCCTACTCACAAATAGACCTAGGCGGTTCCGGTTCGGACCCGCCGGTTCCCGGGTCTAACCCGACGGTTCCACGGTTCTAGGTTCCACCGGACCCGGCCCAGCCCGGAACCGGCGGTTTTATATTTTATTTTTATTTTATTCCCTTCAAAATTTGACCAACATTCCAATTTGACCAACATATATATATTCAAAATTTTTGAATAAATTTTATTTTATTTTAAAATATCACACACTCATCACACTATAAATACATATCAATTTCATATTATAATATTATCTACCATTATAATATATTTCGGATAGTGATTTGAAGTTGTTCTCATATTTGAAGTTGTTCTGAACTTACAAATCAATCATAAAAAATAAACAATTAGAAAACTATATTCTTTAATTTACTTACATATTATCTAGAATATAAGTTATGAAATTAAATATTATATATAGATTGGTTTGAAATGAAATATTATACAAGTTTTTTTTTTTTTTTAAAACATAGTTATGAAATTAAATATTATATATAGTTTAATAACCAATTAGAATTTATTATTAATTTTAACGTAAGTTATACAAATTTTGTAAAAAAAAAAATGGTTTTTTTGGAACCGTGATTGGAACAGTAATCTGAACCGTCTGGACCGGGGAACCGCCGAGACCCGGACCCGGACCAGGGAACCGCCAAACCCGCCGTTTCCCTGGAACCGGCAGAACTGGCAAGAAATTGGAACCGGAGGGTCGTGCCATGGACCCGGAACCGGCCCGGAACCGGTCACGTCTACTCACAAAGGTATTTATCGCCTGATCGACGATACTCTTGCGCACCAGCCACTGAGACTAACACAACACGAGAGATATAAATAGGCATTTCATCGAGCACCGTGCCTTCAAAGGTTCCATAATAGCATGGATAGCGTAGACGCCTCCTCTACCGTACATCGCTCCAAAAGGCCTCCGAAATGCTCCCTAAAGCTCGAGGCTAGCTGCGACTGTTGGCTTCCAAAAGGGGAAGCCTGCCAGATTTCATGAGCATAATCACAATCAAACAGCACATGACACATAGATTCCCGCTCCCGTCACATTAATTATATCTACATATTTTCTTTTTTTATTTCATACACTAGGGTGTGCACGATTAAAAATATTTTTTTACTAAATTTTCGACAAACGACAATATATATACAACATTCCTCTTGTGGAGAAACGAGCTTAAGTTTAATGTTCGGGTTGTGTGAAATTCGAATGTGTCTTGTCTAAGTTGATTCGAGTCGGATATTCGTATGTGAAATTCGTGATTTGAGAAAAAATTATTAGTTGAGACTTCTCATGTCATAGAACGGGAATGCTCTTAAAGTCCCGGATTTCGAGTCGGGGTTCGTATCCGGAAAGTGAATCTAATACGAAGGTTAAGAAAGTCAGCGAAGCTAAGAATGGAAGAAAAATCATAATCGCAAGAATCTCCACCAGACGACTGCTCACTCCTCTTCGATCCTCCGCGGCTAAGGAAAGGAGTCTATCTATCTACCTAGCTTGGGCTTCTGCACCCCTAATAAAGAGCTTCCAACTAAAAGCTATTTCTAATTATAGAAAAAATAATATGGGCTATTTTTTGGTATTCAAGATTAAGGAGAATGATTGCATAATTTGATTTGTGGCTCGGATAATTCGGGATTTAATATACCAACCGATTCTTAACAACCACAAAAATCATTTGGAGTAAATATTATATAGACTTTCCAGGTGAACTTATCATTTTCTCTCACCCAATGATCTGTTTTAAGTAAGCACTTGTTTTATTGTGGTTATTGGTCATCAAATCACATTTGTTTCTTTAAATAAATGTTTTAGAGATAGATAAAGGTTTTTTTTATTTTAGAACAGAGATAGATAAAAGTTAAAGTATGAGAATATATATATTTTTATAAAAGGGTACAAGTCAATGGAGGCTCCTAAACTATAAGGATCATAACATTTTGGCCTTCAAACTTTATTTTGTTAAAACTGTATTTTTTTAACAAATTGGCCCTTAAACAAAAATTTCAGCAACAAATCAACCTCTGATCAATAGTAATGACTGTTTTAGTATTAAAAACCAATTTTTGATAACTTTTGATCGCACTATTGCATTGCTCAACACAATAAACAACTTGAAAATTGGTTAGAGGTCACTTTGTGAAAGAAAAAAAAAGTTGATGAACAAAAATGTTACGAGCAACATAGTTGAGTGGCTTACGGTGTCTTTTCAATTTTTATAAATTATATTAATGATACATCATTTTATCTTATATTGTATTATGTACTTACGAACGGATGGAGAAGAATTATTGTGCAGTAGTTATTAGGGAGTAATACTAGGTGGATAGATGTACGTGCCTACACACATTTGTTGTGTGAAAGAGTTGAATGCATTTTATCCGTGTACAGTATACTTGCTATAACTCTTTTAATAACTGAGGGAAATTGGTAAATCAGATCACTGTAACGTCTGACATTTTTTATCAGGTCAAATATTTTATGACATTTTTTTCAGGTTTCCGTCCAAATACAGTCAAACTATCTAAATTTGGATTCTTTTCGTCCCAATCCATTCACTGGCCAAATTTGGACGGAATCCGACTAAAATTTGGATGCAACGTCCGAATTGTGACGAATTCCGTCCAAACCGTCCAAATTTGGACGTCTCTCCCAAATACTTTGGTGTAAGATGAAGACTGAATTTGGACTTGAACAAACCGAATCTGTTCTAGACGTTTATAAGAATTTCGTGCCCAATAAAGAGTTTCTTGACGTTTATAAGAAAAGTAGGAATTTGGCCGGACAAACCCGTTTGGGAGATGAAGACTGTACTAAGTAATGGGAGCTTGGTAATGGCCGGAGGGATGTTAGGTTAGGGATGTTAGGTTAGGGACGTTAAAGAACCTAAGCAGGAAGAGAGATTTGAGGCCGGAAACGGCGGCCGGAATTTGGCTGGAGATGTTGGGATTATAAATGAAATTAAGCTCAATAACAGGGAAGGGACGATGGGTGTCGCAAACAACAAAGTCCCAATCACAGCAATCTCCGGGAGGAGTCTTGATGCCAAGTGCAGCATTGATTTGTAATAGAAAACGGTTAAATCCTAACTGTGAGGGTCCCTCGCCCCCGATCCCACATGAATGCGAGGAGAGGTTAATTAGGAGCTGCAGAGGCTTAGAGTCAAATAATTGTCGTCTTGGTTCCCCATCACCAAGTTTTAGCCATCGGAAATCAACCCCTTTTACGGGAATCGAACCTCTGACCTCCAGCTTAGGGTCCGGACTGTCATTACAACACCCCAGCTCCTCACCACTAGGCCATATCCAGGGGATGCATTGATTTGCAATAGAGTTTTGAGGTCTTGGGGATTGCATGTTTCTAAGAGAGAGGATAAGGAGGACAGAGATGAAAAGGGTCGAAGCTGATGATTTGCACTGGAATTTGGACGGAATTCGTCACAATTCAGACGTTGCGTCTAAATTTTAGACGGATTATGTACAAATTTGGCCAGTGAATAGATTTGAACGAAAAGGAATCCAAATTTGGATGGTTTGACTGTATTTAGACGAAATCGTCCAAATGTGGACGGGAAACCTGAAAAAAAAATATCAGAAAATATTTGACCTGATAAAAAATTATCGGACGTTACAGTGACCTGATTTACCAATTTCCCAATAACTGATGGACCATAATTTTTGTCCGAATGAAGGTGTGATATTTATTTTAAAACAAATTACAAAATTTGCGTTAAAGCAATAAGATATGCATTAAGATATCTTTTGGGGAGTAGTACACATAACACATCTGTGCATGACGCTATTGAATTTTTTCACGCTACTTTAGCATCATTATCATCATCATTTCCTGATTGTGCTTAATTTCACTTTCTTGTTTGCAAAAAAAATAATACTAGAAGCTATAGAATGGAAATTAAAATGACCAATGGGTTGGGTGATAAATCTTTTGGCTAAAAATAAAGGGAATGGTTTACTTGCTTAATAAGTTAAACTATTTGGTTTGGTTCGTTCTGCTTCTCATCTCATGATTGCGCTACTCTACTCAGTCTTGGAAATGACACTCCAAAGATAATCACCTTCTTTTCTTTTCCATATAATAATTTCGAGCTTGTTTTGCCTGCTGTTGTATTAACATTTTTTTTTAAAAAAAAAAAATGTGTCAGTTAACACATAATAAAAAAAAACATTTAACTTGTATAATAGTTAGATAATTATTCAATAAATAATAAATATCGCTTTCAATAAACAAATAATACTTGCTTTTATGCCACGTCTATGTGTAAGGGTAAGAGCCTTTGTTACAGTAGTTGACGTTGTTGAGGTAGTTGATAATGACATCAAAATATTGACAGTTCGAAACAAAAAAAAAAATGATTCAGAAGAGGTAAGTTCCGGTAGTTGAAATTAGCTGAATTAGGGTAAAATTCTGATGTAGGGAGTCTCTATTAAAACGGACTGTCGGAAGAGTGTTATGTGTAGAATAATTTAAGACAAAATTGTTTTGTTTGTTTATACACGTCGCACTCATCTGACGGGTCTTCTGTAATATGGTGTCCTTACGACAGAATTACCCCTGAATGGGCTATATATGTTATGGCACGGTAGAGTAGGAGGTTGAGGGATTTTGGTGTGATAATTTCGAAGAAACTTATAACTATGGTCCTATACAAAATGATTCAAACACGTACAAGTTTCACAACTCATCTACACATGTACAAAAGTTAATTGTGTGGGGTATACTTTTTGTATTTCTTTTTATTTTCTTCTTTGTTATTAAAGTTTTGTATGGTTAGAACGTGTTTTATGTATAGAATGATGGTTGCTTGGAATCCTTGTTTTGTCAACTAAACCTCGTTTGAAAAGTTTAAGAACTCTAAATCCCAAACCCCATGAAGATTTAGAGCTACTCATCTCACTCTACCCTAAGAGCATTCACTATAACATCTTCTAAGACGCCGTGAAATAAATAAAACAAGTTAAGAAAATAAACTTAGCAAATCTTAGAACATGGACTGAGGAAGTGGGAGGGGTTTTAGTTGCCCTTCACTCCGACGTTCTCTCTTATTTTGATTTTTATATTTGAAAAAAAAAACCACTATCTCTTATGTGTGCCTGCAGTAAGACGTGTTATAATGTTTCAAAATGTAATCCATTAAAAGCCAGCTATGGAAAACAAAAATATCTATTGTGGATGCTCTAAGTAGGATTGGTAGATGAGAATGATGGTGTGAACCGTGTGGTAGGTAGGGGTGAGTGGGCCGGGTGTGGAGTGGGTCAGTGGTTCCTATACATCAATTCCATCAATTTTCACATGTAATTAATTAATAAATAAATAATTCATTAAGTTGTAAATTTCATTATGTTCATTCTATTACAATCATACTCGATCAGACAGCATAAAAAATGAAATGTTATTTTTCTGCGGTTCAGTACAACAAAACAAACAATCTCGTGTCTCAATTATAGTAGATGAGAATTTTGGATTTCTTGCCTTAATTTTTTTATTACAAATTATATGTTGAATTAATTGAAAGATTTGTTTCTCAGAGCATCCACCATAAAATGTAAACCTAAGTATTTGTCTTGCCTAATTCCTTCAAGAATATCGCCATACATTCTTGAAGTCTCTATATGCGTATGGGTTAAAGTCTAGGCTATCATTGTATTGTATTTTCTCATGAAAACGTTTTTTAAGAAACATTAGGCAAATGGGCAGAGATGTTTTTCTGTCTCTTCACAAAAGAGAACGAGAAAGAAACAAAACGAGAAAGTAAGCGACGGATGTCTTCTATTGTACTCCCAATCGAAGATCGATTTTCGGAATCTTCTAACAGCCGGTGATAAATGTCCAACAAGTCTCCCTAAAAAATCACACGAAAATGGCCCCATTAGAAGCATAAAACACCGCATGATAGATCGATTGTTAAAGCTTCGTAAACTAAGACTTCGTGAACATTGTCCAAACGCATGGAAAAACTATTAATTATCTTACCATTGGATTTACACAGCAATCCACCGACCCACATATTTTCCGTTCCCAAAAAACAACATTAAATTCAATATATCACATTCTGGTCTAAGCCAAATCGTATTCCATGTAAAACAAAAGATACACATTAACTTATGTAAAGTGTTGAAATTGAACGAAAACTGCAGAAACTATGAAGAACAACTTACGAAGAGATGAAGAAATTTGAAAAAACAGAAAGGCGGGAAAGATCGATTTCATTAATCTTGATTGTAAAAACAAAACTGATGTTTCTAGATTACAATTGAGCTTACATATAGACTTCCTAATCACCTAATTGACAGTTAAGTTTGTTACAACAGCCTAGTCAACTACTAACAAACTCAACCGCTCTTCTACACAAGTGCTCGATGAAATGCCTAAGAGAACTTGCAGTTTCAGGACTTGAACATATAGCATCAGCTTGATCATCATACTTGAACTTCAACATCCCCCATCAAGCTGTAGTTAGGTATAATACAGCTTGACATCAGCTTGATCATCATACTTGAACTTCATGTTTGTTGACCTGTAACTGGTGCATAGATGTCCTTGGTAGGATATATGGGCCATAATCTAGTAAAAGTAGCCTTTTCAACTGCTTTAGTAAGAATATCAGCTAGGTTATCCTCAGTTATGATTGGCATAGGAATTAGAACCTTCTGCTGATACTTTTCCCTCACAAAATGACAATCAATCTCAATATGTTTAGTCTATTCATGGAAAATAGGATTTTCTACATTGTAGGTTGCACTTTGATTGTCACAGAATAAAGGAACAGGTTGAGAATGTTGTATTTTGAAGTCAGATAGAAGGTACAACAACCATTGGATTTCACATGCTGTCAGGGCCATTGCCCTATATTCTGCTTTTGAGCTACTTCTACTAACTGTGGTCTGTTTATTGCTCTTCCATGATATTAGGGATTCACCAAGAAATACTGTATAACCACTGATTGACCTTCTGGTTTTAGTACATCCTGCCCAATCTGAGTCACTATAGGCCTTTAAGGTAGGTGTACCACTGGAAGGAAAGAACAAGCATTGCCCTGGTGCTGCTTTACGGAATCTTAAAAGTTTATGAGTAGCAGCTAGATGATTTTCTGTAGGTTTATCCAAAAACCGACTTAACTGTTGCACAGAATATGCAATATCAGGTCTGGTGTTGTTAAGGTACAAGAGTTTTCCAATTAAACTTCTGTAATAGGTGTTATCATTGAGATGTGGTGAATCTATTGCTTCCAGTTTTATCTTTGAATCCATAGCTGTACTTGAGGGCTTAGCTCCCAGATATCCAAATTCTTGAAGTTGATCCAGGCAGTATTTTCTTTGATTCATCATGATGCCAGATTCTGATCTTTCAATCTCATAGCCTAGGAAATATCTCAATTGTCCCAAATCTTTGATCGTGAATGCCTGGTGCAACAAGTCTTTAAGAATCTGAATCTCTTGCAAATCAGGACTAGCCACCACTATATCATCCACATAGACAAGGAAAGCAATAAAAGTAAGTCCTTGTCCTCTTGTAAACAGGCAAGTATCATGTTTGGATTGAGTGTATCCTGCTTGTGTAAGTGCCTCAGTAAACTTAGCATTCCATTGTCTACTAGCCTGCCTCAATCCATATAAAGATTTTACTAATCTACACGCTTGATTTTTGCCTGAAATAGGAAGACCTGGTGGTGGTCTCATGTAGACTTCCTCATCTAAGTCTTCATGTAAAAATGATGTATTAACATCCATTTGATGTAAGTGCCACTTATTCAATGATGCTAGGCTGAGAAACAATCTGATAGTAGAAAATTTGGCCACTGGTGAAAAAGTGTCTAGAAAATCTATCCCTTCAGTCTGTGTGTAGCCCTTAGTAACCAATCTTGCCTTATATCTAACAATAGTACCATTTGCTTTTCTTTTTATCTTGTATACCCACTTGCAGCCTATTGGCTTCTTGCCTGGAGGTAAAGTGACTAGATTCCAGGTGTTAGTCTTATGTAATGCTGACAATTCTTCATGCATTGCTTTCTGCCAAATTTCATGTTTGGCAGCTTCTGTATAGGTTGTAGGTTCTTGTTCAGCATCTAGATTGCATGAAAAATCTTTGTAGAAATCGGACAAGTTGTCAAAAAACTACACTTTGTCAAGTGTATGAGGTGTGGAAGTAGTTGTCCCTATTACAGTCTGATAGTCCTGCAAGTGTGCAGGCAATTTCCTTTGTCTCATAGATCTCCTTAGATTTTGATTTGGATTTGGTGGTCGTAGATGTTGTGAGGCATCATAGTCTGCATCACCTGCATCTCATGTGTGTAGAATATGATCCTCAGTGTTTGCATCTTCACTATTTTGATTATCATAACCTGTATTCTCATCCACATGACCATCATGAAGCATGTCAGAATTGATATTTTGAAGATTAGGCACATGTAATACACATTCAGTGTTTGTAGGTAATGCATTAGTCAGGAGAGGAAAAGAATGTTCATGGAAAACAACATCTCTGGAAGTAAGAAACTCCCTGGTTTGAAGATCTAGCAGGTTGTAACCCTTGGTATGTGGAGGATTTCCTATATAGACACACTTTCTACTTCTACTGTCAAACTTGCTTCTGCCTTGAGAAATTGTACTGGCATATGCTAAACAACCAATGACTTTTAAATCAGTGTAGTTAGGTTCCTTCCCATACAAGATAAAGTAAGGTGTTGGTCTTGCAAAAAAGGTGTAGGTGTAATGTTAATTAGCATAGCAGCATGTTTGACACACAGACCCCAATAAGACATGGGAAAACCAGCTTGAAACCTAAGTGCCCTATCCACATTCAATAAATGTTGATGTTTTCTTTCCACCACACCATTTTGTTGTGGTGTATGAACACAAGATGTTTCATGTATGATGCCACTTTTGTGCATAATAAGCATCCATTTTAAATTCTAGGCCATTATCAGACCTGATTTTCTTTACTTGTTTACTGAATTGTGTAAAAACAGTGTTACAAAAGGTTTGTAATAAGGCCCTGGTTTCAGACTTGGCTTTCATTAAATGAATCCAAAGAAATCTAGAATGATCATCAACAATAGTTAGAATATAGTATTCTCCATTATATGTACAAAATCTATTTGGACCCCATATGTCTACATGTAACAAATCAAAAATATTAGCAGAAACAGAATCACTATGAGGAATACTATGTTTCTTTTGTTTAGCTAAGGGACATACAAGACATTCATTGTCTAAACAATGTTTGATATCAGAAATAGACTTGTGTAAAACATGTAATCTCTGCTTAGAAGGGTGACCAAGCCTATAATGCTATAGTAAAGAACCTGATAACATGACAGATTGACAGGCCATTGTTGTGGATAAATCATAACAGTAGGATCAACTCTTAGTATGTACAGGCCCTTGATTAATTCAGCTGAACCAATCATTCTCTTCAATGTATTGTCCTGTATAGTACAACCATTAGCTCCAAAAAACAAAGAATAATTCTCATTACTATTTAGCCTTCTAACAGACATTAAGTTGTATGTGAAATGTGGCACACACAAGACATGATACAATGTCAGATTTTCATTGATTTTAACTTGTCCTGTATGTGTGACTGGTGTATGTGTTCCATTAGGTAAGGTTATAGTGACACCAAGGACAATTTTTGCATTAGTCATTAAGGACAATGAGTAAATAACATGATCAGTGGCACCTGAATCCACTATCCATTCATAGATAGTACCTGATGAAGTTGCAGTAGTGTGAATATTTGCAGTAAGTGCCACTGCTTGTCTGGGACCAGTTGTTTCAGTGATTTGTACATTTCTTAGCATTTCCATGATAGTATTATACTGTGATCTGGTCATTGTGCTTGAACTGGATGACATTGTGTATGATCTTTGTGAATCTGCACTTGGATAAGTGTCTGCAACTGTGTCTTCCACATTTGGTAAAAGCCTTGATCCAGACCGACATGATTAGCCTGTATCTGCCCCCTTCCCCTGCCTTTTGAACCAATAGGGTATCCATTTTTCTTATAGCACTTTTCAACAGTGTGGCCTTCTTTACCACAATAGGAACACTGTGGTCTCTTGTTATTTCCAGAGAAACCCCTGCCAGAACCTCTTCCTCCACCTCTTCCATAAGAGGCATTAGTATGGGAGATTAATGCCATAGAATCTTGATTATCCTGCCTGAATCCAGTTTCATGTGTACTTAATATTGTCTTATCAACTCCCATATCTGCATATTGATCTGACTTTCATGTTGCAATGCCATATTGAACACAGTAGGAAGATCTGGTATGGGTTTTGCCATCAAGACTTGTGACCTTACATTGCTATATGTATCATTCAACCCTTTCAAGAACCTGATGACTTTGTCAGTCTTATCATGTTCTCTATAGACTGGTAAAGCAGCACATATGCAGGGTGGAGCAGGCCTCAGAACCAATAATTGATCCCATAAACTCTTCAGCCTCGTGAAATATTGAACTACAGACAATGTACCTTGCTTTGTTGCATATATCTCTTCTTGGAGATTGGACAAACGATAAGCATTACCAACTCCAAATCTATGGTCAAGATCAACCCAAATATCCCTCGTTGTATTCAACGAGGAAATTCTCTGTTGTATGGAAACATCCACAGAATTAACAAGCCAATTTGACACCATATCATTACATTGACACCAAATTTCATAATGCCTGTGATTTTCTGGTGGCTTGGGCAGTGAACCATCAACGAACTTCAATTTACCCTTCATTGATAAAACCATGAAGATTGCTCTCTTCCAACAATGATAATTCTCTGCTTCCTTTAGAACCGGCTGGACAATCACATCAGAAAGATTCTCCCCAGGATGAATATGATAAGGATTAACAACTGCAACATCTCCTTCTTCAGCCATTGCCAAGAACGAGGAAACAGAACTCAAGAAAGAAAGGAAAAACCGAATGACAGACGAGAAATGTAGTTCCACACTACAGTTCAGAATTGCGATTCCACATCGCAATCAAACAAGAAATGCACAGCTAAAGCTTTGCTCTGATACCATGTTGAAATGAACGAAAACTGCAGAAACTATGAAGAACAACTTACGAAGAAGATGAAGAAATTTGAAAAGCAGAAAGGCGGGAAAGATCGATTTCATTAATCTTGATTGTAAAAACAAAACTGATGTTTCTAGATTACAATTAAGATTATATATAGACTTCCTAATCACCTAATTGACAGTTAAGTTTGTTACAACAGCCTAGTCAACTACTAACAAACTCAACCGTTCTTCTACACAAGTGCTCGATGACATGCCTAAGAGAACTTGCAGTTTTAGGACTTGAACATATAGCATCAGCTTGATCATCATACTTGAACTTCAACATAAAGACTACGTGACATAATATACCGAAATAATAGCTTAGTATGATCTTATATGTTTTATCCTTCAACAACTCATTAACTTCATCAATATGGTCCTTATATATACCTCCACAGAGAGAAAGATCAATGAAAATGCAAGTAAATAATCTTGCTTTTTAGCCATCGATCAGTATGCTACAAGTACACACTTTCTAGCTGTTGATTAAAAGTGTTTTTTTATTGATTAATATGTGTTTTATCATAATTATTGATGATAAAATATGCACTAGAAGATGTGATACACGTATGCATAGTAAAGGATGCACCATTACCCTCAAACAAAATAATCCAGCACAATTAAAAACAATCCAGCTGAACCGTAAAGCCTGGGCCATTGATTTTTATTTATTTTTTTATATTTTTTTTAGAAGGGGGCCATTGAAATTTGATTAAGCATTTCCCATCGGCAACCTTAAACGTATATTTGGGCTGGAAAAACAACATATCCAATTGTATTGAAGCTAAATGATCCTTGCAAATCAACTATACAGCTGCCACATCAGCTAATGAGTTGTACAAAACTCTCGAACTAATTAGAGCAACCACAATGGAAGCCTCAATCCCCTCCCAATAATAATTTTGGGGTCATCCAAGGCCACAATGATACCTAACTTCTCTCCAACTTGTAAAATCCTCTACCAATGCCTCTGGATTATGAGTTGCCTTTACAGACAAATTATATGGTGAAAAATAAAACATTTCTCTCTCCGACCAAAATTTGTGGTGAAAAAATAAATTTGATGCTAGATATAAGAGAAAATTTGTTTATAGGGGTTATTTAAAAGTTGTTTAATGAAGTGAATTTTTTTTTGGGTGTTGAAAAATTGCAAGTGAAACGAAAAAATATGTGTTTGGAGGATGTAATTGGAGGATATCATTGGGGTTGCTCTAAGACAGCCACATCACCTCTTCACTTGATTTCTTTTTACAAGGAGGCGGAAATAAGAATGTTGTCGTTACTTAGATCTTAAGAGATTTTAAAAAGCCTGCGGATGTCAAACCTTTGCTCTAGCGCCTAAAGCATAGGTGCTATACCATTCTACCGCCATGTGTATTTGTAAATTGTAGACAAACACTGTAAATAAAGATATCGGTTTGCGGTATTAGTACTTGTCAAGGGTATTTTGGTAACTACAAGAATCCGAGAGGGTGCACGAGCCCCTGAGCCGTACCTAGCTCCACCCCTAAGCACAATGGCATCTGCATTGTTGCGCGTGATGATTCTAAACTGATCATGATGTAAACGCATCATGACCAATAATGCAGATGTCGTAGTCAATGACGATGCCAGGAATTTATCATTGGATGAGCTAGTGGATTATCTATGTATTGTTGGGTGGCTATATTAAGATAACTAAGTGTGTTAGACTGGATTATATAGGTTTTTCGGTATACTAAAAATATAACCGGGTGGGCTTTATAAGAAGATAAAATCACAGAAGAAATAATCGATTTCAGAAAAAGCTGTAGTTTGCATAAAATATTGTTTAATGTGTTTAAATTTAATTTAAGACAAGAGTTCATCTTAAATAATGTTTTATCTTATTTATTTCTTTCCTATATAAAGGAGAATGCATTATATTATTTAATCATTCAATAAATACGCCAGAGTCTTTTTTTCCGTATGTGTATTCTGATTTTCTTTATGATATCAAATAGAGATTGATAAATTTCCATGATTCCAATCCTTTGTCCTTTCTTTGATTTTTTTATCATTAATAAATAACACTCTTGCATATAAATATTATTATATTCATTTTGAAATCCATTCCGTATCTATATTTTTGATGTGATTACAAAAATGCAGATCAAATTCAACAATGACAATGAAAACAGATCCCCGTCAAACGATGCAAATGGTATGAATGGTAGAGCATGTTTGCGTATTCAGAGAAAATTGAAAAGATTTTTTGACAAAAAAAGAAAGAGTCACGGACTAAAAACCAAGAGCCAAGAGACAAAAGAGCCGAGAGTCAAGAGCTAAAAGTCGTGAGTGTCAAAAAGCGTATTATATTCTTTGTTGGCTCAGACAAACGTTCTCTCCAACCCCGGCAACGTTTGCGGGAATGTATTAGAAGATAAAACCACAGAAGAAAGAATGGATTTCAGAAAAAGCTGTAGTTTGAATAAAAGATTGTTTAATGTGTTTAAATTTAATTTAAGATAAGAGTTTATCTTAAATAATGTTTTATTTTATTTATTTCTCTTCCATATAAATGATAATGCATTGTATTATATAAGAGTTTATCTTAAATAATGTTTTATCTCCGTTTGTTTTGGGTTGAAATTTTTTTGGGTTTTTTTTATATACTAGTGGATAATAAAATATGATAAAAATGATTGAATTAATTATTAGAAGTTAAAATGTTTTTTTGAATTTGTGTAAATAAAAAAATAAGTGGTGAGAGAAATTGAAATAGGATAGTATAATGAATAAAATAATGTTAAAAAAAAGGTAATAAAGTAGATATAAAGTGAAATGGTGCGAGATGATTTAATATTTTTTTTATAGTTGAAGAATTGATTGGTGATGTGATATATAAAAAACCCCAACCCAAACCCCCAAAACAAACAAGGGCCAAAGTTTTTTCTTCCGTCTGTGTATTCTGATTTTCTTTAGGCTTAACCACCCTAAGGCCCTAACATGGCTCCGTCCCTGGTCGTAGTGTCACTCATTGTGTCTGTATTATTACTCAAACTCCCCATGGTACCTCCTAAGAACCCCATCAGTTTCCCACTTAGAATCGGTAACCGGACCGTGGGAGCATCGAGGGGAGGGGGGGGGGGGGTATCTCGCTTTTGACCGATAGAAAGCATCTCTCGTCCCTCCCGATCGAAAAAAAAAATCACAATAAAAATTCTTGCCGGCGTCGGAGACATCTTTATACGAGAAGGAGGCTTCGTCGTCCGGCTCCTCATAAATGATGTTAGGATCGGATAGGCTCATCCTCGGAATCCAAAAAAAAAACCAGAGACAGAAAGGAATCACTTTCTTTCAGTGACATATCTAATTAGACTGAATAGTTTTTTGAAGATAAGATCATTCCACATAAATTTCAGCAAGCAAGAAGGGCGCGGAAGCTACCGTTTATGGAAAGCAAGCAAGCTAGCTTGCTTACTCTCCTAGTAGCGTACGTTGGCGGCAAGGAAGGAGGCAAAAACAAACTATATTATTTTCCTAAAAAAAAGCTTTTATGATCGAGATTACAGCTAAGTTAATAGCATTGACTATAGTGACTTACCTATAGAGCAATGATACAAGCACAACCATTCAAACGACTCGTTGTATATAACGACGGTGCTCATTATATACTTAAAAGAATTTAAAACTTTTTATCTTTCTTAATTTATTGAAAGCAAACTTTCATATATTTAAAGAACTTTTTTTCCTAAACCGTAAATACACCGAAAAATGAACCTCCCATCGCATGTAGTGCCAAGTATACACTTGTACTCTGGCCACAATTGTCACATGCATACGATACAAATCACGTAGATTCATTTCAAAGTGACTAAATCTTTTTAAACAGTTTAAGAAAAATATCTTTAGCGATTATTAATATGGTTTCTTAATTTCTTATATGAAACTAATAAATAAGTCTAAGATAAGAAATTGATTAAATTAAAAAAAAAAGATAAGTAATATAAAACTAAACAAATGGAGTTTTGAAAATGTAATGCATTATAAGTATTATATTTAACAAATTTCAAAAAAAAAATATATTTAACATAATAAATATTTAAATTAAACATGCTTCCATCTATATGTATTCTCTGAAATTTACTAGTCAACCTTCATAATTAAAAAAAAAAAAAAATACTAGTCAAGTTTGGATTTTTTTTCTCCAGATCCCTAGCTTAAATATGTTTAGGAAATGCAACATGTTGACATTTTGTCCGTCTCAAACAAAAAATAGGATAAAGAAAAGGTCAAAATATCTGTGGTAGTCTACACTTGCCGGAGATAATTGACTTTTTTTTTTGTGTGTGTGTGTTGGTCAATGAGAAATTTACAAAATGTTCAAACATTCATATCAATGCAATTCAAACAAACCCATATTCATGTTATTGCTGCTACATACATCAGGGGCGGACCCAGCCTTATAGGGGTGGGGTGTATGGGCCCCATTCAAATTTTCGGACGAAGTTACTAATACCCCTCTAGTAATATTAAAGCAGCGTATGTATAATATTTCAGACAATACTTAGTGTAATTATTCATTTAAATTTCAACCTGCTGTGTTTCATCATATATCCTTAGGTCTCATAGGTTTGAATCTTGGCTGCTGAGTTTTTTTTCCACTTTTTTTTTTTATTTTATTTTTTATTTTTAATTTGACCCCACTGAAAAAATTTCCTGAATCCGCCACTGACATACATAACACTACTGTCTTATTATTGGGAATATAATAAGATAACGATCCATCTATAACATAAAACAAAACTACTTTTCATACCGTGTGAGCAATATTAGTAGTATCATACAAAGTGATATAGTACCACATAAAAATAATACTCCTTCCCCTAAAATAAATATATAATAATACTCCTATTTTTGTAGGAGTAAAGTGCTATATCCAATATCCATAATATAAAGACATTTTAAATTGAAAACAATATATTTTTCCACCATTCATTATGATAGGTTATTATTCATCAATAAATTCTATATTGTTGGTGTTTTTTTTTTTTCTTATTTGTGGTTGTGTTGACCGTTGATGGTAAGTGTTTATGTACCAAAAAAAAATATAGGATTGAGGCAATGACATAGTTCTAATTGTGAGGACAAAGTTTTCAACAAAAAAAAAAAATTTGTGAGGACAAATGATATTTTATATAGGTGTTCCGTGCAGAGGGAGTTGATTATGAAGCCTTGATTTCGTGTCGTGTGGTTGAAGGGCCATTATGATGATGTCGTGGAGCATCATGGCTCAATTATGCGAGAATCAACCGTGTGATCACGTCTTTCAATGATAATCAATCATGGAATCATGTCTTTTAATTGATTGTAACCACCGGTTGAGCTGGGTGATGACTTGCCATGTGCTGACCATGAACGACCGAGATGAAACTATCATCATATCGACAATGTGGGGCCAAAGACAACCTTGTGTCATTCCAGCTATCTTGTGGGCATTTTGTGTCGAGCTAAGGTATTTTCAGCCGTGGTCGGGCTGGACTGAGAGAGCAAACCAATCCTGAGGAGGACCAGATCGAGGTCGAGGTGCATTTTGCCGAAGTCTCCAAACAAGAGACCCAATATTGGGTCAAGTCTATATCGGCCAATTTGTTAATATGATGTAGTTATCAAGTCGTTATAAGTGTCACACGTATGACTTATGGCTCATACTCATGTTTTGATGTAATGTTATATGTATGACAAAATAGAAACAATATTATTGTATCATATCATTGATTATGATATATCATCAATCGATTTTACGTTAGAATTAAAGGGGAATGATGTCCTCGGTAGATATTTTTTTTATAAAAAAAAAATGATGTAGATATTTTGTGTGTGTTTATTTTATTTTATTTTATTTGAGTCAATTTTGTTAAAGTAATGAAAAATACATTAAAAGCAATGGGCATGAGAAAAACGATGTGTACGTTCTTCACCTATAAACAACGTCACAACAAACAACTGAATCAAATGTTCATTTTGTGAATGTTTCATTCACTGATCGGTCACCAATAAATTACTCGAGTGTAGGTGATAACATCGAGATCGAGAGAGCTTCTTCTGCATAAACCCGTTGAACTTTTGTGATTAATTTCTGAGATCAGGAATGGGGAGTTTAGGGGCGATCTTGAAGCACCCGGACGATTTGTATCCGTTGGTCAAGCTGAAAATGGCGGCACGGAAGGCGGAGAAGCAGATTCCGTCGGAGCCTCACTGGGGATTCTGCTACTCCATGCTTCTCAAGGTTTCTAGGAGCTTTTCTCTCGTCATTCAACAACTCGACACTGACCTCCGTGACGCCGTACGTCCTCTGCATCTTGTTTGATTTGTTTAATATATATATTTTCATTGTTCTGGTATTCGATGATTCGTATTTCATATTATGATGTTTAATTTTACCTTACGAAATTACCTTTGTATAGCTTGAGGATGTAATGACCGACTCGGCAAAAGGCAAATTTCTTACTGTAGCGAATTTACAATGTAAAGTTGTTCTAGCAATCCACTGGATTCAGTATTACTATGTTAAATGTTCAATTCGATCAAGTTATGACATTACTTGATAATTACTTTAGTCCTGCACTATTTGGTAAGAATTTTTGTTCTGATTAAAAATATCTGAAGTATTCTGGTGTTGAATGGCACACAGTAGTTGACTTTGTTATGTTTTTGATGTGGTTGTGCTTTATCGAATAGCGTCTGTTAATTGCCAATTATCAAGTGTGTTCATTCTTTTCCATTAAATGATTTCATTTCATTGCTTGGGGTCACCTCTCATTAGTAGCAAGGAAACTTCTTCCATAAATTTTCTAGTATTTTTTATTTTCTGATGCTGGATTTTCATGCGGTTATCCTCTATTTTGCAGATATGCATCTTTTATCTTGTTCTGCGAGGCCTCGACACCGTAGGTATGTTAGTTATATTCTTGCTAGGTTGCCTGCAATATGCGATGTTGCTGTGCTGGTCTCTGTACGTGACAGAACAGAAGAGCCATTGTGCTACACATTTGTTGCTTCTTAGTCAAGGACAGTCAAAACTCTAACGTAACATATGGAGTATGGACCTTAAACATACTTCATACGAATGCAAATCCAAATCTTCTGGAATAGTTGCTGGCCAGTTTTCTCAATTTGTGCTTTTTAAAATAAAAACAAAGATTGTGAAACTGGTTTATTGCTACTTACTATTGTCCTTTCTGTACAGAGGACGATACCAGCATTGCCACTGAGGTTAAAGTGCCCATCTTGATAGATTTCCATCGCCATATTTATGATCGTGAATGGCATTTTTCTTGTAAGTTCAATATTTCTGGCTTCTTTCATCACATTAAACATTTCTAATCTGTTCCACCTCATTTTGTCTCTTGATTCATTGTGTGTGGAATGGTTTGAAGTTCCTTAAAGATGTGCTACAGAACAATGAAGAGATCCCTTTTGCAATAAAATCCTCTGATTTGGCAGAGATTTCAAGTGTTTCCCTTGTATAGTTTTGCTGAAAAAGTGCACTGAAGTGTTGAATTTGAACGACTTTGTGTCCTGAATATAGTGATAACTTGTCTTGCATTGTTTATTCTCTTCTTGTATCGCTGGTACTGCATGGTCTGTTTATGGATGATGTGAATTCGGATAAATTGTTCCCTTCAGGTGGTACAAAGGAATACAAAGTTCTCATGGACCAGTTTCACCATGTCTCTACTGCTTTCTTGGAGCTTGAACGCAGGTTTTTTCTTTTACAGAAACTTATTGCCTGATTATGTTCCAAACATGTGTGATGCATATCTGTATGCTTGAGAACACTTAATTTGTTTAACACAACCCAAATCATTTTTTGGTGGAACAAGTGCCTGAATTATCTCAACCTAGTCTTTCATTGCATCATTTCTTCATATTTGAGTGGTAGTTTGCAGTTTATGATTCCGACATGTGAAATTGGGTAGTTTATGCATGTTTGTGATCCTGAAATATTGTTGCACAAAAAGACAGACTCTGTATACAATTTAAGCATTTCAGTCAGCGTGGCATTTGCCTGTATTTTACCTTGAACTTAAGGGAAGTGCAAGAAAACAAATCTTTTGAGCATATCATGAAAATCTGTTGCAGCTGTGAAAATCCACTGCGTTCTTTGTTATTATCGACTTGAATTTTTGGTTTTCATTTGAAATATGTTGTCATATTCACACAATTCTGAAGAACCATGATTCTCAAGCAGTGCCTTTACTGCAAGTTAGCCCGTTTAATTTTTTGGATTTGGGTGGTAGCTAATCAACAAATACAGCATATAATGATTTTTTGGTTTCTCATTTGGAGCTGAATCATAGCATGAAATACAAATATGTTTATACTTTATAGTGCTCCCTCTGGGTTTAGAAAAGCCAGAGTTCAAAACAAACCTGATTCACATGATCTGAAACTTTTTACATGTACTTCAGTTTGTGGTCAGGCTTGCTCAGGAAGGTAAACTTGATTTGCTAATTTTGCTGAATAAGAACCATAGTGTGCTCCTCATAATTTATTTTTCATGTCTTGAATTTCATTCCCGTGTTAGGTTTTTTTTCCAACTAACTGCCTGATGAATTGTGCTTGTCGCACCTATCCAGTTATCAAGAGGCCATTGAGGAAATTACCAGGAGAATGGGTGCTGGGATGGCAAAGTTTATCTGCAAGGAGGTACATATTTTTTACTTGATTTTGATGTGACGACTGTAGTGATCCAACACCAGTAGTAAACCCTGTAACTTGTCTTCTCTCAGCTGAAAATTTCCTTCCTTGAAAATCTTCTCACTCTCATTCCTACTGTGCTGTCATTTCTATTGGCGACTTGTGCAATATTTAACTGGGGACACTTAGATACATGTTTTTATATGTGGGATTCATTGTACTTGGCAACATCTTCATCAAATAGAATTATTAGCACCATACTTTTCATCATTAGGATCCTATAACAGGCTGGAGTGCCGAAATTTTTATACTTGGAGTGCATGTGCTTGTCAGTATTTGCCAGTCGTTTATTCCACTTGTTCAATGATTGGACCTTAAAAAATAAGTGATTGTTCAGGATGTCAGTCACAAATTATGGTACTTAAAAAGCACAATAGACATGTCCTCACAAGAAATTTTATCTGCCTTGCAGGTAGAGACAGTTGACGATTATGATGAATACTGTCACTATGTTGCCGGACTTGTTGGGCTGGGTTTATCAAAACTTTTCCATGCTTCTGGGAAAGAAGATTTGGCTTCAGATTCTCTCTCAAATTCGATGGGTTTATTTTTACAAGTACCTTTTTTCACCTTTTGCATCAATTAGGCTATCACACATCTCCATTTTTCACGGTTTCTTAACATCAGCTATATATTTGGTATAATCTGCAGAAAACAAACATCATTAGGGACTATTTGGAAGACATAAACGAGATTCCAAAGTCACGTATGTTTTGGCCTCGTGAGATTTGGAGTAAATATGTCAACAAACTAGAGGTTCGCATATACTTAAATTCTGTCTCCTTGTACTTCCCACTTGCTGAAAATCATATTTTACCATTGTATTGATTTTAAAATTACCATTTGCATGAAATTTGGATTGCTGACATTTCTTGCTTGCTTACTGTTTCTTACTCTCTGGAACCTTTGATGCCTTTACCGCAGGACTTGAAATACGAGGAGAACTCTGTCAAGGCTGTTCAATGTCTGAATGACATGGTCACAAATGCCCTGTTACATATAGAGGATTCCCTGAAATACATGTCTGCTTTGCGTGACCCTGCTATCTTCCGGTTTTGTGCTATCCCACAGGTTCATGATCTTGAGTTCACTTCACATATTCTTTTAATGATCTTCCCATTTGTCTATTTTATTACTCATTATATTGATATTCCAATCAATTTGACGCACACTTGCATATTCTGTTGGGTAGTTATGGCCATGTGTGTTTTGCACTTTGTCTTTTTCATTTAAATGTACCGACTTACATGCAGTATTGGGCAACTAAACTAATTGGGAAAATTTAAATTAATTCCTAATTCCTTCAGGTTCATTGTTATATAGAGAATACCATCTTTAAACTTTGTAAATGGAATACAAGAGACAAGCAATATTACTGTAGCACCATCGATTGGAGGTCTCAACATAAACCAATTGGTACCGAAAGGATGTAGTGGCCTATTTGCATTTCCATATTCCTTCCGATGTAGTTGAGATGGTAGGAGGAGGTATTGCCAGCAAATGCTTGCAGTAGTCACTGAGCAAGTATTAGAGGTTGGTGTCTTACACTGATAACACCGTGCTTCAGTTGTGATAGTGAGAGGTTTTGCCAACAGGTGCTTGCAGTAGTCACTGAGCATGTATTAAAGGTTGATGTGTTACACAGATAGCACTGTGCTTTATATGAGATAGTGGGAGATATTGCCAGCAGGTGCTTGCAGTAGCCACTGAGAAAGCATTAGAGGTTGGTGTCTTGCGCAGATAGCACTGTGCTTTAGTTGTGATGGTGGGGGTATTGTAAGCAAGTCCTTGCAGTAGTCCCTGAGCAAGCATTAGAGATTGGTGTCTTACGCAGATGGTATTGCGCTTTAGTCAAGATGGTGGGAGGTATTGCCAGCGGATCCTTGCAGTAGTCATTGTCATTGAACAAGCATTAGAAGTTAGTGTCTTAAGCAGATAGCACTGCGCTTTGGTTGAGTTGGTGAGGGGTAGTCACTGAGCAAGTAATAGAGGTTGATAGCTCTGTGCTTTGTTCTATGTGGCTGCTTTTATTTTGTGGCGTTATGAATGATTTTTCGTGGATGGAACTTGAGCTGCTAGAAGGGACACTAACGATTTCCATATCAAGGTTCTGGTGTAGAAATTTGCACTGGTAATTCAAGTTTGTCTGCATTATTAGAGCATGTTGGATAACATATTAGCTCCTTTTTGTTGCGCCTGATTCCTGATGCCTTTTCTATTTTAAGGTCAAAGCTGATGTAGTCGTTCCTTTTCCTCATTCCATTGATGGCTTGTATATGTTCATCTGTTTGAGTGTCTTTCTCTCTTTTTGGCACGTTTAAATCTTTGTTGTTAGTTACGTGATGACATATGGCGTGTGTGCACTAACAACAAATTTCAGTCATTGAATGTTATGATTTTTCATGCCAAGTTCAGGAACTTACATGAATGATGTGTTCCTTCAACCAAAATGTTCATGCAACTAGCCTTTTTTGACTTTAAAGGGAGCTTCTTTTCACACAGCACACTATTCCGACCGAATAATGGTCAGAAAATGATAAATATCTGGACCTTATTTAAGTCAAATATTGGGTGTTTTCTAGACTCAATACCGAGCAGAATGTACATTTGATCCGACTGAAATTAGGCCTACAAAATTTCTTACATTCTGCCTAAAATCGGGTCAGAATCAATGAGTGCGAAAAACAGAAGAAATTGAACGGCGAAATTGGAAATGATGTTAAGATTTTTGGTTGTGTAAAAAGATATTCACTTTTATAAAAATGTGATTTTCACGTCATATCTTATGAAGTTGTGCATCTCATTATACTTTGTATTCATGTCAGATCATGGCTATTGGAACCTTAGCTATGTGCTACAACAATGTTGAAGTCTTCAGAGGAGTCGTCAAAATGAGACGCGGTTAGTTGACATGATCCTGTTTTAGCTTTCTTCTTCATGATATTGGAGTAATATGATCTCTTATGATAGACTGCAACATACTCTTTTTTCTCCTTCGGTTACTGACGAGCACAACAAGACTTTAGACGCTATATCGTTTTGGTTAATTAAAGGATTCCTGTCACTCTTAAACTTTCATGATCTGATGTCATATTGCAAAGTGATCATCGTGATCTAGTCTTACGATATGCTCATATGGGTTGGTGCCTCTCCTGGTAACAGTCACTATGGGTAGCCCTTGGACCTGTCAATTTAGTTATCATGATTCAATGATAGTAAGTTGATAGAACTTAAAAGGTGGTGCTAAATATGTCTGTGTTTCGAACTTCTAAGTGTGTAGGTAGCATCATCGAACTTACTTCTAATTGTTAATTACATGCTCCAGATCTGTAAACATTATGACTCTATAAGTCGACTCTTGGTCTGCCAATTTTCATCGTCGTTCTGGTCTTAATACTTTTCTTCATACGGGAACTTGTTTACCTCTAAGAAATTTTAAGAGAGAACCTCACAGCTTATGTGGGATCTTCCATTGCGTCACTCTTTTGTAGGTTTCTTTTTGTCAAGCTTCTCCGCAATGTGTCAAACTTAACCGATATCATTGTGTTGCCTTTTCTGCTCAGGTCTTACTGCTAAAGTTATTGACAGAACCAAGACTATGTCAGACGTTTATGGGGCTTTTTACGATTTCTCATGCATGCTGATGTCTAAGGTTTGTAGACCTTGTAGAACCATGTTGTGTTGTGCATTTCTCATCTTGGAATTAGGATGTTAATTTTTGTATGTGATGGTATATAAACGCGCTATTATGATATTCTATGTAGATTGACGAGAATGATCCTAATGCAAAGAAAACCAAGAGCAGGATAGAAGAAAGTCTGAGAATCTGCAAGGAATCTGGAACAATTACTAAAAGGTTAGTATGCTTCAAAGAAATTCTGTGGAATATTTTTCTCATAGTTGTCTAATCTCTTTGAGATCCTCCAGGAAATCATACGTATTGAAGACTGATCCTGCATACAGTACAACCATGGTTAGTTTTCATCCTGATATATATACTCATGTTTTTTGCAAGACGACCTTGCCCTTTGTGGATTCAAATCACAAAGCTTATGTTTATGTCTGGTGATGCAGATTGTTCTCTTTGTTGTTATAATCGCTATTCTTCTTGCGTATCTGTCAGCTAATCGTTCAAGTGATATTTGTAAGTTTCATAATGATTGATTTATAAGATACCAGATTTTCTTGATTCTATTGTTTTCTGATCACAATATATTTGCTTCCTTTTGCAGGATGGACTTTGTTTAGGGAACCTGGTGTATGTCGTGAATGCAAATGCCGATTGCTTCCTTTTGCAAGATGGACTTTGTTTAGGGAACCTGGTGTATGTCGTGAATGCAAATGCCGATTATAACATGTTGGTGATTTTTATCAAGTAACTGTAAGCTGGAATTGCTATATATATAAATAAAACTCTTGGTAAAGAGATGGACAAAACTACCGGGTAATTGTTCATCACTAGAAAGAGCCGGATAATCGAATCCCTTGAGTGTGTTTAGTTTATGACTTGTAATTGCTTATATATGTATTGTATGTACAAGGGGAAGAGATGTGTATTCCACTTAAAATGTTGCCCGTTGCCTGTACGCACGCGCACGCCTGTATTAATCAAGAAACTCTTCTATGATATTTTTGAGGAAAATTAACTTATCCCGTGTGACTTGATGAAATTACCTATTGGTTTACTCTGTTTTAAAACATGGTCTTTTGCCATATTTGAACTGCTAATACACACACAACCCCACACTACTGGTGAGGGTAGGGTCTTGTGCAACATATATACAGCCATTAAAACAATTACATTGACATTATTTATTCTAGTAAGAGAATATTGAACGTGTAACGTTCATCTACTTGGTATACATTGCTATAACAACTTTATAGCAGCCAATGTGTAAAGAAACCAACAGGCGAATGAGTGGGTGTGTACCAGTCAGTAAAAAATCATTATTGTGGAAACAGAAAAGTGCATATAAAGTTAAAGCTATTATTTATAAGTTGCATCATGTTTCGAGCAGTGCTACTGTGCAAGTCGAAACCAAAGACAGAAGGTTCAACTTACTTTTTGACACTAGGGCCAAGGCCGGCCCTAATGTAAGGCGGGGTTATGTGCGCACCGAAGGGCCAACCGTCAGAGGGCTGAAATTACATTCTCGTTAGAAAAATCGTGTAAATCCAATCACAACCAATCTAATATAATGTGTTAAAAAATTACATAAATTGATAAAGATTCAAATTATAAGCATACTAATATAATGTGTTAAAAAATATTCTTGAACTGATAAAGCCTAAATTTATAATAACCCATATGCATCAATTCGAATTTCATAGGGGCATCCGTTCAGCTAGGAATATTTAGCTTTTGGGGGCGCTGCCGCAGAGCCCCCACGAGTTGGCGCTGCCCCATCGATCTGTGTGTGTATGTGGGCGTGAGCAGGAGGACGGGCGGGCCGGAATGCATGCGTGCAGCGTACGGACGGGCAAGTATCTTGGGTGTTGTGTGCGCTGCGCGTGCGCTCGTCGTGCATACTTGTGAGCGAGTGTTTTAATGAAGATATAAATACTACATACATACATACACAGATACCTATATTCAGGTCGAACCCCGTTTTGTTACGGCAACCCAAATATAAACGATAACAATATATGAAAACATATCAAACATCAATGAATTTGAATTTTGTATATACATATTTTAAAAGCGCGATGTTAAAATAATATTTTATAAGCATGTTTTCGAAGGAAAAAAAAAGGCATAATTCGGCGACTTCGCCGAATGCCCAAAAATTTTCAGCACCGGCCCTGCCAGTTAAAAACGGACAAACGGGAACTTTGACTTGCGAAATCTGTATAGATCCCATAATGCCTGAAAACCAAATCAAATTCATCGACCCAAATAAGTGCGACCATCCCATCTTCTCCGACTGCGTAATCAAGTACATCCAAGCAAAACTCGAGGACAACATCGCCCAAATCCGCTGCGCCGCCCTCGATTGCGACCAGTTCCTTGACCCATTGACATATCGTGCTTTGATTGACCCTCAAAACTTCATCAGATGGTGCAACGTGTTGTGTGAATCCGCGTTGATGAATTTGAAGAAAAGTTACTGCCTCAATAAAGACTGCTTAGCGTTGATTGTCGATGATTGTGGTGGCACCGGTATTGGCCGTAAGCCGGTGACGAAAACAAATTGTCCAGAGTGTAAGCAATTGTTTTGCTTTAAATGCATAAAACCAGGGCATGATGGGTTTTCCTGCAACGAGGCTGATCGATTTATGAAGGACCCGAATGATCGTGCTTTCGGGGTTCTTGCGGAAATTAGACTATGGAAGAGGTGCCCCGGTTGTTGCAAATATGTTGACCGTATTTCTGGTTGTTCTTCCGTCTTATGCAGGTACGTACGGAAGTAATTTTATTTTAGGTGGATTTTGACACTTTTTGGTGTCCGTTCTTTTAGCTTTATCCCCTCGATCTGCGTGCGTGCAACGTACGGGCGGGCAAGTATCGTGCGTGTTGTGTGCGCCGTGCGTGCGGTCGTCGTGCATATTTAGGTGTGAGTGTTTTAATGAAGATATAAATACTACATACATACATAAATAGATACCTATATTCAGGTCGAACCTCATTTTGTTACGGCAACCCAAATGTAAACGATAACAATATTAGAAAACATATTTAACATAAATGAATTTGAATTTTGCATATACATATTTTAAAAGCACGATGCTGAAATAATGTTTTGTAAGCATGTTTTCAAAGAAAAAAGAGGCTAATTCGACGACTTCGCCGAAGGCCCAAAAGGCCCTGCCGCTTAAAAATGGACAAACGGAAACTTTGACTTGCGAAATTTGTATAGAGCCCATAATGCCTGAAAACCAAATCAAATTCATCGCCCCAAATAAGTGCGGCCATCCCATCTGCTCCGACTGCGTAATCAAGTACATCAAGCAAAACTTGAGGACAACATAGCCCAAATCCGCTGTGCCACCCTCGATTGTGACCAGTTCCTTGACCCGTTGACATATAGTGCTCTGATTGACCCTCAAAACATCATCAGATGGTGCGACGTGTTGTGTGAATCGGCGCTGATGAATTTGGAGAAAAGTTACTGCCCATAAAGACTGCTTAGCGTTGATTGTCTACGAGTGTGGCGGCACCGGTATTGGCCCTAAGCCGGTGACGAAAACAAATTGTCCAGACTGTAAGCAGCCATTTTGCTTTAAATGTATAAAACCATGGCATGCCGGGTTTTCCTGCAACGATGCTGGTCAATTTATGAAGGATCCGAATGATCGTGCTTTCGGGGCTCTAGCTGAAACTAGACTATGAAAGAGGTGCCCCGGTTGTCGCAAATATATTGACCGTATTTCTGGTTGTTCTTCCGTCTTTTGCAGGTACATACGGAAGTAATTATATTTTAGGTGGGTTTCGACACTAATTGGTGTCCGGTCTTTTAGCTTTATCCCCTCGATTTGAGTGTGTATGTGGCGTGAGTGGGAGGACGGGCGGGCCGGAATGCGTGCGTGCAACGTATGGGCAAGTATCGTGCGTGTTGTGTGCGCCATGCGTGCGGTCGTCGTGCATACTTGTGTGTGAGTGTTTTAATGAAGATATAAATACTACATGCATACATACATAGATACATATATTCTGGTCGAACCCCGTTTTGTTACGGCAACCCAAATGTAAACGATAACAATATATGGAAACATATCTAACATCAATGAATTTAGATTTTGTGTATTCATATTTTAAAAGCACGATTTAGAAATAATCTTTTGTAAGCATGTTTTCGAAGAAAAAAATGGGCCTACTTCGGCGACAGTTCCGTTGACATATCGTGCGCCGGCCCTGCCACTTTCAGCGCCTACTTCGGCGCCGGCCCTGCCACTTTCAGTTAAAAACGGACAAACGGAAACTGACTTGCGAAATCTGTATAGAGTCCACAATGCCTGAAAACAAAATCAAATTCATCGACCCAAATAAGTGCGGCCATCCCATCTGCTCCGACTGCGTAATCAAGTACATCCAAGCAAAACTCGAGGACAACATAGCCCAAATCCGCTGTGCCGCCCTCGATTGTGACCAGTTCCTTGACAGTTCCGTTGACATATCGTGCTCTGATTGGACCTCAAAAACTTCATCAGATGGTGCGACGTGTTGTGTGAATCGGCATTAATAAATTTGGATAAAATTTATTGCCCAATAAAGACTGCTTAGCATTGATTGTCTATGAGTGTGGCGTCACCGGTATTGGCCGTAAGCCGGTGACGAAAACAAATTGTCTGGACCGTTAGCAGTTGTTTTGCTTTAAATGCATAAAACCATGGCATGTTGAGTTTTCCTGCAATGAGGCTGATTGATTTATGAAGGACCCAAGTGATCGTGCTTTCGGGGTTCTTGCGGAAATTAGACTATGGAATAGGTTGCCCCGGTTGTTGCATATATGTTGACCGTATTTCTTGTTGTCTTCCGTCTTATGCTAGTATGTACGGAAGTAATATTATGTTAGGTGGGTTTCGACACTTTTTGGTGTCCGATCTTTTAGCTTTATCCCCTCGATCTGTGTGTATGTGGGCGTGAGTGGGAGGACGGGGGGCCGGAATGCGTGCGTGCAACGTACGGACGGGCAAGTATCGTGCGTGTTGTGTGCGCCGTACATGCGGTCGTCGTGCATACTTGTGTGTGAGTGTTTGAATGAAGATATAAATACAACATACATATATAAATAGATACCTATATTCATGTCGAGCCCCGTTTTGTTACGGCAACCCAAATGTAAACGATAACATATAGGAAAACATGTCTAATATCAATGAATTTGAATTTTGTATATACATATTTTAAAAGCGTGATGTTGAAATAATGTTTTGTAAGCATGTTTTCGAAGAAAAAAAATGGCGTAATTCGGCGACTTCGCCGAAGGCCCAAAAAATTTCAATGCCGGCCCGAATTAGGGCTGTTTGAAATTTGATTTTCGGCTCTAGGCCAGTCAAAATTATGAATTCGACACTGACAATGTCGAACAACGTTTGCTTTCGTGTTTTTGGCCTATTTAAGTCCACAACCAGGTTTAAATTAATGCCCATGCACAAAACACACTATATTTGTTTTCGTGTTTTTGGCCTATCTAAGTCCACAACATGTTTAATCACATGTTTTTCCTTTCCATAAAAAAGAAAAAGAAAAAAAGGAGTTCACAACAGGTTTAATCACATGTATCAAAACTTTGCAATGTTTAGAGGAACATGGTCTTTTTTTTTAGGCATTGAAATTGATGGTCAAAGTTTAGATGATCATGATGTTTAGACCGGATGCAAGTCGAACCAAAGGTAGAAGGAGAGATTCCCTCCGGTACCCCATGTGCGGTACTCGATCTAGTGCACATATGGGGTCTCCACGTCACTTACAAAGATTTCAGCAGCAAGTTTTTTTTTTTTTTTTTTTTCTTTTCTTTTCCCCTAACTTAAATGCTCGCTGCTGCTTGATATTTGCTTTTTATTTTAGTTTTTTTAATCAAATCTTATAAAACACGATACAAATACGATATATTGAATGACACGACATGAATACAGTGACATATTTAATTTTAAAATATAAAAACACGACACATCAAATGGTGATATACAACTACCTTTTGCGAATAATAATAAGTTAAATAAGATATAATACTTTTCAAATTATAATTCTAGTTGAAAATCATTTTTCATTGCGATTTGTATGTAACTTATATGGTCATTAAACATTTCTCCGAAAAATTTATAATTATAAAATAATTTTTTTGTTACTGAGTGCCAACATCGTGTTGGAGTGTCATTTATAAAAATATTGATTAGTATAATTGTTTAAATCAGCCGACACCTGCCAAAGTGTGTCGTGTCAGAAAACTGTCGGACACTGCACATGGAGAGATGCCGTTTGTGATACATGGATCTCAGATCGGAAAACCGTATCCAAGCTCCGTGGCTAGTTTGTGCCCTATGGAATTTTTAAACTTAGCGAACTGAAACGTTTGAGTAGCAAAAGGAAGGGAAATCAACTGAACACTTAAATTGAAGTCTCGAAACTTCCTAAATTAAAACTAAACAATCCCGGTCGTCATCCTATATTAAAAAAAAATTCATAATGGTAAACCAATTCTTGCATTTTTTTCTTAGTAAACTTTTTTCAAATCGTAAAATAAAAAAGTACATCTATTACGCTCTTGAATATAATCATGTTTGTTTACAACACTAATCACTTAATCTGAATATAGTAAGTGATAGTTACACTAAAATATGTTTGATAATTGTTTCATACAACACTTTATATATTAAGTGTGTTTGAATTTTCTTAACAAGTATTAAATGATGTGAGTGACACTTAATGAATTACTATATGTGTCGTTTTTAAAATTTTAAATTAGGCGTGTCGACGTACTCATGTTGTGTTGCGCAATATGTCCTTATTTTCCATGTTTTTATAGATATTGATTGAAAACAATAATAATAATAATAATAATTAGTCCCACGCTACAAAAAAAAAAATAGGAAAAGGTTGTGAAGTACCACTTTTAATCTAAAATTGGAAAAATGACAAGAGAAAAAGATAGTGGTTGGTAGCGAAAAAACGCGTCGTCGTTACTACATACGTTGTTCTACGTACGTTGCTACAACCACACGTAAGAACACACGTAAGAAACGTACGCGTTTTTTCTTCTCAACCACAATCTTTTTTTCTTGTCATTTTTTCCCATTTTGCGGCTGTAAAAAAATTAAGTTACCCCTCAAAAAATAAATTAACAAAAAAATTAAGTTAAAAGAGGGGAAAAAAAAAACTTGTGTCTGAAATCTTTGTAAGTGACGCGGAGCCCCATATGTGAACCGGATTGAGTAGGTAGAAGGAGTGCCAAAATTTTCGTAATTAAAACTATAGTGACATAATAGATTTTAAATATAACAATATAGTGTGTGGTGCCACAAATAGACTTTGTATGGGTGGTGTAGTGCCCAGTGCCCCACCTAATTCGTGGTGTCCGAGCAACTAGGGTGTTGTGCTAATTATAATGTTAAAAAAAAAGTCCAAACAACAACAAAAACAAAACAAACAAAAAAAAAAATACAAGCAAACAAAAAAGTAAGGGCATGTGAAACCCTTATCAAAGGTTGGGCACATAAAGAAGAGGAAAGAAGGAATATGATTGTTTGTACTAAAGAGGAAACATGAGAGAGGGAGGGAGGTATGGCACAAAATACTCCATAAAATAATAATAATAATAATAATAAAATATGCTAGTGTTTAAGGTAAATGAGGTGGCCATGAAAGAATAGGTAGAAGCTTTTCAACGATGCTATATGGAATATAAGTAAATACAGGGAGCGGTAATTTAAAGGGTTTCTTTTTTTCTTAAAAGACGATTTTAACGAGTGTTGGAACCAGGCATACATTCAGAGAATTCAATTGAAACAATGCGCAATCACAATGCTTATGCAAAACACATTCATGTGGTTTTCATTTTAAAAAAAAAAAACACCCTCCAAATTCATACATGTCACTAAGAATCAAGCCAGCTTTTAACTTCAGTCTACAACCCCCCTCCAAACTTATGACATGAACAGCTATACAGTAAACACAGACTTGAGCAAAGGCCAAAAGGAGCATTAGGTCCATATGGATGCCATGTAGGATCAATACCAATATTTGCCTTGTCAATTTGGCTTACTCAAACTGCTGTCAAGAAGAGGTGTCCAAGATTCATCAACATGTATGGGAGTTCTCATACACAAAACTGTTCACTTTATGTGCCACTATTGAGTCTGAAAAGGATTATGTGCTTAAAACTTAACTTCAAATTATGACCCCCCCAAGTAACCTAAGGTAACTGGTCTGCTAAAAATAATGCAGTATAAGCATATGAAAGAGGTGAGTTCATAAAAATCCTTTGGTAATAACCTGCAAAGGAAGGGGAACTTACTGATGCAACATAGGAATGCAAACATACAGGAACTAACACCCACTGCACCAGAATTCTTCAACTCTGTGTGTGTGTGTGTGTGTGTGAATAGAAATTATCACAATTGACAAGCATGTCTTTTCAAGTCTTTCATATCCCTACCATCCCACATACATACTTCTACCATAAAACCAAGAACATTTCATACCAAAACAAAGAGAGCCTAAATGCTTTACATGAAAACAGGACATTTCTGCATCAAGTCATTATCCCTTGTGCCATTAAAAAGAAAAAAAGGGCTTCTCAACTTGTCTAATGAAACCATTCACAAAAAAGAAACAGAGACACAGAACTAATGAACATAGAGAGTGCATTACCAAGGAACATACCCTTCATCATTTCAAAGAAAACCACCAAATCCTTAATGAAGTACATGAAAACATAAACTTTATGCATCGTAGGAACCATCATCTCTTGCATAACAAACAAAATTAATAGGGGTACCTCCACATACCTAACTAAACCATTCACAATAAAAGCAAAAGGACACGAAACAAATGAGGATGGCTCCTCGCCTGTGATTGGAAACCAATTAATTGCTTTAATAGGTACACGAGTTTCATCATTTCATATGAAACCATATGCTTTCATACGTACATGAAAACATGAAGTTTTTGTGTCGTAGGAGCCATCATCTCTTGTGCCACAGATAAGAAATAGGGTTATTCCACTAATCTAATAAACCATTCACAAAAAAAGCAAAAGGAAGCAAATTAAAGAACAAGATAAATTTTGCTCAAGATCTCATGGCATTATCCATGAATAAAATGTAAAGGACCCAAACACTTAACTCCATATGACTAGGAACCATGGCATTCGGACTCTCACAAGACTAAACAAAAATTAGGTTCAAAAAACCTTGGAGAAAATTTCCCGAACAATTCTTCTTAAAGCACAACATACCCATGCCTAAGCTACCAAGAGAAAAAAATGAATGCCCAAACAGTTTGACTGAAAGCATTATGATCATGCCTGAAAATTGAAAAACACATAGCAATATCTCCAAAATACTATGAATATCCCAAGAATTACCAATTACTGCTTCTTCATTGCATCCAACACAAGTTTGATCTGCACGTGCTTCAAGTTTAACCTTTTGGCTAGCACATCCATCTCTTCCAAATGCAACTGCTTCCACTGTTCTTCTAAATCCCTTGCCTTCTGGCTGCCAATCAAATGCAAATTATCCTTCAAAAACCCCATCTCTGCATCAAAGGACTTGCTCAAAGTTGGAAACTCTGACAAGAAGTCTTCCTCATCATCATCCTTTAACTCATCTTTTACCAAGTCCTGTTTTGCATCTTCATCCACATCCATCAAAGCACTGCCATCATTACTACCCTTTTTCCCTTTTGGATTATCACTCTTAACCTTTGAATTGTCTTCAACCCTTTTAGTCTCACTCCCGGCATTGCTAACCTTTTTCCCTTTCCCTATGTCAACCTTAGTCTTTGCCTTTTCTTCATTGCCATTGCTCTCACCCCCAACTCCCCAAATTTGTTTGGAAAGTTCATACGCTTTCTTTTCATGGGGCTTTGAAAATGAAGGATCTTGACCATTCTTGCCCTTCTTGACATTAGTAAGATACTTACCCTTCAACCTCTTAAGCTTGTCAGCAATTTGGGTCTTAGTAACACCATCCCAAAGTTTACCTTTAATAAACTCATAGAAAACCCCAGTATCAGCGGAACGGAAAGGGCCTTTTTGTTTCTGGTAATTAATCATCCCTTGAAGCACCACAATTTCATTCTCTTCACTCCAAACCCTTCCCGCAGGGACAGCACTTTTCCCCTTTTTATCATTTTCTTCGCCAGTTTTCGCCTTTTTTCTATCTGTTGATCCCTTAATATCGTTCTTTGAGGATTCCAAGGGGCGTTTAGGCGTCGGTTTAGAAACTTTTGAGTTAACCGGAACAGTAGTAATTGGCTTAACCGTGTAAGCAGAAGCGGTAGCAGAACGAGGCGATTCAGAGGCCGGATCTGCTTCTTCTTCTTCTTCAGACTCTGTTTCTTCCTCCTCTGAACCTGAATTCGGCACTGCCTCCGGTGGTGGGGTGGCTTGCCTTTGGACGGAGGGATTTTTAACGGAAGGCTGAGTTGGATGGCTTGTCGATTGATCATCATCTTCATCTGATTCTGATTCAGTTTCCGACGATGATGAAGGTTGTGGTTTTTCTTGATGGCCTTCTTCTTCCACCTCTTTCTCCTCGACTTCCTCCTCCTCCTCCTCCTCTTCTTCTTCCTCCTCGACTTCTTCTTCTTCCTCTTCAGAGGATTCTTCCTCTGGTTTAGGAGGAGGCGGGTTCTGTTTCTCCTTCTTGAAAACCATTATTGAGAGAGAGTACTTTCTTGTTTCTAGCTTGGGTGTGGTTTTCGTAGGGTTTTTTTTACAGAGAGACGTACTTTGGGGCAGGCGGGGACGGCTAGAGGGTTTTTATATAATTAAAGTAATAAAAAAAAGATCTTGACCGACGCTTTATTTTTTTTTTTGGTTTTAATAATATGAGTGAGGTTTTTGCAAATGGTAAAAACTCAACCTTATCCCGCCTTACATGCTCTACCATGTTATATCATCAATCTACTATATCCTATCATGTCACCTACGTATCACGTCGTTCTGACCTACCATCTACCGTATTCATCATTTTATTTAGAAATTTAATTCTAGTAACACATATAAAAATATTACACGGTACTTCTTTCATTCTACATTTTTTTTTTGTTTATTGTTAATACTAGTTCCGAAACTCAATGTTCTCTTTCTTATACATCGGTTATAAACCTTTTCGTTTTATCTTTAGTACTTATCATAAACCTTTTTTTTTATCGATTCATAATCATTTTACAAAAGCCAAATTACAAAAGTTTGTAAATATATTGGAAAAAACCTATTGAAAAAAAAACATGCTTTTAAAAAACTAAACTTTTATCTCTCCTTGTTGGAGATGTCTTATACATATAAATCTCAAGACAATTATCGAGCCAAATTAGGATATGGCAAACATGCTCAACTATTGTTGGTGTACCACTTCTTTCTACATCGTTTTCACTCAGTTGTAGTCTCTTATTACATGCATAATGGTTCTTCGATGGCTCCCGCAAATGGCTCACAAATCACCATCAATGATATTTTCGCCACAAGGAACAACTATTGTGGGGGAGGGTTTGCCATCTCATGAGCCAAAGTAAAATATTACCTCGCAGAGGACCCTTAATGCTCCAAATTAACTTCCAACCGTGGGCACCCCTGACAATTGTGAGGGATTGTTTCTGAATGACGTACGCACTGCTTATAGAGACATTTCTTGAGAGTTGGGTTTCTAAATGGCTCTCCCGTCATATCTGATTTCAATAGCATCTCGAATCTTATCGGCGGCGAATCAAATATTTCGCCAAATATGGAGCAATTCTGCTTCGGTTAATCCAGAAGTGATTCGTACTTCGCTTTTAAAAGTTGCACCCATAGTTTATCTTCATTCTTAAGAAGTTGTCATGCCAGTTTAGCCAATAAAACGATGTTCATGTAACGAGGTTGTCATGTCCCAAGTCCACCCAAGCTTTTGGGTCGGAAAATATTCTCTTGAGCAACAAGATGAAGGCTTGTCTTCTCATTATAATGGCCCCAAAAGAATGATATCTTTGTGTAAAACTAAAATGTGCAGTATATATCTACTTTTTCAGGGTAATGATACATTCACTTCATGTATGACTTCACACTTTTATCATCATCGATCGTGGTGGGACTTATATCAATCAATGAGTCATACATTTCAAACACTGATGAAAGAAATGTAGAGTGACACATGGAGTACATGAAAATTGGATTACGATATATCAATTGCTCATGTGGTGGCTTGTGAGCTCCATGACTGAACAAGCTCTCGTTGATATGGTAGGATGTAGGATTGCTCATGTAACGTGGCACACACTTGAAGTCTTATTCAACAACAAATATGAACACACATGCTAGAGTACGAAGATGCTATAATCAAAACTGAAAAAGGAACTTGTTCCATGGTGGATTACCTAGCTTTAATGAAGGGATACACATACAAATTAGTTAACAATGAAGAGTTGTCCTTGCTACGTTAGGAGGATTACCCAAAGACTATGAATTTGTCAGAGTCAACATCACCTCGATGATTGAATCTCTTTCGTGGCAGAAAGTCCAATCCCAAATGATAACTCGTGAGTGTCTCCTAAAAGTTTCAACTCCACAACATCTTTTGATGTGACTTAGCCATTAACACCTATTGCGGCACTTGTACCAGCATTTCTAATTTACACCACCAAAATAATATAAAATAATACATATTTCTATTATACAACATCTCAATTCAAAACACTCCACACCAGCATTTCTATCCATTTATCTATAACATTAAAATATTTATTTTAGATATAAAACACCTAAAAGAACATCTACTACAAGTGCCCTTAATTAGGTGTTCTATATCTAAAATAGAAATAGAAAACAAAAAAGCGGTACAAATATTTATACAAATATGAGCTATACCTAAAAATATTTAGGTATGGTGAATAGTGTTGTTCTATATATGTAACAACACTATTCACCATACCTAAATATTTTTAGGTATAAGCCCATCCGTTGTAGGCCATATTTTGACCGCTTTTTTTGTTTTCTATTTCTATTTTACGGTTTTTCCGACTTTTTCTATTAGCTTGTATTTTATAAACAATGTCTCTTTACGTTGATTTTAGTTGTCTATGTTATCATATTTAAATGTTTATTTTTATGATAACTGACGATTTTATAAAGATTTACGTAACTTATAGTAACCTTTATATTACAAGTATATATGTGTCATGTGTTTATAAGTTTTTATATAGGGGCCAATTATTTAAAAGGACTGATTTTCAACTTATTAGGGGTAATAGGACACTCCGAAATCTTATTTAGTTATAAGGACATTCTAATTTCAAGTGGATAAAGAGGAAGAAGGGTAAAAAAAAAAAGGAAGAAGGGAAAAGGAAAAAAAAAAAAAAAAAAAGAAGCGCTCAAGAAAAAAAAAAATAATAATAAATGAGTGAACGTTGGGTTGAGCAGTGAGCACTCAGTTTTTTTTTTTTTTTTTTTTTTTAATTCATCATATTCTAAATGTCATATATTTTGATCTAAAACTCGGATCATCATAATTTTTTCACTAAAATTCATATTTTTTCGTCTTCTTTATTCTAAAATCAAATTTGATATTTTTCCGAATAAATTTCATAAAATCAATTTTTTTCTTCATAAAAATCGACGTGACGTATTGATCGTCGTCATGCATTGACCACCTACCCGGATGCATTGGCCACCGGGATCCATTAACCACCCCGATGCATTCACCGCCGCGATTCATTGGCTACCATGATGTATTGACCGCCGCGATCCATTGGCAACCTTGATCAGTGATATCTCATTGTAGCGATTTATGCAATGACGTCTCATTGTAGCGATTTATACAGTGACTTCTTATTGTAGCGATCTATGCAGTGATGTCTTATTGTATCGAATTATGCACTGACGTGTTATTGTAACGATTTATGCAGTGACGTGTTATTGTAACAATTTATGCATACCTTTGGTTGTAAAAATATTCATTTAAACAAAAAAAAACAAAAGAAATACAATTATTTTACAAAGTTATCGAAAATTTAAACCAACACTAATCAAATAAACCAACATCAATCAAATATTTAAAGATAACAAAGAAATAAAGTTACTTTACAAAGTTATCAAATGTGTGTATCAAGTTGTATATGCGGTGACATCAATATCATTGCATCAGTTATCTAATTGTAAATACAGTCATCAATGTAAATCGGACATCGTCGATGTCGTCATCAATGTCAACTTTGCTTGAACATCAATGTCCTTTGCAAAATCGTCAATATCATTTCTTGGACATCAATGTCACGCAAAAGTCGTCAATGTCCCTGCATCGGACATCAATGTCCTTTGCGTAAGTCGTCAATGTCCTTTGCGTATAAGTCGTCTGTTGCATCGATCGGCTCTGCTCTTGTTTTGCATTTCTCCAAGTGTGGAGCTTTTAATATGGATAGAAGTACAAGTTTGGTGAAACTACAAAGACTCTTCAGTATGACTCTTGTAATGGCCACACGTTGTTTGTGCCCTCCTGATAATTGGATTCATTGTGGAATCCCTCAATTCTTTAACACGATCTTGAATGTTTAGCTTAATGTCCCTGCATCATTCATCAATGTCATTGCATCGGACATCAATGTCACTGCATAAGTCATCAATGTCACTGCTTCAGAAATCAATGTCATTGCGTAAGTCATCGATGTCAACTCTTGAACATCAATGTCTTCTTGCATCTTAAAAAAAAAAAAAAAAAAAAAAAAAATCAATGTCACCGGCGTTTTTTTTTTTTTTTTTGTTTTTTTTTTTTTTTCGGCGCTTTTTTTTTTCTTCCCTTTTTTTCTTTATCCACTTGAAATTAGAATGTCCTTATAACTAAATAAATTTCCTTCTTAAAATTAGAATGTCCTTATAACTAAATAAGATTTCGGAGTGTCCTAAATGATCATTAATTCTCTAACGACGGCCTTATAACTAATTTGCACTATATATATATATATATTTATATATGTGTACTTGTGTATTATTATCTGTATATATGTTATATCTATATATGTTTATATATTATACGATTGTGAGAATATATGTCACGATATATACATGTATTACGTGGGTTAAGTTGAATTTTGTTGGGTGGAAACTTGGGATAAGTATTGTTAAGCGATTGCCACGTATACTTATAGAACTTAATAGGTAGTGAGGCTATAAAAGCCATGCAGCTTGTATATGCATTTATTATATGATATATTATATATTTTATATATTAGAAAGAAATGTTATTATTTTGGAGCAAATGTTACACATCCGATGTGCTGTAGAGAGACGACTTATATCCGATTAATAGCATTTTGATGGAACTAATGTTCGATTGATGTCAATAGAATGACAAATCGTCTTCGTCTATATCATTGTGAGGTTCATTATTTGTTTATATATTGTAATACGTGTATTTTTAGCCGTTATTAAAGTAGATCTATGATCTATCAAGCCTAAATTTGTAGATTCATATATTAATTGTTGTCATTTATCATTATAATTGCTTTATAAGTGCTTAGTTTTTGCTTTTATTTGCAGCTTTGGCTGCTGCTGTTGTATTGGTTTTTATTTAGCTAAGAAATTGGTTTTTCAATGCACATAGGCTCATACTCTTTCCTTAGCACCCGGTTTTTCCTACACTGGTTTTCCGGACTAAGGTTTTAGGGAGGTGAGGTATGTGCATTGATGAAATCTTTTGTTTTGGAGTGTGCATGGGGTGTGCACAAAAACCTTATAACTTTTTCCTCACTGTTATAGGATTTACAGGTTTAAAAAAAGAAAGAAAAGAAGAGTGCTAGTGACACATGTAAAATGTGTACTTTTATTTGTGGTATGTGTAATATCACTTATGTGTTATTTGTGTTACTGTCTCTGTGATATAGTTACTGTTATTGTGTTATTTTGGCTATGGACTGTTCCTTTGATGCCGTTATGGCTATTGAATAAAATAGTGATACGGTGTGCCATATTGGCTAACCGTTACTGGGGCCCGCAGGCGGGGACTTGATCGGTTGGGAAAGCTTTGGGCTGACAACTCGGTCATTTCCTAATCATGTTTCACCTTGGTCAAGCGTGGTTAGGAGGTTTAGCCATGTGAGACTGGAGGCTCTGGAGGATGTTCCGGACATCTGCAATTTTGACTGACTGTTTATTTCGGCATTGGAGTGTGAGGTAGCTTTCTCTGGTTCTGAGGGGTTATAAGGTTGGTATCTAGTTATATCTGTTGTTTGGTATGATCTTTGACCCTTATGTGGCCATTACTGCTTATATACATATTATTGTATATAAATATGTGTTTATCTGCTATTTGTAGTTTCAAATATTGTTTGTGAAAGCTACACATTATACACGCACTGAACCTTAGTGAGTTTAAAAGCTCACACCTCTTGTGACCCTTTTCACTGTTACAGGTACAACTGGTTACCTCGAGTGGATTCCAGGTGGATGACTAGAAGATAGAAATGATGATGAGAGTGATGTCATTATTCGGGATCTAGATGGCGCTGCGCCAACGTGTTAGATAAAAGGTTATAATTAATCCTTTCTAGTCTGATGATGGAATTATTTATGAAATGGTTGTAAAACATTTATGGAGTATATGAATTACATTAATGGATTTATTTATTGGGATTCTAGTTATGTTCTGAAGTCGCGGCGAGAGCTTCGCAGACCGCTCCCATACCGACCCTAAGTGGTAGGGAGTCGGGCCGTCACATGTCAACAAGTTGTAACGCCCCGTCCCGGACACCGAGTCCTTATCCGAAAATGGAACGTTCGGCACGTGACATTTAGAGAAAACCCTAAACCTCACGTAAGCATTACATCATATCAGAGTAATTAACAATAAATGCGGAAATAAAACAAACCAAAGACTCGGGATTAAGACCCTCAGGGTCTTGCATAAACAACCCAACCAGAAAATAACTGCTGTCAAACTATATCATAAATAACTGAAATAAATGCTAGCATCCCAAATGAACATCCATGTATAAAAAGAAAGGAACGACCGTAACAACTGGCAACAATGCCTTATTCAAAAGGTATTAAAACAATAAACTAGATCATAAACTCCATAAGCTCCAATACTAAGCCTGATTTTCAAACTCTTCCTCAGAAACATCACCAACCTGCATATCTTCTTATTCCAAAAGAGGAGTAAGCTCATGCTGAATGAGTCATAAATGTTCGGTCAACTGCTTAGACCGCCATCCTCGCTTGGCCTAAAAGGGCTAATCCGAGTTGACAAGACCTTTATGTCTCACACTTATATGGGGGTGAGCATTCTCTTATTTTACCGATGTGGGACTTTACATTCCCCTCCCCCCCCCCCCTTATAAGGGACTGGCGTCCTCGCCAGGACGGCCGAGACTGTACCCGGATCGTCCCTACCAGAGGTAACTAGAGGCCATCCTTACATCGTCTTCTTGTACGGTGCGGCGCATAGTTCGTCGATAGTCGGCTCGAATATCATTCTGTAACGCCCCCAGACTCCGGGTCTGGTAGCGCTAAATGAGTCATAAATGTTCGGTCAACTGCTTAGACCGCCGTCCTCGCTTGGCCTAAAAGGGCTAACCCGAGTTGACAAGACATTTATGTCTCACACTTATATGGGGGTGAGCATTCTCTTATTTTACCGATGTGAGACTTTACAGGGTAACTCTAAATTTGGTCGTGGCAAAGGAAACTTTAAAAGTGGTAGATTTTGAGGAAGTTGTGAAACGAAGAGCTGCTCGCAAACAATCTCGTGTTTGACTAGTTAATCATCATGATCGTTTGTTTGTTTAGCTCAACGAATCAAGTCTGAACATGCATAATAATAAGCTTGTTTCCTAAATAATAGAACACGAACATGGCTCACAAACGTTCAATTATGTTCGTGAGGCCGCTTATATATAAATAAACTAAATAAACCAATGTAATATCGAACCCTAACACACCATATAAAAGGTCATTTATTCATCCAATAAATACTATTGGGTAAATTTATAGAGTTGTTATAATACATTTTGTACTATGATATTTGAATATTGTCTTATAAATTTTTAGTTATGCATTTTGATTTGTTTTTTTAATACCTTAACATGCGAAACTCGAGCAGGAAATAAAAAAATACATATAACGAGTCAAAATCGAACACGAGCTCGAACAATTTGCCTTTTGAACGAGTTGATCTTAAACATAATCATTTATTTGTTTTTTACACGAACAATCACAAGTAAACTAGTGAACTAAACGAACCAAGCTTGAAGATAATTTTTTGTTCTGTCCAGGTCCGGTCATCATTCCCAACAGAAGGCACAATCAAGCATGGTCTTCACTTCCAACCAATGCAATCCTTATCCATTGTTGGATTCTCCAATGTTGATTGAGGGTATTCTACTCTAACAAGTAAAGAAAAAAAAGCCAAGTACATTCCTTATTGATTGCCCCCACAAAGGCCCTATCTTCCAGCAAGTTTGAGGCTCTCAAGACCAAACTTAACGTGGTGCCACGCACTTTCGTTTGAGGGGGGAGCGTTAAGGAATGTAGTTGTACATCTACAGAAATACATAAACAAAAGAGATGGAATTCGAATGCACTTTTCAGTACATGAAGAAGTGGATTATCCTATTACTAACAAAAAGTTTTAACTAGTACTCAATTTCAGAAGAAAACAGAAGGAAGACACAACAACTTCAATCAATATACATTAGTACAAAATCCACTATACAAAGTTAGATATCACGATGAATATATTACACTGACCTCCACTAGTTTGTAATTAATGACTCTCCTGTTATTTTTATTTTTTAACATTGCTGTCAAGTATCCACATTTTTCTGGAAAATTTTCTGCTTAATCTTCAGAGACTTGTATGAAAGCAGTTTAGATGAATAAAATCTTGCTCCTCTTCACTGGATAAACGCATATTAGAGCAGATGAAGACTCGCTAAGCTCGTATTAATTGCTGATAATGACCCCATTACTATCCTCAGTTGTTAGCTCCAATATCACGTTCTTACACGATACGTGTATAGACAAAAGAATATTGTCAGCATTTGGACCTGTTAGTGTAAACAATCTCAGTTATGTCAGTTCACAAGAGCTTACTCAAATTACTTTTTGTTGTTTCCAAAACATAATTACAGATTAGTATCTGTATTTGTGAATATCTAGTCAGCAGTTATGTAAAAGATTCATGCATAAGATCCAATGACTTGAAAAGCATACGTCATTTACGGAAAGCTGATATGTTCTGACACTGCTAAAGCTTATAATCAAGGGAAAGTTTATATTTAGCACAAATTCTTGTAAAGAATCCCTATTGCACCACACAATTGTATGAACATTCATCTGAAAGTTTGATACAACAGAGAATCTTTATATGACCGAGGTTTTGGGTACCTTTTCGATACAGAATGATCTATGGAGATGAGCTTTCATCATCTGAACTGGAATCATCATCTATCCGTCGCTCCTGGATTGCTGGAAATAACTTTTGTCGGGTATCACTCAAGGAATCGTTGTGTGATTCTTGATGCGATTCTGATATTGACTCTTTTTTAGCACTGGGATTTGAGGACCATTTAGCTGAGCTTCTTACCTCTCTGCAAACCTTGTCCAACATTACCAAGAAATCGCGTACAATGGTAAAGAGGCGCAACCCTTCATCCTTCCCTGAATTTCCATGGAAGTAATCTCCTGTATTTCTCACCAGTTCCATTATTCTTTTATCTTCTTCCAACAGTTTTGTTGTATCAGCTTCAGCTTTCTCAAGGAAAGTAGCAAGCTTATCACATAATTCACCAGCATCCTCGACAGTCTTCAACTCGTCATTTAAGAACCCTTTAGTTTTTGTAAGTAAATTCCCAAGCTTGGAAACAGTTCCTGTTATGATCTCACCATCAAGAACTGCTGCTTTCTTCACATCCTCTAGCTCACTGCTTAGCCCTGAAACCACCTCTAAACCGAGTTTACGGTGACACTCCTCTGTTTCCTGTGTAGAACCTTCTGAAAGGTCCTCTGGTTTAAAGTTTGACATGCTCTGGCTTTCTCTCAATCTACGTGCTGCTCGTACGCCTTCAGATCGAATGATTTCCTGTACAACAAAGAGCAGTAACGTCGTCTTACCATCCGTACCTTTCACATCAGATAGTTTCAAGAGCGTGTCAAGCTTAAACGCCATTGCACCACCGCGAAAAGTGCCATCATTCATGCGGTTTCCTGTTTTGAGAACTGCCTCCAGAAGTTTCAGGAAAAGCCGGCTATTTCTAAGTTCATTACAAGCAACCTGCACATGTAAACAAGGAAAATCAGTTTGTTCAATCAGAACCTTCTTGACATTAGAACATACCTTAAAAGTTAAAGAAACTGAAAGATAATGATGATGGAGCAATTTCAATGTCAGGTTTAGTAGTAACGGTAGCATTACAAACCTCTAATGTGGTGAAGGACTCCATAACAGAAGAAACTTCCTCCTGCAGAGAACACATGAATAACAATGCTTCGAGTCGCTTAAAGGCAAAAGGAATGTCTACTATGACTTTCAAGAATCGTTCAGCAGGGCCGAGCTGGGAGATATCGCCAGTGAATAATCGCAACTTTAATTCTTCATCTGTTGTTGGTGCCATCTTCAGTAAGGTCTGCATAAGCTCAAGTGGAAGCTCGTTGCCTGATTCAATTGTGATCAGAAGAATAATTGAGTTACTTCAATCTAAAAGTAGATGAATAAACCAGCATACGTACTCACACACACAAAAAATATGATTTTGTCGATGTGTACTTATGAAAACCGTAAATTTGGAGAGAAAATACAACCTTCCTTGAGTGCATCACAAACTTCTTCAGTTGTCACATTCAATGCCTTTAAAAGAATGGCGAGATTTTGTGCTTTCTTGGGATCTATTATTCGAATCTGTGTGGGTTGAGATTGAGATTTCGAATCCTTCTTATTCTCATTTTTAGCTTTATCGGAAGGTATGTATCCAAATAACGACTCCATCATTTCTTCATTAAATCTGAAATTGAGAAAAAGTTAGCATTTTAACTCAGGATAATCTGATGCAATTGAATTTTTCTGCTTAAGCACAGTAGATAGTACTAGAAGCCTTACTGGAAGGATCCTTCCTTGATATCATGCCAAACCATTGACTGGTCAGGATTCGCCTGAACCTTATCCCAAAAGAACGGCTTTAGCTTAGCTTTTGGAGCATCAGGATCACCAGATTCACTTCCCTCATCCAAAGAAGACTTTCCCCTATGGTGAGGCCCTAATGGTGAAGGCCCCGGTTTACCATTCTTCGGTGGATTAGGAGGAGGCCGAGCCATTTTCGGCGGTGGTGGAGCTCGGGGTGCAGCAGGTTTAGGTGGAGGAGGCGGAGGAGGTGCAGCGGCTACTGGTGGGGCTGATTTTCCAGGAGGAAGTGGTAGCAATGAACCGTTATTTCCAGGGGCAGCTTCTGATGACTGAGTTTCAAGTTTTGAGGAATTTTGAGCATCAGATTCTGCAGATAAGTTGCCAACTGCTGATGAAGTCTTCAAAATCTTGTCACCCGGCTTTCCCATAATGCAAGATTGCTGGGAAGAAGCTGTACAATCAAACCATATGTTATGAAATGGAATTACTACGAACTAACTACACGAACCTTAAAACCATGACAAGAAATACCTGCTGAAACATCACTGGAGAAATGGAGAAGCGGTTTCTCATCTTTTCCTTCTTCTCTTTGACCCTCTACCAGATTACTGTTTTTTCTCCGGTTCATCACGATACAAATAAACACTAGAGCCAAACCAATCAATGCAGCCAAACCACCTACAACTGAAACTGCAATGATGTAATTTTCATCTTTTTGTTTACCCCCACTTGAAGGAATGTCTGCCCCTGTCTGAGCTGTTGATGGAGGAGGAGGATGTGCAATAGCTTTAGGCGGTGAACGATTGCTGCTGCTTTTTGGAGGAGCTTGTACTGGAGGAGTTGCAGTGATAGGCTTTGAAACTGGAGAGGGAGAACTCGGCTTTGGAGAGGGAGCACTCGGCTTTGGAGAGGGCGGACTCAGCTTTGGAGAGGGAGGACTCAGCATGGGAGAGGGAGGACTCAGCATGGGAGAGGGAGGACTCGGCGTTGGAGAGGGAGGGCTCGGCGTTGGAGAGGGATGATCTCCATTTGAGGATGCTGGAGATGGTGCATTTTCAGGAACTAAAGGTTGAGGAGAATCCAGAGCACTAAGCTGACTCAGAAAAATAGAGGGAGAACTAGCAGGCGCTCGATATGCTGGAGGATTTACCGCTTTATGTAGATTCAGTTTTGAATACGGAGAACTAGCAGGCCCTTCATTATAGGGTGATGGAGATGGTGCTTCTTCATCCAGTTCTTGAGCTAGAGGAAGAGGATTTCTTCTAGAACCACGTCGATGATGATGCTTTTTACCTCGATGATGATGCTTTCTACCCCCTCTTAAGAACCTTCTAGGAATTGTGGACCATCTCGAAAAGAAGTCTTGGCACTTGCTAATCCATGTCATGGAGTATTCATTATGCAATACTGCTTCTGACCTTAAGCACTCCAAAAGCAAGTACCTTTCTTGTGTAGGCAAATCATTTATCGTCTTTTGCATGATCTCTTTAACCCTCTGAAGTCTATCCAACTTCACATTTTCATTTTTGCCTGCTACTTCTGACAAATAAAATATCAGATTTGCATTGCCCCTGGTGTTTTCTAGCAATTCTCGCGTACAATGAAGCCATACTTCTTCTACCTGTGTATCCAAACATGTAATCGGAGTCCATGAATAACCACTAATATTTAGACATCTAAACATTGACTTATATAGATTCAGATACACATCCTTCTCCCATCATGAACTCATAAGTTCTCATGTAAATGGCAGTTAATCTTTTTCCAAAACTCAGACGAAATTCTAGGTCAATAATTTAAAGATACAGAAATCGTTAGGTTACAGTGCGCCAAAGTTCTCCCAATATTATGATCCGCATGCTAGGATTACAATTGCACAGACGATATCTTGAAGCACAAAAAAGGCCAGCAACATTAACAACAGACATCATGGTGCATAAGGGTCATGTGATTTAGGCCTAACGCAGTCTTACAGACGTTATTTCCAGTCTTACCTTAATTATTGTCTCTCCACCTAGTAAATAAACACAAAGAAACTTGGAATTGGAATCGTCGATGCCTAGAATAGATGATAGTGTGTAATACCAGAAAGCAAGTGCATTTTCATAAATTTTCCTCACTTAACAAGACAAGACAACAAGTTTTACAAACAATAAACTTTTCTGCTCATGGCATTGAAGCTAAAAGTAATAAACCTTCATTCAACACAAAAAAAAGTAATAAACCTTCATCTCAAAATCTGTCTCATAACATTCTAATAATCAGCTAACTGAGAAACTAAAAATGTTGTTAGATTCATTCAAATTACACATAAAACATGAATTTATTTCATTAGTAAGCTACATAAAACCAGGAAACACTTAAAAGCATCAACCAAGTTCCACAATTTTCTAAATCGCCATGAAATCAACAACCTGTAGTTCATTTCCATTGAAACATCAAATCTTTATAACCCCTCTCCCCCTCCAAAAATAAGAATAACAGACAATTGGAAAATGCAAATAAAAACAAATAAATAAATAAATGAATTTGATACCTTGTCTTCATCAATATCTGGTATATCCTCCTCTGAAAGAATATCAGAAAAGTGACGGATACCTTGGGAATTATTGGCTGCCAAAACCCAAAAAAATGCAAAAATAACAACAAGGGCTCGAACTCTAATTCCCACGTCCATTGACTTTTGTGAAATCACTCTCCGATTCCCATATCTCTGTTTCTTCTCTTCTCATCACAATTACAAAAACATAGATATGCGTAGAGATAATCAATGTACGTGGGAAGCAACAAACCTTTTTTTTTTGTTTAATTTTAAATTTTTGGCCTCTAATATTAATCCAACGAATCAAAAATTCCCAACGGACATGCAATGCATCATATGTACATGCACATGCGTATAATTATAAGACAATACAGCCAACAATTCCCTGCCCGTCTGAAGAATTACGGCAGAGATTTTACAAGCAAATAGATTAAAATCAGAATATGAAATTCATACGGGTTTCTTTGTATTGGGTAGAATACAACGGCTCTTTTTTGTCAGATTTTCAGGTGGGATTTTTTGTTCGTTGGAGTTTTGCAGGTATTTCGGAGGCAAAAGAAAAAAAAGACGAAGGAAAGTGATGGGATTAAGGAACGTGCTGAGGACAATGTTGTGGAAAAAATATCGGGGAAACTAGAAAAAATTAAAAAAAAATCGGAAAAGTAAACTTTTTTTTAGCTGCTGGGTAGTCAAACACGAAATATCAATATTAATGCATTCACTTGAAATTTATAAAGTAAGTTTTTGTTGCTTTTGTTGGCTAAAGATTTGCTCATACTTTTTCTAGTATTTGATATACTCCTTTATATTTTTGGTTCTGACATGGGTGTAGTTGTTCATTTTATGGATCGGACATATCGAATTTTCATCAGGAAGGACCACAATTCTCTGTTGTTCAAACAAGTTCAGTCGAGGGTGCAAAGAGATCTTCGACTTAATTTCTTTAGATCGTAGACACAAGGCGGAAGACAGAATTACAGCATCTATTCCACTTTGATTTCCACTGATGTAATTATTTATGGTACAAACTTATTTTTGGGAGTGTATAGAGCGAGTAATCTTCCCTATGTGATGGATTTTCCTATTCTGGGTTTGTCACACATAGGGTTTAAGGAGGTCATGCTATACATTCTATCACGTAAACTTGGGGCGGGCCGAGATATGGCAATGAACTTTGTAGCTCTTTATTTGGCTCAATAAAAATAAAGTTGCATTCAAAAAACAAAACAAAAAAACGGTACTCCCTCAGTTACTTTTTAATTGTCGTACTTACTTTTTATAGGTTTTTGTCCACAAGGACAAACTAATTTATTTATCGGGCTTCAAGTACACTAGATATTAATTAGGACAAAACATGAGTAAACTTACCAATATACCCTTTTTCCTAATTATCTCTCAATTAGTTTTCTGCACCCTCCTTCCAAAAAAAAACCTAAATCGTATTGCTGAGGAAGCCGGCGCTTGTGCCGTTATGGCGTTGGAACGTGTGCCCGCCGATATCAGGGCACAAGGAGGCGTGGCTCGTATGTCGGATCCGCAATTGATTAAGGAAATCAAGCAGGCTGTTATTATCCCTGTTATGGCGAAAGCCCGAATTAGGCATTTCGTGGAGGCCCAGATTTTGGAAGCGATTGGAATTGATTATGTTGATGAATCGGAGGTGTTAACTCTGGCGGACGATGAAAATCATATCAATTATAAGCATAATTTCCGTATCCCTTTTGTTTGTGGATGCCATAATTTAGGAGAATCCCTTCGAAGAATCAGAGAAGGCACTGCAATGATCCGTACTAAAGGTGAGGCCGGCACCGGAAACATCATTGAAGCTGTCCACCATGTCTGGTCCGTGATGGGTGATATCAGAGTCCTCAGAAACATGGACGATGATGAGGTATTTACATTTGCTAAAAAAATTCAAGCCCCATATGATTTAGTTATGCAGACAAAGCAATTGGGAAGGCTTCCGGTGGTGCATTTTGCTACCGGAGGTGTCTTTTTCTGCAAATCGTTTGCAGATTTTGTGCCTCCTTGTCCCCTTTTCTTGACCTCGTGGCTAATCTGTTTTTGCAAATCGTTTGCAGATTCAAGCCGGATTGAAGATGTTTGCTTCTAGGGTGAATAAGGAGGCCGGTGAATTCAAATTCCGGTGAGGGATGTAATGGGAATTAGGTTTAACGCCGGTGAATTCAAATTCTGGCGACAAAAAAAAAATGCCTGATGTCAAAATCCGGCTGCTGCTTCACGCTCCGATCAAAAGTCCGGCTGATTCATTGATTTTTTTTTTTTTTATGTTTAGGGTTTAGGGTTGTTACTATTAATTTTGTAAAGTTGTAAAGTTAAAGTTGCTATTAATTTTGTAAAGTTACTACATTTTCTTGATGTAGTTTATCTCTTTTTTTATTACTATTTGTTTATTGACCGTTACGACATTTTACGGGTTGTTACTACCTTTTTTTTAGGCTGTTACTACTTGTTTATGGATATTACGACATTTTAATGTTACGGGCTGTTACTCCGTTACGACATTTTACGGGTTGTTACTACCTTTTTTTTTAGGCTGTTACTACTTGTTTATGGATGTTACGACATTTTAATGTTACGGTACTGTTACTCCGTTACGACATTTTACGGTACGTTACTACTTATTTTTTAACAAATAAGGTACATTACTTAATTGTTTTTAGACCGTTACTACTTTTTCATTAGATGTTACGACATTTTATGGTACATTCTACTTGTTTTGATCGTTACTATTTGTAGAAGGGTAAAAAGTAACAAGGGGTATTTTTGTCCAAATATTTTGTTTTTGTCCTTTATAACAGCTGAAAAATAAGAATGTCCTTGCAGACTCATTTATGTGTTTTTTTGTCCTTGTAGCCCCTTCCCCCTACTTTTTAATACTTTGATTTTAATATAAAAACACAAATAACACTCTTTAAATATAATTAATGAAATATTGTTTTTATTCTCTCGACCTCTAATAATTAAGGATTTTTCTCAAAAAAAAATTAAGGATAAAATTTAGAAAAACATAACAAATGGTGTTTTGGAAATGTGGTACGACGAATAAAAATCAATTTTTATTTTCAGAAACTAGTACGACAGTTAAAAAAGGTACGGAGGGAATTTGTATTTTATGCAATTTATGTGAAACTTTTCAATAGAAACCAAGTAGGTTGACTCAACCTGGTAAGTGACTTGAGAATGCTAGGGAGGTCACCGGTTCGATTCTTTTCTGAGGCATCATGTTGAAAGAGCTCTTGGTTATGCCTTATCCCTGAGTAAGAGTCAAACTCTACCTACAGGCATGACTCGAATTGCACTCCGAATTAGTTGGACCAGTTGGTTCCGGATACCGGGGGCTTTAAGGTAACGAAAAAAAAAAACTTTTCAATGGAGTTTAATTACCCAAAGCATAAAATAATTGCATGTGTGTAATTACCTTAAACTCAAGTTGAGCAATGCAACAGATGCCATGATTTTTGTACCTATAAAAGGCACAAAATTACATAACGTTTCCATTATTATATATCAAATCTCAAATATTTCATAGGTCGTGAACGTGATTTCCACGATACAGTAACGTTCCAGCGCTATAATCTAAATATTTTGGTGAGTTTTTCCTTCTATACTTTCGAACCCCTATACCATTGTGTAGGAATTTTTTTTTCCTAGAATTTTCATTTATCATTCTAATCGTAAATTTGTTATCTACATCAGGGAATTTATCTTTTCTAGCCGTCGTTTACAATTGTTTATTTGTTTATTTACAATTTCACTACATGCATGTGATCACGAGTTGATAACTCCACTGAAAAGAGTCTCACGAAAAAATTGCAACAGTTCTGGTTCTGGACATCACCACCGTCTCTGCAACGACGGAGCTGATCTCCGTTTTTGCCTGATATTTCCATTATCGAGAGCTCTTAACACCCTTAGAATAGAGCCCACACTTGGGGGTCCATTTTCGGTAATACCGGGTGGGTGTTGGTCCAGACAGAAGTGCCCACCTAATATATCACAAAATAGCACGCCGGTTAGCATTTCAATTGCAATTCAACTAAATTTCATGTCTTTCCTTCCAAGGCTTACACGAGAGCTTTTTCCTTCGTGTGCATGACAAATGTGTAATACTCAGTAACCAATATGACATCATTACACTTCACTTCGATTACTACAATTAATTCACATCATTACAAATCATCACAAGTAATTCATTTCATTATCATTGACTTGTAGATAATAGTTCATTGATGCATTATTGCTTGCCTCATTTTTTTCAAGTATTTCCTTTAATTTAATCATCACTAACAAGCTTATTTTAAGTACTACTACCTCAAAAGAAAACCATGACAATATTTTCTACATATTTCCATAGTTTCTTTTTTATTATATATTTTTACTAAGTTGTCAAGTTCACACCTTACATGTAGATTTCAGAGGATGAGACAGTTGAGCCGGCATAAGACAGAGGAGCCAATATTAAAATTTTATTATGTTTCATATAATTCATGTCATTACAATGTCTTTTCATGTTCAATACTTCATTTTTAAGGTTGCTAGCCCAAATTGGAGAGTTGTTTCATTTTAGTTATTTTTCCCTAATGTTGTTTCATTTTAGTTATTTTTAGTTATTGCGGTCTGGATGTGTAGAGAATCATATGTCAAAATATGGCATAAAAATGAAACAATGCTTTTAGGGTGGTGATACATCCATCACACATATACTATATATTCTTGCCCATTCATCTCACATTGATACACTTCAATCACTGACCATCATTTATGTAGAGTTGTATAGTGCACATATTGTTTTTCATGTTTTTATGGATCATAATTTTTGGAAGAAAAAAAAAGAAAAACTTTATTTTGAAAAAGTTGGATTGTGTCGACGTGATCGGTCCCAAAACTTGATTCAAGACCATCATAATAGCGGTGCAATAAGTGAACTAACGAAAAATGAATTGTCATAACGGAAAAATGAATTTTCCCATAAAAAGTGTCCATTTAAATTTCCAATACATCATTTACATTTTTTCCAATCATATCTCTATTTTAACATTTAATTTTATAATCCTTTCATATTTCAAAACAAGCATTTATGATTATTCATTCTTAAAACACAACACATTAATTATTTTCTTAATCTCCGTATCCAACAAAGAAAATAAACATTTTTTGTGGGACGGAGGTAGTATTTGTGATAATAAAAATAGACTTTGTGAATCCCGAAAGGAATCCAGCTGGGTTTAGCCTGCAATTCCGTTAATTAATTACTACCACCGTCCCTCAGTCCACTCCTAGACTTCCTCGTCCACTTTACACCAAATCGTTTCGAAAGGGGTAACCATCAACTCCCGAGAGGAATGGGTTGAGGCTATTTTTTCCTTCTTCTTCATACAGACGTAGAACATGCTTACATGGTGTTTGTGCTATTTCGGGTCTTCAATTAGTTACATATTTTATATGCTAAAATCAATCGAGTTAATAAAAAATACCACTTTCTTTTATAAAATTACATATATAGTTTAAAAATATAAGAAGCTCTGTAGTAGGAATATATAGAGCGTAATTCCCTCTTTGAGCACCTCACCTTATAAAAAAATTCAGAAGAAGATATCTTATTCTATCACTCTCAGCCTCTGGTTGTGCTGCTTCAGTCATTATTCAAGCTACGAACTTTCTCCATTTTATGCCTTGGTATGTAACAAATGCTGATTTTCATCTTCTATGAATTTCTGGGTAAAAGGAGTAGGCTATTGAAGCGAGTCTGCTTGATGAAATGCCAAAAAGGACCCCTTTGTTTTATGGATTTTTCTGCGTAGTTCCTCATTTTCTGTATATGTAAAGAAATTATGATCTAATGTTTTGATTGACGTATAGCTTAAAGCTTTGTTCGAATGCATAATTGAATCTTTTATGGGATGCCACAGCTGCATAGGTGATATTTATGAGAGAGGAAGTATAACCTGGTGAAGTCGATTGTTCCTTTTGTAGCATTTGTGTGTACTTCTGAAAATTTGCTTTGCCTGCTTTATATGGAATGTACATTTCTTTGCTAATCGTTGTGTTGGATATACTCTCATACATGATGTGCTGTATTGGGCTGAATTTGTCACGGCATCTATAGGACTTTTTGTTGGTAGAAAATTGTTGAAAAAGGAATCAGAACATTGCCTGAGGATTGTATTTGGTTCCATTTATGTGTCAGATCATTGAAGGAATACTGTTTTAGTCATGTCTCGGTCAGTGTCAAAAGGTGGAAACTTGGATGATCTCATTGGGGTTGTCTTCATGCTCGGTGCAGATTTAAGAGTGAACAGGGTGTTTTATTTTTTTTCCTGAAAAGGGTCAAATATATTGATACACAAGGATTTACAGAGTGTAACTATGCAAACTAAGAAAAAACTGAGCAATGTAATCAAGGTGACAAGCTAAGCATAGTTCTCTTGCCTGTTGTACAACAATGTATTTAATAACCAACACCGGGGGGTCAAGAAATACCATCATTAAACAACATATTTTCCCTTCGCACTCAAACCTCATAAAATTGCTTCTCTAAAGAGACAGCTACACTGATCCCCATCTTCAAAAGGTCCTAGGTTAGCAGGCTTGAGGCAGTTTCTTTTGGGTATAATTAACACCACTTAAAATTATATTGTTTCTTTCATGAAACATGTGAGGTTGTACTAGTATGATGAACGGACTTGGTTTGACCCGGAGATGTAATGGGCCATCTTACTTTTGAAATTGGCTTTCATGTTCCTTTTGATAAGGCCTTTTTAACGTAATTTATTAAGCTAGAGGCTTCAGCATGCCAGCGGCCCTCATGCTTGAAATTATGTACTTCCATTTTCTTCATAGTTCATGAAGCTTTGGTTAGTAGTCTCTTGTTACTAATGGAGTTAGCACAGGATTTTGCTGGAAAGAAAATGGAACTTGTTGGTCCACATTTTTTTATATCAAACCTTGGTGAACTGGTGTATACCTCGTACATTTAACTTTGGCTTTTGATTTTTATTAACCCAAGAAGACACTCTTGCTTGTTTCATGCGGCAGGGTTGAACCAGTGAGGCTTGTGTAGGAATTACTAATGAACTACAGAAGAAAGGAAGACCTTTTTTTGAAGGGTCATTCTCTTGCTGATGCTTGAACTATCGCGTATGTAGTCATGTATGCACCTATTGTCTCTTAAGTTAATGCTTGACTCGATTCTTCTTACCAGGATATTGCTGCGTTTCATGACCACTACTGGTTAAAATATCTTTCGTCGATGACCCGTAAGCTGTCTTAATCTTCAGATTGTGCATTCAAATGGACATATAGTCTTGAACTACTTCTCTGGTGTCTCTAAATGGCTGGTCTGTTAAGGCCATTAGGTGAAGTGTCATTACAATTTTGTAGACCTCACAATTGCCGAGCGTTTGACCATCGCCCTATTCGGGCAAAAACCCTTGGCTTGCAACGGAAATGCCGGCATAAATCTTGCAGTGACATTGTTCATTTGAATAACTCACTCTTCATTAGCACATTAAATTACCGCCACCACCGCAGCCTCATTACAGTTCGTGCACTTGAGTCAGATACAGATACTCCTCAACCCAGTCAGCAGGTACCTGTACTAAATATTTTAAAGACAGCAATCAATTGAAAGAACTTCATGTTTGTATCTCATTTTTCTTTGATCTATTTATTATTTTGGATATATTGAAGAGATCCGAGAGCTTTGAGCAGTGGGATTCATTAAGTGCAAAATTTACGGGAGCTTCAAATATACCATTTCTGTTACTCCAATTGCCCCAGATCATTCTAAATGCTCGTAATATTTTGGCGGGAAATAATTCTGCACTCCTTGCTGTTCCATGGCTGGTGACAGTTCTTTTGTCAAATACTTTATTACTTTGGCATATTAAAGAAAAATGTGAGTGGTTTCTGACTGATAAGAATCCAAATGTAGGGGATGCTCACTGGATTGCTTGGGAATTTGTCTCTGCTGTCGTATTTCGTCAAGAAGAGAGAGAATGAAACGGCAATAGTGCAGACATTGGGAGTTGTATCAATCTACATTGTCATCACACAGCTGGCAATAGCAAGAGCCATGCCTCTTCCTCATTACACTGCTACTTCTGTGTTGGTTTTTTCTGGTCTAATAATAAATTTCCTGAACTACAATAATATGCTGAACCCTGCAATATGGCGTTTATGGGAAGATTTCATTACCATTGGGGGGCTTTCGGCACTTCCACAAGTAAACAATCTACCTTTGAAGCACTCTGCTTCAAGCTCTGTTGAAATTTGTCTTATAATGCACGTTTCTTCCTCCTGACATTCCATAATTGTGGTTCCAGCTCATGTGGTCGACATTCATTCCGTATGTTCCGAACACTATTTTGCCTGGTCTGATAGCCTTTGCGGGGGCAATGCTAGCTGTTATTATGGTAAGTTCTTAAGCTTTAATCATTCAAAGGTGGTTTTCTAGGCATAACTGCAGGAGTGCTCATCTTTTTTGCTTATTTGACTGATAACAGGATACCTTTGGGAAAATGTTCATGAAAACTGCATTGTTACTGTTTACCAAATGCGAATTACCACATGAACATGCTTTTTTACCAATATTTAGGTGTCTCCTCTCACATTCACATGTTTGCCTGCTTTTCACCATGCCGAACATCATCTGAGCCATTTGTTTTATCTGTTTGAGCAATGGAGTAAATAGAAAGACATATGAAAAGCGGAATAGGGACATGTGTTTTCTAGATTTTCCTCATCTTTTTACATTGTTGGAGAAAGTGTATGTATGTATGCATGATGTGGGGATGATCATTTTTTAACTATGCTGTTACAATCTAGAAAACAAACTCAGGATCGAGGTTGGATATGCTAATAGCAAATGGAATAAACACTTGGCTGGCTGAAATTTGCAGGCACGCACGGGGAAACTCTCAGAAAAAGGCGTGAAATTTGTTGGGTCATTATCTGGGTGGACAGCTACTCTTCTTTTTATGTGGATGCCTGTTGCCCAAGCGGTAATTTGATCTTGTTGATTTGAAAATGATCCCCAAGTTTGTTTGCGGGTTATATGCATTAAAAGCATGAAGTCTCTCTCTAACAATAATGGCTCATTCTCTCTCTCAGTGGACAAATATCCTCAATCCTGATAATATTAAAGGTTTATCAGCTGTCTCAATGCTGCTTGCTATGATAGGCAATGGGCTTATGATCCCACGCGCACTTTTCATTCGTGATCTCATGTGGTACGTTAATGCTTAGGCTATGCCCCTATGGTGCCTCTCGTTTATTGTCTTTTTCTTCTTTTTTACTCTGTTTCTTTTTGAGCGGGGGTGGTTTAAATGGAGAAATGGTGGCGCGCCTCTCACTTTCATCACATGATTGGACATAATTTTCGGTGAACACAATTTTAAGATGATCTCATTGAAGTCTCTTCTACTCGAAAAGAATGACCATGGTTGTACCAAGTGGATGATGGATGTAATGTATTGAACTCGTCTATACACATTCCTACTATGTGTAAGGGAGTAAAAATGGTTTATTTCATATCCATCCACTTGATAAATATGGTGGTACCTTAGAATTTTTCACCTCGTTGTATACAGATTTCTACTTCTTCGGGCTGTGGCCATTATTAAGAGTTGAGATGTGAATGATCAAATGCAGGTTCACCGGTTCAACTTGGGCATGTTTGTTTTACGGATGGGGGAACCTCTTGTGCTTGTACTGGTAAACCTATTAAACTAAAAGAAGAGAACCTTTTGGATTGAAAGTTGAAAGTTGTCGTCATCATCTTTTTAGTTCGTCTCTATTTGTAGCAAGTGATTAAACTGATTGTTTTCAAACCCTTTTGTTTTGTGCATCAGTTTTAAGAGTATAAGCAGGGAGTTTTTCTGGGCAGCAACCATTGGCTTTATATCATGGATTGGTATGTTTTCATGGATTCCTCACTTATTATTATGCTCAAAACCCTTGATGTTGTTTATCTATAAAGTAGCTGTAATGCTTTTCTTATTTGATAAACAGGAATGACCTTTTGGAGAGATACAGAAGCTCATGGACTCACTTCGCCATTCCAGTCCCTCAAGGAGTTGTTTTCTGGTCAATAAAGGCTTCCAAGTTTTTTTTTTTCTTTCAAGTTTTATAGATGATTATGCCTATTGGCCTGAAATGTTATAACTATTGCTACAACTTCAATTGATGCACTTACACAAGGGGATCGTCTTCTGATGTGCGTTTGTGAGGATTTTTATTGTTCCAATTTTATCAGATGCCCGGGACACCCTTTTTTGTAAGAGGATGACATAGGCATCCAGTTTACCCTTTTTGTGACCCTTTAGTTTTCATTAAAACTAAAATAAAATAAATGATTTTTTTTTACATTTTTAACCGAAATTCCTTCCTCTTCTTGCTTTTACGAGCGGCTGGTTGGTTTTACGGTTTAAAATGTAAATATATATTTGCATCCCTTTCAATATATATATGCATCAGGTAATAAAAAAATGGAGAGTATCAGATTTTATTGACACCGACTATTTTTATGAGAATAACACTGACTTCATAATTTTCTACCACAAAGTAGACGAGAAACTAAAATAAAAATAAAAAATTAAAAAAAAAATAAAAATAAAAAGAGAGAAAGCAAGAGGATAGAGAGACAGACAATCAGGTGAAAAGAAAAAAGAAATATCCTGACGAGCTTAGGCTGTAGGGCAACAAAAAGAATGGCAGCTTTAAGGAGCTGCACAGGGACAGGGGTGTGTGTTTTTCAACTAGTACTACTACTTTGAAACTGCAAAACAGGCCTTTAAACTCGAAATTCTAGATTATTTAAAAGCTTCTGTACACAATACAAAAAAATATAATCTGATAAACCGTGCTCCCCCTATGATATCACTCACTAGTTTAAACAACTTCTTAGGCATGCCTATAATTGCAGGCTGCACCTTTCCTGCATCTACCGCTGTTATTGTACGGGCACATAAACTCCCTTTTCGATCTTGTACCACCCCCCCTACCTCTTCCATATGATGACGATCCATAACCACCACCACGAGAATCTCCACCACCCTGATAACCTTGCTGCTTCATATCACCTGAATATTGATCCCCACCACCCTGATGTTGTTGTCCACCCCAACCTTGATTACTGTTCCCTGCTGGTGCTGCTGCTGCAGAACCTTGTGTAGGAGGAGGAGGAGGAGGAGGAGCACCTCCTGGATTTCCAGTTGGCATTGCCCATCCGTTTCCAGGCACAGGTTGTTGCTGAACAGCGGAGACCATGTTGGCAACAGGAGGAACCCATCCTGAGGTCACCACTGCAGGTACAACCCCCATCATGTTCCCAGTGGGTGGTGGTCCATACCAACCAGGATTCATGTTACCCATCATATTTTGACCTTGAACTGCCGTTGCTAAGTTCATATTAGCCGCCATAACCCAACCAGGATTTGTATTTCCACCTGGGACCTGAACAACTGCTCCCCAATTCATGTTTGGAGGTGGTGGTGGTGGTGGTAGTGGTCCAACCCAACCACCATTCATAGCTCCACCCTGCTGTTGCATGGGTGGTCCCCACCCAATACTTGGGTTTCCAGGTCTTAATGCTGGAGCAGCTGAACTGGGATCTACCACCATGTTTCCCCAAGCAAGGTTAGCTGCCACAGGTTGTTGCATATTATTGGATTGATCAGCTTGCATGGGGGTTGGTCTCCAATTCTCTTGTTGTGTTAAAACTAAGCCTGAATTCGAAAAGCTACCTGCAGCATTTTGATTTTGAACACTTGACGTAATAGCACCCTGCTGATCATAAGACTGGGGTGTTACCGGCACTGGAAGATTCGTTTCCGTCTTTTGAGATGATGCAGGTTCACCCCAACTAGGAGTTCCACCATGAGAGTTCTGGCCGTTTACTTGTTGAATTGGAAGGGTTGTGCTAGCCGGCATGTCACTGTGCGCCTCTGTAGCATCCACTATCCCAGACGACGAGTCTTGTAAAGCATTTACAGAGACCATGATATTCTGCTCCCCGGTAGGTGTATGAGCAAACCCGGCTCTAGGATTCCTGAAATCAGCTTCTGGACCTCTCATCACCAGCTCAGCTGAATTGTGAGTCGAAGCTTGTCCTAAAGAGAGGTTTGAATGCCCTACTAGTAAGGTGGCAGCAGGCGACTGGACGATGCTGGGATATGAGGTCGCACCTACGGCCATCTCCTCTTCTCTTTTCCTACCCACATTATTACCACGGTTTGGTGTAGGAGAAGGAAGATGTGATAAATCATTACCAATCCATTTTTCAGAAGTGTGTTTTACCACACTCGAATCATTCTGCAAAATCAGAGCACTATGGTTCTGAGAAAGATCAGACAAAACATGAGAAGTTTGCAGGCTCCTTGTGGTGGAGATGGCGCTTGCACCGGATGGTAACAATTCCGGGAACCTTCCTGCTAGCGCATCAGTCAGAAGGAATGAATCATCTGGATTATCACCTGCTTTCCAAATCCTCAAATCAGCAGGGAAATATCCAGTGTTGCTCCATTTACGCAACTGTACCATAGAAAAAGGCCCTTGAACTTTCCCTGATGGATCCTTGTAATCCCACATCTTTTGCGTCTCATTCACCTTGACTGCGCTTACTTCGTTAGCTGGTATTGTTGGAGTCACCGGACCAACTGCAGAAGAAATTTCCTGCTGCTGCTTAGCTGAGATAGACAATGGTGAATCTACTGATCCAACGGCAACAAGTTTATCAGATCTTGCCACAGGTTGACTACTCCAACCAACATTGTCAGGCTGAGTAGGTGAGCTGAGCTTCAGCGAATGATCATCTTGTATTTCCCTTTCTCTTCTTAAGTTTCTAGAAGTGTCCTTATCAATGCCATGGAAAACATCTTCACCTCTGGCTATATATTTATTGGAAAAAGGAGGGTCAACATCCCTGTTCCTATTTGAAAATTTGCTTCCATTCCAAGAATCTCTGGGAGAAAAATCATTTCCACCCCCTCTTCTGGTAAAGCCTGAACTTTTGTCTTCATGAAAACTGCAACAAGCAAAAGGCATTTCCTCAGCATAAATTTCCAACATTCACCGCCCCCCACCCATACCCCCCAAAAGAAAGGGAGGAAGTGGGAAGAAGCGACCTTACAGGAATGAAACAGAGAATAAATGCTAAATAGTCAATGGAAAAACCTTGCCGACTATCTTCATGTTCACTGTCATCCTCCTCAGACTCGTGATTTGGATCCATGTTAGGATCTGAGTGTACCTGTGGTACTTCCTCGAGTCTGCGCAATCGCTCTTCAGGGGTCTTCAAGATCTGTAATTTCTCCACACATTCTCTGAGTGTAAACATATATTAAGGGATCACAAACATCTGCCAGAACTTGTTTATTCTAATAAATGTAACAAGATTATACAAAATCAAATGCACAAGGACCAAAAATAAAAGAAAGAAAGTGATGAACACACACAATAACATGCTCATAGACAGGAATGAAAAAGATTAATATCCCCATTATACGAGATTGTTGTGTTTCAATTGAATATTTTAAAAATAAAATGAGATGTTTGGATGTAATGGGTTTTGTAGAATATATTGGACATTATGTAGTCGTGTTACGAGGGAAAAGGTAAAAGAGGAAGTTCTTCCATATGGAAAAAATGAGATAGACGAAACGTTACCCTTTTCGTGTCCAAAGACTCATGCTAGTCAGCCAAGAAGTCAGCTTTCTGTGTATCATGTAGAGGGCGGTAAGCACAAATAATGTCCCACAGAACCTAGGGGAAGAAAGTCTGGATCAAACCAACAATAGATCTACAGAATCTGTGCACAAAGACCAACCTAGTGAAGCTGAGCCTAACATCATCATTTATTTAAGAAAAAGGAAGGCTCTGTCACAAAATCCTGACACTCATACATCAAACTTATACGAAAACCCTAAATGTCAGAATCTTGATGTGTCTAATCAAGCTCATGATGATCAAAAACTTGTTAATCAAGTACCCCCTGATGCTCAATACTCTGATTATCAAGAGTGATATTCTTGAGGAACCTGAGATAAAGGTCACTCATGATGAAAGACCCATTGCCCAAAGGAAAGAGACAAGAAGTTGTACTTCTCATCCTATCTTACAACTTCATGTCCTACAGTCACCTATCACCTAAGGTTCATGCTATCACAAGTAGTTTGGAGACAGTCCAAATACCTAAAGATGTGCATGAAGCTCTCGAAAATCCAGAATGAAATACTGCCCTAAAGGAGAAAATGAATGCACTTGAAAAAATGGGGCTTGGAGCATCACTAAACTTCCTTTTGGAAAGTACCCAGTAGGGTGCAAATGGATATTCACTATCAAAAGTAATGTTGATGGTACACTAAACAAGTACGAGGCAAGACTTGTGGCCAAAGGGATTTACACAACCCTATGGAATTGACTAACATCATGCTTTTGCCCGTGTGGCAAAATTAAATACTATAAGGATCCTAACGAGTATAGTTGTGATTATGGATTGGTGACTAACACCACTAGACTTTCAGAATGCCTTTCTTAATGGTGATCTTGAGGAAGAAGTTTACATGCACCTACCCTCTGGGTTTGAAAGATTGGGAAGTCTAAGGATGATGATGTTGATCAACAGCAGTATCAAAGACTTGTAGGTAGATTGACCTACTTATCTCGTACAACAGCAAATATCACCTTCGGAGTAAGCATGTTTAGTCAATTCATGCATAAGCCAAAGAAAATGCACATGATGGTAACCTTCAAATCATGAAATATTTAATGAAGAGTATGGAACAGTGTCATTCAAGAGATGGGGAGAAATAACTCAAGAAGGATATGTGGATGCCTAGGAAGCACCAACACATTAACAATCCGGATGCTGTGCGCAATGTCCGTGTCGTGCGGTGTGTTCTTGTCCATACTTCAAATGTGGATGTTGATTGGGCAAGATCTATAGCACATAGACTATCAACATCTGGCTGGTGCATGTTTCTACATGTTTCTATGTGGGAATATGATTTCTGGGAAAAGTAAAAACAAAATATGGTAGCTACAAACAGTTTTGAGGCTGATTACCGAGCCTTGGATCAAATCTTTTGCGAGGTAATCTGGTTGAAAAGGGTTCTATGTGAACTAAAGATTCCATGTCATGAAACTATTAAGATTTATTATGACAGCAAAGCTGCAATTGATATTGCCAGCATTCCTGTAAAACACGACATAATTAAACACATTGAGATCAATAGGCACTTCATCAAAGAGAATATTGAAAGAGGAATTGTCAATCTTCTAAACATTCCTACATCAAGGCAGATTGCAGACATGTTTACCAAGGGCTTAGCCAAGGCTCAGTTCAACTACTGTAGAAGCAAGTTGTGTTTGTATGACGTATACAAACCAGCTTGAGGGAGTGTAGAAAAGCAAAAAGATGTTTGTTATTTTACCTGTACGTTATACAGTGTTTTAATCATGATTAGTTTGGTTGGGGACTTGAGGTAGTCTTATTATGAACAATTTTCTTAATTTCCATTCCTAACAACTAGTAAGCTGTATCTGTTTAAATTTCTGTTTGGAGATTAGAAAATAACAAGTAGAAAAGCTTTATTCCTTCTATTTTTATCTCAATAACTTAGAGAAATACATAATCCTATGTTCTTATTTTATTCATAAAGTGTGGGGAATGAAATAGTAAAGTGTCTGCTGTGTAAAGGGAAGCACCGCCAATAGGACAGAAAGCTCCAGCGGGTTTTATTTCTAGCAGATGGGTTGAAAAGGAGGTTCCGATAAGTGTTGGTATGGTGAAACTTGTCAACTTGTCTGCTGCAAGTATTTGGGAGAGAGAATAACAGATGACTCTTGACAAAAAGGACACCTGACAAGTTGAACAATGCCAGACTTCATTTATGGACATGGAGGAAAGTAAAGAACTCAAAGTTGAACTAGCTCATTCACTTGTAACAGGTTGCTGATTGCATAGTGACATAGCAAAACTAGCTCATTTCACTACCGCCTTTGCATTCCCTAATTGCAAGGGCTCTCACCAGGAAGTGCCGATTTAGGACTACATACTTCTAATACCCTCCCTTAAAAAAATGCCCTTTGAAAGAAACTAGCAAACCATTTAATGGTGATATAATGATAATGCATTAATGCTTTCAAAAACTTGAACAAAGGATATTGTTTTTTGCGCCCCAAGTCACTAGCTCGATCACGAAGATGGCTAAGTCGCAGGATTTCTGATTCCAACCACTGCATGTCAGATAAGAAGGGGAAATGATTAGTTACACACAACTTAAATGAAGTAATAATAAGTCAACAAACGCTACCAGAATGGGTCGAACCAAGCACACCCATCGGACATCAGAAAGCATCAGCCAAACTTCTAGTGCAGATCAACAATCGTATGTACGGAATTGAAAAAATAAGCAGAAAGTCTTAAAAAAAGAAAACGGTAATAACAATATTTGTCCTATATGTGCAAATCAAAATCGAGTCAATCTTTACCCAGAGTAGAGCATAAACCTAAAAAGAGAAAAGAGACTCACTCAGGAACAAGAAAATATCATCGGGGTTGGTTGATGAAACAATACATCAATGAGAAGTTAATTCAAAAAATTTAGTAACTTTTTATTTATTAGAATTATAAGAAAAAGAAAGCAGTAAAACTTGTCTTTATTCAAGAATAAAATCTTTTTTTTGAGGTCTGGAATCCATACATTGATTCTTTTTTTGTTTTTGAGATTTTTTTGAACCGTATGCATCAAAAGGTGCGTGTACGGACCCCTTGACCCGCAACAGATAGAGGAGGGTTTATTCAATCACATAGTTTGGGCTCCTAGAATATGGCGCCCTTGGGCCTTTCGAATAGTCATCGACTTCCGGGAAAGAGTAGAAGAATGGGACCTATTATGGGACATACAATGCATTACAGACGTATGATCATTACGCTTCAACCGGGTTATTCTATTCCACCTCTTAGAAAGAAAAGAACATAAATAAAAAGACTTAATAGCATGGCGATACATTTATACAAAACGGATATGTAAGAGCCAAAACTGCTAAGGGCATTCCATCCAGCGTAAGCATCTGGATAATCTGGAATGCGACGTGGCATACCCGAAAGCCCTAAGAAATGCATGGGAAAGAAGGTCAGATTAACCCCGAAAAAGGTGATCCAAAAATGGATTTTACCTAAAGTTTCGGGGTATGTCCGACCAAAGATTTTACCTACCCAATAGTGAAATCCTGCAAATAAAGCAAAAACGGCTCCCTTGTTACTCGCACTTGACTCGCTTCTGTTAGGTTCTTAGTAGCAGTGGGCGATCTTTTCTTCTTTTACTTCACTATCGTCTCGAACTGACCTCCTACTTCTATAGATGACATGAAGCTCACGTCCTCGCAATCTGCGGACAATGCCGGTTGAACTTCGACAGAGACCTTAACAATAGAACCTCAGAACGGAAACTTTAAACATTGAGATCCGGCCTCGTGCAACCAAGGCCTTCCAAGGAGTAAGTTGAATGAAGTAAGGATATATAATAAAAGAAAGGTGGTACCGAGGAGCTTCGGAAGTACCCAACAAATTCCTATTTGGACATCGCCAAGCAGCAGAAGCAGATCGATGAGTGTGTTAAGCTCGAGGAGGAGATCAAGCTCAGATCTACCTGTCCTCTGACATTATTTCATGAATCAAAAGCTATTTTCATTCAGGTTCATCCTATTCACCACCTGACCTCTTGGCAATTTATTGAGCTGAGAATCGATATCACTTTAACTAAACTAGGTTCTCCTTTTGGAAATCAAATATTCGCCAATGTCAATTAGAACCAGCCAGTTTAAGCTAGGGAATCAGCTATATCCTAATGTCGGGAAACAACTTCATTCAAGCCCAAAGAAGGATAGATTTTCCAATCCTTGGACTTGCAATTTAAAAGTATGCAACTCAAATACAGAACTAAATAAAGCCAAGGAAATATAAAGTTGTAACAGAATCGAATGTCCACTATCCATACACAAATAACTCAGGAACGATCTCAATCAGTTGAGATATTAAGACAAATACCTGGAGACTTGGCCTTGATTGTCAGAAATGGTCGGAGTATATTTTCTACAGGACAACTGCAGCTTTTGATTTTTCTACCTACTATATTGAGTGTTCTTGGAAAATTTATCATTTGATAAGAACGCCAATTTATGAATGCAATATCTTCTTAAAACTAAATGATATCATCTACATTACCAGAAAGGAAATGAAGGCTCAAAACTTGAAGTCCATGGTTAGCAAACATGCTTTGTACATACTATGTGCATGATGTTAGACTGTGTACATGTATAAATCACACGACACGACGGTAGTTTATCATCCATGCTATTAAAGCAGGAGGTCATGGAGCCCAGACCTCATTGTGCCATCCATTGCTATTGTTGCTTTTCTAATGAAGTAAAATAAACTTTCCAAAAAAAAAAAATTAATGAAGTAAAAAAAAAAAAACCTACCAGTGACACAACATATCAATTGTTATACGCGTGTTGGCAAGTTCACACGCAAGAGGGCATGTTAAGACTGTACTTCTTTCAAAAAGCTCAATCTTTTAGGTGAGACTAAATAATTACATAACCAACGCCAATGTTTCCTCCCTAATATGCACAATTTATCTACAAAAAGGAACAAAATAAAATAAGATGACAATCGAAGCAAGCATTCACAATGGTCTATGCAAGCAGTAAGGCATAAAAAGGAACCCCATTGCAGCTAAGCAGTATATACAGTCTAGGGTAAGGACAGGACATGGAAGCATCCCCCACCTACGTTTGACTGGCTTTTCTTCCCCACAAACCTCAATATTCCAAAAGGTAGAATTCTATACCACCTTCAGAAAACCTTCAAAAGGAAAACCCTAAAAGGAGATTTGTCCTTAACATAAATATACCAGAGTATATTTCTAACATTCTCAATCGTAGAGACAAAAGAAATGACTTACATCATTGACTTTGGCTTCCTGCAACTCCATGGCCTTGTCAAGTATATCACCCTGCAAAAAGCAGGTGCTTATGAGTAGGGATAACAATGTACACAATTTAATGGGTAAACAAAGAATATGCAGCCATGCAAATAATTACCACAGTCATCCTATTAAGAAGTCCACATTTTATACTCTGTCGTAAACGATTGCATTCTTCCTGAGAATCAAGTGAACAAACAATAATATTCCAAATTATGCAAACAAGAGAAAGTGAAAATAATTATCTGCTTTGTTTTCATTTTGTTGGGGATAACAGGGGACAGAAGCATTAGAATGGCGTATATTAGGTAACCCGGTGAAGCTAAATACAGACGTGTGAGCACTCTGGCCCTACCTCAGTGAAGTCTTGATTAGATATTGAGTCAATGGATACAATCTCTGTCTTGTTTAAATTTAGAATTTCCAGCATTCTATCTGTTGTCCTTTTGCCCATTTTATATGGTTCAGCTGCTTTGCTCGTACCTACATTAAAATATATATATTTTTATTTAGAGGGTAAAAAAGATTCTTTGTTTGCCATTTTTTGAACCATAAAATTTTGAAAACCATAGTAGGAAGTACAGGAATCAAGTGATTACCAACTACAAGCACTAGCCTATAAAGATCTTGCTTTTGCACGCTACCAGAAATTCTTATCCTCACAAAAGTGCCAACAACTTTGTTACTGAATTCATCAGTATCATCAAGGAGATCTTCCATCAATTTCCTCCGCAGGTAAATTAAACTAATATTATGCATATCAATTGCTGCAAATTCATAACGACTATACTGAGGTCCACGACTTATGCCCTTTTTATGTAGTTTCCGCTTTTTATCCTTGGACCCCTTGGTTGGAGTCTCGGCATTCTCATTAGCTTCCGAGTGGTTGGCTTCAGTATCAACAACACTCCCTTGGACATCATCTGCCGGAGAATCATCTTTTACAAGAAAGTGGGATTCAAGGAGCTTTAACATTTCAAAATGGCCAACATGCGGCTTTCCAAAAAGCTTTTCAAGTCGCGAGTCACATATAATTTGACTTTTCCTACGAGGGTCACGAAGTTTGTTTCTTTTGATATATTCGAGTAGAAGAGCCTGTACATCAAACTGAGAAAGAGGAGATCTATCACCATCCTTCATGTGCATGACCAATTCTAGAAGTTCTTTTGATGCCCATTCCATGCTGCCAGGTCCAGAAATGCCTTCACCATCATCAGGTACAGAAGCAGCACTTGAACTTGAAACCCTTGCTTTAGCAGAAGTTTTCAATCGTTTCTTGTCCTTTCTTCTCTTGGATTTACTTGCTTCTTGACTCTCAGCATGGTTATCTGAATCAGAACCTTCATTGCTATTAGCACCTACTGCTGCCTCAGGTGAGTCCTCTTTGAGGGTCACTGCTTCAGATCCCTTCCACGGATTTTTAGCCTCTGATATTTCGGCAAAAGATAAATCATGTTTCGACTTTAAATCTGTATAGTAATCCTTAAAGAGGAACTCCCAGCTACTCTTGTCATCAAAATCTATCTTAGCCTGCATGAAGTAGAAAATTGTAGTCATGCAAGTTCTCTTGCAATGATAGTATTGCAACTGACGAGATTAAAAACTGCAACAACCACCCCCAGCAGAACAGCAAAAACTCCTTAAGAAAATAAAAATAAAAAAAACCTCCAAAATCAAAATGAAAACTGAATTTTTTATCCTTAAGCTACAACATTAGGATCTCAAGTACCACAATATTCCCCCTCCCCAAAAAAGGTCCAAGGTAGTACAGAGGATTTGCTAAGCTAGAATACGTCAATAAGTTGCAAGTCATTAGCCATCAGCAATGACGATTCAACTCAGACCCCTGGCAGTACCAATTGAAGCATAAAAGTTTATCTCTCAAACCACAACACAAGATTTACCTGAAACAATATCAGAACACATAAATGCAAAAGCGAGGAAGCACACAAAAGGACATCTGAAACTCCCGTTACATAGCATAATTTTGCTTGAGCTACTTAGTTACACCACGAGTCAAATGATTTTCCTTTACTGGTTTTTGCCAAAACATTGACAGATTATAGTTACTTGTTCCATACTCCCATTCAATGTGTACAAGGAAATCAAGCCAGCTTTGAACAATCAATGGGTGTGGGAATTCTAAGAAGCTAGTATGCTTAGGACTACCGCTTTTCTTTGTTTCTTAGAGCAAAGAAATTTTTGACACGGTCAACTGGTTCAGGATGTTTGCAGGGACTGCTGTCTACAAGGAAAGTTATAATAAACTGCAGATTAAACAGGCAAACAAACTGGCATCACAAGATAGAAATATTAATACTCTGTTTTTATTGTGTGTGGTACATGTATTAAGGTAATGCTAAAAGACTTAACTGCCCCAGTTTGAAATTGCTGAATTGTGTAGGACACTAGGAATTCTGTAATAGAAATTAATGCATTGGTTACTGGAGTGATAGTGGTTACTTGGAGTAAGAAAGAGATGGGGTTATGGTGGAAAGTATGCAATTAATAGCCTTTTGAATTGCTAAAGAATCAGATGTTTGACAACAAAACAGATATCATAAGAGAACATGGAACTAGTAACAAATTGTCTGGTTGTGATAGATTATCACTGTTGAAATGCTTAGATAGCAACAGTTGGAGCATTTTGGTGTTTTAGTAACTTGGGTACTTGGAAGTGCTACTTTGCTTCGTTGCATAAAACTTGTCCAAAAAACAAAAAAAGGAATTCAACGATATACAAAAATTTATACCAGAAGTAGATAAGAAGATGACTGCATATCTCTATTTTGCAACCCCCCCCCCCCCCCCCCAAAAAAAAAAAAAAAAAAAGAGCAAAGATTATAAGAACATACATCTCCATGACTGTTGTCATGATTTTCGATTAGCAAGACTGTCTTCATGCATGTTTCACAAAAGCCTTTATTTCCTCGAACACATAATATAACAGCGTCTTTAATGCAAGCCTTGCACAAAGAAAATGTACAGGTATAACACATATAATGCGCATTTTTCCCACACTTGCTGCAAAGATGCCAACCTGAAAATGGCAGAAAAGGCAATGTTCAAATAGACATCATAAATATTTAACAAGCAACTATATACTCAATTACTCATGCGAAAAAATATGACAATATAACAAGACACGTAATTGATAAAGCATGTCTGCTAGCATCTGCACTCAAAACTTGGTGACGACCATCCAAGCAGCACAATACAAGCATGATAGATCCTAGGTAATTAATGGAAGTCCTAGAGCAAGAGCTAAACAAATTATGGAAGTCATGACACTTCTTACTGCTGAAATTAGAGCCAAAACACAACAGAAATGCCATAGGGACAAATTTTGAAAACAATACAGATTTTTTGGGCTTTATATTAATCACTTGTGAAAATAGAGCTCTGGGAGAAATAAGCAAGAAAGTGTTGAGATGCATGATCCAAGAAAGTGTTGAGATGCATGATCCAAATCTGATATGAATACTTAAAATGCTGGAACATCCGTGCACTACATGAAATGCAAGAAGAGAAAACATGAGTATCCAAGAGCCAACAATTCTTTTTTACTCTCCAAGTCTACAATTGTATCCAAGAAAGTCTCTTGTGTTCTCAAGTAAGACTCTTGAAGTCTATTGACTTATTTTGAAGCATCTTAAAGTTCTTAGGTGAGCTAAACCATTTCGGCCAGTAAAATAGGCCTCATAACCAGGTCCATGTGCAATACTGAATACTCAGCTCTGAAACATGGTACTTTTGTGTGTGAAGTTGAATTCTCTTTGTGTGAGTTTTCAATTGTATAAGAACTTATCAGATCCTTGAACAAGGTCTTGTGACATTCACCATACTTTGGTTCTTCGTTGTTATAATCAACGGGTCAAGGTTCCATACCATACTTGTCAAAACACCAGACAATCATAGTCAACACTCCATCGCCAAGCGCCTACGCGACAAAAAGGCGATGCCATTTCATACCAGGCGGTAACAACAATACATGTATTCTCCAAAACGTCATTATTAGTCAAAGGAATCCTGTTTAGCACATTCTGGTGAGAATTCCGCACTAATCAATTGTGACTGCTCATACTTGAGAATGTGATGATTTGTGTTAAACCATGTCCAGAATGTTCTTGACCCACTGAACCGAGCATTTGAACAAGAGTTGCTGGCTGCAATGGTGGCATCAAGTTTCTAACTCTTGAAGCTTGGGGGAAAAGACAAAGGCATCAGAGGCAAATCGAAGACGACACATTCCCTCGTACCTACTGCCCCACCCCACCTAAATACCTTGAGGGAGTTGCATGTCACCTTTACAGTTATGGTTCATACCAAGGTTCTTAGCTGGCTGCATATAAAGCCAAATGGTCAAGGTTTCTTTGCTCAAGGGTAAGCCAGATTCACAATCTGGAGAGACCGCTGCCAAACACACGTTGGTTTTTTCCTCTTTTTTTTTTTTTTTTGGCTCAAAGCCGGGTATCCGGAACCAGCTGGTCCGACTAATCTGGAGTTCGGCCCGGGTCGTGCTGCGGAGTCTGACTCTTCCTCAGGGCAAGGCTTGGCCAAACACATGTTGGGTTTTTTTACCCTTATAAACTGGTCCTACTTCATTTTCCTTCTTATCAGAACCAATACAAGACCACAAGCATGGAACTCTTGCTAAGTGACTTAATCCACCAAATGCACCAGATTTTTTCCCTCTTTTTAAGAAACTGCATAAAAACAGTAAAAGGTATATGCATAAAGCTAGTCTTATGATAAAGATGTGTGGGACCACGGGTCATTAGTTATTTACGACATGATAAAATGACACGTGGGAGTTCAGCACACGATCACTGCATGTGTAAAGAAAGGCATAGACACACTTCGAAACCAAGCAAATGTCACAAGTTGGTTGAGTAAATAATCAGCCACTACATGTCATATATTGCTGTTGAATGGCATCAGCATCATCGTTCCTACTGCCCCACCCCACTCAAACTCCTTGTAACGGCTAGATTACTAAGTTGTTGTAGTGGGATGCTGTCTTGTCATGGCCACCGGCTAGTCTCTTGTAACTCTATTTAGGCAACTCTTCTTTGTTAAGCTAATGAAGTATCAAGTTCCTTTCTATTTTTCTAAGTAATTTTACATGGTATCAGAGCCATAAAACTCTAATCTTCTTCTTCATTCATATATGGCAAGTTCTGCAACCAGCAGTGTAACTACTGGAGTGCAAATTGGAAACATGTCTATCTCGATGGGAGAAAATGCCAATCTGTTAAGATGTAAATTACTTTAAGGGGCAAACTGGGGTACCTGGCTGGTACAGTTAAGGTCCCAGACCCTGAGAAACCAGATGATGTGTTTGTTTGGGATACTGAGAATGTCATGGTTAATTAACTCTATGGAACTTGACATTGGTCAGGCCTATCTCTTTTGCTCAAATGCAAGAAATTTGGGAAGATGTTGCAGCAACTTATCCAAACCTTGGCAATCATGCTCAAGCTAGGTAATTAGAAGACCCAACTCTTGGACGCCATAAATTGATGTGGAAATAGAGGTCAAGAGTCTTGAACTCATGACATCATGCTCTAATACCATAATGAATTACCATCAATCCTTATAGCTTAAGCTATTGGGGAGGTTAGTAATTTAACATGTATAGACTTCAACAATAGAAACTCACTCCACCGCACGGACCGCACCCAAACCCAACAGAGCAGCTTGCATTTCACCTGCCCAATTGTGAGACCCTTGTTCCAGCCCCGCTCTAAAGGAGTATCTGGAAATTGATGAGCTGTCAAATGTTTATTGTTCTTATAGAATCTGAATCAAATATTTCAGCCCTTCACCTGTCTCAGACAAAGAGGTATATCAAAAGACCAGATTTCTCAGCATTTTCTAACTTGGACCTTGTGAACCGTGGAGCACTAAAATCGGCACACAATTGTGTATTCATGCTGAAAAGAACTTACCAAAGTTTGAAATCCTTGTCTACTTAAAGACCTTTTCTTGGCTGCGTATGTTTCAAATTTCCGAGACATGGATATCCAGGCTAATATATGGTCTAATAAAGAATGGCCAGAACTATGTATATAATATGATATGCATGTCAATATGGCACATTGTATCTATTGCTTGCTTTCATCCTATCTCCTTTCAAGAATCAACTGCCCCAGTGTTACCGCTGGACAGATACTACAACGCATCAACAGAAGGACAAAATTTCCTGCAGAAACAGCAACCATCCTAAACCTAAAATAGTAATTTACTTGATAAACCTAAAGTCATAATATACTTGACAGGCACAACTCCAATTCCTCGTGCCTACTAAGGTTTTTTAACCTCACCAATTTTACAGCAGAAGGGGCTCTGTGTACATATATGAAGCATAACAGATTACAGACATAAACATAAGACGTTCGCTTGTTTTCACATCTTCACTATGTCTAGATTCAAACAAGGTGCAACCGGAAGTTCACTAACACTGCCTTGCCTACTAAAGGATCAGTACATACAAAAAGTTAACTGTAATTCAATAGTTCCTTAAATCCCAAAATCATCCTAACACAATGTCTACTAACATTTGAAACCTTTATGACCAATTTCAAGATTTAGCTACCAAAACTAATGTAAGCTTTTAGCAGCTCATTTCACTTATAAATTTACCAATCTATTATGTGGTAAATCGTACATCTTGTGCTCACAAATTCCATCAAGGCTGAATATCTGAATATGATCCTCTAGTCTACGTACTAGCACGCCTTTGTCATGCAATTCTATGTATGATAACAAAGCACGGTAAAGAAGCTAGTACTCTTACCACAATTCCAACGACCCTTAGTACGGAAATATTCCTCATCCCGGTCAACACAAGAAGGATGGTATGCTTTTCCGCAGCCCCTAGAAAATAACAAAAACGACTGCCATTGGATAACAAACCACAATTGATAACAAAAGGTGTGTGTAAACCTAAAATAGCTTAGAACAATATAAAATCATATCAATTTCACCAAACTTACCGTCGATCACAAATATAAAGATCACCACCATCGAAGCAAATGAAACATACATCCTCATCTGTTGTCTTCTGAGCGTTTGAGGCAAGCTTGGAGTTTCCCAGAACGTTAGAAATCTTCCCTTTCTTCCTCTTTCCTCCAACAGTTTTACCAGAATGCACAGTATATGGTTCAGTTTCCATGTCAGTGTCACTAGCTTTGACCGACTCCCCAACATCTGTTTCAGTTACCATATCAGTGGCCAAGCCAGTCTCCTCCCCTGTGACAATCTCTTCATCCTCATGGTCATCAGAACCAACCTCTAAACTATGCAACTTACCAACAGACTCCTCGTCCTCGCTCCCATCAATCTCCATTTTACTCTCTTTGATTGCTTGGGGATCCTCCATGGTCACTCCAGCTTTCAATTTGTCCTTATCTTCCTCCGTTCCAAGGGCAACTAGCGGCTCATCACTGCCTAACTCTAAAGCACACATCTCAAGATCCTTTGAGGGGTCCGATTCCATCACGTCCACCTTCTCAGAGTCCGCAATGACTTTTTCTCCCTCAGCACACCCTATATCCTGTCCAACTTCTGTGATCACTCTAATAGACTCGGAAGCATGAACAGGAAAATCTTCTATCCCACCGTCTTGTTCCTCTTTGATGACCTCTGGTACCTCAACGGCAGTATCCGCATCAACATCGGTCCCTTTTGCAACAGTGACATCTGCTGCTGCATCTTTGAGTCCAACGGGCAGCACAGCTCCACTGATTTCGGTAGCATCTGATGCAGCTACAGGTATCTTCAAATCGCCATGTTCCACAGGATCCACCAATGCTTTTTGATGTTGTTCTTCCTCCAGAGACTCCACGGCCATTGTCTGCAAATCTTCAGAACTGGTCACTGACACATGTTCATCAACTGCCACAGACTCGGCGATAACATCTGCAGCAACATCCGATGTGTGGACCTCAGCAGCCTCCAATGCAACCTCTGGTTTGTCGACCCCAGAGACTTCAGGTTTGTCGACAGCAGAGACCTCTGGTTTGTCGACAGCAGAGACCTCTGGTTTGTCGACCCCAGCGACCTCCAGATTGTCGACATCAGAGACCTCCTGTTTATCTACATCAGCAACCACCAATGCTGACTCAGAACGGGTGACCTGCACGTCAGAAGACTTAATTTCTCCACCACCAGTATCTAGTAGGTCCATTGTATTGGAATGGGTGGCGGCATCTGGATTAGATGTCGCCAAATCAGAGGCGGAAGGGTGGTCACAGCTAACAACTGTGGTAGCCATTGGGACACCAACGCCCGTAGATATCTCCAAATCACCATCCTGGGAAGGAGTTTCCTCTTCCTCCAGCGGCTCATCCCCTATATCATCCTCGGACATCTGGGCCACGCCTTCTCCTGTCAGCTCCTCCTTTTCGGCCTCCATTATAGCAGCCTGCTCCACCAATTCATCACCAGAATCCAAAGAATTGGACAACAACTCGTCGCCACCCTCAACAGGAAAATCCTTATCCATTTTCTCAGTGACGTCAATTCCGGCATCAATAACCATCTCTTTAACATCTCCGGTATCTAAATTCCCCTCAACCGACACTGGTTCATTCGGTTTCGACTCGAGGGTTGAGCCAAAAGAAAAATCTGATATTGGAAGAAAATCGACATTTTTTAGCTCTGCGGTTATGGATTTGTCGTTATCAATTGTTTGTTCATTAACATCTTGAAGGGAGGGTTCGAGTAAATTGGAGGGTACCACCTCCTCGTCGTCGCCCATGATGAAAAACGGATTAAACCCTAACCCTAGAGTCACTGTATAGTGGGGTTCTCCAAATCTGCACAATTTTATATTATCAATCGACTTATAACTGCCGAAGGTGTTGCAGACAGCAGCAATTGATAGACTGAGAGAGTTGTACGCTGATTATCACTTTTAAGTTTTAACGTTTTTTAGTTTTTTCGTAAAATAAAAAATAAAAACCCTTTTAACGTATAACACAATGAAATAATGATCATAATAATAATAATCGTTCCTCAAAAAAAAAAAAAAATCATAATTACATATTGTATTTACTCCCTTTATCACTCAATATATTTATTATCATTTACTAAATATCAATTGATATGTGTCGCGTAACGATTAATGATGATACAAATGTGTAGTGAATTTATCATTATGTATAGAAGGGTAGACTCAATAATTGATATATGTCGCACAATAATCAGTGATGATAAAGTGTGAAGTGATACATGAATATATCGGTTACCATGAAAAAATAAATCCATATGAAAATAAAAATCATATTAAGTTTGACAAAACATGCGGCATATGTATCATTCCAACTCGACTCATCATACTCCGCTTCACAGATTATCATATTTTCGTTCACCATATCATATATAACTTTGCCCTACGTTACAAAATTGCCCCCGACCTTACCCATCATATTCTACCATGTTATGCTTCTCACTTATACCAAATGTCATCACACATTATCATGTGTTTCCACTTTACAGTGCTCTCAATTGCGGGCCTACAAAATACATCATTCAGAGCACGTTCAACAATTTTTCATACTTTCAAATTTAACATCCGACACACAACATCACATTTGAAAAGTCGAAACTTGGCCTAAGAATATTTTCAGAGGTTACATGTCATTATGGTGTCTCAAAAATTCGTTTGGTGATATGCCGTCAAAGTAGTAAAAAAAATCAAAGGAGGGGGAGGGGTTATTGGTTTATTTTTATTCTCTCAGACATAATGTCCCCATGTCCGCTATTAGTGGCTATGCCTCTATCTACCTTCACTCTCATCCTCTCACCTACCCAATTATACATTACTCAACATTACCTTACTATCAGAAGAACTACATACTGCTCGACCCTCATTGTCCTTGGAGCCACGGTAAAGCATTTTGTGTGGAAATATTGGCATAATTGTCTAGCAGTGGGGACCTTAATGCTAAACTGCGACATAGGAGAGGGAAAAGTATGGCATTTGTGTCATACTCTATTTTTTTTTTTTTTTTTTTTTGCATTATTCCTAGGGAAATTTGGTATCGGATGCGAAGCTCGGTGTTGGAAGCGGGCTTGCGGGCCAATTCGGATTCTACAAGTCTCTTAAATTATCTTTGCGATGCATGCAACGTGGAAGAAGTGGCAGTTCTTGTTATCACAATGTGGTAATGTCTGAAATGCAAGATGTGTGTGGATATATGACGATAAACGGGTCAATATAGGTGGGTTCATCACGCATGCGAATGGGGAAGCGATTGATTTTATTCACTATACGGAGGCGAAGCTGTTTAAGGTGACCCCGACCAATTGGCCCTCGAATTGGACGGCCACAGCGCTAGAAGTCATCAAGGTTAACGCGGACGCAACACAGAGGGAAGAGGCCTCGACCATTGGGGCACTGTCCCAGAACCATGAGGGGAATATTGAGCATGTTGTCTCGCAATAGATACCTGAAAAATTGGATGTGGAATCGCCGGAGCTCTCTGTAGTCTTCCAAGCCTTTGGCGGCTCTCTAACTTGGCGGCATCTTTGTCATGCATTCAATGGTTTTTTTTTGTTTTTTTTATTTATCAGTACTCGTAAAGAAAGTATCTGTTTTGGGCCCTAGTTCCATGCTCTATTTTTTTGGTATAGTTTTATGCTTTGGTAATACTAAAACCCAACCTGATGCCCGGCCCATTAACGTTCAAAGCAAAATCTTTTTATTATCTAGCATTTTGGTGGGCTTTTAATGTTGGCCCAATGTGATGTACTAAACTACATTATTTGAAGAACTCCACTCGAAGCATTTTATTTTATTTTTAAACTAACAAAAAAAACTCATGCAATGCACGGGATGTATGATCTCATATGAAAAAATGTAAACACTCAACACGTATGAAGCAAAGTCCTGTCAAATTGCATTGCAATTCAACTTAACCCGTGCAATGCACGGGATTGTTGAACGTCGTTGAGACATGAAATAAAAGACGATCTATATTCATAAACAATTGTTCATTTCAATCAGAAAACAATAATAAAGATAATCAAATGTTTACGTCTTGTCAATATGTAATAAATATGTACTTGCACATCGTTGGTCATACATTTGTCAATAAAATAGTTGATAAAACATTTGTGTCACAACTATGAAGCAAGAAGTAGTGTAATTGTCTCTTTGCAACTGCAACACCACTCATACTCAAGCACCTGAGAAAAGTAACTGAAGATTTGTCACTATGTTTTACAGCTCAAACCAATGACAATATATATTATTAAAAACATGCTTAATATTTTTTATGGCTTTAAGATATTATTACGTTTTATACGCTTTCTTTTATGCATCCGTTTGAAAGTATGAGCAGGCCTCACCCCAATCAACCTTCCGTATAAATGCAGTTTGTGGTGGTTCTATTGAATGTGGCGTTGGTGGAGCGTGTAGGACGAATGTGTATGCATGTCCCAGAAGTCTATGTATGTACTGATCAAAACGCCGACGTCAATCAACCTATATAAGTTAGATATATTTTTATTTTATCATATTTCAGCATGTAAACTAACATGTAATTTTCAATGAAATTATTTAGATAGGTGACAATCCACATTACCGTTTTCAAACTATTTTTTAGTAATAAAAGGGTAGAGCGTAGACGAAACTCAGCACCTACACCTATTAAGCATATTGTCATACCAGTGGTTGCATCTAAATGTCTGCTCGAGCGCGATAACTGCAATAAGAAAATAATAAGTAACGAATATGGAAACAATAATATACCAAGAATATGTTGAAATAGTGTCCTAAACACAATCGGGTTGGACCGGATCCGACCGGGTCGGATCATTTCTACTATTTATTTATGTTTATACATATGTTAAATGACTTTTCTGTTGTCATATATATGTTCTTTTAAAGAACCAATCATGAATTGTTATGTGATAACGTCCTTAGTATTAAACTGTGATAGAGAAACCATGATAGGCAATTATGGTTGATGATATCTCTAATCACTTTAATAAGTTTGATACTTAAATGTCTTTAGGTTGATGTACTATTAAACAGGGCATTGATAGTATAAACAGACTAGCAAGTATTAGATGTCCACTGTCATTAAGGGCAGGGATAGATCTCGTCTATCGAAGTGTAGAGACACTTGGACTGTACGTGGACGTGTATTAGAGAATGCGTACGTTAGACTGACCCACTTACACGGATAAGTGTCACACTATGTAATGGTTGTGTAATTATCCTTTGGACCGGAGTCTACATGGCATCACGGTGTGGATTGTCATGCTTTGACACTATTGAGATTTCCCCTAGCCACGGGGCGATCATGCGGTAGTGATTGGGTGTGATATTGAAGCATGCGGAGTATACATGTTTGGTCGTCTGGGAATCGCGTACCCTATTAGTAGGGTGAATATCCGAAAGGGCCTTCTTATAAGGAATGTCTTACTCTCGTGAATCTTTGCAAAGTGGAAGTAAATGAGTTACTTCGAGACAGAGCTTGATATCCAGATTATAAGATACGGTCGTTGATGTTTTGACACTCGACTAATGACTGTATGGATATTATTACAGTGATAGGATTGTAAGTTACACGGTAACTGTTTCACATGAAAGGTAGTAGTCATTGCATTTGACTCTTCCGATGATTGGGGGTCACGGTGTGTTGCTAGACGCTATCCCGTGATCGTTAGGCATGAAGGGCATTTTCATAATTTGCACTTTGTGTCTACGGCCAACATATTCGGAAGTCTATCGGGTCACACACATATAAACATCTAGCCGGATTAAAATGTGGTTATAGTTGATGACCAAATAAGGAAAGTTTATCTCGTACTATAAAGGTTATAGTGGTAAATTAATATGGTGGTATTTATTTATTATGAATAAATATAATACAAGATATTAATTATGTTGATTAATTAAATATACACATAATGTATGTGTGTCGAAAATATATATGTATATTGATACACATGTATTTGCAAATTAATTAATAATAGTATTGTATTGATTAAAGAAAATCTCAATTCCCAAATTAGTTGGGATATGGGACGCCATATTCACGCATCTTTTGTGTGTAAGATACATTTGGTTTGTGCAATTTAATTAATAAGATTATCATAATATTAATATTGGATATTAATAGATTTTGGAAAAATAGATTTATGGTAATAAGATAAAGATATATTCAATATAAGATATTGTCAATATATATATCTTGAGAAAATATTTAATATAAGATATTGAATATTAATGAGATAAATCAATTAAATATATTTTCCTTATTTTATTAGTAAAATGTTTTCTTTCTCCCAAATCTACTAGGAATCTAATCCAATCAGATTGGGAACAATGAGGGGCGCACCATACCCTATAAATATGAGGGCTTGGCTAGCTCTTTTGTACAACACAATTCCAAGAAATTTAATAGTTCTTGTGAAAAATAAAGAGCTTTTTAGGAGAGATTTTGAGAGAGAGAAAAAGTCGGTCTAGCAACCGAATTTTTCTGGTAGAAATCCATGATGGGATTCCGGTGGGCTGTTCGTGTGGATCACCGGTAGAGGCCAAACATTTGGGCGGCTCAATGCAGAACTACTCTCCTTAGACGGTCAAAGCGTCGATCTTTTAGATCAAGCAAGGTAACCACCGTCTTTAGCTTATTTATTTATTGCTTAAACGAAGTCGATCATGGGTAAAATGAAATCAAAATTTTGAATTCCGATTCGTTCCCGCGTAGATTTCCTAACATAATAATGATTGTACCACATGTATATTTACCAAACGACATAAGGGCCGGATGCTTGGCACTGAGAACATAACTTATTTCCTTGATCAACATGCACCTCCGTATTACATTTATCGCATGACTCGTAAAACATATTATCAGTAGATATACTTTCAATAGCAGCAACTATTGTGTGGCCTATTGTACGACAAGAAAAAATAGGAACAAATGCTACGGCTATAAAAAAAAAACACGTGTGGCCTATTGTTTGGATATTTTAAATTGATTTAAATATAAATTATATTTAATGTCTTATGCTATTATTAATGTCTAATATTTGACCTTGGGTTTTTAATTTAATTTGAATATAAATTCTTTAACAAATGGCGGAAAAAAACCCCAAAACAAAGTAGTCAACACGTATGAAACAATGTCTTATATTCAATTAATTGCTATTAATGCCTAATATTTTATCATGTTTTTTTGGCTTTAAAAAAAGCGTGTGTGTCCGAAATTCAAATTCAAATTTTCAGGATTATTCAGCTGACATAAATCAAAGGAATTATATTAGTGTCTTGATTGCTATTAATGCATAATATTTACCGTGTTTTTTCGGCTTTAATAAAAAGCATGTGTGACCTATATTCAAATTCAAATTTTCAGAATTATTCAGCCGACATAAATAAAGGGAATTATATTAATATATCTTAATTGCTATTAATGTCTGATATTTTATCATGTTTTTTTTTTAATTTTAAGAACCGGATTTGGGGTGGGTAATTACCGGGTTTGGGTCAAATCAATTTTAAATCTCTTCCATTTTATATATTAGTATAGATAGATTAGTGGATTTTATACATAGTAAAATGTGGGATTTGGGTAGTCAAGTAAGGTAGGATAAAGTGAAATAAGGTAACGAGGGGTAGATGGACAAGGTAGGGTAGAGTGAGGTAAAATTCGCAGAGTATTGTAGGGTAGGGTGTTACGGTAAGTTTATGCTATGTAGGTGATCTGGTAAGGGCGAATAGAATTGGTGGGTGGTGGGGTAGGGTAGGGTAGGGTAAGGTGGATGGTTGGTTAAGTTAAGGTAGGGTGGAGTAGCCCTATACCATCACCACCGTATCATACCTAAGTTTGGTATAGACCGTATGGTGGGGTGGGGTAACCTTGCCCCACCCTACCACACCACCTTACCATCCTACCATACCTTACCACATTTTACACCACCAACCTCATCCTACCGGGCAATCACTCCCTGCCACTCTACCTTGTCCACCATTCCCTACCTACCACCTACCCATCACATCACCGCTCCCGACTTCACCACCAATTTTACCCTGTCCCACACCCCACCACACCTTACCCAACTCAAGCACGCCTTACGATGCATACCCATCACCCCACCACACCACACCCTACCACCATCCCACATTATCTTACCACCAAATCCTACCCCATCGCCATCCAACCTTACCCCAATATCCATCCTATCCTTCCTCACCCTTCTCACCACTCGCCTTACTTAACACTCACCTTACCTAATACTCACTTTACTCGTCCCCACAACTCTTCATACCTTACCGTGCTCTACCATGCATCCGATCCTAATCAACAATCAACCTTGCTTATATTTATACACATGACATATCCTTCCACTCATCTACATTTTACACCACTCATATGTTTTTATTGATTTTTATTATATTCATCTCAGGAGGTAGTGAAAATGCATCTTTATCATTCTTCTATTTTATTTGTCCAAGATGCTATTTTATATTGTTTAGCTGCATCAAGATTAAAAATATGATTCATTAGGGTGTTTTATGATTCTTTGCTCGTTTTGTATTATTTGCACTGATTGCCGATCGAGGTTTTAATTCGTTTGATAATTTTCCTTTTAATTAAACAGTTAAAATAAAATTAATTATTTGTTTTATTATTTTGATATGAGTAGTCTCTCAACTCTAATAATTAAGAAAAATGTTTGCCCCTCAAGAAGGAAAAAAAAATGTTTGTGTCACTACAAGATGTGTATAATAAGGGTCACAACGACCTTTTACACCATTTATTTCTATGAGACCCAAATGAATCAATATGTCCCACATCGTGTAAAAGTATGTTGTGGTACTTATTGAACACATTTTGTTGTGATATTATCAGGACTCAATAATTAATAACTTTTATTGAATGTTCTATATCGTGTAGGAAAAACGCGGACAAGTTTTTTTTTTTTTTTATATTAATAACCAATTCTATATAATTTCATATGTCTCGCTATGTCTCATCCCTGAGCAGAACACACTCCTATATAAGTCCATCGACTAGACGCATGTTAGTTTGGGACTCGACTACGATAGCCCTTCATTTTACTCCATGACATTTATGAATAAGCCACAAAGTTTTGGTATAGCACATAACTCTCGTTGCATGAGGAACATATCAATGATCGGCCTCAAGACCGATCTAAGACGGTTGGTCCGTGCAACATATTATCTTTGTAATCAAGGCGTCTAACACACTACTCACACACTCATACATTGGGGACCATGATACGGTGTCCACATCTTGTTGGGACCGTCAAGTTTTGCACCAAGTGATAAAGGGTTTGAGTGCTTAAGGCAACTGTACCTTGGGCGAGATGTGGAGGTTAGAACTCAGTAAATAAAGACATTTCTCAGTTATTTGATAGTATATGACAAGCTCATGAATCCGAGTCATCGAATAGCTGATTAACATCTCCACTCATCCCGTATGACAGAGTATTGAAGACCCTTACTCTTGGGGTCCAATAGAAAGGCAATTGTTGTTGGCCAGTGAAGTTTGGAAATTGAAAGAACCGGCAGAATGGCACGGAAACTCAAAGTAATGTCTTGAAGCGGATCCGTGAACTACGCCGCCAATTTGGAATCCAATGGCATTGGTTATTTTTATTTTTGCAAGTTTTTATTTTTATGTCAGGTGTGGTCTAATTTTCAGTTTTGCCGTCCAGTTTCTGTTTCATCATTTGTTTTATAATAATAATAAAGTGCCCGGTAATGCATACACATATATGAATGATCATATATGCTTGACATAACGGCGAAATGACAACGCTTAATGCTGGAAATTTACTTTGTCAACGTTTAAATCGTAAATTTTAAACTCGTTTTCTCGTCATTTTCATCGTGCATATATGTTTCTCTTGCTAAATAGGTCTATCGACTTAGTGAATGGTCAAAGTGGTATTTTATACTTGTGACGTAAAATTTGACATTTATTCACTTTTTAATTTGTATAAAAACAAATGAAAAGACGTAGTTAGTAATACAAACATATAAAATTCACCAACAACTAACATTAATTAATGATCTAAGCATATAGATTATATCAAAAAATGAGGTAACAATGTTTGTATATGTATCTCAATTTTGCAGCTTAACATGCATAGTTCAATGATAAACAAGTTGGGGTGGTGCAGTGACACATTTACCTTTAAGTTGAATGTGTAAGTTGAATACCTTATATCGATTTTTATTAGCATAAAAAATATAAACACTCACTGCAAACTAAATTACTGAGATAAGACAGTCCGATTTATTTTTTAACGGGAATCGAGAACTCAATTTATTTTGCTTCTTATCAATTTTGGGTGCTAGGACAAATATAAGAAAACAAAAGATGGAATAAGTAATAGTACCAAAAATAATAAATATATTTATTGATGCAAAGCCTGCAAACAGCGGTTTGGGCCACCAGTACTTGATTTTGCAGTGTCTTCTCAAAGCAACACCGACTGCGTGATCAGCGATGCTATGGCCACGTGGCTATTGGGTAACGTCCCAATTTTATGTATGTTTTCCATTTTCCATAAATAAATCTAAAAGGTTTAAAATAAACTTCCGTTATACTGGACTACTACTACTTCTTTATTAAAAGGCTGAGTCAAACCATATTTGAAGCTTCACTTAATTAATTACTACGTACTTGAAACTCTTTTTGTCAATCCATAGGCCGCCGGAAGCCTGTGTTCCAGACGAACGGAGAGGAATGCAGCATCTCATCTGACGCCGGCCGATGATTCTTCCGGTTGATTGAAGTGGTTGAGTTTGACGGAGTTCATAGAGACATTCCTTGACGGTGGAGGGGAATATTTAATTTAGCGGTATAATTTTACTGTTTTATCGTCTTCTTCTCAACATTCAACTTTCTTCTTCCATGTCCACCGGCCTTCTCAAACTTACATTTTCACCAGTTCACCGCCTCTCATTTGGGGAGAACTGAAGTCTACAATCTAACGATTTTGAAATAGTCATCGTGTCCACATTACAAATAGTATCCTCTTTTGGACTAGTTACAGAACGATTAAAGAAGAGATCACCATTCACCAGTCATGGTAATTTCTTTTTTTATGGAGTTAAACCATATAAAAGTTATGCAGTAGTCATTAGATTATGACCCAATGAAGTATACTGTAGTTCTACGATACGGATGTCATTTTCCTTTTGTGATTGATTTTCCCTCACTTTTCCGATCCGCATGGATTCCCCCATACCTCAAAGATAATTTTCCCAGTTGTTCTGTGGGAATTATTATGTTTACAGTTGGTTTTCAAATGGATGAAAAACAACTTTCTACACCCATCTGGGCTTGTGGGGAGTTATTATTTGTACCGTTAGTTCTTAGTGAAATTTTTGCGTGATTTTCAAATGGATGAATTTGGGTTATCAGTTACACAATCAAATCAAATCAAACATTAATTAGTAATTTCCACGAATGATATATTCAAAAGCTGTTTTCAAATAGCTTGTATATATTGTATGTCAATAGTAATAGGTCCACGCCAACAACTCCTGAGTTCTGATCAACTTCCAGATGAAATCCTGAACTTTCAGTTCACCAAATGGAGCTAACCAGTAGTTAAGTATTGGGCAAAAGGCATTACATTTTTTAGTATTTGCAATGGGTCCACTTTTACACCTAACTCTTGCTGACTTATATAAAGACTAAAGCAGTATTCTTGTTATGGAGGCACTGTTCGTTGGCTCATCGTTAAGCAACACTATATCAATGGAACTTTTGAATTTGTTAGAGACTTAAAGATTAAGCCAATCACTTTATTACATCTAACTCATGATTTACCACATTTTTTATTATCTTAGTTTTGTAATTATTTTTTGTGGTAGGCTTTTCTCTTGCAGATAATCATGTTGATTTGACTGATTGGAGGAAGCTGTTGCTTAACTTTTGCAAACGGAACAACTCTAGTTTCTTGCATTCTTTTGATTGCAAGATGGTCCTCCACAACTAGGGAGACCTTTTCTCTGTGATCTTTTGATTGCAAGTTAGTTTTTATTCAGATGATGTTCTTCTAGTGGTGGAACAAGCTGAAAGAAGAGTATTGAAGGGGTTGAGTCGTTGAGAAATGGGGGCTATTGGTGGAGATGAGATGGCAAAGTGGGAGAAAGATCATGGGTTTGTAAATGATGGAGAAGAAAAAATATTAGTATTAGTGAGGTTGAGGCCTTTGAGTGAGAAGGAGATAAACGGGAACGAAATCTCCGATTGGGAGTGCATTAATGAAAACACTATTTTGTACAGGAATAGTCTCCAAGAACGTTCTGGACTTCCTACAGCGTATTCATTCGGTAAGAGAGATCTCAATTTACAGTTATGGTAACTGACTCTAGTGAAATGTCTTTCCCTTCTTATCCAAGTCCCTTGAGTATTCTTCAAAGGATTGATTGGAAAATTAAGTAATAGTGAGTGTATTGTGAATTGACTTTAGTTTAGTTCTCTATTGATATTTGTGCCATTTTAATCCTTCATGAAGTTAATGTTTAATTTAATGTTGCTGAAAATATAATATGGTAGGTTTCAAAGTATTCTAATGAACGATGACTCTGAATTACGTTTCATCGGTGGCATCAAATTTACGGTTGTCTGATTGTGAACTTTCCTACTATCCGCAATCACCATTTCTTTCTTTTTGACATTTTGGATTACAGACAGAGTATTCGGATCAGACTGTCCAACAAAGAGAGTTTACGAGGAAGGGACAAAGGCTATTGCTCTTTCTGTTGTCACTGGTGTCAATTGTAAGTTCTGCTTTCTTCCTATTTTCTGCTTGTTTGTCTACTCTCTACTTCTAGAATACATAATGATCTGGACTTCTAACTTTCATTCAGCAACTATTTTTGCTTATGGGCAAACCAGTAGCGGGAAGACATACACCATGAATGGGATCACGGATTATACAGTGGCAGATATTTATGATTACATAGGGAAGGTATTGAAAGCCCAAATCTATGAATTTATGTTCTTCTTGGAAGTGAAGTTTACCGACCTTTTTTTATTTATTTATAACCTTTTCCCATTCACTTTGAAATAGAGCCTTGATGACGCAACTGTAAAAATTGTCTCCGTGTGACTAGAGGTTACGGGATTGAGCCGTGGAAACACCCTCTTATAGAAATATAAGATAAGGTTGTGTACCATTCGGCATTCGCTTAAATGACAGCTCTTCCTGGACCTCGCATCAGATGCTTCCGTACAATGGGTGCTTTTGTTTTCATTTTTTGCTTTGTCATCATTAAAGATTCATCTTCTTCTCCAGCACGAAGAACGGGCATTTGTTTTGAAGTTTGCTGCAATGGAGATCTATAATGAAGTTGCTAGAGACCTTCTCAGCACGGATAATACTCCACTCAGGCTCCTTGATGATCCAGATGTAAGTGGCTGTGATATTTTGTTTTATGTTATGAATATGTAGGATATTCGTTATTGACTTCAACTTGTGCAGAAAGGGACCATAATTGAAAGACTGACCGAAGAAACTGTGAGTGATTGGGGCCATCTAAAGAAGCTCCTGTCGATCTGCGAAGGTAGCAGCACCTTTTTTTGCCTAAGAAGGCTGCATTCTTCTTGTAATAGATGATACATCTAACATACAAAATGCCCCCCCTTCCCTTTTTCCCCTTTCCCTTTCTTTCTCATGACTTCCTTGGCAGCACAAAGACAGATTGGGGAGACCAGTTTGAATGAAAAAAGTTCCAGATCGCATCAGATCCTTAGACTGGTATGAGCTTGTCCCTATCAATATATTTTTCATTTTAAAACCTCATATAAGAATCTGATCTTCATATGAATACCTATTGTTTATTTGGTTCAGACAATTGAAAGCTCTGCTCGTGAGTTTATTGGGAAGGATAACTCAACTACTCTTACTGCCAGTGTGGTAAATACAGATTCTATTGCTTTCACATATATTATGTTTTGTAAAACTTTGGAGCTTATTCTATAACTTCATCCACAATATAACATAACATCATATGATCATTACATTGCACAATTATCGCAAATTAATTTCTACCTCCAGAATTTTGTTGATTTGGCTGGGAGCGAGCGTGCATCTCAGGCATTATCAGCTGGACAAAGGCTTAAAGAAGGCTGTCACATTAACCGTAGTTTACTGACTTTGGGAACTGTAATACGTAAGCTAAGGTTATGTTTCTCCAGCCTTCTCTTTAAGACTCGGCTTTAGTAGTTTTCCTTTCTAGTCTTCCCCATTGAGCTAACAGCTTGAGGATTATTCCTTCTTGTATTGTACTTTATGTTTCTAAACATTATTCAATTCAAAGACTGTTGTATATTTCCATAATCCATATGTGTGTCAGGAGATAGGTGCTACGTTTCTACTACATTTATCTGTTTGATAAGTACACTACCTTGCTGACTTGCCTGGTTTTGTAATATATTTCAGCAAGGGAAGACATGGGCATGTGAACTACAGAGATTCTAAGCTAACACGCATTCTGCAGCCCTCCCTTGGAGGCAATGCAAGAACTGCAATCATATGCACTGTGAGCCCTGCAAGAAGCCATGTTGAACAATCTAGAAATACTCTTTTGTTCGCTAGCTGCGCCAAGGAAGTCACTACGAATGCACAAGTCAATGTAGTCATGTCTGACAAGGCTTTGGTAAAGCATTTGCAAAGAGAAGTAGCTCGCTTGGAAAGTGAACTAAGAACTCCCGGAACAACTACAGATTATGCAACATTGCTGAGAAAGAAAGATTTGCAAATTGAGAAGGTTATGCTTCCTTTTTGATTAATTTTTTGCTCTACGTTATTTTTTTTTTATTTTAACAAGGATGGATGTTGTGGCTCGTTTTCTGCCATTTCTCTAGGCAGTTCTCTTTGCCTAATTTATTTTGGCGTTAAGATTTAACTTACCATGACCTTTTTACTACACTACACACCGGCCATAACAAAATTTGTGTTCTGCAGTTAGAAAAAGAGGTGAGGGAACTCAGAAAGCAACGAGATCATGCTCATGCACGGCTTGAGGGCTTGTTAAGGAGGGTAAGGAATGGTCAATCATTGGGACCCTGGCCCCCCCCCCCCCCCTCTCTATTTCCCATTTCAAAAATATTAGCAATTGGCAGATAAAATACTACTTGATTTTTTTTTTTTTTTGAGTAGAAATACTACTTGATTTAACATCGTTTTTTTTTAAAATTTAACCTGTAGGATGTACAAGAAAACATTACAGTTGAAGATGAGTATTCAGTCTCTGGGTTATCAGATGAGACATCAGGCAGACAGCTGTCGGAGAATAGCCTAAACCATTCCCCATCCGATTTAACTTTGACACCTACGTCAAATGGAAGTAGGTTTGATATAACTAGGGTTAATCAGGGGAAGGAAGACAATGCTCTTGGACATGGGGAAGATTCTGATGAAATCTGCAAAGAAGTTCGATGTATTGAGGTTGATGATTCCGGTGAGCGCCGGACCCCTGAGCTTGATGAAAGCACTGTGAACGGTGAAAGGATATTAAAACCAAGCGTTCCCAATGCTGTAGATACTACATATCAGGACAAACCAAGACAAGCAAGGGAACTTGAGAATGGTTCCAGAAACAGAGTGCTGGATAAAAAAGGTCCTGATGTGCAATTTACTACGGAATCCTCTCCTGATAAGAGCCTGAAATGGGCAAGAAGCAGTAGCTGTAGACCTGATTTAGCAGCCGAGTCTTCACCACACGAGTTGGACACACTAGAGCAGTTTGAAGCAACCCCGCCCTACAGTTTAGAGAAAGGTTTCTCTGGAAGACCTCAAAGTGTTCAAAGGAAGCACTGGAAGGTTCCATTGTTTACCTCTGATGCAAATAGTCCAAAGTTGTCCAGATGTAACTCGCAATCCTCCATTAACAGTGCTTTGATAGATGAACTGAAACTTGAAGAAAATGTCCCTGGAGATGAGGATATTCCGAGTGTTGATTCTTTTGTGGCTGGATTGAAAGAAATGGCCAAACGACAGTTTGGAGATCAGATAAATGTTCAGGTCTGTATCTCCTATACTACATCTGCCCCTCAGTATTTTGCGACTTTTGAGGTTTTCACATAGATTAAGATCTGTCGCTTTTGAAGTTTTCACCTAGATTAAAAAAGAGACTAAATGCCATAAATTTTAGTTCATGAATTCTAAAATACCCTTTGACTATCTTTTTTTCTTTCTGTGTGAATGAATTCATCTAAACTATTATTAATACAACGGTTGTAAAGCTTGAAATGTTGTTGATTTGTAGGTTCCAGGGAGAGAACATGTTATGGTGACAGATGTAGGGTCGAATCCAGTACCAGATTCTACACATTGGCAGCTGCAGTTCCTAAGTTTGCAAAGATCAATAGTTGAACTTTGGGGAACTTGTAATGTTTCTGTGGTCCACAGGACATACTTCTTCCTGCTTTTCCAAGGCGATCCTATGGATTCTATTTACATGGAAGTAGAACTCAGAAGACTTTCCTTCCTCAAAGATACATTCTCTATTGGGAATCTAGCTTTGCAAGATGATCAGGCATCAACTGTCACATCTAGGTACATGAATATAGTCCACCCTTTTTCTTTCTTCATATGCACACGATCAGCATGTAACAAAATGCTTCGGACACCACATATTATGATTTAGCACATCACACCATTCAATAACTTTTAGCACACTTGATGTCAGAAAGTTATTGACAAGAACGTCATCCAGATTGACGTTCCTTTACTGTCAACACTGTGTCTGAGTAATTTCGAAAATATCCCTACAGAGGTCATTTTTCCTTTTTGAAAACAGTTGTATAAAATGTGATGCCATATGTGTGTGATTCTTGTGAGTAAACCGTGAAACCCGAAGCATTTTAGTGATATCAATAGAACTAGATTTAGTTTCTTCGTTTAACCGGGTTCATATCTTGGTCTGCAGCCAAAAAGCACTAGTCAGAGAGAAACAGATGCTAATGAGGCTTATCAACAAAAGGTTGAATAAAAAAGAGAGAGACAGAATATACGAGAAATGGGGTATAAGCTTGAAGTCAAAACAGAGGAGAATGCAATTAGTAGAGCAATTATGGAGTAACAGTGAAGATATGAAACACGTTGCAGAGAGTGCTGAAGTTGTAGCAAAACTGGTTAGCTTCACCATGGAAGGACATGCCATTAAGGAGATGTTTGGGCTTAGCTTCACACCGCCGAGCATACAGCACCGCAGATCGTTTAGCTGGAAAAACAGCAGTAAGAGATCACTTGTGTAATAAAAGATGAATTGAAACAAGATTATGAGAACATGGCAAAGTCTATTAAATTAGAAAGATTGTTTCTAAATTCATAATAAGATCAGGTTAAGTGGTAGTAGCTTGATTTGGGTATGCTAACTTCGATTCATTTTGGTTGATAGTTAGTTAGTTGTTCAACTTATTACAAGTGTTATTATGCAAGTATGCTCATACACAAATCTTCCTCTGTGCCACCATATGTATCACACATGTGTCGATTCGATTCGTTCAAATGTCACCGTAGTGCTTTGAATGTAGATTGGTGTCTTTCACAGTACTTTTATGGGGAAAATGGAATTGGTGGTGTGTGAAACAAATAAATAAACAGGTGTGCAAATAAAAATAAAAAAAGATTTTTTTTAGCTAATGATATCCTGTATTTAAGTTTTGATGTACGAATACTATCATATTCTGCCTTTGATGACTATTTTTTTCTGGATCTGTTTATTTTTATATTGGACATTGATAACTACACTTATGGGGTTGCAAATTGTTAAAATATAAATCAACATTATTGTAATATGATATGTGGTAGAAGGGAGGTGACACTAACATAACGTTGATCACATCTAACATTTAGCTAAAATTTGTCGTGGTACAAAGGAAGGGGTTCCACTAACATAATATTGTATGGACCATAAATTTTTTTTTTTTTTTTTTTTGAAAGAAGTATATGGACCAAAATTTTAATGTTTGCCCAAAAAACCGTTCCAATTTATGTGAAATGTAACGATCGTTCCAAAAACATCTTATCTTTTCCTTTTCTTTCGCTATTTTGAATATTGGTCTCCACGCTATCTTACATTTCTGTTGTAACATTTCGAATTTAGCCAAATTAAATTCAAATATTCAAAATTCCAAAAAAAATTAAAAATTATTCCTCCCAAAAAAAAAAAAAAAAAAAAAAAAAAAAAAATCAAAATTCCAAGGTAAAGTGTGTTTTGTCTTATTTTATGATCATTTTTTTAAAGGAAATTTTTATGATCATTTAGAATGCTGAAATTCTATCCGACTAAAACATATAAAAAATATTAAGAATGTAGCGTAAACTATAACAAAATATGTCATATTAAAAATACCCATGAACTCAAACGTAAATTAAAAAACGCTTGTGCCACATACTGTCTTAGTAAATAGAGACACTAATGAGCCGAGTTGAATCGAATTAATACTTTAAATTACTTGACAATAAAAAAAATCAAATTCAAATTGGAGAATAAGTATTTTGAACATAAATTTGAGTTGAGATTCAATTTATTTTTAACAAACTTAAGCCGAGCTTGAGTTGCCCTAATTTTTTTTTCCGGGTCTAAGGGGTTTTTTTTCAAACTTAATTCAAAATTATTTTATGTTATCCCTTCTCACAAGATAATAACAAAAAGAAATCATTAAAATGAAAAAGATATTTTATTGATCACCAAACAAGTTTAAAACGAACTATATGATAAATGTGAAGATATAAAAGATATAAACTCAATAAAAATGTCATTTGATATGATAATTACCGTAACTATTTAATTTTACTTACAAATAGTCAAATCGAAAATTATATTGTTCACCTATTGTTTGCTGCACTTTACGGTAAAGCTGGTAAAAGTTACCAAAAATAAATAAAAAAATAAAAAAATGGTTGTACAGTTGTTTTGTTCGGGAGTAAAGTACAATGAAATTTTCTTATCGGCATATTCTGAGATTATTCCGATATAATTTTATAATAAAATAGTAAAAACAAAAGAAATTAACTTTGTCCCCGTCTTTTATGTCATCCCAGATGAAAAGGTCCAATCAAAAACTCCGAAAATGACACCATGGCATGCCAACCATGGACTAAAAAAACCCACTCGTGCCACACAATTTCTTAATACTGAAAATTTTATTTATTATTATTATTGTGGGCAAAAATAAAATATTAAAAAAAATATAATAATAATGTGGTGCCCCTTTTGCTTATAAAAGTGGTGTATTGGTGTTTTCATTTGCTTTCTCTCTCGTCATAGTTTCCATATCGTTCTTGAGAAAGCCTTTAAGAAATTCTTCCCTCAAGAAATCGCCGCCCATCCATGGCTGACAAATCCATCTCTCTTGACATCTTCGATGACTATGACGTTGTTGTCAACGATTTCTACACTTGGGAAATCCTCGACCCTTACAACGACAGCGACTCCGATGATTTCTCCTTCTCCGACGGAGATGCCGCTCCCGCCGATGACGTCAGTACGGAGATCAAAGTGATTTCTCAGTACTTCGGTTCCCCTTCTTCTGATGTCTCGTTGGTGTCACAGTCACCGCCTCATCGACATCTCGTTGTTGATGAAGTCATCCCGCCGGTGGTTACCGAAGATCTGAGTCTGAATGCGTTTGTTTCATTTCCACCGCCTGCTGTCTCCGTCGTTTCTCAGTTACCACCGCATTTCAAAGAGATCGATGTTGATGACGTCATGCCGAAATCGGATCAAAAGGATGTTCGAATCGGTGTCGTGACGTATGGTGATTTTGAAGGAAAGTACGACGATGAGGACGATGAGTATGACGATGAAGCGGGGTACAATGATCTGTACGATGACGAGTTGGTGCCGATTGGTGTAAGTGGCAAGCTCGGGAAGCAGAGAATTAGGAAGTCAGGGAAGAAGGGATACGGGAGGAAAAAAAATTCCAAGAAGTTGCCCCACTATTCCACTAGGCCTGGTTGCGTTCACGGAAAGCATGGTCTTGGAGTCCAGCATCTCATTGTCTAACCAAGATTTCTTCCTTTGATGAATCATCCACTCTTAGAGACGGCATCTGTGGTGGTGTACTTAATAGTTAGTTAGTACTATTAGCTTTCCTTCCGCATATTATAAATCAAAAAAGCAAAAAAAAAATATCAGTATGACTGATTCTTCTGTGATTTTAGCTTCAGTGAACGTTTCTTCTTTGTAAGTGGTAGGTGTTAAACTGTTAATATGGATGATGAATGGTGTAAAGATTGGATGTGATTGAAATGCAGTTTTTTTTTTTCTTTCAAAAGTTTGGTTCAATTCTTGAATTAGTTTCTTGTTTGTTTATTGGAATTGGTTTCTTGTTGCTTCTTTTCTTGGTTTTTGTCCTCAACCCCCAAAATCATGATCATCAGTTGTGTGTGGCTGATGTGAAATTGTGGGGTTGAAGTTGTGGTGGCTAGAAAATCACAATGGTTCATCAGTTTTTGTTAATTGTTCTTTGCTGCCCTGAGGATATAATGCCAAAACTGGTGTCTTTCTCTTGCCTTAAAAGTATTTGGAATCTTTATGTCCCAGGAAACATTAATAACTTACTTAATATGGGTGGGTATTTGAGTTCATTGTTTTGGTAATATCTTAGGTAGTCATTTATTGTGTCGAAAGGAACTCCTGTTTGCCTGGGCTAGGGATTCAGTAGATGTTGTTCACTCGTACGTGTAATGAAGGTATAATGTTCCCAACATTGAAAATCTTTGTTATGATGGTCTCATTTACCTTTTCGAAATGTTTATTATGCAGGGTTATGAAGAATGAAAGGAAGATCAGGTTCTTATGATCTATTTAACATACACTGCTTCTGTATGTGAGTTTGCACCCTGTTTCTTCCCATTTCAAGTTACTGCTTTGGGGGGTGCTGTTTTTGTTGCTGTGTTGTTCCTATTGTTTGTGTGTGGCGGTGATATATGAAAGAATACTCCTCAGGAAATAGAATTTGTTTTGATGTTTGTCTTAAAGGCCCACCGACTCGAATTTAGGTTAAGCGTGGTTCTTGTTGGGCAATTATTTTTTTTTTTTGTCATTATATTGGAGTTTAGTTGTATGCCTTTCTGAAATGCAGCCTGCTCAAGCTCAAATGGAGTAGGGTGAGCTGCTAGGGGGGGCTACTGGGGGTTGGGGTGTTCCAATGCCCTAGTCACTAAAGCAGAGTCATGTGAGAGGTAAAGTAGAGTTTTGCCCTTGAGGTTTACAGATAGTCATAGTAGATGGTGCCCTTGAAGATGTCCTAGATCTGTGCGAGTCATCCTTGCACAAGGGACTATCAATCTTCTCTGTATTGATACAATTTTAACGGTTTGCCTATTAATCTTTCTCTGTATCGATACACTTGTAATGTATGTCCCTGTAGGTGTAGTAGGGACTATTAAGAGGGACTCATAGTAGTAGTTATGTGATGTGATACCAGCTTTCTTTGCATTGACATATGGAAGTCGGTATATAGAGTCCATATCTGTATCTCCATACTTGAACATTGTTTTCTGAGGTTTCTTGAGATCAATACTTGTGCCATAGGGAACTTATATGTTTCTTCAGTCCAGAGTCCATACAACCCCCCTACTTCCAGAATGCATGCATGACCCCCTCCCCAGCTCCCCTCTTATCCCCCTAGCAGCAGGCTAACACAAGAGAAGATATGGATCTACTTGTTTCTACCTACTTATAAAATGTAAGAACAAAAAACCCCCACAAGCAGCCACGACAGTGTTTTAGGAAAAATGGAGAATGGCTCCACTTATGCCAGCTGTCAAAGCTCTTTGGTATATGATTTATTTATTTATTTTTTTCATTTGTCTTATTCAAATTAACATTGTAGAAAATATTTTTAAATGCTAGAAAAAGGAAAATCCTTTAAAAAAAAGAAAAAGAAAGAGGCAAATTATACAGCTGTGTTCAGATATCGTGAAGTCCCCTTTCCAAATTTTCACATTACTGTAAAAGAAAAAAAATTAAATGGAACGGCTCAAAGAAGCTTCAAGCCTTCTTCCTGTCATTCAAGCTTTTCCGTCAGTCAATTTCCTCAGCAGGGGGCGGATTGGTGTATTTTCCGTTGGGTTTTAGCAAAGGCTTGATGTAAGATTGATATGGATGTCAGATCTGAGATTATATGGCGAAGTTGCTTAGTTTATCCAATGGATTTATGCTGAACCGCCTGGAAAGAGGTCTCTATATCCGAGATGAGAACTTTCGGGCCAGGTAAAGATTCATTATGCCTTTATGTAATTCAATTTTGCATTCAGTTTCAATTACACACACTTTCTGAGTTCTACTTACCAAAAAAACCCTCTGCAGTGCATATATTAATTGTGAGATGCAGCTCATATTTATGTACAAATTAGGGTGGATGTGTTTCTGTCAGGTTTGCTGCATGTTCATAGAGGTGTTAGCCATAAGTGCATTGTTATGCATAGGTTTTTCTTATGTGTTCCTGCAGTTGCTTCACCCTTTTGACTTGTGTTCTATTTTCTTTTTTTTTTCTTTGAGGAAACTTTTGACTTGTGTTCTAATGCCATACTTTCTGCAAGTGGACCTTAATCAGTTGCAGTAAAAAAATGTTCATGTTAGATCTGCCTCATTCATGTTGATAAAACGGGTTTCCTTGCATCTATACACTGATGAAGTTACTTTTGTTGTTGTTTTTGCTGTATACAGGTACTAGGTGGAATGAGAGGGATGACAGGGTTGCTCTGGGAAACCTCGCTACTTGACCCAAAGGAGGTAGACAACTCTTTCTTCCTTTGCTTTTTCTGTTTTCTTAATGCTGTAAGGAAATTAATTTCAGAAAATTTGTAAATGTCTCTATCAGGTTGCCCGCTCCACTTTCCTCCCCTTTCCAAACCCTACCCCTGCCATAAAAACTAATTATTCAACCTCTTTCTTGTTCATTTTTCGTTATCTATAATTTTATTCTTTTTGTATCGTTGTAAGGAATCAGATTCCATGGTTTATCAATATCTGAGTGTCAGAAAGTTTTACCTGCAGCAAAGCCAGGCGGGGAACCATTGCCCGAGGGCCTTCTCTGGCTTCTCTTAACTGGAAAGGTTGGTTTCTGCTCTATTTATTAGCTTGATATACCTTTGTAGTGTACTAATTTCGTAGGCATGAATCTGAAAAGGCATGCAGCCTATGTGCGAATATGATTTAGTTATCGAAAATGGCTGTAGTTATTGTAGTGCACCTAATACTCGGTTTATTTTTCTCTCTTTGGGTAGGTGCCAACAAAGAGCAAGTAGACTCATTATCTCAGGATTTGAGAAATCGTGCAACTGTTCCTGGTAAATTATTGCTTAAACATTTTCCTATTTGCAATTACACGGCTATTAAACGATATAGTCTTATTATAGTGTTGCTTCAGTTACTTATGGCTATGTTCTTTTGATTTGTGAGTTCTGAAAAAATTGGTGGTTCCTAAAGTGGTATGAACCTTTTATTTTGTTGTTGCTTTGCAGATTATGTGTACAAAGCGATTGATGGTTAAATCGGTCGTTCTGTTTGTCCTATTCTTTTTAGATTATTTTTTCTAAAAACAGGTCTTTTTTCCCAGGGATTTTTGGTATTTGTATCCTTAATCATACTGACGATTGAAGAGTCGTATATATATGGAGCAGATGATGTTATGAGCCCTTGAATAACTACAAACAAACGCGTGGTATTCCGATACACCTTATGCATTTTCCTCATTATCTTTTGCACCTAAGAGTGTTTTGATGCGTGCAATTATGTAGTTTCTCAATTTGCCTGATGTAAGCATATTCCTTTCTAATTAATCGTTGTCATCCTTTTTCATTTTAGATTCCTCAATTTATTTGCCATGCTTTCCATTATGAAGTTAATAAACACCCGATCTCCCTTATTTGAAAGGTCTTTATCCCGTTGTCGATGGTTTCTGACAGATTTTGTTTGAAGTTAGTGATTTTGCTTTCTATCTTCGATCCTAGGCATTCGATTTAGGTAAAGTCAACAGTTTTATGATTATTATGTTTCCTTCGTGCAGTGATAGATGCAAATGTGAGCAAATCAGCATTTATAGAGGGTTGATGCACCAATTGCGAATCGCAATCTGGTTGACGCTTATAGAGGACACTGTGTGAATAATAATCACTTCTATTAGTCATTTTCTGCCGTTTATCTTTTTTTCCCCTTTCTTTATATGACTCATTTTATTCATAGTTTCAGTAATTAGTCGTTGATTCACTAACGTTGGATTTTTTAAAATTTTGATCTGTTTTTTTAGTTAGAAACATAGGAAGTGGTTTCATCAAACCTTCAATTTTTTAATCCGGCCTTTGGATATGAATGACAATCGTAATTGATGGATCAGAGGATCCCCTATTGTAGCGAAGTCTTATTTATTGACCAGGTAGGACGTTCTGAAACGCCGATCTCACCAAACGAAGCAACTCGCTGGAATATACAAGGATTACTCTTGGGATTTTTATGGAAGAAATGAGGATATCAACTACGAAGAGTATTATTGTATGAGCTCTTTTATAGAGGATGAGGAGACGAACGACAACAACAATAATCTTTTCACACAACCTTCATAGCGGAAAGGTGGAAAGCGAAGAGCCAATGCGGATAGTTAAGGTAGCTTTGACCAAATTGTCATATGCATATTCTATTGACATGAATGGAGTGGACGTTGTATAAGAATTGCTATTTGATTCTCTAGGGGATGCATTCATCATCCCGGTGATTACCTATACCGTATATACTATGTGATGTGCATCTTATGATTATGTTGTTACTATACTTGGAGCTTTTACCGCATGACGATTGCGCACTTTGGCAAACTTTTGCAGCCCTTTAGTAGGGTATTATGCGACTGAGTGCTGGTGGCTTGTACCATATGATGCATGCGCAACTGGGTCATGACCCTATCCCACATGTTTCTCCCATGCACTTTTGACGATTCTAGAAATGTTCAAAATGGCAGATCATGAAGTGTCTATTGGATAATATGTAAAATTGCCTATTTGTGAAGTGAAAAGTATCTAACTTTATTTTGCTTAAGGTTTTGCATCAAATAAATTTAGCAATGACGTAAGATTTTGCTAGGTTTGTAATTTTTTTATGGGCACAATCACCTCCTTAATATATACATGGCTTTTTATTATATTGTTCACCCTTATGCAGAACTCTTTATGGTATTGATTCTCCTTTCATTTAATATTGTCAAATGGAGCGAGTATATGTAGAGTTTTACGTATCTAAAATGCGATGTTACTTATAGGTGATTTAAATACGGTATATACTTGGAAGGGGCATGCCGTGCCTTGCACGGCACACACAACCACTAGTGTTTATTATTATTTTGGATCATGAGCAATGAGTAGGAAAAGGACCTTTATAATAATATTGATTTCAAAACTGTTGCAAAACATCAAGTGCTTCTGTCATATCTTATGGGGGCATTATTATCATTACGCTTCAATTATGACATTATAAGGACAGTCTGGTCAATTAAGAGCCGTTGATCACAGTGATTGATGTAGAGAGACTAACTTATTCGATTTGAAAACTTCTTGTGTGGTGAGGGGGGGGGAAAAACGGGGACTAGCTTGTGTTATGAGGGTTTTTAGTCGAAATAAATAAGTGTGAATGAAAATTAAAAATATGTGGTCCAAAACAGGGCCACGCGTGACTCCCTACCGATCCAGGATAACTTCCCGTGGTGAGGGTTTTTAGTATGAAGCCGACCGGTTAAACCGCGTGCTCGATCAACCCAGATGCGTAATGGAGATACTTTGGGAAGAACCTCCCGATTTGGATTTATATGAATAATGTGCAATTATCACTCTTGTTGATGCCTTGATGATAATGTTATCAAGTACAGACAGATTTAACAAAGAGAAGCTTATATGGTAATGTACAACTTTAATTTTAATGCTTCCTTTTCTGCACATGTGTTTTTAATGTTTTTGCATATTACCAAAGTATCACATGTGCAGCCTAATTTGATATTTGATAGGCTAAAAAGGCGTAACTACATGATTTCAGGTTCACAATATGCCTATTTTTCCTTTTTTTCCCAACTCTTTTTTTGAAGGGTCTTTTTTCCCAATTAAATAATACAAAAAAAAATAATGAAAATACAGATTCTAATGACACCTTATTATTTTTATTTTTTTTCCCCCCGAGATACGAAAGCGTTATTGAACGCCGGACAATCGCCGGTAAACGTGAGTACAAAGCCGGACAAAACCGGAACAAACCGGACTAACAAACAACAAAAGAAACTAAAAAGCTACAGACGACGATTACAGAAACTAGCAGAGAGATAAACGATCAACAAACGAAGAACATATAGACCCCAACAACGACCAAACATAAAACACAACCAAACTGACTCATTATTGCCAAGAACGAAATCTCAAAGGAGAATTCTTGACAAAAGCGGGTGAAGGAGCCCATGGAGCCGGAAGTATCACCCGGACAACACCAAAACACACTAAAAAGGGAACAATACAGACGACACCTTAATTATTTTCCAAAATTTTAAAAAAAAAGACACCTTATTTCAAGCATTCTCTGTATTTCTAAAAAAAAATGATATTTTTATTTTCTACTCTAAATACCGCAATTCAATCTTCAAATCCCTAGTGCCACACATAATTTACAAAATCATATATTTCAGTGAGCCAACTTGTGGCATCAAAGTGCATTTTGGATCCTCTGCCGTGACAAATTGCTGTGAATTTTGCTGTTATAAGAGGAATTTCACAAAATGACGTCGTTTTGTATAATTCCTCTTTTTATATGTTGGATTTATACGACGTCGTTTTAATGTCATACCCTTACCACAACAGCCTGTTGTGTATTAACCTACGGTAGACAATCCCATATCAAAGTGCAATCTAAAACGGAAAAGAGTTTGTAACATGTACATGGTTTGAGGGAGACCTAAGATCAGTGATTCAGTGCATGCCAAGCCTAAGGCATGCTTGAGAACCTGGTGGGGACCCTCCACAGACAATGAAACGTGTCATAACAATAATTTAGTCATAATATATGAGCTATTTAAGGCTCGAACTGTTAAAGTTGTCTCACGTTGAGCACCTGCGATTGTTTCACCCATCATATTAATATACGAGCTTCTCTCATCTCATATCTAAGTCTTAAGGATGATACCCTCATCTGGATTTAGACTTTCTACACAAGCATGCTTGCAATCGAGCCTACAATCGTGCGATTGGAAGAATTTATTGTAGAATTTCTCGTAGCCTCAATTTGACAAATCAAAGGTAAAAGCTTAATTTTTTAAATTTTTTAAATTTTTTTTAGAGGTAAAACCCAAATTGTTCGTTTGTCAATTTTTGAAAGGGTTTATTTTGGTAAATTAACAAAAACAAGGGACAATCGCGACAAGTGCACAACATTAAGGGGGCTAACTTGAAATAGTGAAGAAAGAAGTCATTTGTAACGACGTCGTATAATGTCCCCTTCGGAGTAGTCAAATTTTCTTAGCTGTGGCCGGAAGGCACAAAGCAGTAGTAACAGCAACACAGAGAATTAGAAGAGAAAAGAAGAAATGAGCTTAGCATCTGCATCGTACCTGGCTCGACGAGCGGCTCAAAAGGAGAGGGTGAGGATCCTCTATCGCCGTGCTCTCAGGGATACTCTCACTTGGGCCGTCCATCGCCACCTCTTCTATCCTGATGTAATTTTATTTTTTTCTTTTTCTTGTCATTTCATAGGGTTTTTGTGGCATCAATCGATTCGATCTCTTCTATGTTTGGACTTGTGATTCGAATTAATTGAGGTAGAAGGAAGTCTTCTGATGAAATCATTTGCTTCTTGTGTTTGATTAGGCCGATGCTCTGAGGGGAAAGTTCGAGGCCAACAAACATGTGGTAATTCATATAGTTTCTCCTATGTTTTTTTTCCCATTCAGTTGAACGATTTGTGCTTGCAGGTTACTAATGTTCTCCCCCTTTAAATAAAGGACAAATCAGAAGCTACCCATTTTGTTTTCGGGTTTGTGGTTGGGTCATTGGTTGAGAGAATTTAGTTTAGCTTGATGGGAGGTTTTTTAAACTTGTTTTCTTCAGCTTTGCTCAATGGTTGCTTTTGTAGTCAAGTATAACGTGCTGTATCATGCTACATTCATGGGTTTCGCTAGCTTGTGCAGTCGGTGATGTTTTTAGTCGTTCTTTGTGCTATGTGAACCCGACTGCTGTAGCTCATAATTTGCTACATGTATCTTGCTGCTATTAATGAAGGGAACCTTGGCGTAGCCATGAAAGCTGTTGCCGACTTGCTGTGTGCCTGTGGATCACGGGTTTGATCTGTGGAAACAGCCTTGTATAGGAATATAAGTTAAGGTTGCATGCAGTAGGCTTAAGAGGCATGTCCATTCCAGACCCTGCATAGGCAGGAATGCTTCTGTGCACTTGGCCCTGTTTTTGTTCTAGCTGTTGTTCATTGTCTCTACAGTATTGGGCTGAATAATTTCTTATTCGTGAATTCCAGGAAGATCTTGAAACTATTGATAGAATGATATCTGCTTCTGAAGCTGAGTATGAGAAGTGGCGCCACCCTGATCCATACATTGGTAAGTGCAACAATTGTTGCTTCTAATAAGAATCAATGTTCGTAGCGTAGGACAACTGTTGCTGCTTATTGAATCGATTTTTAACCTTATTTTTGGATTACAGTTCCATGGGCTCCTGGTGGCAGCAAATTCCACAGAAATCCAACACCACCTTCAGGGGTAAACTCTTAGAGCTTCTACTGATTCTTCTTGTTTCTTTTGATAAATTAATAACCATATTACTTTCTAGTTATGCTTGCTATGGATTTTTGAGGTTTTATTTAGCACATTGAATTCTGTTACCTTGACAGTCGTCACATTTAGTTTTGTCAGTTCTACATCCAAAAGGGTTTGCTGCTCTTATTCTCTTTTGTCTATCTTTTATTTGTTATAACTGGTCTGAGATATAAAAGAAAGGGATGCTCGTACTGTCCTAGGGATTAAGGTTGGTTTTTTGGGGGACTGGAAGGCTTTCATGATATAATATATATACAATGGAACTTATAGCTTTGGAGTTTCATTAGGAAAATTTTTAGAGCTAAAGCATCAAATTACACCATTATTCTGTTGTACTTTTAGTTGACACGCGTAAAGAAACTGGATTTTTTTTCCCGGAAAAAAGTTGTTTTTCTCATGTGAGAAAAAAAACCCTTCTACACTATGAACAACATACAATACATTCGACGAAAAAATCTAATATAATCCTAACAACAGCTCATTCAAACTTTTTGATATTAACTTGAAAATCTCATATCCAAACAAAACGGACATGTGTGTGGAGTGAAATTGTTTTTGTGCACATCATATTATCTGTGTATTGTAGTCCTTAATTCTCTGTTAGTAGTTTTTTTCCCTTCAAACCCAACTGGAATGCTACCATTTGGAAATGCTTAGTAGATGTTGTACTACTTTTGCTTTGGTATTCATCTTTTATTGGCCCCTTTTACTACAGCGCCTCAATGTTCCACCAATTGATTTTCTGTTAATCTCTGTGATTGTTTGCTTCATGCAGATTGATATTGTATATGACTATGGTCGGGAAGACAATGATTAAATTGCAGTCCTGCTGTGGAGGTAAATATTGGTCAGTAATAGGGAATTTCGTCTTGATAATTCATATGCGTGGTTGTATTCTGTTAGAACATGGAAGCATGTAACATACCCATTCATATAATGTAACATACCCATTCATATAAAACGTTATTGTTCTAATGGATTGAAAGGGCTTGGAATCTTTTGTGTATTGTGTGTGTGTAGAAGTGATGATTGTTTGCAATTGCAAGTTAAAACTTCTGATCTAGGAATGGTGGTAAATGGGGGGGTGGTGTGTTATGGTGCAGTGCTTGAAGATCTCTTATGGCTTGGTTTATACTCAAGCAGAGATTCTATCTTGTGATAGTTGCTTCTCTCTTTTTTTAATCTTTGTTTTTCTGATTACCGGACCAACTTGGAATGGAAAAGCTTTGTATCAATCCATTGTCATAATGTTTATTTGTCAGAGCATGTATGTCTGTACTAACTGCCTGTTTGTTCACCTGTTTGTGCGAAATTGCCGGTTCTTGCAGGTTTTGAAGCATGGCTATGTCTAGAAGATTGGCTCCAGCTTGTCAAGATAAATGTTTGCTTTTTTCAGGGAACTAAGCACTTATTTTTATCAACATTGTTTTGAGAAAGGTTTTGGATCTGAATAAGAAAGTATTTTCCTCTTTATATAATTTGTTAGTTCCCTTTACCTTTCCTGTTGGGATTTATATCAGAATTTGAGATGTCATTGTCAAGTACCAAAGTCATGAACTAATTTCATGGTTCCTAATAATCCATGGTTGGGACAGCACTTTACCTTGTATCATTGCATTGTTCTTTGTTTTTCCCTGCATCTACCAAGTTGTAGTACTCTCCATGTGAACTAGCATTGCAAAACAAGTCGGGGCCACCAAAGTGGCATGCTGTTTACAAATCGGTCACGTTCTCTGATTGACTTCTTGATCTTCATTTTGGTAGTGCCAACTTAACTGAACCACAGGCCTTGTCGATCCATGGGAATTACACTGTTTATGTTTTGCTGCAAAACTGCAGCCTTCTAATACACCTGAATCTAGAGAAATTCTTGTGTGTTGTTTACCTCTCAATGCACCGGTGGTCAGTTTCTTTTCCCCACTTTGTATTTGATATAACGTACATTCAAGAGTTGTCATTGTAAGAAATTACTTTGAATATAATGTCAAATACGAGCCGTTATCTCATTGACAAAGTTGGGCTTTGTTCTCCAGCGATGACTGCGCTTATATGCACGAGAGCTATCGGCTCAAGTCACTTTATACGTCAAGATTTCATTTTATTAGGTCTGCAACTAAAATAAAAGATCTAAAAAAACATGGCATTTACATTTCACTGGCTAAGTGGCCAGCTAAAGTCACGTAAAACGTCTGTCTGTCATGGCTCAGTAGAAAGCCACTGGAAACATAATACGACTGGGTAATTTGAGTACCCCGAATGCCCTTAATGCCACAGCAAAGCAGAAATCCAGTTGAAACATAAAACCATGCAGAAAACAGTGACCCAAGTTAGAATGTAACGGTCATCATCATTTAGCCCATGCCCACGTTTAAACCACGCTGCTTAGAGCAACCGTAGTAGTTGTATTCTATCTTAGAATTGGTTCTGACAATGTTGGCTTAGGTGGAAGGAGAACATTGGATAAAATTTGTAGAAGAATTTTTGAGATTATATGTGATTGATAAGATGTTGTAATGGTGTTGAAAATATTAAATCCATAAATTATAAACTCTCCTCTTCTCCACCAGGACCACCACACTACCGCCCCTCTTCTCCACTCCCAGGGCCGCTCTTCTCCATCAAAGTTGTTTCTCTTCCACCATTGCTCCCAATCTACGCCACCAATGCCCTCTGTCCCCTCCCCTCCCCCAATTACAGATCAAATTCATTTCTTTTACCACTCTCAAAATCTAAATTTGCTTTCTTTCTTGATTATATTACCAAAGACCCATCAAATTTCTTCTAAAAAAACTTCATATTTCTGATCTCAAGAAAAGAAATGAAAAACATGGAGCTAAAATAATACCTCCCTCAAATAGCACCGTTCAAACAAGAAGAAAAGAAAACAACAGGTAGATTAATGGGGCATAGAAGGAAAGGATCATGGTGAAGAAGAACAGATAAAAGTGAAGCAAAAGAAAGAGAAACGAAGAGGAGGAGAAGCTGGGAGTTTTTTTTCCGGCTAGAGAATACTCTCTGCCATTATCTAAAACTAGATAATGGAGTAGCCAATCTCAAAAATTTCCTCTCTATATCATCTCTATTATTTTACTTTTGACGATAGAAATCTTCTCTTCTAACAAAAGTAAACAAAAACCTCTCCACACAAGCCCCACTACTGCTGCTCTTAACAAAGGTGAGGTTAGAATACTCGGTGACAGATGAGGCCATTTGCTTCCCAACCAACAGAGACTGCTAAAAAGGTGCTCAGCTTTTACGATAAAATAGGTGTTCAAAGGATGTAGGCCCCCATTGTGAAATTGCCACTAGACGGAGCCAAGTAAACAACGAATACTGCTGATCTGTTCCTCCTGAGCTATCAATTTTGCTACTAAAGTCCTTTAAATGTTTGTGAAGTCAATTTTTCATGCAAGGCAAAAATGTTCGTGGGCTAGGGGAGGTGGAAGAGGATGCCACTCTTTTAAGAGACCTGAGATAATGCTAGAAGCACATTTTCACATAATATGCCAGATATGCATTTACTCTCACCCAAAAATGACTCCCGTTACAATAAGTATGCAGCAGGAAGAACACGGTAGGAAGAGTTCTGGTACAATGAGTGGCCAATAAGTAAGACAGGTAACGGATCAAATAAAGTACTACACAGTTCAATTCATTAACCAAATTGATGATGGTATATTAATATTAGCTTGCTACACATGGACACTAATAAATTTTAATAAACAGAAGCAGCAGATGTGTGCCTTGGTGCCATCTGGCATTATGGTTCCATAAACTACACAGTTACTATATGCATGCGACACGCAGGGCAGATTAAAAGCCGTCTGCAATCAAAGCCTAGGTTACAATACATGGCATTACATTGCAACCAAAATATTTCCGACAGATGTATTATATCCGTTAGCCTTTATCGACCATTGCCAGAACACATCTTAAGTAAAGGTTAATTCCCAAAATGGAGTTGGAGTGCCAAATGACAATCACGTTGTGAACATAGAGGTTAAACCCCAAACAGAGCTTGAAGGGCTAAACGACATGCATGTTGTGAATACTGAAAATAACATAATCAGCCAGAAAACCATTACTAAAACTCAAATAAACTTATGGCGGCTTCACTTAGTTAATTCTTCATTTCACAAAATGGGGAGGGGAATGGAACACAATGCACCAGACAAAATTTGAAAATTCCATTTTCAAGATAAAGTTCTTTCACAAGGGGAATTTCAGTAATAAACAACATACAGCAACCAGCTGTGAAATGAAATCTCAAATTATTCCAAATGGCACAATGTTAAATTACACGCTTGGCAGAGTGGATGCATAACAAAGCAGTAACAATCCCCTAAACTCTGAGATTCAAAAGCTTTTTTCCAAGTATCATTCAACCATAAAGCATTAATGCAATTTAGCCGAAATCAAATATAACATTACCACTAAAAGTGAAACAGAGCCCTAAATATACCAACCAGATCGCCTTTTGTAAATCAGATGAGTTTGAAAGGGAGAGGCCAAGGGGTAGACCTGGGGACCTCGACACGGTCCTTGATGCGTTCTATCTTCTTATCTCTTTTGGGTCTCGAGTTACCATAGGACCCTTTAAATATCTTCCCTTTCTTCGTCCTTTTATCTCCTCTTCCGCATAGAATCGGCGCTCCTGCAGCAGGTGACGAATAGATTGATGAAGCTGGTGCTAGAGATGAAAATGCCATGCGTTGGTCCGTAGCCGTCATCAGCCTCCTCGTGAGCACGCCGCACCACCGCATCGTTGCCATTTCTCCGTTTTCTTCTCCGTTGAGTTTTAAACCCTAGAACCCAACAACACAACGATAGAGGAAGTAGACGTTGTACGTTGTTAGTAATATTTCTGGAAAATGAAACGACATCGTCTATAATATAAGGGTAGAAGGATATATTTGGAATTCACATATTTTCGAATTTGCCGTTAAAAGAAATAATTAAGGAGTACTAATATTTGTGTTAATTATTATTATTATTATAGACACACTTTGTCTAAGAAATCAAACTTAAATAATTAAGATGGGTTAAAAGGATAATGAGGATGGATAGATGAAAATACGTGTTGGTGGCTCCAAATCAAACACGCTGAGGCCTATCAATATCAACAAATCAAAAGATGTTTATACTCTTCAATTTCAATTCTTCAAGAAATGAACTTTGAACACGACAGCCAAAAATCTGGGCTTTAGCATTGAACGTTCTGTGTGCGGGGAGTGGAGATCTCCATGGAACTCTATGTAGCTACTGCTTTAACTTCTTCATACAACATCTCAGTTCCTCTTCTTCAATTTTCACCCAATCCCTTATCGGTACACCATTTCTTCTAATTCTGTGTGGTACATTTCCATTGCCATTTGGTTAATGATAGTCAGTTTTCCTTGTTTGTTGCTAGGCGAGTCGACAGAAAAGGATTTTTACAATTCATTGTTTGGATGACTCAAATTCATCGCGGAAGGTGGTCTACTACTCTACTCTCTCATTTGTTGTTCATATTTTCTCCTTTCAACTTGTTGAGCTGAACTGGGTTTTGATGTACTACTTTACATTCACTGCATTACTGACAGACCTAATTAAACAGATGAATTCACGCATTTTATGAATTCCTGATGATGTATGATTGAAGAGACTTTAAGAAAATCTTCACATAGATATATATAAAATTCTTTTTTCCTGAGTCTTTCTAATGCTGGATAATCTTGAATGAATGAGAGTGAAAAAAACATACGTTGAGAGTAGAAGTGTGTAGGCTCAACGCCAGACATTTGCATGTTAATTAGTACTAGGATTTACTGTTGTTAAATTGATGTAGGCTGATCAGATGATCATATCAGTGACTGGTGCCACAGGGTTTATTGGTAAAAGATTGGTCCAACGGTTGCATGCAGGTTTGATTCATTCTTCCTCTTACACTACGATCATGGACGTAACATTAATATTACAGGATCTTTTAGTCACAGAGTTCGGCGTTGTTGATCTATTTTTTTTCTTTTTCTTTGCATTTTGTTGGCTATTTTGCTTTGACTGCTTTTAATTTCCTGCATTTCATGTCACAGATAGCAAATGTTGTCGTTTTATTTGAGTAACAAAGCACACTGATGTACACTATAGTTGCCACTTGCAATCAATTAAAGAAGCTGAAAAATGATGAAAACGGTGATCGTGTAAATTTAAGATGTTCTGCCTTGGGGTTCTGAATTCACAGCATAACTTCCTTAATCATTTTAGGTCACATTCATTTTGTATTTTTGTTAATGCAGTATGCCAAGATAATGTGAAAAGTAATTTTATGTGGTTGACCGGCCTCAATAATCTTGATAGGACCAATTCCTTTAACTAATTGTTTAACTAATTGTAGTGTAAATGATCACATGGTTTATACATTTTGTTTCTGGTGGCGGATCTTTGTTGACATTCTTGTCCTTTTTACTATTTATATATGCGTATCCACTTTGTTCTTTGTTGTTTTGATGTTTTACCTGGTGAATAATGTTGTTTAATCTCGAAAATAGATAACCATCGCATCCATGTTTTGACAAGGTCCAGAGGAAAAGCCCTGTCATTTTTCCCTGGTAAGAAGGTAATGATTTGACAATCATGTCAAATTTCTTTTGATTAGCAATGTATTGTCGTAGGAAGGTCAAGGTCTTTTCTTGGTTATTTTGTCCTTTTGCAGTGTATACTTCATTCATTTCTTTCACTAACCAATTGGTATTATCTTGCCTATTCCTATGTTCAGCGGGGGAATTCCCTAGAGTGATAATTGCAGAGGAACCAGATTGGAAAACATCCATTCAGGGTTCGACGGCAGTCGTAAATTTGGCTGGAATGCCTATAAGTACAAGATGGTCTCCCGAGGTAATTCTTTGGTTGTCTATTCCTTTCATGCTTTCCACAAGCATGCAATATTAGTTACACACCATTATGCTTTTCTTACTTTAGCTTTAAACTCACCCAATGATTCAGTAAGTATAATGTTGCATTGCCTTCTTGTAGTAAGCTAAATTGATTAGCTAAGTGGAGCGCTTTGTCATTGAGCTTATTGTATGCACTAGTTTACATATCTACGTCAGGGTGTCTGCACTAACTGTCCCTTTATGCATTAGTTTGTATGGTGGTGTAATATTGTTCTAGTTGTTAGTTGAAGATCCATTTTAAAGCCATAGTTATTTTCATCTCTGAGGCATGCCCTGTGGCAACGATAAAAGCTGTCGCCGTGACTAGAGGTCACGAGTTTTAGCCTTGGAAAAAATCTCTTCTTGAAGAATAATGTAAAGTTGCATGCAATTGGTGTAAACGAGAATAAGTGAGATTCTTCCATGCACCGCCCTTTATATGTTTGCAACTGTGTCTTAATTGTGTGTTATAGCAAAAAACAGAATATTGACAGCATGAGGCATTCTGCTATTTGCATCTTCTCAGTCTATGTTGTTGGAAAGGATTCTTTTAAGTTCGGAATTCGAATAGTCGATGCATAACATTAAAGTAGTTGAACTGAACATTTGGCTACCAGATCTATTTTCAGCATTTTTTTGGCCTTATTTCATGGAAATATTTTGTAATTTGCTGTATCTAGCCTTTGTTTGCTGGTCGTGCTTTATAGATAGTAATCTAACACACCACAACTGCTTTCTTCAAATAAACAAAAATGAATTCTCAAGTCTCCAACATGTAATCCCTGATCAATAAGCCGGCTTCAGAAACCTACTAAAGCCTATAATGTAGCACACCGCTTTTTGGGTCACGTCTCTTCACTATTTTCATGTATCTTTTACTTGAATATTTACTGAACTCCACTCTACTGCAGGTCAAGAAAGAGATTAAAAGCAGCAGAATTCGAGTCACTTCGAAGGTTTCTTCATTATTGGATCTCTTACTAAATTTTTTTTGCCACAGGCAGAGCAAGCAGCATATTATTTTTTTATATTGGTGTATCCCCATTTACTTAGGGAGTTGGTTAAGCTATTTGGCATATTATGTAGGTTGTGGATTTAATCAACGGTTTACAAGAGGACGCTCGCCCCAAAGTTTTGGTTAGTGCAACAGCTGTTGGTTATTACGGCAAGTATCCCTGTCTATGAACTCTAACAAAGCAAAAACAATGACATAAGTGCTTCTCACAGAAGCTTTTTTCTTTATGACACCTAACATCCATGCTTGATATTAGCATAACTCATGACCTAATGGAATATCCTGTCATTGTTTGGCCTGCTTAATCGTGTTTCTTGGAGAAACTTGACATGAAATTATATTGGTCTTTTTATGTTAGTTTCATTTTCTTCTTGTCGTCTGTGGATGCTCAGGCACAAGTGAGAGGCAAGTGTTTGATGAGCAAAGTCCATCTGGAAATGACTATTTGGCAGAGGTACGGATAATATCCAAGAGAAAGCATAAAAAGATTGAGAGATTATTTACTTAATAGTTAATATGGGAAAACCAAAACTTTCTGCGTTAACATGATTATGTATGAGTTCTTTTTTTTGAACTTGTCTTAATAATGCTGAATCAGGTTTGCAGAGAATGGGAAGGAAATGCCCTAAAAGTCAACAAAGATGTAAGGCTTGCTCTGATTCGTATAGGAGTTGTCCTTGGGAAAGATGGTGGTGCATTGGGTATGAATATATTTACAGTTTTTGATAATTCCCTACCTTACGATGTCATCCTTGGAAGCTGAGATCTGAAACAAAATTATAGGCATCAATTTTGGGAAAGCTCTGTAGTTCAGAGCCAATATAGTTTTGGTACCTAAAAAACCACTTAAACTGAATTAGATAATGGTCCAAAGATGGGACTATTATAGTGATCAGCAACATTTAGAGTTGGTAGATACAGATCCCATTAACTGGGCTGGGAAATATTTCTCGGAAATATTTCGTATGTATATCAAGTAAAAGCACTATCATTTCATTATGCATATTGCTGAATTATCTGCCTCGAATCGAGAACAATTTTTTTGTTGTTGTATGTCTGCAGCTAAAATGATCCCTCTCTTCATGATGTTTGCTGGTGGACCTCTGGGCTCAGGAAAACAATGGTACTCCACATCCATTTGTCATCGTAGTAAATTTCCCTTGCACATAAAAAAGATGTAGGCTACTTATAAGGTTAAATACTGGGCCATCTGGTCTTCTACTTTTGATTGTTGCGTGAGAAATAGTGAGATTTCCACCATCCATAGGGTAGATCGGATGTGTCCTTTAAAGTATTGATTGGTTGTTGAACTAATTTCTCAATGGTCCTTATGAGACTTTTGCTTTACACGTTTCCCGACGATAGGACTATCAGCATATCATCAAGAACCGCAAGGGCGCACCATACTATTACCCCAAGAACTTTAGTTAAACCTTGAGGCTATATGACCATTGTATCAGTCTTAAAAGCTTAAGTTGTTGGGGGATGTAAGTGAATTGCATATTTCAACACTTTACACTTCAACACGTCCTTCAAGTATGGACGTATAATAAAGAGTCTGGGCCAACATAGGGCACACAAAAGTATATAAAGAACACAACAAGGCCAATTAGGAGGCTTTACACTGGACAATATATGACATGTTGAATTTCCCTCTTTCTAAAAAACTTAAGCTAATGGGGAGAGGTAAGTAATTTACATATGGTAAATATTATACATTTCAACAGTATCAAGTCTTTGTTTCTTTTGCATTCCTTTTAACACTTGGTGGTGCAGGTTTTCCTGGATCCACGTGGATGATCTTGTGAATTTGATATACACAGCATTGCAAAACCCTTCTTATGAAGGCAAGTATTGCTTGTAGATAGTTCTCATGATATACAGGAGTAAATAGTGTTTATTCAAAGGTTTTGGAATGTCCACTGCGGCATTTGTCTCAATGTGACAACTTTCGAGTATGAATATGGCATGTCCAATTCATAGTGTAGCTGTTGTACCTTAAAAGTTATCTTTTAAGGTGGCTACTTTTTCTCAAGATGCACTTAGTTCACTTTTGAAGAGATGCTCCTTTGTTCTTGTTCTTGACTATCACATTATGCATTTTATAACGAAAATCTCATAGCAGGTATCATAAACGGTACAGCCCCAAATCCTGTAAGGCTAGAAGAGATTTGTGAACAACTGGGATCTGTCCTAGGCCGGCCATCGTGGCTGCCAGTGCCCGACTTTGCCTTAAAGGCAGTGCTTGGGGAAGGTGCTTCAGTGGTAATACATTTCTACAACTTGAAATTTTCCCCCCAAATTCATTTATTTTGTAAAAAAAAGTATTCATTGGTCTAAGGACATTAAGCTATTGTCTTAAGGTTTTGGAGGGACAAAAGGTGATTCCAAAAAAGGCAAAGGAATTGGGATTTGCTTACAAATACCCTTATGTGAAAGATGCCTTGAAAGCTATAATGTCAGAATAGCTGAGTATATCACCACATGTTGAAGCGGTTCACGTCTTTTCTTGGAAGGAGGTTTTAGTGATGATGCCATGAATGAACTTCAAAACTTATCATCATCTTCATCAGTAATAAGAGTAATATATACTTACTTGAATTTTTGCTTGTGCTATTACAAACATCAGGATTTTGCTGCTTTGTAGTATCATTCAGCTTTTTCTTTTTCATCTTTTTGCTGATGAGGCTTCTAGCACAGCCATGTAATAAAAAAAAGGTCAGTTGTTATTCGTACATCTTGTATAATTTTCAGGATTTCTCAATGACATTCAATCTTTGTAAAATCGAATTTTGATCAAAATGGTGTCACGGTAGATTCAACGTGGTGTCAGGGAAAAAAAAAAAAAAAAAATAACACGAAAAACACTTTTCAAGCCAAAAGAATGTTGGTTTGGATCATCAGGTCAATGTGAGGCCTGACCAGGGCAGGTCTGGAGGAGCTTTGCTGCTCTGATAAAGCCAGCAACTCTCTCCAGCCGTGTCCCTAGGGAAGAGCGGCCCAGGCAAGCGTCCTCACCCATTAATGGGCCTCCCAATTCTAGCGGGCCTGGGGCAGCGTCCGCCATCAACTAATGGCCCAACAAACACAACCCATTCCAACATCTTAATGCCCCAACTTGGGTGATAAGCCCACGTTACTGAGCTCGGCAATTATCGCTTCTGACTCGTGCTTTTATTTAGTGGCTAATATAATCTCATTCTTGTGATGTGGGATATAGTAATTAATTAATTAATAGGTCAAATATTATTATAGTAAAGTGAATACTAAGTATAAGTATCCTGCTTCTTTTTTTTTTTTTTTTTTTTTTCCCTCTCTAGCTTATTTAACCGACACAAACCGTTTTGTTATTATATAACGACCCAACCCGACCCGAAAACCTGAGCAATATTCGGATTTAGACCGTATGGCCATGACCCAGTAGTGTTTTAAAAAATTTCTCGAATCATGAAAGGTAAATACAGAAGACTCGGCTTATTAGAAATCAATACACGGTTCTCGTTACATACTAAAGCGATGTATACATGTCTTCTATAAATCAACAAATACAACTAAAACCATGGAAATCCCGAATCACTAGATTCAACATGCTGAAAATACACAAAAAAAGAAAAGAAAGAACACATAATGACATGAAATGACATATTTCAGATTAGTGATTATCATGTTGTAGAGGCTCTTCTGGCTTCTATCCTGACGCTGAGCCAGTGGAATTGAAGTACTACAGACGACTTCCGCAGTTCGTATTACAAGTGCAATATGCGTGAAACTACAATTTCTTTTTCTTACTCAAGCACGCATGGAAATCAAGAAATAACAACTTGGATACATGGTATCATGCATTAAAGGTTTAAATGATCAAAGTCTTTGATGCTAAGTTCATTACTTGGAGTTGAAAACTCATTTCTTGAAGGAATATCCTCATCTAATTAACACCAAATATTCTTATTCTTCCGATATCTCCTACATGGATGAATTGGATTACTTAAATATCTCAAGAAATAAAACCGATTATCAACCGTTGGCAGTTGCCAGAGCTAGCCCAAGAGTGACAACTTTTGAGTTCAGCTCCACCGGCTTAGCGCAAGTATTCTACCGACTCAGCCGTGTAGGTTTAATTATGAAAATGCATTGTGACGTTTCTCAAGAGTTCCTACTATGTAGGGTATTTTCTAAGGGGGTTTTAGATGTATTTAGGATAACATCATATTTATGATATCACGGGGATATGTAAGTGAGGCAATCCATAAAATTAAACTCGGGGCATCATATAACAGCCAAAAGGACGTCTAAAGAGTTGGAAATAAATTTAACTATAACTATATTGTGATCGAATTGTATAAAATAATATTTACTTGGGAAATTGCTTTATTACTCGAATTTTCTTTTGGACAGCTCATTACTCAATTTTGAACCTTCCTGTCGTAGAATAAATACTTGACACTATCCGTCACTATTTCTGGACACTATCTGTCACTATTTCTGGTAGCAGTAGTATTTTTTTTTGTTTTAGATATTAGATTTTATTTATAAGTAATTACGCGAACCAGTACTATAAGAGCATTCACATCACACGATATAAATAAAGACCCCTTGATCGATAGGATTCTTGGTCCCTGAAACAACAAAATCATCATTTCCCTTTGAAGCCGGCGAAAACTTTCTCTCCCTCCCAGAAGCTTCGTTCAACAGCAACAGCCTCCGCCCCTCCGGCGCTCCGCCGGAGGTGGCTCCTCCTTCACTTCTCTGTAAATACTTAGGTTTGATGTTGCTTTTTCTTTTTCCGCCGCTCACCACCATGGATACCGGCGATTGGACTCCTCCTATTGCTAGTCTTCCGATTTTGGGGCTGACCGCTGGACTCCTGCTTGGTCGGTCTTGGTGGAGGCGGTGCCCCGATGGCGCTTGTTCTGGGGCTTTTTCTCCTCCCTTGCTTCTTTTGTTTTGAGTTGATCTAATTCCTCCATCGTGTCCTTGCCCGGTGCTTCGATTGGCCGGATGCTCTTTGCTCCTCTCTTATGATCTTGATCTGGGTGGAGCGGTTGGCTTCTCCGGCGACTTTTGGTGGCGCACTTCGATGATGTGGTTTAGATCTGCGGCTTGGGAGGTTGACAGCGGCACTGTTTGGCTACTACCGCTTTGCTCTTGCTGCCGGATGCTCTTGGTCGTTGACCTGACCAGTTTTTGTTCCGGGAAGTTGTTTTCCGGAGGTTCGATCTTCGGCTTCCTTTTTCCGCCGCCGATCCGAGTTGTTGTCGGTCACTAGTGGCAATCTTTCGTGTCCAACCGTCACGTGGCATCTCCCGCGGCGCTTGAGGTTCGTTGGTTGGATTTTAGGAGGGCGTACGGTTCTCGCGCGGGCACGGTGATATCTTGGCGGTGCTTGTCGTTTTTATTTTCTTTTGTGTTATTGTTTGTATGTTTGTATTAGCTTGTCTGTCTGGTAATAGTTGGAATAAGAGGTTCCGTGTCTGAGCGTCTTTCTGTCTTTTGGAGAATTTCACTCTTTGTAGCTCAGCATCCTCTTTCGTTCTATTACCCGGTTTTTGTTGTAATCTTATTTTGGCTTTGTCCGGTTTGTTCCGGCCTTTCCCGGCGGTGTCCGGCGTTGTATTTTCTTTTACCGGCATTAGTCCGGCGTTTAATAAAATCTTTCGTTTCCCGGGGGAAAAAAAAAAAACCCCTTGATCAATTTTTTTTTGGAAGAACCTTGATCATTTATTTAAAAATATTGTATTGGTGGCGCACTTCGATGATGTGGTTTAGATCTGCGGCTTGGGAGGTTGACAGCGGCACTGTTTGGCTACTACTGCTTTGCTCTTGCTGCCGGATGCTCTTGGTCGTTGACCTGACCACTTTTTGTTCCGGGAAGTTGTTTTCCGGAGGTTCAGTCTTCGGCTTCCTTTTTCCGCTGCTGATCTGAGTTGTTGTCGGTCACTAGTGGCAATCTTTCGTGTCCAACCGTCACATGTGGCATCTCCCGCGGCAGCTTGAGGTTCGTTGGTTGGATTTTAGGAGGGGCGTCTGGTTCTGCGCGGGCACGGTGATATCTTGGCGGTGCTTGCTGTTTTTATTTTCTTTTGTGTTATTGTTTGTATGTTTGTATTAGCTTGTCTGTCTGGTAATAGTTGGAATAAGAGGTTCCGTGTCTGAGCGTCTTTCTGTCTTTTGGAGAATTTCACTCTTTGTAGCTCAGCATCCTCTTTCGTTCTATTACCCGGCTTTTGTTGTAATCTTATTTTGGCTTTGTCCGGTTTGTTCCGGCCTTTCCCGGCGGTGTCCGGCGTTGTATTTTCTTTTACCGGCATTAGTCCGGCGTTTAATAAAATCTTTCGTTTCCCGGGGAAAAAAAAAAAACCCCTTGATCAATTTTTTAGGAGGGGCGTCTGGTTCTGCGCGGGCACGGTGATATCTTGGCGGTGCTTGTCGTTTTTATTTTCTTTTGTGTTATTGTTTGTATGTTTGTAAAAAAAAAAACCCCTTGATCAATTTTTTTTTGGAAGAACCTTGATCATTTATTTAAAAATATTGTATTGCATTATAAAAATTGCATGAATTTTACAAAAAGGGTATAGGTCTGATTGGGCTGGAACATCATGGGCCTACCAAGTGCAATAAGCCCAAGAAGTTTGTCACTGCTCTAATAAGCCAGCTATCCAACCCCTGCAACCAGATTACAGGGCAATAAACTTCGTTCCCTCCGACTACTACAGGAGCCAGACGAGACGGGCTCCCAGTAAGCTGAGTCCAATAAATGTCCAGTTAAACAACACTCCAATTCAATCCCTTACACCCTAATGCCCACACTGGTGTTACAGGCCCGCGTTACTGAGCCCAGCGATGTTAATTTATCATCCATGGTCTTATTTAGCAGCCGATCTAAGTTCATTCTTTCGATGTGGGACAGTTATGGCATACAAAGAGAATTCACTAATTATATAACTTCGGCAACAAATAAAAAAATGAGTTTATTTTTTCTATGGTTGATTAAGGATCATTTTATGATCATAATAATTGGCACAGAAATTATATCACTGATCATGGAAGAATCTATTTCGATCATTTACTACGGAAGCTCTTACGGGAGATCTTGAAAAATTTACGAGGCAGTTTTTCTAGAACAGTTTAGTGAGTTAAAACCGTGTTCATTGAAAATCATGAGAAACTTGTTGTAAGAAAAAGACGGACGGCGGCGGGTTGGAATTTAAAGACTTGGAATGTTTCAATCTTGCACTCCTTGCAAGATAGGCTTGGAGAATCTTCATAAACCCGAACTCATTATCAGCTCGAATTAATTCTAAAGACGAAATACTTTGAGGCAAAAGCTTTTCAAGAATAATAATAAAATTAAATTTAAAAAAAAGCTTTTCAAGAATCAACGATTACATGCCATCATCTCTCTGCTATATGGAGAATTATATAATTAAATGTGAAGAACTGTTCTTTTGTGATTTTGCCTAGGAATATATAAATTCCCACATCATGATCAAATGAGATAAAAATGTGTAGTGTTATTTGTTGTGATACATTTTTGTTCAATTAATGGATTACACAACTTGATCAATCATGTAAAACTCGTCTTTTGAAATTATTATTAGGAATTTTATGATCTCTGTTGTTTTAACCTCACACTTCTTGCTAAATAAGTGTATTTTGTCTATCCACTCTCCAGCACTCGAATTCACTTGTTGCTCAAGTCCTGATCATGGCCTAAATATTATCCTCATAGTAACATTCTTGATGCGGACCTGGGTCCTCGCCTCGCCTCTGTCATCCTTTTATGGCCAAGCTCGCTTGATGGCACAGATTTGCTAGTAATTGATAATGATAACTCGATCGGTAAATCAAGCCCGTCCCTAGGCACAACCTAGCTAAGAGGCCATGGCTTAGTACCCATTGAAAATTTATGTATTTGAGGACCCTGATGGCTGGTAAGCTATGTTGTATATAAAATCTGCGTAACATGACTTTTGAGCTTTTGAAAGACATCGTGGGCTCTCAATTTAATTGATACAAAAGTAAACTGGGAGATGAACTAAAGCAGTTTGTGCCGGCTACCTGTCCGTTTTCCATTCTTCTCAATATTCCATTAGATTTTTTTAAAAAAGTTTTTAATATTTAATTTTAATAGCTGGCTCACTCTCTCAAAGAAAAATTATGGCTGACTCAGAAGTTTTTTTTTAAATTATTAACTCCATCCCAAACAAATTGTTTAAGTGTGATTTTGTAAGAAACTAGCTATTACATCATTTATCACATTCATTTCAAATCTTCAGTTTAACTCATTAATTATCCAATAATCATTTCATCTTTTAAAACAATGCATTCAATAAAGAGTATATATGTCCATATAATAATAAAAGCTAACTTATTTATTAAATTTACTAATTTGTATATGAAATCAGAAGTTGATATTTTATATTTAAAGATTTTTATAGGCATACTAAATTTATAATATATCGACGACCTTCAAATCTAAAAATAAGTTTGATTGATATAGGGCCATAATACTCCGGGATGGCCGAGGTACAAATTTTACCAATGCTTCAATTTCCATGCCTAATTTCTTTTGGGTTAATTTCATCGTCATCATGTTCTAAGTAGCTCGGAAGACATATGCACGCCCATATGATTATTCGTGAGTTGGTACCTTCCACACGAAGCGGATGCCATGCCATGTTGACTATTCGATACTCTATGGGCTCTATGGCTAGGCATGGCCATGATCATTCCAAAATTATCAACATTTTTGTCACGATATTGCCTTTTATTATAATTTTTATATGTATTTTCGAATTTATGTATTTGGCGGTCTATGATGTCATTTAACTAGTAAGTGACGTCAGCTAAGTCGTTAGTTATATAAGGGTGTAAAAGGAGTGTCACTGGGTCATGTTGAATGTAATAGTCTGATCTTCTCCCTTATCAATAAATCTTCTTCTCCTTCGTCCCCCAATTTCTTCTCCTCTACCTCCAATTTCTGTTAATTTTATCCGGTTAATTGTTCAATTCGTGACATTTGGTATCAGAGAACGGCGATCTCCTGCCTGCTGGGGTCGAATTCATTCAAAAATTGAAAACTCAGCTATGGTGTTCATATTCGCTCAAGCAGAATTTCATTGGCAATCAAAATGGTTCTTCCGACCTCGCCAAGGGATTGGAATGACTGTTGAAGAGTATTACATTCAGTTTCGGGATTGGAAAGAGGAAATGATTAGCTTATCATTTCCAGCTGAAGATGAGGATTATATTGATGGATTCATTGAAAATTTGAGGTGGGACGTTCGATTGAGGTCATCTAACTACAGATCGAGTAGGAGTGGATTGATTAATGCTTTCTACAATGCAAAATTTGAGGAATCAATGATGTTTATAGATGAGAATCTCAAGAAGATCAAGGCAAACAGGGTGGCTGAAGGAATCCGATCTGAGCTTACCGTCGAAGAACAACTGATGCAGCAGCCGATCGAAGAGCAGCAGGTTGAAGCTCCACTTTCTACTACTTCGTTCGAAGTCACAGTGAATGGACAAGTGAATGAAGATCTGAAATCAGCCATAACAACAGAGAATCCGGTTGTTGAGGTTTGTAACAGGTTTGAGGTGAAACCAATGGAGGCTGTTGTAGATGAGTTTCATCCATTGAATCAATCAAACTGCAACCCCGGTTATGAGACATTAGAGGACAGTGAAATGCTGGATTTACATGAGCTTATAAGTTGTGAGTCTGCAATAAAACACTCCATTGTTGAAGAAAATGAGCAAGATGAAGAAAACGATGACACTGGAGGTGGTATGCTCCCATTTGTTTATGTGCAATTGATCTTAGGCACTGGTTGTGAATCTACTGTAAATGGTTCACCTAAGGCATGGTTTGAAGAAGTAACATCAGGATTGAAGGTTGTTTTGGGACAAAATGCTATTGGCGATGAGGCACACAAGGCGTTCGATGAAATGTCCCAGTCATTTCGAGCAGTTCTACTTGATAAACCTGCCACCATGAGTCATGGGCGTCGTTTTCGATCATTAAGCGCGAGTGTTATTGATGAGGTAGAAGTGGCTCGAATCTATTCAAGCAACATAGTGAGGCACTTATCTTTGACTGTGCTAATTACTTATCTCAACAACTTGACATATCAACTTCTTGTAGAGTGTAAGAATGCCATTTTATTTAGTGATATGGAGACGTTTTTATTTGATCCGGGTGGATGGTCTTTGCCCCAAACTGATTGTGATCCCTTTGGGTTTACTGGTGAGCAAGGGGATTTTTATTTAGTAACAAATGTGGTTGAGATAATGGTTGCGCTTATTACTCATAAGGACATGATTAAGAATGCTTCTATTTGTGGTGTTATAGTCCAAAATCATGGAACATATGGAGACATTTCTGAATATGAAGGATTTATTAGGCATGTAAAAGCATCTTTTTCTCCAGTTGATAGCCCGGATACCGTTGTTGGGATTGGGATGTGGCAAACGGATAACTGTGTAAATGATTGCTTTGTGAATCATTTGTGTGTCGCCCATGCACTCAATGAAGGCTCTGCATTTTCAGGTAGTAAGGGTGTTTTAGTTCCTACACGCATTTCAACGCTTGGGAACTCATTGCTGGCTTTATATCACATTATGGACAATCCTAGTGGTGCTATAATGATTCTAGGACATTTTAAAATTCTTGAAGGTGTAATGGTTCATTTGTTTTTGTTTACTCATCCTAAGGATGTCCAGTTTACTTCCTTAATTATTCGCATTGGTTGGGAGGTTGCTCGTGAAGAAGTGGAAAGAGCTTTCACTTGGGAGAGTAATAAGGAAGACAGGGGCTTTAACACAAGGAAGAAATTTAGTCGTGCAAAAGTTCAACCTGTTAAGTGGGATGAGAGCTTCAAGCATTGCATCTTTTTGACCTGGGAGCAAATGCAAGAGTTGTTTGGTGAGCTTTATTTGAGGGTTCAACGAACCGATCCCAATTTTGAAAACAGAAGTGCCGATGCTTCGATGATTTGTCATATTGGAAGGTGTAATAATATTCTTTCTCTAGCTGATAATGATGTGATGCTTTCATTTGATCCGAGTGGGTGTTCTTGTCTTGTAAGTAGTTGGGATGGGGAGGATCATTTTCCTCCAAACTGGGGCGGTTCTTTTGATAATGGTCAGAAAATTGAAGTGCTATCAATCTCTTTCGTTTCCATGTGGATGTATGGAGTAAACTTCGATAAAATTCCGGGTGGCTTGATAAGTTGGAGTTTGAAGAGTCATTTTATTTTCAATTTTACAGAATCCCTTGATGACCCATGTTGGAAGACTTTTACAATCAAAGTAGACGATGCACTTGTTAAGGCTAAGGAACATTGTGCTAAGACTTTTGGTGAGCAATTGGAGACGTATGGACAATCTTTGAGGTCTGTTATGGCTGCTTTAATGGCTCCTGAAAGATCTGTGAAATGGCATGGTAGTTTGGTTGCACGATTGCTATTGGAAGATAGAAATTTGCCTAGGCTAGTTTGGAAGGGTGATGAAAATAGGCCAAAATGGGTTAAGGACTTTGGTGAGGCTAGTAGAGGAAGCCAAATTAATTGGATTTTTTATGTTTGGGTTGGTGGGAAAAAGTTGTCAAGCTGCACTGTTGCTTCATGGAAAGCCCAGAATGTCTACACTGTCATGAAATTCACCTTAATCAAGTGCACTGTTCTTTTTGTTAATCAAGTGCACAAAGTTCACCTTAATGGAGGTGTTGGCCTTGCCATGGGTACTGTTAGTGCAATGACGGGTGTGATTCCTTATGTCATGAAAATCGAAGATTGTTCTCTCATCATTAATGTGGAGCGCTTTATATGGGATCCGGGTGTATTTTCCGTTTTGGTTCCCATCCTTGGGGACAAGGATGTTTTTGAGAGGGTGGGAAAGGATATAGTAATTATTGGTGATCTGATGATAATGAAACGGGGATGTTTCATTACACCTGTTGATAAATTCACAAATACAATTTTTTTAAAATATGTTGTAATACCAAGCCCAACTCGTCTAATACTCGACTCGAATACTAATTAATGATGTATAAGAATATTATAATTATTAATTAGCTCGATTAATCCACTAATTAATGATGTATAAGAATATGATAATTATTATTCGATTAAAAGCTACGAAATCGAAATCGACTCGATAAATTATTCAAATAGCTCGAATCGAACTCGAGTTTGAATAAACCGAATCGAATCGAATCGAACTCGAGTTTGAATAAACCGAATCGAATCAAACTCCATTACGAGTTGAATACGAGTACGTAACTCACATACGGCCCTAGTTTTTGGTAAATAGAAAAAGCAGCTCATAGCAGCTCATATCTGGCAAACCTACCTGTTTTCCGTTTGAATAGAGGGTCGGGAGGGAGGGAGAGAGAGAGAGAGAGAGTCCTATTTCAAGAAAATTAGCTAAGCCCACATCCACAGGCAAATCAATTTTTATCCGGTTGGCAAAAGTGATAAACTTTACATCGTTTTAGAATATTAGTTTGATCCTCCAAAAAAAAAAAAAAAAAAAAAAAAATATTAGTTTGGATTAGATATCATTAGATCCGTTGATGATGTTACTTACGTTTAAAATGTACGTATTTAACTTTCAAAAAAAAAAAAAAAAAATGTACGTATTTATCTATTATATAATATTGGAAATGATAAAAACAGAAGTTTAACAAGAACAAGAATCACCATTTTTTCCGATGGATAGGTTCAAAATCCAATTTAATACATATATTAATCGATCGATGCAGCGTCGAGTCAAATTACTAGCCGTGTTGATCACAATCTGCCTCCTGTTGTCGCTTGCTGCGGCAGCACGCGGAGGCGGAGGTGGAGGCGGAGGCAGAGGAGGTGGATTTGCAGGCGGAGGCGGCAGCTCAAGAGGTGGAAGCAGCGGCAGCAGCGGTGGCGGCTCAAAAGGCAAAAGCCGCGGCACCGGTGGTGGCTCAAAAGGGGGAAGTAGAGGCAGTGGCGGTGGTACTGGTTTTATTCCGTATAATACAGGATCATCAGGATATTATGGTAGACGAAGTTCATCTTCAACATCATCTGCTAATGTAAATTTGATGCTACTTAGTTTCATGGCTTATTTTGGCGTGCATATCATATGCATTAATTAATATCTTCCTTCTCGATGATTAGTTATTTAATTATTTAGGTTTATTTCACTCTCATAGATGATATATATAGTATATTTAATTATCATTAACATTATCATTTTGGCATCATTATTTTGCCTACATCTTTTGTTTTATTACATTAATAAATAATTATATTCGCTCTTATTTTCATTAAAAAATAATTCAGGAGTTGCCGATAGTTAAGCAAATGAATTATGTGTTCATTTTCCACTGCTACGCTTCTATTGATACGGCCATAGGTATAATTTGATGGTCCGAAGTCAATAAGAATCTGTGAATTTATTGTGGCTTCCTATTTATAAAGAAAAAACTGTCTATTTTCAGTTTTTACGAAATTTTTACACATTAAAGCAATACTTGTGTGGCTGGATTACAATAAAACTACTCTTCATATTTTGTGTATATATTTATATATATATATATATTTTGAAAGGTTTTGTGTATATTTATTAGTACTTTTGAATTATACTTTTGAATTATACATGGAAAGCTGTCCTGAAATGTAAAATTTGTGATACATGCTGTCCTGAAATGTCAGGCAAATTGCGAAGTGGTACAATGCGACCTAACTCTTTTCTTTAGTTTTTTTTTTTTTTTCCTTCAACAATTCTTTTATTTTTTTTCTTCAACAATTCTTTTATTTTATTTTTATGTATCAGTCCATTACAGTCACGCTCCTCTCAAATATTAGCCTTAAGTGATATATCAACTATATATATGAACTAGCCACAATTTGTGATCTCTCACGTATAAATGAACTAACCACAAATTCAAAATTTGAAAATGATCAAGTCGTAGTTTTTTTTTTTTTTGTTTTGTTAAAACTACGTCGTTTTGTTGATAATATTTAAAAACAATTGTATTTGAGAGATTAGTTAATCAAGACTAAATACTTGAGAAGGAGTGATGATACGGACACAACGGTTGTGCCACAACGAGTGACACAATCATTGTGTCTGAATCATTACTCTTAAGAAGATTCTTGCTTAGTCCATTGTAGTTAACCGGTCTCTTATTTTCTAATTTTTCCTCAATGAATTTTTCACCATATTTAATTTGTAAACAGGATACGACCCGTGAAATGTATAGATTAGGGACATTCCAACAACAATTAACAAACTAATCAGAAGTTTGGTATAGATCGATAATCATTTTTAGGTTCAATAGCTTGGGCGAGGGGTCAAGGCCCGTTTAAGGGTAAAGGTGACAATAACATAAGCCGACTTAACCTTAGGGTTTAGGAAAGTGTTGTCATTATAAATACCCCCATTCCGGGAACTACGTAAGGCTTGATTCCGGAACCTAACGAGATACGTAGGCAATCCAAGATACGGTCTTGGACTCGGCCGCATACATAAAATCCATCCCTCATTCCCTTTTTGGCATTAGGGTTCTTGTGTGTTCATCACTAGATTAAATTAGGGCTCACATTATTAGGGTGATGACGATGACAAATTATGTCACCCTAATAATGTGAGCCCTAATTTAATCAGTGATGAACACACAAGAACCCTAAGTGCCAAAAAAGGGAATGAGGGGATGGATTTTATGTATGCGGCCGAGTCCAAGCTGTATCTTGGATTGCCTACGTATCTGTTAGTTCCGGGGAATCAAGCCTTACGTAGTTCTGGAATGGGGGTATTTATAATGACAACACTTTCCTAAACCCTAAGGTTAAGTCGGCTTATGTTATTGTCACCTTTACCCTTAGATGGGCCTTGACCCCTCGCCCAAGCTATTGCTATTAATGGGCTTAGTAAGCTGATGCGGACTCTATCCTTGATGTCGATATACCGACCTGCGGTTATCGACTCTGGGGACCACTGTCCTACATTGCTAGCTGGTGCGGACTGAACGTCCTACACTGCTCGATACTCGATAATCGATAGTCGTAACCTGGCTTTGATGTGAAGGCCTTGGCCTCGAGCCTGGGCATCGACATGAATATGCTGGCGTTATCTCAGTGTAATGACCAACCAATAGACGACACGTGGAGGAGTGAAACCCCGTATCGTCATAAGCCCCCGGACTTGAAAGAGGAGACTCCCGTTGTCCGAGGTCGAGTCGTCACGAGTCGTCTTCGAGTTGGGCTTTTTCTTTGGGCGGGAGAAAGCCCGCCTTTTCATAACCCTAGCGCCTAGCATCCACGTGGAGCGGTTTCTAGCCACGAAACGCTTCGAATCCCGCAAAAAACGCGTCACTGCCTTGATAACCGCGATTTTCAGTAGTTATAACCCCCATTATCCCCCGTCTTTTCAAATCATTTGCCATATCTTTTACAAGCATATAAAAGGAGGGGAGATAGACGCTGCTGCAACTTGCTTGCTATTTCTTATCATCATCCCAAATTCAAAAACACCAAGTAAGATCATTTCTTTTATCTTAGCGTTCTTCATCTTTTTGTTTGATTTTATCTATGTCAAGTAGTAGTAGTAGTGCTACAGAATCCGATAGGGGTAGCGGAACGCCTTCCCAATCCCAAATTCCGATACACGTTGCCTCCGATCTTCTTCTCCGGCAAGAGTCCGGCGAACCTTGACCTCCCCTCCTCCCGTCCCTAACTTGACCCAAAAAACTAGTAACAAGGATGGATGGAAAGGGTGCCAAGGGATGTCTAAGTACACTTACCCCAGAGGATATTGTTGAAATCTGTGGGAAATATAGCATAATCCATCCTCCGTTTGAATCTCGACTCCCATCAGGCCTACACCGATTCGCGGATGAGCCCCCAGAGGGGTTTTGCACTGTTTATGAAAATCAACTGGCAAGCGGACTAAGGTTTCCACTCTGCCCAGCGGTCCCGGCCGTCCTTCATCATTATGAAATAAGCGTGTCTCAACTCGCCCCGAATGGCGTCGAACTCGATGGGGTTCCTCATAGCGTGTCGAGTGGCGCGGGTACGCTTTACGGTGCCCGTGTTCCGATACTACTACAAGATTCTTTGCTACACCCGACAAGTTGTGGTATTCCTTCCGAGAGGAGAGCAAATCGCCATGAGTTCATTACGAGGGGGCCTTCTTCTCGTGGGGAGTGGAAGCCTCGATTTTTCTTTGTACGTCATGGCCTTGATAATCCCTACATCGGTCAATGGAGGTCGAGAGAGGGAAACAAGACAAGCTTGGGAGGGAACCGGCTTCTCACGAGGCTCGACTCGAGTGGTCATGATTTCGAGGTGTGTACTCGAGACTTGAGTCTCTTGTATCACCCGGCTCACTTAGAGGAAGCCGGGCCCATGCCCCATGTAGGCACGAACGTTCACGATCACGAGAATCGTAGGATGCTTTACTTATTTGCTTGCTTTCACATACTAACTGTTCTTTAAGTCGATAACTTGTTGTTTGTTGATTAAAAACTAACTTGTCTTTTTCTTATATTGCAGTGGGCAAATTCTCCAGGGTCACCAACCCTCAGCGCATTCCTGAGGCGACGGTCGTAGCTGCACCACCTCTCGGGGTTCAGGCCTCTACCGACTTGCCAGTGGTTGAGATCGGCGTGCCTTCTTCCTCTCGAGAGGCGGGCGTCCCTCCACCTAGAACCAACCTTGCGGCGATCGAGTCGTCGCCGGAGCGGAACGACCGAAGTGCCCTCGACCACCGGCGAGCTAACCGTCCGATATGGCTCTCTTCGAGATGAAGACGAGGAGGAACATATCGATCGACCTCGAACGTTGAGGCTAATGTTGAAGAGCCTCTGTGGTGCAAACAAAGAAAAGACCTTGTTCTTTGAGGTGGTAAAGGAGCGGCTTCGAGAAGCAAAGAGGAAAAAGGCTGCGAGGCCCTTTGCCGAGTCGGGAATCGGTGTGGACCGGGTTTTTGATGACTACGCCGGTGTGAATGACGGAGACCTGTCTTATGTTCTGCGAAAGCTGAATCGCCTCGTAAGTCGATCCCTCTTTTTATACTTGCTTTCCTCGAGGCCCATACCTGTTTATTTATTGACTCGTTTTTTCACTTTGTAGCATACTCTTGTTGGTCGAGAGGCTGCTCGTCGGCTGGCCAAAACCGGAGAGTCGGCGAACGAGATCAAGAAGGAGAATGGCAGATTACTCCAAGACAACATCGCAAAAGGCGCCGCACTCTCTGCTGTAGAAAAACAGTATAACGAGCCGAAGCAAGAGTCGATCGCCAAGCTCGAGGAGGCGCAAAATAGGTTAGTGGCTTCTTGAAGCAAAGCGGCCACTACCGAGAAGGAGCTAGACCGAGTGCGAGATGAAAGACAGGATCGGGGTCGAGAGCCGCTCAAGGCGGCTCAAGACTATGAGAAGCTGCGGCGGTGTCGAAAGGCTGCGGATGAAGAAGCTAGGAAGGCTCGTCAAGATCGAGATGCGATACGAGTGAAGCGTATCGAGCGCGGGCGCGGGTCGAGGAGGCCAAGGGCGAGGCCATCATGGAGTATCGCAAGTCATCCAACCTTGAAGATGATCTAGAAGTGATTATGCGAGCTTCGATGATGGGTGGATATACGGCGGCCGTGGATCAAATGAAGGAGGTCACTCCGAGCTTCGACATGTCGACTCTCCAAACACCTATGTTCTATAATCCCGACTCGGAGAAGGTTTGTATGATCGGTACTTCGAGGAGTTTCGGCGAGGAGAGTCCCCGGCTATAAAGTATGCTCCTTACGCCTCTCTGCTCCTGCTTGCCGATCCGACCGCCGGCGATCCGACCCCTACTCATGCGAGCCGACCCCGGAAGCCGACCCACGATCTTGATCTTTTTTAAATCTTACGTTGATTCAAACTTGAAGTTCTGTAACAATATTTATTTTAACTTTGGTGGTCTTTTTGACTGGCCTTGTCGTGTAATAACTTTATTCGAATTCGACTTGCTTTTGAAATTTGATTTTTCTTTCTTGTGATTTTGTCTTGATGTTTAATAGCCCTTTGCTTGTCGAGCCTTTGACTCGTTTGCTATTCGCTATTCGTTGTTCATATTATTGATATCGTGTTGCCCCCAAGTGTATTTTGAACCCTTGGTTCTTATTACACTTGAGATTGATGTGCTTGCCTTAGTCTTTTGCCCCTTAGGCTTTGTTGACCTTTGGTGAGCATTTTAGTGTAAAGCTCGTCCACTGGTCGTGGTCTTTTTTGCTTCTCGAGCTCTTTTGACCATCGGCGGGACGGGTGGCCCGACTATGCGAACCGTCCTTTGTCTAGGCCTTTTCGCCCTCTGGGCTCGTTTGGCTTTCGACTTGGACGGGTGGCCCGACTATGCGAACCGTCCTTTGTACGGGCCTTTTCGCCCTCGGGCTCGTTTGGCTTTCGACTTGGACGGGTGGCCCGACTATGCGAACCGTCCTTTGCTTAAGCCTTGTTTGCCTCTTGGGCTCATTCGGCTTTTAGCTTGGACCTTTGGCCCGACCACTGCGAACCGTCTTTATGCCTTTGCATTCGTCGCCCCGTGGGCTAACTTTGCTTTGGCTTTATCGAGATGTCCGACTGCGGATTTCTCTACTCGTATTCGATTGTTTTGCCTTTAACTTTTCTGTCGCATTGGACTCGTACTGTTTTGGCTATGTATCCTAACAAACACAGAAAACATCTCGAGAAAGCATACTTTTATTAGAATATCATAGATTGTCACATGGACTTATTACAAGATAGCATTAAAAGTAAATAAAAGCTCATAAAAGCTTATCTCAGACATAATACTTCCTCAGATTATTGGCATGCCAATGTCGAGGAACAGTAGTCCCGTCCGCCCGACCAAGTTGATAAGACCCCTTTGGGGTGGACTTTCGAATCGATAAGGTCCTTCCCAATTCGGGGTTAACTTTCCGACCGCCTCTTGTCGACTTGCTTCATTCTTCCTTAGAACCAAATCACCGACCTTGAAGTATCGATGCACGACCCTCGAGTTGTAATGCGAGAGATCTTTGTTTATACCTTGCCATTCGGGCCGAGGCTATCTCTCTTCGCTCTTCGACATTGTCCCTTTCTTGTCGGAGTTCGGGATCATTTGTCTCCACATTGTAGGCCGAACTCGAGGGGAAGGAACTCCGATCTCGGCGGGAATCACCGCTTCACACCCGTATACCAAAGAGAAAGGAGTTTCTCCGGTTGATGAATTTGGAGGCGTCCTATATGACCATAGGATGCTCGGAAGGTGAATTGCCCAATCTCGGCCTTCGCCTCAGCCTCTTCTTTAACCCCGGCTTGATCGTCGGTTAGTACGTTCGACTTGACCGTTTGCACGGGGGTGAGCCACGAGGTGAATCGGCGGTCGATTTGGTACTCACTTTGCACCATTCCCTAACTTTTCGATCCTCGGCCGGGTACCATTATCCGAGATTAAAGCTTTCGGAATTCCGTACTGCGAGAGGATGTCGACCCATAAGAATTTTTTAATGGTTGCGGCTCGGATGTCGGGCAAAGCCTTAGCTTCTACCTTGCTTTGTGAAGTAGTCCACCGCAACGACCACGAATGCGAGATTTCCCGGAGCTCGAGGTAAAGGTCCTACAATGTCGACTCCCCGGCGGTCGAAAGGCCATGCGACGAGATGACATTCATGTCTTGCGCTTGTTGATGAGAGATATTATCATGAATTTGACAAGCGTTGCATTTTACGGACAAGATTATTCGCATCTCGTTGCATCGACGGCCAAAAATACCCGGCTAACTTGCATTTTCGAGCTAACATTCTTGCTCCGCAGTGATTTCCACACGCTCCTCTATGAATTTCCTCCAAGAGATATTCGCCTTCATTTTCAGAGACACATCTTAACCATGGATTTACAAAGGATTTCCGATAAAGGATATCGTCAAAGAACGCATATCGAGTGGATCGAAGTCGAACTTTCTGGCTTGCACTTTATCGGTGGTAGTATTCCGTCTTTTAGATAAAGGGCGATCGAGTCCATCCATGTGGCTTTCTTGAGTAATCGGTGGGCCTTTGTTTCGATGTAACTCCTATCGGTCGAATTCGACTAGAACCTTCTTACTTGACATGAAGTTTGAGGCCAACTTGGAGAGCGCATCGGCTCTCTTGTTCGACTTCGGGGAATCGCTCGAATTGAACCGTTTTGAATTTTGGTATGAGGCTTTGGACAAGTTTGCTAAGTAATTCTTCATGGTTTCTTCCTTAGCCTCATACTCCCCTTTAACATGATTAACCACTAGGCGTGAGTCGGCGTAAGGCGACAAATCTTCGACACCCGGTTTCAAAGCGAGCTTTAAACCGGTAATCATAGCCTCGTATTCGGCTTCGTTGTTCGTTGCTTTGAAGTCGAAACGAAGGGCGTAAGGGAATTCCTCGCCTTTCGGGCTTACCGAAGGAGCCACCTGCTCCTGCCCCTCCTTACTCGATGCTCCATCGACACTGAAGAGTCCATTTTTCCTCGGGCTTTGCTTTTCTTGATCGAGTTGAACGGAGATCCCTTCGGCTAAAAAATACGCAAGGCTGTGCTTTTATCGCGGTTCGAGGGACGAACTCGATGTCGTCTTGGGCCATTTCAATCACCCATTTTGCCAATCGACACGAGGTATCGGGTTTTGCCAATATTTGCTTTAGTGGTTGGTCGGTGACTACCACAATGGGATGGGCTTGAAAATAGGGCCTCAACTTTCTCGAGGCATGAACAAGACATAATGCTAACTTCTCGGTGGCGAATATCGGACCTCGGGGCCATGCAAAGCCTTGCCGACAAAGTAGATTGGCACTTGGCCATGTACCCCTTCTCGAACCGGGACCGCACTCACTTTCGCCTCCTCGCATCGCCAAATAAACTAACAACTTTTCCCGCTTCTCGAGGAGAAGTAAGGGTAGGTAACTTTGACAAATAAGTCTTCAACTCTTCAAAGGTACATCGACATTCGTCGTCCCAATGAAAAGGATCGGCCTTTCGGAGTATCTTGAAAAATGGTAGTGCACGTTGTCTTTGATCTCGATAGAAAACTGTTAAATTTTGCCATTCGACCCGTGAGCCTCTGTACTTCCTTGATATTTCGTGGTGCGGGCATATTCTTTAGTGTATCAATTTTATCCGGGTTAGCTCGAATCCCGTCCTTCGAAATCATATAACCCAAGAACTTACCCGACCTAACTCCAAAAGTACACTTCTTCGGGTTTAATCTCATCTGCGTTTCTCTCAACACTTCAAAAACCTCTCGAGCATCGACTAGGTCGGCTCATAGATCGACTCTTGATAAGCAAGTCGTCTACATAAACTTCCATACACTACCAATTTGCCTTGCAAATATCTTATTGACGCCCTACGGTATGTCGCCCCGACATTCTTTAATCCGAATGGCATGGTCACATAACGAAGGTGCCGAATTTCGTGATAAATGCGAGTTTTCTCCGCGTCTCGAGGGTCCATTAGAATCTGGTGGTACCACTTTATACGCATCTAAAAAACCAAAAACTTCAAAATCGATGGTCGAGTCTACTAACTGTCGATCTTAGGTAACGGATATGAATCTTTTGGACATGCTTTGTTAAGATCCGTGAAGTCCACACACATGCGCCAAGCGCCATCGGGCTTTTTGACTAATACCGGGTTAGCTAGCCACTCGGGTAGAATACCTCTCTTACGATCGGGGCGCCAATAGCTTGCCGACTTCCAACTCTATAGCTTGAGTCGATCGGACGCGAAATTCCTCTTCTTTGTTTGGACCGGCTTTTAGCACTGGTCAATCTCAAGCTTATGAACCGCGATGTCGGTAGATAACCACTGGCATGTCGGTGGCTTTCCGAGGCAAAGATGTCTCGAACTCGATTAGAAGCTTAACCGATGTTGTTTTTCTTTTTACGGGATCCAAATCCCGACTTGAACACTGCGATCGTCCTCTCCTTCCCCGAGTCGGACGTTTTCGATTGCGTCCTTTGGAGACCCAACTCTTCTCCTCTTCTTCTCTGGGAATCGGTTCCTCGATTAAGACTTGTTGAGCGCCATTTTCCCATTCATGACTACGAGTTACAACTCCGAGCGACTTCAACATCTCCTTTTACTTCGTGGGAACCGTTCTGGTAGGAAACTTCATGCTATTATGGAATGTGGAAATGATAGCCCGAAGGTCGAAGAGCGGCGGTCGTCCGAGAATAACATTATAGGCGAGATGGAGCCTTGACCACCACATAATTTAATTCAAGTGTCCGTCCTTTCTCGCCGTCCCCAAGCGTCGTGAGTAACCTTATCGAGCCCATGGGATGGTGCTTGCCTGTGAATCCGACGGGGGAGACGTATGGGGGCAAGGTCCTTCTCTTTCAACTTCATTGCTTGAAACGCCGAGTGGTATATGATGTTCCTTGCACTCCCATTATCGATACGGACTCTCGATACACGGGCTCGGCTAATAACCGCTTCAATGACTAACCTTCGCTATGACTCCTCGACTTGGGGATATCATCTCGAGGGCCATATCCAACTTTCGTCGTGAATCGATTTGTTTGCGCTCTCTCGAGCTACAAGCGGCTCTTCGCTGGTCTGGTCTTTATCACTCTCACCAGGACCAAAGATTGTGTTGACATAGTTAACTGGTCGATTGTCTTCATACCTATCTCGACCAAAATTTTCTCTGTTGTTTCCTTCTCGACCCGGGGATCGATTCCTACGAGGTGACCGATCCCCGTCTCTGGACATCTCGACCTCGGTTCCTGTCTTGATCGGAGTTTTTCCTCTTGGATTCTCCACGCCCCCTGGGCCCGTCATATCGAGATCTGTCAACAACTTCGTCTAGCTTCCCTTCCTGAATGCAGACGTCGATATCTCTCTTCAGGTCGATACAATCCTCGGTTGTATGACCAATGTCTTCGTGAAAATCACAATATTTGTTTGCGTTCCTCCTCTCTCGAGGTTTTTTCAACGGTGGCGGTTTCCTCGCCAAGTTTTTTGAAAGCATAATCGACAACACCTCTGATCGAGGTCGATTGAGCGGGATAAAGTCCTTATCACGTGAGGGTCCCTTCTTGCCCCCACGGTCTGAGGTGGATGTGTCGATACGATCCCAAACCGATGGCTTACTCTCAACATCCTGCGCCTCTTGGACCGATTCTGTTCGGGCCTCGGGTGTCCTTCTTGGATTCCATCCGGTCGGATTGGGTGTGCCTTCGCACGCCTCTTCCCCCCTTGACGAGAATCGATGCACCACGTTAACGCATTCGTCCATAGTATGGGGAACGTCTCTCGCTCAACTTCATATACAACTTAGTATTACGCGGCCCCCCTACAAACGATGTGATCGAAGTCGGTCATCGCGTCCTTGACCCGCATGGCCTCGAGATTAAACCTCTTCAAGTATTCCATCTTGTTTCATCTTTTTTTGCGCCTCACGTTCATGAGGTGCGTGGCGCTCAAATGAAACTTCTTGTTAACTATAAACGCATCTCGGAACTTTCGAGCGAGCATGGCAAAGCCGGAGATCGACCACGGTCGTAGCTTCGTGAACCATTCTCTTGCTCGACCTACGAGTAGCGTCTCGAACGCCCGACGGCGCATTGCATCGGGGCCCCATCCAATCTCATTTGCGACGGATACCTATGGAGATGGTCCTCCGGGTCGGTGGTGCCATCATAAGGTTCTATTTTGGGTATCTTAAACCCCTTGGGTTTAGGAAAGCTCTCGATCTCCTTCGTGAAGGGAGACTCGAGCCACGGTGACACGACTCTTTCCCAAAATTGCATTCAACTCCTCCCCCGGCGCCGTCATCATCCCTCTCGGTGTTTTTGGTGGATCTCGCGTCTCTTCCTTTCCACCGAGCTAGATGATGCGCTTATTTCTTCCTCGGGGAGTCGTTTAGGTTTGTCCACAGCCTCTTTCTGGCCGCCTTCAGCCATAGCTTCTTTCTGGGCGGCATCCGCCTGCCTTCGAGCTGTGACAGCCTCAGCGATTATCCTGGACATTACCTCTAAATCCGCCCCCGCCTTGGCGATCCGCAAGCGCCCGATATTCCCGGAGCAAGAGCTTGCGATGTCGGTTGGTGGGTTTCTGGATAGGATGCAAAGGCGGGTCCTTTTCCCCTTGTTTCGCCGAGGATTGTGTTGAACAAGATCCAAAGTTTGGATCTTTTCCTCCTTGCACATCGGGATCGTTGGGCTCGTTAATCTGTGAGCTTTGATCAACAGCTTTGGATGTAGTTTTCTTGGGAGGCATCGTGTTCTTGAGTATTCGATCAATAGAAAGGCCCTCCTTCTAGCGCCAATGACGATGACAAATTATGTCACCCTAATAATGTGAGCCCTAATTTAATCTAGTGATGAACACACAAGAACCCTAGTGCCAAAAAGGGAATGAGGGGATGGATTTTATGTATGCGGCTGAGTCCAAGACTGTATCTTGGATTGCCTACGTATCCTGTTAGGTTCCAGGAATCAAGCCTTACGTAGTTCCTGGAATGGGGGTATTTATAATGACAACACTTTCCTAAACCCTAAGGTTAAGTCGGCTTATGTTATTGTCACCTTTACCCTTAGATGGGCCTTGACCCCTCGCCCAAGCTATTGCTATTAATGGGCTTAGTAAGCTGATGCGGACTCTATCCTTGATGTCGATATACCGACTGCGGTTATCGACTACGAGACCACCGTCCTACATTGCTAGGCGGGTGCGGGATGAACGTCCTACACCGCTCGATACTCGATAATCGATAGTCGTAACCGGCTTTGATGTGAAGGCCTTGGCCTCGAGCACACGGGCATCGACATGAATATCTTGGCGTTATCTCGGTGTAATGACCAACCAATAGACGACACGTGGAGGGAGTGAAACCCTGTATCGTCAGGTGACATAATTTGTCATCGTCATTGGCGCTAGAAGGAGGGCCTTTCTATTGATCGAATACTCAAGAACACAATGCCTCCCAAGAAAACTACATCCAAAGCTGTTGATCAAAGCTCACAGATTAACGAGCCCAACGATCCCGATGTGCAAGGAGGAAAAGATCCAGCTTTGGATCTTGTTCAACACAATCCTCAGCAGAAACAAGGGGAAAAGGACCCAGCTTTGCATCCTATCCAGGAAACCCACCAACCAGATCAGCAAGCTCTTGCTCCAGAATATCGGGCGCTTGCGGATCAGTTGGCAGGGGCGGATTTAGAGGTAATGTCCAGGATAATCGCTGAGGCTGTCACAGCTCGAAGGCAGGCGGATGCCGCCCAGAAAGAAGCTATGGCTGAAGGCGGCCAGAAAGAGGCTGTGGACAAACCTAAACAGACTCATGAGGAAGAAATAAGCGCATCATCTAGCTCGGTGGAAAGGAAGAGACGCGAGATCCACCAAAAACACCAGAGAGGGGATGATGACAGCGCCAGGGAGGAGTTGAATGCAATTTTGGGAAAGAGTCGAGGTGTCAACGTGGCTCGAGTCTCCCTTCACGAAGGAGATCGAGAGCTTTCCTAAACCCAAGGGGTTTAAGATACCCAAAATAGAACCTTATGATGGCACCACCGACCCGGAGGACCCTCACGTGATAAGGACTTTATCCCGCTCAATCGACCTCGATCAGAGGTGTTGTCGATTATGCTTTCAAAAAACTTGGCGAGGAAACCGCCACCGTTGAAAAAACCTCGAGAGAGGAGGAACGCAAACAAATATTGTGATTTTCACGAAGACATTGGTCATACAACCGAGGATTGTATCGACCTGAAGAGAGATATCGACGTCTGCATTCAGGAAGGGAAGCTAGACGAAGTTGTTGACAGATCTCGATATGACGGGCCCAGGGGGCGTGGAGAATCCAAGAGGAAAAACTCCGATCAAGACAGGAACCGAGGTCGAGATGTCCAGAGACGAAGGGATCGGTCACCTCAGAGGAATCGATCCCCAGGTCGAGAAGGAAACAACGAGAGAAAATTTTGGTCGAGATAGGTATGAAGACAATCGACCGATTAACTATGTCAACACAATCTTTGGTCTGGTGAGAGTGATAAAGACCGGACCGGCGAAGAGCCCGACTTGTAGCTCGAGAGAGCGCAAACGGCTCGGATTCACGACGAAGTTGGATATGGCCCTCGAGATGATATCCCCAAGTCGAGGAGTCATAGCGAAGGGTTAGTCATTGAAGCGGTTATTAGCCGAGCCCGTGTATCGAGAGTCTGTATCGATAATGGGAGTGCAGTGAACATCATATACCACTCGGCGTTTCAAGCAATGAAGTTGAAAGAGAAGGACCTTGCCCCCATAGCGTCTCCCCTGTTCGGATTCACAGGGCAAGCAGTCCATCCCATGGGCTCGATAAGGTTACTCACGACAGTTGGGGACGGCGAGAAAGGACGGACACTTGAATTAAATTATGTGGTGGTCAAGGCTCCATCTGCCTATAATGTTATTCTCGGACGACCAGCGCTCTTCGACCTTCGGGCTATCATTTCCACATTCCATAATAGCATGAAGTTTCCTACCAGGAACGGTTCCCACGAAGTAAAAGGAGATGTTGAAGTCGCTCGGAGTTGTAACTCTGTAGTCATGAATGGGAAAATGGCAGTTCAACAAGTCTTAATCGAGGCGATTCCGAGAGGAAGAAGAGGAGAAGAGTTGGGTCTCCAGTGACGCAGTCGAAAACGTCCGACTCTGGGAAGGAGAGGACGATCAGTGTGTTCAAGTCGGGATTTGGATCCCAGAAAAAGAAAAACGACTCGGTTAAGCTTCTAATCGAGTTCGAGACATCTTTGCACGGAAAGCCACCGACATGCCAGGGTTATCTACCGACATCGCGGTTCATAAGCTTGAGATTGACCAGGCTAAAAAGCCAGTCAAACAGAAGAAGAGGAATTTCGCGTCCGATCGACTTGAAGCTATAGAGTTGGAAGTCGGCAAGCTATTGGCAGCCCAGATCGTAAGAGAGGTATTCTACCCAGAGTGGCTAGCTAACCCGGTATTAGTCAAAAAGCCCGATGGCAGTTGGCGCATGTGTGTGGACTTCACGGATCTTAACAAAGCATGTCCAAAAGATTCATATCCGTTACCTAAGATCGACAGGTTAGTAGACTCGACCATCGATTTTGAAGTTTTTGGTTTTTTAGATGCGTATAAAGGGTACCACCGATTCTAATGGACCCTCGAGACGCGGAGAAAACTTGCATTTATCACGAGAATTCGGCACCTTACGTTATGTGACCATGCCATTCGGATTAAAGAATGCGGGGCGACATACCGAGGGCGATCAATAAGATATTTGCAAGGCAAATTGGTAGGTGTATGGAAGTTTATGTAGACGACTTGCTTATCAAGAGTCGATCTATGAGCCGATACCTAGTCGATGCTCGAGAGGTTTTCGAAGTGTTGAGAGAAACGCGAGATGAGATTAAACCCGAAGAAGTGTACTTTTGGAGTTAGGTCGGGAAAGTTCTTGGGTTATATGATTTCGAAGGACGGGATTCGAGCTAACCCGGATAAAATTGATACACTAAAGAATATGCCCGCACCACGAAATATCAAGGAAGTACAGAGGCTCACGGGTCGAATGGCGGCTCTTAACGAGTTTCTATCGAGATCGGCACGGCGTGCACTACCATTTTTCAAGATACTCCGAAAGGCCGGTCCTTTTCATTGGGACGACGAATGTCGACGACCTTTGAAGAGTTGAAGACTTATTTGTCAAAGTTACCTACCCTTACTTCTCCTCGAGAAGGGAAAAGTTGTTAGTTTATTTGGCGGTATGCGAGGAGGCGATGAGTGCGGTCCTGGTTCGAGAAGGGGTACATGGCCAAGTGCCAATCTACTTTGTCGCAAGGCTTTGCATGGCCCCGAGGTCCGATATTCGCCGACCGAGAAGTTAGCATTATGTCTTGTTCATGCCTCGAGAAAGTTGAGGCCCTATTTTCAAGCCCATCCCATTGTGGTAGTCAGCGACCAACCACTAAAGCAAATATTGGCAAAACCCGATACCTCGGGTCGATTGGCAAAATGGGTGATTGAAATGGCCCGTACGACATCGAGTTCGTCCCTCGAAGCTGCGATAAAAGCACGAGCCTTGCGCGATTTTTTAGGCGAAGGGATCTCCGTTCAACTCGATCAAGAAAAGCAAAGCCCAGAGGAAAAATGGACTCTTCAGGTCGATGGAGCATCGAGTAAGGAGGGGGCAGGAGCAGGGCTCCTTCTGGTAAGCCCGAAAGGCGAGGAATTCCCTTACGCCCTTCGTTTCGACTTCAAAGCAACGAACAACGAAGCCGAATATGAGGCTATGATTACTGGTTTAAAGCTCGCTTTGAAACTGGGTGTCGAAGATTTGTCAGTTTACAGCGACTCACAGCTAGTGGTTAATCATGTTAAAGGGGAGTATGAGGCTAAGGAAGAAACCATGAAGAATTACTTAGCAGTTGTCCAAAGCCTCATACCAAAATTCAAAACGGTTCAATTCGAGCGAGATTCCCCGAAGTCGAACAAGAGAGCCGATGCGCTCTCCAAGTTGGCCTCAAACTTCATGTCAAGTAAGAAGGTTCTAGTCGAATTGCGACCGATAGGAGTTACATCGAAACAAAGGCCCGGCCGATTACTCGGCGAGCCACATGGATGGACTCGATCGCCCTTTATCTAAAAGACGGAATACTACCACCGATAAAGTGCAAGCCGGGGAAAGTTCGACTTCGGTCCACTCGATATGCGTTCTTTGACGATATCCTTTATCGGAAATCCTTTGTAAATCCATGGTTAAGATGTGTCTCGAAAATGAAGGCGAATATCTCTTGGAGGAAATTCATAGAGGAGCGTGTGGAAATCCATCGCGGAGCAAGAATGTTAGCTCGAAAATGCAAGTTAGCGGGTATTTTTGGCCGTCGATGCAACGAGATGCGAATAATCTTGTCCGAGAAATGCAACGCTTGTCAAATTCATGATAATATCTCTCATCAACAAGCGCAAGACATGAATGTCATCTCGTCGCATGGCCTTTCGACCGGTGGGGAGTCGACATTGTAGGACCTTTACCTCGAGCTCCGGGAAATCTCGGATTCGTGGTCGTTGCGGTGGACTACTTCACAAAGTGGGTAGAAGCTAAGGCTTTGCCCGACATCCGAGCCGCAACCATTAAAAAATTCTTATGGGTCGACATCCTGCGGGTACGGAATTCCGAAAGCTTTAATCTCGGATAATGGTACCCAGTTCGAGGATCGAAAAGTTAGGGAATGGTGCAGTGAGTACCAAATCGACCAGCGATTCACCTCAGTGGCTCACCCCCAGGCAAACGGTCAAGTCGAACAGACTAACCGACAGATCAAGCTGGGGTTAAAGAAGAGGCTAGAGGCAGAAGGCCGAGATTGGGCAATTCAGCTTCCGAGCATCCTATGGTCATATAGGACGACTCCAAATTCATCAACCGGAGAAACTCCTTTCTCTTTGGTATATGGGTGTGAAGCGGTGATTCCCGCCGAGATCGGAGTTCCTTCCCCTCGAGTTCGGCCTACAATGTGGAGACAAATGATCCCGAACTCCGACAAGAAAGGGACAATGTCGAAGAGCGAAGAGAGATAGCCTCGACGAGAATGGCAAGGTATAAACGAGAAGATCTCTCGGTATTACAACTCGAGGGTCGGGCATCGATACTTCAAGGTCGGTGATTTGGTTCTAAGGAAGAATGAAGCAAGTCGACAAGAGGCGGTCGGAAAGTTAACCCCGGGTGGGAAGGACCTTATCGGATTCGAAAGTCCACCCCAAAGGGTCTTATCAACTTGGTCGGGCGGACGGGACTCTTGTTCCTCGACATTGGCATGCCAATAATCCGAGGAAGTATTATGTACGAGATAAGCTTTTATGAGCTTTTATTTACTTTTAATGCTATCTTGTAATAAGTCCATGTGACAATCTATGATATTCTAATAAAAGTATGCTTTCTCGAGATGTTTTTCGTGTTTGTTAGGATACATAGCCAAAACGATACGAGTCCAATGCGACGAGAAAAGTTAAAGGCAAAACAATCGAATACGAGTAGAGAAATCCGCAGGTCGGACATCTCGATAAAGCCAAAGCAAAGTTAGCCCATGGGGCGACGAATGCAAAGGCATAAAGACGGTTCGCAGGGTCGGGCCAAAGGTCCAAGCTAAAAGCCGAATGAGCCCAAGAGGCAAACAAGGCTTAAGCAAAGGACGGTTCGCATAGTCGGGCCACCTGTCCAAGTCGAAAGCCAAACGAGCCCGAGAGGGCGAAAAAGGCCCGGACAAAGGACGGTTCGCATAGTCGGGCCACTGTCCAAGTCGAAAGCCAAACGAGCCCGAGAGGGCGAAAAGGCCTAGACAAAGGACGGTTCGCATAGTCGGGCCACTGTCCCGGTCGATGGTCAAAAGAGCTCGAGAAGCAAAAAAGACCACAGACCAGGGACAGTTTACACTAAAATGCTCAGCCAAAGGTCAACAAAGCCTAAGGGGCAAAAGACTAAGGCAAGCACATCAATCTCAAGTGTAATAAGAACCAAGGGTTCAAAATACACTTGGGGGGCAACACGATATCAATAATATGAACAACGAATAGCGAATAGCAAACAGAGTCAAAGGCTCGACAAGCAAAGGGCTATTAAACATCAAGACAAAATCACAAGAAAGAAAAATCAAATTTCAAAAGCAAGTCGAATTCAGAATAAAGTTATTACACGACAAGGCCAGGTCAAAAAGACCAGCCAAAGTTAAAATAAATATTGTTACGAGAACTTCAAGTTTGAATCAACGAAGATTTAAAAAAGATCAAGATCGGGGTCGGCTTCCGGGGTCGGCTCGGTATGAGTAGGGGTCGGATCGGCGGCGGTCGGATCGGCGGCGAGAGCGAGAGGCGAAGGAGCATACTTTATAGCCAGGGACTCTCCCTGCTGAAACTCCTCGAAGTACTGATCATACAGCTTCTCCGAGTCGGGATTATAGAACATAGGTGTTTGGAGAGTCGACATGTCGAAGCTCGGAGTGACCTCCTTCATTTGATCCACGGCCAGCGTATATCCACCCATCATCGAAGCTCGCATAATCACTTCTAGATCATCTTCAAGGTTGGATGACTTGCGATACTCCATGATGGCCTCAGTCTTGGCCTCCTCGACCTGCGCCTGCGCTCGATACAGTTCAGGCTGTATCGCATCTCGATCTTGACGAGCCTTCCTAGCTTCTTCATACGCGGCTTTCGACACGCGCTTTGCGGCTTCTCATAGTCTTGAGCCGGCTTGAGCGCTCTCGACCCCGATCCTGTCTTTCATCTCGCACTCGGTCTAGCTCGCTTCTCGGTAGTGGCCGGCTTTGCTTCGGCGGCCACTAACCTATTTTGCAGCTCCTCGAGCTTGGCGATCGACTCTTGCTTCGGCTCGTTATCTTGTTTTTCTACGGCGAGAGAGTGCGGCGCCTTTTGCGATGTTGTCTTGGAGTAATACGCCATTCTCCTTCTTGATCTCGTTCGCCGACTCTCCGGTTTTGGCCGGCCGACGAGCGCCTCTCGACCAACAAGAGTATGCTACAAAGTGAAAAAACGAGTCAATAAATAAACGGGGTATGGGCCTCGAGGAAAGCAAGTATAAAAAGAGGGATCGACTTACGAGGCGATTCGGCTTTCGCGAGAACATAAGACAGTCTCCGTCATTCACACCGGCGTAGTCATCAAAAACCCGGTCCACACCGATTCCCGACTCGGCGGTGGCCTCGCGGCCTTTTTCCTCTTTGCTTCTCGAAGTCGCTCGCTACCACCTCGGCAACGAACGAAGGTCTTTTCTTTGTTTGCACCACAGGAGGCTCTTCAACATTAGCCTCAACGTTCGAGGTCAGATCGATATGTTCCTCCTCGTCTTCATCTCGAAGAGAGCCATATCGGACGGTTAGCTCGCCGGTGGTCGAGGGCACTTCGGTCGTTCCAGCTCCGGCAGACGACTCGATCGCCGCAAGGTTGGTTCTAGGTGGAGGGACGCCCGCCTCTCGAGAGGAAGAAGGCACGCTGATCTCAACCACTGGCAAGTCGGTAGAGGCATGAACCCCGAGAGGTGGTGCAGCTACGACCGTCGCCTCAGGAATGCGCTGAGGGTTGGTGACCCTGGAGAATTTGCCCACTGCAATATAAGAAAAAGACAAGTTAGTTTTTAATCAACAAACAACAAGTTATCGACTTAAAGAACAGTTAGTATGTGAAAGCAAGCAAATAAGTAAAGCATCCTACGATTCTCGTGATCAGGAACGTTCAGGCCTACATAGGGCATGGGCCCAGCTTCCTCTAAGTGAGCCAGGTGATACAAGAGACTCAAGTCTCGAGTACACACCTCGAAATCATGACCACTCAGGAGTCGAGCCTCGTGAGAAGCCGGTTCCCTCCCAAGCTTGTCTTGTTTCCCTCTCTCGACCTCCATTGACCGATGTAGGGATTATCAAGGCCATGACGTACAAAGAAAAATCGAGGCTTCCACTCCCCCAGCGAGAAGAAGGCCCCTCGTAATGAACTCATGGCGATTTGCTCTCCTCTCGGAAGGAATACCACAACTTGTCGGGTGTAGCAGCAATCTTGTAGTAGTATCGGAACACGGGCACTGTAAAGCAGACCTGCGCCACTCGACACGCTATGAGGAACCCCATCAGAGTTCTGACGCCATTCGGGGCGAGTTGAGACACGCTTATTTCATAATGATGAAGGACGGCCAGGACCGCTGGGCAGAGTGGAAACCTTAGTCCGCTTGCCAGTTGATTTTCATAAACAGTGCAAAACCCCTCTGGGGGCTCATCCGCGAATCGGTGTAGGCCTGATGGGAGTCGAGATTCAAACGGAGGATGGATTATGCTATATTTCCCACGATTTCAACAATATCCTGCGGGGTAAGTGTACTTAGACATCCCTTGGCACCCTTTCCATCCATCCTTGTTACTAGTTTTTGGGTTTGGTTAGGGACGGGAGGAGGGGGAGGTCAAGGTTCGCCGGACTCTTGCCGGAGAAGAAGATCGGAGGCAACGAGGTATCGGAATTTGGGATTGGGAAGGCGTTCCGCTACCCCTATCGGATTACGTAGCACTACTACTACTACTTGACATAGATAAAATCAAACAAAAAGATGAAGAACGCTAAGATAAAAGAAATGATCTTACTTGGTGTTTTTGAATTTGGGATGATGATAAGAAATAGCAAGCAAGTTGCAGCAGCGTCTATCTCCCCTCCTTTTATATGCTTGTAAAAGATATGGCAAATGATTTGAAAAGACGGGGGATAATGGGGGTTATAACTACTGAAAATCGCGGTTATCAAGGCGGTGACGCGTTTTTGCGGGATTCGAAGCGTTTCGTGGGCTAGAAACCATTATCATCTTTATTGTCTAAGCAAACATACACTTGTTGCATGGATTGCGAAAGTATTCGCTACATGTTATCACCCGGTATCCAATCGATATTCTATGGTCGATCTCAGTCCTCGAAAATTACTCATCATTTTGAACCTTAAAAAAAAAACACTTGTTATAACTAATCTAAAAAAAAAAAAGACTTTGTGAATGTTCCCTTAAAAAAAAAAAAGAGAAGCACTTTGTATGTCTTGATTCCAAATACTCGGGCCTCAAATTCCTTTAAACCTATAATGAAATAATATGAGTGATAGGGTAAGATGGGTAAGGTTAGGTAATTAGGGTTGGGAATGGTAGAGTATGTAATGACCAGTATTTTTTTGAAGGGTATTTTGGGAACTGGTCAAATAATAATAATGATAATAATAATAATAATACTTTATTTTATTAATTGATGTGGGGGTTACAAGTAATATTACTACTTCATTTCAATTCCTTGCATTTAAATACCATACCTCTTAATTACCATACAATTAAGAGATGAGAGTTACCATCTTTTAATACCTTTTATAAATGGGAAAATGATTCAATTAGAAAGAAAGAAGGAAAAAGAAATAAAAACACACACATAAAGGGGCTTTAGTTCGATCAGAGAAATGTAGAGAAGAAAGGAAGGAAAAATAAACGGAAAAGAAGAAGAGGAAAATGGGATTTTAGACTCCGGTTTTCATAATTTGGGTGTCACAACAATAGCTAGAAACAACAGTTTTCTTGGTTAATAAGGAAATTCAGTGTATAGATATATAAATTCTTAGTATGTTTAAGTTTGAATCTAACTTCCATGATCAGAAATGGTTTGTTTTTGCAAATTATGTATACATATTAACTGGAAACTGGTTCCATGAGTAAGATACATAAACATATGTATTTTATGTTAATTTTATGTTTGAGAATATCCAATATGTCATAAAGAATATGAGTATATATGTTATGATATAAGACTTAGATAACGTGACAATTCATAGTTAAATATTTAATTAGACAGAGCTGTGAATCCTTGAGGGTCCCCGACACTAATTTCCCTGCTCACGGGCTATAATAGTGAGAAAAGGCCGGAGCCGGTCAATTTCTCTGTTCACGGGCCATAATAGTGAACATCCGGTCTGCTACATATTTTAGTTTCCCTTCTCATGAGCTATAATAATGAGACGTAATACTTGTGAACCGTTACATGTCAGATAAGTACGAGCCTCTCTTAGTAGGCTAAATTTTATGTCATTAAGTAAATAAGTAAATAGCCATGCTTGCTAACATCAGATTTATTATCATATTCATAGCATAATATATATTTATTTTTAGCACATGGTTTTAGTAGCTTTTACATTATGGTAATTTTTATAAAAGATCATATTCTTTTTAACTCAAAAGTGAACTCTGCATGTCTGCTCAGTAACTGCCTTAGTTCCCTATTGATTCATTTTTCCTTACAAGGCTTTAGCTCACCCTTTTACATCCATATGTTTTTCAGATAAAGAACAAGGCTTGGAAGATGTTGATATTGGATGACTAAGTATCGGTGGCAGAGATTGATTTATTGCGCTTATCTTTTCGAGGTATTACATTGGAGAATACAATATGAGATTGTGTGTTGTTGTAAAATACTTGTGATTAGATTAATGTTGTAAATATTATGAGTTGGGCGTAATCTATCAACGGTGTAGTAGATGAAGTATTGGGAAATAGTAAATGATGTTGTGAGACCCGAGTTGTGTTGTTTAACTTCCACTATAAATTTTTAAGAGAATGTTTTAGTTAAAAAGGCTTCGTGTTACGAGACTTTATCTCGGAGCATGACCGAACGTTCCGTATCTTGAAAATACTCGGATTTTCGGGACGGGACGTTACATGGCAAGTGGTGGGGTATGGTGGGTGGGTGGGTGGGTGGGTGGGTGAGTGGTAAGAAATGGTAAGCAGGGTAGGGCTAAGTTGGTGATGTGGTAGGGCAATGGGGAGGATAATGTTAAGTGTGGTAGAATGGATGGTGTAAGGTTGGGTAACTTAAGGAAAAGTAGGAGTGGTAAAAATAAGAAACCAACTTATTACCAACCTATATTGTCGCGGGCTTTGAGAAAAACAAAAATAAGAAAAATAATAAAGCCCAAACTCTATATTATTTCTTTTAATTGTATCCTTATCGACATTATCTAATTACAATGAAGCCCCTACTAGATTTTCAAGGTCTTACACGTGCGGCCTAAAAAAAGATTTATGTATTTATGTCGGCGATTGGATTAAATCAAGTACTACTAGCAGTAAATGTATTTACACTCATTCCCATTCCCATTCCCTTTCAATAAAATAAAAAATATCACTCGTTCTAGAAAAAAATATGGATAAAGGTGAAATAATTTTGATGTAAAACAAAAAAAATTACGACGGTTTAAATTAAAAGATATCACTGTTTTAAAAAATTGAGGGTAAGGGGGAAAGTAATATTTATTTATTTTATAATTAAGAAAAAAAAGTGTTTCAATAGAATTTTTTTATAGATTATTCTTTGTGTAACATTTTAAGCCAAACTAGGTTGAAGTAAAGTAAGAGAATAAGTAACGTAGAGAGAGTTCTAGTGCAGTATAAATTACCTAAGTCCACATCCACATGCAAATTAATCAAATATCATTGATTAAATAAATAAATATAAACACGGTAAACACTGTCTTGAATTTAATTTTGATTTGGCGTGGGTATCCGTCGACGTTAAGGTTTATAAGTTAAAACTAAAACGTAGTACTATAAATATTGTTCCAAATTAATAGTAAGTGAAATAATATTGGGACATTAATTTTAATTTCAAGAATCGCAATCTTTTCAGTAATACATAGGCTCCAAATCCAATCCAATTCAATCGAGTACGTAGGCTCAAAAGATGAAGCGTCAAGTAAAATTTATAGCGGTGTTGATCACATTCTGCCTCCTCTTGTCGATTGTTGTGGCTGCTAGAATGGGTGGTGGTGGTGGTGGCTCAAGAGGCGGAGGTGGCAGCGGTGGCTCAAAAGGTGGAAGAAGAGGTGGCGGCGTTATTCCGTTTATGGCAGGATCGTCAGGTCATCATGGAAGCCATAGTTCATCTTCATCGTCATCCGCTAAAGCAAATTTGATGCTGCTGCTTAGTTTCATGGCTTATTTTGGCATGCATATGCAATACCTTGTTTGATGATTAATTATTTCATTAGGTTTATTTCATTGTGACAAAAGAAAACTTTTTCAAAAAAAAAAAAAGACAAAAGAAAAGAGTTTCATAGTTATTTTGGCGGCCTACAAATTTATGTTAAATTATAGTTAGTGTTGTATTGATCGAATAGTATATATGTTAATTTTTTTACTATTGCTATTCAATATCTAAGAATCCATGCATAGTAAAACTAATAATATTAATTGCAATAAAAATAATTCAATATTCTAGAGTATTTACTAGCATCTATTCCATTATTGGGAGAGATTACATAAAAAAATCCGGAGATTTTGAAATTTAAGCCAGAAATAAGTACGGTGAATGATGGGCAGCAATTGGTGGCCTGGTTCGTAATACCAATGAAGTCATTCTCAATAGTTATTCCATGAAGTTAGATGAGAGATTTGATGTGCTCACGGGAGAAATCTTGGTTATTTACCACGCTATTGTCCTTGCTACGACTTGGGGCTACATCAATGTAGTTTTTGAAGGAGATTCTCTTTTACCCCACCAAAAGCTATCAAATGCAGATTTAGATTATTCGCCAATCGGAATGATTATCAATGATTGTAAAACTTTTCTTCATTGATTCTCACATGTTAGTTTCTCTTTTGTCAAGCGTGAGGGCAACATGTCGGCTCATTTATTGGCAAAAAAAAGGTTTAAGTTTGGTTGGTCTTAAAAAATGGGTACTTCGCCCCCTCCTCTTGTAATTGCTGCTATTTTCCACGATCTGGTGCAATAAAATTCATTTTAATTCTAAAAAAAACCGGAGAGATCACATAATTCCATTATTGGCCATTATCGGGAGATATTACGTAAGAAAAGAACCCCGAAGAGATTACATAATTTTATTATTGCATAAGAAAAAAACGGAGAGATTACATAAGGAAATTAAGAAAAACTTTATTCAAGATCAAGATAAAACTTAAAAAAAAAAAAAAAATCATTACCGGCCACAATGGTGTTTTTTTTTTTTTTTTTTTTTTTTTTTTTTTTTCCGAAAACGAAATGATAACACCACACACACGCCCCAATGGGGCTTGAGTGTGTACATACTCAATTCTTTTGATTATATTCTCACGGTTGTATGTTACTCCAATTGAGGTACTTTGCAAATCAAGGAGACGTTTTTGGATGGTATCTTCATTTGTAGAGAGTTGATAACAAAATAAATCTGATACACACAGTTTGAATACAGTTTAGAAACAGACGTTGTAAATAATAACACACGGCTTTACTCCGCATATGACGGTGGGTGCAGCCAAGAACTTCTCTTTGCAAATAGTGGTGTTAGTGTACGACAATTGAGGTACAATATGTCTGTACGTGTAATAACATATTTTTACACCAGTAATAATGATAAATTTAATATCAATTAATAAATCTTGCATCATGATTTATTAAATAAATTAAAGTATGTATGTTATCATGATATAAACTTATAGTAGTTTTATTGTGATTCTGAATCATCATATCATATTAAATTTGTTTATGTTATATGTTTATTGTGATTTTGAATCAACATATCATATTAGTTTATGTTATCACGATGTACACTTACATTACATTAGTTTTATTGTGATTCAGAATCATCATATCTTATTTGTTTTATCAATTATTTGTGAAGGGAATCAATCAAATATTTTGATTGGGGAAAATTGAAATTATAGGAATACTTGAATCCAATATCTTACGTTTTATTAGTCACGGAATATTCTATAAAAAGGAAGCAATCTGTGACTCTGTGTGTTGTTCATGACATTATTATTATTAAACTGGAAAAGCACACAAACCATGGTTTTTAATTCGATTTTTATATAATTAAAAATCAAATCGTTTAATACAATTTGGCTTTAAATAAAAAAAACCTATTAATAATATAAAATGTCAGTGTGCATAGGTAGCTCTAACTCGGTTAATTTATATTCCTACCGAGAAGACGGGTGGACTCGACGGAAATTTCTCGTCGATTGGTGGTGGCGATTCCCGGCGGCCGGAATCGTCCATGGGAAGGGAGGGAGCTGAAATTTTCGGTGGTTTCTAATTCTGTAGGGTGAGGCGGAGGAAGCTGCAATTTCCAGCGGAAAGGAGCAGCAGGTCGGATCTGTTTATCACCTGATTTCAATGCTCCAACCGAGTCCAATTTCCGGCCAAGAAGATCGGATTTGTATCACCGAATCTGATTGAACGATTTGGACAAAAAGAATTTGGGGAGGAGAAAAAGGGGTGACGGTTGTGGCAGGCTGGAGCTAAACGGTCGGATTTGAACGCCGGGGAAGCAGGGGGTTGGGGCCGGAGCTTAACGGTCGGATTTGAACGCCGGGGAAGCAGACTGCAATTTTTTTTATTTTTTGTGTTTTGAAAAAGTTTAGGGTTGTTATTACATTTTATGGGCTGTTACTACTTGTTTTAAAGCTGTTACTACTTTTTTCATTGGATGTTACGACATTTTTACGGGTTTGTTACTAATTTTTTTAGGCTTTTAGTACTTTTCATTTGATGTTACGATATTTTTATGGGATGTTACTACTTGTTTATGAGGTGTTACAACATTTTTACGGACGATACGACTTGTTTTCGGTCGTTACTATATTTTAAGGATCGTTACTATTTGTTTATTGACCGTTACGACATTTTACGGGTTGTTACTACCTTTTTTTAGGTACATTACTACTTGTTTATGGATGTTACGACATTTTAATGTTACGGGGTTACTCCGTTACGACATTTTACGGTACGTTACTACTTATTTTTTAACAAATAAGGGTTGTTACTAATTGTTTTTAGACCGTTACTACTTTTTCATTGGATGTTACGACATTTTATAGGTACATTACTACTTGTTTCTTGATCGTTACAATTTGTAGAAGGGTAAAAAGTAACAAGGGGTATTTTTGTCCAAATATTTTGTTTTTGTCCTTTATAACAGCTGGAAAATAAGAATGTCCTTGCAGACCTATTTATGTGTTTTTTTGTCCTTGTAGCCCCTTCCCCCTAATTTATATTTCTTATTTGCAATATATTATTGATTAATAATAATTCATTTAATATACTATAAACATTTATTAACATTTTGTGAACCTTTCAACCATTCTCTTCAATATTTTGTTTGCTTAGAAGAAAAAAAATATCTCCCCTGGATATGGCATAGTAGCGAAGGCATGAGTGTGTTGTGCAGCCTGGAACTTAAGCTGGAGGTCAGCGGTTCGATTCCCGTAATGTGATTGATTTACGATTGATAACACCCTTCAGTGCAGAGGTTTAATAGGCAAGCTCATGTTGGAGGTTACCTGATTAACATCTCCCCACATTCTTGTGGGATCGGGGGTGGGGGGGCCTTTCGGTTGGGGTTTAACCGTTTTTTGTTTGCTTAGAAGAACACAAATCAATTCCCGACTCACGACCCATAACTCTTTTTTTTTCTTCTTTTTTTTGTGTTTAATAGGCAAGCCCATGTTGGAGGTTTACGATTAACATCTCCCCACATTCTTGTGGGATCGGGGGTGGGGGCCCTTTCGTTGGGGTTTAACCGTTTTTTGTTTGCTTAGAAGAACACAAATCAATTCCCGACTCACGACCCATAACTCTTTTTTTTTTTTTTTTTTGTGTGACTTCATTAGCACCAATATTTGAGATACATGAATACCGATTTGTTTGACAAGCCTCTTCTAACAATGTTCATGAATTTTTTCAAAGACATTTTTGGATGAGTTCACAGGTAAAAACATCATTTTGTTACACTAGCTTTTCCCATACAAAAAAAATGTGACTAATATATAGTTAGTTAGACTCATTTGCCATATTACTGTGGCTAAAGTAATTATATAACAACACCTTTTTTTGTGTGTAATAAATATTAATGTAATGAAAAAATGTTTTTCTTGTAGTTTGTACAGATTGACATGTAATCTAAATATATGCATATGCACAAACAGAGCCATGTGGTGGGCTAAATATACTGAACATCATACTTCTTCTTTGCAGCTATCAGCATGTCATCCACATATAATATAAGATAGATGTATGATCAATCTTCCAACTGACTGTTGTAAACACAGCAATCATAAGGACTTTTATTGTTACCCAACTGGATCATATAGCTGTCAAACCTTTTATACCACTGTATAGGATCTTGTTTCAGTCCATACAAGGACTTCTTCAACTTACACACAAGATCTTCCTTACCAGGAACTTTGAAACCCTCTGGCCGAGTCATGTATATCTCTTTGTCTACCTCACCATGTAGAAAACCTGTATTCACATCTAACTGATCAAGTTCTAAGTCCTGCTGTGCCACCATTGCTAGTAACACTTTGATTGAAGTATGTCTGACTACTGGTGAGAATATCTCATCAAAGTCCACCCCTTCTTTCTGACTGAACCCTCTTGCAACCAAACATGCCTTATACTTAACTCCTTCTGCCTCAGTTAACCCTTCCTTCTTCCTGAAGATCCATTTGCAAGTAACAACTCTCCTTTCAGCTGGATGTTTAACTAGATCACAAGTCTGATTCTTCAATAATGACTCCATTTCATCTCCCATGGCAGCAAGCCGTTGAGATGCTTCAGAACATGTCACTGCTTCCCTATAAGTAGAAGGTTCAAAACCATCCACTTCTTCTGCAACTTGAAGTGCGTATCCAACCATATCATCAAACTCATACCTCTTGGGAGGTACCCCGACATTGGATCTTCTAGCTCTGCAGACAGCTATACTCTGCTGACCCACGTTCTCAGTTTGACTCTCAACAGACATTTGCTCAGCTGACTGGCTTGGATTCAAATTTCGTGGTTCGTAACGATCGATGAAAACTGGCTTGGATCAGTTGATTATTGCATTCCAACTGACTCCACCTGAAGCTCCACCTTACTGTCAGTTTTCTTAGTTTCAGCACTGGTTTCAGTTTCGTTATCCTCCCCACTGATGAACTGAGTATTGAATTTTCATCGAACTGAGTATTGAATTTTCATCTATAATTTAACTCAACTTTTCAACTTCTATAACTTGAGTCCACCCGTTTGTTTGGATATAGTCCACTTGCTCACATTATCGTCTAAATATAATTCATTTGTCCACCCGATTTTTAGTTTCCTGCTCCGTCAACATTTGGATAATTAGTTTCACATGAATTTGTCCTTTTATTTACACATAAATAAGTTATGTTGGCAGTAATATCGTTGAGCTAATCAAAATGAGGGCTGTTTTGGTGAGCTATTCTAAGAGGAAGTGGACAAAAACATGTTATTTTTCTTTTCTGATATGTGTGAAAATTAAATAACTTTCACATCTCTATTAGACTCATTTATTAAAATCAATATGCTCATCTTTCTTCTCTAATCACACCCAAATAGTTCTGTCTCAGTATGCTCTAATTTATCTAAGTTATTCAATGTTAATAATCTATAGATGTTAAATTTTCATTAGTGAATTGAAATGAACACAATTTGATTCTTTTATCATCTTATTTATGTTTAGCTAGGAAGTTCGGTGGTTGATGACAATTTTTTTTGAGGAAGGTTGATGACATGTTTATTGTTCTTTTATCATATTGTTTATGTCCAGCTAGACTGTTTGGTGGAAGGTGGCGTGTTTGTTGTTTTGGATGATGATCGATGGATGATTGGTTTGTGGATCTTAGTTTAGCATGAATAACATTAGTTCAAATTAAATTATTTATTAGATCATCTTTTTGACTTTACTCATACAAGAGTACTCCAACCGTTGCCATTTAACTGTCGCATTTGCCAAAATCAAAAAAATTCTTTTTATCTGTCGTAGTTACATTTTCAATACATATTTTAATACTCTTTCCGCTTTTCAATATTACTTTTCAACTTTCTAGGCTAATTCAACCAATCAATTATAATGAAAGTCAATGCAATTAATCATTTTCTTAATTTATGTGTTTTTATCAAATATGACAGATAATAAAAAAACGGAATGAGTACTTATGTATCTTTCATAGATAAATTATGATTTTCAATCAATTTTTTTTTGTTTATAAAATAATAAAAAAATCGAAAGCAAACCAAATTAAACCGGACCAAACTAATAGTTTTAATGTTAAACGGATCCGCATTCAATGGTGTAACGGGGCTAAGAACAAGCGCCGGAAAATCAAGAATACTCGGTGACAAGATCTCCGTTTCCCTTGGTGAAAAGCTTGAATTTTGAGCAAATCTACCACTTGGGTGTGGAATTAAAGGGCTAATCATGAGCCCGTTCTTGAGGCTTGTTTCTTCTTTCATAAAGCTTAAATCCATGCTTCTTCTACCGCCTGTTTTGATTGGAGGTTTTGTAGGGTGTGGTGGTTGTACTTGTTGATCGAATTAAGGGATGTTTTGTAAGCTTGTTTAGCGATTTCGGAGTGATCCGTCGGCATCGAACCACTTGTTTGAAGTTGTTGAGGTCTGCTGAACAAATGTTGTTGGATAAGGATTGGATTCTGATGGTCTGGAAATTGTTTTAGGGGTCAATGGGGGAGTGGATATTTGGAGGGATCCATTGCTGCTTCTTGAGCTTCTTCCATTATTTGGAGAATGCGTCCGAAATCTTTTTCAAGAAAAAATCCTTTTAATTTTACAATCACCCAATTTGGTTTAAACATCTTGAACCCATATAAAATGATTCTCTGCATTAACGTCTACGGTAGTTTTATGGTGGTCAAACTCCACCATGTCATATCTATTCAATCAATAGGAGTTTTTAAAACAACCCTCTTTAGTCTTTACCTATGATGCACCGACACTTCAACGTGGACGCGTGCGCTGTGTCCGACACAAGACACGACACGACACGCTCTGCTACCGTGTCCGATACGTGCGGCTGATTAAATTAATATTATTTAAAATTTAAATATCCGATACGCTTCCGACACTGTCGACACTCTTGAACCCAATCTTTTTGATTTTTTTCTTTGTTTACGTTTATTTCAATGGAAACGTTAAAATACACGATTTTCATTTCTAAAATAATTAAATAAATAATACGCTGTATCAAATTTATACGTTTGTTGATAAACAATCATTTTTACAATTCGTAATATTTGGAAGGTCAATCACAATTTTTTTGGCACCGTATAAATGTCGAATATTTATTCTAGATATTTATAGAGTTTATAATACGTATCTTATTTTATCTAGTTTTTTCGGATGCTTACGGATATTTTTTTGATAAATTGAATTTTATTTACAATATATATAACGTATCGACGACGTGTCGTGTACTTAAATTTTGAAATTAATCGTATCGCTGTGTCTGTGTCATATCGTGCGATGTGTGTTCGTGTCCGTGTCGTGTCTGTGCAACATACGTCTTTACCGTCGTCGCTTATAGAAAACCGGCTGGACTGGAAAAGAAGCCTCACTCTCTCGTTCGACAGAGAAGTGTTTGGAGCTTTCTGGTTAGTGAAAATGGCGATTTTGCTGAATAATGGATTCGAAATGCCGATACTAGGGCTTGGAGTTTGGCGGATGGATGGCAAAGACATAAAAGATCTGCTCATCAACGCCATTAAGATTGGCTACCGTCATTTTGATTGTGCTGGTAATAATCTTCTTTCTCTAGCTTTTCAGTTCTTCTGCAGCTCATATATAGTACTTATTTCGCAATTGAAATCATTGACAATTTCTGAACTCTCAAATTCGTTTACTCCTGTTTTAAGTTGTCCTAAGCTTTTGGAAGTAAGATGCACTGAGCGCCTTTTAGTTACATTTTTTTATAAATGCTATTGAACTCTCACTCTGATCATAATCGTATCAATATTAATGTTGCACCTACATTTTTTTATGAAATGAAGCACGGGGGACAAGTTTATGAAATCAAAAACATGTTTTATGCACTTTGTTTATTTGCTTTTGATAATTTTATTTTGGGTAATGCTAGTTGGGGCAGCTCTGTTATTTTGTAAGTCTGTAAGTGTAGCTATTAAATTGCAAGATGTTTTCTATTTCGGTTTTGTCTGCTATAAATGATATATTTCAGGCACTTGGCTGTGGATAACCTAAAATCTAAATTTGTCAATAGGTCAACTGGGAGCCTGGCGCAGCGGTACAAGCTGTCGCCGTGTGACTAGAGAGATCATGCTTCAAGTTTTAGAAAATCTCTTATAGAAAACTCAAGATAACGCTACGTGCATTAGTGCCTGATGGCCTGAACATTTCTCGGAACCTGTATAAACGAGACGGTTCCATGCACTGGACAACCCTTTTATTTTGTTGCGGATTACCTTAAATATGATATGATTTTGGCATGAGTGACCAATCATCCAAGAGTGACTGCCATTCTTGGTCACAACTCTTTTTGGCCTTTTCTTCCGTCCCTTCTTTGCTTAGGCGTTAGTATCTCAATATCTGGCTTTGGTCTCTCCTTAGTAAATATTCATGCATTATTATTGCAATCATAGTTGTCTAGCCCACATTAATCACTTAAGTTGGCAATTCATGAGGTTGTGTTGGTTGTAATTGAACTTACACTTGGATCTGCATGCTCATTATCTGCCATTTAATTTGTAACTTAGGTTTGTAGATCAGAATTTGTTTGCGATATCTTATAAGTTATAAATCCTTTCAGCTGACTACCAGAATGAACCAGAAGTAGGTGAGGCGCTTGCAGAAGCGTTTAGGTCAGGTTTGGTGAAAAGGGAGGATCTTTTCATCACAACAAAGGTGACTTAGTCTGTTATGATGTTGATTCAGCTTGAATTTCAGTTTTACTTTCGCTGGTCAATAAAGGTAGAATTGTTCAGTGCTGATACGCAACAACTGACTGACCTATTCTGTGCTTCTGATTGCAGCTGTGGAATTCAGACCATGGTCACGTTGTTGAGGCTTGTAGAAATAGCCTAGAGAAGTTAAAGTTAGATTATTTGGATCTTTATCTTGTTCACTTTCCCATAGCCACGAGGCATACTGGTAATTTTGTTTCCCTTTTCTGCCGTTTAGTTTATTCTGTTTGCTATGGATGGGAAGAGGGTGTTGTTGAAATTTATTGTGCTGATTTTGGATAACATAGAACATTTTCTTGGATATCAGTGTCATGCCCCACCTTCTACATGGCTGAAATATGGATACTCCAAATTGTTGGCACATTTTGACTGTACTCATGCTTTTGATTTGTATTTTTATATGTTTTCAAAATAAATTTAGGAGGCTTTATTTGGGAATATGAACCTCATCAAGAGTGTGATTTGACACATAATTTATGTTCGGGACTCATGTAGGGGTTGGTACAACTGCTAGTGCCATGGGAGAAGATGGTGTTCTAGATATTGATACTACCATTTCTCTTGAAACTACCTGGCATGCTATGGAAGATTTAGTCTCCTTGGGATTGGTTCGTAGCATAGGCATCAGGTACTCGAAATTGTACTCCTTTTTTTCACATTGCCTTCAAGTTTATTATTGATATATCTGAGCTTTTGCAGTGCTTATGTGCTACTGTTTAATACATCTCCCTATAAGCCAAAAAGCAACTATGTACAAATATAAATCATTTGCAAGACAATGGGCAATACCTATGATGGATTTACTGCCATATGGTCATTTTACAATAAGAGAATACTCGTACTTCATCGCAAACAACTTGAAAATATCCCCAAGCTGCTGGTCCATATTGAAGCCATTACCTTTATTAATTCTTATTAACATTATAATAAGAACCGACTTTGCTTGATTTCCTCTAAATGGTATGACAAATGCTCTTCTGGCAGTATGCAGGGTACAAATTTTCAACTAAATTGAGATGCAGAACATACTATTAGAGCATATTGTAAGGAATGAAATGAATTTGATGTATGAACCTGAAATGAAAGCATGTTTTATATTTCTGATTTAGTTACACTAACCAATGGTAATTGCAAATTCAATATTAGGTTGTCGTCCTCTGATCCTCTCTTGCTTTATGGCTCCAGTTCCTTGATTCAATGCTTAGTAGTGTTATCTTTGACATTGTTTGATTTTACAAAACTGACAGGTTTTTCATGCTTTTCATTGGTTTGTTTCGTTTTTCTCCCGTTTCCCCTTGAGCAGCAACTATGACATCTTCTTAACTAGAGATTCCTTAGCATACGCAAAAATCAAACCTGCTGTGAATCAGATTGAAACACACCCTTACTTCCAACGCGAATCACTTGTGAAATTCTGTCAGAAGCATGGCATCTGTGTTACTGCCCACACGCCTCTTGGTGGGTCTGTGGCTAATACGGAATTGTTTGGTTCTGTCTCTTGCTTGGACGATCCAATTCTCAAAGTAAGCTAATTAACGACTTCCCATTTTCAGCAATGCATCTCCGTTTCAATACTTTGTCAATAAAAAATGCTATTGTCACATCATCGTGGTAACACACATTTGTAAACCCTTAATCATGGTGGGATCCATTGGAAGTTCCACTTATTGATCAATGGTCTACAAACGTACAAATGTTTGTGGGCGTATCATTTTCGTTTGTGTGAATAAGATGCAAATCTCCTGAAACTGATGTCCATGAAATGAATGCCCATTGTTTCGTGTGCCAGGGCATAGCTGAAAAGTACAAGAAAACTGTGGCTCAGGTTGTTCTCCGCTGGGGTATTCAACGCAACACGGTTGTCATCCCAAAGACATCAAAAGTTGAAAGACTGCCAGAAAATTTCAAGGTATTTGACTTTGAGCTTGCTAAGGATGACATGGACTTGATCAAATCTTTGGACAGGAATTATCGTACCAATCAACCAGCCAAATTTTGGGGGATCGATCTTTATGCATGACCAACCCCGTATCTTGTAATGTTGTAAGGTGATTTTTGATTGACAGCAGAAACACATTCTCTTTCAAGTGTGTATCTTCTTTGTAGGATATACTATACATGTCTAATGAAAAGGACTTGTCCTGAAACAGCTTTTGTCCAAGGGAATGTTTATCATTTTCTTAGAATTTATTAATTTTCCTGTGGGAAAGATGCAACATAAATCTTTTTCCTGAGTAATTGCATTTTTAATTCAGTATAATACTACCATCAAAGCCTTTGTGAAGCAGCCTTAAAAAGAAGTTTTACAAGAAAACAGCATATTTCAAGTGTGCTTTTTTTTTCCCCCAAAAAATATGCCGGAAATTGTATATCTAGTTTGATATGTGGTAGGAAATTATAGATAATAATAATCTTAAAATTCTACTTACAGAATGAAAACAACATTATCTTATCATAAGATTTCTAGATAATATTAAATTACAATATTTTCACTTATTAAGTTTTTTTTTTATATATATTTTATTTTTAGGATAAACGTTACTTTTATTCAATTAAATCACCAGAGCATGCTAATAGTACATGAGAAGACGGTCTAATGCCCCATTGTTTAATACAAATTTCTTTTTCACTTAATAAGTTAGAATGTAGAAATTAGGCAAGATTTCATTGTTAATAACGATATTGTCTTATAGAAAGTTATTTTGATGATTTGTACTATAACTGCAAAGTGTTTTTTTTTTCTTTTTTTTTTAAGAAACAAAAAGATTGTTTTGGATGAGTTTAATTTTGGGTTGATTTTATTTACTAGTAGATAATAAAATATGATAAAAATGATAGAAGTAATGATTTAAAAGTTAAAATGTTTTCGAAATTTGTGTAGATAAAGAAATGATTGGTGAAAGAAATTGAAATAAAGTAGTAAAATGAATTAAAGAATGATAATAAGATAATAAAATAGATAAAGTGAAATTGTGAGAGATGATTTAATATTTTTTTATTATATTTGAAGAAAACGATTGGTGAAAAATTTGTAGCAAATGATTGGTGAAGTGATATAAGAAAACTCAAACCGAACCACAACTCAAAACAAACAGAAGCTTACTGTGTGTGTGGTTTTTTTTTTTTTTTTTTTTTTTTTTTTTTTTTTTTTTTTTTTTTCCAGAAATGTTATCTCCGTCATAATTTCGGAGTCTAAAAATTTACTAGATAGTCTTTATAGTATCATATCTAAAATTTACTAGAAAGTCTTTACTTTATCGAATATTAACGACTTTCATACATTACCATATGTTAAGCTATGCAAATTAAGAAAATAATCATGTTAACAAAGAAATATAAGAATGTCCCTGAGCGTCCAGTCCGTGAATTCTCGAGGGTCTCCGACAATAGTTTCTTTACTCGCGGGTTATAATAATGAGAAAAAACCAGAGCCGGTCAATTTACATGTTAATGACAGTAATAATGAACGTCGGGTCTGTAACATGCATGTTAGTTTCACTTCTCATAAGCTATAATAAATGAGAAGCAATACCAATGAACCCCCCTCTTCGCATCTTGTTAAATTTAATGCTGATACTTCTTTCAACTGTACAACGGCTGCAGTTGGAGGGATCCTCAAGAGATTCACATGGTGACATTCTCAATTCTTTTTCAAGGAAGTTGGAAGTCGGATATGACGTGAACACGGGGAAGCGCTTGCGATTTATTATGTGATCTTCCTAGCTATTTTGATGTTGTTTTTTAGGGAGATTCTCTTACCATCATTAAAAGCTCAATTCGGATGCTCTAGATTTATCACAAGTGGGAAGCATCATCGAAGATTGTTGCATTTTGATTTTATGTTTTTTCAATTTTGAATTCTCTTTTGTAAAAATGTCAGGTAATATCCATGTTCACCTTTTAGCTCAGGAATGTCTCAGCTTGGTAGGAAACAAAACTTGGGAGTTATCTCCTCCTATGCATGTTATCTCAGTTTGTATGACGGATAAAGTCTAATAAAGAAGTTTTTCCCTTTAAAAAAAATTCTGATGAACCGAAACAAATTTTATGGTGGGTTTGACTACAAATATCACTTGATGGTCCGGAACAAATCATCTTTCACTATTTTTTGTTGGTCTCACATATTAAGAAACAATTTATTAATTTTAAATATTATAATTGATAGGAAAAGTGATGACATGATGAGAGCTCGAACCACTGTAAAATCACTAATAAACCGAAACAAAACGGAAAGAAGATAAGTTATGAGCTTTCTTTAGTAGGATAATGCATGTTAAAGAAGAGAATGAAGGGAACAATATTTCCCGTATGTGTATTATTTCAACAATTTATTTACTTTTCAACACTTTATATTTATTTTGTAGGCTTAAAGTTATTTTATTTTTAATATTAATTATTTTAAAGTTTGCAAGACATTGTTTTTAACGCAAATGTGAAATTTTGGTTTTATTTTCTTTTTTTATTATTATTTTAAAGTTTGCAAGACAATGCTTTTAAACAAACGTGAACTCTGATTAGTTTGCCTCAATAATTACCTTAGTTTCATTCTGATACATTTTCTTACGCAACACTTTTGCTCACCGTTTTACATTATTATTATTTTTCAAGTAAATAAGAGTCAGGAAATTATCGAGAAAGAGTAGTAGTTGACTGTACGTGGATGTATCTCGTGAAATGAAAGCCGAAGATCTTTTTGGTAATTTCAATATTAGCCTTTTTTTTATGATGTACAATTCAATTATGTTTGGGATTTTTTTTTTTTTTTTTTTTGAGGAATTATGTTTGAGACTTAGAAAAAGAAATTTGTGTTCGTGGATCAAGTTATGTTTTATTTTCATATCAGCAAATTATTTTATAATGTATAACTAGAAAGGCTTCGTGTCACGTGATTTATTCTCGAGACATAGCCGAGCGATCCGAACTTAAAAAATACTCAGATTTTTGGAACCGAGGAGTTACATGAATGGTGCAGGCAAGAATATAGGAGTACCATATATATATACTAGTCAATAACCCGTGCAATGCACGGGAGTATTGAACGTCACCGATACGATTATAAACTGAAAATTCAATGCAAAAACGTGTGTGTCGTTGCAATCAATAAGAAAGATGAAACAACATTTTGCAAATGTAATGTAGAGGTAAAAAAATAAAAATAAAGGTAGCGATAAGTAACATCGGTCATACGTTTCGACATAATAAAAAAGGGATAACTACGTGCGTGACATTGATGAAATACGATGTAGCGTAATTTTCTTGGCTTGCAACTACCGAGACACCCAATTTTAATTAACACCTGAAAAGAGTTGTTGAAGAATTGTTAGTTAGTAAAAAGAAATAATGTTATGAAAGCAATAAAAATATAGATTAGCAAACATGTCTATAAATTATTACGTTTTATTTGTTTTCTTTTATACATGCGTATGAAAGCTTGAGCACAGGCCTCACCCCAGTCAACTTTCAATATAAATAATGTTTGTGGTGGTTCGGTAAGTTGTGGATTGGATGGAGCATGTATAACAAAAGTGTAAGAACGTCCCAATATTGTTTGTATGTACTGATCAAAACGATGACGTCCATCCACCTAAAAAATTAAGATAGGGAATTGAATTAAGGATATTGCAGCAATAAAATCAAGTTAAAATGTAAGTATTAAAAGTAAGGTAATAAAAATGACCGTTTGCAAAGTATTATGTAGGAACAAAGGTGGGGAGCGGAAAAGATACTCAGCACCTACGCCAGTCAAGACTATTGGTAGACCACCGGTAGCATCCAATATTGAAGCTCGAACTCTATAACTGCAAAAATAAAGAAAATAACATGTATTTAATATGGAAATAATGATAAATTATGAATAATAATTATTGCAATAGATTATTTACCGCACGACAGAGGTGACGACTGCATGACAGCGAGAACACATTAAACGTCCTTCATCAACATGTACCTCTGTATTACAATTATTGCATGACTCGTAAAACATGTTTTCTGTAGATATACTCTGAACAGCAGCTACAATGCGAAAATGTGTTACCTGTGACAACACAATGTACGTTGTGGTTGATTAATGACAATGAATAATAACAGCACAAATGAAATATAAATTTAGTTATGTATAAAAGGTAGTACATTTGGCACAAATGTGAAGTTTGATGTTGTAATGGTATTTGCATTGGCTATCAAAACCAAGTTTTTGGATTTGTGCGATGATCGTTTTGCCCATTGAACCAGACGTTGAGCAGGTATATTATGCGTATACCTGTGACATTGTAGTAAAAAACTTGTATCCCCTAGAAAATACAGTATAACACATTTCGTATAATGTATATTGTGTAGGTAAGAAATATTGTCGTACCAACTGAGAACAGATGTGCATAAGTCCGACCGACAATCCACATAAAACTTTGTGAATTGTGTTGTGTATAAAATTGTTCCTATAAAGCAAATGAAAATAAACATTATTCACTTTGTAAGTGCATATTTTTTATGTACAAAATATGAATCAAACCTTCATAGTCGTTCACAGACAAACCACATGCAAGCAAGACTTTATCCTCACGTATGCCACTCGCATCATCAACAGCAAAATGACCCCACAATGTCACCCGCATTAGGGTCATACTGTGATATTGAAGGTTGTGGAATTTTTAAGTTACATATAGGAATGGGTAAGCAATGCAAAATTATAATCGTAAACGTAAAAATTGATGTTAACATTAAAAATGTGTAATTCTAAACTTACGACTTGTCGATTATTAGTATTTCACGATTTGGATTTATATTTTTAGGATCATGACACCGACCAACAGAGACAACGAAGCCCACAACATCTGCATATTCAAAATTCAAAACTTTAAAAGTTACGATGTTATGACATATTATCAATACTTTGGGTTAGTAACATACCAATTAATTGCCGTCCGTCATTCACTTTAGCATCGATGTCGGAAAGCTTCATCAATTTGTACTTTCGTTAGGAAAGCCTTTATAATCTTCCATCATGTGAGAAATCCTTGTGTTCTTCGTGAGAAGAAGGCGATACTTCGTCTTTGCAATGTAAAAACCGGGTTGAAGTGGAACAACACATACACCGGATAAAGTATACATTTCCTTCGGATAAACGTATACCAATGTTATCAAAACATGATTTTTCTGTTATCATGCCCTGCATCAAATTTCTCTAAAAAACGGTCGAGTGTTAATGAAAAACGAATCAGAAACGCGTAGGGCAAACAATTGCAGTAATGTAGAAAGTTAAACGTACATCTTTATCAATGAACAATGTGAACAACGCTTGCGGGCGTCGGTCAATAACCCTCAATAAACGAACCATGATGCACCAATCACGTGAATTATCAGGATATAAAGAAGGAAGAGGTGAATAATGTGGAGGTTCTTCTGAGTAGCCAATCGTACAAAATTGATGTCGACATGAAATATAATGAACATGATTAATGAAAAAAAAATTAATCAAAAGGGATAGTACAGTTATCAATAGTACTGTTATAAGTAAACATGCATTAATGTTTCTTAAAGGAACATGATCTATTACAAAATATATGAAGCAAATGTTACAAACGTGAACACAAAGAAACGCAGAAACAGGAATATGTGTAAAAGACACGGGTTATTGTGTAAAGTTACAACCGTCGCCAATGAAAGGTTACTTGGATACAATGTAATCATACACAACTAAATAAAAACTTAAAAATCAAACACTTCTCTCGTATACAATATTTTGTGTGTAATCAAATGGGTCGTCCTTTTTGTTAACTACCAAGTATTTTTAGACCGAAGGTGATGTAACGCGGGAAATTGCAACATAGAGTTGACCATGAGAAAACACTTCGGGTTTGGTAGGTATACACCTACATTCTTCGATGATCGACCTTGACTCTTGTTGATTGTCATGGAAAACGCCAACTTCAATGGGAATTGCCTTCTTTTTATTGGAAACGGAGAAGTGTTAGGTGGAGGTGAAAAGGTGATTCGCGGGATAAGAACACGATCTCCAACATTAGTCCCCGTTAGAATTCTTGCTTCTAGAATTTTATCACCTAGGTGCGTAATTTGGAGACGTGTCCCATTGCACATTCCTCGCCGATTGATTCAAATTTCGCAATAAGATTACGGGTGCTCCATTCTTGAGAGATAAACAATGGTTTGGAATCCCCGGAAAATCTAAAGAATTTAGGTATTCCGGTGGATTTATGTTAGGGTCAACGTCATGTTGTTCCTCATCCAAAATAGTATCGGCACTCAGGTACGTGCGTCCAACTCCGGGAATGGTTGCCAACATGATGTCATTAAGTATATTGACATCGATGTTTTTAGGAGCAAGTATTGCACGATCTTTCAAATAGGTCGTATCTCTGTAACGTTCAGAAAGATTTGGGTATGTGAAGTCAATCAACTCATTCAATGCGGTAGTACTGTGTCTAATTAAAAAATCATCGGGTATTTTAACCCAATTTGTTTCCCCTAGATCAGATAGTGATATGGCAGGGGCAGTGCCATCACCTATTGATAAAATCCAAGTAGAGAAATCATGAAGCTGTTGGCGTGTGGCATTTGATAAATTACTGGAAAAAACTCGCATGTTTCTCATTAAGCGTAGCACTCGACAATGTCTCCAAATTCGAGACTGTGTGATTGTGGCTTGTATTGTGGCCTCCCGTCTTCCGGTAGTTACTATAGGTAAGGTTTGCCTGAAATCACCACCAAGAACAAACAATTTACCATTGAAAGGGCGCCGTTCATCAATACCACCTGCATACTTCAAAATATCTGACAATGTCCTGTCAACTGCTTCAAAACCATAACGGTGCATCATAGGTGCTTCATCCCATATGATCATTGATGCTTCTCGGATCAAACCGGCTAAATCGAGTTGTATTTGATATGGCATGTTGAAGTATCATCCGGATTGATAGGAATCTTGAAGCGTGAATGTGCGGTTCGTCCTCCCGGGAGGAGTAATGCGAGAAATCCCCGAAGATGCAACGGATATGACAATTCCATTTTTAGATCGATCTTAGCAATCAAAACCCTCCACAAATATGTTTTCCCCGTACCACCACTCCCACGGACAAAGAACAAACCGCCTAATTTATGGTCATACGAATGAACAATCTCATTAAATGCCTGCAATTGCTCTTCATTTAACCCTGAATGCAAGCGTTCAAACAATTCAGACTCTGACAATGGATCATAATCTAGTTCATCTCTGATAAGTGTATTCAAGGAAACACTTGCATCATGGTGTGACGGTACCGGCATAGGAGGGTATTCACTTAATGAGTGGCCGTTTTTATTCAAAATCTTTTCAATCTCTGAGAGGCCAAGGTTTTGCAATTCTTCAGTACTAACCGTGATTGTTGAATTTCCAACACCCCGTCGAAGCCTATGCTGAAAATCATCTGTAAGACTTCTCCAATGTTTTAACCACAAATTCAAAGGTTCACTCACTTCTGAGAACATTAACATCGTGGTGAACATGTATCTCAATTTAACTGCAGATGCCCAAATAGTTGCTTCAGATAGAGCTTGATCCCATTCGTCGTCATCCTGTAGTAGTCCAAGAGCGACACATGCTGATCTAAATGTCGGATGTGTTATCCCGTCAACGGTTTTGAGATGATCAAAGCTTTGTGCCCCTCTTACTATATTAAGCAACATTCGAAGATAATAACGTTCCCCTGAGGTTGGTTGTGCATACGGCAACCGTCCAATGCATTTGTGAGTCTGTCGTGGGGTCCACATCTTGTTCGTGTTATTCCATACCCATCTTGTCGGGAATTCAACATAGGTCAGTGTTCGTGCGTCAATGTTAGTCGTGTTTACCTCAAACCATCGTGTGAGCATCGTATGATGAATGTGTTCACGTTGAACAATGTTTTCCATATTATCTTGATTGCTGAAAGTAATCCATTGATGGTCTGGTAGATGATATTGCAGTCTTATAACCGAAGGGTATTGTCTTTGAAGCTCAAACTCGTATATCCTCCAGCAAGCCTCGATTGACGATATGTATCTACAGTCCAAATATTCTCGAATTTCATTGACCTGGACGTTATTGGGTAGTACAGTACACTGTACATTGTTTGTACTCTCCTCAATTACTACATTTGCACGATCAGGACCTTTTGACATGTATTTGTAGAGATACTTGGTTAGCTCTGGACGTGCAACAATTTCAACATTCACATGTCCTTCGATACCTAGTATTAGTATCGGACTGTGCGGAACAACCCATTGATTAGTATAAGTGAAGCCGTTAATCGTAACTTGCTTTAAAGGATCGTCCCTGCGTCTGTATGAAACAAACCCATTCTCTGTCATAGTAGTTTGCTGACAAAACGGCTTCGGGAAAAATTTCGAACATTTCTGATTTACCATGCACGGTGCATTCGGGTAAGCAGTTCCACATGGCCCGTGAAGCATAAATTTCACAACGTATTCATACAACAAAGGATCGGTTGCTTTATCCGGAAGTTCAGCACAAATTAATCTATCAATATCGTCCACATTCGATGGCTTATCTTCATTGACAAATGTAAGAGCTATGTGCGTGTGGGGCAGACCACGTTTTTGAAATTCAATCACGGAGAAATCTGGAAATAATACGCAATTGTTAACATGAAGCAGATAGAAAAGCATAATATTATGTAAACTTGAAATACAGTACGTGGGATTTGAACATGTTGTACCTGCCTGCACTCTACCGAGCAAACTTTTATTTTTCAACTCGTCCATTAACCGCTTTTGTTTTATACGAAACACTCTTGCAACAATATCCGGTCGGTCCTCAGAATGTTGGTTGGGCAATCTTTGTAGTTCTTCTGTTATTTCAGTCCATTTTGGATTGCATGTGAAGGTAATGAAGAGATCTGGAGTTCCAAAATGCCTGCATATCGCCATCGCGTCTTGATAGTGTTGCATCAAATTTCTTGGCCCTCCTGTGAAACTGGATGGCAACACCACACTCCTTCCTACCGTGGATGCATCATTGTCTCCAGCAGCAATTGCATCTTCAATTCCCTGATATACATCTCCTCGTAAACTTGATTGGTTTTTGCGAATATAATTTAAGCTATTGTGTTCAATGGCAGCCCAACAGTCTACCGTAAACTGTTGAAACAACTTCCCTCCTTGGAGTAGATTTGTACCTTCACCCATACGAAATTGTATCATGTATGCATAGAACTCACGCATCGACACACTTGTTCGTCGTACGGTAGGCTTGTGTTTTTGCAGTAATATCAGAATGCCAACCATCAGTTCCGTATGGGAACAACAACGGGTATTGTAGTGGCATGTATGAAGGTTGAAGCTCAGTAATTCTACTTATAATGCCTTCATGGCTCTTGACAACAATATCACGACGGGTTTCCGCGTTAGGGTCGCACCTACAATCAAAGTCGCTATTTCATGACCGGTGGGTTGTATATATTGACGGCCACCGTCATTTATGATTCTCACTTGTCAAGTTAATCGCAGGGTTGTTACGTAGCACATCTCGTGCACTCCTGAAAGTACGCACATAGGGGTTGACCTCATCTAACATAGCTTTCAACAATTGAACAATTCTCAAGTCCAATTCTGGGGAACCTTCTGATGTAACCGTGTTAACACGATTCTGTATTTCATTATCTGTATCGTGAATGTACAATTGTATGTATTTCGGACGCTCCCCAGGAGGAGGTAGAAGTGAACCTATCATATGGTAATTTTCTCCACTGATGCGGAAAGAATACGGTCCACGTGTATTTGTAACAGAATGATCAACCTTTCCTCCCATTGACGTGAAGGAGAACATTGAATTATATGATCTGATATGCTGTTTGAAAGCTGGGGTCGACAATAAGTTGTTTAGGTAGGCCGGAGTTCTGGGTAGCAATGACAAACCCACATGACCGTTACCGCAACACAACTGAAACTCTGGACTACGCATAGAACTATTTGGAACCCTTTCCTCTACCCACATTAAGGCATTGCATTCGGTACACGTGGATGAACGGGGTTCAAATGTCCATCGTTGTCCTTGACGGCGTCTACGTCGCCGTGTTGGATGAATAGCGCCTATGTACATACATACAATCCGTAAATTTTTTTAACAATGGGCATGCAACTATAAGTAAGGACATTATATGTTCACGTCAAATAATTGTATACATAATGTTACCATACGTGGAAAGAGTTATTGTTGGAAACCACATATTAATGTATGTATGGCAAAGGTATGATAAGAGATGCAGTATTTTATTAAGTAAATAGAAAACATAGCAGCACGTTAAAACATACAAAATTATGTCATTCAACAAAATTGTTGAAAGAATGAGAGCGGCTACTATCCAGTTGGTTAATTAAGGGGATAACATACAAACTTATGTCATTCAACAAAATTGTTGAAAGAATGAAAGCGGCTACTATCCAGTTGGTTAATTTAATTAAGCGGCTACTGCAGATCTCGAATCCCTGAGAATCTCTTTTCTGTAATCGAAATATGGTGGCAGTTGTTTGGGATGGATAATATAAGGGGATGGTTCAGTTTAGAATCACAACCGTTACATACGTAGGTAAGTATATGTATTTGTTAGTTGAATTATCATCTTTTGGCCGGTGAATTATTAATTTCTCGAGAATAATCTGTTGAGTTATTGAAGTAAACGAATTTTTCTTGTTCGATTTAGGGAGAAGGAAGCAAACTGGCGAAGATGATTTTTTTTTTCCAGAAATTATGGAAGAATCGATCTGTAGGTTGTTTTGCAAATCATAAACAATATATTACAATTTCAACGGAATCGTAAGATTGACTTTTGTTAATATGGTTCGATTTGGGGGGAAAGAAGCAAACATGATTTACTAATTGTGAAATTGAGCCACAATTATTAACTCTTTTCTCGTACCGTCATGTTTGCGTTTCATCCCATATTGTAGCTTCTGTGATATGGTGCTCTCAGATTTGTGAGTTGAATGCGCTAATCCAACTACATTTATCAATTTGTCTGGGTGTTAGTCAATCAACAGAACGCCTTACCTTCAAAGTCAATTCAGAAAATGTTTTGATGTTTATTTGGTTTCATCTGGCTCAATTTGAGTGGTTACATTTTTTTTATTCAAATTTAGCCACAATTATTAACTCTTTGCTGTACCGTTTAGTTTTCTATTTTATCCTTATAATAAGGAAGTGATCTTTTCTTCTTTGAGGTTTATATACAAAAAATATAGCTAAACGAAAAGAAGGAAGCCATCTGTGACTTATGTTCTCTTTGGTCTTCTCTGTGTCACTGTCCTTTTATGTTTCCATGGCGATGCTTGGTGAGGTTTGTCCAAGACAAACCCATGGATGCTTAAATTGAGGAAGAGCGAGCTAAAGGTCGGTGCGTAAATGATCTCTTCGCAATGGGCACTTTATGGAAGTGCGAAATTATTTTTCCCTGTTGACTTAACCATTGTATTATGTAGGAATTTCGATCAAAAGAAATTAATTAATTCGTTAGAAGGATGACATTGATAGTAGATATCTTCCCATGGAAGTATTTTCGGGACCCTAGGATTAACAAAAGTGCAGTGATCTTCGGTTTTTCAGTGCCGGCGGTTTGTATATTATTTTTATTGTTTATGGTTAAACATGTTAAAATGTTTGATTAGGTGGATTGAAGTACACCGTAATTATGGATTATGGTGTAGTTAAAAAATGATCCAATGCATATAAATGATTACGTACAAATCAATGACGGTGATTAAAGACTGAATCATCCCCTTAACCGTAGCCTTACTCAAAGGTATGATAAGAGATGCTGTATTTTATTAAGTAAAGAAATAACATAGCAGCACGTTGAAAACATACAAACCTATGTCATTCAACAAAATTGTTAAGAGAATATGTAACATACTTGCATGTGGAGTTGCTTCATCATGCGGATCATGTACTACCGAAGGAGGATCTTGTATGATCGGTTGTACATGACCACCAGCAGTGGCAACTTGAACATCAACCGAATTAGTGTCTGTCAATGTACAAACGGGATAATGAGCGAAATGTAGAGTTAAACATTTTAGTGAACACTCAATAGTGAAAATGGAATGGAAAAAAACGATTTGGAGAAATAAATGAAAATAGAATATTGTTAAGTAAATGAGCAACCATAACGAAGTAAAAGATGGTCCAACAACGTATATTGTATGAAATGTTAGAAGTAGTGTATGATACCCGTAAATTGATTTGCATGTGTAGCCGAAACATGTGCAACCGGATGAGGACCTTCTACGATAGGTTGTTCATCATATGCATCAATAACTTCAACATCAACCAAATGATTATCGAAGAAGTGAGAAAAAAACGAAATGTAGTGTTAATTGTGGGTATATACGGAGTAGGGAAAAGATATTGTGTAATGCTAAGCATGTAATAAGGAAATCATTAAAACGAAGGTAGTATACCTTCAGATTCATTTGAATCGGGGTGTGTAATTCCTCGTGAATGAAGTGGAAGTTCTGATATCGATTGTGAATCAGTGAAATCGATAAGTATCGGAACATCCATTAAGTTCTCATTTGACACCGCAAAGAATATAATAAGAATGGACAAAGCAATGCATTGTACGGGTTAATGAATGATGTATGTTGAAGAAGGTTACCTAGGTCATGAGTTCCATCTCGTAGGTTTATTGGGAATACTGCGAAGGGGATCACCGTATAAAGAGTCCGATATAAAAGTTTCGTCAATTACGTGAATAGAATGCAAATTAAACGCTACTGCAGGTACACATGTATCGATCACTTTATATATAAACATTAAAAAAATTTACCATGTGAAGCCGATGGCGCTGTGACGACGTCATTTAAAGGATTGTCTCCCGACATGAGGGTCCGTTGGCGTTTTCTTTCAGGTGAGTTAACGGGTGTGGAAGCCATACTATTGGCGAAAAACCTAAGTGATTTGGAAGCAATAAAGTAATATGGAAGAAATAAATGATAGGCAAAATTTGTAACGATAGACAGTCAAAATGTCGAATGCCGTAAATTTGATGGTTATGCTTAGTTAATGGTATATCTTCCCATTATCTCCATTATCTCAAACAAATAAAACTAATTAAAAGATAACCCACCCCTCCTACAACTACCTCTCCCACAAAAAACTACCCAATCCCACTCTTTATTTAAACTGCCTCACTCTTCCCACTCCTTTTTGAAATACCCAAAACAAAAAAATAATGGCAGTGTAATTTAATACGACTGGACAACAAATATGTACCCGGCCCAGCTCCAATTATAAGGATGAACCGAGTTTTCCTAACCCTAAAGCTCAGCCCGATCTGTAGTATATAAGAACACTCAACCCTCAACCCTCTCAACCCTCAACCCTAGCAGTTTTGAGGCCGCCGTTTTTCCTAACCCTAAAGCTCATGGCCGACCGCCTCCCCCGGCCAAAAAATTACCGCCTCCCATCTCCTCCCTTCTTCTCCTTCTTATCCTCTTTCTGTGGTATGCTCTCCCTCCATCACTTTCAACAATTAATCGCACAACGATTCTCAGAATCGTGAAGGCGTTAATGTTTGGTCGTTTGAAGGTGAAATCGTTTGTGTCTTTTTGAGAAAGGAAATGAATCAGGGATTTCATGACCCCGATTCAACGCCGATTTGCTTGAAGATGAAAGACTCCATTTTTCCAGTTTCTTGTAGTCTGCATGTGAGAAATTGGGTAGTTCATCAACCTGAATCGTTGATGAGTGGTTGATGATGAAAGTATCCATCTTTCTGAAACCCAAATAAAATGGATACTGCTATCATAGTTTACAACGAAGGGGTTTGAGGTCAACTCGTTTCTCTCTCTATTTCTGTACGTTTTTCACACATGTTGCTAGTAAAGCATCCAATTCATGTGCAGATTCTGATAAGGATTGACAGCTGCCGGTCAAAGCCCTTATTGGCGAGCGAGAGGAAGAACGAAGATTTCGGGATTTCATCACCCCGATTCTTCGTGAAGTGGTTTATGATGAAAGAAATCCTCTTTTCGAAACACAAAAAAACGGACCATGGTATCGTGTTTGGATCGGGTAAGGTCCAACCCGAGTTCTAAGCCGGGTTGGCGCAGGTATGGTAGGGGACTAAATAATTGGGCCGGGTATGCTAAAATTGTATCACTAAACAATCCGTAGTGATACGTTACTTTTCTTTAACTAAAATTGTTGCTTTTGCTAAAGGAAAGTGTGATGATTAAGTTGTATACTAATCAATCTTTTTGTACATTGGTTTGTTACTTTTATTTGTATATCTAGTTATTTGGCTTTAGTGAAGTGAAGCTAGATCGATAATGATGAGGATAAAACCTTAGGTCCTTAGACATGCAATCGTACTAATTCTTTTTTGTCATTTTTACGAAGGGGAAAAAATAAAAACAATCTTGGATGATTTCATGTATGGGGTATGTGCGGACTATTTATGGATGATTTCGTGTGTGTGGCTTAGTGGGTTATTTTTGGAAATGTTTGTCTAATTGGTTTAACCGGGAAGCGACGTTGCATTCACAATAGCCTCGTCGGTTTTCTTTTCTCGGGAGCTTAATTCATCACGATCGAACAGTATCTACGCTTCTCGTCATCTACAAACATTAATATCGTACGTAAAACCATAATATTGTTGCGATTATTTCTATGTCATACAGTACAATGTCACGCGTTAAAAACATAATATAACCGATCGGAAAACATTCTACGAATCCTTCAAATAAAACGCGATAAGTTTGTGCCAAGTATATATGCACTATAGAGAAGTAAGCCAAATATATGCACTATTCAAGGAAATATATAGATTCAATGAATGTAACATGTATACGCCTTATTGTTTAAGGTTCATTACTACAACAAACGCCGCATCTTTTACTCATTAGTATGTCAAAAAAAAAAAAAAAATTTAAATAAAAGGAACCTTCGCAATCATACACTCTTTTTTCAAGTAAGTAAACATTAATTCTGCATGCTAATTATTTTACCATATAATATGCTATATCGTGCACTTCACCTATTTTGCATATCATTCCACTTTATTTGCATATCATTCCACTATATTCACTGTTGTAGCACAGCTAGCATGATTAGTCGTAGAAGAAAAACTAAAGACTAAAGCAACACTTATAATTTTGGCATATATAATTGTTGATAAAAAATTATCTACTTATTTGGTTCAGCATTAGTAATTTTCAGCATTAGTAATTAAGGCTCATGGCTATTATGGTTAAAGACATATTTCAGGAAAAAAATTGGAGGAGTGGGACAGTGAAGGTACCTGGTAATGGAAGCAATCAATAATGCATAAAGTGAGTGCAGTACCAAATCAACAGCAGATTATGAGCATCAGTAGGAAATCAGCAGCATCAAAAAGTCAAGTGTATGAAATGAAGGTAAAATTCTTGTGTATTGCACTGCAGTGAGTAACCATATTTTAGTACAATTACTTAGTAAGATGTTTGAACAATGATGTTATGGGAACAAAAATTTGCAGGAGTGAATTGAAAATGGAGCCATGGACAAATAAAACGTGGTAATGCAATTTATCTTGCTGAATATTTGTTAGTGGGGTGGCAGTTTTGAATGGGTAGTGGATTTGCCTTTTTTTTTTAGTTATTTTCGTCCCTTTTTTTTAGGGGAATATGCTACATCACATTGCCCTTTTTTGGTTAGTGGGTTATATAACTGTTTTGAATGGGTAGTGGATTTGCCTTTTTTTTTTAGTTATTTTCGTCCCTTTTTTTTAGGGGAATATGCTACATCACATTGCCCTTTTTTGGTTAGTGGGTTATATAACTTACCTAAAACTAAGCAAAGTAGTTGAAGTAATATTAGTATCTCTTATTCAACACATAAAATATATTGAACACATAATCAAGTGAGAAAACTGAGAAATCATGTCTTAAAACGAAATTAAAAAATATATTATGCGGCTGGAAACAATATGAAGCTTGGACATAATCAGAATTTTTTTAAGGTTTTATATAGATATTTAATTAATTAATGACTAATAAAGAGAGTTGTGTACATGGGACTTTGACACATAATGTGCAGTATGTGTTTACATAAGTCATGTTTAACGTATACACGATAAAAGAAATTCTGTAATGTTTAACGTATATTTGTCAAGAAATCCATTTACTTAATGAAACTGCATAATGAAACTGCATAATGAAATCCATTTATTCTGTAATGTTTAACTTATTATAATGAAACTGCATACTATTTTTTTTTTTACTGAATGATACTTTTTTTTGTAATTTACATGATACTATTTATTATCTCTATTTTTAAAAAATGATAATAAGTAAATGAAACTGCATGCTAATTTTTTTCTTTAATGAATGATACGTTTTTTGTAATTTACATGATACTAATATTATACATGATACTATTTATTATCTCTATTTTTAAAAAATGATAATAAGTAAATGAAACTGCATGCTATTTTTTTTCTTTAATGAATGATACTTTTTTTGTAATTTACATGATACTATTATTATACATGATACTATTTATTATGTCTATTTTTAAAAAATGATAATAAGTAAATGAAAGTGCATACTATGTTTTTTCTTTACTCAATGATACTTTGTTTTGTAATTTACATGATACTATTTAGATAAGACACGATGGACATAAATTTTTAACGTTGACTCATTTACATAAGAGCAGGTTCTGTTTTTTAAATAATTAGACACCATTAACAAAGACTCATTGCGGGAAGACTTTGTTCCACTGGAAATTGAGACTCATCAGCCGTTGAAGGAAAAGAAACAAAAAACAAAAACAAAATTGAAAGGATAAATCATTAAATTAAACATTAATAAAGGAACATAAAATGAAATCCAGATGTTCAATAGAAAACACTACATTAAAAGCTGAAAGAAATGAAATAGGAAAAAGAAGTACACAACATAAAAGTAAATTACAACATTTCTTATAAATGTAGACGTTTATTTCTAGTTTTATGTCGTTTATCCTGCCATGCTTTCGTGTCCACAGCGTGGCAATGTCCGTTAACACCAATCCACAATTTGCAAGGAGCGGGCATATCACAAACGAAACAATAACACTGCAATGGCAAAAAAATGTCTCAAAGAACACGGGATAAGATACTACCACCACATCGTTAATAAAAATATAAAAAAATTTAATAAAGTTATAGAATGAATACCACGTGACAAAGAAAGTGGTCGCGAGGCGACATGCGAAAAGGGTACGTGACACACGCGTGTCTGGAATAAGGGTAATCTCTACATGCCACCTAAAAAACAAACAATATTTTAAGATATTAACAACATTATTAAAAAAACATATGCAGTTTGGACGCAAACATTCAGGCAGAGGAATATACCTGCCCATTTTCGGCAACAACATAAATATCAGAATCATCAGAAATGTCGACTGGAGCAACAGAAGAAAGCTGAGGCTGAAAATCAATAATGACACAGTCTTCGCTCTCCTCCAGAGGGGACATATGTGTATCATTTGCAGACCCCGGTAGGGGAGAGCATCCTTCAGGTGCATTGGTATGGACATAAACCCTTTTTTGTCGAGGTCGGACCATAGTTATTTCAGTTTTCTCAACGTCGGACATGTGTTGAATATTTGTCATGGAAATAATTGCAGGTGGACGTGGAGATGAAGGATTAAAATCCAGAATGAAACAATCTTCAATCATTTCTAAAAATTGCATGTGGTCGAAATTTTTGGCACAGGATATTGGTGTGTCATCTACGTACACGACAATTTCCGGTGAAGTGACCATTGTTGTATTCAGACTGAAATTTAGGAATGTGATTTGAGGGGATTTGGCGAAGGAATGTAGTGTTTATATAGTGGGAATTGAAGACAGTGGAATTAATTTGTTTATTTTATTTTTAGTTTTGATGTTTTTTTTGCATTGGTTATAAATGTCACTCTCCCCCCACACCCACGTAAAGTGCACATTCATTTTCCCTGTTTCCCACGTCCCTATGCATAAGAGTGAAACAAATTATAAAAATAAATTTTAAACTATCACTAATAATAAAAAGAAATTAACCAACCCACTATTACCACAACTTCCATTCTAACTCCCCATTATTCCCTGTTTCCCACGTCCCTATGCATAAGAGTGAAACAAATTATAAAAATAAATTTTAAACTATCACTAATAATAAAAAGAAATTAACCAACCCACTATTACCACAACTTCCATTCTAACTCCCCATTATTCCATGATGCAATTTTTAATAATATTTTTCTTTTATTTTTTTGCGGGTTTCCGGGTATGAAAAACGGTTTTTGCAGTGTAATTTCCGGGTCAATTAGCGGGTAATTGGGTTAAAACCCTTCCTCTATATATATATAGTATAGATATTTAATTTATGATTTTAGGCATATAATTACGGTTTCCCACTATTAAGGCACGATTTTAGGCATAATAAAAAATTCTCTAATATCTTTCCCATGGATGCTTTTCCATTATTCCACATCTTAAGGATTTTGATCATTTATGATATAACCATGTCATAATCAATTTTATATATCATAAATAATTTCAATTGTTATTGCTATTACAAAAGAATATAATTAGGAAAAAAAAAAGGTAAAATTTCATGAAAGTCTCATAGCATATTCGGTAAATTGAACTTCACGTGTGAAAACATATATTTTACATTGCACTTCCAAGTGCTTGTTTATTTATGTAAATATCATATTCACTTGTATGAGTTTTTTTAGGTCTATCTTTATTCTCTGAATCTCGTATTCAAATTTACGAGATTTTGAAATTATCTTATTTTTATGAGATATAGAAATATTAATGATTTTGACCTCATCCATCATTGTAATAATGATATCAAATAATTTTATTTTTCTTGAAGGGAAAGATGATATGAAATAATTGAAACCTCCCTCCTAAAAGAAATAATTGTACAAACAAAAAAAAGGAAATAATTGTTCCCTCAAAAATGAAAATTGAAATCAAAATGTTAAATAAATGCAAAACAATCTTAAATATGGGACTCGATCCAAAGAACATTACCACCCATAATTGGAAAATTCATGAAAGCCAACCCAGAAGATACATATAATTTGGTTGATACCAATAATTAATATTAATAATCATAACTTCAACACTGAGAAAATACAACAGGAAGAGAATTAAACAAGTAATGCATGTTATTACTGAGATGTTAACTACTGCACCAGAAAAACACAACGATAGTAATTAGTAATTAAGCAGCATAAAGATATCGTCAAGAAGCCTTAAAACTTTGCAATAAAACCCCATAATTACAATAATAAACACTGCCAAATTAAAGAAATTGAAACCCATTCATGGTTGATAATCTAGAGGAACGATACATGCACAACGAAAATACACAACCAATTGACACAATAATTATCTACATCGATTATTATGGGACCTGGTCGATCAATATGGATACCATAAAAGTCAATAATGTATGCCATCTGGTTGTGTATTTTCGTTGTGGTCGTATCATTTCTCGATAATCTAACACTTAACCTTACTAATTAAAGGACATTTAGCCAATTATAATCTCCTGCATTGCCTCTACTTAATTAAAAATACTCGAACATTCACCACCACCACCACCACCACCATGGATATGTCCTTTCCCAAATTCAGAACCACCATAGGGCAGCATACGGCCGGAACACTCACCACCGCCATAGTTTTCTCCGTTAATCCCAAATTCAAAACCACCGTAGGGCAGCATACTGGAACAATCACCACTGCCATAGAAATGTCCTTTCCTAAATTCAGAATCACCATAGGACAGCATACTTGAAAACTCACCATCACCATAGATATGTCCTTTCCCCAATTCAGAACCATAGGAAAGCAAACTCGAAAACTCACCGCCGCCATAGATTTGTCCATCTCCAAATTCAGCAGCAGAACCATAGGGCAGCTGCAGCATACTCGAGAACTCACCACCGCCACCGCCGCCGCCAGAGATTTGTCCATTCCCAAATTCAACAGAACCATTGGGTTGGAGTGGATAATATTGATGATCTGCATAATCTACATGCTGCAAATCACCAAAATTACAGGAATTACTTTCTTGATCCGGTTTCACAATCACATCATTATACTTCAACAGATCCGCTTTCATAATCACATTATTCTTCAACTCCTGTAGAGCCGCCATATACTTCTCCATTTCCTCTTCCCCTAGATCCTCAATCGGCTCGTTCCACCAGTTGAAATTCCCTTCTGTTTTAGCAATATCCTTCTTTTTAATCTCAGCCTCTAATTCATTCTTCACCCTATTATACTGTTGCTTGTACTGCAAGGCATTATTAGCAGTACCGTAGGAAGAAGATGATCCACGGTTAGCCACCGGAACTCCGGTGATGTAGCGGCTGATGACTGATTCAGCATTAGGGTGACCGAAAGAGAACACATGATTCCCCGAAGAGTGTACGATTATGGCGATTTCTGCACCGGTGAGTATGCATAATTCTGATGCTTTTTTGAAAATACCCATCCGCCGCTTGGAGAAAGTTACTTGTCGGCTGCTGACATTGTTTATCTTCTTGATTTCAATCCTTTTTCGCCCTGAGCTTGTTTTTTTCTCAAGGTTGACGTTAATTTTTCTGTTTGATGAGTTCATATTATTCTTCACGGAGGATTGCATGCATATGAACAAATTGTTGAGGAATGAGGATTGAATATATGGAAGAATGTTTAAGTAAAAAAAAAGGCAAAGGCAAAAACGACGAGTCGGTGATTTTGATTTGGTTAGAACAATGGTTTTTATTACCGTAATTGATGGATTGCAATTGTAATTATAATGTGTGCACAATCTTTGATTGATTCTATCATTAATTCTTCCATTTTGTTATGATTTAATTTTCATCTTTCGTTGCTTGACACAAATTTTTTTTTGCTGTTATACATCATTATTATAAATTGTATTTTTTTTTTCGAATGGAATTATAAATTGTGTAAAAAAAAATATAACAACCCTAAAAAAAAATACATAAATACCATGCGGTTGAAAAAAAAAACAGTTAAACTAATTTTATGTACTCATCGATCATGCATTTAAAACCGAATACATAAATACTTTTTTTTTTAGAGGACGAATACATAAATACTACCTCCGTCCTATAAAAATATCCATTTTTTTGGTGGTGCACACATATTAAAAAAATAATTAATGTGTTGTATTTTGAGTAGAGACTAGAGATGGATATATATACCCATATCAAATAATAAATACTATTTTTGAACGTGAAATGAATATGTAAACATTAAATGTTATGATAAGGATATGTTTGAAAAAATTACATTAAATGATGTATTAATTTTTTAAATAAACATTTTTTATAGAACAACTTATTTTTTAAAATTGGATATTATTTTATAAGACGGAGGTATACTAGTATATTGGTCCACCAAATCTGATTTATGATCTCACACCGATAGGAAGAAAGATAATGAATTTAGAAAGAAAAAAAAAATGCTTTCTTCAAAAAAAAAAAATGCCTAATTTTTATTGGATGAAAATAGTGACACATGATGGTTTTGATTTGTGATCAATCGATCGCTATAAAATTACTGGACCAAATAAAGGTAAACACACGCACACCAACAACAAAAACCCTTATAAATTAAGTTGAATTGCATTGATTATATGCTTATTGTAATCACAATTTTCTTTTTTCAATCTTGAACAATATTTCAATTAGAACTGAATTAACAACCTGAGCATAAAGAATAAGATGATCACTATAATAAGAAAAGAATAAGATGTATAAAATTGATTATCATAATTCGTCTCACTTTTTTTATAATTGTAATAAAAATATCATATGAATTCAGTCACAATTTAAAAATGAGCTAGATTGATGCTCTTGGTGAGGCCTTATCCTTGAGTAGGAGTCAGACTACGCAGACACGAGTCGGGCCGAACTCTGGATTAGTCGAACCAGTGGGTTTCAGATACCGGGACTTTAAGCAAAAATAAAAAATAAAAAACGAGATTGGTTGATATAATTTATCTCGCCTTTTCAATTATCATATCAATTCAGTCATAGTTTAAAAGTGAGATTGATTGATATAATTTATCTCGCTTTTTCAATAACTGTGACAAAAATATCATATCAATTCAAGTCGCAGTTTAAGAGTGAGATTGATTGAAATAATTTATTTCGCTTTTTCAATAACTGTGACATAAATGTCATATCAATTCAGCCATAGTTTAAAATGAGATTGATTCATAAAACTTAACCCGATTTTTCAATAATCGTAACAAAATATCATATTAATTATGTCACACTTTAAAAATGAAATTGATTGATATAGCTTATTTCGGTTTTTCAATAACTGTGATAGAAAGTTGTAACTATGATATATATATTTTTTTATAGAAAATTGTAAGTGTGATATATATATTATCTTTGTCTCGATTTTATTAAAACTGTGATTGTTATCATTTTTTAAGGGTGGCCTATATCATATTTTGTAGTAGTGAGAGTTATATGATGATCAAGTCCGATAAAATATATAGCCGAAAAACAAAGAACTTACAACCGGACCAACGCCGGAAAATAGCCGAAATAACTCCGGATCACCATCAGCCTAAAGCTGGACCACTACCATAAACAACGAAAAAAGAAAAGACATAGAGAAACCATGCCGACCAAATTCTGCCTCTTCTCAGAGGACTTGATTTGGTAAGGTAATACGAAAATCAAACTTGATTTAAACATACTTAGACAAAGGTAAACTAAAACACCGGAGAATCCGACTATTACCACCGACCTGACCCGAACACAAACATACAAACAAACGAAAACCCAGTCCAATTTACAGAAAAACCAAAAAACACAAAAATAACTATTAAAGACATGCATAAACATCTGCAGACAAAATCCAACCACCTTCCCCACGAACTGAGCCACCAAGGAAACGCCATCCCATCCGGCTTGAATAAATTTTTTTCACCCAGAGAATGATGAATCCAATCGGTCTACAAGCCAAACAGAGGAAAGAACCGCATGCAGCCGGAAATAGACATGATTTTCTTTATTACAGTTCCGGAAAAAAGCCATAGCCCGGAAAAAAAAACATTGTGTCGTGATGAATAAGACTATTAGAGATGAATTATAAATTAAGTAACACCGTTAGACTCGAGTTTTGGGGCTTACACTTATACAGTGTAAATTTCACTCACCTTGATGACGACTAAGAATTCATTGACGAAAAAGTTAGTAAAGATTATCCACCGTCTGATTTATTATTTGGACTTGATTACAGTAATTCTAAAGAATTGCTAATATAATGTGGCTGTTTTTGTATTTTTGTTTATGCGAATTCATGAGAGTTGTGCGGTTTGTATCATTCGATGGTGACAATTCTTTCTAAATGTAACATTTTATTTACTTATACTTATTTCGTCAAAATGTATGCAGTTTTTTTTTTTTTTTTTTTTGGTTGTAAGCCGAATCTTTATTAAAACTTTGTAAATAAAATATGTACAACACACCCCTAAAATGTTAAAAACCTAACACGAATTCGTGCGAATACATAACTAAAAATTAAAACTTCCTACATTAGTCCGAAATTGCGCTATTTTCAACTCCTTCGCCCCCTCCGTAGTCCCGATTTTTTTGTTAGATAAAGACCTCACCGAGTTTAAATAATTGGATATTTATATATGTAATTTTCAAGATAATTATGTATATAATAAAAGAGATTTTATATGTAATTTTTTTTTATGATGTACCTTCTGATTCCGCCAATACCAGGCACCCATCATGATTTCCCGGAACAAGAACCTCCACTGAGTAATTGTAATATTCCGATTTTCGGGAAAGGGCAGACGTGTCATTTTGCGAAAACGAAATATTGGGTTCGGTTCCTTTTATTTGGAGTTTAAATAATTGGATATTTATATATGTAATTTTCAAGATAATTATGTATATAATAAAAGAGATTTTCTGTTTTTTTTTATGGAAAAAATGATTTAAGCGTTGTGCGCCCGTATGATGTATCTTCTCGATTCCGCCAATATCAGCGACTTTGTTGGGCACCCATCATGATTTCCCGGAACAAGAACCTCCACCGAGTAATATCGTCCTTCCTATGCATATCCCGGCTCAGCCAATTATCCACCAGCTCCCGGTTATCCATGGTACCGAAGAACTGGCGGTGATAGGCTGATGACACCACTTTCCTCCAAACATCATAAATCCATCCACAATCTCGAAAAGCATGTAGTAAAGTTTCCGTGTGGCTCTGGCAGTTTTGGGTCTTCTTATGCTTCGTTTGGATATTAATATAATGAAAATTTCATAACATGTGACAATTGAATGATAAAAATGAAAAAAAAATTCATAACAAGTGACAAATTGAATGGTGTTGTGTGGTGGGATACGGTAGGGTGTAGGGGTGAGAGAAAGTTAGGAGATAAAGAAATACTTGTGTAGAGATCAGATAAGGTTAATGTGGTTGGATATACGGGATGATCACTGTTGGACGAGCGAGGTTGAGTCAGGATGAGGGGTACATAGTATGGCAGGGTAAATAAGGATAGGAGAATGAGCGTATATTAAGGTAGGAGCTGGGCAGGGTGACATCACTAATGGTTGCAATTCCACTGGTACAATTGCGTCTTTTTTGTTGTCAGCTCTGCAATAATTTATTCTGTTTCTTCCTGATTGGTATTTGAAATTTTTGTTGTTGATGTACATGAATCCTGTTTTTATTTCTGATGTTTAAGCATCGAATTGAACTAATTCGAAGTAGATAGTTTAGATGCCTTGCTAGATTCAAGATGATATTTCCGTGTGAGCAAACTATCTGTGTTCTGCATGTACTAATGATTTTCGTATGAGTTGTAGATTTAATTATCATAACAATGATTTATTTGGCTCTCCAAGTACCTAATTTCTCTTTTCACATTGGAGAATAAATGACATAAAAGTTTCGGAAAGTATTTAGGCACAGAATTCGTACACAAAACAGGATCTAACCGGGGGTGGGGGTTCCCTTTGGGTTTTTAGATGTTAATTTGTTGTGTAAATGTACGAATTGGATCATTTTTGTGTGTCGATTTCCTAAAAGTTTTTATGTGTGGTGTTCTTTTCTCCTTTTAGGACCTCACTTTAATCCGTTGAAGAAGGAACATGGAGCACCGAATGATGAAGTTCGTCATGCGTGTGATTTTTGGGTAACATTATTGTTGGTCAAGATGGTAAGTGGGAGAGAAGATTATCCGGTGCCATATCATGGTCATTTGATGAAACTATAGCTTATTTTAGTTGAACCGAGCTTCTCATATATTCGGATAACATCTTTGTTTGAAGGCATTGCTGTGATATAAATCAAAGACTTTCAGTTATCGAATCAGACTGAGCTGGTCTGTTGCTTTACAATAAGTTGCTTTTTTCTATGTCGACATTTGGCAGGCTAGTTGGCTGATTTTAATGCATTCTAAAACATTCACATTATTAAATGGCGTATGACATGAACATATGCCATGAGCTTTGGAGGCAGTTACTTAAAACAGTTATACGTAAGGAGGACACCTCAACTGATCAAAACAATTCACGTTGTTTCTAGTGCATTCAAGGCTACTTTTACTTGGCATAATATGAGAACTCTACAGGTAGAAAACACTATGCAGGTTTGGTTTTATGTTTTTCCATTAACTTTCTTCTTCCTGATTGCCCGTAAATTTCGGATTTAGTCGTGAAGCTTGTGGTGGTCAAGGACTGAAGACTGAAAATTGCGTCTGTCAGCTAAAGGCTGAATACGATGTGCAGTCTACCTTTGAATGTGATGCAACAGCCAACAGGTATGATTCATGAAACGGAATAATGTCATTCAATAGAATATGAATGTGACTAGCTTTGTATACGCACTGCCTTCTTGATATTTTTTATGGATTCCATCTTTGGTTAATCCTAAATGATGGTCATTCAATATATAGAATATTCCATTTAGGAGACAATTTTCTTGTCAAAGTCCTTTGCTGCACTTGGTTCCCGGTTAGAACCTATAAATGGTCAAGGGAGGAGATGCTGATATCAAATGAAATTTCATAGATTTTACATGTAATTTAGCAAAAATGACTGCTCAGTGCTTAGAGCCGTTGTTTCAGTTTATGTTAACAGATTCTATTTTACAGACTCAAACGCCATTTTTTTTTTCTTCCCACTTTCCCATTTCAAGCTGCAATTGTTTTTTTTTTTTTTTTTTTTTTTTTTTTGTTGGATCTAAATGATTTGGATCTCTATTTGACAGATTTACTTTGTTTTAGAAATATTAATGCAATTGCTATAAGAGAAGGGTGCATGATGGCAGGTAAGCAAGGCTCTCCTTGCAGAATATGTGAGTGTAAAGAAGCATAAAAAGCCATTCAAAGGATTAGGATTAGAACAATCCTTTATCCTTGCCCAATCATACCTTCTCATCTGACACGTTCTATTATGAAACTTATTCTGCACAATAATTTAGATTAGAATGATCTCTCTCTTCTGTTTTTGAGTGAACTTAATATTTTATCTGTAGTAGAATGATATCTTCTCTGCTTGAGAGAACGAGATCTGCTGAATCGTTTTCCTGCTGAAATTGCATTGCTAGCTCCAATCAAATGGTGAAAGCAAAGAACATGCTTTTATGGTGGTAAGCCCATCACCATTTCAACGTTTACTACGGATTATGATGTCTGTTACACCTCGCAGAGTGTAGAATAATGTTGATTTTTTGTTAAACCTTCATATCGGTGTATATAAGGGAGAAAAACCCTTCATGTTTACTAGAAGAAAACACTTGTTTTCATCAAAATATTGTGTTTCGCTTGCGTTTATAGAGTTATCAGCTTGCTGAAGATTTAGGCAAAGCATTCGCCGATAGAGCAATTTTGCAAACGTTTGCAGACAGTGTAACATATGTTAGTTAGGGCCCCCATATCATCCTTGCTGCTGTGAAAACCAGTGCAAACATGATCTGTGTAAGAAACCACACTGTAAGGTATACCAAGTTTCTCTAGAATCAAAAGATAGGGAGCTCTAAGTTCCATTGTACGGATCTCAGCGGGGCATGTGTCTCCTTAAATGCACGTAGGTATGCCTATGTCCATACTTGAATCGAGTGATGACATAATCCGCTTGATCCAAGGGCTTGGACTCTTGTAGGACATCCATAAATATATTTTTTTTTCCGTAATTCTTAAGTGTCTAGATGAATTGGCTCAACTAATCCAAAGTCAGTCCGTCAAATGCCTGTAGAGTTTGTCTCTTATTCAGGGATTTCGGACCTAGACTCTAGATCAATTGGCTCAACTAATCCAAAGTCGATCCTTTGAACGCCACAAAGTCTGACTCATATTCAGGGATTTTCGACCTAGCCCCCCGATCAATTGGCTCAGCTAATCCAAAGTCGATCATTTAAACGCCCTAACTCTTATTAAGGGGTTTCGGACCTAGCCCTAAAGATTTGGTGGAGAAATTTTCCCTCGTGCCCACATTCAAATTATATTATTGCAATCAATGCCCGTCTCCAAGTTTAGCTAATTTTAATCAAAACCGCTATATATTTTCTAGGACTTGATTATCGTATAACTCTATCAATTTTAGACATCTTATTCTTTTTTTTCATAACTCAACAATTAAAGACATTGGCCTCAATCTAACTATTGATGTTAGTATTAGTATTATGATGCTAAAACCTTTGTGGGGTTTGTCTGTCTTATTTTTGAATTTTAAGGATGAAGGCTTGGCTCAATTAGTAGAGGGTTGTTGGTTCGGTTTTTTTTTTGAGGTGTCATTTCTAAAGAACTAGGGGTTAGGTACAAAATCCCCCAAAAAGAGTCAGACTATGCGGGCACTTTTGATTAGCTGAGCCAATTGATCTAGGGGCTAGCTCTGAAATCCCTAAATAAGAGTCAAAGTTTGCAGGTGTTTTAAGGATCGATTTTGGATTAGTTGAGCCAATTGATCTAGGGCTAGGTCCGAAACCCCTTAATAAGAGTTAGGGCGTTTAAATGATCGACTTTGGATTAGCTGAGCCAATTGATCTAGGGGCTAGGTCTGAAATCACTGAAAAAGAGTCGGACTTTGTGGCGTTCAAAGGACCGACTTTGGATTAGTTGATCCAATTGATCTAGAGGCTAGGTCCGAAATCCCTGAATAAGAGACTGTCTCTGCTGGCAATTAACGGTCCGACTTTGGATTAGTTGAGCCAATTGATCTAGACACTTAAGAATTACGAAAAAAAAGTATATTTATAGTTATAGATGTCTTACTAGAGTCCGAGCCCTTGGATCAAGCGGATTATGTCATCACTTGATTCAAGTTTGGACATAGGCAGATCTACGTGCATTTAGGGAGACATATGCCCCCACTGATATCCGTACAATAACACTTGTTATGTGTAGTGTCTGAAAGTCAATTTTTGTAATTGTTTTTATATTTAATAAATGACTGAATTATTATCAATTTATTATTTGCATTGTGCTTATAAGTAATACATTACTAAAAACCCCAAGTTGTATCATATGTAGCCATATAACTTAGTGTGTGTCACACGTGAGGATTAAGTTTATGGTGATACATTTGAACTATTAGTCCGTGGTGAACTTAATCAAAGTATGGTGTCTATTGATTAAACCACCATTAATGTGCCCAGAATATTTTATTTGGCGACCGTCTTATCTGGACCGTTGATATTGGTTATCTAAGTGGAGCATTTATATATGATGTGTTCATATAGGACTGAACCGATTTAATCCGCATTTCTCATATAATTCCGTGATTGAGAAATTTTATTAAATCACAGGATGATCATATATGGATTAACTTTAATCCTAGAAGTGATTACAGACTTCTGCTTATAACAAAATAGGTTTAGATGTGTTCGTTAAAGATTGCTAAGAGGCGCGGTCTGAATCACTTTCATGTCAGCGCTATTTGGGAATGAGCAGCGAGTGTGTGTTTCACAGATACGTAATTCATTCCTTCCTGTGGGAAGCAGAAAGAGAATCCCCTTATTTTCTTAGAAACTGATCGATCCGCAGAGTTCATATTGGTTATGAAATAATTGATCACTAGTGGGTTAATGGTAAATAAGGATAAGATGTAATGAAGAAGGTTTACGGAAACATTCCCGCTTCACTACAGATAGTTTATGGAGGGTTAGTTTATATGATGATATTCACCGTACACTTGAGATATACGGCAAAAAAACAATAAACTACAGTATACGAAACAAGTCACTTTAGCAACTATATGAAATATATGCTTCGACAAAATCCTTCCAAGTTATTCCCTTCTTTTCGCCCCCTTAAACCCGTGTGGATTTTCTTAGTCTAATCTTCTCAAAACATTAATGTAAAATCACAAGTATCATTATTCATAATCTTACCTAAAGACCCTTTAAGGCTTTTTTAAGGGTAAATGATAATTTATTACCGGCAATCAAAAACACAAGCGGCTAGTACATATACAGGTGGAGATGAGTCCCACTCCACTTTAAGGCTTCTTCAATTGTCTAGAATTGTTTTGAATCATATTCAAAACATAAACTACCAATAGTCTTCAGGCAATCACTAAAGGAATTAAGTAAAAACTTAAATTCTTGCAATTTTAAATTGCGATCATTCATATTCCAATCATTTAATGTCAATTGAACTTTTAATTGTCATCCCATGATTGAACACTTTAGATATCTCATATCTAACAATTTACGATAATTCTCTGAAATACAATTTCAAGCGATCAATCGTTTCATAGGGGTCCATATTATTTTACAACTCTAGTGTATCAGGCCGGCTAGCATCAATATCTTGTATGCTATTCATTGGACTCTCATTGCATAAATATAGATGCTTGTGTCACTGCTCGAAATTTGAGGGTTCTTAAGCACTTAAATATACTTGAGAACAATTCTCAAATCGGTTCATGATGATACGTCAGTTTATCCTCTTCAATGTATGAAAGGGTACCCTAGATGATCTGTAAGGGTGTGTTTGGAGCATCGATCTGGCAAATGCATTCATATCTTATTTATGACTTAAACAAGAGGATATGAATACAAATGCGTAAATTGAGTAAAATGTTAGTTTAAGGTTATAAATTGAGCAAACAATCATTGAGGTTGTAAATTAATCGTAGAATATATTTTTAAGAGTGTAAATCGAATGAGAATTGGATCTGACCAACTAGAAAATGTCATTGTATTTATTCTTTTCAACTAGGGTTTGGATCTCCATCCTCCTCCTCCCCCATAGTGAAATAAGAATCACATCCTCCTAAACTCCTTCCGAAAAAAGTAACAAATTAATAAATAAACAAAGTTGTAAACGAAGCAAATAAGAGTTCTTTAGAAGGTAAAAATTGTTAACTAACCATTCTCATAGTTATTGTCCCGGTCAATATGTAACTATGATCGAGAAAATATATTGATTCTTCTATTCCTTATTGGGTTAGTCAGTTGTAGCGCACTCCTAATCTTTTTCCCGTTTATCCCAAGAAGATATGCAAGAAATTAATGATGATCTTCAGATGTCCGAGGATGAGTTGTACGATGGATGGATGCATTGGAGCTTTCTCATTATACATATCTAAAGGTAGGAAACGTATTGTTAGGTTACAAATGGAAAGTGGCAGTATATGCAAAAGATGGTTGTTTTTGAACATATACTAGCTACTTGTCCACAAGGCACAAAATGGAAACACACTGTTTAACTAACACATTATTCTTATCTTTTCTTAATTTTGAGACTGTAGAGTTTCTATTATGTTTATGTTTAGAGTAATGATACGAGCACAACCCGTAAGACACAACTGGTGACACAACCATCATCTGCACCTTTGATCATGATGGTCTACATCATGATCACCAGATCATACATCATAATCAAGGATGCAAATGATAGTTGGGTCACTCGTTGTTTCTCACAGGTTGTTTCTGTATCATTACTCTTCTCTTCTGTTTAATTGCATGATGATGAGATGATTAAGGACTTAAATCATCGCAATCTTTGCAGAAAAAGTAACAACACCAACTATTATCGCAACAGCCTTCCAATTCGCGAAGTCTTGGTCCGATTAATCCGATTACGGGGACGTTCCTGTCCAAATTTGGTTCTTAGTCCTACTTTAAAAAAACAAAAATTATTATAACTTGTAAGATTCGAAACCAAGTCTTATGTTTAGTATAAGAGAGTGCTAACCATTAAGATAATACATTACTTGTTCATATAAATACATTATATATATAATATTAGGTCGAAATTTCGTGGGGCCATTAAATTCAACGATTTTCGGGAGGCTCCGGGCCATGGCCCCCTTGCCCCCCCCCCCCGGGGCGCCCTTGCCGATTACAGGTACCGACTTAAGACCCATTCTTACTTGCAACGGTACGAAAGCTTGCGGTTTCAACCATGAATACTAAAGCTTGCATGTTATCAGTCTTGGCCGCTTTCTCTTCATCAACAGTTTCAGTCGTTATGCCGTCACGAAAATTTGCACCCAGAAGCATCTGTGTGTTAAAACACAGCAGAGGATCTGCTCTCCATATCATTGTGGCACTCCAAAGCAATTATGTGAGTACATATAGACGACTTCTATCGGCACCACGAAATTGCTTGTGGCACCACGAATACTTCCGGCTCCATATAAATTGTTTTTGGCACCACCATATTATTTGTATTATTATTTTTACTTCAAACACAACAAAAAAAACAAAAAAAAATTACTCCTTATACCACAAATTTTAAAAAAATACAATTTTGTCCTTTGATTATTTAAATTAAACATTATAATCTAAAATTATTAACTTAATAACAAACCACAAACTTAATTTTCATCCAAATTATCATATTTATTTCTTTATTGGCACCACCATAAACAACATTCATCTCCATCTCCATCTCCATCTTCATCTTCATCCTCTAGAAGTTTCTTCATCATCAAAATTCATTTTCATCTTCTTCATTATCAAAATTCATCTTCATCATCAAAATTCATCTTCATCTTTTTCAACATTATTCTTCATCAAAATTCATTTCATATACTCCAATCTTTTTCATCCAAATATCATTTTCAAACAATATGGACGCAAAATGGAATCAAAATTCATATTCCATGGCTTGAACCACCATTAATTAGGGGAAAATGAAGTTTTTTAGAGTTTTCCGACTGGCCATTGAATTTTCCGTCCGGCATCCAACCCAACGTCAGTACAACTGACGTTCGTATGTATAATAAACATCAGACTTGATGACGTCTTTTAGTCCTGAAATGAATATTTTGTTTCTGCTATAACGCCACCAACTCCGATTAATCCGATTACAGGTACCGATTTAAGACCTTTCTTACCTGCAGCAGTACGATTACGAATCCTTACGGTTTCATCCATGAATTCTAATTAAAGCTTGCATCATGTTATCATTCTTGGCTGCTTTCTCTTCATCAGCAGTTTCAGTCTTCACGCCACCACGAAAATTTGCACCCACAAGCATCATATGAGTGTGGCACTTCAAAGCAATTATGTAGAGTACATATATTGTCAGTACTACTACAGATTTTCCCATTCCCATGGTTGGTGGTACTAATGAAAAATGAGTGAATGGGTGCCTTTAACGTGGTTAAAACGAATGTGTATATATAGTGCAAATATGCATATACTAATAATAATCCTAATCCAACTGTTAAATTTATGTATAGAAGATAAAATAAACTATAATCCAACTCTTAAATCACAAAAGGACATCCTATTACAATGGATTTTTCTTTTATGGGCGTTCCTGGTCGGAGTATATAGTTTGGAGTTTATTTTGTTTTGTTTTTGAGTAATGATACGGCACACGATTGTGCCACAATGAGTGATACAACGAATATTTGCACCGTTGATCATAATGTGTCTTAATTGATCAGATGTAAATCTAACATAATCAACTGTGTATATCACCGTTGTGTCACTTATTGTGGTATAACCGTTATGTCCATATCATTACTCGTTGTTTTTATTTATTTGTACTTTTAGAGCCACACCTTTTTTTTTATTTAATAAAAATATAGGTGATCGATAGGATTGAATAAACCGCCAGTCAACAAATTTTCTGTTTATGTTCGCTTGTTTTCTCATTTTTGGCCGTTGAGTGAAAATGTTGGCTGGATTGCTAATAGGCAGCTTAGATTATGACATAGAAGTTTTTTTTTTTTTTTTTGGTGTGTGTGTGTGTGTGTTTGGGAAAGGTGAAGGAGATTTTTATGAGGCGGGAAGAAATCGAAAAATGCAATGACGTTTGCTATTAGGCCGAATCCAAATTCCATAATATAGAAGTTAAGTTGATTTGAATATATTATGGTCAACCCTACAGTAAAGATATCTCAATTCAGACCAATTGCACTCACTAATGTGTGTGTCAAGATCATTACCAAAGTGATCGCTAATAGGCCTCAGTCAGTAATTGGGAAGCTTGTGAGCTGAACTCAATAAACTTTCATACCATTGCTCAAGACATTCTTCACTTCTTTAAAAACAAGAAGGATAGGAAGGGTGAGATGATGCTCAAAAATAGATCTTGAGAAAGACCTATGACAAAGTGGATTAGGGGTTCCTGGAAAAAATCCTCATAAAAATTGGTCTGTCAGATAAACTTATTCAACTGATCATGTTTGGACTGAACTTCTAGAATGTCGGTCATCTGGAATGGAAACGAATTAAACCCATTCAGCCCACAAAGAGGCCTTAGACAGTGTGATCCTTATACTTATTTGATATGTGCATGGAGGTTTTTTGTGTTCTCATTGACAGGGAAGTCCAACAAAGCAGGTGGAAACCAGTCAACCTTTTTGCAGAATCTTTTCTTTGATGATGACCTCATCCTTTTTGGGGAGGCCACTGAGCTCAAGCTGAGAATATAAAAAGATTTCTTGGAAGTTTCAGTATGATGTCTTGATAGAGAATCAACATCCAGAAGTCCGAATTTCATGTCTTTAGAAATACAAGTACTCAGGTAAAAGGCCCCTTCAGTTACAACTTGGATGTGCAACACACTGAAGACTTTGGCCATTATCTAGGTGTACCCCTCAAGCACTCCAGACTGACCAAAGACAAATTTACTCATATAGTACTTGACAAGATGAGGAAAAATCTCTCAAATCAAAAAATAAAGAGTATGTCAAGAGCTGGAAGAATGGTGATGATCAAGAGCTCACTAGCAACTCAGCCATACTACACTACGCATACTATGAAAATACCTTTTGAGGCTCTACTTTGAAAAAACTAGAAAAAAATTTACAGGAAATTCATCTGGGGAGAGGAAGAGGGGACAAGTAAAATCTTGGCACATAATTTGTCAACCTACAGAGAATGGAGGGTTAGGATTCAAGAAGCTACTCCTTATGAATGTGACACTGCTGAGAAAGTTAGTTTGGCAACTTTTGATTAATGACCAATCTTTGTGGATCAAAATTCTAATTATGAAATATGGTAGTCCCTTTGAAACACCAAGACCTACCGACTCTTCAACATGGAAGAATAAATGTTATGCAACCAAGATACACAAAGATGGATTTGATACTAATGATGGCAGCATTATCCGGAAGTATAGTCAAGACCATAAATTCTCTATTGTAGATGGATACAAGTTCTTGAACAGTGAGGAGATTGATGAGGAGAAACAAACATGGAGCACAATTTGGAAACTTCAGGACCCAGACAGACTCAACTTCTTACTCTAGTAAGAAAATCATGATGCTCTCTACCTACCTTGGAGCTATTATATAATACACATGTGACTGATGTGAGTTCTTCTTCACTTTGTACTTTATGCAATCAGTGTGCTGAAACAAACACGCATGCTCAGAGAGATTGTTGGTTCCCACAAAACATCTGGAAAGCCTTGGTAGCACAAAAGAATTGGAGTTCCTTCTTCTCTGCTCCTCCTATTTAGAATTGGATAAATACAAGTTGGTGTTAGAGATTGGCCCTACATATTTCGAGAAGCTGTTTACAGCATTCGGTATTAGAGAAACCAAGTACAACATGACATTGAGAATGCTAGACCCCCAAATCATGTTCAAAATTTTAAGCTTATAAGTAGAGTCCGCAATCTATGACATTGAGAATGCTAGACCCCCATATCATGTTCTAATTTTCAAGCTTATAAGTAGAGTCCGCAATCTTAGACTTGTCTGGACTAGTTAGCTTTGTCTTTATGATTCTTAATTAATTCTTGCTAGTAATTTTGGTGGTTGATTTACCACTTGACTAATAAAAATGGATCGTGTATAAAATAAAATTATATATATATATATATATATATGAGAAGTTGAGTAAGAGAAAGATCATTACCTTTAATCAAGATGAACATAATTATTTTAGGGGGCTTTGTTTGCATCATAACATGAAACCGTAAGCTCCCAAGCAGTGGGAGGGGCCCAGGACTCTGACCGCGTGTCTGTTGAAGAATGAGCCGGTGACTCATAGGCAGTGGCTTGGTTAAGGGAACCCACCGGAGTAGTATATGAAGCGCGTGGATACAAGTTATGCCTTGGAATGAAAGACAATTCCAAATCCGCTTTGTCTACGAACAAGGAAGCTATAAGTAATGCAACTATGAATCTCATGGAGAGTTCGATCCTGGTATTCGAGAAATTAGTAATATTATCCGTGAGCGGATTGAACAGTATAATAGAGAAGTACAAGTTTAAATACAGGAAACGTGCTTCAAAGTAATCTTTCTCGATAAAGTCGATTAATTAGGGTACAATTGTATCCCTTCGGAATCGTACACGCACCTTTTGATGCATACGGTTCAAAAAAATCTCAAAAGCGTTTGAGTGTTTGCTCGTCGTTTAGGCCCGTGAGTGAGATTTCTGCTCATTGCAGTCACCTCCGGGGTTCTTCGCACCTGGATAGTACCAGGACCCTTGTGCCCCGGCCCTTGATCAAATAAAGCTGCCCGCCCTATGACTCACAACTAAAAATGAGCCTACTCAATTTACTCGTGCACCGCTCTATATATGCACCATAGTTAAACTGACCTTGGAACCTAGATCGACTTTATCAAAATCGGTTCTTTCAAATCACCTACGAAAAATCGGCTCTAGACTCCAGAACCGACTTTCACAACGTCTGTTTTATTGTGATGCACAAGTAAAGTGGTGTACAAGTAGATTAGATGTGTGCAAATGATCGCCCTCTTATTTTATTTGATTCGAGTTCACTCAGAGATTCATTTTCATACGGACCATTAATATCTCATATCTTGATCGGTAATTCATTGCATATTTGCAGGTGTGTTATCACACCTCCGGCTAAGGACAATTTTTTCAAATTTTTTATTACGTCTTGTATTCCTTATAAAAATAATATTTAAGATTAACTCATTGAATATTTGAGCCTATGTTTGTTAGTTAACAAGTCGAGGATAAAAATATTTAAGATTAACTCATTGAATAATTGAGCCTCCAAGTATATCGATAACTCAAAGTAATCTCGATTCATTTACACCTCAACAATAAGTCCATATGAAACCTTATAGGGCAATATACAATACTTTGCTTCAAAAAATTCCTCTCAACATATCTCTATGTCAAATGAGAAGAGGCAAGTATTCATACAAGAGTTACCCTGTGATAACTGTCACGAGCGACCACACAAAGGAGCTTCATCTAAATTCTACTCTCCGCCTTGGCGGACACGCCAGGCACAGAGTAGGGGGCCATTGATATACCCGGATCGGAATGGGGCCCCGTTCATCTAAATTGGGCCCATTGTCTTGACCCATCAGCATAAATTTTGGGCCTCTATCTCATTTGGCCGCTGCCACAAACTATCTTCTACCCGCTAGCTACAAGCCGGGTCCTATCCACCAACAGTAAGCCGGATCTTGTCCGCCAACAGTATATCACTCCTGACAGCTGGCTAGACACTTGTATTGCATGCATACTTAACTTAGCTATGTACTCTCAACTGTCTTGTCGATGAACAGTGAACCGACTTACTTTTTAGCCTATAAATATGGGATCACAATGTAAAAACGGACACAATCTCTCAAGCTCTAAGCTATAGTCTAATACAAGCAGATACACTCTGCCAATTTGTCGACTAAATCACTTGTTTTTCATAAACACTCATCAGCCACCATAATTCTTGTTCACCACCGTGTCCTCGCCGTAGAAATCACACGTATCAGCCTTATATCCTCAAGATAAACACTGTTACCGTAAATCTGGTATTCAGCGCAACATCAATAACATGATGGTCTCAAATGTATTACTAATATCATGAGTCTTCCACCACTCATTGGTGTGACCAAGTCTCCCAAAAGAAAAAAAAAAGCAAAAGCAAAAGTGGCTAAGAAGATAGTACAATGCCAGACAAAATTGTTGTTTGATCTAAAGATGTGACAAAGCCAAAAAAAAATTTATATAACACAGTTTAGTTTTGCAAAATATTGATAGAAACTTAGGTATTGTGACAGCTTCTTGTAATTAATGCTATACCATGAAAAAGTTACCACCGCCTTCCACCAACAGAATCAAGTCCAAAAAAACATTAGTATCTGCAAAACTGCAGTACATAATATAACTAGACTGATGTTGTTTCTTTAGAGTTTGGATCTATTCCATCAACTTCCTTGTGATTTTTAGTACTACCATAAAGCCAACCTCCTTCAATGGATCCCATTTTTCCACTCAATCCATCATCCAAGAAATCACCAACCCTTTTCACCTTACCTGTTGGCTGGACAGGGTATATACCAGAAAAGCAAGCATAACAGAAATTTGGGGAATCTTTCTGCAGCATTTTCTTCAAGCTATCTAATGGAAGAAATGCTAGAGAATCCGATCCGATGAACTCTCTAATCTCTTCAACATTCATTCTGTTAGATATCAACTCCTCTGAGCTTGGAGTGTCTACTCCATAATAGCAAGAACCTATGATTGGTGGACTAGCAATCCTCATGTGTACCTCTTTTGCACCAGCCTCTTTTAGCAACCTAACAATCTTTGAAGAAGTAGTTCCTCTTACAATGGAATCATCAACAACCACAACCCTCTTTCCTTCTAAAACCGCCCTGACAGGCGAAAGCTTGAGCTTAACTCCAAAGTCCCTAATCTTTTGTGATGGTTCAATAAAAGTCCTTCCTACATAATGGGACCTAATCAGTCCTTGCTGAAATGGCACACCGGCTTTGGCGGCGTAGCCGAGTGCAGCCACAACCCCTGAGTCTGGTACAGCTATCACAACATCACAGTCAACAGGGGCTTCTGTTGCAAGAATTTCCCCAAATGCTCGCCTAGATTCATATACTGACCTCCCAAAAACTATAGAATTCGGCAATGCAAAATAGATATGCTCAAAAATACAGGATTTAGGCTCAGGATGTTGCAATAAACATAAAGATCGAATTCCATCTTTATCCACAATCAACATCTCACCTGGATAAACTTCCCTCTCATAAGTAGCCTCAATCAAATCCAAAGCACAAGTCTCTGAAGCGAATACTACGGCACCATTGCTTCTTCTGCCCATCACCAATGGCCTGAACCCAAATGGATCCCTTACAGCTACTAACTTGTCTTCAGTCAAAAACACCATAGAATAAGCACCCTCAAGTTTTTCACATGCCTCAACGATCCTCATAAAAAAAGGCCTTGCCTTTGATATTGCAATAAGATGCAGAACAGCCTCTGTATCCGAACTAGTGTTGAATATAGAGCCGTTTTCCTCAAGCATAGCACGCAAAGCTTGGTAATTTACCAAATTTCCATTGTGGGCTACTCCAACGGACCCGAATCGGTACCCTGCAACAAAAGGCTGAACGTTTTTCAGCATGGAAGAACCGGCAGTAGAGTATCTGACATGGCCTATGGCCATGTCACCAGGAAGTTTGTCGAGTTGAGATTCCTTGAAGACCTCCGAAACCAAACCGACACCGGTAATTGATTTGAGAACGTTGTTGTGAACTGTGACGATGCCGGCGCCTTCTTGCCCACGGTGTTGGAGAGCGTGGAGGGCTAAATAGCAGAGACGGGAGGCCTCAGGGTCCCCATAGATGCCCACTACACCGCACTCTTCCCGGGGTTTATCGTCTAAGTCGGAGAAACGGATGAATTCGTCATCCGGAACTGATTTTCCGGCGAAAATAACATCAGAAATTGGATTTTTGGAGGAGGAGGAGGACGTTAGACGATGCTTACGAGATTGGGAGAATGAGTGATAGGATTTAGGGAGGGTTTTGGGGAAAGAGGAACGTAACAATTTGTCACATGATGCTGAACAGGAACTGACTTTGGTAGCGGAGGAGGCACCGGGCGTGAAGGCGGCGGCCATGGCTCCTACTACACAGAAGCAAGTTAAAGCGGGGGTAGGAATTGCTTTTTGGGTCGTGTAGGTTTGGGGTCTTTTCTACGCTATTTGGATTTCTGATTTTTTTAGGGCTTTACCTCCAATAAATCACTTAAAAAAAAATAAAAAAAATATGATATTGTGCACATATAATCTCGTCATCAATAAGATGTGGGATACATTGATTGATTTAGACATCACCATAATTAATAATGGATCACGTGATGCGATCACGTTATGCTAATAATAAATAAGATGTATCACTATCGAAGAAAATAATATCATTTTCAAAAAAATAATAATAATAATAATAAGGCCTTATATTAATATTAAAAAAAAAGTGACCTAACCGACGTGGGATTTGAAAGTACTTTTTTTTCAAATACAAATTTAAGAAACATAAGCCGGTGGTAAAGAAAACAGGCAAATTTTATCTTTATCGGTATGATTTGGTGTTCCGAAATCAACCATAATCACTTATTTTAAATATGTATAGAAAATAACTAGCACTTTTAAAATTTCAAATTGGTCAAAAAAAGTGCTGACGTCTTGAAACACCATTAAAAAAAATTACTTTTAATTGACTCTTACTTTTTTTTTTCAGAACACCCTTACTTTTAAACTAAATAAAAGTTTTTTTTTTTGAAATGACTAAATAAAAGTTGGATACAATTTATCAATTTTTTGTTTATAAAAATATATATACTGTACATGCGATTTTTACAGTCAAGAACATTTTCATTGAAATTCAACCTTTTTTTTTCTTTTAAAATACTTTTCGACTATCAATAGACGTGTCTTGATCAAGTCCCAAGAGCAAATATGCATAGTTGCATACCCCACCCATTATTCTTATTTAATTAAATATAATAGTTCTTATAAATGAAATTTTGACTAAGTCGTCACAGTTGAGGCCTAGTAAATTACTTATATATGTTTTTCTTTGCCTTAAAAAAATTAAATATAATAGTTTCTCAAAGAGATTAAATATGATATTAATTCGAAAAAAACATCATGTTTTGCTTCCAGAACAATGGCAAAGTGTTATTCGACAGGTGCACCATTTTCTTCGATAAACACAGTAAATTTTCGAATGGTTTATCCGTATAGCGTAGATACATATATTTTAGGGGAAAATTGGTGTTTTTAGGTCAAAATAAGTGTATTCACCTCCAACACATTCCTTTCCTTCGATTATTAAATTCCATGTTTGAAGAAAGTGGAATTGATCCACTTTCTGTAATGTGAATTAGGGTTTCGATCTTCTGAGGAAAAAGGGAAAGAAAAGAGGTAAAAATCTGATGAATTTTCTTATTTTGACAAAGTCAACATAAACCCTTATTTATATTTTGGGTGGCCAGGCCCAGCTATACAAAAAGCCCAATTATAACAAAAACAGACTGCAACTATTACAAATAGAACATTTTTAACTTCTTCTATTACATCTCAATGCATAATATGTAACACCCCCTCAAGAAGGACTTGGGGAGTAGTAAATATCTTTCAATTGCAAACAGACCAGCAATGAGTGAAAAAGAGGACTATCTAGGGGCTTAGTGAAAATATCTGCAAGTTGGTAGAGAGTCGGAATGGAGATTAGCTTCACAAGGCCATCTTGAACTCTTTCTCGGATGACGTGGCAATCAATTTCGATGTGTTTTGTACGCTCGTGAAAGACCGGATTTTTGGCAAGGTTGATAGCACTAATGTTGTCACAGTATAGAGGGATTGGAGTAGAATAAGGAAATCCAAAATCCTGTGCTAAGTAACACAACCATTGTATTTCACAAGATGCCAACGCCAATGACCTATATTCCGCTTCAGTAGAACTCTTGGAGACCGTAGTTTGCTTCTTGGTTTTCCAGGAAACAAGAGCCTCACCAATGAACATGCAATATCCAGTGACACTCCTTCTAGTGTCCTTGCACGTTCCCCAATCAGAATCACTATACGCAATTAAAGTAAGAGGGCTATGTGCTGGATAGAACAGACCTTTACCTGGAGCAGATTTGATATATCTAAGGACTGGTTGTGCAACATGAAAGTGATGAACAGTTGGGTTGGACAAAAATTGGCTAAGCTGTTGTGTTGCGAAACTGATGTCCGGTCTTGTGATTGTCAAATAAAGCAATTTGCCAACTAAGCTCCTGTATAACGTGTTGTCAGACAGTAATTCAGAATCACCAAAAAGGGTTGTCTTGGATTTCATCGGTGTCTTGGCTGGTTTGCAATCCAACACGTCAAACTCTTCAAGGAAGGATAATGCATATTTGCGCTGTGATATAACCATACCAGCATTTGATCTTGAAATTTCCAGGCCCATAAAAAATTTAAGTTCTCCAAGGTCCTTGATTTTAAACAATTGATGAAGGTGGGTTTTCAGCTCAGTGATCAAAGACATGCTGTTTCCAACTAAAACGATGTCATCTACATATGCTAAAGCTATTAAAAGCTCACCTCCGTTTTTCTTTGTAAACATACTGTGATCATGCTGTGACTGTACATATCCGAGGTCTGATAATGCATTGCTGAGTTTATGATTCCATTGCCGGCTTGCTTGCTTCAAACCGTAAAGCGATTTCTTTAAACGATAGACCTTTTTTGAGCTAGCAGCATTGAAACCTGGAGGCAATTTCATGTATACCTCCTCATTAAGATCACCATGGAGGAAAGCCTTGTTGACGTCTAGTTGATGAAGAAACCAGTCATTTTCAACAGCCAAAGCCAATAAGCTTCGAATTGTGGTCACTTTAGCTACTGGTGAAAACGTTTCTTCATAATCGATTCCTTGGGTTTAGGTGTACCTTTTTGCTACCAGCCGTGCTTTGTAGCGTTCTAATATGCCATCTGCATTGTATTTCACTCTATAAACCCATTTGCAGCCTATGGGTTTCTTGTCTGGGGGCAAGTCGACAATGTCCCAGGTCTGAGTTGCTTCCAATGCTTCTATTTCCCTTTTCATGGTTTCTTGCCATTCAGGAGAAAGAACAGCCTGATTATATGTTTGAGGTTCTTGAATTTTGTCAATTGCACCCACAAATGATAAAGCTGTTGTGGACAATTGCGTGCATGCAAGAACATTATCCAGCACATGAGGAGATTTACGTCTTTGGGTTTGAGCACAGACAAAATCTTGCAGGTGTGAAGGTGGTCTTCGAGCACGTGCTGGTCTCTGCATTAAAGGGGCTTCAGGAGTTTGTACAGGCTGTTGAACTGACTCTTCGTTTGGAGATGCATGAAGTTCCTACTGGTTCAACATCATCATGCCCAAGAAAACCTGTATCATCAAAACCATTCATAACAGGTAAAGATACTCTGTCAGGGAGAACTCTATTCAGAGTTTTATCATGAAAAGGGAAAGTAAATTCATGAAACATTGTATCTCTTGACAAAAAAATTTCTCTGGTGGTGAAATCAAGTAGGATGTATCCTTTAGTTGTATCTGATATCCCTAGATTGATACAAACTCTTGCTCTAGGGTCAAATTTGCTGCGGTCTCTTGTTAAGGTTGAAGCAAACACCAGGCATCCAAAGGTTTTCAAATGTTTAAAATCTGGGTCTGGTTGTGTAGCTTTTGATAAGGTGTGGAATCTCCTAAAAGGGGTGAAGGTGTCTGGTTTATCAATCTAACCGCATGTAAAATGCAGTAGCCCCAATATATTATAGGTAAGTTGGCTTGGAACTTCAAGGCTCTAGCTGTGTTAAGGATATGTTGGTGCTTCCTCTCCACAACTCCATATTGTTGTGGTGTGGATACACAGCTCTCCTGATGCACTATGCCTTTTTCTGTGTAGAATTATGGCCATCTGAACTCAGCTCTATTATCTATCCTTAATACTTTAATTTGCCCCTTAAACTGAGTGCAAACATAACTACAAAAGCCTTGTATCAATGGTCTTACTTCAGCTTTAGATTTCAACAGAAAAACCCAAGTGAAACGGCTAAAATCATCCACCACAGTCATGAAGTAGCATTGTCCATGCACTGTTAAATGTCTATAAGGCCCCCACAAATCCATGTGTACAAGATCAAAACATTCATTCACAGAAGTTTTACTCAAAGGAAATGACAATCTCTCCATTCTAGCTTGAGGACACACATAACAAATGCTTTCAGGGACAATTACTTCACTGAAATGTTTCTTTACAATACTCATCCTTTGATGAGACATATGTCCCAACCTCATATGCCATAAGAGGTCTTTATTAGGTGACATATGAAAAACAGAACTATTACAAACAGTCTTCTCACTCTTCTCTTCCAGTTTAGCCTTGTTGCAACATTTCAACAGGTAAAGTCCAGCCTTCTTCTTAGCTATACCAATCCTCTGCCCAGTGTCCTTGTCCTGTACATAACACAGTTCATCAGAAAAAACCACACAAAGGTTTCTGTCTCTAGTCAATTTTCCCAAAGAAATCAGGTTGTAATGAAAACTTGGTACACATAAAACTTCCTCCAACAACAGTTTATCAGTCAATCTTACTGTTCCTATGTGTGATACACTAACTGATGTCCCATTGGGTAAAGTTACCATCTCTCCTTGTACTTTCCTTACTTTATCAAAACAATCAATTGACCATGTTACATGATCTGTTGCTCCTGAGTCTAGTATCCAAGTACTTTGACTCTCACCTTGCAATTCATGATCATTCTGATTGAACCTTGCATTTAGAACATTGGCTTGATTCACATTGTGCTCAACTCCTTCTTCAAAGTTCATTTTATCTAATAACTTGGTTAACTTCTGAATTTGCTCTGAGCTCAAGTTAAATCCTACACCAGAAACTTTATTATCTTCTGACCTTGAACTGCTCTCACCTTCAACCAGGTTAATCCTTTTTCTTGTTTTCCATCCAGGAGGATACCCAATCTTCTTGTAACAGCCTTCTATGGTATGCCCATTGTATCCACAGAAAGAGCATTGCACTTTCTTTCCTGCACCATTCCTTGGGTTTCCTTCCCATTTTGATTGAGTTTTATCATATCCAGATCCACCAAAAGTCCTGTTTCCAGTATATCCTGTGTTTGATTTATTTGCAAAAATCACTGATTGTCCATTCTGAGGATGACTTGCAGTATATTCCATTTGGATTTTAAACTGTACTGCCATAGCAAAAGCCTCAGTAATATTTGGTAAAGGTTTTTGTAAGAAGACTTGTGACCTTACTTGTGTAAAACTATCATTCAAGCCTCTCATAAATCTTATGACATACTCAGATTTGATGTAACCTATGAATGTAGGAATTACTTGGCAAGTACATTGGACTTCGCATTCACATGATGGAATTGGCCTCAGCACCATAATTTCATCCCAAACGGCTTTCAGCTTTTCAAAATACTCAGGAACTGAGAGGTTACCTTGTGTAATTCGATTGAACTCTTCAAGCAAATCTGAAAGACGAAAGCAATTCATCTTTGAATACCTCCTTTGAAGTTCCTCCCAGACTTCATATGCCGAATTCATCCAAAGCACTGTCTTCGCAATCGGTTGAGTCACTGACCTCATAATCCATGCCGTCACAGTCATATCACATTGTTCCCATCGTGAACGCAACCTTTGGTCATTTGTCGGTTTGAGGATGGTTCCGTCTATGAACCCTAGCTTGTTCTTCATAATCAGACCCATACGCATTGCTCTGCTCCAGGAATGATAGTTCTTCCCTTCCAGTGGTGGATCCGCAAGGATTAGAGCCGGACTTTCGCTCAGATGGAGATAGTATGGACTTGAAGCCTCCAAGTCTCCGATTCCTCTGTTCTGCCTATCTTCCACCATTGTCGATCTCAAATAAACAACATCAAAGCTAATCTCTTAATAAAACGAAGAAAAAAATGGATCGAAGCTTCGTACTATGAAGCTGATTTCTCTGATACCATGAAGAAAGTGGAATTGATCCACTTTCTGTAATGTGAATTATGGTTTCGACCTTCTGAGAAAAAAGGGAAAGAAAAGGGGTAAAAATCTGATGAATTTTCTTATTTTGACAAAGTCAACATAAACCCCTATTTATATTTTGGGTGGCCAGGCCCAGCTATACAAAAAGCCCAATTATAACAAAAACAGACTGCAGCTATTACAAATAGAACATTTTTAACTTCTTCTATTACATCTCAATGCATAATATGTAACAGTGTTTTCGATAAACTCTCTCTTATCTTGTTCAAACACCATTCATTCATGGAGTATCACCAGAGGCCTTCTGTTACTTTCCGCCTGAGATGATATGTCTTCTCGTCGTGATAGAGTGTATTTTCTCGTTTTCGGTTTAGTTTTAATTGACTTTGGAGTGATTTGAATATTTAATTGGCGTTAAACTAGCATGTTTCTTAAAATTAATTTAACGAACGTGGACCGAACAATCAGTTTTGATAAAGGTCATGGCTTCAGGAATGGATCGTTAAACGATACATATGTTGGTTTTCTATTTCCGGTTAGAAGGTCTAAAAACAACCCAAAAAAAATAATATGTACCAAGGCATGATTTTGTTGACATCAAGGATGGTATATTAGGCATTCATTTACGTAAGAGTATTTCCGATCATAAACCTATTGGGAGTATAAGGTTTATAATTGTGTCATATTATCAATTTATATATATTTTATCATCTTTTTTTTGACAATCATAAACATTTTAAAAAAATTTATAACATGGATCCACTATACGTTAAAAAAAAATCATTACCCATAATTTTTTTTCTACTACACACAACCCTAAAAAAAAGTAAACATTAGATTTTTCGAAAATGAAACGGTTTAAATTATTAAAGCTTTTTCCATAAAACTTTGCTGAGTTGGATTGCTCCAATGGAGAAAAAACTTCTCTAAAACTTTATACTTCTTTTTTCTAAACCTTTTACCTTCTCCGTCGGAGAAGCTCTTACATTGGATATCACATAAGTTTAATGTGTATGATAGCATTTCTCATACAATACAATGTTGTGTGCAAAAATTAGCAATGTACGTATTTGCCTTACGGGTATATTTCGGTGGTTAAAAAACAAAAGAATTATGATGTCACGTTATGTTATTTTTTTTTTAGGAACGATCACTTTATTATTCTTCAGCCTTCAAAGGAGGCAACCAAAATTCAGATTTACATCAATGAAATCAAAAATCCCAAAATTCTAGTCTATACACCATGCAAGTCTAGAGTTTCTTGCTCGTTCAACTGCTTTGGAAAGGAAGACATGAGATGGTGGTCTATCCTCACTATAGCAATGTTTGATCCTATTTCTTCATAGCCAAAGCGCTCTTGTGAGCCTGATGCTTCGACGGTCATCAAGTTTGTTTCTTTGTAGTTAGTTTGTTAGCTTTAGTTTCTTTATGTTTTGTGTTTGTCCGGGTGGTTTTGAGCTTAGTCTGGCGTTGTCCGACTTACAGCGTTAGTCCGGCACTTCAATAAAATCTTTTTTCTTTTTGGAAAAAAAAAGGGTCTGAAAGCAATTATTTTGGCTCAAATTAGACACCTATTCTATAAATGAAACATAAAATGTGTTTGACTTTGTTCCTAATTATATGAAAATCAGACTAAAAAAATACCAATTAAAAGAAATCTCCTAAATCAAAAAAATAAAATAAAATCTTCTTATTGAGGTGGAATTTTTCATTTTGTTTAAAGTAATTTCGGGGCCTTTAAAGGCACTACTAATTTACATGTGATATCACAACAAGTTTTAAAAACAAAAATATATTGGGATGCCTTAAATACAATGGTAGATTTGGATCAAATAAATTAACATACATCATCTAACTAAATTCACAACGTCGAAAAAATAAACTCTTTTAAGAGGAAAAAAAAAACACAAACATCGTTGAGAATAAACTTCGTTAATGAAAAATAAAGGGGTGGGGGAGGGGGTGTCTTAAGAGCACTCAATACATGCTTTTTTAAAAAAAATTTGTTGCGGTGACTAAATAGATTTTATGTCATGTCCTTTATTTTTTTCTAAAATCGGCGTAAGGGGGAGGTTGCAGAGGCGGGGGTAGGGGTCAGCAGTTTGATGGGGAGCTTGGGCTTTATCGCCTATTTAAACTTCTCTCTAATTTACTTGTTAGTTTCCCCGTTGTAATCCTTCGGTCGTTTGGACCCATTTGATTAATAAAAGTTCTCTAGCATAAATAAAATAAAAAATAAAAAAACTCTTTTAAGAGGAAAAAAACACAAACATCGTTGAGAATAAACTCCGTTTATGAAAAATAAAGGGTGGGGGAGGGGGTGTCTTAAGAGCACTCAATACATGCTTATTTTTAAAATTTTGTTGCGGTTACTAAATAGATTTTATGTCATGTCCTTTATTTTTTTTTTTTTTCTAAAATCGGCGGAAGCGGGGGAGGTTTCGCAGTTTGATTGGAGACGTGGGTGTCTCCACACGTGTGGAGACACCGTGTGGAGGCACCCCAACCACACAGTTTCATTCGTATTTAAACTATGTGGTGTCTCCGTTCTGATCGTTTCACCCGTCACTTCACCCCAAAATTATCTCTCCACACAAGTATTTCTCAGTTTGATGGTGGTCCTGAACCACCATGTCACAGAGAAAAATCATGGTATAACGGTGATTCATTGATTGTACCAGGTGAAATGTTATGATATATCCATATCACCCCTAAATACCATTACTGTGTGGTATATATAAGAATGAATATTTGTCTATAAGGACTAGTTTGAGTACTTAATAGGCATTTATGACACTAAGAAATCTTATTTGTTTATAAAGACACAAAATGAGTAACTAGACAAAACTATCCTTTTTTTTCCTTTCATTTTCCTCGAGTTAAAAATGTTTAATTTGGGACGCGATTTTTTTTTTATTCTTCTGGGCGCGTTTTTTTCTTTTTAATTTTTTAATTTTTCTGGGCCCGTTTTTTTTGGTTTTAACTTTTCTGGGCCCGTTTTTTTTCTTTCTCCGGACGTGATTTTTTTTATACGTTAAAGAGACATCCCGGTGTCTCTTCATCATGGTATCTCTGCATCACGGTGTCTCTGCATCGGAGGTGGTCACTGCATCGCGGTGTCTCTGCAATGCGGTGTCACTTCATCGCGTTGTCTCTGCATCGCGGTGTCACTTCATCACGGTCTCTCTGCATCGTGGTGTCTCTGCATTGCGGTGTCACTTCATCGTGGTGTCTCTGCATCACGGTGTCTCTTAATCGCAATGTCTCTGCATCGTCAAATGTTATAACATCGCGATGTCTCTGCAATGCGGCGTCTCTGCATTGCGGTGTCACCTCATCGTGGTGTCTCTGCATCGCGGTGTCTCTTAATCGCGGTGTCTCTACAATGCGGTGTCACTTCATCGCGGTGTCTCTGCATCGCGGTGTCTCTTAATCGTGATGTCTCTGCATCGCGGTGTCTCTGCATCTTCAAATGTTATAACATCGCGATGTCTCTGCATCGAGCTGGATGGATGATTAGTAGACCAAGTCCAATTCAAAGCAAGGCCTTACTTAAATGTTGTGTTGTGTGCCTACAAAGGGATTACAGTGGCTCGTTTGACTCCGAATACGGGTACCGATCCCGACTACGGGAACGCTGCCTCTTCTGCCTCCGCCGAAAGTGTTCTTAGAAGATGGTTTTGTTTTGTTTTGTTTAGTAGTGTTGTATCTCTGCATCTGGGGTGGTCACTGCATCGCAATGTCTCTGCATCTGGTCCGCATCGCGGTGTCTCTGCATCTGGGGTGGTCACTGCATCGCGGTGTCTCTGCATCGGATGTGGTCACTGTATCAAGGTGGTTAATGAATCTGGGGTGGTCAATGCATCACGGTGTCACTTCATCGAGGCGTCTCTGCATCGCGGTTGGTCACTGCATCGTGGTGTCACTTCATCGATGTGTCTATGCAATGCGCCGTCTCTGCATTGGGGGTGGTCACTGCATCGCGGTGTCTCTGCATCTAGGGTGGTCACTGTATCACGGTGTCTCTGCATCGGAGGTGGTCACTGCATCGAGGTGGTCAATGGATAGCGGTGTCACTTCATCGAGACGTCTCTGCATCGCGGCGTCAATGCATCGAGGTGGTCACTGGGAAAAAAAACGCCATTTAAAAAAACGATTATAAAAGGAAAAAAAAACGCCTACACAAAATACGCAATATAATAAAAATAAAAAAAGAAAAACGCCGAGAAAAAATGAAAAAAAAAAAAGAAAAAACATTAAAAAACAAAATCAAAATAAAATTAGGGTAGTTTGGTCCATGTACTAATTATGTGTCATTCTAATCAAATAAGATTTTTTAGTGTCATATTTACATAATTAAGTCTAATATGTGTCCTGTGGACCTTTGCTCCATATAAGAATCCATCACAGCTCTCCACTTGTACAATAAATCTTCTCCCATGTCACATTTGTTTCACAAATAAAAATTCTTAAAAGAAGGGTAAAATTGTAAAAAACATATATATATATATATATATATATATATATATATATATATATATATATATATATATATATATATATATCTTCAATTTAGTATGCACCCTATTATTTACGGATGTTTTGGTTGACAAAACCTTTGTCGTCTTATGCGTTTTTTTTTTTCCTTTTTTTTTTTCATCCCCACTCAGCTAAACGACATCGTTTTAGTTCTATGTATATTTGCCCAATTATTATATCATTCCCACCACCGTCTTCTTCCTCCAGTAAAATGGAGCCAAAATTCCCACTGACAATTTGGAAGCATAGAGATGATATATATCATCCACAGAACATGCATTGTCCATTTTATTCGGTTTATCTTGTTGATTTCTTCGGCTTATCTTCTTCACCTTGCTCTCGTTCTGTCGGTGGTTTACATTTCTTGGAAGAACATTGTATATTCATGTAAATATAATGGCTGTTCTTCCGTCTGTGGTTTTTCTGGGATTTGAGTGTTTTCTTCGTTTTTGGTTTATTTTTGGTTATTGGGTTTTCTGGGTTCCCGTCTGTGGTTTTTCTGGGATTTGAGTGTTTTCTTCGTTTTTGGTTTATTTCGAAGTGGATGTTGGGTTTTACGGGTTCCAAATTTTTTCGGGTTTGATGAATAATTGTGTAGATTGTGATATCAATTTCTCGAGAAAGCGATATTAGTTTTGAGCTGTGATTTTTGAGTGATGTGGTAGAGTTCTTAGTCACCACCATCGAGCTTTACAGGTATTTTTTTCTAGCAGCAAGTTCTATAATTTACAAAGTTTAGATCTATAATTTACAATCGCCTCCTCTCCGGAAAGCAATTCGTTAGTCCTTTCATTTCTATTTTTATTTCGACGTTTTGTTTGTCACTTTTGTTTATTATTCTCCCTTTTAATGTGATTCTTGATTTCGTTGGTGCAGGTCATCGATGTTTTGCATCCTGGACGACCCTACATCTCCAAGGTTCCTTTTTGTTTACTCTTTGATTTTTTATGATTGTTTCTTTTGCATTTCATCTCGTTTCTTTTTCTTTTTCAAAGGATTAATAATTGTTTAGTGCTTTTAATCTTTTGTTTTTCTTTTAGGCGAGGTTTGGTTTTAAATCGTATTCTGTTCCTATTTGAAACTGAATTTGTTCCCATCGTTAACGTATAGCGAGTTGAAAGAGAAGCGAGGAAAGATGTATAATGTCAAGGACTCAAATGCCCTATCTATCTTGAAGTTCAGGACTCACTTTGGAGGAGGCAAATCAACTGGGTTCTGATTAATCTAAGATTCTGTGGAGAATGCTAAGAAGTTTGAGCTGAAGTATCGGTTTATCAGAGTAATGCATTATCTTACGGCATAATTCGGGTCATGAACCATTCGTTTCTTTGTCCTTGCATATAAAGATTCTATTGTTTTGAGGATGAAATTAGAAAATATAGGATTGAGAAGAGTTTAGTTTTGATGTTAATGAAACTCCACTTGGCAAGAAATTGGGGTGTAAAAGATTTTTTTTGCAAGGAAAATGATGGTTTGGATTAGGTATGGACTGAAGGTTATATGTAAGGCAGAGTTTATTGGCTCTATAGATACTTAGAGAAACTGTTTCCGATCCCAGTTGCAACAACATTCAGAGTTGATCAATACCTAATTCCGGTTTATGAATGCTAAGAAGTTTGAGCCGAAGTATGGGTTTATCAGAGTAATGCATTATCTTACGGCATAATTCGGGTCATGAACCATTCGTTTCTTTGGGCATATAAAGATTCTATCGTTTTAAGGATGAAATTAGAAAATATAGGATTGAGAAGAGTTTAGTTTTGATGTAAATGGAACTCCACTTGGCAAGAAATTGGGGTGTAAAAGATTTTTTTATGCAAGGAAAATGATGGTTTGAATTAGGTATGGACTGAAGGTTATATGTAAGGCAGAATTTATTGGCTCTATAGATACTTAAAGAAACTCTTTCCAATCCCAGTTGCAACAACATTCAAAGTTGATCAGTACCTAATTCCGGTTTATGAATGCTACGAAGTTGAGCCGAAGTATCGGTTTATCAGAGTAATGCATTATCTTATGCATTCCTATTTCAAGCATCGGATCTCCTGTCTTATCTCAATTCAGAGGAGTAGCGCAACCTGTTGTTCCTTTGTTTCCTGTATTTGTTTTTGTGTTACTGAACCAAAATTTCATGCTTTTCATTAAAAAATAAATTCTTGCTTTTCAGTGTTACATTTGCCTTTGATTAATTTTTTTGGGTTTGTTGTTCATGTATTTTGCAGGGACGTTCAAATTCGCTGCTGTTTGTTGTAAGGTATGATTCGTTTCTTTTACGTTTCCTTCCTATTGTGTTTGTTAACTTCACCATTTGCATCGTTTTGGTTCTCCGAATGTGTATGTATAGTCTTTTTTGTGGTCCTGATTTTGTTAATGGGGCTTGTTTTTCAGCTGCATTTATTTTTCAACTAATCTTTTTTGCTATTAATGGGGCTTGAATACTTTGTGATTTCTTTTAGTTTCCCAGTTGAAGTAAGCTCAATTAGAGTATATTTAGAGCTTACAGATACTGTACTAGGTACCTGGCATTTTCCATGATGTCACTTGAAATAGAAATGGAAACGGAAACTTACTTGGTTATATACTTGACTGCAGGATTAGCTGGGGCAACTACTGATGTGCATAGTTACGATGTATTGACAAATAAATGGTCAAGGTACTCTTTTAATTTAGTTTGAAGATTAGGTGGCTGTTTGGTCTTGACAACTTATTGTGCTTTCTCTTACTTGTGCAGAATTACTCCCATTGGAGAACCACCTACAACAAGAGCAGCTCATGTGGCTACTGCTATCGGGACAATGGTTGTTATCCAGGTGGGTTGATAGCTTGGTTGAGATTCGAAATGGTTGAGATTCAAAATTAGGCTGTTATTTGGTGATTCAACTCTTCAATTTGGTAACATCTGATATTAATGCAGGGTGGTATTGGTCCAAATTGGGTTGTCCGGGATCCGCATGTTCGGATCTGACACAACTGAAGCCCCGGTGGCACAGATTAGCCTTGAAAATGAAGGTAGATGACAGCTGATCAATACCAATAGTAGGCCATGAAGGAACAAAAAAAGTAAACCACCCCTACATTTTGCAACAGTCAGGGTTCATATTTTGGAACAACCAAAATTCCAATTTTTTGTATTTTGCCCAACCTGCAACTACTTTGGAAATGTAATGTGAAACTATTATGTTCAAAACTCTATGTTTTTAAGGACAGGCAACCAAATTTGTATAATTCGGTGCTTTTGTAACATTCTGCACCGGCCAAATGCAGATGATGTGTATGTCCTCTTTTGCCTATTAGATTCAATTGTTGTCATAGTTCAATATATAATTTCCCTCAAAATAAAACCACGACTTGAATGAACCAAATGCATTTTTTTTGCAGTCAGCCTACAAGATATCAACGTGTTTCAAGTATCGAAAAAAATAACGCGCCTACTTACGGGCTCGGCGTGCGTGCGCAGAGCACGGACACTCCCCTAGTATATATATATATGTTGAACCGTAACGCTAATTTTTTTTGTAATTTTTTATTGGTTCTCGATCATCGAATCATAATTGATCCATAAACATACAAAAATTTGCGGGTCAGGGGCAGGGGATTAAAAAAAAAAATAATAACTTGCCTAGAAAGAAAATAAATGGTGACACGTATAAATCCCCATAAGCGTGTGACGGAATTAGGGTTTAAAGCAATTTTGGAGATTACATAGGTTTCTCAATTGGCCATCTTCCAAGGAACGTTTTTAGCAGCGGATCGATAATGGCTCTTCCTCTGGCACCCTATTCCGGAAGCAGCACCCTCGCCTTGGTAATTTTTTTTTTAATCCTCTTTCACTCTCTGATTTCGATCACGCGATTGTATTATTTTAGATTGTGATGCAACGCTGTTGAATCTGGATTTTATTGTTCGCAGGTGGCGCGTGCTTCTGCTTTCACTGTTGGACTTGCGTATGGGAGTGTGAAACTCAAGTATCTCAGGGTATTCAAAAAAATTTCCCATCTATTTGGATCAATTTAACATAATTTACTGTTTGCAAGCTTAATTTAGGTCTGATCTGAAAAGGATCTAATGGATTTACTCTAGGCAAGTCTGTAGTATGTCGTTGATTTTCCCATATCTTCAAAACCTTCATCGGTAACTTTGGTGGAGATAAATTATCTTTATTTGATTGTTGAAATTTAGATGAATTTTGATGTGCACGTAGACAAGGATGTTACTGCTGTTTGATTTTGTAGTGCAGTGTGCTTATTGAAGCCAAATTTATCTAGTCTAATGTCTGAATGTAGAAATGTGCTGCCTTTTTTTTGAATGCCGTTACTGTAGGCAAGTTGGCTAAGGCAAATTTCCTTTTGATGTGCATCGTTTGTTTAGTTTCTTAATTATTGAAGCGTAACTGGAAGTTGCTAGCTTGGTTATTGTAAAGTGGTAGCTATGTGCTTTAATGATTGTGTCCAGCAATAAATACTTTTGGTGATGTACAAAATGCTACAGTGACGACAATGCGGATGCTGTTTTGGTTGATGGGTAAATCTACCGTACATTGTTCTGGTTAATGCCGAAAGGAACTTGCCTCTAGGCTCCATGTAGAATCTTTGTTGTGGTTTTACTTCACGAGTTTTGACAAGCTTGCTCGCTAATTTCAAGTGGAATATTTGTTTAGCTTCTCGTTTGTGGTTGAAGCATTGATTGAGGTTGACTTTAATTTTGACAATTGTACTGTATATGCTTTTTATTGTATGTCTTGTAGCTCATAGCTTCTTTGTAACCGAGTAATTGAGAGGTACCATTTCTATGTGATCTGATTATTGGAATGACGCAGAGGTCTTAAATGCAGTATATGCCTTGAATGTTTGACATGTCATGTGTTGATGGATCTTTACTACACGTGTATTGAGTCATTTGGGGCTTTCTGCAAGATAGTAATGCTTTGACTGTCTGATGTGTGTAAGATCTTTACTACACGTGTATTGTGTCATATTGGGCTTTCAGCAAGATAGTAATGCGTTGACTGTCTGATGTGTGTAGGGTTGATGAATCCTTCCTGCTCCACGTGTATTGGGTTGACAGTTGTTGATTGTGTATGTTTATCGTACCCTTTTGGGTGCTTTAAGCAAAGATAGTATGTCTAATTTCATTGTTGCATGCCACTTTCTGGTATATGACTAACTAGTTTACTCCGTTGGTCCTTGTTTAATTGATAACCATCATCTAGAGAGTGTGTCAAATGCTGAAGGTGGTTGTATCTTTTAACAACTGATATGCTTAATTGGAGCTTTTTTTTTTTTTTGGCTTCTAACATGACTCTTTTGAAATTTCCAGGCTAAGGCCAAGTCTCACAAGAAAGCTGAAGCCAAAGCACCAGCCAAAGCAGCAGCCAGTGCACCACATTGATGATGAAAAGCTTACTGGATTTGCCTTTTTTCATGTTTTTGTGTTTAGTTTTTTTGGCTCATTTTACTTTCCATTATATAGCTTTAGGAAATATGGAGGAGCCTGTGATCGCATGATGCAAATAAGTGCTTTACTACATTGAAGAGCATATAGTGAATGGTGCATGCTTTAGGATTTTCATCTAAACTGATCTCTTAAAGAGTTTTACGACTTCTTGGTTCTGCATCCTGGACAAAGTTCTTCACCTCATATTTTGAGACACTGGGTTTTAGTGATTGGAAGTTTCTTTTCTGAAAATTGTGTTTTTCTATTGCTAACAGTAAAATTAATGAAACTTTTCATTATCATGTGTGTGCATTTAATCTGGTCCACATTGCTTGTATTTAACATGTAACAAATCAACAAGATTAATTTATAATCTGGCTATGTTGGCATGATAATGAAGCAGATATAGGATTAATATAAACAGTAAGAAGCTCATTCAAATACAGATGGTATTTTATAATGCCAAATGAGAAAACTAACATGGAAAAGGGTATCGACTTGCACATGTTCACCCCTAAAATTTCCAGTTATGAAGCTACTTGACATAAATGATTCCTTCATCATCAAGGTCATCCTCCCCCCAGTCCTTGTCATCGTCGTTTTCATATGATGATTCATCCCGATGAGGAGTGGAGATCTTGCCTTCATCCTCTTCCTTAATCTTGTCTAATATTGCAATAACCTTAAAAAGGGATCATACAAAACACTTGATCATTAGATTAAATCAGTTAAGGCAACAACCAAACAGGTAAGTCCTTTGCATATAAAAAAAAAATATTCTGGTGTAAAAGGGACAAATGCTACTACTTGAGTCACAATGGATTTAGTGACTACGTATGTCCATTGTCATCACTTGGCCTAACATGGTTAACTCAAATCATTGTTATGCATTTACAAATACTTTTTCACCCACTTTTCTTTTTGAGAGGAATACTGCGAATTACAGCCCGGAATCAGGAAAATGGGAACGTATGCTCCTGGTAGAAATCTAAGGAACATACAGATGCCATAGGAAACATAAATCTAGCACAAGTTGGATCCTAAAAGGACATGTGCCAGCAGGTGAATGGGATCTGATAGGAATAAAATGAATTCTCTCATTTATATGATGACACGAAAATCTGAAGTCATTTCAAGTTTTAAGCACACAATTTGGCTGGTGATAAAGTTAAATAAAAAAGAAGTATGCAATAAAATGAATTGTATGAATCAAAAGGGAGAGAGTTATGTAAGGACTAACGAATACAGCACAATAACGTTCCACGTTGATACCATGAAACATCAATAACAGGACAGTAGTAATAATGAAGAGTGCAAATGAGATGGTTATGAAGAGCAACTGTAAAACATGCTTTTGATGCACATGATAGTATCAAGTGTGCAGGAAAAACACAGGTAACTACGTATAGAGAACAATCCCCTGAGCAAATGGGTATTCATGACAAGAGAGTAAGAGACCATAAAACTCACCCTGCTTCCTCTTTCTAGAGCTTCGTCTTCAATGAAACGAATCTCAGGAGTCAGCCTGAGCTTCATTCGCTTTCCAAGCTCACTTCGAACATATCTAGCTTTCGACTTTAATCCAGCAATGGCGACCTCCTTTCCTCTTTCATCACCAAATACTGATACATAAACTTTCACTACCTACAAGTTGATACGCAAATAGGCACCTCAAGTAGGTAACAAAATGTTTGATACTATTTGTTTCAAGACTCATATATCCAAAATGAAAAATATTATTGTATCTCATTGTCCTCTTTTGGGTTCATGGATAAGCTTGTTTTCATTTGTATATCAGCAACACCATCCAAACGGCATCAAACTAATCAAGAGATCACATTCCCTTTCATACACCAAATGAAAGACTTCAAGAATGCAATTTTCTTCAGTTCTATTTATTTAACAAGTTAGAAAGATCATTTTTTTTTATTTCTCATGGAGTCCACTAACCAATATCAGACCTCACTTTCCCATAGCTAATTATCACTATCAATACATCTGTTCTTCACTGCAAAACTAAGGTGGACACTATCACGGTAGCTCAATCCAACAAAATTTCTAGAAGTTAATAACAATTGGGGAATTGAGAATGCAAATAAGTCAGTCAGCCAGGGTTGAATTTCAAAGTATTAATCAATTGAACAATCAAAAGTTACCTGCAAATCACCAGACACTTGGACATCACTAATGGTAGTGAGAGAAGACAAATACCGGTCGGCGCCGAGTTGAGCTTCCGGTAAGACAGCAAACTGCAAAACCTTGTCAGTAAGTAACATGTCGGAAAGCTCCCTCCTTATCTGCTTAGCTACCATTTGAACTCTCCGAGGATTCGCCATACATTTTATTGAACATCCTCTCCGGTGGCTCCATTCACTGCTTGTGGAGCTGATTCCGTGCTGATGCGGCAGCACAAATTTAACGGATGACAAAATCGACGGCGCAAATCTTAACGAGGATACGATTGAAGACGATGCAACAACGGCTGGTGGATGGTGAATCAGGAGGTGCGGCATTTACATACAATTGATGATAAAGTAAAGCAAATGCAGTGGTAAAAATGGAGGCCGTGGAAGAACGAGAGAGTGGAGAAATCAGAAGAATATCCAGTTGAAAGCCGTAGGACAATTCGTAATTTGATTAAATCCAGCGGACATCTTGGCGATTTGAGAAAAAATTGGGACATTCTGTAAAAAATAATAAATAAAGGAAAATTCTGTTGCACTACCGAATTCCTTTTGAGACATTTTTTATTGGGTAAGGATAGAGTTTTACTTTCTTTAAATCTACATCATTTTTTTTTTAATTCAACCTATAGAAATGTAATTGATATTAATATTACTAGCATTGTCGGAATCGATGTTACTGCTACGAGGAACTGCACTTGGGCGAGCCAAGTTTGGTGCCTGCTTCTCCTCAGAAACATGTGGAACAGGTTCTTTGCGGCGACTGTGGACTGGATTGAGTTGAATCTTAAAAGAGAGAGTAGCTCGTACCTCGGGTCATTGGAATGGAGATATAGCTGAAGGGAAGCTACCTATGATATGTGTCTTTGGAGAAACAAGATTGTTCATGATACGGAAAGGGAACGCCTCCCGGGTTTTGTGTTCGCTTCGGAACGGGTCAGTAATCTTAGACTAACTTGGCAAGATAGCGTGTAGTTTTACTTTGCTTTCGTTTCCTGCCTTTGGTTTGCTTTCTGTTGTCTTTTTTTTGTTGTTGAAATATTTCTGTTGTCTTAATGGCGTGATTTTTAGCCCCCATGTACGTATTTTTTGGGTAGTCTTTTGTGACACAGTTTGGGGGGGGGGGGGGGGGGAAGAAGAAGCTCTTTATCAAAGACTTTCCTCCCATGCAAAAATAATCTTAAATAAATACGGAAGGAACGTACACTACCATTGATTTTTATCTTTTTTGAAACATATATTTTATTGAGAATCAAGACTATACAAATTGTACAAAATTACAAGCAAAAACCGAAAGAAATTACATGTACTAGAAAGTCTAAAAAATAGATTCAAGGTCAAGCTAATCTAAATTTGCGGACTCGTCGAACAACTTCAGAGATGAAGATCGTCTTCAGGGGGCGTTGACAAACACTACCATTGATTTTTCTCGATAGAAAAATACTCCTTGTCTACCCCCCCCCCCCCCCCCCCAAAAAAAAAAAAAAAAAAAAAATACTCCTTGTGGTGTTAGAAGTATTTTTTTCCTAAGAATTTTACATAAATGAGCTTGGTTTCCAGATAACATATATGTATAGTATTGGGCCGGTAATTGCCTTGTCCAATGTTTTGTCCTTTTGTTTTGTTTTGTTTTGTTTTTTTTTTTTTTTTGACGGGGCCAATGTTTTTTCTTTAAGGAGCCTTGTCCAATGTTGAGGAGTTTTTTCATGTTTTTTTTTTAATTTGTTTTTTTTAGGGTATTCATGTTTTTTTTTTCCCAAAGGAAAATATATTGCATAAAGTAGTAATTAAGTACTCGCTCCGTTTTTTTAATCTGTTGTTGCAGAGAGAAGAACCACACAGGTTAATAAATTAATTAATATGTCTAAAATATAATATAAAATAACTAAATTGTCCTTTGATTTTTTGAATATATTGATGGGTAATAGTGAGTCAAATTGACTTTTGGAGTTTTAATATTATAAATGTATTTTTTATTGGAGATGTAAATACTTTGTTGGTAAATGAAGAAAAAAATATTATAAGTCAATCTCAAAAGACAATACAATATTTTACCTTAACGCATTATTAATTTACTTAAATTGTGTGCAAATTCTTAAAATCATTATATTACTGGACGAAAGGAGTACGAATCTAAGATTAATGTACCTCTTATGTCTTTTCTCTTTTCTGAATTATTTTAATATCATTTTCTTGTTCATTGATTTTATTCCAAATTTCAAATTTCAACCTACACAAGAATGTGATTTGACTTTTATCAAGAAAGAAATAAAGACTTTTTATTTTATTTTTATAAATTTGAAGAAAGAAAGAATTAAAACACACGTTTGGTGGTCTATCACACGTCAAATCAAAGAAAGAATTAGTTGTCCCCGGCTTAAGGCGGCCGGAACCTTAGACTGGAGTAGGACTGTAAATGAACTGCGCTACTCGTAAGCTACTCGTACTCGACTCGTAATAGAGATCGACTCGATTCGGTTTTTTCGAGTTCGATCTCGAGTCGAGCTACCCGAATAATTAACCGAGCCGAGTTCGAGTTTTAAAATATATTAATCGAGTAGCTCGCGAGCTTAATCGATCTTTATTAAATAATTATTTAATTAATTAAATATATTATAAAATATTATTTTTCATAATTAAAAAAATATTATTCGAGTCGAGCTCGATTTTTCCATATTTCTTTAAAAATTAAATGAATTCTAGGAAAATAATCGAGCTTACGAGCCGAGTCGAGCTGTATCGAGTATTTAGCGAGTCGAGTTCGATCTTAATTTTTTAAGGCTCGATCGAGCTCGAACCGAGTTTCGAGCCCGAAGTTTTTAGTCGAGTCGAGCTCGAGCCCTAGAGAGTATCGACTCGACTCGGCTCGATTACACCCCTAGACTGGAGATGAAGATTCGAATCATGTAAAAGAGGTTTTCTTTCGGTTAAAAGACAAACCTATTGCACAAGGTGCATCGGTTTAGTGGTGAACAGACTATAACCTAACATGAAAATCAGTGTTCGAACCCCGTTAAAGGCAAAAAAAAAAAAAAAAAAAAAAAAAAAAAAAAAAAAAGACAAACCTTTCTGAGCGGGAAGTTATTGTGTGGTGAGGGAATTTAAGGATGAAGTGACGGGTGAAACGATCAGAACCACACAATTTAAATACAGAATAAAACTGTGTGGTGTGGGGGCTGGCACACGGTGTCTCCACACCGTATAAAAACACCACACAATAATCTCCCTTTCTGAGCCACTACATCTCCACTCGACAAAAAAGGTGGGGACTCTAATGATGGGTTAATATTAAATAAAGAATTAGCTCTCGCTTGGATACAAAATCACACGCTTTCACTCTCACGATAATTCCCCCCCCCTTTTTTTTTTTGATTGAGGTGATAATCCCCTTACTTTTTTCATTGAAAAATCCCATTTGATCTTTAATGAAGACAAAGACAATTAAATTAAAGTTTTATTTTTGGGGTAGGGGTGGCCGGGGGTGGAGGTGATTTTTTCCCTTATGGACGAAAACTTTTTATTAAAATTTAACCGGTATAAAGCCATACCGGCATACAACCATTTTAAAAAATCTCCACCATCAGATTTAAAAGAGAAAGCAAAATGGTACAATGATCAAAACTACACCTAAGCATTTTCATATCCTCTAGGATCGTTCTACTATCTAGCGGGGGGGGGGGGGGGGGGGGGGGGGGGGGAGGAAGCATTTCATTACAACAGTTTGCAGGAGTTAGGGCACTCCCAGTAGATGCCCCAAGTTTTATCCCTAAAATAATATAAAATAATACATATCCCTATTTTACAACATCTCAATTCAAAAACCTCTACAACAGCATCTCTATCTTTATCCTTATAACATTTCAAATAATATTAAATAATACATATTCTACCTCACAACCCTATTTATACACATTAAATATTTATTATTTCACTCCAGCAGCATCCCTATCCCTTTCCCTATAATTTTTATTTTTAACGATTAAATATGTTTAGAGCAGTGAATAGTGCATCCCACAAGTAGGGATGCACTGCTCATATCCCTAAAAATAAATAGGGATATGGACTATGCTGTAGGAGCTATTTGAAAAACTCTATTTTTTATCTTCATTTTAGGGATAGAGCATCGTATATGGTTTCTGCTGGGAGTGCCCTTAGTCTGTCATTAAAACAAATGAGACTCTTAAAACCTAAAGAAAGGCATCGCGTAGGCACCATCTCAGCGCTCCAGCTTCACCATGTGGCTAGAACAAAATTACTAATTCGCCTAGGTGAGGCTCATCCTTCCAAAAACATGATATTATGCCTAAAAATTGTTGGTCCATAACCTCTAAGACAAGAATCCGATTTTCAGACTATATCAACGAATGCCCTGAGATAGGGGATTATATGAGATTTTACTTAAAAATTTTTGTAGAGACAAGGGTAGGAAAATAGGGGTGCATGATTTTTTTTAGGAATGTTTCTTTTCTTGGGTGGTGGGCCAGAAGGACAAAATATGATACAAAATGAGAAAAAAAGATAGTGGTTGAGAAGGACAAAAACGCGCATGTTACGACATGTGTTACTACACAACCACATGTAGTAACATGCGCGTTTTTGTTCTTCTTAACCACTATTTTTTTTTTTTTTTTTTTTTTTTTCCATTTTAGATTAAAAACAGTTCTCTACAACCTTTAATCTTTGTTTAAAAAGAAATGAGGTAACTCTATTTTTGTCGGTAGTTTATATCATATGTTCGTCTAACTTTAGAAATAGTAGTATATTTTTTATTTATTTTTTTGAGTGGATCTTTAGAGATTACTTTTTCTTTCAAATTGTGTTATAGTTTGATCAAAGACCCCTACATTAAAAAAGCAACGAGAGTAGTTCTGCAACATGGACAACAAAAAAAATTGATACAGACATAATCGTTATAACCATCCATTATATCACAAGAACTCTGTCCGTATCATTACTCCTTCAAATAATCCCAAAAGTTAAAAGTTCATTTCCTTTAATTTGACGTCTTGTTCCCTTTATTGTATAATAACGTTTATTGTAAGCTTAAGTGTAGTAATTTTTGTATTTTTCTTTGTATTTGTATTTGTAGCCTTAGTTTATAAATATGCCATTATATATATATATATATATATATATATATATATATATATATATATATATATATATATATATATATATATTATTTTATTTTTTTGAAGAACCAACGATTTTATTAAGCAATATCCGCCAAACAAGCGGCTAAAACATCACCCGGGAGCGAGGAGCCCCAAGATGTCCGAGAAATAACAAACAATCAATGTCTTGCTAGAAGATGCGCAAGGATATTCTCCACACGTCGAATAAATGAAAATGAAACAGAAATAAATTAAACTAGACACAAAAGCCAAATAATTTTGAACTAAACAGCCCAGAATAGTGAGGTCCACGCCTGGCTGATGAAGTCGCGAAATGCACGTTAGACAATCGCTCTCCACCTCCAAATTCTGAATCCCAAGGTGCGCCGAGTCCTATAACGCTAGAGAAATCGCCTTGAGTTCCGAAAGGGTCTTCTTATAAGGAATGTCTTATCCTCGAAAATCTTTGCAAAGCGGAAGTAATATGTTATTTCGAGAGAATAGGATATCCTGATTATAAGATACGGTCGTTGATGTTTGACACATGATGTACGACCATATGGATATTATAACAGCGATAGGATTCTATTTACACGGTAACTGTTTCACATGAAAGGTAGTAGTCATTGCATTTGACTCTTCCGATGATTAGGGGTCGTGGACGTGTTGCTAGACGCTATCCATGATTGTTAGGTACGAAGGGCATTTTCGTAATTGCACTTTGTGCCTACGGCCAACATATTCGGGAGCCTATCGGGTCACACACATAGGAACACCTAGCCGGATTAAAATGCGGTGCAAAGGAGGTAAGTACAAAGTACTTAGTAAAACCCGACCCGGTATTTCTCGAAGGAACGCTTATCACTCATACTTATAAAACCCGACCCGGTTCAATGGTCTGACTGTGAAACCCGGTGACCCGGTCATAGAACCGGGCTGGTTCAAGTATCAACTCGTTTAATTAAGCGATCCTTTCAGACATGATAAACCCGGCACCGTGATCTGTCGGGTTCTTGTTGAACCAATAGGTCAAGTTCAAAGTAATAGAAAAAAATTTAAGAAACGTGTATTGAAAAGATGTTAAATAGTAAAAAACATTAATTTTCTCTGATATGATGTTAATGATTATTTAATCCTTATATGTAAATTTTGTTTATTATTGATCAACATCAAAATAATATCTTTCTATTTGCATAACTTTAGATATATATTTCAAACAACGTACATTTCATCATTTAACTTTTTCCTGAATAATTTACATCATATTTTCTAACAAAAAATACATTTTGTTTTGCTACGTGAGACAACTTTAACATGTCCTTCAAGTGTGAAACTATAATAAAGATGAGACTTTTATATCATGTATAAATTCAATGTGAGAGAACATTAACATATGTCATCAAGTATAGACCTATAATAAAGATGAAACTTTGATAATATGTTGAAAATTTAAGCCAATATCATATAGGAGGATGAGTCTCATCATTAAAACCTATACAATGAGGTGATGAAATCTTAATAAAACAATATCAAATGTCAAATATACATTCTGCATTTTAGTAATGATGACTATAATGTGATGGTATTTTTATTTTTTACAAACTATATATTTAATCAAGAAAAAAAACGATGTTTATTATTCTGAAGAATTTTTTTTTTCAAATTCCTCTTTTTAACCGATATAATTGCCTCATGCCGGTGGGTTGTAAGATCTCAAGTCTCTAAATTTATTTTTTTTATAAGATTTCATTAATTGCATTGCATCGTCAAAATTGCAGAGAAAACATGTGTCCGGAAGAAAGTGAACTGAACCCAGACACTACAGTGGACACATGGTGCACTATTTCTTACTACTATTTTACGGTCTCTTTCTATAGTTAATTGTTTGGGGTCTTCTTACCATGTTGTTGGTCACCATTTCTAGGTCTTGGGACATATGCTCATGGTGAATATTTGAGGAATAATCTAACCCCCATATTTATGAGAATTTTGTTCATTTATTGATGAAAAATTCATGTGTGAAGAGTCTATATTTCACCTATTGAAAATGAGAAATGTCTTTATTGATAACAAACTTGTATTGGATTCCAATCACCAGAGGGCAGAGACTCTAGATAATAAGAAAAGAACATTCACCGATAAACCAACTTTTAAGCACTAATCTAAATTAATCATGGGCTTTAACTCATCATGACCAATGATGCAGATGATTGTTGTGTTATTAGTTATGACATATCATTTGTGCCGGAACGACCCGACGCGAAAACCCGAGTACATTTCCGGACACGGATCGTTCGGCCATGACCCAAAAATAATATAAAATTTTCTCGTGTTACGAAGCTGCTTGAGGTGTACTAAAAATATAAACGAAGAAGCCAAACAACCGAAAAGACTCATCTATTACACTTCCCAATACAATATTTTTGTTTCATAATACGTTCATTACAACCACACATGTTCATCCTTCAATACAACCATTACAACTTTATTATGCTAACACCAAATTTCAAACCACACTAGCTACGACCATACCTCATCCACATGCTATTTCTTATGGATATCGATGACGCATCCATTTTAGATGAAGAAGATGACACCAAACTCATGAAAGACGAGGTAAATCATAGGCTAGATCAAGAGTAATCTACCGAAATGGGAGAGGTTGAAGCAAGAGTCACTTCCATCCTTGATCTCCTAATGCTATTATAGCTTATCATCTGAAAGGTGTTAGAGTAAGGGAACTCAGTAAGGAAACAACTGCATTAAAGAGAACTAATAACTGTTATTGGGATCATGACATACTTTCATGCTTCTCTTTCGCAAACAATGTAATGCAAAACTATAATGACAATACAGAGCTACTCTAACCACCTAAAGATTAATAAGTAATAATCATGATATAACATTTTTTTCTTTAACATAACATAGCATAAAACACATAATCAAGTTCATATTTCCCTTTATTCGTTATCATGCTATTCATGCTTAACATACCATGTTTAGTAGATCCAATCATGAAGAGCCTGCTCATGCTTAACTTTAGGTCCATTTTAACCATACCGTGTTTAGTAGAGCCAACATAAAGAGCCCAATTTTTGTTTAGTTCATGAATACCACGTCATGTCTAGTAGGAGAACCTAACAAGCTGGAAAGACCCTTATTTTAGCCCATGGTCGAGGACTGCTTCCCGGCCCGGCATATGTTTACTATTCTCGTCCATGAATGGAAACTGATGCCGAGGACCATCGAGGATGTATTGCCTTTATTGCTATCAAAGCACTTGACAATAAACATCTGCTTAAAGCTTTTCTTTATGCTTTTTAACATCTTTTCTTTTCATGCTTACATATTTCTAATTAACATGCCATTATTCTATTTCGTGAAGTGATACATAACATGCTTGTCATTTATAGACCAAACCAAATCCAACCTAGAACATGCTTTCCAACATCACATTTACAAGTTCCTTATTCATAATAAGTCATGTAAAGATCACGTGCATATGTGCATTGTGTAGTCCTAAAATTACCACATATGGTCAACCAACGAACATGATTTCTAATCCATAGAACATGATCATATAGCCACATAAGGACAACCTAAGAACACGGTTACTATCACCACATCGTAGCCTTTTATTATCTTAAACATTCTAACAAGTATCCAAGATCCATTAAGCAAGTACTATGTTCATGAACAAATAAAATCCTATAGGAATGATATCCTTAACACATAACAGTTCTGAAATCCTTTTAAATTACCAACTAAAACATGAACATGATCATCTTTTATTATGAATCTTAAAACATGATTTCTAATGTCCAAATATCCATAAACTTGCACATATTACTCATATAGAAGTATTTACAGATTATTTCAACTCCAGAATAACTATGAATACTCTTCTAGAATTAAGGTTGCCGCCGAATCGGTGACCTGAAATTAGATAAGTGTTTAGGGTAAATTTTACTATATTTTCGGGATTAATCCCTAAACAATTTACCTTATTTTTAAGGGAAATAAATGAGAAAAGCGTGTTTTAACCGTTAAATTCCTATAATGGTTATTGAGGGGTTATAATTTAATTATGAGGAAATATTGAGTTTGAAAGTTATTTTGTTACACATTTTATTATTATTATTATTATTCGATGACTTGGTGTAACAACAATGTTGCAGAAAATTAAAAGATATGCATGGGGATATTATTAATGGAGAAGATTAATCTCATTCAATCAAGTGATTTCAAAAAAAGAAAGAAAATCGGAGTATTAATTGAGAGATAAATCAAAAGGAATGAGATCAGCGCGGCAGAATGCAGTGGTGAACAAGTCAGACGGAAAAAAAAAACATTTAAAACGTGCAGAAAAGGACTCGGTCGACCGAGCCATTGCATTCGGTCGACCGAGTGACGTCATTCGGTCGGTCAGCGGATTTTCACGTATTTATCTTCTAGATCCGTCCTAAGTCGGTTACAACCCCTATATAAGCAGCACCATTCGAGCAGAAATGAGACATCACATCATTACACAGAAAAATACGCACATCACATTCAAAGCAGCCGCATATTCCAGAGCAAACAAGGAGATGAATTCTTCCATCCCAACAATCATGATCATCAACATGATTGTTGGCTAAGCATATCGCGGTGAGACAACGGAGGAAACCAATCAACAACCACACCAACTAGAGGATCTTTAGCTATATATTAGTGAGTTAAATTTATGATTTTTCATCAATTGGATATTATTATATTGTTTATGTTTTATTTGAATCGAGAGATCGACGAAACTATCTTTTTGATTGAATTTATATGATAATATTGTTCAAGCTTTGATCTTTTCAATTGATGCAATTAATTGTGATTCAAGAGATTGTTCATGATTAGTTGAGTAGAGTATTGGAGACAATCTCATGATCTTGTTATGCATGCTAGTTTAGTTTTGCTTGGGAAAGAAAACGAAACCCTAAAAATTGATTAAAGAGATTTAATCGAATTCGTGATTTGACCATTACTAAAAACCGTATTTTTTAGCTCACAATCTAGTTGGGGTTGGTTGGTTGGTTGGTGGATTCTCGTTGCCTTGCCGTTATTTTAAATCTTTGATAAACCAAATTCGTTCGTATCAATTGTGATTGCTACGTTTAGTTATTTTAAAAACCCTAGTTGTTACCTGCTGTTTTTTCTGCATATTTCTGTTTTTAGATCGTAATCGGACGCCCGTCGTCCACCTTAAGTGAACGGCCGTCCAGCATCGAATTCTTCTATTTCCTGTTATTTTAGTCACTTTCCATTGTTTTTAGGTTACAAGTAGCATAAACCTTAGTTTTAGGTAGTAATCTGTGACATAATCGATATAATAACTGTACTCTAATCCGATAAACGTTCGATTCCCTTAGGACGACCCGTTAACACCCTTTACTACGAACCTTATACTTGGGGTGTTTCGGTTTATAAATTTAAAACTAGTTTTTACCGAACAATAAGTTCCAAAATAGATTTCTGATACTATAACATACTTAACTAACGCACATACCAAATATATAGCATGTTGAAATGCAGAAATAGAAGAATATAGCATATAAAACACCAAAACACATATTTACAAGTAAAGTGCTATAAAATCTTTGATGCTTATAACCTTGACAGTTTAGGAGAGATTTCAGCCAAGATATCCACTTTCTACTAAGAAGAACTTCTCCCCAAACTGGATCAACAAAACTAGCCTATAACATATTGAAAATCCTATATAACTTTAACCTTGTTAAATACTTGAAACTAAAAGGAAAACTAAACAAATACTTACAAGTATTTGAAGGGCTGAAACTATAGATGTCTTGAGGCCGGAATTCTACGTAGTTTCTCCCAAGAACATGAAAGAAAAGTAGCTAGGGAATGAAGGCTTAGAATGACATGGTATTTATAGGCTTAAATTTGAAGAACATGAATGATTAATCTATTTCAGGACGAATAGAAGGCAATTAAGAGTCATCATTATTTTACCTTTAACAACCAGGAGTTGCGTAACTTGAAGAGTTGCAGAATTTAATGATGGAGCTGCCGTCTAGAAGCCAGCAATCCTACCACTTAGACGGTGGGTCACTTCCTCCGGGGTCGACCCACTTGACGTAATTCAAGGGTTTCTATGATATATTTGATGGAAAACAAATATATTTCTGGAGTTAAGATTAACTTATGATGTCATTGGGATTCGAAATTAACGTAGACTTCAAATTATACTCGAGGTATCACATTTGGGTAATAGTTATCTTGAATAGCAAATTCTTTTTTTGGGAAAACTAAAAAAATGATTCAAATTGGGGAGAGTAATATATACTACATATACGACTACTCAATGACAACGAGTATCACAATATCATTTAACATAATTGATTTCTCATTTTATATAATTGATAGAACTCATTAATCATATGTAAGCCCATGATGATCAATAATGTGTAATGATTAACTCGTTGCTTCTAAATAATTGTTTCTGTAACATGCATTAACAATCAAGTATCCAACACGGGAAGGATTTTACATAATAATTCATTTGAAGTGATGTGATGTGTGGAACGATTAATACCACACAGTTTATACCTTATTATTTCTGTGCATGTCACCTCACCCCAAATTGAGTTATCTTGGAGAAAGAAAAAAGAAAAATCTCCCAACCAATACCGAAATAGCATCATGGTGAAGGAATGTGACAGATCTTAGTATTTTTTTTTTTTTTTTTTTGTTTTTGTTTTTGTTTTTGTTTTTGTTTTGAGAAAAACAGATCTTAGTATTGTCCACTATCAAATAGTCGTACTAGCCAGTCTAGCCCTGTCACTTAAACCGGTGGTTTTATGGTGGTTCTGGATCAAGTAATTGGACCACCATGTCATCAATTTGAGAATACATTATTGGTGGTTGATTTTTAAACATAATAAACCACCAAAAATCCCTTAAATTCTATTGACTTGGACCATCAAATAAAATTTGGTCCAGGATCATAGTAAAATTTGTGCACTTAAACACTCCCCTCTTAAAATATTCTATGAATCCCAGTATGCAGAGTATATTTAGAGAGAGTCAGTTTTCTTTCCTTGCAGTTTCTCCTTTAATTTCGGTGGTCACCCTCAAGCACATTCCTTTTCCTCTCTTGACGCAAATGTCTCCCCATAATGGAAAGTTCAATAATATCGGTCAAATAGTATGGATCCGCCACTTGCTCCGGCGATGGCGGAAGAAAGCAGCATCTTCTTCAACAATACCTCGTATCACCGATGGTCGTGTTCCGTCGGACGTACCAGCCGGACATCTAGCGGTATCTGTTGGCAGCAGCCATAAGAGATTTGTAGTAAGAGCTACGCATCTTAACCACCCGATCTTTCAAGAGCTTCTGATTCAAGCAGAGGAAGAGTACGGCTTTGCAAACGAAGGTCCGCTTTTTATACCTTGTGAGGAGGCTGTGTTCGAGCAGATTCTCGGATTAGTATCCGGTGACGGAGCTCGGTTGGAGGAATTCATGAGAGGCTGCCATGGAGATTTTAGGATGACGAACCTCGACGGTGCTGTCGAGACACCACGGCCAATGATCGGTGGTAAGAGCCTATGTTAAGCGGTCTGTGGCTGTGGGTGGCATCAACCAGGGGAAGCGGAACAGACTTCTGAGTTCACACGGACGAGTTGTTGTCTGAGTTAGTGTTTCCATCAATTTGAAAAGTTACGTTTGTGCTTTTGTATCATCATCATCATTTTCTATTTTTCCTTTTTAACTTTTTACTGTTGATTACTATTTTATTTACTACTACTATTTAGTGTAGTGAGAAGTAACTTTAGTGACTAATGAGCTGTATTTTAATAATTTTACCTTTTTTTCATATTATGTGCGATCTTTGCTGGGAAATTGCTATGTGGACGTGCTGGTATTACAATATTTTTTTTTTTTTTTTTTTTTTTTTGGTATTACTATTTCAATGACATAATTGATCCCGTTGTTCTGTGACTTAACTTTAAGTACGGTTTGATATTTTGCTTAAATAGTTCTCTTCAATACGTTTTGAGATCGAAAAGGGTTGTCTCGAATACTTATCTTAATCATTCTTATACTCGACACATTAACTCGTGACCATGCTCGAATTCACAATACCTCTGAAATATTCTGTACAAATTGGATTAATATTCATTGAATTATATGTTTTACTACTTTTTTTTTTTCCGAGTGTAATCTATATTTTAGTTGTTTCATTTTAGAAATTAATTTTCTAACAGTAGTTCAACTATGAAATATATTAAGATTATTTTATATTTTATTAGCATTTTGAAATAAAAACACATAATTTATTTAACTCAAAACAAACTTAAATTTAGTTAGATTGGATTTAGTTTGAGGTTTTTTTGTCATCAAGTTTTTCAATGAAAGACTTGGGGGAGGCGGATGTTATCCTTGGTATAAAAATCATAAGGAATGACAAAGGGATTACTTTGACACAATCTCACTATATTGAGAAAGTGTTGAAGAAGTTCAATTGTGAAAATTCTGTTCCGGCTAGAACTCCCATGGATCCACATGAGAAATTTGAGTTGAATACGGGTAAACCAGAGTCTCAACTTGAATATTCTCGAGTAATAGGATGTTTAATGTATGCAATGACTAGCACTCGTCCGGACATTGCATATGTGGTTGGAAAACTTAGTAGATATACTAGTAATCCTAGCAGTGTTCATTGGCATGCGGTAACACGTGTGTTGAGGTATCTTAAGTTTACCAAAAATTTTGGTTTAACTTATGTTGGACGACCTTCGGTAATAGAAGGCTACTCGGATGCTAGTTGGATATCAAATGAGAATCATTCTTCAACGAGTGGTTGGGTGTTTCTACTTGGAGGTGGTGCCATTTCATGGGCTTCCAAGAAGCAAACATGTAATGCTACTTCAACAATGGAATCAGAATTTATTGCCTTGGCTTCGGCCGGTTTAGAGGCGGAATGGCTTAAAAATCTGATTTATGAGATTCCATTGTGGCCAAAACCGATATCACCAATTTCTATCAATTGTGATAGTGAAAATACCTTGGCTAAGTGCTATAGTCAAGTGTACAACGGAAAGTCGCGACATATTGGAGTTAGACATAGCTCGATTCGTGAATTGATCACTCACGGGGTGATATCAGTTGCTTTTGTGAGATCTCAAAAGAATTTAGCCGATCATTTGACCAAAGCATTGGCTAAGGATTTGTTCATCAAGTCGGTTGTCGGGATGGGTCTACAACCTATTGAATCTTTGCATTAGAATACCCAATTCCCTCCTAATATGACGTTAGGAAATTTGAATTCAATGAGGAAGGTCTAATGACTTAGATTTGGCACATGTTTTTGTCCCGAAGGTTTGTGCTTAACCTCGCTTGTGAGGTTGATAATTTTTCTTAATGAGTCTTATGAAAAAGTGTCGTTGCAGGTACACGATTAATAAGACTCACCTATATGAGTTTGAAGTTTGGCCGCTTCAAGAAAGTTAGGGTTGGCTTTCTACATTCTCATGAATTGATATGGACACAAGGCCTGGATAAAGAGTGTCAAGCAAGCTATAGAAGTTGTTTTTTAATTCGTGTGTATATTATCTTTGAAGTATTCATTTGTGTAAAAGGGTTCAATGCATAGTCACACCCTAATACTAGAATATTTTGGAATGTGTAATATACTAGATGGTAATTCAATCTGCGTGATATTATCATTGAAAAATGAATTGTTGTGTGTTAATGATTTTAACTAAGTCAAGGGTTACACTAAATGGGGGAGGATTGTTGGTGATTATATCACCAATGTGATTTAGTGTGATTGGATTTAGTTTGAGGTTTGGTAAGCTTGAAACAATCAATATGGGTTAGGAGATGCGGGGTGCATGCTTACATTTGATATTTACAAGCTTACGAGAGTGTTAGATCAAGTGTTGAACAAAACCATTTTTCTGCTGCATTTTGGACGGGCGTCCATTTCATATGGACGGGCGTCCATATACGAACGAGCGTCCAGAATTCATGGACGGGCGTCCATGGATTGATTTAGATACAGGATGTATCTGACGCTTGGTGGACGGGCGTCCATGTGTTTGGACAAGCGTCCATGTGTTTTGAACGGGCGTCCTGATCTTTGGATTTGATTCAGGATGCAACTTGATGTTATGGACGAGCGTCTGAATGTTCTGGACGGGCGTCCAGAACATTCAGACGGGCGTTCAAGGGGCGTCCAGTTCAGTTATATGGCAGTTTTGTTCGGTTTTGTTGGTGTCTTTTCGGGATTTTGCTATTGCAAGCGATCCGAAGGGTTGTATATGGTGAGTTATGTTGATATAACATTATATATACATAAAGTAACACTTGGAACAAAAAAAAAGAATGATCTAAAGTAAGTCTCAAATTGGAATGTGGTCGTGATCGAGTTTGCGTTTGATAGTCTATCAAGTTTGTGATATCGAGTTTGTAAATTTGAAGTATACTCACCTTGAAATTTGAAAACCTTAATACTAGAGTCCATCAACTCAAATCATTTACGCCCAACCCCTATCTGTAATATGCACATTTTGACTGTGTGATCGAATGAGTACATAAATAAAAGGATAGGCTATAAGTACAACATTTCTACAAAAGTCATATTATAAATGTTACTAAACAGATGAGTCCTGTTTATATATCTTTTTTTATAACACTTGTTTATATATCTTACTAATTAATGTACTATCAATCTATTAATGAAAAACATTTAATTGAAATTCAGTCCTGATTTGACCTCAGGCTTTCATTGATGAATTGAGTATCATTTGTGTTTGTAACTAGGGTGGAATCAGGTTGGGATTTGTCTCGTCTTATCTCTAATATAGATTCATCTCAATAAACGTCACGTGTCGGGACTGGATTAGAATGTCGTCGGGTAAGAAGAAAATATGATTATAACGAAAAATGTCCTTTTAGCTTTTACATCAGCTTTATTAAAGAGGAATGTACGTACATACACACTATATTGACACTAAACAAAAAAATTATGTCGTAAATGTAACGTCCCCAGTCCCGTGCCAGGTAAATGATACGGTCAACTATTTAGTTGTCATCACTTAATCTAAAAGGGCTAACCCGAATTGATAATGGAAAATCCGAAATATTTTTTTTGGAAGAAAAATGTAGACAAGATGTTTCCCTTATAACTTATGAGAGATTTAATTAAGGGAAACAAAGATCTAATTGTGAACTCCACCACAACAATAAACACAACTTAGTTAAAATAACTAATGGAATGCTCAAGAAGTACTATATTATGTAAAAAGATGACAAGATGCATGCTTTGTTTGTCCACAAATTTTCGATCGGTTATGACCAAACTCTATTTGATGGTTCTCAAACAATAAAAGTGAAAAAACAAAACTTTTGTGGACCTTGTTAAAAAAAACTTTTTAACAAATAATGACCAAATAATGGCGTATCTGGAAAAATAGATGCTCTATTATCTTTGAAGGTGTGTGCACCGACGATGCTGCTTGTATCATCCGCCGGGCTGAATCTGAGGCAATAGAGAATTTTATTGTTGTTACAAAAAATATACTATATCAATCGGAGAAGCCCCACCCGACTGTATGGGCTCCCCCTTGTGATGACGTGCTTAAATTCAACATCGACGCGGCTTTTAGTGGAAGTTCAGCATCAATTGGAGGATTAGTTCGTGATAGGAATGACATTATTCTCCAATCCTTCTCAAGGAAGTTGGAGGGACACTATGATGTTGGAGTAGGAGAAGTTTTAGCGGTGTATCATGCGATTTTTCTGTCGATTCAATAGGGCTTCTTTAAAGTGATCTTTGAAACAGACTGCCTTACTGTGTCCAGAAGATGAATGCAGAGATGCAAGATTTATCGGACTTGGGAAATATTTTTGAGGATTGTCGTATCTTTTTAGCTTGTTTCTCTTATTTCAGTTTTTCCTTTGTTAAGCGCAACGGAAATTTTTCATCGCATCTGTTGGCTAAAAAAGGGTTGGAGTTAGTAGGAAGCGTTTCTTGGGGCTCGTCTCCCCCTTTGAATGCAATTTTAGCTTGTTCGGCGGATATTAATTAATAGAATGATTTTTCTTCTCAAAATAAAATAAAATAAAATAATGACATGATGATCTAAAACTTTATTCAGACACGCGATAAAATCATTCATGTCTGTCGGTAGCATAACATATGCGTTTTTTTAATATTCAACATATGGAATTAATACACAACAATCTCTCGTATGTAATAATATAGTGGATCATCAGCCTCCACTAATAATCAATCTCTCGTATGTCTCTCGTATGATCAATCTCTCGTTTAGGACATTTCTTCATAAAATTTTCCAAAATAATTGTACTTTCTCCGTTTTTATTTAAGAGTCACAATTGCTGAAAAAACACATATTAGAAGAGTAGTTAATGCTTTTGATTCGATATGAAATTGATAATAACATCTCTTGAATATAATTAATGTAATGATATTTTCAATCTCTCATCCTTTAATAAATAATGATATATATAAAAAAAAATACAATAAATAAAGATTTTGAAATGTAACTGCGACAGATAAAAATAAAATTTTAATTTTAATAACTACGACAGTTAAATGAAAACGTAGAGAGTAATTTAAATCGGGATAGGGAAATTTGACATGAACGCATGTGCGCGTAAGAGATGGTGGAATCCAAGATGGAAGAATACTATAGTATAATCCAATCATTATTGGTATAACCGTATGCGCCGTACGTGCTACTCCTATTATTGATTCTTGTTTATTTCCTTATTTTAGCTGCAAAAGTGCATTACTACCAGAAAGCAGTGTTACACTTATTTGAGTGAAAATCAATCAATCAATTAAAAAGTAAAAGAATCTTTCTCAAAAAAAATAAAAGGTTAAAGAATCTTGTTTAAGATCTAGCCGAGATTATTAATGCTAAAGGTACTCTTCCATTCCATAATAACTGAAGTACTTGTTAAAATATTTTGTTTCATTTTATATGTGGTAGTATAATTTTCAATGTAATATTTATTGTCTTTTTATTTGATTTACCCTTATTTATATTACATTAGGAGATATAAAAAGAAATGCCACATTAATTAGATCCAAGGATATTACGGTTATTTTATTATAAAAGTTAATGCATTAACTCACATTCTTAATATGTGTGATTTTTGACAACTGCTTCAGATAAATTGAAACGGAGAGATTCTTAATATTAGATTCGATTTTTTCCAAAGCACTTCGGACTCTTTACTTAGAAACATTAGTTTTAGTCTTCCAAAAAAATAAATTAATAAAACATTAGTTCATATATTATGTGGTCGTTTATCCAAAAATGTAAACTATACTTCTAACACTGTCGATGAATATCAAAAGAAACAAATTATAGGGTCTGCTTGAAGATAAATTATTTCGACTTGAAACGAAACGGATGAATATATAATAAATAAAGTGAAGTAATGATATCAGAATTTTAAAAAGTTTTTTAAAATTTGTATAGGCAAAGAAATGATTGGTGAGATAAATTATAATCAAATAAATTAATAAATAAAATTGGGAAATTAGGGATAAGGACACAATTTGGAATATTATTAAGAAACATGACAACTACATATTTTTTATAGGGAGAAGGACAGCTGCATAATTTTTATAGCGAGAAGGACAAACAAGTGAATCCCGAAAATCGGTGAATCTCCCTAGTGAATCCCGAAATCGGTGAATTTCGATAGTGAATTTTGACAGTGAATCCCGAAAATCAGTGAATCCCGACAATGAATTTTGAAAATTAGTGAATTTCGACAGTGAATTTCGGCAGTGAATTTAAACAGTGAATTTTGAACACATGTGAATTTCGATAGTGGATAAATAGTTTTGTCCTTTATGCAAAAGTTTCAAAAAACTGTCCTTCTACTCAATTGATGAAATATTTTTGTCTTTCTCCCTCATTCCCCAAATAAAATACGGTAAAAAAAAGTAGTATAGTGTGAATAATGTGAAGTGGTAAACGAAGGTTTAATGTATTTGTATTCGTAGATGAAGAAATTATTGTTGAAAGAAATTGTAAAAAAAAATGATTGAAATGAAAAAGGTAGTGGAGTGGTTTAAATCGAATGAAATCGGTTGGCCAAACATAACCTTAAAGTAGAGTAATAGCCTTCGTGGTAAAGAGGGGCACAAACTAAATTGCAAGGAGAACTATTAAAAAACTTGGGACTAAGGAAATTTCATTAAACAAGTGATATGTGTGTAAGAACTATTACAGATCTTGGCCTATAGGCTTGGTTGGATATCCTGATGCATGAACTATAACTAGTGGATGCACCCGTGCGATGCACGGGGCCCATTCGTTATTTTGTTGTTGAGTAATTTTAGTAAAGTAGAGGGTATTAAAAATGAGGGTACAAAGAGCATTGCAAGAGAAGGTAAATGCCGAAAAGTAAATTGAAATTTGAGTAATTACGGTAGCAATATAATTGGTAATAAAGTTCATAATGATACATATTTAAAGTTACAAAATGCCAAAACTCAAAATGCCTGATTCACAAGAGAAAGGAAAAAAAAAAAAAATCTCATAATCCTTTCCCCAAAAAAATTTATGAAGTGTAGAGATTTTATTAAAGAACATATTTAGCAAGTGAGATAAATCAACATAAGGTAACAAAAAAAATATCGCAAGTAGGTTTTAGTTACAGTCAATATATCTAGGATTGTAGGAAACATAAATAGAAGATCATATATAATCCCTTATTGATGTATACACAACAAGCAAGAGAAAGGCACCAATAATCATTCTCACCTCCATGCTAAATTCTGATGAGCATTCCAATTAAAATAGGGCAGGAGAATATTACTGCATCCAACCACATAAAAACATCTCCCGTGTAGCAAATCATCTCCCATAATAGCAACATAAACAAGAGTAAGGCAAATGCTAAAAATAAGAAAACATTACGTAGCAAGTCTTCATTTTTGCTCAACTTGTTCCATTCCAGCCTTGATGTAATTACTGCACACTGCCACAAATAAAATTTTCAAACACCATATCTTGCAACCAGGTCCACTGCTTTTATCCACCAAATCTTCTTTCTCCCTGATATTGTATTAGATGGCTGTTAATAATTTAGTCGGCGGGCGTTAAGGTGAAGAATCTCCGTTGGCCTTTCTAACACCATTTTGTGTATTGATACAGTTGTAATAGAGGTTGAGTAATATTTTCTTTCTAAATCTGTTTGCTCTTGTATACATTTACAATTATTGCGTAACATACTCTTTTCCTTCTCTATGCAAAAATACAAAAGGACTAAAATGGAAAAAATCCAGGGCACAGGGGCGAGGAGATCTAATCATTCAAATGTAACTCTATGTTTTTTTTTCTTCTATGTCTCATGTAGCTATAGTTTCAATCCTTATTTCTGCTATCGATCCAGTAGCAAGCAAGTTCCCCTCTATTCAAAATTTCAAACCCTAAGCTTATCCGGGCCCTCAATCCATCAGCCGCCTCTTTTGCATATAGAACGAAATCAAAGCTGCATATGGGGGCGACAAAAACGATTAGTCTGTTAGATAGAACACTAATCAGTAATTTAATCTGTTTTAGTGTTTGAATTTGTTTTGATTTGTCTGATCTTTCTGTCTTTCAAATTTGTGTAATTTTTAAGGTTTTTTGTTCTGTTTTTTTTTAATTTTTTTTTTTTTAAGGTTTAGGACATGGGAGAGCCACCTAGATCTCAGTTGATGCTTTCTGGAATTTGAGGTAAACAAAACATTATATGAATCATGTATTCATGTTTTTTGCTTTTTTCATTTTTAGGTTATCTGGTTTATTCTCTTACAATTACAACCTGGTAAACCTGACTACATCAATTTCACGGGGTTGTCTACCAGACATTCCCCAGAAAATGTGGTAGATGTTTTTATTCTTTTCCATCCTTTTTTTCCTTTCTCGTCTTTCTTTTTATTCATTGTTGCTACTTCCCCAAAAAATATGTTTTGGATGTTGATTTAAGTGATTAGCAATATACTTTGAATCCTTGGACACAAATGGGTGAAATGTGGGTCATATGTTGTGTAAAATGTTTCGGTTACTATGTATAAATTTGATTAATTGTCAATTTTTTTTTTGAAAAACAAATATTATCAATTAAATGTTATATTATTTTATTTTATGACTAATGACCGACCATGAAATCCTTGTATCTCATCTCATTTTTGATTTATTTCTGCATAATCTATGCGACTATGTGCCAACGATTATTTGAAGTGAAGATTTCGGTAAGAATGTGAAAGCTGCCATATCGTGCTGTGAAGGTGAATAAGGTATTTGACCACCCTGATTCTTCGGAATCTGAACCGTCGAAACTGAATATTCGAAGCTTTACTCTTTCAGGGGCCTATTTGAAGCATCTCGGTGTAAAAGATCGGAGCTTTGACCGATTCCTATCATGTTGCTTCACCAATCCGAGTTTCATGCCGGATTGGCTCTGATAAATCGGCTGTAACCTACTTTCGATTCAGTATTCAGTATCCGGTTGACTGAGGGTTTTCAACGCGGCTTTATTTGGTATAGTTGAATGGGCATCTTCATCTTGGTTGTCAATGAAAGTAATATTTCAATTTCCTGACTATTTTGTTGTAGTTTTTGTCATGTGGAAGGGGCTAAATGTTGTATCTTTTGGGCTTATTCTAGCCGTTAGACATAAGTGTTTTGCCTTTTTTTTTTTTAGTGAAGAAGTTTCGGTTGTGAGATTTGAAGTTGTTCAGTCAGATTTTGTTTCAAATTCTCTCTTAGTTAATATAACAAATCCTTTGAATAAAAAAAAATCTCGAGCTGCCTATTGTTGCATCTAGTTTGATGTGGTTTAAAGTGATACTTTTTCTACACTCCATTTGCAAAAAATAATTCAATTTCATATATGTATTTGTTGACCAAGTATTGTACTTCTTTGTAGGTGTTAAAAGTAGTTGAATTTGTTAGAATTTTCAAGGTGTGGATCATCTAAAAAATGGATAAGGATTGGATGCATCTTCCTTCAAGGTTTCATTTCCTTTCTCGTTTTTTTTTCTTCATTTTCTTGACAAATTTACTTAAACGAAGAACGCAAAACATACCTTCACGGAGCACACATGAGCAAGGACGAAATTGTAGAGCTGAAGAAGAACTGCATACAATGCCACGGCTACTAATTGGTAATGGCAGTTGTGGAGAGGATGATACAATGAAGAAGCTTAAGAAGTTGAAGGAAGGGAAGAGAAATGATAATTTGCAAAAGGCCAATTGTAAGGAATTGCATAGTGTAAGTATGTTGCCACATGAGGCACGACAGACCTCTATTCTCCCTGTAATTATATGTGAGAATGGAAGGTTCTGGGTATTTTTTTATTATTATTTTTACCTCCATGCAACAGCTAGCAGCATTTGATGAAGACACATGTGTAAACTAAACTTGACAAGTGTCCTTGTTTATAAGAAACCATAAGAAACTATGTACCACCGTTTCCTGAAAAGAAAACTGCCTTGAGGTAATAAACGAGGACGTTTCATCTGAAGAAGGAAAGAAAAAAAAAAGATCAAACGGTGTCGTTTCAGCAGTAGATGGAAGGACGACCAAGAAAAGGCCGACCTAAAAAGTTGGCTCTTTATAATACTTTTATACTAATCTAAAAAAAAAGGCCTTTCGTGATATCAAATTCGTCACTAAAAGTCTGATTTTCGTCAGTAAATGTTTTGTGATAATTGTTTTTTGTCGCGGCGTTTGTTGCGTAAGCAGCGACGGTAAAGGTGTCTCTTGTGACGACCAGTGAATTAGTCATTAAAAGAGTTCAATGGCGACAAATATCATATTTTTGTCACCAAAGCTTTTCATGACAAACCTACATCTTTCTCACCAGAAGGTTTTCTTGCGACAAAACTTTAGTCACAAAATAATAAACATTTTATCACTAAATCAGTATTGTTGTCACCAAAAGGTATAAACACATTTTTACATTAATGGTTAATATTGACAAAGGCTTCGTCACTAGAAGTTATATTTTAATAATTTTAATAATAATAATAATAATAAATAAATATTCAAAAAATAGAAAACTAATAATAATAATATTATTAATATTATTATTGAAAATTTTAATTAAATAATAATAATATCAATAATCTACAACCTATAAAAAATATACACATACCCTACAAAAGAATAAAAAAATAATACAACGCAAAATAAAATATTAAATAATTAATAAAAATAATACATCGATAAATCATATATTTTATCAAACACATGAAATATATGAATATCTCTTCATATATTTCATTCTATATATTTTATTTGCAGTTGGTAATATATACGTGTTATACCCTCAAAAAATATATATGTGTTATCTACTTTGGATGTTTTTTCAGGTATCGAGCCGAGCCGAATCGATATTTTCTAGGGCTCAAGTTTGACTCGATTATATAAACTAGAGCACCAATCTTGTTTCAAGCTTGAACGAGCCATACAAAAGACAAGATTGAACTCGATTCGTTCAGTACATGATATAACCCGATTCGACTCAAGATAGTTGTCAATAAAGCCTAATCTTAAAAATTATCACACAATGTGAAGTTGAGATAATCCATTTTGTGACAATACACTAGACCTTTCGTGAGGACATATTTCTTTTTGTCACTAATTAATACAAGTTTTTGTGAGAATAAAATTATTGTCACTAGAAGTTACTTTTGTGAGAAAAATATTGCTTGTCACCAAAAATTTGTCACAAAAGATGTTCCTCCCAACACAATACACATCAATTATTGGCGCCACACTTAAGAAAAAAGAAAAAAAAAATTAGTTTCTTGTTCTAGTCATTAAGAGAAGAAAAACCTAGTTTTTTTCTTGGGCATATTCGAGGAGGTTCTACGGCGAGATCGACGTCCACCAGTCGTCGCTAGGAGATACAACCCGGAAGACTGCGGCTTCTCCCTCTCTGTCGATTTACTATTCCTCTCCGTTTAGGTAAATCTTCAACCTTCTCATAGTTGTATTAATTATTTATGCGAATCAAATCGTGGTAAAATCGCATGCGAATTTATTCGTAAATTCCGCTGTGCATGATCGAGCGTCTCAATCGGTGCTGTGAATCAGATCTGACGATCCAATTATGGATCGGATCCGGATTCCGGTTTCTGTATATCTAGCAGGGTTATCCTCACGAAACCCAATTACCCGATTCGGAACCCGATTTCATAACTAGCGACTTTGAACATCGTTATATGGCGCTAATATAGGTTGGCATGGGATCCAATCCTTCGAGATTTCTTGTGGTTACTCAACAAAACACTATGAATCTAAAATGGAACACTAATTTTAGGATGGTCCAAGTGCAAGTTTTGGACCACCAAGTCAGCACTTTGAAAGGGATACATTGGTGGAAAGTTTTTACAGGTAGGGGCCAAATGGTGGAAGTTGAATTCCTATTGGTTTTGGTGCACCAACTAGGATTTACACCAGGTCCAACATAAAATTTGTGAAAATGGAAAGATGAAGATGGAAGATCCTCGTGTGCATGACATAGAGGAGAGAGAAATTCAACCGTTACCCGAATCAAATCGAGCCAAAGGAAACACTATCTTGATTATCCTGATGATCACAGATCGACACGTATCATCATCGAGCCAAAAGAAACACTATCTTGATTATCCTGATGATCACAGATCAACACGTATCATCATCTATTCCGCCTGAAAAGGAGGAGGAAAAGATTTATCACAATTCCTTTCACTAGAAAAAAAAAACCCCTCATTTTGAAACGGAAGAAGTATTAATATACGATAGGTATAAATTAATGATACATATGCTAAACCACATGAGATAAAATATGTATTCGCTTTGCATAGACATCGCAATGATTCACGTTTTACTATACACAGTTTACCATTTACTCTTCCAGAACTAATGTTTCCAATCCTCAAAAGCCGTTTTTGCTACTAATTCACAAGGATTGTGGTTGATACAAATGGAATACCACAACAACTCAATACATAAAAATAAAAATAAAAATAATTAAAAAAAATCGAAAAAGAAGAATAAAAAGAAAATGCAAATACAGCTCAATTACAACTCAATTGCATTTATCTACCTATATATATAAAGAGGAGCACATTTAACCCAATTACCCTCAATTTCGACCCTACCTGCAAAATGACCTGGATATCTTTAGGAAAATAATAATAACAAAAAAATTATTAAAAAAATCAATGAATACACCTAATAAAATCAAATCAATAATAATAATATAAAAATGTCAATGAATATAGCTAATAAAATCAAATCATTTGCTTAACTTCCTCGATTCCCTTCTCTCTGTGATTAATAAAATCAAATCAATAATAATAATAATATAAAAAAGTCAATGACTACAGCTAATAAAATCAAATCATTTGCTTAACTTCCTCGATTCCCTTCTCTCTGCGATCTTTCCTCTCCAACTTTCAAATTCTAAAAATATGTGAATAACTTTCAAAAAAAAAAAATGAGAATACAACTAAAAAAAATCCTCCGCATGGACATAACTTTCTCAATCTTTCATCTCTAGTTTTCAGCACTGAATAGCACCAAGCACCCAGTGGATTGTATAATTCGTGTTTTTATGTTTGTTATCTTATCTTCTTAATTTGTTCCATGAATTTTCATGATCTAATGCAGATCGTTACTTATCAATTCATTCATACACTTTGTTTTTGTTTTTTCTAAACCAATGCATTACAGTCCGAGAGAATTACTCTTGCTCCTTTCCTCAAGTATCGAATTTTATCTCAAACTGTAACTATTTTTATCTGATGCATTTTATCTATGTATTATTGTTGCGCTATGATTATTTCTTGCTATATGGTCACATGTTCACACAGTTGAATTCTTTAGAGAAATCAAGGTAGGATAATAAGAAAAACAAGTTCATTTTTATCGGGAACGGTCGCTTTCCTGTTAAAATCCTGGCAGTCCCGTGGAAAATTATTTGGAAAAGATAGTATCTATCTATATATATAAAGAGGAGCACATTTAACCAAATTACCCTCAATTTCGACCCTACCTGCAAAATGACCCGGGTATCTTTAGGAAAATAATAATAACAAAAAAATTTATAAAAAAAATCAATGAATACACCTAATAAAATCAAATCAATAATAATAATATAAAAAAGTCAATGAATATAGCTAATAAAATCAAATCATTTACTTAACTTCCTCGATTCCCTTCTCTCTGTGATTAATAAAATCAAATCAATAATAATAATATAAAAAAGTCAATACAACTAATAAAATCAAATCATTTGCTTAACTTCCTCGATTCCCTTCTCTCTACGATCTTTCCTCTCCAACTTTCAAATCCTAAAAATATGTGAATAACTTTTATAAAAAATAAAAGTGAATACAACTAAAAAAAATCCTCCGCATGGACATAACTTTCTCAATCTTTCATCTCTAGCTTTCAACACTGAATAGCACAAAGCACCCAGTGGATTGTATAATTCGTGTTTTTATGTTTGTTATCTTATCTTCTTAATCTGCTCCATGAATTTTCATGATCTAATGTAGATCGTTACTTATCAATTCATCCATACACTTTGTTTTTGTTTTTTCTAAACCAATGCATTACAGTTAGGTCTGTAAATGAACATAAGTATTCGATTCGATTCGGAGTATTCGGCTCGAAAAAAGCTCGATTCGGGCTCGGTTCGTGGGTTCGAACTTCGAGCCAAACCTTACAAATTAGATATTCGGTGGTCGAGCCGAACATGTTCGGCTCGGACAATATTGTTGGATTTGGAGTCTTGGACACTTGGATTTTTGGCTACTTGTGATTTATGAATCATATGTTAATTTTTTATTTTTTATTTTTATTTTCCCCAATATGATATCAATATATATATCATAATTCATAATGATATATTGATATCATATATTTTTTTCAATGTGCCTTTATTTTTATACATATACAATTTGAATTTGTATCACACAAAATTTTGATTTTTTTTTAAAACCCAGCCGAGCCGAGCTTTTTTCCCCAAATACCAGGCCGAACCCGAGCCGGATAATGAAAATATAAGGCTCGGCCATTTCGAGCCGAGCCGAGCCTAAGGTTCGAACACACCGAGCCGAGCTCGAACCCTGCCAGGGTTCGGTAGGATTCGGCTCGTTTACAGGCCTAATTACAGTCCGAGAGAATCACTCTTGCTCCTTTCCTCAAGTATCGAATTTTATCCCAAACTGTAACTACTTTTATCTGATGCATTTTATCTATGTATTATTGTTGCGCCATGATTATTTCTTGCTATATGGTCACATGTTCACACAGCTGAATTCTTTAGAGAAATCAAGGTAGGATAATAAGAAAAACAAGTTCATTTTTATCGGGAACGGTCGCTTTCCTGTTAAAATCCTGACAGTCCCGTGGAAAATTATTTGGAAAAGATAGTATTAAGTATATATCGTTACCCCTCAAAAAAAAGTATATATCGTTGTGTTATCAAGGATATACTGTTTTTCTTATGTACATCAATTCTTACTGTGGGGTTATGGGCATGATGATATATTTATGTTAGACATGGCGATCTCGGTCTTAGGCAAAAAGCAGTAGTTGTTCATTAAAGCTTGATCCGAAAGTTGCAAGTTTCATGAAAGCGATGATCTATATTCAAGAAATTTGTAGGTATGTCCTTTTATCTTTTTATTTTGGATGCTTTTCTGATTGGCATAAAATGCAACCAATTTTTCTGTGTATAGGTATGCTTTGATGGAGATGAGATATGATTTTTTAGAAATGCCTTTTCGAATGGTTATTGTTGTACACTTGGAATGTTGTAAAGCTTATACACATCAATCTATGGATTAATTATCTTGAAGATGAGGATACACAGTTTTAATTCATTGGAAGATTGAGGATTATTGACGCGGATGGGGTCAAAGGATAAAAGCTTTGGGGCAAGAATTTAGCGATAAATGGTTTACTCTTATGCCTTTTAAAAGGCCTTTTTAGCTTTCATGCTTCAATCATGTTGCCCAATGCCGACCATGTAGGTGTCATCACTCCCATGTTCTTATAAGTATGTGTCTTAATTTATGATGGCACAGTCCTTTACTAGAATCATATGCATGAAGCTATTGTATTTGACAGTGAGAGATATCGATGTGCCGTCATATTTGATTGGTGAAATTTAACAGCAGAAACCAGCTCACATCATATTCCTATCAATAAATTGCGCTATGTTTGTCGTCCCCATCAATCACAGCCGCAACAAGGTCGGTTTTTCAGTTTTCAAGAAATTGGTTTTACTCGAGCTTTGTTTTGCTTTCGATTCGTTTTATGTTCATTTCTGTTGCACAATAATTTGTGTTTGTTTCGAAAAATTATATTTTGGTGGTAATATCTTATTGTTGGTTTTTGCATGAGGGCTGTTAAAATCTGCTATAGTTGGGTAGGTTAATCATAATGGGCGGCTCTACCCACAAGCTTGGGTGTGCGGCCGACCCCCTAAAATAAAAAAATTATGTAACAACAGTGGAGATTTTTTTAATAAACGCATATCTATGTGTAACTGACCCCCTTATTTTTATGCATTGACCCCCTATTTTTTATCTGTTACTCTATAATTACATGTGTAGAGTTAAATATACAAATATATGTGTGATACGGAAAAAAATTGATAAATTTCCGACCCCCATGTCAAAATTCCTGCAGCCGCCCCTGTTAATCATCATGTTTAAGATTTGATTTGAAGCGTCTTTGTACCATATTTGCAGCCACGATGGACTTTTCATTATGCAAGCCTGCTAGAATTCCTGTGATCGTGGAAGAATTCAAAGAAAGTCGAACGCCTTTATTATGGAAGTTGGGGTGTGTGGATGGAGTGTTAAAAGTGGTAGCTAAGCAAGGCAATGTTGAGGACCGGTGTTGACACTAAATGTAGGATTCTGACACAGATGGCCATATATTTACTTTAAGTCCTTTTTTTTATTGCATTTTGTTTGGACCTTTATATTGAGAAATGCTTTAATGTTTAAAGATGCTTTTTTTTATGCTAGCAACTTTGATCAGATCCAAATTATTCTAGATATGGGGTAATATGAGTGAGACGACCTTCAATTGTATTGCCGCTACCGGTGACTCATACGGAAAATCAGGTTCAACATCGATTGGTACGACAGTTAAGAAAAAACGGAGGGAGTACTAACTATTTCAGTGACATAAACACACATCTTGTTATGTTGTTTATAATAACCTTAAATTTTTTTTGTTTAGGTTTCAAATTATACATGGACGACCTTGACTACACTGCTTAGCTAGTTGGCAACAATATACCATAGCTAACTGCACACAAGTCCATAGCACACAACAACATAACTCAGTAAACGATACGAAATTCTAAGTAACATTACTAATATAGAAAACAATTTTTCCTTAATAACAAATATAGAAGACCCCAAAATTATTGTACAATGTATAACTTATAATGGAAACTAAGTATACATAGTCAAAGTTGACACATGTAAATTTGAATAGCAAAATTATAAGGGATGTGATTTTCAAACTAAGGTAATCATCATTTGATGAAAGCCTTGATGACACTAAAGAAATCATGCCTGTAGCCATCAGCTGCATAGAAATGTTCCTTAGGGATGATCTTTGTGTATAAATAGAATGCAAAACAAGCTATTGTGGGTCCTACCCAGAATATCCAATGTCCATCCCATAAATGCCCTCCTCTCACAACTGCTGCACCAAAACACCTCGCAGGGTTCATCCCAGCTCCTGCATAGCCTCGTTTCGTCGTCACGGTCGTCGACACAAACACGAGAAGTCCTAGAACAACTCCGATGATGGAGCAAACAAGACCTGGCCCGAGTTTCTTAGCCTGACGGATGTCGAATGCCGTCCAAACAGTTATGAATAATAGCGTGAAAGTGCAAAGAACTTCAAGACAAAAGGCTTGTCCGATTCCGAGGCCTGTAGTAACAGGACCATTTGCACCTGGTGCGATTACCGTAATGGTACAGCCTCCAAGTGAGAAGTTTTGAACAATGGTGCTGTCTACTACTGCTTTGAGAGCTAACGCCCCGAGTATAGCCCCGATGCATTCTGCTATAATGTAAATCACGGCCCGAGACATGGAAACCAAGCCAATTAACGCCGCGGAGAATGTGATGACCGGATTCAAAAAACCACCAGAAATGGGAAAAACAACAAGAAGTAAAATTGCGAGGGTAATAGCTATGAGTATCGACATAACAAGGTTTGGGGCTTTAATATCAGTCTCTAGGGTAGATATCACAATGGTATCAAGCATGAATACTTCAACAGCAGTGCCCACAAGCTCGCCCACAGACGCTCTCCATACCTGTGCATCAAATCATCAGACAAAGATGATACACAAAATCAACTTTCCATAAATAGAAGATACCAAAACTGCAATTAAAGTTGAACATCATATAGCGCTTCTAACATTTAAGACGAAAAACTCATTGAGGCCTAATCTTTCACTCAGTGTCAGTGCATCTTGGTTTTTTTCATGAATATTTAAAATCTGACCTGACCTGCAACACAACGCGGTTATCAAAACAATCAGGGAATGGTAACATTTGACTTTCCAAAAATAGAAAACAAAGGAACAAGGAAGATTAATTGTTACTCGGGAGAGGAGAAAAGCGGTTGAATTCTATGACGACGAGACGAATGAATTCCTTCTAAGGCGTCCGCATGAATTTGCTCTGCTGCATGGTTCTCCATTTTCAGGATTCTCAACACAAAATTAAGAAAAGAACTGGGAGCAAATTAAATTCTCAAGTTCAGAACATGCCAAAAATATAAGCCAATTAAGTAGTAGATGTTGAGTCAACCATAATGGAAAGATGCATAACAATTAAGTTGTTGTCGTTTAGCTTTTGATGATTTGACCGCCTGTCATTGTTGATTGATTATATATAAACAACTATTAATAATGTTTAACCTCTTTCTTTTGATTTTGATTTTGATTTTGATTTTATTCGTGTACGATTTTATTATACTTCCGTTGACATATATAATTAATTCTCTAAAATCCTCTAAACAGAATGAAAATATGCTTCTAACAACTTTAAAGTTTGAACCATTCTCCGTATGAAGCATATTTTTTTTCTTTTCAAATTTATTTACAGGGAGGATTTCAACTCTTGTGGACAACATATGTATAAAAAAAACTCCCACTGTGTCAGATTTAATATACAACCATACAGGCATATATAACATTGTGTGATCACTAGAAAAAAATGTCTGTGTGCAGATCTAATCATACGATAGAGTTGGTAACGAGCCGAGCTGAATCGAGTATCTGTTGTTCAAACTTATGTTTTGTTTATGTTACGAGCTTGTTAATGATCATTCGTTTAATAAACGAACAAAAAATTTGTTTTAGCTTGGTTCATTTAGGTGGTGAGTCTGTACGTTTGTTTAATAAACGAACATAAAATTATGTTCAAAAACTTGGCTCATCCATAGACAAAAATTGTTCGAGCTCTTGTTCGAGTTTGGCTCGCTAACCGATTTTTATTGCCATTCCACAAAATAGATAGGTTTGAGGTTTCCACACCAAACATAATCAGATTAACAAGGTTGTTGGATAAACCTATATATGTTGTTGAGAATATTGCTTAGCTGGTTTTGACTACTGGACTAAATTTATTGGTGTTATAATCAATGTGATCGAACTCAAACTGAAATGTATGAAAGTTTTAAGGCCCTTTTTGATCTAGGATCGAATATAGAGTAGTTTTTGTTATGGACTGAACTTAAGAAATAAGCTGCCTACGTATCCAAATATATATTTGGAATCAAGCCCAACCGTAGTTCAAGCAGTTATGCAACGAAGTGGAGTTAGTGGGCAGTTATACACTCTACCCACGTCTCACGTCTACACAACTGTTCTTTGCACATATCTTTGGTCAGTTCTTTACCTGATTAGGGGCTTACCCTGATCGTTTGACCAATAGGGGCCTGCCCTGGTCGTCTTGATCAGGTCCTCGAAGTAGTGGGGACCTGCCCAGGTCGTTGGACCAAGAGGGACCTGCCCCTGGTCAGTACAACTTCTGGATTAAATATATCCTTGATCTGACTTACTAATTCATCCACGAGATATGTGCCACGTGGAGACATTCGGGTTATCCTCAATCACAATGCATTCTCATTTATGAAACCTTTTGTCCATAAATCAAACTTTCTATCAGTGACATGAGAAAACAACAAACTATATATATATATATATATATATATATATATATATATATATATATCAAGGAGCAGAGAAGAAGCTAAATATAGAGGCATTGGCCCTGGGTATTATATGTGATGAAATCTGATCAAAATATACTCTCACTCATTGTTCTCTACTTTCACACATAACAACATTAATTACTCGCCACACAATATGAAATTCTAGGGTAAAAATTACAAATAAATAATAAAACAATATTATTACTAACAGAGACTACACCAAAATTATAGCACTGGTGCTTTAATCAGGGAATAAAAAAATTTATATATAGGCCCGATTCTTTAAAAAAAATATCCAACCCAATAAAACAATTTATATATTTATTAAATGTTCTTCAAGAAGAAAGTAGCGAGATAAAAAGAATTCGAAAAAAATTGAGTAAATACGCTTTATATATTGAAGACAAATAGGCTAGTCATAAAGGGAAAAAAATAAGGGAAATCAAAGGATAAACACACTTACGAATGGGCAACTTCTGTAGACTGTAGCCTTTTTCTTTCCAAATACATATCTGATATATTTAGTATTAATATATATGTATGTTTTGTGTTTGCATTATGAATTTGATGTTTGTATATGAATGTATTAGAAAAAAAATTGTATTTTCGGTCGATTTTTTTTTTTTTTTTTTTTACATGTTACGTCAATTTTTTTTTAACTCATTTTACCTAAAAAACGTAGGACCGGCCCTGGCTTTAATTCATAATGAAAAATAAAACTACAAAGTCAAAATTGAACAAATGAAAGTTGAATAGAAAATTTCTATAGAGATAAAAAAAAATTATGGTATCAATCATGATACTTTTACATCACCTGCAGCTAGCTGGAGATCCTTTGAGCATTGTCTGCAATAAAGTGTCAAAAGTGCTGGTTCTGTTCCTCTTTGAATGGCAGCTAGCTAGGACATAATATACTATTACTTCTTCATTTTGTACAATACATATCTGATAAGAATGCTAGCACATTAGCCACTGGTAACCATCCAATCATGATTCATGCATAAGGGTAGCATGTGACTTTGCATTGCTATGTATTATTTGAAAACAAAACTAGATGAAAGTAATTTGGTGTTTGGGGATGTGATTTTGTGTTGATAATCATCATTTGATGAAAGCCTTGATGACACCAAAGAAATCATGCTTGTAGCCATCAGCAGCATAGAAATGTTCCTTTGGGATGATCTTTGTGTATAAATAGAATGCAAAACATGCTATTGTGGGTCCTACCCAGAATATCCAGTGTCCATCCCATAAATGCCCTCCTCTCACAACTGCTGCACCAAAACACCTAGCAGGGTTCATCCCAGCTCCTGCATAGCCTCGTTTAGTTGTCACGGTTGTTGACACAAACACGAGAAGTCCTAAAACAACTCCGATGATGGAGCAAACAAGAACCGGCCCGAGTTTCTTCGCCTGACGGATGTCGAATGCCGTCCAAACAGTTATGAATAATAGCATGAAAGTGCATAGAACCTCTAGACAAAAGGCTTGTCCAATTCCAAGGCCTGTAGTAACAGGACCATTTGCACCTGGTGCAATTACAGTAATGGTACAGCCTCCAAGGGAGAAGTTTTGAACAATGGTGCTGTCTACTACTGCCTGGAGAGCTAACGCCCCGAGTATAGCCCCGATGCATTCTGCTATTATGTAAATCACGGCCCGAGACATGGAAACCAAGCCAATTAACGCCGCGGAGAATGTGATGACCGGATTCATAAAACCACCAGAAATGGGAAAAACAACAAGAAGTAAAATAGTGAGGGTAATAGCTATAAGAATTGACATAACAAGGTTTGGGGCTTTAATATCAGTCTCTAGGGTAGATATAACAATGGTATCAAGCATGAATACTTCAACAGCAGTGCCCACAAGCTCGCCCACGGACGCTCTCCATACCTGCATCATTCCCACAAACAAAGATAGACTTACCATTAAAAGAACATACACCAAGTGCAAAACATATTGCATGCATTAAAGTTGAAAAAATGATGCTAACATCCATGACAAAAAACTCATTGAGGCCTAATCTTTCACTCAGTGTCAGAGCATCTTGCTTTTTCCCATGAATTGAAATGTGGCCTGGCCTGCAATGAAACAGGGTTAACAAAACAATCAGGGAATGTTAACATTGATCCGGAAAAGGAAACGGAAAACAAAAGAACAAGGGAGATTCTTGCTCTGGTGTGGAGAAAAGCGGTTGAATTCTACGACGAGGAGATTGATTTCCTTGTAAGTCCACATGAATTTGCTCTGTTGCATTGTTCTCCATTTTCAGGATTCTCAGCACAAAATTGATTAATGCATATAAGAGTATTGATTGGGCTTTTTATAAGAGAAAAAGGGAGTGTTAATTCTTAAGTTCAAAAACTTAGCCATAATAAGCCAAGGCCGACACTTTCTTCTGATATATCTTAGATATTGTGGAAATATATTAACTGGATGTGGAAAGTTTTAAATTACAAAGCATAAGTCTATGAGGTGAAAAGTTAATCGTTGTTTAATACGGTGAGTAAAACAATAACGAGAATCTTAACGTAGAAAGATTCACAAAAATGATGATCTACCGGCAGAATTTTTACATTATTTAACAGCAAAACTATACTGCTTCAATATAAAAAAGAATTCCCAGATCTTATGTGCCTGTACCACGTGGCCTCAACCTCAAACCTGAAAATGAGGTAAAAGAAGTTAATATCTTAATATAATTGATTAAACAATAGCAAGTCTCGAAATTGTAAAACAAATAATAACTTAATTTTATGGAAAGATTAAATTAGTAGGATCGTATAGCCATGATTGTTTGGCCGGAGGAAGAAAACACTGTTTATTTCGTCACTGGAGTGCCGGTCATCATTCATGATAATAAACAACCTGTATTTTTTAACCTCATTCTTTTGATTTTATGCGTAGCAAATTAGCAATCCTCTGCAAAGTGCAAAGTGCAAATTGCATGCAGTTGATCACAAACCCTAGATGGGAATGGTTCAAACTTTGGTGGGGTTTAGAAACTTTTTTTCAGACAAAACAATATTTTAAAACAAGTTTCTAATTGAAAAGGTAAATACAGGAATTCTTTTTCTATTTGAAAGATTTGATTGCTAATAAATTAAAGAGGGAAGGAGGGAAAAGTCTAAATTTGGACTCAAAATAAATAAACACGATACACTTCTTTTTTTAGTTGTAAAAATGACAAAAGAAATTTCAGACGGACAAAAATACCGGTAATACAAAATACAAACATGTTGTAACCATAATACAAAATACAAACATGTTGGCAATACAAAATACCTTTAAGCATTCACTTTATTAGAAAATCAAACAACATAAAGTACCTTTTGATCACAGCCAAAAGACCAAACTAGATAAAGAAATACACAACATACATAATGTCTTTTATAATTGTTCCAACTTAACTAGTCCACATTGAGCTCAAGTCCATATTCAGGTCAAGTTCCTGCAAAGACATATTCAGGTAAAATATTCAAGAATCAAAATGCAAAGACATGGCAAACTTGAAAGCCAAAACTTCTTTGATACATAAACAGAGCAAAGACATGGACAGACTGAACCAAACACGAACAAGTTGTGCAAAACATAACTAAAGGACAGAGCAAAAAAGATCAGATTTTAAAGCTCATACTAGACCTAACATAACTGACCTGAAAAAAGAACTTAACCCACCTTAGTTTCATTAAGCTCGAGTAATCACAAGTACTCTCAAGTAATCTTTAATTACATCAATCTCAAGCAATCATTTTAGCATTAATCTCAAGCCCACAACATTTCTTTCTTTTCACTTAAAACACATAAAAGAAACACATTTTGAAAACGTACCAATTAGCAGCTTTATCAAACCATTTCTTTCTCATCATACCAATTAGCAGCTTTATCAAACCAGTTAGTATATGATGCAAAAACTCCATGTTCGGAAAGTAATATATGATGCAAAAACTCCATGAGAAACAAATTGCTAACTAAGGCTAACCAAGGTTCCAAAATATACTGTGCACATACATACTTTAACTCGTTTTGCACACTAAAATATCGGTAATCGTCAACAATAGAGAATGTATGAAAACGTACCATTCCATCCAAGTCATCATTTTGGCCAAGGATACCAATCATTCCCTTTAATTTCAAAGAACATACGCCTCTCGATCGCATCCTCTCGTTCTTTCGCCTTCTCTCCTCGTCTTGATCTCGTTCTTCCAGCTTTTCTTTTCAAATTAGATATCTCTGTAGTCATGTTAGATAATTGCGCCTCCACTCCTTCCATACGTGCGTATTTTCACCATTAGACGAGCGAGAGCCAAACACTTTAGTTTTTGTACCTAATGGACCCATCATCCTCACGAGTCCATTTCTTTCTCGGAGGCATCACTTTCCTATAAATTTCATCCGGGATAGGTCGTCGCTTCCCATTTTCATCAAAGCCTCGCTTCATGTTGCATTTGGGCCTATATTGAGATCTAATTAGTATGTTTTTGTCATTTAAAGTAACTCGATGCTTAACTATTTTTGCAACATATTTAAATTAACAGAAAAACTTACTATATATTCTCGCGAAACATCATCAAGGGCGTCATTTGTGGCTTTACTTACGTGGGTCTCAATGAAGAGATCTCCACAGAGATGGTGGGCCCAGTTTCCTCGTGGTCTATACAAACAATTTATAAGTTAAAGATAATTGTCAACACCAAGATGAAATCAGACGAATAATTAAAAAAAAAAAACTTGCATTGGATTTACATACCACTTCCGCTCTACATCTTGGAAAACTTTTACGACCTGTTGTATGTTTAACCACTTGTTTGCTTTCGTTCAAGGCATTCAAGTCAAGCAATTTCCTATATGTAATAAGAGACAATGCATCACTCTTCACCCACACAAATGATAAATAAACAAAACAAAGCTAAACAACTAATCGTTATTTGACTACTAAAGCAATTTCAACTTACTTGTACACGTGGTTTGCCCCAATGCTTTACCGTTCGGCCCACTCTTCATAAGATATATCATCCGGCCCATTTTCAAGACGCTCTCGTCCGTTTTATAAGGTTTATAATTTTCTTTTTTCCAATGAGTTTTTCTACTCCTAAATACATTAGAAGCTATCTTCAGACATCTTCCTTACGAAAGTCTTCCAAAACCCACACATCCTGAAAAGAGCATGAGACTGATGTAACAAAACGTGAAGGCAGACTATAAGCATCATGATTGACAGAATGAAACTTCATCTTTTAATACTTCATCACAGAAGATTTGTGGTATAGTAGTATTGATACTACTTCATACACAATACAAAGTAAATGTAGAATTGCAGGGCTCCATAACTTTGGACCACAAAAGTTAAGGATGTTACCTGAAGACGAATCCATAAGTTGTCCTTAGCCGTTTTATCCACATCTGTCCAAGTTGTTGTCCATTTGAATTGTCTTGAAGCTCTCATCAATGCAGAAATGCAATCTGAAAATCTTGTTTGGTATTTCCCGATTGGGTTACCTAATTCATCCCAGTCCATTGCCTCCTTTGGACCACCAGCAGGTCTACCTATCAACCATGCAAGTCTAGTAACACCTCTAACCCGTGCACCTTTCTCGTTGTTACCCACATTAGCCATCCTACCTATCATGTAAAATAAACAAAAAGTCACCAAAGGTGCCATAGAGCAAAAGTATAATACCAAAACATAACTAGCAAAGAGAAAATAGCAACAAGAACGGTTCATTGACATAGAAAACCAGGATTTTTAAGATACAAAAAGAGCAAGGTTCACCTCATGAGCACATTAGAACACCATTGAGCACCTCAGAAACTCCAATCAACAGAAATATAAAATATCAAACACATCAAGCATACACCAGTCATCAAACACATATGCTAGAGTGCAACCATTAGTAAACTCAAACACTTAAAGACTGGAAAAGCTTTCAATGCAATTTGCCAGCTGAAATCACTGGAAAAGCTTGAATGTAAGTTCAACATTTGACTTGTTATATATAGTTGAATAGCTTGAGTTGTCCCAGAATCATATTTATGGGGAATCCCGGTATTAGATCTTCATGCATCTTCATCATCATTTTCCTCGATTAGATCTTCATCATAATCACCATCACTAATGAATTCTTCTTCTGCGAGATCAGTATTACTAGAATCTCTCTCAATATTATTATTCAAAACTTCATCCCCATCGATTTCATCCCTACTCCAATTCTCAATAGCTTGGGTTGTATCCAAGTGTTTCGATTCGGTGCCTTCATGTGTGTGGAGATAATCTTCTTGTATAGGCTGAACTTCACAACCCATATCATATAAATCTCTTGGTGGTGCTCTTAGAACAACACGCCATTCATCGTTTAGATTGTCTTGTACATAGAATACTTGTTCAACTTGAGTCGCAAGCACAAACGGTTCATTAGTGCGTAGGGTTCTTTTAAAGTTTAAAGAGGTAAAACCATACTCATCTTGTTTTATCCCTGCACGACTCATCACATCCCACCAATGGCATTTGAATAAAACTACCCGATTCCCATGAAGATACTTCAACTCCACTACATCACACAATACACCGTAGTAACCAACACTTTCTATCACGAGTTTGTGTCTCTTGCACTTGCGAAGCTACGAGTGTGTGCATTTACAAATACTCCACTTGTTTTGAGTTTTCCGCATTCTCTCACGATCCCTTGTGTGAAATCGAACCCATTCACGATGTACCCCGTGTAAAAAAAAACCGAACGACCGGGACCCATTGATAGGATATCAAGTTGATCATTAACAACTTGACCCTCCTCTTTCATTTTCCGAACCTATATATTGAGACATGTTAAAGAATAAGTATTATAGCATATCAAAACGGGATGGAAAAGTACAAATTTTTCTATCAAAACGTATTCTTATGGCATGTAATGATCTTAATTAGAAAATTTTCCAACATGCTATGCGGTTAAAATCATACATTAGGAAAAGTGATAAATTTCACTTACATGAAGTTCAAACCACCCAGCAAACGTTTCATTGTGGGAACGTTCCAAATCAATTTCCCTTATCCGCCCTACGTGACCATCCCTAATACTTTGTTTATGCTTCCTGCACACACCATCAAGTAACATAAATAATAAAACAGTATTTCATCATACAGTTTCTTAGTACTTCATATATTTACACGTATATAAATTGGTCTTACTCAACAAATGGGAGTACTTCATCACAGTTTCTTAGTACATACAAACGTGCTTGATCCCAATCTTCATCGTTTAAGTTTCGAAAGCTTGGCGCGCCCAATGCACGACCAGTATCCGCGAAAATAGGTAGCTTCGCTTGTGTTGCAATACTAAAACCATCGCTATTTCTCGTTGTTCGATTAAACTTTGTCTCAACTTCACTATCTAAATACCTAGAGCAGAATGTCAAACATTCATCGCAAGAAGATACCCTCTCGCAATTGAACCTTCCGGACGACTTCGGTTGCGCACATATTTCTTTAGCGTACATAAGTACTCGCATACACAACGAAAATATATAGAACAAAATTATATACAAACTATAAGAATACTTATGAAATAATTTCATTTTTATTACTAACCTCTCAATTGGATACATCCACCGATAATGCACCGGTCCAGCCCACCAAAGCTTCACCGGCAAGATGAATAGGCAAATGCACCATAATATCAAAAAATGATGGAGGAAAGATCATTTCCATTTTACACAATGTTAGAGCAATTTGTGATTGTAGTTGCTCCAACTCCCTAACCACCAATGTCTTAGAACACAACTTCTTATAGAAATTTGAGAATTCCACCAAAAGCGCCATGACCTCCTTACGCAAGATCCCGCGTGCTGCGACTGGGAGAAGTTGTTGGACAAGAACATGCCAATCATGACTCTTTAACCCAAGAATCTTACACTGTTTAACTTGAACACGACGTGAAATGTTTGATGAGTAGCTATCGGGAACCTTTACGTCATGTAAAAATTGACAAATCTTCTTTTTCTCTTGCAAAGACAATGTGTAGCATGCTGGAGGTATGTAGAATTTATTGCCTTCTCTAGGTATTGCATGAAGTGAGCCACGTATACCCATAATCTCCATATCTTGACGAGCTTTCAAACCGTCCTTTGTTTTACCCTCTATGTTAAATAAGGTACCAAACCAACTCTCACCATTATTTTTTTCAATGTGCATAACATCCAAGTTGTTAGGCAACAGGTTGTCTTTCCAATACGGAAGATCGGAGCACTTCATCTTTTCTCTTGAATAATTGATTGTTGCATCGGACACATGGACAATAAATCTTAGTACCATATTCAGCAGGTTTATTTGCCCATGCAAATTCCACAAAATCTTTGCACCCTTGAAAGTACTCACGAGTTGCTTTACCCTTCATCATCCAACTTTTATCCAACAAGGAAACCATGTTTGAAAAAAACTTGAACCTCAAAAGAAACATGACAAGAAAAGTATTTTACAGTAATTTTCCAAAAAGAATCAAGAGAAGAAAAGAATTCAAACTAGCAGCAAGGCAAAAAGATATAAAAGCTAAATAGCTTAAAATGTAATCAAGTAGATCATATAGCAAAAAGAACAGAAGATCACCTTAATTAACACATAAAAAACATGTCAAAGTTGCTTCTGCATGGAGATTGCAAGTCATGAAAGAAGGTTCATGTTATATATACAACATGTTGAAGTATATGACACTGATTATAGGAAGCAGCAAACCTTGCACCAAATGAAAATTTTAATCTTCATAAAATCAATATAAAAAACAGAGGTTTTTGTCGCGTTACTTGTAGCTGTAACAAGTCTACTTTAAAAAAGAAAAAGGCCTAAGCAGTACTTTTCTTCAAAGACAAGTAGGAAAATCTGTTCATCAACAACCAGTGGACTCGAAACAAGACAATAAATACATCTTCATAGAGCATTGCGCCTCAAAAACAGGCGTGTCATTCTCAACAGAGAAAACATTCAGCAAGATTCATATACTAAACACCCTAACTCAAATTATATTCAATCCAATTTTTAGATGATATAATCAAGTATACGACACTGATTCTACATCAAGAAACACTCAAATTGAACAGTATCATGTAAGAATTCTAATTCAAATCTCAAGTAAAAGGTTTTTTTTACACAGACTAGGATCAATTAACATGTTAATATTCAATAAAGAAGCGTACAATCAATATCTACACAAAAGAAACACAATTGCAATTAACTATCATCAACTCAGCTGCATGCACAATCCTAGGCATCATAATTCCATCATCTTCCCCAATTGTCTATCGAACTAGGTCTCTATAGATTTAGATTCAACAAATGATCAAAGAATTAGACAATTAACTATCTCACGGCAAAATTTCACGAAACAATTATGCGAAAGTAGCAAGTGTATGTGCTCCACACAAAATTAATGGCAGATCTGGAAATCGAAACAAAAAGTGTATGTGCTCAAGCATCGTACCTTCAAGCGACAGGAGAGATCAATCAGAAAATTGATGAATGCTGAAGCTAATCTAGATGAACACTGAAGCTAATCGAGATGAACACTGATGAAAACCCTTTGGTGCCGTGTTGAATTGAGATGAAAACCTCTTTTCCGAATGAATGTTTTTGGGTCGAATGAGTGTTTGGTTCGAATGCTGGAGTTCCGATATTTTAGTTTTTGGATGCGATGAGTGCTTTTTTGGAAGGTATGCAGTAATGCTTATGTGGCACCCTAAAAGAATCGAGGCAATATTAAAAAAATTATTATCAGAAATAATAATAATATTTTATTTAAATACCATTCCATGCTCTTAACCCTTCAGGACCTGCGGGATTTAGAAGAAAAAAAAATTATTAATGTTCTTGTGACGGAGCATTTCAAAGTGCCACAAAAATTGCACTTGTAGAAGCAATTTTGTAAGGCGCGGCAAAACACTTGACACAATAATGTCTTTTTCTTGTAGTGACCCTCTTTCTAAATCGCGCGCTGCTTTCATCAAAATGTTGTTAACACTGCTTCTTTTTTTTTTTCTTTTTCTTCAAACAACCGTAATTTTTGATTTAGAACTCCGATCATCAAAAAAATTTCACTAAAATTCATATTCTTTTTTGCTCTTAATTTTGAGATCTCATACGATACTCTTCCGACGTAAATTTTGAAAGACAAAAAAATATTTGCTTAATTGTTGCGTTTTTCTTATAAACGACCGTAACTTTTGATTTAGAACACTGATCATCAAAATTCTTTCACCAAAGTTCATAATTTTTTTTCTCTTCATTTTGAGATCTCATATGATAACCTTTCGACATAGCTTTTGAAAGCTAAATTTAATCGCAGCTTTTACAGTGTCATTGTATCAGTATCACAGTAAAACATTATCAGTATCACAGTAACACGTTTTATAACAAACATAATGACACCATTACCATTAATATTATACGATTAGCCAAATATCATGGACTCAACAAGCTTTACAACAACACTGACAACCTATATTTCTTTATAGAATAAAACGGAAACAATCCGTAAACTAAAAATCATTTGGACAATAATGTAATCACATTAAAACCCAAAAAACTTGTGTATTTTGAAATAACACATTCAATCACAATTAACACATTCACTCACAATGGAAAAAATTACAACATATAAAAAAACTTTTAACATCAACGTATATGATAATTAAGTTACATCAAGGAAAGGATTATCTAAGCACCTAGAAATCTCGACAATGTCGGTTGCTACGACCATCTTCTTCTCCAACTCTACACCAAATGGTTTAACATTTTCACAATAAAGTCAACATCTACACCAAATGGTTTAACATTTGTACCCTATCTCAATTAACACATCATTACCAAGGAGCATTAACCTCTTCTTGGAACATTAGCTCGTAGATCTCCGCCTTCGGTTTCAATGCGTCGACCTCAGCACCATAACACAATAACAATATCAGTATCACAGTAACAGTATCACAGTCAGGGCTGGCAAAAAATCCCTTTAAACCCGACCCTACCCGGTTCCCATCCCTCTCCCAACCCGATTTTCCCCGACCCATGTTTTCCCCAACCCGAATTTGTCGGGTTTTCTCCCTTCCCGAACGAGGATGGGAATATATCCGGGTATGATGTTTGAATCCCGAGAGAGTCACTCTTGCTCCTATCCTCAAGTATCGAATTTTATCCCAAACTGTAACTACTTTTATCTAATGCATTTTATCTGTGTATTATTGTTGCGCCATGATATTTCTTGCTATATGGTCACATGTTCACACAGCTGAATTCTTTAGAGAAATCAAGGTAGGATAATAAGAAAAACAAGTTCATTTTTATCGGGAATGGTCGCTTTCCTGTTAAAATCCTGACAGTCCCGTGGAAAATTATTTGTAAAAGATAGTACTAAGTATATATCGTTACCCCTCAAAAAAAAAGTATATATCGTTGTGTTATCAAGGATATACTTGTTTTTCTTATGTACATCAATTCTTCTTGTGGGGTTATGGGCATGATGATATATTTATGTTAGACATGGCGATCTCGGTCTTAGGCAAAAAGCGATAGTTGTTCATTAAAGCTTGATCCGAAAGTTGCAAGTTTCATGAAAGCGATGATCTATATTCAAGAAATTTGTAGGTATGTCCTTTTATCTTTTTATTTTGGATGCTTTTCTGATTGGCATAAAATGCAACCGATTTTTTTGTGTATAGGTATGCTTTGATGGAGATGAGATATGATTTTTCAGAAATGCCTTTTCGAATGGTTATTGTTGTACACTTGGAATGTTGTAAAGCTTATACACATCAATCTATGAATTAATTATCTTGAAGCTGAGGATACACAGTTTTAATTCATTGGAAGATTGAGGATTATTGACACGGATGGGGTCAAAGGATAAAAGCTTTGAGGCAAGAATTTAGCGATAAATGGTTTACTCTTATGCCTTTTAAAAGGCCTTTTTAGCTTTCATGCTTCAATCATGTTGCCCAATGCCGACCATGTAGGTGTCATCACTCCCATGTTCTTATATGTTTGTCTTAATTAATGATGGCACAGTCCTTTACTAGAATCATATGCATGAAGCTATTGTATTTGACAGTGAGAGATATCGATGTGCCGTCATATTTGATTGGTGAAATTTAACAGCAGAAACCTGCTCACATCATATTCCTATCAATAAATTGCGCTATGTTTGTCGTCCCCATCAATCACAGCCGCAACAAGGTCGGTTTTTCAGTTTTCAAGAAATTGGTTTTTCTCGAGCTTTGTTTTGCTTTCGATTCGTTTTATGTTCATTTCTGCTGCACAATAATTTGTGTTTGTTTCGAAAAATTATATTTTGGTGGTAATATCTTATTGTTGGTTTTTGCATGAGGGCCGTTAAAATCTGCTATAGTTGGTTAGGTTAATCATCATGGGCGGCTCTACCCACAAGCTTGGGGGTGCGGTCGACCCCTAAAATAAAAAAATTATGTAACAACAGTGAAGATTTTTTTAATAAACGCATATCTATGTGTAACTGACCCCCTTATTTTTATGCATTGACCCCCTATTTTTTATCTGTTACTCTATAATTACATGTGTAGAGTTAAATATACAAATATATGTGTGATACGGAAAAAAATTGATAAATTTCCGCCCCCCATGTCAAAATTCCTACAGCCGCCTCTGTTAATCATCATGTTTAAGATTTGATTTGAAGCGTATTTGTACCATATTTGCAGCCACGATGGACTTTTCATTATGCAAGCCTGCTAGAATTCCTGTGATCGTGGAAGAATTCAAAGAAAGTCGAACGCCTTTATTATGGAAGTTGGGGTGTGTGGATGGAGTGTTAAAAGTGGTAGCTAAGCAAGGCAATGTTGAGGACCGGTGTTGACACTAAATGTAGAATTCTGACACAGATGGCCATATATTTACTTTAAGTCCTTTTTTTATTGCATTTTGTTTGGACCTTTATATTGAGAAATTCTTTAATGTTTAAAGATGCTTTTTTTTTATGCTAGCAACTTTGATCAGATCTAAATTATTCTAGATATGGGGTAATATGAGTGAGACGACCTTCAATTGTGTTGCCGCTACCGGTGACTCATACGGAAAATCAGGTTCAATATCGATTGGTACGACACTTAAGAAAAAACGGAGGAAAGTCTAACTATTTCAAATGGACATAAACACACATCTTGTTATGTTGTTTATAATAACCTTAAATTTTTTTTGTTTAGGTTTCAAATTATACATGGACGACCTTGACTACACTGCTTAGCTAGTTGGCAACAATATACCATAGCTAACTGCACACAAGTCCATAGCACACAACAACATAACTCAGTAAACGATACGAAATTCTAAGTAACATTACTAATAAATAAAACAATTTTTCCTTAATAACAAATATAGAAGACCCCAAAATTATTGTACAATGTATAACTTATAATGGAAACTAAGGATACATAGTCAAAGTTGACACATGTAAATTTGAATAGCAAAATTATAAGGGATGTGATTTTCAAACTAAGGTAATCATCATTTGATGAAAGCCTTGATGACACCAAAGAAATCATGCCTGTAGCCATCAGCAGCATAGAAATGTTCCTTAGGGATGATCTTTGTGTATAAATAGAATGCAAAACAAGCTATTGTGGGTCCTACCCAGAATATCCAATGTCCATCCCATAAATGCCCTCCTCTCACAACTGCTGCACCAAAACACCTCGCAGGGTTCATCCCAGCTCCTGCATAGCCTCGTTTCGTCGTCACGGTCGTCGACACAAACACGAGAAGTCCTAGAACAACTCCGATGATGGAGCAAACAAGACCTGGCCCGAGTTTCTTAGCCTGACGGATGTCGAATGCCGTCCAAACAGTTATGAATAATAGCGTGAAAGTGCAAAGAACTTCAAGACAAAAGGCTTGTCCGATTCCGAGGCCTGTAGTAACAGGACCATTTGCACCTGGTGCGATTACCGTAATGGTACAGCCTCCAAGTGAGAAGTTTTGAACAATGGAGCTGTCTACTACTGCTTTGAGAGCTAACGCCCCGAGTATAGCCCCGATGCATTCTGCTATAATGTAAATCACGGCCCGAGACATGGAAACCAAGCCAATTAACGCCGCGGAGAATGTGATGACCGGATTCAAAAAACCACCAGAAATGGGAAAAACAACAAGAAGTAAAATTGCGAGGGTAATAGCTATGAGTATCGACATAACAAGGTTTGGGGCTTTAATATCAGTCTCTAGGGTAGATATCACAATGGTATCAAGCATGAATACTTCAACAGCAGTGCCCACAAGCTCGCCCACAGACGCTCTCCATACCTGTGCATCAAATCATCAGACAAAGATGATACACAAAATCAACTTTCCATAAATAGAAGATACCAAAACTGCAATTAAAGTTGAACATCATATAGCGCTTCTAACATTTAAGACGAAAAACTCATTGAGGCCTAATCTTTCACTCAGTGTCAGTGCATCTTGGTTTTTTTCATGAATATTTAAAATCTGACCTGACCTGCAACACAACGCGGTTATCAAAACAATCAGGGAATGGTAACATTTGACTTTCCAAAAATAGAAAACAAAGGAACAAGGAAGATTAATTGTTACTCGGGAGAGGAGAAAAGCGGTTGAATTCTATGACGACGAGACGAATGAATTCCTTCTAAGGCGTCCGCATGAATTTGCTCTGCTGCATGGTTCTCCATTTTCAGGATTCTCAACACAAAATTAAGAAAAGAACTGGGAGCAAATTAAATTCTCAAGTTCAGAACATGCCAAAAATATAAGCCAATTAAGTAGTAGATGTTGAGTCAACCATAATGGAAAGATGCATAACAATTTTTGATGATTTGACCACCAAGTTAAAGGACTGAAACATCTTGATTACATGTTTAATTTATTAATGGTGTGGCGCCTGCTGTCATTGTTGATTGATTATATATAAACAACTATTAATAATGTTTAACCTCTTTCTTTTGATTTTGATTTTGATTTTGATTTTGATTTTATTCGTGTACGATTTTATTATACTTCCGTTGACATATATAATTAATTCTCTAAAATCCTCTAAACAGAATGAAAATATGCTTCTAACAACTTTAAAGTTTGAACCATTCTCTGTATGAAGCATGTTTTTTTTCTTTTCAAATTTATTTACAGGGAGGATTTCAACTCTTGTGGACAACATATGTATAAAAAAAACTCCCACTGTGTCAGATTTAATATACAACCATACAGGCATATATAACATTGTGTGATCACTAGAAAAAAATGTCTGTGTGCAGATCTAATCATACGATAGAGTTGGTAACGAGCGAAATTTGAATCGAGATTCATTGTTCAAACTTATGTTTTGTTTATGTTACGAGCTTGTTAATGATCATTCGTTTAATAAACGAACAAAAAATTTGTTTTAGCTTGGTTCATTTAGGTGGTGAGTCTGTACGTTTGTTTAATAAACGAACATAAAATTATGTTCAAAAACTTGGCTCATCCATAGACAAAAATTGTTCGAGCTCTTGTTCGAGTTTGGCTCGCTAACCGATTTTTATTGCCATTCCACAAAATAGATAGGTTTGAGGTTTCCACACCAAACATAATCAGATTAACAAGGTTGTTGGATAAACCTATATATGTTGTTGAGAATATTGCTTAGCTAGTTTTGACTACTGGACTAAATTTATTGGTGTTATAATCAATGTGATCGAACTCAAACTGAAATGTATGAAAGTTTTAAGGCCCTTTTTGATCTAGGATCGAATATAGAGTAGTTTTTGTTATGGAGTGAACTTAAGGAATAAGCTGCCTACGTATCCAAATATATATTTGGAATCAAGCCCAACCGTAGTTCAAGCAGTTATGCAACGAAGTGGAGTTAGTGGGCAGTTATACACTCTACCCACGTCTCACGTCTACACAACTGTTCTTTGCACATATCTTTGGTCGTTCTTTACCCGATTAGGGGCTTACCCCGATCGTTTGACCAATAGGGGCCGCCGGTCGTCTTGATCGAGTCCTCGAAGTAGTGGGGACCGCCTGGTCGTTGGACCAAGAGGACCCGCCCCGGTCGCACAACTTCGGATTAAATATATCCTCGATCCGACTTACTAATTCATCCACGAGATATGTGCCACGTAGAGACATTCGGGTTATCCTCAATCACAATGCATTCTCATTTATGAAACCTTTTGTCCATAAATCAAACTTTCTATCAGTGACATGAGAAAACAACAAACTATATATATATATATATATATATATATATATATATATATATATATATATCAAGGAGCAGAGAAGAAGCTAAATATAGAGGCATTGGCCCTGGGTATTATATGTGATGAAATCTGATCAAAATATACTCTCACTCATTGTTCTCTACTTTCACACATAACAACATTAATTACTCGCCACACAATATGAAATTCTAGGGTAAAAATTACAAATAAATAATAAAACAATATTATTACTAACAGAGACTACACCAAAATTATAGCACTGGTGCTTTAATCAGGGCCGGCCCTATTACAAGCCAGGCGAGCCAGTCGGCTTGGCCCAATGAATCCCGATAGGCAATCGGCATACGTTTTCGCTTATCCGAAATTTTTTTTTATAGAGTTAATCCGATCGATTTATAAAAAAAATCGTATATTAAAAAGCGATTTCGATAACAAATAACCCGATTCTTTAAAAAAAAATACCCAACCCAATAAAAAAATTTATATATAGGCCCGATTCTTTAAAAAAAATATCCAACCCAATAAAACAATTTATATGTTACTTAAATGTTCTTCTACGAAGAAAGTAGCGAGATAAAAAGAATTCGAAAAAAATTGAGCCATGCTTTATATATTGAAGACAAATAGGCTAGTCATAAAGGGAAAAAAATAAGGGAAATCAAAGGATAAACACACTTACGAATGGGCAACTTCTGTAGACTGTAGCCTTTTTCTTTCCAAATACATATCTGATATATTTAGTATTAATATATATGTATGTTTTGTGTTTGCATTATGAATTTGATGTTTGTATATGAATGTATTAGAAAAAAAATTGTATTTTCGGTCGATTTTTTTTTTTTTTTACGTACCAATTTTTTTTTCCGACATTTTCGCCCTAAAAAAACGTAGGACCGGCCCTGGCTTTAATTCATAATGAAAAATAAAACTACAAAGTCAAAATTGAACAAATGAAAGTTGAATAGAAAATTTCTATAGAGATAAAAAAAAATTATGGTATCAATCATGATACTTTTACATCACCTGCAGCTAGCTGGAGATCCTTTGAGCATTGTCTGCAATAAAGTGTCAAAAGTGCTGGTTCTGTTCCTCTTTGAATGGCAGCTAGCTAGGACATAATATACTATTACTTCTTCATTTTGTACAATACATATCTGATAAGAATGCTAGCACATTAGCCACTGGTAACCATCCAATCATGATTCATGCATAAGGGTAGCATGTGACTTTGCATTGCTATGTATTATTTGAAAACAAAACTAGATGAAAGTAATTTGGTGTTTGGGGATGTGATTTTGTGTTGATAATCATCATTTGATGAAAGCCTTGATGACACCAAAGAAATCATGCTTGTAGCCATCAGCAGCATAGAAATGTTCCTTTGGGATGATCTTTGTGTATAAATAGAATGCAAAACATGCTATTGTGGGTCCTACCCAGAATATCCAGTGTCCATCCCATAAATGCCCTCCTCTCACAACTGCTGCACCAAAACACCTAGCAGGGTTCATCCCAGCTCCTGCATAGCCTCGTTTAGTTGTCACGGTTGTTGACACAAACACGAGAAGTCCTAAAACAACTCCGATGATGGAGCAAACAAGAACCGGCCCGAGTTTCTTCGCCTGACGGATGTCGAATGCCGTCCAAACAGTTATGAATAATAGCATGAAAGTGCATAGAACCTCTAGACAAAAGGCTTGTCCAATTCCAAGGCCTGTAGTAACAGGACCATTTGCACCTGGTGCAATTACAGTAATGGTACAGCCTCCAAGTGAGAAGTTTTGAACAATTGTGCTGTCTACTACTGCCTGGAGAGCTAACGCCCCGAGTATAGCCCCGATGCATTCTGCTATTATGTAAATCACGGCCCGAGACATGGAAACCAAGCCAATTAACGCCGCGGAGAATGTGATGACCGGATTCATAAAACCACCAGAAATGGGAAAAACAACAAGAAGTAAAATTGCGAGGGTAATAGCTATGAGTATCGACATAACAAGGTTTGGGGCTTTAATATCAGTCTCTAGGGTAGATATAACAATGGTATCAAGCATGATTACTTCAACAGCTGTGCCCATAAGCTCACCCACAGACGCTCTCCAGACCTGCATCATTCACACAAACAAAGATAAGACTTACCATTAAAAGAACATACACCAAGTGAAAAACATATTGCATGCATTAAAGTTGAAAAAATGATGCTAACATCCATGACAAAAAACTCATTGAGGCCTAATCTTTCACTCAGTGTCAGAGCATCTTGCTTTTTCCCATGAATTGAAATGTGGCCTGGCCTGCAATGAAACAGGGTTAACAAAACAATCAGGGAATGTTAACATTGATCCGGATAAGGAAACGGAAAACAAAAGAACAAGGGAGATTCTTGCTCTGGTGTGGAGAAAAGCGGTTGAATTCTACGACGAGGAGATTGATTTCCTTCTAAGTCCACATGAATTTGCTCTGCTGCATTGTTCTCCATTTTCAGGATTCTCAGCACAAAATTGATTAATGCATATAAAAGTATTGATTGGGCTTTTTATAAGAGAAAAAGGGAGTGTTAATTCTTAAGTTCAAAAACTTAGCCATAATAAGCCAAGGTGATATCTTAGATGTGGAAATATTTTGGATGTGGGATAGTTTTAAATTACAAAGCATAAGTCTATTAGGTGAAAAGTTAATCGTTGTTTAATATGGTGAGTAAAACAATAACGAGAATCTTAACGTAGGAAGATTCACAAAAAATGATGATCTACCGGCAGTACCGATAGTATTTTTACATTATTTAACAACAAAACTAAATTGTTTCAATATAAAAAAGAATTCCCAGATCTTATGTGCCTGTACCACGTGGCCTCAACCTCAAACCTGAAAATGAGGTAAAAGAAAGAAGTTCATATCTTAATATAATTGATTAAACAATAGCAAGTCTCGAAATTGTAAAACAAATAATAACTTAATTTTATGGAAAGATTAAATTAGTAGGATCGTATAGCCATGATTGTTTGGCCGAAGGAAGAAAACACTTTGTTTATTTCGTCACTGGAGTGCCGGTCATCATTCATGATAATAATCAACCTGTATTTTTTAACCTCATTCTTTTGATTTTATGCGTAGCAAATTAGCAATCCTCTGCAAAGTGCAAATTGCATGCAGTTGATCACAAACCCTAGATGGGAATGGTTCAAACTTTGGTGGGGTTTAGAAACTTTTTTTCAGACAAAACAATATTTTAAAACAAGTTTCTAATTGAAAAGGTAGATACAGGAATTCTTTTTCTATTTGAAAGATTTGATTGCTAATAAATTGAAAAGGGAAGGAGGGAAAAGTCCAAATTTGGACTCAAAATAAATATGGGACTATCTTTTCACACCAATATTGTTTTACACTTATCAAGAGCCGAGAGTGGGCTTCGTTTGAATATTCCACACGCCTGCCATTCGACCGTAAATAAGTCCGGAAAATATATACTATTCTGGCCAATTTATGGTCAATTCACACAACAACCATTCTGACCCAATTTGAGTCAGAATACGATCATTATACTGATTTTATTCTAGTCAGAATTTTGAATGTTTTTCATACTCAATACCGGTCAGAAAGACATTCTGACTAAAATTGAGTGAAAAAAACTTTTAATATTCTGTCTGAAATTCAGTCAGAATCAATAGTGGTGCTCTTATATTGTTGTTGTTATCCTGACCCAATTTTAGTCTGAATGTATAGAGTATTCCGGACTCAATATTGGCCAGAATGATGCTCTGACTATATATGAGTTTGGAAAACTTCAAACATTCTACCTAAAAAATGGTCAGAATCAACCAGTGTGAACTCTCAACACGAATATTCTGACCATGTTTCAGTATGGATAATGTGTCACGTTCTGACCAAACTTTGGTCAGAATGAACGCGCGTAAAATTAAAAAAGTAAGGGCGAAATTGGAAATAAATTTCTGTGTGATAAGATATAAATTTGTGTGAAAAGATATTTCCATAAATAAACACGACACACTTCTTTTTTTAGTTGTAAAAAGGACAAAAGAAATTTCAGACGGACAAAAATATCCTCTTTCTAAATCGCGCGCTGCTTTCATCAAAATGTTGTTAACGCTGTTTCTTTTTTTTTTTCTTTTTCTTCAAACAACCGTAACTTTTGATTTAGAACTCCGATCATTAAAAAAAATTCACCAAATTTCATATTCTTTTTTGCTCTTAATTTTGAGATAACATACGATACTCTTCCGACGTAAATTTTGAAAGACGAAAAAATATTTGCTTAATTGTAGCGTTTTTCTTATAAACGACCGTAACTTTTGATTTAGAACACCGATCATCAAAATTCTTTCACCAAAGTTCATAATTTTTTTTCTCTTCATTTTGAGATCTCATATGATAACCTTTCGACATAGCTTTTGAATGCTAAATTTAATCGTAGCTTTTACAGTGTCACAGTATCAGTATCACAGTACAACATTATCAGTATCACAGTAACACGTTTTATAACAAACATAATGACACCATTACCATTATCATTACCATTAATATTATACGATTAGCCAAATATCATGGACTCGGCAAGCTTTACAACAACACCGACAACCTATAATTCTTTATAGAATAAAACGGAAACAATCCGTAAACTAAAAAATCATTTGGACAATAATGTAATCACATTAACACCCAAAAAACTTGTGTATTTTGAAATAACACATTCAATCACAATTAACACATTCACTCACAATGGAAAAAATTACAACATATAAAAAAACTTTTAACATCAACGTATATGATAATTAAGTTACATCAATGAAAGGATTATCTAAGCACCTAAAAATCTCGACAATGTCGGTTGCTACGATCATCTTCTTTTCCAACTCTACACCAAATGGTTTAACATTTGTACCCAATCTCAATTAACACATCATTACCAAGGAGCATTAACCTCTTTTTGGAATATTAGCTCGTAGATCTCCGCCTTCGGTTTCAATGCATCGACCTCAGCACCATAACACAATAACAATATCAGTATCAAAGTATCAGTATCACAGTAACAGTATCACAGTCATGGCTGGCAAAAAATCCCTTTAAACCCGACCCTACCCGGTTCCCATCCCTCTCCCAACCCGATTTTCCCCGACCCATGTTTTTCCCAACCCGAATTTGTCGGGTTTTCTCCCTTCCCGAACGAGGACGGGAATATATCCGGGTATGATGTTTGAATCCCGAAGAGTCCCGATCCCGACCCACCCAAATTAATTGTTTTTATATATTTATTTATTATTTTTTCCTAAAAAATATTTATTCTTTAATTATGTATTGATACACATTTATTGCAAAATATGGAAAATTTTCTTGATTCTTGTCTTAAATTCTCCTTAATTTGTGAGAGTGATTCAAATTCCTTTCATCGGTAAGTATTGGCTCTTCCTTGGTTGCCTCCATAGTTATCTTTGGGATGGAGTTATATATGACTCTTCTCTCTCTCTCTCCCTATTTTTTTTTATAAGATGGAGGTAGCGCATTCATAATAAAAAGTTAAAAACGCTACTTTGGTTTTAGTCTTTTTCTTGAATTATGAATAATATATTGGTATGGTGTGTCGATGACTATATGATAATAAAGTCTTACGTTCACCATTGAAATGATTGTAATGCATTATGAATAAGGCCGAGCAAAAAACCCAATAAACCTGAACCAACCCAAAACCCAAACCGAACCAACCCAAAATAACCCAACCCAGTTGAAACCAAAAATATTGGTTGGTTTTTGACCCAACCCGAATGCTATTGGGTTGGTCTGGGGTTTTTATTTTTTTCTTCGGTTCGACCCAACCCAACCCGAAAGACATTACAATAGATAATTCTATTGATAGCCAATGAAAAAGGTTATTGCTATTTATTTTTTATCAACATTTATTCTTGTGGTGTGATAATTGAAAAATGAAGAAACATCTGTAGGATTGCAGAATTAGACTAAAATGACTATTTGATGAATATAATATTTTTTCGAATGAATCATGGATCATTTCTTTAACTTTTAAATTTTCATGTATGATTTCCTTAATGCTTAAGTATTGTTCTTTTTTTTTGAATGGCCAATTTAATATATTATCAGCAAGATGCTAGAAACATTTTACAAGATTTTCCAGAAATTTATCACAAACCTCACTACAATAGCTTTGGCAAACAACAACAGCACAACAGATCATGTGACTTAGAAAACTCAATAAGCAATATAAAATTAACCCATCTAAAGAAGCTATCAAACTAGCCAAAAAATGAATTGTTGGACCTGCAAATCTGCTTCACATTCAAAGTAATTAATCAACTGCTAAAACACCCTTTCTGCTCCAAACTTCAACTCCCCATCGCATATTATCAGCTTCATACTTCCATTCCCAAGACGCCGCATTCATCGGATTCGTCTTCCATTCTTCCCAATCTAGTTTTTTGAGACAACTAGCATTTGAAAGCCAAGTAAAAGATAATCTCTGCACATCTCTAAACAAAATCTCCGGGTTTAGAACTAGAGAATTAAAAACGATTTTGTTTCTTGTATTCCATATCACTCGAGAAGTAGTTCCAACAATTGCCGACCACAAACGGGAGGCCAAATTCGAACGAGGCTACCCCTATACGTTGTTGGTTGTGTCATGGATTATTGAATTCGTAATATGATGTCCATAAAAATATTGTCTTTAAATATTGTTCTCTATGGACATGTGGTAAAAAAATTGAATTTCGATGGAATACATGTATGGATTTAATTACATCATAGTTTGAATATAAATACATTTTTTATGGCTTAAAACCCGAAACCCAACCCAACCCAACCCAAAACCAACCTGAACCAAACCATAGGATTTTCTAATAATTTGGTTTGGTTTGGGGTAGTGTTTTTTTAAACCAACCCGACTAATACTATGAAAAACCCAACCCAAACGAACCCAACCCGACCCAAGCTCAGCCCTAATTATGAACTTGTGTATTTATCTTTATGAAGTTGTTAAACATTGATATTTTTTGTTTGATAGTAATTGATGATGGCCGACCCGAACTATGCCACGTGTCATCCATTTAAGTCATATAATAAATGACTAGCCTCTAAAAGTAAGGCATTAAGGGCTAAGAGCCTCAAACACATACCCAAGGGCAGGTCCCTAACCCCGGGAGAGAGATCGGCATATGCTCCTCCTCCAGCCACCGCAGGTCGGCTAGGGTTTGGTGAAGAGGAGCTGCCTAGTTCGGCCATAGTGGCCTTGGGGGCTCGACGCAGGACGCACAGAGCAACCCCGACTGTTATTTCACATGCTGGATAACTGAAGATAAATAAGGAAAGAATCCTAAGTCATAAAGATTTTAATCCTGACATTTAAATATGTCCATAATTATCCCTAAATGATAGGGATTTGCGTGTGTATATCCTTAGGGAAATATTAATAACACTATAATGTGATTCCTTGCGGACAAGGAAATGGATAATTCATCCCATATATAAACAACCCTAAGGAACTACGAAAAACTTGATTCCACTTCAACTATTGGATACGTAGGCAACTCGGGAGAAATAACTCACGAGCTCAGTCTAAAATACACCAAAAACACGTCCCCATTAACACGATTTAAGGTTCATAAGATTAAAGATCATTGTCACAAAGGTAATTGGCCCGGATTGATTAATAGACGAGATCCACCATCGTCCGTGATGATGAATTAGATCTTGAAGACGAGAAATTACAAAAAATGATGAAAAAGCAAAGCTAACATTTTTCAGGGATATTATTCCCAACCCGACCCCGAATATCCGGGAGTCCCGACTGTCGAGTCCCGACACCTATTGGGTTTGGGAACAGGGAGCAAAATGGTTTCCCAAATCATATCGGGTTGGGAATTGGGTTGAAGGGTTATGGGATGGGACCCGACCCGATGCTAATAGCAATTATGTATATTGACTAAATTATTTGTAATTAGTTAGGCAATATACGCATTCATTCTATAACATTTGTAACGGTTAGCATTTATTCTAGTCTTCCTTTAGTCTAGCCTAAACACTAGCAATGTACAGGGTATATATTTGATCCTTACTGAATAATAAAAGGGAAGGGGAATTAATATTATCTTACATGGTATCAGAGAAGTAATTTCCAAATACTGCTTCCGCAAATTTGTTTCTCTCTTCTTCCATTTTCACGCAGCTCCTCCTTCACCAGCGGTGATCTTCCATCCCCTTCAATGGCAGATAACACCAAATTTCATCCTGCTTTAGCAATCACCAACGTCAAGGCCTTACTGACCATCACGTTGGATTTGGAGAGTAGCCAGTACTCGTCGTGGGCGGCACTCTTCAAGGTTCAAGCTCGGGTCCATGATGTTCTCCACCACATCATTCCACCCACTGATGAAACAGAGCTGGCGGCGTACACCAAGGCCAAGGCCGAGAACCTTCCACTTTGGAAGCGGCTTGATGCGGCTGTGTTACAATGGATATATGCCACGGTTAGCTCTGACGTCCTCAACTCTATTCTGGTTGATGATGATACAGCAGAACAGGCGTGGCAACGTGTCGCTGAACTTTTTCACGACAATAAAAATTCCCGGGCACTGTATCTGAACAAGGAGTTCACCACTACATCGCTTGCGGATTTTTCTACGACGAATGCCTATTGCAATCGTCTCAAAGGCCTGGCTGATCAATTGCGCAATGTAGGTGCGCCGGTCGGGGATCAGGCACTCGTCCTCAAGCTGCTCCAAGGACTGACGGAGCCCTACGCCAATTTCGTCACAGTTCTTCAGAATAAGAAGACTCTCCCCACTTTTGCCGCTGCTCGATCCAAGCTTGCCTTGGAAGAAACTACGTTACAAGAGCGGACTAAAACAGAGTCTGCCTCCTCCGCCCTCTCTGCGTCTGATGATGGAACTGCCATGCCGCCGCCACAAAATTCAGGTAACCGGAATAATGGCAATTATAACCGCAACCGGAATAATCGCAATCGGACTGGGAAAAATGGGGGAGGCCGTGGTAATGGGCAGGGAACGAATGGTAGAAGTGGAAATGGACCGGGAAATAACAGTGGCGGTGGCGGCCGTGGCTCTCAGTCCACCGGCGGTCTTCAACAGCAGCGGCCGCAATGGGGACAACCACCCTGGTGGACGATGGTACAACCTCCTCCTTGGGCTGTGCCTCCTTGTCCTTATCCTACACAACCGCAGCATTGGACCAGGCCCAATCACCCGGCCCAGCAGGGGTCTCGGCCTCACCAGCAGCAAGCCTATGGGCCAACTGGTCAGCAGCATTATGGGCCAACTTTTCCCCAGCAGGCTTATGCATCCAGTGGACCGTGGACTCCTACAGATATAGAAGCAGCGATGCATACAATGCACTTGAACCCACCGGACTCCAATTGGTACATGGACGCCGGCGCTACATCTCATATGACACCCGAACGAGGTAATCTTACGTCTTATTTTAATTTGGGCAAAAATAATGGAATAACTGTTGGTAGTGGTCATTCAATTCCGATTCGTGGTTGTGGTAATACTTTCTTACAAACCCCGAACCCCCCCTTGAGTTTAACCAACGTCCTCCATTCCCCCCACCTTGTCAAAAATCTTGTCTCGGTACGCAAGTTTACTACTGATAATAATGTTTATGTGAGGTTTGATCTGTTTGGCTTTTCTGTGCATGATTTGCAGACGGGGACACGTCTCATGAGATGTAATAGCACCGGTGCCCTTTATCCAATCACGCCTAAAAATAAGTGTATGTCTCAGGCTGCATTGACGTCGTCTACTCTCTGGCATGACCGTCTAGGTCACCCAGGCCCTTCTATTTTAAATTCACTTAGACAAAATAAATTGATTGAGTCTACTACTACGTCTCGATCATCCGTTTGTCAATCTTGTATTTTTGGAAAACATATTAAGTTGCCTTTTGTTTCTTCACGATCTATGACATTGTTTCCGTTTGATATTATTCATAGCGATTTATGGACCTCTCCCATTTTAAGTCCCTCGGGACATCGTTACTATGTGCTATTTTTAGATGATTTTTCTAAATATTTGTGGACATTCCCTATTACTCATAAATCTCAAGTTTTACCCATTTTCACTACTCTACACAACCACATTCGTACTCAGTTCGAACGTAATATCAAAAATCTACAATGTGATAATGGGGGTGAATTTGACAATAATCGCTTCCGAGACTTATGTGCTTCCCAGGGTATTACGTTCCGCTTTTCGTGTCCACACACATCATCCCAAAATGGCAAAGCCAAGAGAAAAATAAGGTCTATAAATAATATCATACGCACCCTCTTAATACACGCATCTTTACCACCAACTTTTTGGCCTCACGCGTTACAAATGGCAACCTACCTTCTAAATATACTTCTCAGTCCATTGTTAAACAATGACTCTCCCTTAAAAATCTTGTACCAAAAAAACCCCTCCTATGACCACATACGTGTTTTTGGTTGTCTGTGTTATCCGTTGTTTCCGTCTAACACCATCCACAAACTCCAACCTAGGTCCACTCCGTGTGTTTTTTTGGGATTTCCATCCAACCACCGTGGTTATAAATGTTATGACTTATCCAGTCATAAAATAATTATTTGTCGTCACGTTCGGTTTGATGAGTCGATTTTTCCGTTTACCACCCTTCATACTCCCCCACCGGATGCTTATGATTTTTTGGAGCCTGATCTGCCTCATTATTTGGCCCATCAGATAGCCTAATTGCCTTCCCCATCTACCCAACCACACGCATCCAGCCTGTCCAACACCCCTACTGATCCGGCCCAACAGTCCCGTGTTTCTCCCAACCGTGACCAGTCCTCTCCCAACCGTGTCCAAGCCCAGCCCACTTCACAATCCACTACAGCACCTAATTCCCACATACATCAGCCCATTCAGCCCCCACCAATTCCTCCACAAAGGCCAGCCACCCGGAGCCAAAGTGGGATATTTCGGCCCAACGCAAAATATAATTTTGACCAGGCCCATGTCCTATCCGTGTCTAAATCTCCGATTCCTCGTACCCCGTTGGCTGCCCTCCGTGACCCGAATTGGAAAATGGCTATGACTGATGAGTTTAATGCTCTTATTAAAAATAAGACGTGGGATTTAGTGCCCCGCCCCCCTGATGTGAATGTTATTAGACCTATGTGGATTTTTAATCATAAAGAACGGTCTGACGGTTCGTTTGAGAGGCATAAAGCCCGTCTTGTAGGTGATGGTAAGACTCAACAGGTTGGCATTGATTGCGGAGAAACATTTAGTCCGGTCGTTAAACCGGCCACCATACGCACGGTTCTCAGTCTTTCTGTCTCAAGGAAATGGTCTATCCATCAACTCGATGTCAAGAATGCGTTTTTACATGGGGATCTTAATGAGGTTGTTTATATGCATCAACCTATGGGTTTTCGGGACCCGGTACATCCGGATTACGTCTGTCTTTTGCGTAAGTCGCTCTATGGCCTGAAACAGGCGCCTCGTGCATGGTATAAACGTTTTGCGGACTACATGACTCAGATTGGTTTCATGAATAGTAAGTCCGACACATCTCTTTTTATCTACCGCCACGGGACAGACATGGCGTATCTTCTGTTATATGTTGATGATATCATCCTCACATCTTCTTCGGATGCTCTACGGACTATGATTTTGGATCGTCTCAACTCCGAATTTGCTATGAAAGATCTGGGACCGTTGAACTATTTTTTGGGTATTCGGATGACCCGACATACTGATGGCTTATTTTTGTCTCAACGTAAGTATGCAGCTGATATAGTCGAGCGCGCAGGTATGTCTTCGTGTAAGCCTTCTCTTACACCGGTTGATACAAAGTCCAAATTAAGTGCTACGGCGGGGGCTCCTTTCGACGACCCGACTCTTTACCGTAGTCTTGTTGGTGCCCTACAGTATCTCACCTTCACACGTCCAGATATCTCCTATGCAGTTCAACAGATTTGTCTACATATGCATGATCCACGCGTTGAACACATGCAAGCCCTTAAGCGTATCATCCGCTATGTCAACGGTACTCTTCATCTCGGGCTTCATCTTTACTACTCCTCCATTACGGATCTAGTTGCATATACGGATGCGGATTGGGGCGGCTGTCCCGATACTCGACGTTCTACCTCGGGTTATTGTGTGTTTTTAGGGGATAACTTGATTTCGTGGTCTTCTAAGCGCCAACCAACCCTTTCCCGGTCTAGTGCCGAAGCTGAGTATCGAGGGGTGGCCAATGTGGTTTCTGAGTCAAGTTGGCTTCGTAATTTACTTTTGGAACTCTATTGTCCGTTGGCCAAGGCTACTATCGTCTATTGTGACAATGTAAGTGCAATCTACCTTTCTGGCAACCCGGTTCAACACCAACGCACGAAACATATTGAGATGGACATTCATTTTGTGCGAGAGAAGGTCTCCCGTGGGGAGGTACGTGTTCATCATGTTCCATCACGGTATCAGATTGCGGATATCTTCACTAAAGGGTTGCCACTTCTACTTTTTGAGGATTTCCGTAACAGTCTCAGCGTTCGCGAACCTCCCGTTTCGACTGTGGGGGTGTAATAGCAATTATGTATATTGACTAAATTATTTGTAATTAGTTAGGCAATATACGCATTCATTCTGTAACATTTGTAACGGTTAGCATTTATTCTAGTCTTCCTTTAGTCTAGCCTAAACACTAGCAATGTACAGGGTATATATTTGATCCTTACTGAATAATAAAAGGGAAGGGGAATTAATATTATCTTACAGTTGCCACCCCTAATCACAGTAACAGTATTACAGTATCAGTATCACAACGGTACCGGTATCAGAGTAACAAGATATCACGAATAAAAGATCACAAAAGTATCGTATCACAAGATCACATTCAAACACAAGAACACACTAACACTATCACAGTACGTGAACTTGCTAATGTTAGATCCTTATGACATAAACAACTTTTATAACAAAGTGGATATATAATCATGTCATGTGCCAAGAAAAAAGTAATTAAGACTTTAATTAATTAGCAAATGAAAGTAGCACGTAACAAAATGCCCAAATGCCATGTATCAATGTATGCATGGTTTACATTTGGCCACCTCACTTCATTTCTCCATCTATAAAAGGAGAATGGTAATGATGTAAACACTCATGCTGATTGATAATAAAAACTCTCACTCTATTTTCCTCTCTGATTTTCTCTCTTTTTCTCTTCTCTCCTATCCAGTTGTTGTTGTTTCGATTTCTTCGATTACCTTCGGAACCCAAGGTTCCTAACATCATGCCATGTATTCACTAAATGAAAGATATTGGGAGAGAATTTACACAATTAACTCAACGATGAGCATAACAAAAGAAGCAATGTTACTTTGAGATTGCAGTTCAAAAAAGAGAAAAATGTTGCCTTGAGAAACCATATGACCAGTTTATAATTAGCATAGACTTATCAAAATGTACCAAATGCTAACATTTTAAGCGTCTTATGCCTTGGTTCAGTACCTCATGCCAAGAAACATTGGTGTTCAAAATAAATTAATATTTGCAGCCAAAAAAGAAACAATTAACCGAAGCAAAAGTGCAAAACCATACACGAAAATTGAGTTTTCTGTTTACTTATGGTTAAATATTGTACCTTTTGCCTCTTGTGGTTTCACGTAAAGTGTTCATGTTGCTAAAAATGATGAAACCACGAGGGCAAAAGTTACGACAGTTCGCGCTAGAGAAGTCCTCTCAACATATGTCTAACCACATGGGGAGAAAAAGATTGGGGGGAGTATATGTGAGCAAAAAAAATTCTTTCTAACCTGTGGAACAGAGTAATAGACATTGCTAACATGGGTGAGTTTGTCAGCCTGCTCAATAACTGCTTGTAGCCAATCAAAGATCGCCATGGCCAAGGGCATTGATCGGCAATACCAGAACTGAAATCCAAATATTCATGCCCTTCAACATCATACAATTGTAAAGTCCCACATCGGTAAAATAAGATAATGCTCACCCCCATATAAGTGTGAGACATTCTTGTCAACTCGGGTTAGCCCTTTTAGAACAAGCGAGGAAGGCGGTCTAAGCAGTTGACCGGACATTTATGACTCATTTAGCACTACCAGGCCCGGGGTCTGGGGGCGCTACATAATGGAATTCAGAGTCAACTATCAGACGGAACTATGCGCTGCACCGTACAAGAAGACGGTGTAAGGATGGCCTCTAGTTACCTCTGGTAGGGACGATCCGGGAACAGTCTCGGCCGTCCTGGCGAGGACGCCAATCCCTTATAAGTGGGGGAGAATGTAAAGTCTCACATCGGTAAAATAAGAGAATGCTCACCCCCATATAAGTGTGAGACATAAAGATCTTGTCAACTCGGGTTAGCCCTTTTAGACCAAGCGAGGAAGGCGGTTTAAGCAGTTGACCGGACATTTATGACTCATTTAACGCTACCAGGCCCGGAGTCTGGAGGCGTTACAACAATTTACAACCTTTACCATGGCTTAACACCACAGGTGTTCTAGCATATGTCCTTACAAAGACATTGTTCTATTTCTCGATAATGTCTTTGCTAATACTGCCCAATTCCTGAGAGTTCAGACAACACTTAACCGTCCCTCTCGTACCGTTTAACCAGATTAAACATGGTCTTTCTGGAAAATACAGAGAAAATGGAAATTGATATTTCAACGAACAAACAAATGATTTGGTTGAAAGATAAACGGAGCTGCACATTTTTTTGAAGTGCAGAATGTGCAATTTCTAATCTGATTCAAACAGGATGGGGCCTAATAGATGCTCAAAACTTGTATGGTCACTGAAATTCAAGCCTGCAAAGCAACATTGTTTGAAGAAAAGTGACGAAAGTTGCCCAGAAATTAAAAAGACTAAGAACGTTAAAAAGAAAAATAAATTTCCGGAATTGAGAAAGAAGCTGTATTTCTGTTATAGCAATCAATATTATTCAAAAAGAGAAAAGATAAACACAACCATCTATGAAACTAGTTAAAAAAGCATTCATGTGACAAACAATTCGATCACTTTAACAAACATGAAACGAATACACACAAACATATAACAGCTTACGGCCGAACATACAGAAGAAAATTTTCCCCGAACGATCTGCTACCGATCTTACGACCCAGCATGAATTTACCGGCCACAATTCTTTCCAGCGTTGACAAATCCCCTGTTTCAACCAGGCACATCATTTTTTCGAAGGGGATGGCAAATTATGGCATGATTCACGCCGAAATTGGCTCGGGCGGGCTCGCTATCGTTGATCCCTACCTCAGAAGATTTTCCCGACTTACCATGGACATCTTGGACAGCAGGATAGCAACGGCGATGAAGTAGAAGAATGGTAATTGAAAAAAAAGGGTAAAATAGTCTATGATAAAAAATATTGTCCTTATTGCAACTAAAATTGGAAGTGTGGATTAAAACTTAATTACCCCAATTTTTCCAAAATTGGATGTGAAAGTTGCAGAATGAAAGAACTCGGTTACATCTTGATACACATACCTAATACATATAGGTAATACATAAAGAAAGCATTATTGTACATGTTTACAATAGTATAACATCTTGATCCGTCATATGTCTCACAGTAGCTACTATATATGCAAATTCTTAAAAATTAATTCATTTTGGAGATCAACTGTATCTATCCTGGAAAAAAATTAATAGAAATATATATATTTTGGGATGATATGGACGGCCTAAGATGCACACTAGTATTAGCTGGTATTCATTTTGTCAATCTAAAGCGAAAGGGGGTTTAGGGTTTGTGAATTTGAAGGATGTTAATTAATTAACTCGTCATTTTTTAGTTAAGCTTGGTTGGCATATGCTTGTTGATCCTGAAGCTATTTGGGTGCGCTATACCTCGGGGCAAATATGGACTACGGTGATCGATGTGATGGAAAGGTAGAACGAACGGATTCATTCTTCATATTACAAAAAAAATTACAAAACCCACGAAAATAAAAAAAAAACAATAAAAAAAGTCCTTGAGCTTGGGGTTTGGTATATATATATATATATGATGCTTAGCAATCACAAATTGATGTAGGTGCACATACTCCCTTAAGGGTAGTCCAATCATGCTACAACCTTCTTCAAGCCGTAGAGGGTACCCCTAATTAAGCTCGTATTTGAAATATAAATTAAAGGATTCTTGACCTACAACACCTTAATTAATTTAATGTTGTGGGAAGTGAGACATGGAAACTTGAAGACGAATTCTTTCTTGCATCATCACATTCCAAAAGATTGCACCCTGGTGTAGACGTGGCCGGTTCCGTGTCAGTTCCGGGTCTCTGGCATGACCCTCCGGTTCCGGGTCCATAATGGAACCGGAACAGGAACCGCCGGTTCCAATCAGTGACGGACTCAGAAATTTTTTCCAATGGGGCCAAATTTAAAAAAAAAGAGTTAAAAAAAGAGTTGAAGACGAATTCTTTCTTGCATCATCACATTCCAAAAGATTGCACCCTCGTGTAGACGTGGTCAGTTCCGGGTCTCTGGCACGACCCTCCGGTTCCGGGTCCATAATGGAACCGGAACCACCGGTTCCAATCAGTGACGGACTCAGGAATTTTTTCCAGTGGGGCCAAATTTAAAAAAAAGAGTTAAAAAAAAAATGCAACAACCGGGCCTTGAACAAGTGACCTCACGTATTAAGGTTATGTTTCTAACCAGTTGAGCTAAATAGACAATTACATTAGAATTTGTCTGAAAAAATATACATACACTATCTTTAATATTATTATAGGGGTATTTTAGTAACTTCGCACGAAAAGTTAAGTGGGGGGCGTGCACCCCCCTCTTTCTATGCTAGGTCCGTCCCTGGTTTCAATTTCTAGCCGGTTCCGCCGGGTCTCGGGAACCAGCAGGTTTGGCGGTTCCCCGGGTCGGTTCCGGGTCTCGGCGGTTCCCGAGTCCAGACGGTCAGATCACGGTTCTAAAAAAATCAATATTTTTTTTAGAAAATTTGTATAACTTACGTTAAAATTATAATAAATTCTAAATGGTTATTAAACTATATATAATATTTAATTCATAGATATATATAATATTTAATTTCATAACTTATATTCTAAATTGTTAGATATTTTTTTATAAAGTAAATATTTTATAATCGTTTGCATTCGAGTTGCCGTACGAATTATTGTTATCGCAACGAAAGGGGACAGCGCCAACTCGTGGGGGTTCGGGGGCAACGCCCCTGAAACCTAAACGGATACATACGTGCATTCATGAAGGGTTTTATACATTTTCAGTTTGGATTCATGTATTTTCAGATTCAGGCATCATTTCCGAACTGATGCACCCTTACATGAGTGCATGCATCCGGTGAACAGTGACAATTTTTTCCAACATAAATAATTTGTAAGTAAATTAAAGAATAATACGTAGTTTTCTAATTTTTTATTTTTTATGATTAATTTGTAAGTAAATTATGATAATAATATTATGATAGATATGATCATTTGAGAGTTAGAATAGAATTGTGGGTAAAAAATGATGAAATAGATATGTATTTATATTGTGATGGATGTGTGATATTTTAAAATAAAATAAAAAATTATTCAAAAAATTTGAATATACGTTTGGACTTGGCTTGGAGGGAAAAAGAAATTTAAAAAAAGAAAAAGGAAAAAAAAAAAACAAAAAAGAAAACCGCCGGTTCGGGTCTTCCAGGCCCGTTCCGGCCGGTTTGACCGCCGGTTTTTCGTCCGGTTCTTTGAACTGCCGGCTCCGGGTCCGGTGGAACCTAGAACCGTGTTGGACCCATGGAACCGCCGGTTCCTAGACCCGCGGACCCGTCGGACCCATGTACCTGCCGGTTTGAAACCGGGAACCGCCGGGTCCGACCCGGCAAAAGACCCGGAACCGGCCAGGTCTACCCTGGTGACCCGCCCCATTTGTCACTGTAGTTATTATTTACCAGACACAATCCAAGAGATAAAGACGAAGTCAAAGAAAATACGTACAGAGTTGATCTTTTGAAATATGAGATAGATGTTTAGGTTTAAATTCATATCTGGATATAAGTTATGAGACTCAACTTCATGCGCCTTGAGAGATTGTTTTTGGATCCATGTAATGTAATGTGATGCGGATTTTTTTTTTCTTTTTCAAACCTGTAATTTTATTCATTGTAAAAAGATTATAAGGTTTGTGCCACCATGGCCTCCTCAACACCATTGTAATGTGATGCAGATGACAATCCTTTTTTTTTGTCTTCTCCAAGACTGAAAGTTCATACAATTTTAAACCTCAATCATTCTATAAGTTGTGGGGTGTACGTAGAATTTTGAGTATGAATTCGTTTTCAGTGAAGGCGTATCAAGTAGGGAACTTCTTGCATAGTATATATGTGTGCGGACATACAGTAAGTATGATGACGTGGCACGCTGAGAACCACTTAAAAATAAAGCAACCTTTAAAGAGAAAAAAAATAAGATGATGATATATACACTGCCATTATTCACTACATATCTCCCACTACACCTTTATCACCACACATCATTGTAGAACCAATTTCTATTTAGGGTGGCGGGCCAGATGGACAAAATAGGAAGGAAAAAAAAAACTATTTGCAACAACCACATGTAGTAACAGACTCATTTTTGTCATTCTCAACCACTATTTTTTTTCTCATTTGTAGTGAATAATGATAGTGTATATATCATCATCCTATTTTTTTTCCCTTTAAAGGTTGCTTTATTCTTAAGTGGTTCTGAGCGTGTCACGTCATCACACCTACTGTATATCCGCACACGGATATACTATCCAAGAAGTTCCCGTGTTGGACCTATGTGAGAGGACGATTCCAAGGGTCTTTCCTTTTTTGGATAGATGGTAGTTTTTGTTTTGGGGCGTTGCCCTTCTTTCTACCAAAAATTAAAAGGGGGATTGAGGGAAAATGACAAAAATATTTACAAAATGAATAAATACGACACACTTCTTTTTTTAGTTGCAAAAAGGACAAAAAAAAAATTCAAACGGACAAAAATACCCCTTGATTATAGGAACGCGCGTATATCACTGGTTTCTTCGATTTCCGTTTCATATCAGCTTCAGCCTTCAGGTTTTTCTTCTTCTTCTTCTTCTTTTTTTTTTCCTTCAAAAACTCGTAACTTTTGATTTACAACTCTGATCATCGAAATTTTTTCACAAAAAATCATGTTTTTTTTGCTCTTCAATTTGAACCCAAACACGATACCCTTCCGACGTATATTTTGAAAGACGAAAAAATATTTATATTAACCGGAGTGTTTTTTCTTATAAACGACCATAACTTTTGATTTAGAACACCGATCATCAAAATTGTTTCACCAAAATTCATTTTTTTTTATCTTCATTTTGAGACCGCGTTTGATACCCTTTCGACGTAGTAATTGAAAGCCGAATTTTATCGAAGCGTTTACACCAACACAGTAACACAGTAACACAACAACAAAGTAACACACTAACAAAGTAACACACTAGTGTATTTTTGTTCTCAACAAAGTAACACACCAACAAAGTAACACACTAGTCTATTTTTGTTCTCAACAAAGTAACACACTAAGTAACACACCAACAAAGTAACACACTAGTCTATTTTTGTTCTCAACAAAGTAACACACCAACAAAGTAACACAGTAACATAGTAACACACCAACAAAGTAACACAGTAACACACTAACAAAGTAACACACTAGTCTATTTTTGTTCTCAACAAAGTAACACACCAACCAAGTAACACACCAACAAAGTAACACACAAACAAAGTAACACACTAGTCTATTTTTGTTCTCAACAAAGTAACACATCAACAAAGTAACATAGTCTATTTTTATTAACACACCAACAAAGTAACACACTAGTCTATTTTTATTCTCAACAAAGTAACACACCAACCAAGTAACACACCAACAAAGTAACACACAAACAAAGTAACACACTAGTCTATTTTTGTTCTCAACAAAGTAACACACCAACAAAGTAACATAGTCTATTTTTATTAACACACCAACAAAGTAACACACTAGTCTATTTTTGTTCTCAACAAAGTAACACACCAACAAAGTAACACACTAGTCTATTTTTGTTTTCAACAAAGTAACACACCAACATAGTAACACACTAGTCTATTTTTATTAACACACCAACAAAGTAACACACTGGTCTATTTTTGTTCTCAACAAAGTAACACACCAACAAAGTAATACAATAACAGTAACACAGTAACACAGTCACACAGTACAAACAAACAAATTGGGTTAGGAAAAGTATCAAACTTTATCATTAATCCTTCAATAAATTATGAATACACAGTTAGGTACCAGTGTTGTTGAAGTTGAGCTCTGTTGCAGAGAGTGCACATACTCCAATAATTGGCAAAATGGAAAGATAAACAGGCAATGGAAATGTTTCCCCAAGCACAAATCTTGAAACCAATACACTAAATGCAAGTTCACCACTCTTTATTATATGTTTCGGCTCCGCCGCCGTTTCGAGGTTGAGTTTGGTTTTGGGGTCCGAATTATTTCGCCGTTTTTGGATCTTCGGAAATTCTCGCTCTTGTTTTTTATCAGTCGTCGCTATTTCTTTACATAATTCGCCATCTTCGCTCCTTTTGCTGCTAATTCTTTTGCAGTCAATGCATCTGTTTTGAATTCATGTCATGATACTGTATTGGCTCTGAATCAACTTGCTAATGCTGCTAATGAACCTTCTGGAGCTGGATTTCCTGGTGCTAAGGTTACTAGTATAAATAAAATATCAATAAAAACTGGTGTTCATCGGAATCCTGTTGGGGTATTTCTTCCTGATCCTATCAGTCTAAGCACGCGTCTTCTCTACAACATTAAACAAACACAATTACAGAAAATAATCATGCACTACGAGGTAAAGTTCAAAAAAAAATTGCAAACAGAATACCCATTTTCCGGATTAGCTACGGGATATTAAAATGTTAAAGAACAATTTCCCACAAAAGCGCATGTTCATTGTTCAACTCTCAATAAAAACTAGATTTACATATTTTTCGTTTCTCCTACAATTGTTTCCTGCAGTTACCTAGATGCAGCTTCTTACTAGCTTGCCATATTACCATTGCTTACAGAAAATTAAAGACCTTGTGCAACATAAAAGTTTATTAAGTTAATCGAGAAAACCGACGGAAACAGGTCTAATATGTTATTACTTGGTCATGGTAAAAATAAGAAAATTAAGTAATGAACACAACAACAGAAAAACATTTAGGGCAAATCACTTCCTGGTGCTAAGGTTTTGGCTAATTTTGATGTCCACCTTTGACATGCTCACTGTTGCAGCCACATGCCCAATTGTATGTGCCAAAGCCACGAGTACAATTTTAATTTGACAACAAGAATAAAAAAAACAGGAAACAAACAGCAGCCGAACATTCGCAATTCGGTACCCAATCTCGGTGATTCTGGTCGGTACCAGAATCATTATTGATTCTTCTTATTGAGAAGAAGAGAAAGCAAAGTCCTTCAGACAATAATTGAGCACAAAAAAAAGAGTAAGAAATGGCAACACAAGCTCTGGTTTCCTCTTCATCTCTTACAGCTTCAGCAGATGCTTTTAAACAGATTCTAGCAGCAAGATCTCTTCAAAACTACATTATTTATTGATGTTGATGTCGTCTTCTTCATCAGCAGCTCTATCATCGTCCTTTTGATTCTCAATCCGAAGAAGATCGTCCTTCATCTCCGCCACCGGTGTCGTTTGGTAAAGGTGTGGATGAATTTGATTTAATAAACAGAGTAGCTAGAATGAAATATTATGGATTAAAAGAAAGGGTAAAATAGTCCGAAGAAAAATGTTGTCCTTAAATCAACAAAAAAATACAAACTGGATTAAAATTTATATACATGATGGAAAATGGACTAAAACCTAATATTTCCAAATTAAAATAAGATACATTCCATTGGAAAAAATTATGTTATCAAGTGTGCTATTCCATAGGATATTCACTAGCGATCGATCTTTAGATGTAGCACAACACATGTGAAATCTCATCTACCATAAAACCACGTCAAAAATCGACTTTTAAAAAATGATTGTGAAAATCAAAATTTTTAGAATTGGTTTAATTAGTTTTCAATAAATTTTTAAAATGCCGAATGTGTATAAGCGACTTTTCAAAAGTCTGTTTTTTTTTTATGTATCGCCCTTGTAGATGTAGTGTTAGAGGTCGGATGTGAATCAACTCTCCTAATACACAAAGTCCACACAGTGCTAAGTAAAAAAATCAGGGAAAAAAAACCCTTCAATCTAAGAACCCTTACAAATACTTTGGAGTCCCTTTTGTTTGATTAATAAATTTGGATGTGTTGCCTTTAAGTCCCTATCCGGAGATTTTTTTGGGGGGCTTTTATTTAAGAGTGTTTGTCAAATGCCCTTAATTTTTAAATAGGTTCCTTTCAAATTTAATTGTCCAAATAGGTTCATTTATATTTTTTCCATTTATGACCTTCCCCTAAACCCTAAACCCGCCGAAAACCCACCCAAAAACCCGCCGGAAAACCCCATGAACCCGCTAAACCCCTCAAAACCCACTGGAAAACCCAAAACCCACTGGAAAACCCAAAACCCGCCGGAAAACCCACCCTAAACGCACCATGAACCCCTAAAACACCCATGAACCCCCACCTGCCGGAAAACCCCAATACCCGCCGGAAAAACCCTAAACCCGCCATAAACCCCCCAAAACCCGCCGGAAAACCCTAAAACCCGCCGGAAACCCCACCCTAAATCCTCCATGAACCCCTAAAACCCCCACCCGCCGGAAGATATGTTGAAGAAGAAGATGGTGGAGAAGAAAATGAGTGGAGGAAGAAGATGGGTTGTTTAAAAATGTGAAGGAGAGAGTGCTTTAAATCTGAATTTGGAAGGGCGGGAAAATGAAATGAGTTTGAATTTAGGGTATTTTTGAACTTTCACCAGTTTTTTATCCTCTCTTTTAGTCAAAGGTCATTTAAGCAAACATGCTCTTGTACAAGCTCTTTTAAATAAATCCCTCTTTTTTTTTTTTAATGAAACAAAAATTGACTACTTTCTAACATGACCTTGATTTTAGTGGGGATTTTCAGTGATATACCACCAATTTCTGAAACAATTTGTGAGCATACCACCCAAGGCAAAAAAAAACAATTTTGGTTAGCGATTTTCTCCCATTTTTTTACGATTTTAAGGTCCTCAAATCCCCTATTGGATTCCCCCTTCCCAATTAGGGTTTAGTTTGGTTTCAAAAACACCTAAAACGCGAAAATGGGAGTGGTATTTCGACAAGAGAGTGGTATGCCTGAAATTGCCTTGTCTCAATAGTGGTAGATCGACAAAGCTCCCTAGTTTAGTGACCAGCTGTTAATTGTTTGGCACAAGAGCATGCCGTCCTCGTACTCCCTCCGTCCTGTAATATATATCGTTTTAGTTTTTTAGTGGTATCCCAAAATATAAGTCTTTCTCTCAAAATAATATATTATTAAATGCATTGTTTTCACTTTCACACTAAACAATGTAATATACAATATTTTGCATTTAAATATTAAAAAGTAACTTATTTATTAGGTTTTCTTAAATTGTGTGAAATGACCAAAATGACTTATATTACGGGACGGAGGGAGTAATATAGATTGCATGAGAATTAGGACAAATGTTTAGGGGGGAAAAATGTTTTTGTCTTTGTTTTTGGGTTTTTTTATAACCTGTTTGTTGATTTTGCATGGGAAGAGAAGTAGTACAAAACAGAACCTTTAACAATTGATTCAATGGAGTATTTCAAGTCAATGTTTTGTCTGTTTATGGGGTTGGTAGATTATTCCAAAGACTCCTCCTAGTTTAAACATTTGGAAGAAGATTTTGTCGATTCTTGAATACAAAAAGTAATGTTGGAGTTATCTAGAAAGGATTTATCCACTACATAGAATCTGGCTGGCAGATTTCTTCTCTGCCTTTTATGGAGTATAACAATGTCTATTGACATGTGTCCTGTATTCTTCTTCTTTCATATGCAATGACATGGAGATTGAACTTGATAGATTTTGCTGTATACAATTGATACTAGTATTATTACTAGTTGCATTTAGAACTTCAGGCATCTTCCGTCTTTGACTGATAATCTTGACAGTTATTTCTTGTGATTTTGAATTTCTTTTTAGCTGATCAGTTCTGGGTTTTTCTCGACTTGCAGATTGCTATGACCCTTTGGATCCAAACGGGAATATCACGGTCACCTTCGACATAGTACAGTGGACAGGGGATGGCTATGTGGTTAGTTTCTTCAATTTCTTGATTCCTTTTTGAGTTTAATGTTCTGTCATTCTAGGAGTTTTTACTTACTTCCTGTGTAATTTAGCTCAAACCGGTAAGATAATTCATTTTGAACTTCGATTTTGATTCCAGGCGAGGGTAACTATACAAAACTACTACCAGTACCGTCATGTTGATGATCCTGGTTGGAAACTAGGTTGGATATGGACCAAAAATGAAGTTATTTGGTCCATGTCGGGAGCGGTTGCTAAACAACAAGGAGATTGTTCATCTTTCCAGGACCAAATTCCACATTGCTGCAAGAAAGATCCACTTATAGTTGACTTGACACCGGATTTAGCCCCACAGAACTGGTCAGATAACTGTTGCCATGGTGGCCTTCTTACAGGCTGGGCTATCGACTCATCCAAGTCATTCTCGTCCTTTGAAATGAAAGTTGGAAATCTGGTCGGAAACTCAACTGTTGATGTACCTACTAATCTAACCCTATTGGCTCCAGGACCTGGTTATACTTGTAGCTTAGTTGAAGAGACTGATCCAACCGTTTCTTCAGTGATTGGTGGTATAAGAGAAGAACAAGTATTCAGTAAGTATATACACCGGTCTTTGGTCCGTTGTTGAATACCATCTCTCTACTAAAAGCTTTAGTTGTTTAATAACATACATACGTCGTTTCCAGGGACATGGAAATCAACATGCACATACTCGAGTTACTTGGCTAACAAGACACCGGTCTGCTGTGTATCCCTCTCATCGTTCTACAATCCTTTAGTTACGTCTTGTCCTACGTGTAGCTGTGGATGTAAAGAAACTGCTCAGACCAATTCACTCTGTGTTAGGTTTGTATTGTTCCCTTCACTTTATCCTTATGTTTTGGAATCTGCAACTTAATGCACAAAGCAATCTTTACCAAAACAGTCTTACACCATATTTGATGCTTTTGTTTTTCGTGTTTTTGGTAACAGTGCAGGCACACCTATTCCAAATATAGTAACTGGCACAGGCTTAGTGCAGTGCACAGATCATATGTGCCCTCTTCGAGTTCACTGGCATATCAAAAACAACTATTTGGATCACTGGAGGATAAAACTGACAATATCTAACTACAACTATAGGAAAAACTACACCAACTGGAATGTTCTTGTTCAACATCCTGGTTTTGGTCAACCTGCTACAATTTTCAGCTTCAACAGCACAATGCTTTCCACATTTGGTACTTTTTCTCTATATAAATTTAAGCATTGGAGTATAGCTTTTATAAGATTGTAATAATATTATTGAGTTTTTTTTTTTTTTTTTTTTTTTTTTCAGATGAAGTGGCTCTGTTTTGGGGTTTAGAGTTCTATAATGGGGAAATACTGCAAGCAGATGAAAATCAGATAGGTTCAGTGACAAGTGAGATTCTATTGCAAAAAGATATGAAATCATTTACACTGAAAAATGGATGGGCATTTCCAAGAAGAATATACTTTAATGGTGAAAACTGTGAGATGCCACCTCCAGATAGTTTCCCTATGCTACCAAATGGCTGCTCCAAACACAATAATCTTCTTCATTACTGCCTATCATTAGTATTTGTGGCTTATTTGACACTCAAAATACTTTGATTTTGGTATATATATATAAAAAAAAAGGTAAATTATAACTGTTTTCACTGAAATTGGATTGTAGCAGACATCATATTGTACAAATGCCATTGTTTGTGATTGCTTGCGGTAGATAATGTCAATAAGGTAAATAGACAAAGAGAGATATATATCATTTATATTCATAAAAAGATAATCATCTATAGCAAAATTTCTACTCAATGTTGTAACATAGAATGTCTAAATCATGCAATTAATGTATGTCTAATAATTGTGCCCAAACAAAAAGGGTCAATAAAAAAAGGGGCAGGTGATAGAGACAACTATTTCAGACCACAAGCAGAGGCCAGAGGGTGTGTAAGGAAGGTGATACATCCACCACACATAATTTGTTGTAGACAATCACTCTACATTTTCTATCAATGTATTTTAATTACTACATTTTAATTAATGATGAATCATTATGTAATATCATTCTCCTGTAACTTGTAAAGATTGGTGGGCCCGGGTTGATTTTATTTTTCCTTATTTGTGATGGGAGGGTGGGGTAGGTAGGCATGTGCAAATTCTCCTGGGAAATCTTATTTTGGGAGGTGTTAAGATCAAGTGTTTACCGTTATATGAAAACTAATTTGATCGTGATGAAATTTTGAAATGGACTCCGATCGGATATTGAAACGGATTCCGATCGTGATGAAATTTTGAGGGATTCTTCGAAATTGTTTCCTCTATAATCTGAACGGTGAAATTTTTGTTTGGACGGTTCAATTTCTCTGAAATCAACCGCGACCGACCTGCTGCAATTTGTTTCAGCAGAATCTTTTTGACGACTATCAGACTTTGAAACGGACTTCGATCGTGACGAAATTTTGAGGAGTTGTTCGAAATTATTTCTTATATACAATCTGAATGGTGGAATTTCTGTTTGGACGGTTCAATTTCTCCAAAATCGACCGAGGCTGAACTAAAGCAATTTGTTTTAGCAGAATATTTTTTACGACGATCGCAAATTAAAACGGACACCGATCGTGAAATTTTGAGGGCGTGTTTGTCTATTTATTTCCTAAAATCTGAACGGTGGAAACGGTTTTTTGGACGGTTCAATCTCTCTGAATCAACCTGAAGCCAAACTGCTGCGAGAGTGAACGAGGAATGAGCAATGGCGAGTTTGCTGCAAGAAGTCGGGTCGAGCTCAACTCGAAGTCGTGATCGGGCTGCTCTAACCGATATTAGTCCAGCCCAATGGAAAAGTGTCATTGATTTGCTCAAATCGAGAGATCAACTATTAGCTTAGTCGTCGTGGATTATCGATATAGGAGCGACCCATAATGTAACTGGTGCAAAAATTTATTGATGGATGTTCGAGAAATTGATAAATGCCATGTTTGCCTACCGGATGGCAGTATCTCTCTTGCATCGCATAAGGGCACTGTGATGTTACCCGGAATTTAAAATTGGAAAATGTGTTATATGTCCCAAATTTGACTTGCAATTTGCTTTCCGTCACTCAATTTTTAGATGAATATAATTGTCGCATTCAACTATCTTCTTCATTATTCGTTATGCAGGACCGAGTGACGAGTACATTGATTGGACTGGGTGAACTTAGAGATGGACTTTTCTTTTTCTGCGGAGTTCCAGAAGCACGGGTCTTGGCTGTTCATGGAAAGGAGGAGTTATGGCACCGGCGTTTGGGGCACCCGTCAGAAAAGGTTCTTAAACATATTCCAAGTACTATTATTTCTAAAATTTAAATATGGATGATTGTGATGTTTGTTTTAGAGCAAAGCAGCCACGTGAACAATTTTCTGTGAGTGAAAGTCGTGCAAGTCGTATTTGTGAGCATTATTTTCACAATCTATATCGTGCAAGTGTTGAGAGAGATTGCCCACACTTGAGGGTGTGAAGACTTTAATTAAGATTATTGTGCAAGTGTTGGGACAGATTGCCCACACTTGAGGAGGGGTGTTGGAGAGATTGCTCACACTCTTAAATGCATAAAGAAATAAAGCAGCATCTGTTGAATTTCGGGTAAACAAACCAGACCAATCAAGATCTTAAACTATGAAGATCAAACAGGAAGAATCAATATGAAGAACAGTCTGCAGAATTTGAAAAACAGAAAAAGCGGGAAAACTTTTATTCAATCATTTTGGGAAATTGTTGATGATACAATGAAATTAAACTTGCATAATATCTATTTACAACTACTAGTTCAGTATATATAGGCCCAATCAATTGTAACTGACTGTAACAAACTCCAACCCCTTCTTCTCCCTTGTGTTCGACGAAATGCTCCAATGACCAAAAACTCCTTCCAGCTGTGTATACTTCAACACCCCCCCTCAAGCTGAACTTGGTACAGTAAGGACCATGTGAAGCTTGCCAAAAACTCCTTCCAGCTGTGTATACTTCAACAAGACTTGTGTTGATACAAGTCTTTTAGAGGATAGGCCTATAGAAGTCTTGTAAATGTAGCTTTGTTTAGAGGTTTAGTCAACAGATCTGCGGGTTGGTTTTGAGTTTGAATAGGCAAGGGTTTTAAGACTTTGGCTTGATATTTTTCCCTTACAAAATGACAATCTATCTCAATGTGCTTTGTTCTTTCATGGAAAACAGGATTTTCTACAATATCTAATGCACTTTGGTTGTCACAATATAAGGGTACTACATCTGTGTGCTCAATCTGGAAGTCTTTCAGTAAATAGATGATCCACTGAATGTCACATGTTGTTATTGCCATTGCTCTGTATTCTGCTTCACTGGAGCTTCTGGAAACAGTTGGTTGCTTTTTTGATTTCCATGAGATTAAGGCATTACCCAGAAAAACTAGGAATCCAGTGACTGATTTTCTTGTTTTCTTGCATGCTGCCCAGTCTGAATCACTGAAGGCTTTTAGTTTGATCTCTCCTTTGCTAGGGAAGAAAAGACCATTTCCTGGTGCTGATTTAAGAAACCTGAGCAGTCTATGTGCTGCTTTAAGATGAGCTTCATTAGGCTTGTGCAAAAATTGACTCAATTGTTGGACAGGAAAAGCTATATCTGGTCTTGTATTTCCTAGGTATAGCAGCTTGCCTACTAGGCTTCTGTAATATGTATTGGATTCCAAGAGTGGAGCCTGAACCTCTGTAAGGTTCTGTGTTGTATCCATAGGTGTTTGAATTGGTTTACAGTCTAGGTATCCAAATTCTTGAAGAAGGTCTAGACAGTACTTTCTTTTATTAATGACTATGCCTTCTTTGGACCTGGCAACTTCAAATCCAAGGAAATATCTTAATTCCCCTAGATCTTTTATTGTAAAAGCAGAATGTAGTAAGTCTTTAAGAGATTGAATTGCTGACATATCTAGACTTCCAACCAGGGCTATGAAGTGATCTCCAGTGCCTTTTATGAACATACTATGGTCATTGGGGGACTGTTTGTATCCATTTTCCATCAGTTTTTGAGTAAGTTTGGCATTACATTGCCTACTTGCATGTCTGAGGCCATATAGAGACCTGTTGAGTTTGCAAACCAGTCCATTTGAGTTTAGGCCAGGAGGAGGCTTCATATATACATCTTCATCTAGATCTCCATGTAAGAATGCATTGTTCACATCTAATTGATGCAAGAACCATCCTTGTTGAGCAGCTAGTGCCATAAACAATCTGATTGTTGTTTGCTTTGCAACAGGAGAAAAAGTCTCCAAGAAATCTATGCCTTCAGTTTGTGTGAAGCCCTTAGCCACCAATCTTGCTTTATACCTTTCTACAAATCCATCTGATTTTCTTTTTATTCTATAAACCCACTTGCATCCAATAGGTTTCACTGATGCATGTAACTTGACAAGAGTCCAAGTGTTTGTCTTGTCCAAAGCTTCCAATTCCAGGTTCATGGCATCCTGCCATTTTGGATCTTGTGCTGCCTGTGCATAGTTGTTAGGCTCCATCTCCTGACTGATGTTTGCTATGAATCCCTGATAACTTGAAGACATATTAGTATAAGAAATAATAGAATCAATAGAATGAGGAGATGTCCTCCTTTTTTTCAGTACCACAAACATAATCAGTAAGATAGGAAGGTGGATGTCTGTGTCTAGTAGGTCTTGCAGTCACATGATCAAGATTACTAGGAATGTTTGAGTTCCTATTTTGAGTGTCTTGATCAGTGTTGTTTCCTGAGGTGGAAATAGGTGCAGGATTAGGAATCACTGCATCATCCATAACAGGCACTGGTAAACATGGAGCATCAGTAGAAAGACTTTCTGAAAAAAGGAAAATATGTTCATGGAATGTTACATTCCTTGACATAGTTATGGATCTGGAAGAAATATCCAGAACCCTATATCCTTTTATGTGAGGTTCATAACCAAGAAAAACAGATTTGGCACTTCTGTTGTCAAATTTACCTCTACCTTGTGAATAAGTAGAGACAAAACATAAACAACCAAACACTTTGAGATGATCATAATTAGGATCAGTGCCATATAACAAGAAATGTGGTGTTTTGTTGTCAAGCAAAGGTGTAGGAATCATATTTATCAAGTACACTGCATGATTGACACAATAACCCCAGTATTCTATAGGTATGTTAGATTGTATTCTTAAAGCCCTGTCAACATTTAATATATGTTGATGCTTTCTTTCAATTAGTCCATTTTGTTCAGGAGTTCTTACACAAGATTTTTGATGAACTATTCCTTTCTTTCTATAAAAAGTCAACATGTTGAATTCAGCACCATGATCAGATCTGATGGTTTTAACACACTTGTCAAACTGAGTTTGTACAAAAGTACAAAATGCTTGAAGAAGACCATTAGTCTCTGATTTGGCTTTCATTAAAAAAATCCATGTAAATCTTGTGTAATCATCAACAATGGATAGAAAATATGTTTCTCCATTCACAGTAGGAACTCTATTTGGCCCCCAAATATCAACATGAATCAAATCAAAACGATGAGTAGTAAAAGAAACACTGACAGGAAATGAAGGTTTCTTTTGTTTGGCCAACAGACAAATCATACAATCATTATTTGGTAACTTGATTTTGGAATCTATAGACTGTAAAGTCTTAATTCTTTGTAATGAGGGATGTCCTAATCTAAAATGCCACAACATAGACTCAGAAAAAGTACAAGAATTACAAACTTGACTTCATCTATCAATGTTAGGAGTTTTGACATCAGCAAGAAGAAAATACAATACATCCTTTTGTTTAGCTAAACCTGTCCTCCTCATAGTTTTGTGTTCCTGCACAATAGCACTGTCAGGACCAAAAGAGATAGAAAAACCACTATCATAAGTGAGTTTCTTAACAGATATCAGATTATAAGTGAAAGATGGAATGCAAAATACATTCTGTAAGATAATATCCTCATTGATTTTAGCATTTCCAATATGTGTGACTTGAACAGATGAACCATTTGGCAGTCTTACATATAAATTCTCAGCAATTTTAATATCATACATTATTTTAAGTGAAAAAGCAATATGGTCAGTGGCCCCTGAATCTAATATCCAGTGTACCAAACTGCCATTGTTACCTTGCCCTTGAGAATTAGATCCGGCTGCCATAACTACTGAATTGCAGTGTGGATTTGAAGCTTGTAAGCCCTGAATTAAAGAAAGCAAGTGATCATATTGAGACTGAGAAATATTTCCAGGATCTGAAGCTAGTTGTTGTGCTGGAGGTACAACTTCTGAGAAATCTTGACAACCATCTGCAACTACATTGTTAGCAACATGACCTGTGCCTCTGCCATAAGGCTTGAAATTAGGTGGAAAACCAAATTTCTTGTAACACTTATCAATTGTGTGTCCTTCCTTTCCACAGAATGTGCATACAGGCCTCTTAGCACTTCCCTGTAAATACCTACCATTTCCTCTTCCTTGACCTCTACCTTGAGGAGGATATCTATTCTGCTGACTAGATACAACATTACAATCCATACCAGGAACAGGAAATTGTGAGGCAGTGCCCAAGATTACAAAATCTGTATTTGCAGTGGTGTAATCTAATTGTTGCTCATGATTCAAGGCCATTACAAAAGCAGTTTTAATATCAGGTAATGGTAAAGTCATTAGAACCTGTGATTTAACCGTACTGAAGTTTCCATTCAATCCTTTCAAGAATATTGTAGTATATGCCTCATTACAATATTGCCTCATAATCTACAAAGCAGGACATGTACAGGGAGGAATAGGCCTCAGTACAAGGTATTGATCCCATAATGAGTTGAGCTTGGTGTAATAATATGTAACTGATAGATTGCCTTGTTTGGTTTTCTCTATTTCTCCCTGTAGTGGATTGACCGAGCTCACAAAAGGCACGGTCAATAGCTCTTCTGGTGGGGCATTTCTGAAGAAAACGCCTGATGAGGGATGGGCATTGTTTGAGGACATTGCAAAGTATAACTATGCCCCCTCTTATCAAGCAATTCAAGCACCTCCCCCTCCTAAGGTTGAGGAAGTTAATATGCAAAGTTTGATAGCCATGCTGCAACTGCAGATGGCAACATCTCAAGTTTCAAATCCGATAAATCAAACTTCTTCTTTTTCCGCAGAACCCTCAGGTTCTGTACTGTGAAAATTGCTGTCAGACGGGCCATATGAATGGCCAGTGCCAATTTAATCCCCCTGCACCTTATCAAGTAAATGTTGTTCATGATTATGGACAGTACAATCAAGTCACATGTCAGAATTGTGACGAGGTGGGGCACACTTCTAAATTCTGTCCTATGAACGGACAGAATGCGGAAGTGAATACATTCTATGGCCAGAACAATCAAAGGTTCAATCAGTTTCCTGGCCAGGGCAATTTTCAAAACCAAGGGTTTAATCCATCTTCAAATTTCAATCCTAATTCGAATTTTAATTCGAATCAGAATTTCAATAGAAGCCCTGGGCTGAATCAGAACCAAAACTCGAATTTTTTCAATCCTACGCAAAAATTCAATCAGAACTGGCCTTCCAATTCAAACTCTCAATTTCAAAGTCGGCCCAGCCAGCCCTATTCTTCAAATTTCCAAAACCCTCAAAGCTCCTCCCAATCTAACAATCTTGAAGCCAAGTTAGAGGAGCAAAGCAGGTCAATGAAGAATCTCGAGAGACAAATTGGGCAACTGGCTGAGCAGTTAGCTTCTAGACCCCCATGGCAGCTGCCCAGTTTCACCGAGAAGAATCCAAAGGGTGGTCAAGTTGCTCAAGCCGACTTGAACAAAGGCTCATGTACTGACCTCGTGCCCTCAACTCAATACGGTAAAGAGGAGGCCAGTGCAATGAGTCTGAGGAGCGGTACTCAAGTTAGTGGTCCTTCCCATCCGGGAAACCACTAGCCCCTTTTCCATTGATAAGGCAGGAGGGGAAGCTGAGCACCTACACTCCCCTCAACTGCAAGAGAAAACTCAGGTGGCTGATCCCCTGAGAGGTGGAAAAGCTGGAGATCCTCAAGTGGCTGACCCTCGAGGACTGAAAAAGCAAGCGAAAGTCAGGAGGCTGATCCCCTGACTACTAAGAAATCTGAAAAAGCTGTTCGTTGGAAGGATCTGGAAGACAGAGCTGTTAGTGCATCCTCAAAGAAGGTTTTCTCTGAGGATGACCTTAAGAAACTTCCGTTCCCACCAAGAAAGAGCAATATTCCCTTGATTGAGGATAAGAAGTATGAAAAGGTGCTAAACCTTTTAAAAAATACTCAGGTGAATCTTCCATTATCAGATGTCTTGGTCGAGATGCCTAAGTATACAAAATTTATCAAGGATGTTGTGTCTTCGAAAAAGAAGTTAGCAGGCATGGAAAGGCAAATTGGTGAGGATTGTTCCATGATTAATTATGAAAACTTACCAATTAAAAGAGGTGACCCTGGTAAGTTCGTACTTACAGTAGTAATGGGAGGTCTAGTTTTCCCTAATTCCTTGTGCGATCTAGGTGCCTCTATAAGTCTTATGCCAATGTCTGTATGCAAACAGCTCGGTTTACAAAGCCTTCTAGAACCCACTACGATGAGTTTACAATTCGCTGATAGATCTTCTAAGAAAGCTTCAGGGATCCTGAAAGACGTTTTGGTTCAGACTATAGTGCCTTTTCTGACCGTGCCTTTTGTGAGCTCGGTCAATCCACCAGAAGAGCTATTGACCGTGCCTTTTGTGAGCTCGTAGTAGATACTCAACAATTCAGTTTCTTTTCGTGGTTATTTTGTGAGTATCTACTACGAGTTGTTCCTTTATCATGTTTTACATTGTTGTTGCAAATTCATATCGAAAGATACTTGCTTTATTGATTGTTTAATTGATGAAAATCAAGTTAGACTTTAGATCACCATGATAAAGGATAGATATTCGATCTAATTAACGAGGTTATTAGGTTAGATCTCTAGGTTAGAAATTGAGAGATTTCACACCTTGATTTGAGAGCGTTAATCCTTAGATCGAAAGATAGAGATTAATAGACGAACTTGCCTGAGAAATTAGGGTTCATACCTTTGAATAGGTGAATCACAACTTGATTAGTAATTACGGAATAATCTAAATTGAAACTGAATATTGATAGGATAGGTGGATCAATTGCTTGTTCCTTCATAAGTTATTGATTAAAAACCCTCGAAATTGAATTACTTAAGTTTAGTTAGTTCTTCCTTTTGCACCTTAGATTTATTTTAGTTTAAATTGGTTCGAAACATATCCTTCCTGGCTTTAGATCATATCTTCTGTCCAGTTTTACGTTTTAGTTAAGTTTTATTCCCGGTTTGTTTAGTTCTATCCGCTGTTTAGTTTAGTAATCGTGACATAGGTTAGTTAGGACTAAAAACTAGAATTCACAATCGCCAGTTCCCCGTAAGATCGACCCGGCATTAACCGCTATTACTACGATCCTTATACTTGAGGTTAACCGGATTATTACTTGTTTTGTGTTAATAAAATCCGTGACAGCAGGAAAACTTTTATTCAATCATTTTGGGAAATTGTTGATGATACAATGAAATTAAACTTGCAGAATATCTATTTACAACTACTAGTTCAGTATATATAGGCCCAATCAATTGTAACTGACTGTAACAAACTCCAACCGCTTCTTCTCCCTTGTGTTCGACGAAATACTCCAATGACCAAAAACTCCTTCCAGCTGTGTATACTTCAACAGCATCTTTACTAAAATTAATTGGTTTTACTACAATGGTAAGTGCTTGATCCTAACATGGTATCGGAGCCAGAGGTCATGAGATCGAACAATGGTGTGAACCCTGGTGTTGAGAGATTGCTGCACACACTTGACGGAGGTGTTGAGAGATTGATCATACTTCCTTGATCTTTACAGGAGGACACCAAAATTCACTTACAAGTCAAATAGCTATTAGGTGTAAATTGTGATCAACAATGCTACTGCCACATCCGTGTGCCACAACGGTGTGCCACAACGGTGATCTTCACCGTTGATCTGTGCAGGATCTAGATGATCATCTAGATCCTGCACAGATCAACGGTGAAGATCACCGTTGTGGCACACCGTTGTGGCACACGGATGTGCCCGTAGCACCACTCAATTGTGATTAACATAAAAGACATACGACTTTTACTTGTAAATTTGATTTGACAATACTGTCCTGACAATACCGGGAAATGCCCACCGAAAATGCCCCCAAAATAATGGTACCCCATGTGAAAACAACATGTACCCCTAAAAATCACTCATCTTTCCTGAATGTGCCATGCAGGGTGAATTTTTGTGGGAAATGGCACACATTATGCCCCAAATACTTTTCGGTGCAATAAATAAAGGTAAATATCAATATCATAATCATGATTAAAAATAAAAATAAAAATAAAACGTTTATTGTATTATACTATATATGAAGTAACAAATAAGAGTGAAGAGAGCTTTTCGTCGTCCATCCTTCGTCGTCCGTTTTTTTTTTCCTTCCCCTTTTTATGAAACGACGTCGTTTCAATTTTTTTGTTTTTTTAATTATAATAACTATATATGAATAGGCATATGCCAGCTGCCCACACATTACACTTGTCCAACGCAAATTTTGCATGAATGACACGCAAGTGCTACTAGAATGTCCCTCACCTGCATATAAATAGGTGCCTCTTGGGTTCTTCCCATCCACCAACGGAAGAAGGCTGATGGATGCAATCTATTTAGAAAATCTACGCGGGAACGCAGCGAAATTCAAAAATTTGATTTCCTTTTACCCAAGATCGACTTCGTTTAAGCAATAAACAAATAAGCTGAAGACGGTGGTTACCTTGCTTGATCTAAAAGATCGACGCTTTAACCGTTTAAGAAGAGTAGTTGTGCACGGAGCTGCCCAAGTGTTCGGCCTCTACCGCTAGTCCACACGAACAACCCGCCGGAATCCACCATTGGATTGCTACTAGAAAAACTCGGCTGCTAGACCGACTTTTCCTCCCTCATAAAACTCTCCTAGGAAGCTCTCTATTTTTCTCAAGAACTATTAGCTATTGGAATTATGATGTACAAAAGAGCTTGACACTCACTTCCTATTTATAGGTAAAAGTGGCGCCCCATAGGAGTGGAGAGGAAGAAAACATTTTACTAGTAAAATAAGGAAAATATAATTGATTGATTTATCTCATTAATTTAATATCTTATATTAAATATTTCCAAGATATTGTCAATATCTTATATTGATTATATTTATCTTATTACCATAAATCAATTTACATATGTGTGTAAATCTATAGTCATTAATATCTAATATTAACATTATGGTAATCTTATTAATTAAATTGCACAATTCAAATGTATCATATACACAACTAAACTGCGCCCATTTAGCCAAATAATTGGCATCTAGAATATTCTTTAATTAATATAATACTATGATTAATTAATTCACAAAATACATGTATATCATATATATATATATATATATATATATATATATATATATATATATATATATATATATATATATATATATATATATATATATATATAAAATACATGTATATATATATATATATATATATTTCGACGTACACATACATTATGTGTATATTTAATTAATCAACATAATTAATATCTTGTATTATATTTATTCATAATAAATAAATACCACCATATTAATTTACCACTATAACTTTTATAGTCGTGAGATAAAACTTTCCTTATTTGGTTATCATCTATAACCACATTTTAATCCGGCTAGATGTTCATATGTGTGTGACCCGATAGCGAATATGTTGGCCGTAGACACAAAGTGCAAATTACGAAAATTCCCTTCATGCCTAACGATCACGGGATAGCGTCTAGCAACACACCGTGACCCCCAATCATCGGAAGAGTCAAATGCAATGACTACTACCTTTCATGTGAAACAGTTACCGTGTAACTTACAATCCTATCGCTGTAATAATATACATACGATCGTATCTCGAGTGTCAATACATTAACGATCGTATCTTATAATCTGGATATCATGCTATCTCGAAGTAACTCATTTACTCCCACTTTACAAAGATTCACGAGAGTAAGACATTCCTTATAAGAAGGTCCTTTTGGATATTCACCCCTACTGATAGGGTACGCGATTCCCAGACGACCAAACATGTATACACTGCATGCTTCAGTATCACACTCAATCACTACCGCATGATCGCCCCGTGGCTAGGGGAAGCCTCAATAGTGTCAAAGCATGACAATCCACACTGTGATGCCATGAAGACTCCGGTCTAAAGGATAATTGCACAACTGCCACATAGTGCGACACTTAATGTAAGTGGGTCAGTCTAACGTGCGCATTCTCTAATACACGTCCACGTACAGTCCAAGTGTCTCTACACTTTGATAGATGAGATCTATCCCTGCCCTTAAAGACAGAAGACATCCAATACGTGCTAGCTTGTTCGTACTATCAATGCCATGTTTAATAGTACATCAGCCTGGAGACATTTAAGTATCAAACTTATTAAAGTGATTAGAGATCTCATCAACCATAATCACCTATCATGGTTTCTCTATCACAGTTTAATACTAAGGACGTTATCATATAACAATTCATAATTGGTTCACTAAAAGAACATATACATGACAACATAAAAGTCATTTAATATATGTATAAACATAAAGAAATAGTACAAATGATCCGATCCGGTCGGATCCGGTCCAACCCGATTGGGTTTAGGACACTATTCCAACAATCTATTGCTATTCCCATGTTTTTTTCCATGTTTTTTATTCAGCGGTGAATTCATATGATGAGGGAAATTCGGATTTGCGGCGATCGATATGGTGGTCGGTGCTGGTAACCGGAAATCAGTAAATCCGACACAATGCGATGTAAATGGATCGAGCATGAAAGCCTTCATATTTGATATCACTTTCATCACTAACTCCTTTATTGTAAGTTTCTAATTCCACCTCTTTCACTTTTTGAATTTATGCTTTTTTTGCTACTTATTTTCATCTTCATTCTGCAGATTTTTCCCGAATATTGCATATGGTCGTTATTTCAATATGGATTGTTTAAATTTTCTATCCAGAGTATCTGCCCTGTTTTGATATGCGTATTGTTGATATCATCAAATGTTTACAGATTTAGAGATAGATTGGATTTGTATGAATGTGTACTTGTATTTAAACCACTTGAACTGTATAAAATTACACAATACATCTGAGTATTTTGGTAAAACAACTTAATTACTTGGACTATTTTTCATTCCTTTCCACGTTGCTGCTAATGCTAAATTGCTAATTCTAACCACACTCATGAACTCAAAGGGTAGGTAAAGGAAGACTTTAATTTGAATGTACACAATACCTAACCAGCTAACCTCATTTTGTTCAACCAAACATCAGTGTTTTCCTATGCTTCATCCAGCATATGAGTTATTACCAACAACAAGAACAAATTTAAACGAGGCTCGGTGTGTATCGTGGCTTCTTTAGTAATCTTATTTTCACTGTTATCCTTCCTTTGTGATTGATTAGGGAAGAAAGTGAATGTCGTGTGGATGGCAATTGTAAGAAAGTAGACATACTATATATTGCCTACGTATTTTGTTGGCAATATAACATGTTTTGCAATGGAGCACGTTATGCTTGCATGATACCAATCTAAGAGAAAATATAAGACACGTATTCGGTGGATGCGAAAGCTCTATTTACTGCTTTGAGTGTTGGTATTTTCACTATTTTGTTTAAATCATCTTTGGCTAAGTCTAGATCGATTCTTACGTTTTCTATGTATCCAACATTGGAAAAAGGCAATCACATTATTGGTGAGAAGGTTATTTCTTTTGTTTTATCTTTTTTCCCCTTCAAATTATATGATTGTTGTGCTTGTGGTGAAGCATAGGTGAAGAATGGCAACTTCATCAGGATGAGATATGTTTTTTGAATTGTGCATATGGTTTGGTGGCACGACGAGAGCATTAATTTTTTTATTGTTTCTTCTTTATAGCTCTTTAACTATTATTTCAGTTAATTGTGGGTTTGGTGGCACGACGAGAGCATTAATTTTTTTTATTGTTTCTTCTTTATAGCTCTTTAACTATTATTTCAGTTAAATGTGGGTTGTGTAGATTTTCTTTTTCAAATAAGCTCAAGATTTCTTGTTGGAAGGCTTATGTTCGACATTATATTTTGTAGATATAGGTTAATGTTCTTGGATTAGGAATTACCAAGGCTCATATATTTGCTATCGGCTGAATTAAAAAATAAGAGTGAGAGCTATATTCCAAAGCCTATGAAATCCTTGTTGACCTAATCGGACGTTTTGATTTAAAAAGAAGTTTAAGCATATGAATCCCCCACTGCTCCACTCATCAAAGAGAGGGATTCCTTTGCAGTGCTTGGAATGTCTTTTTCGTCTCTCCTGTGTGGAAGAATCTTGTCATCTTTTGTTCAACTGTTAATTCTCCTTCACTATTTGGATTCAGGTATTCTGTTGGTGTGGCATATACATGCCTTCAGCTTCAGCTTCACAAGCTAGAAATATATATTTTTAAGCTCCAGATAGTTCTCATATTTTCAAGCTAAATAAACATCAAAAGTTGAGATGGGATGCTATTAAAAGAGTAAGTATAGCAATCAGATTATGTTCCAAACTTCCAGTCTGTGGTATAGGATCGTGAAAAGGTGGTTTCATTACGCAATAGTCATTTCTTTGTATATCTTAAAGCAAGGACGGAGCCAGGAATTTTTTTCTGGGTGGGCTAGAGTAAAATTTTTTGTAATGCTATTTTATGAGGCGAAAAAAATGAAGTATGGAATTCAGCACAAAAAAAAACCACTCAGAGGTTTAAAACAGAATCACCCAAGGGACATTCATTTTATACAAATAGTAAACCAAAAACAACAAAACATAACTTGAATGACTCGCTAGACACGTGCTTACGGTACCCAATTCGTCTTTAACAATTTGTTTTTCAAAAAAAAATGAAGCAACGTGTCTTCAAAACAATACACGATTTCCATAAAATTAATTCAAGATGGATTAAAATCTGAATAAAACAACCATTCACTTTGACTAATCAACCTCACAATTCACAATTTCAAGTCCATTTAGCAAGTAGGCTAGTGATTATAAAAGGAAATAGAAAAAAAATGGGCTTCAATCATGGTGGGCTTTTTTTTTAATTATCTGGTGGGCTAAAGGTTTTGGGTTTGGTTCATAGGGTACTGATAAAAAAAAAATTGGGGTGGGCTTAGCCCCCCAAAGCCCCAACACTACCTCCCTCCTTGTCTTAAAGTCTGAATCTAAAAGAATTTGCCCACCGTCTATGAATGTGTTGGCTAAATTTGAGTTCTGCTTTTATGCTGTTTTCGGTAAACGGATTCGGGTCTACCAATACGTAGGCCAATTTTGATTTTGCTGTTAAGTTCTGTACTTTCCTGTTTTGTATAAACAATTTCTGAATGTTTTTTGTGCACTATGAATCATGTCCTTCCTACCCTAATATCCATTTATATTTCTAAACCATCTTCAATTTAAACATTCCACATAACAGCACACTTTGAAAAAGCAAATTAAAAATGATGGCCCCGTGCATCGCACGGGTGCATCCACAGGTCATTGTATGTTAGCATACACAAGTACAACCACCAACAGTAGTACTACAGTATATGAAACTCTGGCAATATTATCCTAAACAGGTAAAATAGGAATCGTATTAATTAAGTAATATTAGGTGTAAAAATAATATTTTTATATCATTAACCATGTAATAGAATCCATTGATTGCATTGCAATTGCGAGTTCTATATATGAAGAAAAAGGTTTCTATCATTAAGAAAAAGGTTTATATCAGGTCATCATCACTAGGGTCTACCCGGACTCCCGTGTTTGAAAACCTGGGTTCGAATCCCCTCCCCGTAGTATTTAGGTCTTTCGTTTCCCGGCAAAAAATAAAAAAATTAAAATAAAAAAAAATATATATATATATATATATATATATATATATGAAGAAAAATTATATAAAGGTTTATTATTATTACATATATGTTGTAACTCAAAAAAAAAAAAAAACAATTACTCGCATATATAAACATTACATTACAAACTTTAGAAACTACTACTACTACTACTATATATATATTCTGCCATCAATTGTAAGGAAGGACTAATTGAAAGTTGCTCATGGCATTAATTTATCCGTCTTTGTTATTGGGACAATGGCAGCAGAGGGTAGGGTAGGTAATAACTAATTAAAAATAAAATTAAGGGCATTTGCGCTGGTTGCCATGGGTTTTCAAGTTAGCATAGCAAGGACAAAAGTCGTAGTTGCCGGAGGTGCCAGGAGGCACACAGTTGCACCGATCACAGCAAGTTCCGCATGCTCTGTTGCACAGATTCGGCCTTGATGATAACTGGCACCGAGCCACACATGCTGCTCCGCAATCTTCATTACAAATTATACATATACATACATATTATTTAACTTTACATTTACAACTCCAATCTAGCTTTTATATATATATATATATATATATATATATAAACTGGTAGTAATATATAATTGTGAATCACATGAAGTAATTAATTACCTATTTTTTCCCCTTCAACATTGTCAGGAGTCGTATTGCTCTTCTGCAAGAAAAAGGCAAGGTTACGCGTATGAATAAGGGTCTAAAAATGCTTCATTCTTTTTTTTCCCTCAAAACCCCTGCTTTTCGGAGTTTAGTTTGGGCCGTGCATGCAGAGTCCCGCAGTAAAGGACCATCAAGCCCGACTAATCCATAATTTAATCCGGTTGATGCATGCAGAGTCTGACTCTTATCGTTTGACTCTTATCGTTGATATGAGTAATGATCAAGAAAGCCTGGCCAAATCACCTACCACTACCACCTTGGTTCAAAAATGTTTTAACAAGCATATAGTAAGGTGGAACTAAATTAATTAAAGGGAAAAAAAAAAGGCCATGGAATTCATTAATTAATTAAGTACCAGTTGATGAGGGAGAATTGCTGCGGTAGCCGCCTGGTGGAGGATAAGGACAGATAAAATCACCAGCGTGATAATGAATTTAGAAACCGCCATTGAAATCAATTCGCTTAATTAAGAAGATTGCTATTAATTGTAGCAAAAGAGGCTGCAAAACAAAGAAAAAAGATAAAGGTTTTGGCTATTGCTTCCGGTTTGTGTGGCTTTACTTTAGCTGTTCAGTAAGCCTTTTATAGGCAGGGGAGATAAAGATAGGGATAAATAATTTGGTGTAATTAGATAAGAAATAAATATATATTAGATAAGAAATAAATATATAATAATATAAAAAAGAAAGGGAAAAAAAAAAATGTCGTTTCATACGAGGAGGTCTCACAGATGGAACACCTGTAACTCAAAGAAGGTGGACACGGAAATGTAATTTCGGGGCAATTCTAATTTCATAGACAAGATACTCATATTTTTATATATTTTGATTATTATGGATATAAAATATTGTATATTTGATTTTTTTTTTTTACATTTGATGTGTAAAAGTATGTCATCCATCCATAATGACTAAATAGTTTTATTTACCTTGTATATAAACTATTTAATTATTATGGATGGATGACATACTTTAATATGTGAATTGGGGCAAGGACACCCTTTTTGCAATTAAACTTATGCGAATTTCTTAGGGCTATTTTTGGGAGAATTTCAATTACTAATTAAGATCTTAAGAACTCGTTATGCATGCGTCGTTGCACTCAAAGTATATGGATCAAGCCAATGTAACATAATTTTGAATGAGAGGACGTGAATCCTTTGTATAGGCATCATGCATGGAGGTTTAGTGATTGAATCACTGATTTGTAGGGCATGTGATTGAGACCATAATCATGGCTCAATTAGGCTAAACTCGTAGGATGTTATCAATAATGGGTCGTGGCAGTTAATGCAAGATAAATCGTTGGATCCTGCCCATTAACGCGATATAATCGTCTTTGAAAGTCGTAGTCGACCTATTGTGCTATTAAGGGACCTGGATGAGCTGGTTTCCTGGTCGATCTTTCAGACTTAAGGCTCAACTATGGGCTGAATTAAGTTGGCCTATTAACCAATTTAACCCGCTTAAAACCTGATTTGTGTTGTATTTATGATTTTCGGGTCATACTCATGTCAATAATAATAGACAAATTTTATAATACAACCGTTGTATCAAGGTTGTACCAAGTGGCATACATTACAACCATTCATTTCTAACCTCTCACATACGATAAAAGTGTATTATGTGAAAGAGAGTAAAAATAAAAGGCTCTAATATATATCACTCTGATACAACCTTCTTATAACCGTTGTACCATAAAGTCTCTCATAATAATAGTAGCAAACTATTGGCTTTTTGAGTTCTCACTAAACGACATTTGGGACCTTATAATTAATGGAACATTCATTACGTAAAAAGATTGAGACAGAGGGTGTACATGCAAAGTAATGTAAATGCATGGCCTTCCATATTTTTTGTGCTTCACAGCTGTGTTCAATGTTGATCTGTCTTCTTGACGCGTTTATCTAATCATCATCTTTTAGACCTCCACGAATCGTTTCATCTTTTGGAATTGCTTTTTTAAAACCTAGTATCGGTAAAGTAAGGTCTTGCTATTCTATATGAGTGTAAGACATAAATGTCTTATCAATTCGGGTTAGCCCTTTTAAATAAAACGAGGACGGCGGTCTAAACAGTTGATCGGACCATTTATGACTCATTTAACGCTTTCAGACCTGGGGTCTGAGGGCGTTACAATTTGTTAGTTAACTAAATTGAGATTAAAAATAATTGGCTTGTGCTACATATGTGTTGTGTTGTGTTGATTTGGTATGTCTCAATTTAAAGATAAGATTGCCACGTGATTTTATGCATGCGCGAGCGCACACACATATGTATATTTAGATGTGATTTCAATCCGTAGATATGAACTCATCGAAAAAATATTCAAAATAAAGTTCATCGGCATCATTAGGAAAAAGTAAGAAGAGAGAGAAGGAAAGAGTTGTGTTGTTGTTTTAAGAGAACGAAATATTAAAAATGTCCGAGTAAAATGGTCATAAGAAGCCATTTTTTTAGATATTAAATGAATGATTGAGCACTAATATATTGCAAATAAATAAAATTAGGTTGAGTAGGAATGACCCTAAGCCTATTGATATATTATACTTAGAAGTATGTATCGCAATATGTCTAAGCCTATTGTTATTAAACGATTTGATTTCTAGTCGTGTGAAAGTTGATTGAAAAATCACGATTGACACTTTTACAGATTGATTTAATTTGGTCTAGCCGATTAGCTTGGTTTTCAGAATCTTTGTTTAACCCTGATTATAGTGGTATCATTGTTTTTGAGATGGGTATGTGGTTTGATTTCGCAAAAGGTTGAATTCTCTTAACGACAAGAGATAGTATACAAGAATACTGAAGCATAACTCTTAATTCAAAAATATAAACCCCAATTCAAATGGTGCCCACCACACTGTCTTTACTATTAGTGAAATATGTAAATTGAGGGATGTGTCTCGATGTTTTCGAGTAATCAAACTGCATTTAAACCTTTTTACTGAAAAAAATAATTTCATACGGGATTCGAATTCTCACACTCTAATTATGCTAGATTATTACTACAACACGGGAGCAATTTAACTACTACCTCCGATCTAAAATATAAGTCATCATAGGAGTTTTCACACAGATTAAGAAAGTGGTTGAATGTCATTAATTTGAGGGTTAATGTCTAAAATATCTCTTGACTATCATTAATGCAATAGTTGTTAAGTAATGAAAATTTATTGTAATAAATTAAGGGTAAAATAAATAAATGTTGTATTAGTATTGTAAAATAACTTATATCTTAGAATAAATCAAAAATTATAAAATGACTTATATTTTAGACCGGAATAGAACATCATGGTCTAGAAAAGCACAAGTCTTAATTTATTTTTGGTCAACACAAGTCTTAATTATCTTTAGGTACTTTCAAAAAAAAAAAAATTATCTTTAGGTTTGGTCCGTTTGGACTCAAATATTTTTAAATTTATTTGGAATAAGCCACACTAGGCGACAAGTGGCTGTGTCAACCGACTGGTCAGACGTAGAAAGAATCCAGCTGGCGACAGTGCATTTACAATGCATTACTTTCTTTTTTTGAAGGGATACAAATCATACAATGCATTACTTATTAGTGTTATTCCTTCCGTTTTTTTTATCACTCATATTTTAGAATTTTTTTTTTTATTTATTTATCTGTCATTTTACATTTTTAATATACATCATTAATTATTTTTTCCTTCTTTAGCAACAAAATATTTACATCTCCAATAAAAAAAAACTATATTTCAAATACTAAAAACTTCTTAACCAACAAAGTATTTATATTTCCAATAAAAAAAATACATTGTTCATACTATATCTTAGACATATTAATTATTTTCTTAATCTGTGTGATTTTTCTCTCTACGACATATAAATAAAAACGGAGGGAATACTATAAAAAAAAGTAAAAAAGCATAATAAATTAAACAAAAAAAAAACTTTTTTTTGAGGTTAGGTAGTACTTAAAATGACATGAAAAATCCTATTGGAAGGTGAAAAGGAAAAACACCATAAAGAACAAAAGGCCGACATGTCCATGCCAATGCCCGTCTCGGTCAGCCTGCTTATTAATGTTAAAATTGAAAGTATGCATTTGAGGTTTGCAAACTTTTCTGAGTCTGACATGTAGCTCAGTTCGTATCGTCTGTCCTGCAGATTTATTAAATCTGTCTTTTGCGAACTTCTGATTCTGACCTGCAGCTTAGTTCTGATCGTCTATTCTGCAGACTTATGAGGTTTGTCCTTTGTAAACTTTAATAAATCATATAAAATGAACGATGCATATGTGCAAAATAAGAATTTATTATAATAATTGATGTTTGATTACATCTTATTAGGACATATAATTTAAATCATAAATAATGCATAGGTAAAGTCTAGAACATGTCCTAGACATAAAATTTCCTTAGGTTGGTGGCATTCCAGTTGCGTGGTATGGTCCTGCCATTTGCATCAGCTAGTTGATATGCTCATTTTCCATGCACCTTGACCACTTTGTAGGGCCTTCCCAGTTCGGGTCAAGTTCCCTTCAGGTCCTTGTCTGCTGACCTCATTCTTTCTGAGCACTAGATCTCCTATGAGTGTTTAACCCGGGAGTTATAGTACCGAGATATACGCTGTTTATACTTGGCCATTCTGATGAAGGCCACATTCCGAGCTTCTTCCATGTCGTCTTTCGAATGCCTGAGCTCAGTTAACCGCTGTTCTTCAGAGTAGAGCGCTGCCCGTAGCGATGGCAGGGCGATCAAAGCCGGAATTACTGCCTCGCACCCGCATGCTAAGATGAACGGAGTTTCTCCAGTGGCCAAGTTTGGCGTTGTTCTATATGCCCATAAGATATTGTGTAAGTGCTCGGCCCAGCTTTCTCCTTCTTCTTCCAGGTGTTTCTTCAACCCTGTTTTGATCTGCCTGTTGGTCTGTTCAACTTGCCCATTAGCTTGGGGATGACCAACAGAAGTGAAGTGTTGAGTTATGTGCAGTTCGGCACACCATTCTTTGACTATTTTGTCTTCAAACTGAGTTCCATTGTCGGAAATCAAAGTCTTTGGGATTTTATATCTGCACATTATGTTCTTCCATAGAAATTTCTGTATTTGCTTCCCAGATAAGGTAGTCAGCGGTTCGGCTTCAACCCACTTGGTGAAATAGTCCACTGCTACTATTAAAAATCGGATATTATCGGGAGCTCGTGGAAGAGGTCCCACTAGATCTACCCCCCACTGATCGAAGGGCCATGGGGAAACCACAGAAACCATGTTTTGAAATGGCTGATATGACAGATTGTCGTGCATCTGGCACGACTTACACTTTTCCATCAATTCTTTGGCATCTTGCAGCATTGTTGGCCGAAATCCGTTGAGTAACCGAGTTCTACTCGCACTATATGGCTAGTGTCCGAGCTCCAGGATGATTTACGCAAATTCCCAAGAGTATTTGCCCTCAATTTACCTGCTAGTTTGAGCCCTATAATTAAGGCTTCATACCTCAACGTGCTTTTCTCAAAATTTTGAAAAAAGGTAAGGCACGTTGTGCTGATCTGGAGAGAAACATGTTTAATGCTGCTATTCTTCCAGTTAACCGATGTACGTCTTTAATGTTCCTTGGCGGCTGCATTATCTTTAGAGTATCCACTTTGTCAGGGTTGGCTCTAATCCCATCTTTAGATATCATGTATCCTAGGAATTTGCCCGATCTGACCCCAAACGCGCATTTTTTAGGATTAAGTTTCATTTGAGTGTGCCTTAGCACCTCAAATACCTCTCTAACATCCATTAAATATTAATCAAGAGACCTGCTCTTGACTAGAAGGTCATCCACGTACACCTCCATGTATCGCCCGATCTGTTTGGCAAAAATCTTGTTTACAGCCCTCTGATATGTTGCTCTAGCGTTTTTCAAAACGAAGGGCATAGTGACGTAGCAGTACGTCCCAAATTTTGTTATGAAGAAAGTTTTCTCCGCATCTTGGGGATCCATTGCGATATGATGATATCATTTATATGCATCTAAGAATGCAAACACTTCATACCCCACTGTTGAGTCCACTAGATGATCAATCTTGGGTAAGTATTAACAATCTTTCGGACATGCTTTGTTGAGATCGGTGAAACCAACACACATCCTCCAATTCCCATCAGGCTTCTTGACCAGTATTGGGTTCGCTAACCATTCTGGATATACGATTTCTTTAATAATGTTGGCCTACAACAACTTGGTTACTTCTTTCTCAATTTCCGAGATGCGCTCGGAGGCAAAATGCCTCTTCTTTTTGCCAAACAGGTCTCCTGCTCGGGTCTATGTTCAGCCTGTGTACGGCTAGCTCGAGAGATAATCCTGGCATGTCTTCGGTTTTCTATGCAAACACATCATTGAATTATTTCAAAAGGTTTACCAGAGATTCCTTATGTGAGGCTGGAATCCATGTCCCCACACTAACTGTTGAGTCAGCCTGCTCGTTCCATAGATGGACAAACTTTGTCTGGTCCTCTGACGACCAGCTCTCTTCATCTTCAAGGAGTAACTCTTCAATGCTCACTTGTTGAACCATCATATTTCCGTTAACTGTTTCAGTAAAACAGATCCTGGCTGTTTCAACATCGCCTTTGATTTCTGTAGAGCCTTCCTCCGTAGGGAACTTCATACTAACATGAGCCGGTGAGATCACAACTCGAAGATCTATATGTGATGGTCTTCCCATGATCACATTGTATGCCACTACGTAATTCACTATTAGGGTCATGCCCTTGGTTCCTTCCCCAAAAGTAGTTGGGAGCTTGATCATGCCCAGTGGGTGTACTGGGGGTCCGGCAAAGCCAAACACAGGAGCCGAAATAGGGGTGAGTTCGGCATCTCTCAATCCCATAGCTCTGAAAACATTGTAGTAAAGAACATTCACAGCACTGCCTGTGTCTACACATATTCGCTTTGTCAGATTCCTGCTGATCACAGCTTCTTTTACTAACCCTTCATTGTTGATTACTAAAGGGATGGAGTCCTTGGGACCATAAGTCACTTCTCCCAACAACCTTTGTCTTTTGTTTGATTAAATAGGAGTAGTAGACCTGCTACTTCATGTATCTTCGGTTCTGCTTGTGTTGTTCACCCCCCCTGAGATCGTATTGATCTTATTCACGGGGCGATTATCCAACTGACCATCAGGGTCTGGTGAGTGATCTCTTTTTCTTTGAAACCCATCTATGTTATCTCTATCATTGTAGTTATTCTGCGCTCGTCGACCGCGCGGTTCGGCCTGATGAGACCGATCTACGACCTCATCCAGCTTTCTTTCCATTACTGTTGCATCAATATCTCTGATCGGATCCCAACATTGCTCTGAATCATGACCAACATCCTTGTGATATTTGCAAAACTTGTTAGGGTCTCCCTTCTCTCTGGGTCCCCTCATTGGTGGTAGGACCTTGGCTATACCCTTTCTTTCCATAACTGCGAGAACCTGCTCGCGAGATCTGTTCAAAGGAATGAAGTCTATGTCCTGCAGAGCTTCTTTCTTCCCCAGCCGATGTGAGATGGGTGCAGTTACCCGATCCCAAACCGACTTCCTTTTCTTGTCTGACTTATCTTCATATTTACTTTTCTTTCCTTCACATCTTTCCATCTCCCTTTTGAGCATATTTGCTTCTTCTCCCTGGAAATGCTTGTAGGCCACATCTAGGCATTCTTCCATAGACTGAGGGAGTTTGCTGTTTAGCTTGGCGTGTAGCCGTCCCTCTCGCAGACCTGCCATGAAAGAGGCGACCAGTAATCGATCATCTGCATCCCGTACCTATGCAGATTCTTCGTTAAAACGCTTTATAAAGTGAAGAATGGACTCATCTTGCTTCTGCTTCAAAGTTAGAAGGTGAGTCTGATTTCTCTGGAAAGGACGAGCTGCGATAAAAGCATTGACGTACTTCCGAGTTAAGGTTCTGAAGTCGGAGATAGACCTGGGAGGAATTTTGTTGAACCATTCTCTGGCCCTTCCTGTTAATAGTGCAAGGAAAGCTTTACATTTCATCTCATTTGAGGCATTGTACAGGTTCATATGAGATATGTATTGATGCATATGGTCATAGGGATCCTTAGATGACTCTATTTTAGGAATTTTGAACCCCGCTGGTCGGGGATAGCTGTCAATGTACTCTGTAAAGGGTGACGCACATAGGAGTTCATATGTTCGCCTCCCGAGCAGAGCATCCAGTTTGGCCTTAGCCGTGTCGTTAGGGTTTTGATGAACATTCCTTTTCACCGTATTGAGGTTGGACTCACCCTCTTGCTTTTTATGAGTTTCTTGATGAAGATTGGTTTTTGAGACTTCTGGGGGATCCCTTCCTTTGAGGGTTTCATCGAAAATTGCTTTGAGGGTGATATTGTCTATATTTTTCAAGGCTTCTACCAACGCCTGGTTGGTTGGATCTTGAAGGACCGGATCAGGCTGATGAGTCTGATCCTCAGCAAGGTTTGCTCCTTTTTGAGCGGCCGCATTTTGGCCTTCTCCTTGGGTGGTTGCAGCAGTTCCACCTTGTTGAGTCGGATCTGCAGGATCTGCAGTTCTCTTGCCGGTGTTTTTAGCCATTGTTGATCACGAGAATTCAGGGATTTTTTTAGATCGCTTAATCAGAAATATGGCCCTCCTTCTAGCGCCAATCGACGATGCTGGATCCCCTATATAAACAACCCTAAGGAACCACGAAAGACTTGATTCCAATTCAGCTATTGGATACGTAGGCAACTCGAGAGAAATAACTCACGAGCTCAGTCTAAAATACACCAAAAACATATTCCCATTAACACAATTTAGGGTTCATAGGATTAAAGATCATTGTCACAAAGGTAATTGGCGCGGATTTATTCATAGACGAGATCCAGCATCGTCAAGGTCCATACTCTCCTCTCCAAAAGTATGGACAAATTGTGCTACGTCGTCATTTGCTTAATCGGATCCTAAATATTAATAATTGAAGTATAAGCTTGGGGTCCTATACAGCTTTGCGGTCAAACACCTACATGTTTAGTATTTTTTCATTTACTTAGAGAGCAGTAGCAATAGCCAAGGGCGTCCCTCGGGGAGGGCCAACGGGACCATGGCCCACGGTCTTTCGAAAATCGATGAATTTAAGGGCCCGTTAATTTTTTACTCAATAGCATATATATTTGTATATTGGAAACCGGACCGAACCAGGCCGGAAACGCCGGTTTTTTTTCTTGTCCGGTTCGTGCCGGTTCTGTGAACCGGGGTTTACGGTTCAAAACCGGCGGTTCAACGGTTCACACGGTTTCCTTCCGGTTCAGATCACGGTTTTAAAAATTATTAATAATTTTTTTTTACATTTTCATATAATACTTATTCTTTTCACTATAATAACAATTTACTATTCTTTTCACTACAATTACCAAAGCGAATGTAATATATTTTTTTTTTATAAGTAGTTTTTTATTCGGTTTCAAATATAATATTAATATTGTGTTATTTTTTTTTATATGTAAACTATGTTATTTTTAAAAATTATGTTATTTTTTCAACGCTTGTACAGGAAATTCGATTGCCTACGTATCTTTTATATGTAATCGTGTCGAATGCACGACACGTATAAAAAACTCAAAGCAAACGTAGTTCTTTATTGTTTTTTTTTACACTGAGTTGAATAAATACCAACCAAATTTACTTATAACTAAAACCGTATTGAAGTAACGATTAAATCAGAACAACTTCAAAAATCGGTATCGTAAAATAAATTTGATTGTTGTTTTTAACAACTAAACAAACTTGATTACAAACAAAGAAATGAGTTTGAGATTAGAGAAATAGAAGTGTAGAATTGAGAGAAGAGTAGGTATAAAAAATTTGGAAAATAAATTGGGTATTTATAGGATTTTTTGAAATGGCTGGAAAATAATAATTTAGAAAAAAAAAGAACCGGTCCGGTTCCGGTTCCGGCCGGTTAGACACGGTTCCGGCTGGGCCGGTTCAACCGCCGGTTCCGGTTCTAAGAAATTGTTAGTAATACCATCCGCAGAGGAAACGATTTATGGATCTAGATCTATAAACTACACGTAATAAAATAACTAGATCTATATCTACAAGGGGTTGTAGATCATACCTCTTGGATCTCAAAATCCAAGTTGAAGAACCGCAATAGGATGAACGAAGGAAAGCGTGAAGAGCACCACGATCTTCCGTACGTGTGATCCAAGCAACTCCCGGTGGAAGGAAATTCTCGACTCGAACCCTTCCGATATGCTACCCGGAAAAATCTCCAAGATTTTCCCCTTGTCTCCCCTTGGCCGAAATTTTCTCTCTTCTTTCTCTAAGAAAGTCGAAATTATGTAGTGTGTTCTTTGGCTTGGGAGAACTCTCTTTATATAGGAGAGTAAAACTTAAGCCCCAAGGATTTTATAATTAATACAAAATCAATTATGATAATCCTATTAAATAAAAGATAATCCCAAAATATTCTAGAACAAATCCAGAATAATCTTTTATCTTTATTTCTTACCATAAATATTTATCCAATAAATATTTTATGCGCACACGTCTTATTAATCACAAGAAAACTAATTTCTTGTTCATTAAACATGCTTGGGGTCGAAAATCATCATCATTGACCTAGTCAATATGATTTATTTCCACACACACAATAATTGGCCAAGATTATGGAAAATGTCTTTTCCACATATTTAATTATTTAGCCCAACTAATTTAATAGTCCACTAAATAATTAATTCACATATCGTTTTAATAAAGTCCAATAAGAACTAAATTAATATTATTAGGATTCGACGTCCGAGAATAGCTATGCTATATTAGGAGACGCACGTCGGGGACCATGGACTAATAATCGGCGGCTCCGATAAATCAAATAAATAATTATAGAATAATTATATTCGATAAATCAATCACGGGAATATGCCACCATAATCCCGTGATCGCACTCCTCCGATTATGAGATTATATTTATCTCCTCACGAGAATAATAATAAGCGTCCATTGATATAATCATTACATATGGATTAATCCTCCATAGATCGTTCATTCTAAATCGGGAAGTTACCGTTAACCCTTTTTAGAACCTCTTATCCTTATTTACCATTAACCCCCTAGTGATCAATTAATTCATACAACTCACCGGTGATCAATCGGTGTGATTCGAACTCGCGCGATCGATCGGTTTAGGATTAACAAATAAGGAACTCGTTTCTATCTACTTCCATAAATGGAAGGAATGGATTCCGTATCCGTGATAACACGGACTACTCACTCAATCCAAGTATAATGCCAAGATGGGGTAATTCGGACCACGGACTCGGTGTAATCCTTAACCGTCAAGTCAAACCTCATACCGATTCAAGCGGTTGACCGTGATCACCTCGGGATTAAGATATATCCATAAATATGATCATCCATTGATTCGATAAGACTTCTCGATTACGGAATTATATCGTGAACTCTAATCAAATCGGTCGTACCCCTATATGATATATCTATCATATATAAATGCCCCATTAGGTTCTCTTAACCGAAAGTCCGGATAAGACAATCAATCCAGCGTAATCGTGTTCGGGCGCATTAATAGCACGTTAAAGGAGAGACCCGATACTCTCGATTAACTTCACTACGGGCTAATTGTATTTTAAGTACATCTTCACTAACTCAATCCTCCCGTGTATATACCATACACCGAGTTAAGTGATTACATAAACGATATACTTAGGTTTTTCGTAGTGTAAATACTATTGTCACAATGAGAATAATAAATATGAATAATAACGTCAATTCATTTATTAAATAAAACAATTACAAAAATTATCTTTCGGGCATCACACCTAACAGAAATCACGAACCGTCTACAAACCAGTGAACCGCCGGTCTCCCGAACCGCCGGTCCGGTTCACGGTTTACGGTTTTTTTGGCCCCCTCTAGGTAGTATACCAGTGGTCAGCATTCGACCAGAGTTTGAGTCTTGCTATATACAATTTTTTTTTTGTTCTGGTTACTGTTTTTTTATAGAAGGACATAATTTTTTTCTGCCCCGAGAAGCCCTGTTATATATTTTTTTTTTCTGATTACTGTTTTTTTTATAGAAGGGCCTATTTTTCTTTTTAGCCCCGAAAAGCCCTGTTATATGCGGTTTTGTTATTTTTTTTTATAGAATGGCCTTTTTTTAGTCCCAAACTTAAATTTGGACACTTACGCCTCAAGCAATAGCCGTGCGGAACACATCGTGGGTCTCTCCACACTTTCAACTTTTTGGGTTATTTGTTATAATGGCTCATTTAAGCAGCTGATGATCAGCCTCCCATTTCACCCTGTGCAGTTATATCAATTGCAGAAATAATAATATATTTACATTATATATCTACATAATAAATACATAAAACATCATTTATCATATATTTTTATGTATAAAATAACTAAAAACACTCTTAACTAAAAAAAATGATGTCTTATACTACCTCCGTCTCAAAATATAAATTCGTTTAGTTTTTTAAATTTGTCTCATAATATAAGTCCATTTAGAATATCAATAAAATATTTATTACATTTTTCTTCTTTTACCCATAATTTATTATACATTCAGCTACATTACAACTATTACATTCTAAGGGCATTCTAGACTTATAACATCAAAATTAATGACATTTAACCACTTTCTGAATCTGTATGAAAACTCTAAACGGACTTAAATTTTGAGTCGGAAGTAGCATAAAACATTGATGTAAACGTATCATTATAATTAAATAAAAAAAAACAATTTTCTAAAGTGTGGAAAAATGAGTAAAGTGTGGCATAATGCAATCATGTCAAAAAGTGGGTGTGAAAGTGGTATTACCATACCCACAATCCTTTTGTCACGCTCCTCTTATTAAATGATGTTTGTTGTTGAAAATATGCAGTGATGTCACTATGTCGTAGGAGATTTTTTTTATTTTGTCTAAAAATGTAATACTACTAGCTAAATATACTTTAAATGAATGCAAGACTTTTTATTTGAAGTATATCGAAAAACTTATATAATCCGATACAAAACAATTAGTTGCTTTAATTCAACTTACCCGATTATTAAAATATAGTCCACTAACCTACTTAAACATACTTCCATAAACGTGTGCATAATAAATTATTTTTGATAGCATTGTTCAAGGAGTTTCTAGTAAGGTTTTTTAAGCCAATCAGTTATATACAACCCGGTGCGGCAGCCGGAATCCAAGGCCTGACTTGGAAAAGTTTGGCTGGGGTGCGGCGGCCGGAATCCAAGGCCTGACTTAGAAAAGTTTGGCTGGGGTGCGGCGGCCGGAATCCAAGGCCTGACTTAGAAAAGTTGGGCTGGGGTGCGGCGGCAAGAATCCAAGGCCCGACTTAGAAAAGATAATTGTGGTTATTGTTATCCCACTTATAGTACCGTACAAGAAAGAAAAAAAAAACACAATAACCCAAAAAAAAAAAAAAAAAAAAAAGAGGACAGAAAACCATGAATAACCAAGAAAAGAGAGAGGCCCCCATACCCTAGTGATTGCCACTAGGGTCTACCCGGGCCCTCGAGTGAGATGACCCGGGTTCGATCCCCTCCCCCGTAGATTAAAAAAACTTTTGTTCCTGTGGAAAAAAAAAAGAAAAAAAAAACCAAGAAAAGAGGGAGAGAGAGAGAGAGAGTCATGAATAAGACATCTTTACTATAAGAATTGACAATAAAATTCACATCTGACTCCCTCCCCCCACCCCTTTAGGAGGTGAGTAGAGCCACTGCACTGACCATAAATTAAGCCCCCCCCCCCCCCCCCCCTCCCCCAAAAAAAAATTAATTACAAAGAAAGCAATTGGTGTACAAATAAACTTTTGCATAGACCACCACCACCACCTGCTTTGTTAAAATCATATAAAAATCCACTTTATACTACTCCAGAAGGAAGGCGCACCATCAGATTCCCACCGAATACACTGCAACAACAGAATATTATTATTATTCATAACATATATGATGAAATACTATCAGATGATGAGATTTTGCAGAGAGCATAAGGAGTAAAGCATTGATTTTTGTTGTCACCTTTTTACATAGTAGTAACAAAAGTCTGCTAAGATGAAGGTTTGAACTATTTCTGAAACAAGCACCATCGATGGCCATAATCCGTACCCCAATGCCATCAGCAGGTTGCTACGACTGTCCAGCACCTGTCAAACCCCCCAACAACGCTCACTTACATCATCCTCAAAAAATGAATCAAGAAAACCGAAAGGTTTGAGTCAAACCTGTAGGACCCAATGAGCACAGCTCAAGAACCTCGCAACACCCAATGCAAATACGTAATGAGCAGTGAATGGCTCAACAATCTGCAAATATTTCATAGTAGGTGAACTCATCAATAAATAACCAGTCTATTTCCATGTAATATTATAGACCAAATGTATAATGAAAATTTGGTACCTTTGTGTTTTGCATTACTCGCAACTGAGGAAACACAGATACAGCTTCCAGGTACACACAGAAAGCCCAGGCAATTTTATTGATAAAGTGATGAGATGTACGTGGATGAATTAGTAGAGCTAAAACAGCACAAGGAACAAGCTGCAATAAGAAAAAAAGCCGACGCTCATGCCAGTCTAAAACAAAGCATTTTTTTAAGTAAAGGTTACTGCAATATTAGAACAGTTCACTCTTATGATTAACAGATAAATAAAGATTTAAAAAAAAAAATAGAACTTGGGAAGAGTAAAGATAACCAGAAAGCTCCAGATTTCATACTCCAACAGGGTGTGACAAGAGTAATCGTATCCATACTTTCCTCATCTGGGGCATGCGAAAATGGTTACTTGAACATGAAACTAACTAGAATGTCTATAATGCAGGTGGATGACGGACTCAAAACCATCCCAAGTGTAAAGCATATTGGCCATTGCTGATGATTCACTTGTCATAGCTACAGGCTCAAGTGCAGACTCTTTCGGGGTTAGTGATGATGAAAAGACTGGCTTGTGCCAAATGTTGGGAGTAAACTTCTTGTGAAATACTTAGAGGTCCCTCTGGTGTCTACTAAACTGAGTTATCATATCTACTATCCAGTGCTAAACAAGTTCCTCTTTCTAATAACCGCCCCCCTACTTCGATCATTCCTCTTAACTATAACCACCAAACACTTTCTTTCTTCTATATTTCTTCTTGATTCATGGTTAAAAAAGCTAGTATAAAACACTGGCGGTCTACACAATTCAGCTGCAATCGCAGGGCAGATTTTCTTCAGATCTTCCTTGCATCAAGTAATTCAAAGTTTGATAAAGTAATGAAGCATACTAATTAATCTGGTGAAAACGTTTAAATGAAGAATTCATCTGCCACAGGAAATTCTACCCCAATACCTTAAAACCTCTTACGTTTGTCAAAAACAATGATATGGTCCACAAGTTTTCAAAGGGAAAGGCCAAGTGTTACATGGGAGAGGAAGTATTTAGCTACGACATCGACTACAAACACTAAAGCCTTATTCCCACCATGTGAGGACGGTTATATGAAACACTTAACTTATTTGCCTTTTGTCTAAGATCATACCGCCCTCCCTAAGACCAAAAAAATTTCATTGCTTTTTAGTAGTCGTCAGCTACGATTTTATTGGTCACCCTCTTCCTCTTTTAACATAAGCCTGCCTTACCAGTCGTCAGGCACCTCTAATTGAGTTAGTCCCTCTCTAAATGATCATACCATCTTAAACGAACTCCCTCGTTTTTCCAACAGTTAACAAAACTCCAACTTCTACCCGTATATCCATTTCTTATCCCGTCTTTCCCTGTATACCCAGACGTTCATCATGGCATTCTCATTTCCGCTACTCTGTTTATTGTTCATGTTCATACTCTTGTTGAGGTCATTTATAAAAATGTGAAATTCGATGTCCCGCTTGCTTACGTCAAGGTTTTATAAAATACTTTGGCTACAACCGAGTAAAAACAAATGAATAAAACGAAAATGACAGTGGTCAAGCCCATCCAGCATAGCAAAAGATTTATTTCCACGCATAAAGGGAAATAAGTATAGCAGAAGATTAATTGAAATAAACTAGACAAGCCTTGTGAGGCAATCAAATAGTGTGCAACATGCAAAAGAAACATTTACATATCGAGCAAATCTACCTTATAGTAAAGCAAAAACTTTTGTCGTTTGCCCCTTACTCTCTCGCACTCTCTTCATCAATACAGTATGATAATGTAAAAACTGTGCAAAACATGAGAGCTCTAACAGTAATCAGCTATGCAGCAAAATGTACACAATGCTGCACATAGGAACGAGAAGACTCACCACATAATAAAGTGCAAACGTGTCTTTATCTTCCATGTAACTGGACTTCAGTTTAAAACGAATCATATAAATGACCCACAAGGTTGTTGCCAACGTTGCTAGGTCAAGTACAGTGTGTATATCATATTCCATGACAAAACTGCAATAAAGTCTAACACTCAAAAATAATGCGGTTAGCTCCTGGGATTTTAGTGAAAGACCTGAAACAAAACAAAATTCAAGGATTAGAAAATAATCCACAAATATTAGGCACTAAAAAAATATGAGATTATGGAATAGGTAAAACTCTTAAAAACTATAAAACCATAGTTGGAGAGAAGAAAAAATCAATAGCAGGAGCTACCTATAATAATATTCGAGTATAATATAATAGCAACAGCCAAATGGTAACATCAACTGGTCTGAAAAGCCTCCTCAAGAAGTGAAACTTAGATAGAACATGACTGTTTCGATTGTTGTTCATACTAATATAATAAATTACTTCAAGCAATCTGTTATGCTAAGTACATGCTGTCACGCCATGCAGTCATGCCATCCTTCTTTGCGAGAATAATTTAGCGGCTTAGCTTGCTCAATTTTCTCTTATCTTCCGGATACCTCGTGTGGAGGTCAAAATGGTGGGAAAATATATATAGGGAGGATCGTTATTCATTCAATTCATTCTTTGGACACGATGTCTGGAGGTTAAAATGATGGAAAAGGGTTCAAGATTATAAAAAATAAAAACAAAAAAACAGTAGGCAACGGTGTTCTCTGTTCACATTTTTTAAAGTGGCATGCTAAAAACACAAAAAAGATCAAGAAGAAGAAGAAGAAACTGTGCCAAGCTACTATGCACAAGAACAGCTAAAAGGAATACAACCCAATGAATCATGAATGACAAAGAGCATGGCCGTCCTTGTGGGGAGGCCTACAAGCCACAGCCTAGGCCCCCTACAAATGTGCAAATCGAAGGCCCCTAGTGCAATAGTATTATATATCTGTATATTTATTATCCCCAAAAGTCACCTAAACACACAAACGATCTTGCCCGCAAGTGTAAAAATGATACTTATATCGTCTAAAAATGATAGAACACGAGTATTATTCATTTTGATAACAATTATAATCACAACAACATTTATCGATTTTTCTCTTGTGATGTTTATAAAAAAATTACATATTTGATTTAAGTTTTTCGAATGGAAAGAGTGCAGGGCCATGACAAAAAATATTTGGCCTAGGCCGGCAGTGACAGGCATTCCTGAGACAAGTTAAACTCCAAGCAAGAAGAAAATAAAATATTTCAAGTGAAGGCTTTGTTGGCATCTGATAGACGTGTCATTAGCTCCAAATCTAGAGCCTCCGGCAAAATTACCAAATTTCAAAAATAGTAGTTTAGGCCTCAAAAAATTCAAATGGGATCAAACAACTCAAACAATATCAGAAGATTGGCCAAAACATCATTCATAAATCACAAGTATTCTCCCAATCCATGTAAGGGAAAGAGGAAACGCATCGAGGAAATTTTCATAAGACAACACGGGTTGCATAGAAGATAACCTACTCAAATTGATCAAAGACTACCGATCAAAGCCAACAATCAAGATGTTAACAGAAAGAACTAAATTAAAGAAAAAATGATATGTTTTCCCCAGAAGTGTCAATCTTTACTTATTCTTTAGATAAATTTCCAGATGGACCATGTAACCAATAAATCCAAATAAAAGATAAGCTTAGTGCAAACCAAGATGCATTCAGACGAGCATACCGGCGCAAGTTTTCTCCTTCATGAGCTTGTAAATCAAGACAGATATCCCAAGAGAGTGAACGGACTCGGCAGCGACAAAGAGATTATCGTGATCGTGAACGATAGCACGTAAGAGAACCAAAGCAGCCATTCCTGAAATCACGGCCAAGAAAGCCTTGACCTTTGGTGGCTGGCGGCGTACCCATCTGCTGACGGCGTTGATCGGCCTCTTAGCTGGGCCTTTCATTTTTTCCGGTTCCGGTATTGTAGATCCTCCGACGAGAATGGCTCTCTCTACCAAATCTTGTTGATAATTTACTCTGTTTTTTTTTTTTTTTTTTTGGGTTGGATGGAAATTTACTCTGCTTTCTTTTAACGGTATAACCTTTTTCTCTCTTTTTTTTTTTATAAATTTAACTAATGTGCTATAGGTTTTGTTCTTTTTTTTTTTTTTAACGACAAAATCTTATACAGATAATTTTATTGTAATTATTATTATTTTTTTGTAGATCCTCAAATTTTATTTTTTTTTAACAAATCCTCAATTTTATTGTAATTAGATAAATGTTTTTAAAGGCTTGGTATGGGCTTACTTCAAGAAATTGGTAAAAATTAATTTTATGCATGTGTATGCTTTACATATCTCGTAAAGGAAGTGATATTTTAATAGAGTTGGCACTTGGCAGTGGAGAAGGATATTGAACGAATGAAGTGAGATACGGCTAAGATGTGACGTGGTATATCTTTCTTATGCAGTTGTAGTTTATAATATAATAATACTATATATTTGAGAAATTTCTAATCACGTAGTAGCACCGTAACTTAATTCAAGGTGGAACATTTAAATTGGTGTTCATATTTGTCTACATGGTGCCCCTTAAAAAGTTATTTGTATACGTGGTGATGCTGATTCTTAAAGATATCGTTTATCTATTTCTACCTATATATTAGCGGCTTAAAGTGATTGTAATGGTCTCTTTAAAAAATAAATCCAAACATCATATGACCCACATGATTAAAAAACTAATATGCAGAGTATCATGTTCTTAGGCTGTCCACAGTGGGACTTGAGACAACACTTTAAAACATACTTTAGATAAATATAGAGTAACTTACTTCTGCAATGGTCTAACTTGAAGAACCTCTATCTTCAAAATCTGTTACCTTTCCCTTCAAATCTCAAGGGCATATTAAGTTGAACTCTATCGGCCAATTGGGTCAATTTTCTCTTTGGATATCATTCATGAGATATTAAAAGCTTTATTTATGTTTATTTCTTCAGGAAAACCACGTGAGTTTAAATTGGTGGAATAATTTAAGGTAGGTGGAGGGAAAATAAATTGGTGTTTAATGAAAAAAAAATGATTTTGGAGTGGTTTATTAAGTGTGCTTATTGGAGTGAATGATATTTTAAAGTGTTAAAAAAGTGTAACTGAAACGAAAAACGATGTGTTTGGAGTGTGGTTTAAAGTAAAATCATTGGGGTGATTCTTAGTATTGCTATTGCCTCTCTAAATTTTACCGTAATGGCTCTCAAAATTGTAGAGATTTTTAAATATGCCGATCTGATAAATATGCCGGAACATTTTCAAAATGCCTAGTAAAATGAAACAACAAACCCGAAAAAGAAAGTCAACATGTCCTGAGAAGGCTTTGACAAAGCATTCATACACACACGACTCTCACTTTCCACCTCGCTCAAAAAGAGCCTCAAGCGAAGGGCTTCAAAAAGTGACAAGAAAATCACCTTCATTTCAAGCATATCCACACCTAGCCCTGATCAAGATGGTAAGAGTAAGCCGTCAAATCAGGCCTTTGGAGTGCGATCGAGGTAGATGATGAGGCGTCGGTGTTGCACTTTATCATACCAGATGGCGGTCTGCTCCACGGCGACATTGCCTCCTGCAACGACGCACAAGCTAGGGCAGGCTGCATAGCATCCATAAATTCTCGAGCTTGCCCTCGTGGCTCGTAACGATGTGCGAAATGAAAACAGGCATGTCCACATAAGCACTACTGCAACGTGACGGCTACAACGGTTGTAGCATAATCAATAGATCAATATCATTATCAATAATGAAATTTTTTATTGTGTCACTCGTTATGACACTACCGTTGTGGCAATATCTTTTTACTTACGTATTTATATATATTAATTATTAATTTATAAGTGTAAATTATTTAAAATATCAATTCTTGTAATCATATGGGTAAAAATACTATATCAATTGTTTTTTCTTTTTACAGGCAAAATAAATTTTAATGAGCACCGATTTCGCTAAGTCAATGGGACGGTCTCCATCTCGAAGATACTCCGTAATATCGTAGGCAGAGCAAAAACGTCAATAACGAAGAACAAATATTCTAACTAAGAGGATCTACAACGGCGGTTGGTTTTCTTTTCCAAAACTTTAACAAAAGCTTTTCGTTGTTGGAGAATGGATGAGTCAGCAAAGGTTTAAAGAAACGCTTTGTAAACTTGGAGCTGTTCAAAGCATTTTAAAAGTAACCAGCCTTTGTGTTTATATCGACACTCGTGGAGCGAGCAAAGAATTTACGACTTGCATGGGACATAGAGTAGAATCTCTTTACAAATAATGACTTAAGTTTGATTTTTGAGATTTTCATACGATTGTAACCTGGCATCACCTCCTTTTGAGGATTGGTAATAAAATGATCTTTTTTAAAAATAAAAATAAAAAACAGCCAGCTCTTTTTTTTTTTTTTTTTTTTGAGGGGCAAGCTCTTTTTTTTTTTTTTAAAGTAGTAGAGAAAAAAATAATGTATAGTGGGTCTATATTATAACGTTTTATAAAAGGTTTATACTGAAAATGTTGATAGTGATATGACATGACATACTGTAGATACTCTAAAGAGATATATAATCATTTTTTGGTTTTGATACAAGATCTCTCCACGACGTGGAGTCTATAACCTTTCTAACCAAATTCAAGCCCGAAAAGCTTGAAACCGGTGGATAAAAACCACTAATGACATCAATCGCCGCCAAACACTTGGAAGGCCCGTCCCTATTCGACTCTCATTCCGAACTTTTCCCGAATTGTCGCATCCCGACTATAATCAAGAAATATTCGGGTATAAATTGTATACCCAATGGAAATCCCAACCCGTCCCGAATCAAATAATAGTAAATTTCATAATTTTTTATTTAATGAATAATGTATGATTATGATTAAGATTACGCGATTATTTCACATATACCAATTTTTTCGACTTTGGAGGGTTTTATTTTTCTGCATTTAAAATTTCTCAACTTTTGTATCAAACTCAATTATTTCTTTTAAAATAATCAACCTCAATCGTTGAGCCTATATTTTGTTACATTACAAATAAAATGTGTATCTACTCATTTTTAAAAAAATATGATAGACCTTGGTCATTATTTATTTATTTCAGACTAACTTATGTTTATTGTTGTAGTTCACAACTAGCTCTTTGCTTTACTTAATAAAAATTCAAATAGATTGCCACAATCTTTATGTATTTTTATAAGATGAGTTTGATTTCAACAAAATCATACATCGAGTAAAATCAGGTTGATTTCTCACATTCAAAACGAGTGTCTAAGTTGAAAACAAAAAAATATGTGTTTAATAAATTTGATGAAAGAAGTAAAATAACATTTTTCAGGATATTTTCCCCCAACCCGACGGGATGTCGAATATTCGGATATCCCGATTATCGGGTCCCGACAATTTTCGGAGATTCCCAAATCCTATCGGGTAGGAATCGGGTATATAAGAGGATTACGACCCGATTCCACCCCTAATTACGATTGCTCTATGATGAGTTTTCACATTAGCCGGTGATTTTTTTTCTTTAACAGATACGAAATACGCGCACGCATATTTAATTTGTTTATTATAGATAGAAATAAATAACACACACAAAAAACAAAATCATAAAATATGCCATAATTTCCAGTTGAAATTTTCAATGCCAAGTCCAATGCTTTTCCTTTGCAGACCGCAGATAAGTGATAAATATTCAATTTAAAACAAGGAATGGCCGCCTCTGGTTTCTTCCAGGGAAAAAAACAATAGTTTTTGTGTTTTTTTTTTGGTCTTTTGGCAAGAATCTTTCAACTATAAACTTTAAATTTGAAAGCAGAGATTTTTTTCTTCGATGGACGACATGCAATGATGCAAAGATGCCAAAAAGCATTTTCAATGCAATAATATATATATATATAAACTCCATGCATGCATATATATATGCTTCCTGCAGGCAACCCCTTTAATTAAATGTAATTGCAGCATATATACACAAGCAAAATAAATCAAGTTTCACACAACATCTCCTCATTGCAATGATGGCTAAATTTTCTTGGTTTTTTTAATGTTTCTGTTAGTGATCGATCAAGCGAGACCATGGGTCCGTTTGGAAGGTTAGTACATTAATTGCATGTATGATACATTAATCATGATGTCCACGGACGACCTATATATCATTGTATTGTATATGGCCGGCTGATCAGTGGTTGTAACATGCAGTGTGTCCTAATTAAGTATGCCTTTTTCCTTTAATATTTACTGATCATATTTTAATTTTGTACCTCCATAATTATCGTCTTCATTCCCTTTAATTAATGATTTGTTTTTATTTTTTTCTTTTGAACGTTGATATAATATTTGAATATCTTGAACTGACTGACAATGAACATTCATATATATACATACATACTTATAGCAAAAGAAATGGATGGCGAACATCAAACTCATGTTGTACATGTGAATGGTAAGGCAGTTGATCAGCTCACAAAAAACAAGGTGTTGTTGTGGCCAGCAGGCATATCATACAGGAGACTGATCGAATGGTCTCCTGGGGTACGTGCATTGGAAATCCTTGCTTAATGTCAAGATCTAATGATTGCGGAGATTCCTGCATTTGCAGTGAATATATTCCTCATATTACTATGCAGGCGGCTGAGCATATTCATTTGGATAAGGATATAACGATAATGCTGAGGATGAAGATGATATAGATGAATACGTACGTGTGCAAAGAAACGCAACGCGCGGTTATGACCACATATTGTCACACGCACGCATATAAAAAGTTTATCATGAATTTTGATCGATTCATTGGCATTAATTAGTGATATTGTAATCAATGATCAATGTACAATTATATTGCAACGCAGTACTTGTTGTGACAAAAGAAATACTAGTATAAATCCACCTATTATTGATATAGGTAAATTGATGTATCATAAGTTTACATCAAAATAGATTAGCAGAATTAGCAGCAATTAATGGATTACAAGGGAATGATAAGAAGCAGCTTGCAGGACTAGGATGATATAAATAGTATAAACGAGTTGATGAAGTTATTAGAGAATTTCATCAAACACCTTTGGTAGAAAGTTAGTTAATTGAGTATAATTGACTTTCACACCTTACACATTTTCGATTGTCTTACTATAATTAAGAGTACGTTAAGGCTCATTGTTTTATCATTCTGCAAATGATTGTATGTTCAATGACACAAATTCAATACAATTCGATCCCAATTTCTTTTTCTCATGATTAGGTTGGTATACTTGTGAGCAATGGCGGAACTAAGAAAATTTTCCACTAGGACCCGGAACAAATTCGAAGATCCACTAGGGGCATTAGTTATGTTTTTACATTTTTCACCCCAAACAACATAGTTTTAATACCAAAAAGAATCCCGATCTCATTTGGGGCACTGACCCCTATTAGGATCAAGCGCTTACCTTTGTACTAAAACCAATTGGTGTTAGTAAATGTGTTACTATATTTCCTTATATCGTGTCTCCTCAAGTGTGGGTATATAAGAAGGGAGAGAGGCACAACACTTGACTGGTTTTTTTTTTATTTGTTTGGGAAGTGTGGGCCTATAAGAAGAGAGTGTGGCCCAACACTTTTTTTTAATTGTACTGTAAGCTGGACTTGAACTCGGGAACGCAGCAGCGAGGGACAACCCGCCCATATAGCCAGCGCGGGGAGGATGGCACTACCGGCAAAGACCGTCTGGCGAAAATGCCGCAGGTACGAAGCGTGGTAGGCCTGCATCTCCTGCTCCGATACCATATTAGAATCAAGCGCTTACCGTTGTACTAAAACCAATTGATATTGAGATATATAAAATCTTAATTATCTACCTCCCATCAGCTTAAGCTTTTGGGAAATATGGTAATTCAACATGGTATCAGAGCAATAGGTTCTGAGTTCAAACCCCGCTCCAAGCACAATTTTCAACAAAAAAAATCAATCAAGTGTTGGGCCCCTCTCCCTTCTTACAGGCCCACACTATAAAAAAATATAATCAAGTGTTGGCCCTCTTACAGGCCCACACTTGAGGGGGCGTATTGAGATATATAAAATGTTAATTATCTACTTCCCCACCATCTTAAGCTTTTTGAAGAAATGGTAATTCAACACACTTTGTCCCATGTGCAACCACCCCTACTTGAGAGTGTACTAATAAATTGTTGGTTTCTTGGTTGAAGAAACCATAATTTAATTTTTTTCATGATATCAAAGCCTTTATTGCTTCGCACTTCGTTCTTTACAGTCTCATGTGCATCCACCCCTACTTGAGAGTATACTAACTAGATTGTTGGTTTCTTGGTTGAAGAAACCATAATTTAATTTCTTCATGGTATCAAAGCCTTTATAGCTTCGCATTTCGTTCTTTACTGCATACTCTGAAAGAGTTTTCTTCAATCTTGATAGATATATTAATGGCTAGTTCAAGTGCTAATGCAAATCAAAGAGTGGCTAGATATATGACTAAGACGACAACACTTAATTCGAGGCCTAGAGATTAATCCATCTAGTCCATACTACATTCATCCGAATGAAAAAACACGCTACATATCATTCTGGTTTCTCAACTGTTAGAAGGTATTTAATAACAATCATTCTTGGTCTATATCAATGTGTATTATATTGTAATCCAAGAACAAGTTAGGTTTTATAGATGGAACACTGATGAAACCTAAAAATGATCCTCTATATTGAATTTGGAGTTGACATAAAAGGATGTACAATTGTTTATATGATATGTATATATATATAATGTGTATATCGTAAATATAAATTGATGCGTCATATAACAACATATTTTTCAAGATAACTGTAACTTTCAGCTATAGACCAACTTATAAGTAAGACTCAGCTAAGCCATTTCGGACACGGTCCATATATGATATCAACGTGTTTAGTTAGCCCTAGAATGCAAAATTATGTTCTTCGAAATATTGATTGCGTTAATGCTATTACCCAATAAAATAAAATAAAAACCACAGTAGGAAGAATCATTATTAAATTAAATTAAATTAAATTAAAGTAGTTTAAAGTATAAAATCAACAAACAAACACCATATTAGTTGGATCATCAGTTAGTTTCGGATACCGAAGTTTATGAATAAAAGTGCAAAGGTATAAGATCAACAAAGTAGTCACGTGGGATAAATTGTCATAATGCACAAGCAAAAAATTCCTTTCCCTAAATTGACAAAAAAAAATTAAATGAAAGCATAAACCCTTTTAACGGGGAAAAAATAAAAATCATAAACCCTACTGTAAGAAAACCTGCCAAACTGCAAGAACATCGACAATGGTTGACGAACATAGCTCGAGAATGAAGAACAAAAGGAAGAAAAGAAAGGACAGAAGCTCCGACGATGAACGAGAAGGACTCGTACCAAGTATTCCTAGTAAAAGCTCCCGTAAATGGTTCCCAGAGTGGAAAGAAAAAGAGCTGGAAACGGAGAAGCCAAAAGTCCACATAGAAGAGTCATCTCCATGGAGGAATTTGCAGTTGATACTGTCTCTTCAGAACAAAAACCTCGACCTCCATACGTAAGTTTTGTGACATTCTTGGCGTCTAAGCTGGACCCCATATTTGAACACTCGTGCAATTCATGAAGCATTTGCAATTGTGCCAATGCAAAGAATCCGTCATTTGGTTTACAAATTTCAGTTTAATAAAGCATTGATATATAATTTGTTATGAACCCTCTACGCTGATTGTGGTCAAATCAGCTTGCTCTGCCTTTAGTTAGTGAATTTATGCGAAATCAACTTGTTAAAGGTAGTAATTTTTTTTATTTTTAACTGGATTACATCGACTTGATAATGCTTGTTTCCCCCTTTATTTTTTTTGATTGTTTTTTGTTATTATGTTTTAAGAGCATCCACTGTTTATTCCTTGAAGTATTGACATTGGTTTTGCTTTATACCTGTGTGCTGGAGTGTTGTTGATTGGTTCGTTGATATATCACTTTGCTAAATGGCTATATTGCCCATGCAGAAAGCTGGAGCTTACATTTAATTACGTGAGGACTACTGCTGAAGCAAATGAGAGCACTGAAGTTTCTGAGACTGTTAGCCTTGCAAGAGTTGTAGTATTTGTCGGTAATTGGATCCAAACTGTGTTGATATCCTCTGTGAAGAAAGATAAGATTGTAGAACTCAAAAACCAGCAGAAAGATGCTGCAACTTGTTTAGATAACAGATGCTGGATTATCTTGAAATTCTGTTTGGAGGAGTCTTTGAAATTCAATGTTTCATTGTGCATTTTAAGAGACTTTTTGATGGTCATTGAGTACATTGCCACGGATGTGCTGTCCCATTTGATTAACGAGTCATTCAATTTAGAGAATTCATTTTTAAGTTGCAACGAGCAGGATTTTCCAAAGAATGTTCTCGACTGTGTCTCTTTGGTTTTTTCTTCACATGGCGGAGTTTCAAATGAAAATTTGGACTTGTGGACTACTACCATTTGTATAGTGCTTAAGCTTCTCCAGAAGGTTGTGGCCGACAAAATTGATGAAAGTAGGGCAGGCATTTTCGTCGTTAAGTTGTCAAGTTATTTGCTTGAGCCGTTTGCAGATTTTTTGAGAGTTCATCCAATTCGTAAGAATAGCTTTAGTGATTTCATTGACCGGCTCCTTGAGCCTCTGTTGCATCTTCTAGACGCACTTTGTAATCATACATGCTCTGGCAGTTCAGGGTGGTCAAAGAATCTACTCGAATTAGTAAAGGATGTATTGGCCCAGGGATTGTTCCACCAAACTCATCTTGATGGATATATGAGCCTGCAGAGCGCTGATAAGTATAAAACAAGTGACAGAGAAAAATCGAAAGTTGATGTAAGAGTAATTAAGAGTTATCACAGACACTTTTTTGACAAATTGGACAAAATTATAGCTCACAAGAATCTTTTACCATTAGGTGGTATTGCACCACTGTTCCAGTTGTTCGTCAGTTGTGTTTCAAAGCATAAAGGAGGTTCGTACATCAGAGAAGGTTCCAAGCATCCCGACGGTAGTTCAACCAATCATTTGTTTGACAATGCTAGTTACAAAAGCAAAAGTGTGGTTGAGGGAAACTATCACAACTTGAGCTCTGTTGATACAGAAAAACGCAAGTCACTGTTTGATTTTTTTACTCAGATTATGGAATATTTTCTGCATCAAGTTAATATCTTTACTCAAGCTGGACTAGAAGTGGGACTTAATTGGTTGGACGTACTATGTGTTTTGAAGTCTAGCTACAAGTTACTTGAGGCATTTAAGCAGGAAGGTGTATACACAAGGCTGGATGATACCTCTGAGGGAGCTGGTGCCAATTTCCTGCGTCTCATTTATGAGTCAGTCATGTCTATTTCTTTCCTTGAAGTCGATGATCTTCTACTCTCACCCTCTACTTCAAATAAAGAACAACAGGAGGTTCGGATTTTACTGATGAAAGAGCTGGTTCTGGCTGTTCATTGCTTACTGGATATTGAATATGAAGTTGTTGCAAATGATCTTGGACGCTTATGGAAGCTGATGCTTTCATTTTCAGCATGCGGCCATTCTTTAGTAGAGGCGTCAAATCATCACTTGTTAAATTCCCAGATACTTCATCTTGCTTGTCGTCTAATTGAGCTTTACAAGGAACTTAGGCAGGTTAGTTGTGTTTCTTATAAACTACGGTAGAACTTGTCCTATCTTGGAAAAAGCAAGAGGGGGATGCTCTTTGAAATATTACTCAAGTTGCTTTTCACTTGAGAAATACTTTTGAATCTTTTGATAAGCAGGCTTTCATACCATTATCTTACTTTAGTACTTAACCCTGCTCTGTCTTTTGCCTTGAATTTTTACCAAGAGAACAAAAACATCCAAAGGATAGCCTAGAGGGAGACACTAATTCTTTTTGGTAAATCTTAATGTCTTTTTTTTGCTGGCAAAAGTGAACAATGGCAAGGATTTACTTTGTAGTGAGCGTTTTCCTGCTGCTTCTTGTTAAACAGGCTTAATAAACTACACATTATATAAGTTGTAGCACTGATGGTCTGGCTTCTCAAACTTCAGGATATTACACACAAGCACACACACACATGCCAAGTTATGTCGATATTTTTTTGAATTCTTCATTTCTTTGATTGAATGTGACTAAGTGTCTTGTCTTCTGTAAATCCAGGTAAATGTGCCTATATTTGCGCTTTGTGAGGCAGTAAGGCTCTTGGTATTACCTGTATCAGAATGTCGAAAGCCTGTTTCCGAATCTTATTCCTCATGCGTGAAATCCTTGAGTATGTTGCTTTGTGCTCCAGAATTTAGACATTCCATATGCAGTGCTATTAAGTCCATTCCAGAAGGGCAAACTAGTGGTTGCATACAACAACTAGCCACTGATATATCGGATTCCCTTGAGTGGCTTAAAGTTCAACATCAGTTAGCTCATGGGGAAGACATTTCAAGGCCAGGTCATGATAATTCTGGTTTTCAATACAGACTGCAAGCAGAACTTATGGGAAGATATTTGACTGAAGTATATACCCTAATCCTAGATTCCATTACAGTCACTACGGGAAATAGTTATCCAGTCAGTATCTCTGTCAACAGTTTGATGTCAATTTTTTGCCCAAGTTCAAGTGCTATGGATTCATTTCAGTCGGATGAAAACAGCAAGCTATTTTCCTTCATTTTTGGAAGAATTTCTCGTGATGAACCCGCAGAATCTCATCCAGTGCCACACTGGATTTTGTTTTTCTTTTTTCGTTTATTTTTGTCCTGCAGAAGTTTAAGGCAGCAGGTACTCACTCTTGTGCCTCCAAATATATCGAAAAAGATGTCAAAAACATTCAATGATTCTTTCGCAGCTATCTCTGGAAATGATTGGTTGGAGTACGGTAGTCAAAATATAGAAGACAGTTTTTCTTGCATCGTCAAGGGCCCAGCTTCTGTTCTTACCGTTGTAGAGACTGTGCACAGTGTCTATCTTCACAATTCAAGTACTCTATGCCCACCTCTTTTTTATGTTTTGTGTGCCATTGCTCTTCAAAGACTTGCTGATTTGAATAGGAAGCTAAAATCGTTTGAGTATTTTCTTGCAAGAAGATCAGAGTCGGTTGAGAAAATCACTGATGAGAGTAGTAAACCATCGTATCAAAAGAAAAGCAAAAAAGCGATGAAGCGTGTCTTGAATATGAAGGAAGAAGCAGCTGGTTTGGCCAAATTCATCCTGGCAATTGTTGAAGATAAGCAATCTATCCTTGTGTCTACGACTGGTTCTCATGAAGATGTATCCTTCCAGGCACTGCATGAAGATAGTGGATGGGATTATAGTGTTGGTGCCCTAAATGAGAAGTCTTTGCCATCTGCTGTCTGGTTGATTGTATGCCAAAACGCTGATTTGTGGTGTGCTCATGCTTCAAAGAAAGCAATCAAGAAGTTTCTCACACTATTGATCCAGTTGTCAATTCCTTTTGTTAGAAGTGCTACAAAGGAACCGGAGTCAAACACGAGAAGGCTTGGTCCTCGGAAGAATGCTACTCTACATCAAACCTCTCGAGAACTTTTATGTAACACAGTTCTTTATGAAGAAAGAGTAAGACATGGTTTAACTTCCTGATATGTTCATTGTGAGCAGTTCTGCTTTATGCACATGCTGTCTTTTAGCTGGGGGCAGATGCTCTTCTTCTTCATTCTTATTTTATTTTTACGAATTTGCCTGTCCTTCAAATGTTTATTGGTTGCCTCAAAAAAAATGTTTATTGGTTCTTTCTGCATGTGCTCTTGTTTGCTGAACGATAATTTCTACTATAGGTTTCACCCCACCCGTCTTTTATGCTTTTAGTTAGTAGTTTATATCTGTTTTGTTTGTTTGGTCCTCATACTTTTATTTATTCCTGACTCCCACCCGTTTTTTATGCTTTTCAGTTAGTAATTTATATCTAGTCAGAGATTTCCATTGATGTTGCTCCGGTGATTTTCTCATTTACTGCTATATTAGTTTGTTTGCAGGCATCTAGCATCAGCAATTTGCAAAATTTTGGTGGCATCAGTGTCGTCAATCTTTCCTACTCTTGGAGACATTCATCTGAAGTCAGTACCTAATTGGTCTGAAATCATAAACGTACTTGAAACCTTAAACATTCGTACACCCCAGGAGAAGCATGCAGAGAATAGTAATCAGTTGCGAATTAAGTTAAGTTCCCGATCACTCTCCAGGCTTCTAGGCGGTCCTTGCCGAAGAGAACAGTTATCCCCTGCAAGATGCATTGAACTTTCTTCTTCTCAAAAGTTTCTTAACTTTATAACATGGATGCCAAAGGGATGTCTAACTTCAAAATCTTTATGGTTAATGGCCAACTGCATTCTTAACATTGAACGGTATGTTTTTGCCTCACAGTCCTACGGATGTGATGTAGGGACATCCATGTACACGTGGCACCTAAATCATTTGATAGATTTGCATACCTGTACCCATTTGTCATTTTGCATCCATTTTTGTCTGTTTGCATAAGGCCGTTAGGCCAGTACCATCCGTAGCATATTAGAGATCATTCCTGCATATTCATTTCTCAGTTTTTGCATCTTGCAAACTTGAATTTCAGAGCACTGTAGCTCTTGGTTGATCTTTTCTTAATTAAATCAAGGATTCACTCCATTATCTGGTATCAAGAGCCTAGGCTACCTTCCCTTAGCTCCGCTGATGGCAGGTTCTGATGTAGTGGTCGGCCGGAACTCCGACGATGATCGAGTTTCGAAGTCCCATCGGGAAGAATTGAGTGAAGTGAAGCAGAAGCTTGAGGACTTTATGCGAGAAATGCAGATCGTGGTCAAGGATCTACAGCGAAGTCAAGCAGAAATCAAGAAAGCTCTTCATTTGGAGGAACGAGAGTTACCTCGGACCCCTAAAGAGGTCAACTTAGTCGTGGTTCACCAGAAAGGGCGGGAAGGGAGCGGGAAAACAAGGGAGAATGTGTCGGAACCGGTGAAAGTTAAAGGTGTACGAGATAGCCTAGGCAGACCACCGGAGTTCAAGGAGATCAGCTCCGATTCTGACCTAGATGCTTCAGATTGGAACCCACCAACACAGGAAAGAACGAGAGTTTATAACCCACCAATGAGGTATGTAGCTGGTCCAGAAAACTCTAATTTTCGATTAAAGATGGAAATCTCTACATTTGATGGGACTATGCATGCTGAGGATTTCTTAGACTGGGTAGATTCTGTAGAGGATTATTTTGAAGGGATGAGACCACCTGAACACCTAAAATGCAAGATAGTGTCCTATAAATTGAAGGGGGGAGCTAGGGCATGGTGGAAACAAATGCAGAACAGCCGTCATTTGAAAGGAAAACACAATATTAGGGACTGGTCTAAGATGAAGCAGCTTCTGATGAGTAGATTCCTGTCTTCTAATTATAATAGGAACACTATGTTAGAGTTCTTCAACTGCAAACAGATGGGAAGAACTGTGAAGGAGTACACAGATGAATTTTACAGGTTAGGGGCAAGGTCAGCCACCCCAGAGGACCCTGAAGTGCAACTTACCAGGTACATAGGGGGCCTGAGTGAAGAATTTCAAGAAAAGCTAGAAATAGCACCCATTTGGAGAGTCTTAATGAAGCTGTGAACCTAGATTTTACAATAGAAAAACAAATGCAGAGAAAGGCGGCTAAGAATACCCCTACCAGGAGGCTATTTACCCCAAATAACTCTCCTATGAGCTCCCTTCAACCAAAAGGTCAAGAATCAAATGACCAACTTAAGAACAGGGCCAAGGGAGTAGATAATAAACCTCCAGATCCTTATGCTAAGCCAGCAGCCCCAAAGTGCTACAGGTGTGTCCAACCTGGACACAAGTCTAATGAATGTCAAATGAACAGAAAGCAAGTGACCTTGCTAGATAAACAAGGGGAGGAATCTGAAATTTACACTGAACAAGAGGAAGAACAGATTGAAGAAGTAGAAAGGGATGAGGGGGAAATGTTGGTGTGCATCGTGGAACATCTTCTGTTTTCAGAACCTACACCAACTCAAAAGCATGCCCTGTTCAGAACCAGATGTACAATCAGTGGCAAGGTTTGTGAAGTGATCATAGATAGTGGATCAAGTGAGAACCTTATCTCAAGGGCAGCTGTGAAAGCCTTAGGACTTAGCACTACACCCCATTCTCATCCATACAAGATGGGATGGATCAAGAAGGGCCCAGAAAGCAAGGTTTCAGAAGTTTGTAAAGTGAGATTTTTCATTGGAAAGGCTTATGTAGATGAAGTGACATGTGATGTTGTGGAGATGGATGCTTGTCACTTGTTGTTGGGCAGGCCCTGGCAATTTGAGAGAGATGTGATGCACAAGGGTAGAGACAACACCTATATTTTCTCTTGGATGGGCAAGAAAGTAGTTCTCATGCCAATGTCACAGAATGATACCAAGGATGACAATCAGAAAGGAAAGGCTCCCTTGTTACTCACTTATGGGTGGAACTTTGAATCAGAAATAGAAGATTCCTCTAGGCTATTTGGACTATTTCAGAAAGAAGTGCAGGAGACAGACATCCTAGGCACTTTGAGTGAGGAGATTCAACAACTTTTGAATGAATTTCAAGACTTGTACCCTACAGAATTACCATCTGGATTGCCATCCACAAGGGAGATTCAACATAACATAGACCTCATACCTGGAGCATCTTTGCCTAACCTGCCACACTATTGACTATGTCCCAAGGAACAAAAGATCCTACAAGACATTGTTGATGACTTACTGGCCAAACAAGTTATACGGCCTAGTACCAGCCCCTGTGCTGTACCAGCCCTACTAGTACCAAAAAAAGATAATCAGTGGAGGATGTGTGTAGATAGCAGGGCCATTAACAAGATCACTGTCAATACCGATTCCTTATGCCAAGGACCGATGATCTGATGGATCACTTGATTGGAGCTACTGTGTTCACCAAAATTGACCTCACCAGTGGTTATCATCAAATAAGGATCAAACAGGGAGATGAATGGAAGACTAGTTTCAAAACACAAGAAGGGCTTTATGAATGGATGGTCATGCCCTTTGGCCTTTGCAATGCCCCCAGCACCTTCATGAGACTCATGCATGAGGTATTAAAACCTTTCTTAAACAAGTTTGTGATTGTATACTTTGATTACATTTTGGTGTATAGTTTGGATATGAAAACACATCTGGGACATTTGAGACTAGTTTTTGAATCTCTAAAGAACAAGCTGTACATGAACTTCAAAAAATGTGTCTTTGCTTCACCGAAGTTGTTGTTTCTGGGATTTATTATAAGTGCTGAGGGTATACACACAGACCCAAGGAAAGTGGAAGCAATCCAGGATTGGTCCACCCCTTCCAATATTACTGCACTTCGGAGCTTCTTGGGATTGGCCTCCTTCTACAGAAAGTTCATAAGGGGGTTCAGTACGCTGGCTGCACCATTAAGTGATTGTTTGAAGAAGGGACGGTTTGATTGGGGAGTTGAGCAAGAGTACATCTTTGAAGAAATTAAAACAAGACTCACATCTGCACCTGTGCTTGCCTTACCAGACTTTGACAAACTCTTTCAGGTTGACACAGATGCATCTGCTATGGGAATTGGGGCTGTCCTTAGTCTAGAAGGAAGACCTATTGCCTATTTCAGTGAGAAACTTTCACCAGCCAGAGCCAAATGGACCACCTATGAACAAGAGTTCTGTGCAATTTTTAGAGCCCTTCAACAATGGGAGCATTATCTACTACACAAGGAATTTGTCCTCAATTGTGACCACAGGACTTTACAGCACATCAACATCCAAAGGCACATCAATAGGATGCATGCTATGTGGTTCTTATACTTGCAGAAGTTCTCATTCGTGTTCAAACACAAATCTGGAGTACTGAATGTGGTGGCCGATGCCCTAAGCAGAAAACAATGTCTATTGAGTGTGCTTCAAACAGAGTTGGTAAGGTTTAAATCGCTCCCGGAATCCTACGAACAAGATGAAGACTTTGGAGAAATTTGGCAAGCTTGCAAAAACCAGGGGTACAAGGATAAATACCATTTGATCCAAGGGTTCTTGTTCAAAGAAGACCAACTTTGCATTCCCAAGACTTCTCTTAGGGAATACCTGGTCCAGGAATTTCATGATGGGGGCTTAGCAGCACATACCGGAAGAGACAAGACCATAGCACTAATCACTGAGAGGTTTTACTGGCCACAAATCAAGAAAGACATCAGCACCTATGTTAAAAGATGTGGGGTGTGCCAGACAGCTAAGGGCTCCAAACAAAACACTGGATTATACACTCCTCTACCTATCCCACAAACCATTTGGGAGGATCTTTCCATGGATTTTGTGCTGGGGCTACCTAAGACTCCCAGGCATACTGACTCTATTTGTGTGGTGGTAGACAGGTTTTCCAAGATGGCCCATTTCATACCATGTAAGAAAGTCATGGATGCCACCTTAGTGGCTCAAGTGTTCTTCAGAGAAGTGGTGAGGCTCCATGGGATTCCCAAGACTATAACATCTGATAGATATGTGAAGTTTATCTCACATTTCTGGAGAGAACTGTGGAAAAGGCTCAAAACCAAGCTACAATTCAGTAGTGCTTATCACCCCCAAACTAATGGACAAACTGAGGTGGTAAATAGAACTTTGGGGAATATGCTAAGGTGTGTAGCAGGGGATCAACCAAAACAGTGGGACTTGGCATTATCTCAAGTGGAGTTTGCCTATAATTCCATGGTGAACAGGTCCACTGGTGTTAGTCCTTTCTCTGTGGTGTATACCAAGTCACCAAATGTGGTCACTGACCTAGCACCCTTGCCCATAGTCAAGAGCAAGGCTGCTGGACATCTTGCTGAATCCATTAAGACACTACATGAAGATGTCAGGGGGCAGTTGAAGAAGAGCTATGCCAAGTACAAAGAAGTGGCCGATCAGAAAAGAAGAAAGCAAATCATTCATCCTGGGGAGCTAGTAATGATACATTTGAGGAAGGAACGGTTTCCCGCCGGAGTCAACAATAAATTAGCTCCTAGAAGAGTGGGACCATTTGCTATTCACTCCAAGATCAATGATAACGCATATGCAGTGGAGATTCCAGCTTCCTGGAAGATGTCAAGGACCTTCAATGTCACTGATTTGACACCATACTCTCCTACTGATGATGGCCAATGCAGCATTTTCCCAGAAATAGAGGAGTTAAATGCTGAAGAAGAGGGGGGGAAGGGATGATGTAGGGAAATCCATGTACACGTGGCACCTAAATCATTTGATAGATTTGCATACCTGTACCCATTTGTCATTTTGCATCCATTTTTGTCTGTTTGCATAAGGCCGTTAGGCCAGTACATCCGTAGCATATTTAGAGATCATTCCTGCATTTTCATTTCTCAGTTTTTGCATCTTGCTAACTTGAATTTCAGAGCACTGTAGCTCTTGGTTGATCTTTTCTTAATTAAATCAAGGATTCACTCCATTAAGATGAGTCTGCCACATCGCTTGCTTGTTTAATGTGTATATTATGTAAAACCAAAGAAGCTTGAATTGAAAACATGTTGGTTGTTTTGTTTCTGATATTTCTGGACTTCCTTCTTATTTTTCTCATAGGGAATAGTTAGTCCATTTAATATGCTTTCCATGACACTTATTCTGATTTCAATACCAGGCTTCCCTTTTTACCCTCATTCACCCCCACTAGACATGTTGATTTTCATAGGGCATTACTGCTTTTCCTTTGAATTGTCCTTATGTAGCTTTTATGAGTAAAGAAACCAAATTTATCAGTTTTTGTGTTGTATACTTAAGAGGATGTTGGCTGAAACATTTGTCTCAGGATTGTAGTTGGAAGCTTGTTAAGTGGGCTCGGAGCATTACCTTCTGAGGATCAATTCGAATTGCTCAAATTGTTGTTGTCCTGTCGAAGAACCCTTAAAAGCTTATTCGTGACCTCAGTTGAAGAGAAGACGGACGATCGTCATTTTTCACGCCTTTACTTGATTTCTGAAGGTTCATCATCCGTGTTATGGCTATTCAAGTCGTTGGCTGCAGTGAGTGAATGCCAGAGTTTATTTTCTGAAGATATTGCTTCTCAAGTGGAAGGCATGTTATTTTCATTGATGGATCACACATCTTCCACACTTCTTAGTATCGCCAAAAGTCTCACTGAACGTGTACTAGAGTCTTATGAAAAGGATTGTGCAGGAAAGTCTTCCGATTTAATTGATTCGCAGTCTGAGTTCCCCAGTAGCACTGATCTTGCAGCATGCTTACTGGTTGTTGGTGAAAAATTAAGAGATGACATTCAAAATTCACTTGCGTACTTTAACGTATCCCGTGGTAATGGAAAAGGGGTTTTATCTGACTTTCAGAAGTTGAAGAAAGTGTCACCGGTGATTTCTTGCATCCAAGCCTTCTTGTGGGGCATAGCTTCTGGACTCCAAATAACTAGTACAAGTAGTCATACAAGTAAAAAAGGATTATCCAAATGTAAAGTAGAACCATTACGCAAACTAAGCATCTGCGTTGATGCATGTACAGAAATCATAAAATATTTCCTAGATTTGTTGCTACTTCAAGATGACCCCTCCGATCAATGTCTATCGAATACACAGGTTATGAGCATTGATGGCCTTGTTGAGAAAGAGTTACTGAATGCTGAATCTTTGGAGGACGTTTTAGCATCCAACGACCAAAGTGGTGAACTAAACACCGACTCTCATGCTGGGACTGAAAAGATCAGATCCAAGAGGAGTAATGTTGAGTCTATCCTTGCTGACGATCAATTGTTTGGCCAACAATGCTCAATGGGACCTTTGCTACAAAATCTTTTGGGAAGCAAAAATAATGATGTAGCATATTTCCTTCGGCATTTGTTTTTTGCTTCTTCAGCAAGGTTGAGATTGAAATCTGACAACGCCTGTACTCCTTTGCTCAAGAATCTGGTTCCAGTTTTGAATAGGATTCCTCAGTATGTATCACTTGAAGTAGCAAACAAGGGTGATACGACCACACCATTTGAATATGTATGGCTAGATGGTCTTGTCAAGTTTCTTGAAGAGCTAGGAAATTCTCTTCCTTTATCTAACCCGTTATCCTCTAAGAATTCCTTCACTAACCTAATAGATTTACACCTGCGATTTATTGCAGCCTGTATAGTTATACAGGGGAAAAAAACTGTTCCGGTTTTCCATGTGTCCAATCAAGTAGACGTCATGCCAAGCGACCAGTTGGATATTAGTGAATCTACACTACCCTATAAAACATCCTGCTTGGTTGAATTGAAGAGTAGATTAAAAAGTTCCTTTAGAGTTCTAATCCAGAAATCATCTGAGTTGCATTTATTATCAGCAATTCAGGTCATAGAGAGAGCGGTTTGTGGGTTGCAAGAAGGTTGCATGGACGATATTTATAGTGAAAGTTCTGATGGTGGAAAAATCTCGGCCACTGTTGCTGCTGGCGTTGAATGTTTGAACTTGGTTCTTGAGTTTGTTACAGGTAAACCGTCATATGTTTTACTTTATGGGCATAAATGACAAATGTCAGCAACCCTTTCTTCATGTTTTCTGTATGGAATGAGTTTTATTTTCTTTCTTCGTGTTGTAAATTTTGTTCTTTTGTGGGGGATTTTAGGTCGAAAACGGCTGAGCGTGGTTAAAAGTCACTTAAGGAGCATAGTTTCCTCTCTTTTCAGTACAATTGCATCCTTACAAGGACCAAATATTTTCCTCAAAAATAAAAATAAAAATGCCGGTGAAGGGTGCCTTGTTCTGGATTCTGCTTCCGTCGTTCTTAATTGCGTCGAGGTATTGACAAAAGTGTTTGGAAAGCACTCTGTGTTTCAGATGGATTCTTCCCACATTGCACAGTCTCTACATATACCAGCAGTGATGTTCCAAAATATCCTTCAGCTTGAACACACTGACAAATCCAATCCAACAACTGTTTCAGAGAGTGGAAACACACATATCAGAAACAAATATATATTTGATCAATGTTGGTCACTGGAGATTTATGCTGCATGTTGCCGATTATTATGCACTGTTATCAAGCATCATGCAAGGTATGCATCTTTCTCTTGTGATGATTTCATAGTCCTAAGGGTTTAGTTTCTCTCTAATCTCTATTGCAACGATTGTTACTTGATTATCACATGGGAACTTCTGTTTATCTTTTTCTTCTATGAAATTCACATTATTTTACTGGTTTTTATGATGTTTAGTGATGCTCAAAGGTGTGTTGCTCTTCTTGAAGACTCGGTCAATGTTCTCCTTTATTGCTTAGTGATGATCAACATTGATCAAGGAGCGAAATGTGCCTCATGTTTAAGAAGAGTATACGAAGAGGTACATGCACCATTTTTTATGACATGTCACCCTACATGCATGCAGACATACATATACATTTGTTTGTTATCCTTGTTAGACCGTCCTGTACCCAATGTTAGACTGTGTAGTTCTAATGATGACGGACACATTACTTTTTCTATTTTTTGTTTTGTAATCAGAGATTTATATCGATGAGCAAAGTAAATACAATCCGAGCGTTACGAGAAACAAAATATACAAAATCCCCTTAGCCATCATACATAAACTAAAGTTTAGAGCAATATATTACCCTACATGGCCAAATATTTGTCTTGCTCCATATCAATCAGGAAGCTTAATATTTGAAATTAAGCACTCAAAGGCAGCAGCATAAGAGGCTTAGTAAGCAAATCTTATTTAAGCTGATAAAAACATACGTCTTTTCTGTTGTAAGTATTCTTGAAAAGTCTTTTATATAGAATAGGGTTTCTTTAGTATGTTGGAATTTAAAAGTATTCTAGGTAGAAAGGGCATGTGCTATTTATGAAGGTTATAGTAGACAACAACGAAAAGCGTCCAAGGATCATCAATGTGATTATTTGTTCTTAGTGTATTGATGTCTTTTAAATCGCAAAGCAAACCCCCCCTCCCTTCAACTTCCCTGGTGGAAGAATTTTATCACATATGATTGCTCTTTTTTCCGTGTTTGCACGTTCTGCATTTTCAATTATTGATTGCAATATCTCCTGATTTCTTGTCCTGGTTATTTGCAGCTAAGGCAGCAGAAGGATGAATTTGGCAGATATTGTTACCAGTTTTTATCTGGTTATATATGGATCTATAATGGATTTGGTCTTCTCAAATCTGGCTTCAAAAGGTGGTCATGCCTGTTTTGTTTTTTTTACCGTTTATCTAACTGGGGTTTCCCTTAGATACCACTAACTTTTGTAATACTTAAGTTAACCTTTTTATTTGGGCAATCATTTGCATCGGATTCACAAACGCAAATATTCAATTATATTTACAGAGAAATTGATGAAGCTATGAGACCAGGTGTATATGCTTTGATAGATGCATGCTCAGCAGATAATCTTCAACATCTTCACACAGTTTTTGGAGGTCAGCAAGCAATATTTAGTTATTGAAATACATGTTTTTTACATGGCTTTTTGTGTCTTGCCTCTAAGTCCTTGCTTTCTTGTTTTGCAGAGGGTCCGTGCAGAATCACGCTCGGGGCTCTGATAGATGATTATAAGTTGAATTTCCAGTATGAAGGAAAAGTTTGATTGTTGCTTACTGCTTTATCTGTGTTGTAATGAGTCTCATGTTGTTGACGTCTCACGAGGTTGTCGTTTTGGACACACCATAGTCTCACTGGTTTGGTGTAATACATCTCCATGTAATAGAATCTACAGGGAAGAGAAAAATCGAAGAAAAAAGTGGAAGCATTCTTGTCAAGGTTTTGTTGTACCGTTTTTGTTTAGAATATAGTGTATATATTAGTTCTACTTTTTTTTCTCCGAAAAATACATTATGTGCCCAAACTACATGTGTCTAGTCAAATTTTGCAGAAGTTTATTCTTTCAACCTTGAAATGACCCTTTTCTTTAAATCATTTCTTGTGCAAATCCTATAGATGGCCATGTACAAACAGGATATTAAGAATACAGCGTAACTTACATCATATAGATCGCAACATATGTACAAAGCAATTTATCTGGTTTGTAAAGTTAAACGGTCTTTCTACATTGCAGTAGTTCTGTTTAATGGATGACAACAGACAAAGAAGAAGAAAAAGAATAATTTATTGCAAGTATTCTGATGTTGGTTCAAACTAGTAATACAAAATATAAAAACGGTACATAAATTAACACAACACAAAATGATCTAGTGTGTTTCAACAGCATTTGTACTAGTTTCTGGTTGTATGACGCCCAATGTGCCTCAAGGAACACAGAATGCTGCGAAACTCACTACTATGCTTCAAGTAAAATAACTCATGGTTTTATTGAACAAAATACAATAAGGATCATTATCTTTTCTTTTCTTTTTTTTCTGGAAGGGAGAAATGGATACAATCAAAATCCTGACCAATTAGAATCATGGTGCCCAACACTCTGGCCCCTGCTTCTTCTTCATCGATATCCTAAGAAGATCATGCAGCAACCTTCTTGGAAGTTACAGAGTTGATAATGGTAGCAAACTCAGGCCCCTGCAGCACATTACTAATCTTTAAGTACCGAGTCATAAAAACTACAACTTCTTTTCGTCCTCCTTTCTTTTCATTTCTTTTTTCCTTTCTTTAGGTGTGTGCATTGGACGGGGTGGGGGGGACAGCTCGTAAGAAAAGAAAGACAGCTACTTTGTATCTTTGTTGGACTAAGACCAGGGCAAAGACCCTACATTTTCTCTTTTGAAGTTCCCATGACAATGGTGTTATACAGTCATACAGACACTAAAAGTATGGATTTTACTGATAATAGCGTGGTTATGTACCTTTAAAGAAGCTCCACCTACGAGAAAACCATCAATGTCTTCTTGTTTTGCAAGATCAGCAGCGTTGCCCCCATTTACAGATCCTGCAAAAGATTCCATTTGATAAACTAGATGCTCTACGCAATATACATCCCAAAAATACAGATGATAAATAAATGCAGCCAATTATTTCTTGTGAATTGATCATCAAATGATAAGCCATAGTAGTAAGGGGAAATCAATATTAGCCACTCCCTTTTCTCTGCTTGTGTCTTTAGGTGGTCAAGTAATGTGATAACTGATAAGTCAATACCTCCATAGATAATTCGGGTTTTTGAAGCAACTTCTGCTGAAACATTCTTCTGAAGCCATTCACGAACAGCTGCATGCACTTCCTGCGCCTGCTGAGGTGAGGCTACCTTACCAGTTCCAATAGCCCATACCGGCTCATAAGCAATCACAATTTTATCCCAACTAGGTACAGCATCTGCATATTTCGGGATATTCATGTAAATACCCTCTCTTGGTTCCAATCCAGGAATGTGTTTACAAGACGATTTATTTCATCCATTATCAAAAGGAGAAAATAAAATGAAAAACTGGAAGTAATGATCCCAATGGAATTTGCTGCCAGCCCCGTTTTTACTCTAAAAAACCAATTAAACGTGAAGTATAGAAGTAGGTAATAAGCATGCAGCTTGCCTGCATAAGCTTTCAATTGCTGAAAGCAGACATCGAATGTTTTCCCTTCTTCTCTTTCTTGCAAGAGCTCTCCTATGCAGGCTATTACACCAAGACCTTCGCTCAAAGCATATGCAGCCTTTTTTCCAATGAACTGTAAGACAGTAAACCAGTCAAGCTTAAAAAATAAACGCATCACACAGAGCATATTAGTGGAAAAAGCAAGTCGGATTTTATTGGAACAGAACTTTAGGGTAAAAGATTGTCAAAGTGTGGCGCCTACTTGATCATCTTCTCCAATTATATGTCTTCTCTCAGAATGCCCAAGAATGACCCACTGGCAACCCAAATCCTTCAATTGTTCCACGCTGTAAACAAACAATGCAAAATCAGATTATCTAAAACTGAAATGAGATTCTAAACCAAATAGACACTGTAAGCAAGCCATTGACTATCTCAAGGGCGTATGAGAGGGACAGAACGGGAAAAATGCTGTGGAAAGTGTTGAGAAAAGCCAACACAAGCTGGTTGGATAGGAACGGATTGCTTCCCCACAAGGTCGTGAGGTTTTCTTCTGACAGACCCCTGCCCGGAATAGGACTGGAGCCGAAACATCCAAAAAAATATTGTAATAAAAGAAAACGCAAGTGGCAAGAAAATAAGCAAGTCTCTCCAAACCAAGAACCTGGAACAATCTTAACCGGGTCTGATTTTTATTTAAGGAGTAAAATGTACAATACTTTTCACATGGAGGTCCTCTAAACATAAGCCAAACCACAAGGGGCAAAATAACATATACTATGTATCATGCACTTATGGCTTAACAATATTTATTTATTATCTTTGATGAATGCAATGAAAGAACTTTCTGCACTAACACAAGAGAGTGCTGACTGTCAAAAAATTTAAGCTATTCAAAATATATTATAGATTAGTAAGCACAACAAGATCAATTTCTTTAATTTATTTAACTTTGATTGAACTAGATTGACACTGCGCATTCATTCTGAGATCAATCACAAAAAAAAATAAAAAAATAAAAATAAAGTGAAGTTACCATATCTTACCTAATCTCACCAGTAAATGCTCCACCCTTCCCTGTCCAACAATTTTGAGCAGATACTTCAATGCGATCAGTCAAAGTGCTCTTCACTTGATCAATATAGATGAAAGGAGGTGCTACAACAACATCTGAGACATTCAAGGATGAACTGTTGTCACATTTCTCAGATTCTTTGCATAGAAAATATTGTTTAGATTCATGAGATCACAGTCAAACACGTTGTTATGTCAAGCTAAGGTTAAAAAGCTAAAATAACCACAAAACATAAAGCCTTTCTAGATTAAATCAGGATCACATCAAAAAATGCAAGGCAATAGACTTAAAGCCGTCGAAAATATGCATTTAAGTTTAAAAGTTGGCTGTCCTCGTCTTTCACTAATGACAAGGTAGCCAAAGCTTATCAACATTACATAATAATGCTGATATAACTAAAATAAAGGAAAAAGAATCATCACATTATGTCCTATGTTATGTCATTGTCAGAGGCTACTCTTAACCATATCTTATTAGCTTTTTACACCTTCTGGATCCTAGCACTAGAAATGGACCTTATAGAGACACAAATCCTCAATCACAAAGCAACCATCAAAAGATGCACGTCCATTAAATGATATAAAGCTTCATCCTGTTTCACCTCTTTACACTTGTTTATCATTGGCTTCAACTTGTTCCATAGAATCAAATAAGCCTGCACTTCACACGCTAGGAAATGGATCTAAAGTGTGAAATATGACTAGTGCTACACAAATCAAATTATCCCCTTCATTTTGATATCAATTGGAGGCTGCCGTACATTATTGTGAAGAAGCACGCACGAATGAAGCTAGACTGTCAAATAAGACTGATACAAAACAAATTAATTAAGAAGATAAAAGAGTGTCGGAAGGGATAAATAACTTACCGACATCAGACTCTAACTTTGAACTGTTTAGGTCCGTGACAAGCTTGGCAATGAAGTCTTTTGTTCCATTCTACGAATTTTTTTGACAGGAAAAAAAAAACAAGAGAGACAATGATAAAATAAATTAAGCACGCACAACACTAAAAACACATAATCATGCAAATGTCCATTAATTTCTACAGCCGGGATAGAAATAGATTTCAGACACAAGTAAAAATGAAAGGAGAAAAGCAGAGTAACAAAACGAAAAGATGAAATTTCACATTGACCCAACCCATCGTTCTCGCTTTGACGTTCACATTTTGTTTACCACAGTTTCAACACTCTAATTGACAATAAATAACCCTGGCTTCATCGGTTAATAAACAGCGATGTCTTCTCATCCAAGTACAAGTATTGAAAACAAGCCAGACGATCACAGTAGGAGAATCATTGCTAATATGAATATCAATACAAAAATTCATGCAGTCTAATAAAAGTAATACGCATACGGCATACCGATATTCCTACAACTAAAGAAAATAAACCAGTAAATGAATACGATGAATGGAAAGAATTTCGGTACTTACACACTTCCAGTTCCCGCCAACGAAGAACTGCAAGGACACAAGAAAGAAGACAAAATTAATAATTATCATCAGTCTAATGACGCTGAGCACAACAAGGTATGATGATAACATCCACCAGCAAAAGCACATCAACAAAGAAAACTTTTTTTTGTAATCAAAAGACAATGAAGCAGAGAATAAACGAGCCTTATGGTCACATAGATGAATGAATAATTAGTTCAATAAGTTTCCCACCAAATTAAATAACACGAGAATACTGAACTGTGTATGGACTACCTGCACCCACTGACCCGCTTTATAAAATGGCTTATAGTAATGCATAAGCAAAATGAATTAAATAAGAATTCATTTCAAGTTTAGAAAACTGCATCAAATATAATGCTCCATATCTACAATGAAAAGGGGAAAAACTTGAAGCACCAATTTAAACAATGTACAAAAGCCAATTCAGCCCAATAATTTGAAGATAAAAAAAATGAGGAGAGTTACCTTTCCGGAGCCGGCCATAGCAACAACAGGCCTGTTACCTTTATTTGAAGAAGAAGAAGAAGAAGAAGGGAGGCGGAGATGAGCATCGACTGTCTGAGAAAAAGATTGATTGGTAGCAAAAGAGAGGGAAGTCTCGAGCTTGGGACAAGAAATAAGACGGAGACCGGAGAACTGAGGGCACGCCAGAGATGTTGAAGCTACTGCCATTTCGACCTTTCCGACAGTAAAGTTCTCAGGCTTAGTCAGTGGGCTGAAAGAGAGAGAGAGATACAGAGAAAGTGGATTGAAAAGGAGAAGTCAGTACGCCCAACAGCACAACGTGTGGCGATTGGCTAGGTTGTTTAAGTTGTGTGTTTTGTTTTTTTTTTTTTTATCGAAGAAAAAGTTGTTATAATCTCCTTGTTCTTGTTGATGAGAGAGATGTTTTTGATGTCACGCTTCCTTTCATGAGCCTAGTAATTACCGCCGTAGTATTAAAAGGCATCACCTTTCCAATCCAAGGACATTGCTTAGACTATCTCCGGTAGTGTTACTCTAAACATCACTTTAAATACATTATTTTTTATTTTAGTTACACATTTTCAACACTTTAAAAAAACATTCACTCCAGTAAGCACATTTAAAACAACACTTCAAAATCCATTTTCTTTTATTATCAACCTAAACACCAATTCATTTTTCATCTTGGTACCTTCTATTTTCTCACGGTAATTCAAATAAAAGTAATTATATTTTGTACAGTATTACCAAAATATTTTATATTTGAAACATAAAAATATCATATGTGATTTAAAAAAATGGATGCTATTTATGGAAACACATGTCATTTTTTACAATATATTCCTTACTCAAAATTTAAAAAAAAATGGATGTTATTTATGGAAACTCAATCAATGTGTTGTGTTTTAGTAATAATAGACATTTATACATCTATCTTATAATTAATATTTGTTTTGGAATATGAAATGAACATACAACAATAAATGTTAAGCTATGAGTATGTTTAGAAAAAAATATTAAATGATGTATTGGTTTTTTAAATGGACATTTTTATAGAACATATTTTTTTCAAAAATGGTCACTTTTTATGAGACTTAGATAGTGTTTTTTTTTAGTTGTTGTTGCAATAAATCAACATAATTTTTTTGAAAATATCAATTTTGTCCGAAAATATTGTATAAATGAAATAAATACCCTTCCCAAAAAAAATGAAACAGATCTGCTAAATTAATTCAAGCAACTATTTCCATGGCCCACTGAAATGACCACTATTCACTTTACCATGCTCTTGTAATTTCCGGTGATGGATAGAGTACTTTAAGGATATAGAGTGAATAAAGTGATCCATTGTAGGTTTTGAGTGAATCAAAAAACTGTAAAATATTGTTAAGAGTATTGATACAGTTCCCCATAGGAGATAGTCTTAGTGCTTACTTTAAATTTGAGTGTTGTCCTCACAACCAAGTCAAACTCAGCTAGAGTGTGGAATTCGAATCATGTATGGAGTGCTAAAAACATTTAAATACGATCTTACTATATTAAATCATCGAGACATATACTAATTAGGTTGTGGGGGGTCGAATCATGTATCGAGCAACTCATTTCGGTAAAATTGTTTTAAAACATTTGAATCATTTATGAAACAACTCGCCCGAAGCTACCAAAGAATGTTCACACACTCCGCAGAAGCGTGAAAATGCTGGCCATCGAACACCGCAGAGCATCTCGCCTTCCGAATCCCCCGCATAAGCCACACAAGTCGCGATGTCTCCTGAATCCCCCTATCACATTGCTTATTATATAACCTTCATCACCCGGAAATTACTTACTCAATGTATAACTGTTTGCTGGAGGGTTGGCTTAATATCCCACGCTTACTCGAGCTTACTTAGGATTCCCTGACTCTTTATTTGAATTCTTCTCTGGGATCTTAAAAAAATAGAACCCAGATTACTCTATTAATTACTTACTTACATGATTTTTATACCATAGGCGGACTCATTACTGGCTTAGAGGTCAGGGCATTAGAGAGGGGGACTACTATCCCATCTTTATTCTATCCTTGCTTTATTTATTGCTTACGGATACAAGACCAAGGTTTTTTCGGGTTGGATTACTAACTAAAAGTTTGCTTACCAATGTGATACGGCGTGCGAAAAGGATCACACATGCCTCCAATCGATCTCACCGCAATACCGGTTGAAGAGTACGACTCAAATCCTTACTACGAGGCCTCAGGAGAGTAGCCCTCATCACAAGCCGACCGAAATTCAAGCTACAAAAGAAGCAGCTCCAGATCAAAGAAAGAAAGCAGTTCCGCACTTTGAATATGACTCCCCTCGGTTGCCTCATACATTCCTTTAAAATCTTTTTTCTCCATCTTTAACAAAGAAAAGAAGCATTCTTTCGGCCAAGATGTTTTTAAAGGTTTCCCTGCAATAAATAATTGAGGCACATCCATTAATTGCAAAAATCCATTAATCTCATAAGTACATTAAGGCTCCGTTTTTTTTGGGTTGAAATTTTTTTAAGGTTGTTTTATATATTAGTGGATAATAAAATATAATAAAAATGATTGAAATAAGGCCACCCACAATGGCCTTAGCCATTACAATGTGAATTTACATAAAAATTAGCAAAAATATCCTACATGGATAAAAGTGACATCCTCACCTACAATGATACACAATAGCTTTAAAACTACATCCATGGAATGGAGAGAGAAATAAAATGTGAGAAATAATTGGAGCAGACCCACTTTCCCTTTCCTTTTCAAAATATTTACATGGTGAAAATTTAAGTCATTGTGAGATGGGAGAATGTGGTGTCCGACAAAAGTCGGCATACCATTGTGAAAAAGCGGACCATTGTAGTTGGTCTAAAAATTAGAAAGTTAAAATGTTTTTTTGAAATTTGTGTAGGAAAAGAAATGATTGGTGAGATAAATTAAAATAAAGTAGTATAATCAAAAAAATATTGGTAAAAAATATAATAAAGTAGATAAAGTGAAATGGTGAGAGATGGTTTAATATATTTTTATTTGTAATTGAAGAAATGATTGGTAAGTGAATTGTAAGAAATGATTGGTGAAGTGATATAAAAAAAACTCCAACCAAAGTAAAACACCGTTACGTGTTTTTAAGCCCAATCAGGTTTTCTTCATACTTTAGGTAAAACACCGTTAATCTTGTTAAGTAGGTAGTTCACTTTGGAAAAGTTTTACTTAATCACATTAAAATATCTTCCTAAATAATTAATTAGGCACATGAAATAAGTAAATATTATTTACTTGATTTTATCCATTATTTATCTCATAAACAATCCATGACTATTACGGTCTGTTTGTTACACATGAATGAAATTGAATGATTTTTAATTACATTCCAATTTTTGTGCGTTCTTACAAAGTAATGGAATGGAATTAAAAATGACAATTTTTATGACCTCGAGAAGTGGACGAAATGAAATGATACGAAAACCAATAAAGCACACGGGTGGTGGGTAAGAGTATAGTGAAATAGGGTAAATGGTGGGGTGGAGTATGGTAGGTAGGGTAAGATAAAATATGGTTACGTATGGTAGGGTAGGATGCAAAAGGTAGGTTAGGTGGGGTCAGATGGATGGAAGAGTAAGGTAGGGTGGTTAGAGAGAAAAAGCATGGTATGATGGGTGGTGAGAAATAGTAAGGTATGGATGGTGGTATGGTAAGGTTAGGTATGGGGCGTATGGCAGAGTGGATGCCTAAATGAGGTAGGGGGAGTAGGGTAAAGTGGGTGATGTGTACGGTATGGTATAGTAAGCCATGGGGGTAAGACAAGTTATGGTGGAGTGGTGGTTAGGGTATTATGGGGTAGGGGTGGGGATATATAAGAAAGTGAAGATGTATGTTGGGATGATAGGGTAGGGTACGACAAGGCATCGTGGGTGGATAAGTAGGGTGAGGTGGGGTAAGGTACGGTGGCGAGGTGTGGTATGGTATGAGTAGGTAGTTGAACGGGTAGTTTTGGGTGACGAGGTAGAGTATAATGGGTAGAGAGATAGGCTGTGGTGGGGTGATTAGTATGTAATGAAAGGTATATAAAGAAGTATCATAAGACGGATATGGTAAGGTGGGCTGATAAGTTGTGGTGGGGTGTGGGTAGGCTACCTCAACCTACCTAACCTTACAAGCTCCATCCTATCTTGCCTTACACACCCCATCCTATCCCATAATACCTTACCTTTACACACTATCTTACCTTACTTTTACTTGATGTGTCACGTAATATGAATTTGTTTCATTTCATTATTTTACATTACAAATGCAATAAGGGAATGAGTTTATTTCATTTCATTCAGTTCATACAATTTCTTTTCATTATTTTTCACTCATACGTAAAAATCAGCCATTATCTAAAGTAAAAAACTATTTTCCACATAATATAATTAAATATTTATGTGTAGGATTTTTTTCCGTCAATTTTCATTATTTCCGTCACCTAAATCCCGGAAAATCTATTTTCCCAACAATCTCAAAGTGCAACTAATGTGGGTTGCGAGTCAACAGGTTGGAGAGCATGAACCTATATGTAAAAGTTCAAATGATTCGAATAACCGATCAAACTCTTCAATCGAATCACCAACCTCATCAATCTTGACTTTATATCACCATATAGCCAAAACTGCATTATATATGGATATAGAACATTTTTACTCCACTACTCAAAGTAGTTGCCGAGCCTAACTAATATAATCATTACGTATGGATACCCCCAAACAATTCGTATATGGATCAAGACATTGTCCGTAAGAATTCTTCATAAGATATTATTCTTCATTGTTTATGATGGACTTCCATCACGATCAATTGTAGAAATCTTGATTGTATCTCTTATCGTGGCACAATGATTGCGGCCGTATCATTTTTACAACAAAAAATGGTTTGTCGTGGAAAAAAAAACCAAAAAAAAAAAAGTGAAAAGTCTATAACTCCCCCTTCCCCTTTCGGATGGATCTTACCCTCGGCCGGCTTCACCACAAACAGCACAAAACGCCAGTCCTCTCAACGCTGTTCTCTCTCCACTCAATTGACTCGATAATGGCGATTAGGGTTTGCTTCATCCTCGCGCTACTAGTCTTCTCCTTCTCTTCCCTACAAGGTTCGTCTATCTTGGCCGATCTGTATAGGCTGAACTTTCCTCCATTTCGTAATTCGGTGACGATGTGTGACTTTACTTGATTTTTCTCGTGCGCATGCTGAAGGACTTAATTCGGCTCAGATGAAACATATTCATTTTGTATTTATTTGAATGGTTTTCGATCCGATCAAGTTGCTCTTCTTCGACTTCGATCTTTCATTTTAGTTGATGCATGCTGGGTCAAGTGGAAATTGTGAATCATTTCTTGTCTTTTTCCTCATCTTTACTTTGTAATTAACGCCGATTGTGCAATCTGAACCTTGGGCTTAGTTTTGTCAAAGAGCACCTCTGAGTAGCTATGTTGAATTCCACTGACCAGTTTTGCGAATTTTCCTCAAATATGAACATGTTGGAATTTGCCAGACTGGTCTGTCCGTTCTGGTAGAACGGAAGCTTGTAATTGAACTTTTGAATGCTCTCTATCATGAAAGGAAATGTCACTTGTTACCAGTCATGATCTGGGTGGTTCTTTGTTTCTTGTCCTTGCTTGCTGACATTGGTTTCGCTATGATTTATCATTCTCTTTGTTCTGGTGTTTAGATCTTTTGCTAGCGATTATATTTTTGCTAATCGTGCTTTACTTTTTGACTGATAGTTGCTGTAGGTGAAGTAGATTCTGCTGAAGGTGAAGGAGGTGATCTTGGGATTGTTAATGATGATGTTCAAGACGTGGTTGGTGGAACTTATACTGCAGCCTCAGGGGTGCATACTGTTTGTGTTTTCCCCAAAAATCCTTCTAAAAGTTAGTGTACCTTTGTTTGTATTTTAGCGTTCATTACATTTTTGAAGCACTCTTGTTGTGGTTGCTTTACAGTTTTTTTGCGTGTGTATTTGTTTGAGATACAAATATTTACTTACCTCTTTCCGTTTTCTAGTTGTGGTAGGCGGACAAGACAGCGAGCTCTTAGTGGGAGTGAAAAATGAAGGTAGCTATTCTTCTGATTTTTCGCAGTGATGGTTATCAGATGGTAGAACGGATGTTTTTCCTGCTCATAGTTTCTTTTTTCGTACATGTTTAAACCTATCAAAAGAAATTGGTTTTTCATAAACGAAACAAATTAGTCGCAATTTATCATACAGTATAGATGTTTCTGTGTTTGTGCTTTTCAGTTATTCTGATCTACACCTTGAATATCTTGGATTATGTATTGTCCTGAATGAGCTGCTGGGGTCTGATCTGTTTATTCCATGTTAACGATGCCAAATGCAGGAGAGTCAAGCTTGCATATTATTGCAATCCAGGCCTCTATTCATCTCCCTTTTGATCATCGGTATCTAGTTCAGAACCTTTCTGTTCAGGTATAATTTTTGTTTTGGGTTTGCTTATTTCTGTTTTCAGTACGCTCTTCTGATTTGTTTTCTGGATTGTTCTTTAAAGTTGCAGGGTGAATTGACCACTAACGTGTAAGCTGTGAATGCATCTTTGCATTTGTCTCGTTACACTTGATATATTAATATTTGACTCTTTATAATAGTTTAAGCTTTTAGATAAATTATTAAATTATCACGGTTTAAGCTTTGAGTTCAAATATTGCCGTCCCATTTTTCATAAATTGTCACTACTGCTCCAAGCTATGGATAACAACTGTCAAGCACGTGGTAAGCTCATACATAGGGTGGCATGTTAAAAGTGTACAAACGAATAAAACAAACTTGTCCCTAATAGCCTAAGCTTTTAGGTGAAATGATAGGTTTTCAGTCAGTTACTATTTGGCTGATTTCCTGGAATACCCAATCCAAGGTCAGAACACTACATGGTTTGGAATCGAGTCCTAGGAAGCACGGGTGCGGATATGGGACACGTGGATATGGAAGTTTCGACAAGTATAGGACATAGGTGCAGGGGTGATAGACATAAACAATAATAATAAGGGTCTAGCTGTAAATATTGAAAATGTAAGGATCAATGATTGCATAAAGTAATTATATGCAAAAGTATTTTTTGAAGCCAAGAGGATTAAAAATATGGCCAAAACATTCATCAATGTATAATTTCCAAAAGCTTAATACAAAAGCTGTAAAAGTACATAGCATCACATTTTGATGTTCAAATTAATGCTGCAAACATTACACCGAAGTAGTTCAAACATTGATATTTATTACCATTTCAATTTTCAAGAACGGCTTCTCTTGCACTGAAACGGGTTTCCGGGTAAATGTATCCGTGTCACGTGTTCAAAATTTGCAAATTCACCCTATAGTATATCCATGGACATATCCAACTTATCCTGCATATCCATGCTGGAACAGCACCAGATCCGCGACATGCCGTAACCCAAGGCATCCATGCTTCCAAGATTGAGACACCATTTCATCTGTTATGTTGGATATTGCAGCAATGTGCTTATAGACTTTCATTTGGTAGTGTCGACCTTGTTCAGAGGAGTGTTCATTTTTTGGTTCTTTAATGACATCCTGCACATTCTCTTATTCTCATATGTAATATCTTATTATTTCTGTTTTCTTGTTGAAAAAGTTCCACGTAATTAGCAGCCTCGTTGTAGTACTTGAAGTGGTACCATGCTGTTAGTAAGTTGGTTTGCAACTGAAGAGGCTTGCAAAGTCAACTTGGTTCGGCCTTTTGGGTTACAAGTGGGAAGCTTTTTGGTACTGTATATGTAGTTTGTGTTCGAGAACATGTGCCTTTTCTTTCATCATGTTGACTTGGATATTATGTTTTTGGTTTTTGTTTTGATTCATGTAAATAATGTCGTTGGCCTTTGCTGGAGAAATGATGGCAAAGGAAAGCTGCTGATATTTATGTCTATATACGTGCAGGCTTTCAACGAAGCTTTGGTTCCACCTTCCTCTCAAGCAACGTTTCCCTATACATTTGCTGTTAGCAAATTTTTGCAGGTTTGCCCTTCCCTCCCCCCCTCTCTTCTCCTATTTTCTTCGTGCTTGGATTTTATCAGCAAGTAATGTTCTTCAGTGTATGCTGTTTGAAACGTATCAAACGCATCAAGCTATTAATTCACTAAACTAACAAAATTTGCTGATAGTGGAAGTAGATGTCAATAAAGAATTACATTGTGCCAGAAAAAGAACAGGAAATAAATTATTTATGTAGAGTATTTGAAAGAAAAGATGAAAGCTTTTCAATTGAATTATCAAGATTAAGAAAATTCCAGCCAGATTCATTAGTCGATACTTGATTCTTCTCAAATTCGGATAATAAATGTCAAAGGTTTGCACCTTCAATCGTGTGATCATTTAGTAGTGAGATATGTCCACACTGGAATAGAATTCTTAAATCAATTAAGAGGTGCCAATTACTCACCGAACAATGAAGGCAGATTGAAGTCAAATCAAGTAGAAATGGTGAGTTTGTTAACGCTTGAACCTTATTTTCTTTTATCATTGACTCTCACCTGACTCGGTTGAATTAACTGGGAACTGCTATGTAGAAAAAACAACCATTAGCAATCAATTGATCTGTAGACTCTAGATCCTATTTAACCAACTTTGAGTTAACAGTAAAAGGATTCTCAATCGTTTAGATGAAACACAGAGAGTCTGCTTTGACTTGAATTCTTTTATTCTTATCAGTGTATAAATTTGGTTAAGATGGATTAAATCCAGTACAGCGTCAAACAAAATGAGTTGTGTATTATGAGGGAGTAAAGTTGTTTAGTCAATACATAAAGTGGAGTAAGAGTGCAAAGGAAAAATAACTTTTCCAAACATTCCCAAAGTATTTTAACCTTTCATAAGGCTGGACAACCACACACACCCAAATAAAGGTTAAAATATTCGTCTAAGAAAAGGAAATGATACTAGAAATCTGTCCTAAACGCCTATCTAATACAAATGAAGCCCAAGTGTCTAGCAATTGAATTTTATCTTGGGAAGGAAGTTTGTGTTCCACCAGCCTTGCTGAGGCAAGGTTTTTTTTGCTATGAAGAGGTGTCAGAGATTCTAATTAACGGCCTGGTATAAGCTTGCATCATTGACCAGACTTTTAGCTTTAGTATTTCCTGGATAATATTAGGCCCTTGAGCTCCGTGGTTGGGAGTTTCAAGTTATTCACTCTACAATCTTGATAAGTAATTGAGCACACCGAATTCAGCCTGTAACATGGCAGTCTTTCCCCGTACAGTATGTACAACTTTAAGTTTTGCAACTTTTTTACATTATCTTCGTTCCTTCTTTACAAGCTGATACTCTCTTCATTATTGATGTAGGAGTCCACTACAATAGAATAAACCGTAAGCCAGTCTCCGGATGTGAACACTCAGAGCTTTTCATTATATTCATTCACATAGTTAATGCGCTAGGCGAAGCCTAGGTGAGTCTTAGGCAATCTCCCGGCTTGCTGGGCGAGAAACATTACGAACACCAAACATCCTTATCATAAAACAATAATAAGCTATTCAAATACCCAAATCAATGAAAAAAAGGGCATAAGTCAATATGTGATGGGTGGTAAAACGATGAAACGAAATGGAAGCAAGTATTTCTTTGACGAGACATGTTTACTATTCTTTTCCTATATTTCTGAAGAACAACCATCTGTTCTTTGTATTGATTCAAGTATTCAGTGGTCTAAAAGTTGAAGGTGAAGGATAAACAGAAACATAGTATAAGATGATGCAAGGAGTCAAAGAAGAGGAAGGAAATTAGGCATACGAAAAAAGTGAATTGAACAGAGATGAAGAGGATAAGAATGAGAGAAGAGATTGAGGGAGAAGAGATCGAATATGAAGAAAATTATTGTAAGTCCTTACGTGAACGTGAAGATTGATAGTTGCTTGAAAGGACGGCTTCTACGTGAAGTTCCTGTTGTTGAAATTGAAGTTCGAGTTCGAACTTTGAAGTCGTGAAAGAGATAGGCTAGGATGCACGGATACGGATACGTGGATACAGGATACGCGGATACGGGATACGCAGATACATGATTTTACTAAAATATAGGATACGGATGCGGGGGTGTATTTGTAAATAATAAAAATATAAAGACTAAACTGTAAATAATTAAAATAAAATGACTATATATGTATGTATGTATATATATACGTGCATATATATATGTGTGTGTGTGTGTGTATACATATGTATATATGTGTGTGTGTGCACGCGCGTGCGCGCATGTATATATATATATATATGTATGTATTTGTGTATGTATGTGTGTGCGCATGTACACATATTAAGGTTCAAACTCATTCTTTAAGTATCATGTTTTTTGGATACCCGTATCTGTAGTCAAGATACGTGTATCCGGTAAAGTATCCAACTTTTGAAAATTTCAATTTGACCCAGATACGTATCCAATAGAGTATCCTGAGTATCCGATACGTATCGGATACGGGATACGCTTGCAGGATGGAGTATTTGTGCATCATAGGAGATAGGCACCTTGAAAGTTACTGGTTTGTGTATATCATAAAAGGTTGTATTGTTATTAGTTGTGATACTACGTAAATATCCTTACTAATTGAAGTTCAAAGCGTTCCTTTAAAAGCGCTGCTTAATCACTGCTTGTCGCCTAGCTAAAGGCGACCGCTTAATCACCGATGCGGTTCCACCTTACATTTTAATCTCTTTTCCCAAGGTCAAGAAGTAATACCTCGCCTAGTGCTAACAACTATGTTCATTCACAGACAAAAGCTGATGCTTACACAACTAGGAGGGGTAATTCATAATCTCATCGGCCTTTAGGTAAAACAGACTAAACAAGATGGAAACAAAAGATAGCAAATGAAACCAGACAAACTTGGAAGAGACAAAAGACGGTGAAAGAGAATTAAGGCCATATGTCTACTCTCAGCAGTGCCTGTTTGTGTTGGTTCCCTCAGTATGCCTACTCATAATAGATATTAGGATGACCCTGCATCAATTCTTCACCTTCTTACCTTTGTTCTTCCCAAGTAAAGCCATAAAATGTTCAAATCCATCTAGAAAGGCATAAATCGTGTATAAATCATCTAGCTCTTTAACTATGAATTATCGCAGCTAGACGTGCAAAAATATAAATTTAACACTTCTAATCTCAGTTTTTAGTTAATAATGGGATAAAAATACCGTGATGATCATTACTTGTTACTGTCATGTTAAATTGTGTTCCACTGAGTAATTAAAAAGCTATGTTTATGTTGTGTACTATGCAGGCTGGAGCGTTTGATTTTGTTGGTACAATTATCTATGAAATAGACCAAACTCCATATCAGAGCACTTTCTATAATGGTACAATCGAGGTTACTGAAGCGAGTGGTCCTCTCACCATTGAGACTGTTTTCCTCGTTGGCCTTGCAGTTGCTGTTATTGGGTTTTTGTTCTATTGGGCGCGGAATCAAATACAGAACATTTCCAAGGTAAGCATCTATACTAATATGCTTATCTTTTGGGTATACCTTGGTCATGATAGATATTCAAGCATTTGTTCTCCAGCGTAGTTTAGGAAGGTTAAATTCTTAAAAGTGTTAGCTTCCTCAGGAAGTCTCTATTTTTGCAACTTGGCCTTCGGAATTTGGAAAATTTTCTGTCTTTGACCTAATTGTTTCTTTTCATCGGGGGGTGGGTGGGTGGGTGGGGTCAGGATTGTTGAGGAGTGAGTATGGTTTGGGTGACATGTTCTTGGGTGTTGAAGTACTTGGAAAAGTGTTGCGTCTTTGACTCGGTTGTTTCTATATTCTATTGACAGTCAAAGACTGGGTAATTTTGTTTCTGATATTCTTTTTGGAAACGGGATTGTATGTTGTATATTTGTTGAATCCTAACGTCTGTTCCAACACTCCATATTGAAAGAAGATTAGGACGGTATGTTTCATCTAGCAGCACATGTTTTGTGCTTAGTATACAGTATAAAAACCTGAGACATTTGATGACTTTCGTGCTTCATTTCATCTTTAGAAGCTGTCAGATAACATGCACTCTTACTGTTAGGTGCACGTATTTGAAAGATTGAATAAATGATCGGCTTCTTGTTTCCTACTTGTTTGGTCAAAGCCTAAACATCACACTTGTTCTTATTCCCTTGCATTTGGACCTTCATTTGCTGTTATGTATATTTTCCTCTCTCTTATTATCAGAAATCGAAGAGGGCACCAAAGGTGGAAGTTGGAACCAGTACGATTGACGCCTCCAATGATGAGTGGTTGCAGGTTGGTTGTTCATGAATATCAGATTATTATTATTATTATTAATGTTATTATTATACCGATTGAATTCTTAAATATCTTGTGTAATTGTTATTCCATTCAGGGAACTGCATATGCTCAGTCACTGTCCAGCAAATCGAAGAAGAAGAAGTAGGTGGCTTGCAGTTATGGCAACGCAACTTAGGCGCACACCTTTGCTGAGAGAGAAGGAGCTAGAAGGTTAATGGCTTTTCATTTTCTTCCTTTGGGGAAATTCACAAAGTAGAAAAAGACCAGCTTACTGTTACTGTCACAGCTAGATGAAGAAATTTGCATTTTTATTACTCTTTTACCCTTTCTTTCCTTTTGATATAGCGACTGATAAGTTTTGAGGCTTTGAAACTCCTAAATCAGAAAAGAACCCAAGTAAAAGAGATACAATTTTGTTGATTTTTTTTTCTTCCTGTTCTTACTCCTAAACGTTCTATCGTGACTCCACTTTGGGCTTAAGTTTGACTTTATAGAAGTTGAACGTCACTGTCGTGCCTCAAAAGTAGATAATGAGAGTTTTGTTTTTTTTTTGGAAGTGAAAGCACTTGCTCTAGCTACCCAGGTGCAGGTTCCTGTTGTCATGCATAAGATGGACAATATTTTTTTTGTTTTATGTTTTTTGAATTGAAGATGGACAATATTAACCCGCATACTTTGTTGGGTGAGAGACTTGGGGCTTCAAACTATACCGATTTGATATGTCTCTATCAGTGAATGCAGATCTGACTTAATAAGTTAAAACATCATTTTCGGCTTGGTGGTATGTTTAGCTATTTTGTAACTAGTGTCCATGTGCCCCTAAAAGCGATAGATGGCCCTATATATTTATTGGGCAATTGTTTTTGTTCTTTGCAAATAATAAAAACTTTATTATCATCATTGATTCGCGAGCAGCGACATGTAATGTATTATCATTGCCCATAATTAGAGAAGAGGAATAATAATAGAATTCAAAATGTATAGGGGTAGATGATGATACTATTTATAGGAAAAGGTGTCGTAGTAATGATTTTCATGATCGACTTTCCTACCTCATTGTTGTTTATAATAATTGTAATTGTAGCAGGGGGGGAGCTCGTGACATCTCCCCTTTATACTAGTAATATTTGTGAAAATTGATAGGTGTTTTGTTCCCGTGATTAATGTTTGTAAAAATGTATAATGTCACGGATGGTGTCAATTGGGGGGATTTACCTTACACTCTTTTTGATGAGAGTAAAGTTCTACTGGAGTTGCATAATAAAAACTTGGTCTAAGAATTAATTATGTTACAATTCATATACAAAGCCATGTATTCCAAAATCATTTCCTTTTCTTTAATTAATAAAATAAGAATAGAGCCAACTATATTTGAACACACGACATGCTCCACTAAGAAAAAGGTAAACAATACTCCCATTCGTATAAATTACAGAACGTGACTTTGATTTAATAACTTTTGCGATTATTATTGTACTACTACTATCAGTCAAAAAAAAAAGAAAGAGTTTTTCTTTTCAGTATTTTTTAACCGGTATATATATTCCCCGTGTGTGTTTGTGAGAGGACTGCCAGTTTGATTATTTATTATGACAAAAATAAATAAATATAAATATAAATATACTATATCATCATCATCATCAATAAATAAATGAGTGGAGACGTTCGTGCCTTGTGAATGCAATTAAAATGCTGAAATTTGTGGAACATGTAATAATAAATACAAACACGTACTCTAAAAGTCAAAACTTAATAAAAACTCACAGGTTTAATGATGCTGACAAGTTTGAAAATTTTGGATTCCTAAACTAACAACAGTTAGCTTCAATTCGATCGTTTAATGTTGCCCGCAGATTTGGAATATTGGATTAAAGCAAATTTTATGGTGATCAATAACCATCAAACTTAATCCTTATATTAAAAAAATCCTTAATCCTGTTGATAATAATCATTCACTTGTCACTTCGAATCGAATGTCATCAACTTCATTGCATCGCGTGTTGACGTTGTTATTTGTTTCACATTGGGGTTTTCTATTGTTTCACTCAACACTTTTAAGAGATGAATCTACCCTGCCCCTCATTGCGTAGATTTTGAGGATGAAACATCTCATCTTATGTGTGGTTGTCTATATTTTCATCATGGCATCCGAGTGAAATCACACGCTTTGCCTATGTTCATTAAGGAGATTCATCCGAATTCGAGATTAAGTTGGATTAGAACGTATGAACAAGAATGGGAGTGCACCTAACCGGAGTTGATTAAAGGACAGTGAGGTGACATTAATTGTCGTTATTCATATATAGTAAAACCAAAAGATGCAATGTAAAATAGACAATATGAGTTGGTTTATACAACTAGGATAGCAACGGGGCATATTATAGAGAAAGGTATTAATTGAGAGCTTGATTAAGTAGGTTTGCAGATGGATATTGAAAAACGAAATGTGCATATGCAGATGCAGTAGTTGGAAATTCTCATTCAATGGCCTCTTCTTCAATCATCCCATGCATTACCGATGGAAATTATGGCCACATTCTTATGTTCATTTGTCTTTTTTTTTTCTTTCTTTCTTTACTAAAAGCCTTGACGATGATGGAAATCGTCGGGTATTAAATCCGGGGTTTCCTTCCTCTACGTGACAATCGGTTCAAGACGAAACTCTAAAAAGAGGTGGACCGGAGGTGTTTTTATGGTGGTTTAGACTGCACTTGAGAAACTGTATCTCAAACTGCCTACGTATCCAATGTGTGTATTGGAATCAAGTCTTCGTAGTTCATTAGAGATTGTTTATATAGAAGGGGCTTATGCCCTAGCGTTTCTGTAGCGTGTCCGTGTTGGACTTTAATTCCGTGTTCCCTAAGGAAGAGATAATGATGATTTAATCCCTTTGATTTTAGGGATAATTATGGATATATTGAATGTCAAGACCATAATCGTTACGACTGGGGATTCTTTTCGTATTTATCTTGTTTTAACGTGTACGGAGGGAATTCGGTCCGAGACGGACTTAGGCTGACCTATAGGGTCGGACATGGGTAGGCTGACATTGTGCATTGGCCGACTTGCAGAGGTCGGGGGGAGAGTAGCCGAGCTTGCATAGCTCGGATCATGGGGATTCTGCCCCTCAGAATGGACTTTCTCTATATTCATTTATTGTTGGATCATTATGGGGATGACACGTGACGAGATGCTAGTCCGACCTCCGTCAAGCCTCACTCAAAATTCAACGGGGACCTAACCCCCTCAATCATGTGAGCCTCTTTATGTTCTGTCGGTTAAGCAATCAATAAGCCTCTTTGTTTAAGTCATTATATATATTCTTCACAATGTAACATAAGCTTTAAGTTTCAGTACTTGAAACCTCAGGGTCTGTATAGAAAACACCTCTAAATGAGAGGAATTCCCTTTTTCTTTTGTGGGTTCTTGGTTTCTTGGTTATGTGTTTCGAGTTTTTGCCTTGCGGATGAAGGCAAAGTCGTCGAGGTACAAGGTTCTGGAGAATGTGCAGATTGCAAAGACTACAACTTTGAGACATCTCAGGCCTTTGCAGGTAATTATGGGTCCTAGGCAAACATAGTTTTTAATGCATTGTTGTCCAATTGGTTCCAAGTTTTATCACTTGTACAATATAGACCAATTTCTGACATTATTATCATTGTACTAGACCAATTTCTGACATTATCATTGTACTTCAAATTCTGACAATATATTTTTTTTTCGGGATCCTATACCTAACCTGAAAGTTGTAAATATGTGCAGGGCTATTTGTAACAATAGACTGTAAGGTTAAAGGTGGAGAATTCAAAACAAGAGGTTCAGCACAGCTTGATGCACAAGGGAAATTCAAAGCAACCATTTCAAAGGATGTTCTAAGAAATGGAAAACTAAATGAAGAATGCTATGCACATCTCCATAGTGCATCTGCAACACCATGCTCTGCTAACCATGATCTTGAAGAGTCTTATAAGATCATAGTCTCCGGCATTGGAAGTGACGGAAAACCGACGTTTTCTCCTGCCAAGAACATCAAATTCTCGTCAGCATTGTGCACTTCAGCTTTCTTATGGAAATATTTCAAGCATCCACCTCTCCCAAAGTTTCCATTGCCACCTTATCACCCAATATATAAGAAACCGCTTCCTCCGTATGTGCCTATTTACAAACCACCATATTATAAGAAACCACTTCCTCCATATGTCCCAATTTACAAACCACCTGTTTATAAGAAGCCACTTCCTCCATATGTGCCTATTTACAAGCCCCCGGTGTACCATAAGCCGCTTCCTCCATATGTCCCAATTTACAAACCACCAGTTTATAAGAAGCCACTTCCTCCATATGTGCCTATTTACAAGCCCCCGGTGTACCATAAGCCGCTTCCACCACCTGTGCCTACTTATGAACCACCGGTTTATACGAAGCCACTTCCTCCACCTGTGCCTACTTACAAGCCTCCGGTGTACCATAAGCCGCTTCCACCACCTGTGCCTACTTATGAACCACCGGTTTATACAAAGCCACTTCCACCACCTGTGCCTACATACAAGCCGCCCGTGTACGAAAAGCCACTTCCACCACCGTATTCGCCTATTTACGAGCCTCCAGTATACACGAAACCACCCTTTCCGTTTTATAAGCCACCGTATTTCAAGAAGCCATGTCCACCTCTTCCACCTCTTTTTAAGTTCCCTACTATTCCAAATTTACCTCCAAAGGACTACTACTTCCATAAAGGTGGAATCTTCCCTCCTTTACCACCTTTTGGCATTCCTCAACCCTGAATAATTATATACTTATAAACACGTACTACTTTCTATTATAATTTGATCGTTCATGTGAGAAGCTTTGGTTGGTGTTTAAAGTTTTTATGGTTTGATATGTTATAAGATTTGCAGTTCAGCAATAAATGTATCCTATGTATTATCCAGTTACAAGGGGGGAAATAGTTCCTTGCATTTGTGTTGTGACTTTTTGTTTAGTGCTATCTTGTAAATTTGCCTAGTGCCTTTTTATTTGAAAAATATATAATAAAGCTAGCTAGATATGTTTGTAATCCATTAAACTCTGTTTTTGTATTACACCATGTACTTAAATTCACAAATATGAGTCCATCTTAGAGCATCCCCAAATCTATTCTTCTAGTTTTTTTTTGGTTTTTTAATATGGTAGAAGTGGATTCACCGGTCATCAACTCATCATATCCGATATTGATGTATGGATACCTTTCAACGCTATTTTCCTTTACTGGGAATCAAGTATTTATCCTTAGGAATTGGATCATACATTTCCAAGGGATTTGAATTGAATGGAGCTACTACCTTTACATTTGTGATCATACTACCTTTACATTTGGGAGCATAGTGCTGTCTCACCACTATGCTCACTCGAGACCTATATGAACCTCATGTGTCATTGTCTTAGAGATAAACTCTCTTAATACATACAACATCATCATTGAATAACTCTTTGATATTATATTGTTTTAAGCATTCGTGCCTTCCTTGAGAAATCTCATCTAGCTGCAAACCTTGTTTTGTACGTGATCGAGGCTCAAAGTTACCCACCAAGATCGACCCTCGGATCCACTCACCAACAATGGATACACAAATGGTGTGATACATATATAAGTTAGGGGCAATGTTAATAGCACCACACCCAATATATTCGGGCACCATACCCAATATACTCGGACACCATATCCGCGCAAAATTCGCTTTTTGCGGTCTAAATAAAATTTCGACTTTTCGGGAGTTCGAAATAACACATTTCGATTCTAAAAAATCAAATTTTTTCAATATAGTTGAAATAACACATTTCAATCTCTAAAAAATCAAATTTTACATAAATATAATACCCGAATATATTGAGTGTGGTGCCATTATGATTGTCTATAAGTTAGGCATGCTCTCTTATAAGAAATATCCGGAGACTTCAAAGTTTAAAAAAGAATTCGTTTTTCAAAAAAAAAAAAAAAACGTTTTCTGAAAAAAAAAAAAAAACTCGCGTTGCCGCTCGGTGACAGTCGCAAACCCGGGCTTACAGCTTTCCCGGTCACTTTTTTTTTTTTTTTGCATTTGGCGGTTGATTCCTTAACCCTCTTAAACCTCCGCCAAGCGCGCTCTCATGAAATTCTAAGGTCTACAGAACTGCGAACTACGTACACAATCCCAGTTGCAATGGCTGGAAACGGCACTTCAAGCAACCTTAAAGTTCTGGATGCATCACTTTGGTGGGACTCCTTCAATCTCTTGCTCACCGAACTTGAAAATGTCTCCCCCTCTTCTGAATTCCCTCCTCATTTGGTAAGGCTCTGGTTTCTCTTATCGATATACACACAATGCACTTGCTTATTGTATGGGATAGTCTGCCAATTTGAGTCCTGGAATTTCCACCACTGTGTGTTTCAGGAAGAGAAGTTGAAGGAGAATCACGCATGGTTTCTGGACATTTTCAAACGGTTTAAATCTTCGAACCAGAATTCAAGAGACGCCTTAGACGCAAAGCAAGTGAAAATTGGCTCACACCAGTTAACTATTCAACCTCAGTTGAAAGATGCAGCTCTTAAATTTAGTTCTCTTATGGTAAAATTCGCTTTTCAGTCTATTCCCTTGGTTTTACATTATTACTTGAACATTAGGTCCGGATTGACTGTAATCCAGGAATAGATGGTTGGTGCTCCCAAGAATTCTGCATGCGTTGGAATACTTTACTAGAGTAGTTTTCCTCACTTCCCCATTTCTCCACTATAAATGAGTGATGCTTAGGTTTAGAAGCATCACTTTTCCGTGTAATACAGTATTTCAGTATGGTTATACACGTGTGCGGAAAAAAGAGGATTAAACGTCAGGCAAAAGGAAGTAGAATATGTGCACTCATCCTGTTTTCAAGTTCTCTAATGATTATCTGGTTTGAATGGATTACTATTTGTTTATTCATCTTGATCTATCTCATGGGAAGTGACGTTTCTTTGGCTTCAGGGTTTAGATGAGGTGCAGTCATATATCCTCGTCGATAGATCAGTTCAGCAGAACACTTTTGATCGTGTGCTGAATGAATTTCCCCATTTGGTTAGTAGCTCCATTTAACTCAGTGCAAATTGTGTTTTTCTGTGTACACGTTATTGTTTCTTGAATAATATTATGTAGAATTTACTACATCATTGATTTCGTTATGTCTTGTTCCATACTCCTTGGTACTTAGTATTGGCTGCCTGGAAGTATCAGATTTTTCTCCTGTAGTTCTCTTCTTGACATTCAATTAGCATGCTCTTTTGTTTTGTATGTGGACTTTGAGAGCATACGAGCCATCGGTGGTTTGTTTCTGCCCCTTTTCTTTTCTTTTCTAAGTCTTGCAAAATGAATATGCTAAACTTTTTTTTAATGAGGCAATGGAGACACCGTAATATTATCCTCTGTTAAGATATCATTAGCCATGGAGACAAGTTTTGATCCAATTTATGAGGTTAACTGCATACTGAATACTGGTTAACTGATTTCTTGTGCTTTGTGAAGGTTATGGTCCAGTTCTACACTGATCGGCAGTGTATATTGAAGTGTACAAGACAGATACTTAGCCATGCTTGTAAGTTAACCTTTTGATCTTGGCTATCGTGATATTTTGGGTGGTGCACTCTTCAATTAGTGGATGTTTTTATGTTTACGTATGTCATGATTGTCTCTTGGACCAGGGGATGAGTTAGCTACAGATAATACAACCTTGACAGTCATGTTGTACTGAGTTATTAATGTAGTTTATAGCAAGGTTTGTAATCGATTGTATGAATTGATAAAAAAAAATACACAAACACCCGTAAGCATCTATAAAATACATTTGTGGTAATAATAAATATTCACAACAGCGACGCTAATATTACATATCCATTTGAAATGTCTACTTTTATAATGTTGCAATAGTTGGAAGTTTAGATTCCACAGCCCTTGAATGGCGTGAGCTCTCTGGCGTGTGATATGGCGTCTCGTCAAATCAGGAGGTTCTCTGTTTGACTCTAAGGGGAAAGGGCTTCCCTATTTGTCACATTTGGTTCATATAAATTACCTTTACCGGTAGTGGTTGGGTGTTGGAGGGTATGCTGAATTCAAAATTGTATGTAGGATCATCAATCTTTTGTTTTGTTATGTTTTGTTTTTGTCTGATGCATAATTTCTCCATGTCCTGTCCTGTCCTGTCCTGTCCTGTGCTATTGTCATTTTCACTCTAGGTTAATTCCTTGGTTTATTAGTGTCATATGTTCAATTTTTGCCCCATGTGATATGCTTTTATCCTTATAGAAGGTGTGCTGCTAATATGTGTATTTCCTCTTTAGGGATAATGTCTGCTGGCATGTTTTCTAATCATATCACTATTATTCATAAAAAAATTCTGCTCCTTTCTGGTCTAAATTATATTTTTTCACATGTTTGTGCAGTATTTGTTGAATCCAGATCAAACGAAAATAATGTTATTTGGAGCGAGGCTCAAAAATTGATATCTGAAGGTCTGGAAAGCAGTTTATTTTCTTTGCTTGAGGAGCTTTTGTCATGTAGTTATCCTGATCAATTGGTTAGTTCAGGTTCTTGCTCTTGGTATCATCAAGTATTTATCGTGTGAAGGTGTTGATGTTTTATGTTGCTCATGGATTCCCCCCTTTTTTTATAGTATTATTATGCAATTACTGCCTTTTTTTGGCCTTCTAATATGCACATTTGGCTTGCTTTCAGGATGTTGACCTATATGCTTTGTGGGCTGAGCAGACATTGGTCGAAAACAATTTGGTCCTGGACCTTCTTTTTCTTGCCTATTACGAGTCCTTTTGTTCTTGCAATTGTGTTAAATGGAAAAAAATATTCCTTCTCTACGAGGTATGCAACAAGTAGTACGTTCAAACTACTTTTTGTTTCTGCTCTCTTTGCTATTGATCTATGTTGCCTTGCTGCAGGGTGCTGTTTCTGGTTCTTTAAACTTGATGAAATTATCCATATCAACAGATGCCACCCGCTTAGTTAGCTATGCTAAAGTGCAGCTGCTGCTTATCCTTATAGAAACTTTGGAGTTGGAAACTCTTCTTCAAATGGTTCATGATGAAGTTCCTTTCAGGTTTTCAGTCCACTGTTCACTCATGTTATTTGGTGAAGATTGTGAACTATTGAATGAGCGTTTCTTTTGATTGGCATGGTTGATAAGTTCTTTATTTTGCCTGTAAACTATGTATGTTGTTTTCAGACAAAAGCTGGTAATGTTTTAAGGGTGATTTTGGCCTGATAAGTTTGCTATTCTATTACAATACATCAGCCTTGCATTCTTTTTGGCTAATATTTTTCTTACACAATTTTCGACACATTCTCTTCACACTTTTAGATTAGTGACATGGGCATACTTTCCTATTGCCCAAAACAAGAAATATTTTCTTAGAGATTGGAACTTTTGAAAAATTCCATTTGCTTCTGATTTTGTTATCTTCTCTTTGTGTTTTCCTCTTTCTTCTTGGTTCTGCTAAACACAAATTGAAGGATTTACTTCAGCTATCAAGGAAAGTTTTGACAATATACAGTTTATTGGCGAGAAGTAAATAGGGGACAATACTGATTACCAATGCCGCTGGAGAGACGCTACAATCTTTCTTTTGTGCTTTTACCTTTTTTCTCCTTCTTTGTGGGAGATAACTAGACTGTTAATGGAGTGGTATTTAACATTGACAATGAAAAACTAACTGGGTGGACATGTGTAAAATTTGTAGAGGTGTGATAGGTAATGTGTCAGTAGATATGTTAGGGTCCCATGTCCATCCTTTAGGTTAGTAAAAATGGTTTGTCAGTATCTGATATTAGATCATCTTGCCCTCACAAAATAATATGATGGAACACTTATTTTGTGATATCATCCTAAACTGATAGTAATGGCTAGTAAGGAAAGAGGTGCTTTGACCATCTATCTGTGATTGACCTCTACGCATGACTATGGATACTGGTCTATTTAAGCAATTTTGCCATGTAGACATTAAAAAGTTGTTTCTTTGTGGTGCTCTTGAATACATATTTCCTGAATGTATTTTTTCATGGCACTAGACTATAATGATTGCTTGATACCATTTTACTGGTGTTGAATGAAGCTTTTGGGAGAGATGGTTGTTCAACATGGTATTAGAGCAGGAGTTCCTGCGTTTAAACCCCGCTACAAGCACAGTCCACCACCCCCCCCCCCCCCCCCCCCCCCCAAAAAAAAAAAAAAGCAAGTGTTGGGCCTCTCTCAAAATATATAAAGGGCCCACATTGAGGGGGTGTTATCTACTTCTCCATCAGTTTAAGCTTTTGGAAGAGATGGTAGTTCAACAATTAGGATTATGTTAATGGTGTGAATGACTGTTGCGGCATCTCAGTAGCCAGCGTCCAATGAATCCTATGCAACCCCCTCCCCCTTAAATATTAAAACCGACTCTACTGCCATTAATATATTGTTTGTTACATATCCTTCTCTGTTGCTCTTCGTTTCTGTGGTTGATGTTTGATGAGCTTGAGGTCCTTTGATCCTTGGTTCACATTAAGTTATCTATGTTCCCACATTAATAATTTAATTTAACATGTCATTATTTTACGTGCCTCATTTAAGTTGATCAAACCTTGTTATTCCTACTCAGGCAGAGTTCTGTTTCCTTTTCCTTGGTTGATGTTCAAGAAATGGATGCCATGATTTCTGGTTTGGATGCTTTTCTAACAAAAGAAGCTGGTCCTTTGATTCTAGCATGGGCAGTCTTTCTTTGTCTCATTTCATCTCTTCCAGGAAGGGATGATAATTCAGTATTGATGGTACCGTTCAGTTTCTGATGCTCCATCGTATATTTTCTGTTTTGGTTGCTTACTTTCTTATTGCAAATATTTGAGCAAGATTCCTTTGTTGGCGAATGTTTCAGGAAATCAACCATGTCGGTTATGTTCGACAAGCCATTGAGTCGGCATCTCTGAGTTACGTTCTTGATGTTCTTGAAAGCAATATATTGAAGGAATCAGACGTGAGTTGTAATTTGTGGAGCTTTTAATTTATTTTGTGTATTTGGTGCTCATGCATTTTTTGGTTGTATTTGTTGTCTGTTTTTCACTTTTGGCAAATGACATTTCCTAACGAATTTACTACAGGGTCCTTTTGCTGGTTATTGCAGTGTCCTTAGAACATTTGTAGCTGCATTTGTTGCATCATATGAGATTAATATCCAGGTACCACAAAAATGGCACATGGTATCATGATTGTCCTCGCATTTATGTGCTCCATGTATATTTACCACATTCTTTTCTGGGGCAGCTGTCGGAAGATCATAATCTCAAATTGATCTTGGAGGTCTTGTGCAAAATATATCGAGAAGAGGTTTGAATGTATAATAATTAATATCTTGAGATCATTTACCATTTCTCCAGTACTCCTGGGGTTGACCACCATTTGCTGGAGGATAATTGGATATTTTTTCAGGAGTCATTGTGCATTCAGTTCTGGGACAGAAACAGTATAGTTGATGCACCCATCCGTTGTCTACTATGCAGCTTGGAAGGTGACTTTCCTTTAAAGACAGCAGAACTCGTACAAATGTTGTCTGCCCTTGCTGAAGGTGCCTGGCCTGCACAGTGCGTGTGAGTACTTATCCAAAAATTCTCTTGTGAATGTTAATTGTAGTTTTTTTTTTAAATTTATCCTACATTCTTGAAGCTGATGCACGTTAGGAAAATCTATGCATGATAGTCCAAGAGGTTAATTTAGTTTGATTTCATGTAAGCAGTTCTTTGAATTTGCACATTGTTACAGATATGATTTTCTTGACAAGTCTGTTGGAATATCATCTTTGATTGAGATGAGTGGAGACTCTGTAGTGGATGACAGCTTGAAGATTATCAAGACAGACAAACCTTTGCATGTTCCTGGGGTTGCAGGTTTGATTATTCCAAGCAATACTAGAGGTCAGATTGTCAGAATGATTGATTGTCATACAGCTATGGTACGATGGGAGGTAATTACTGAAAAACCTATTTTGAAGTCAGTGACCTCTTGACACACTGTATAGAAGTTTTTTTGAATACCATTGCGATACAATGTTTCTTTTGGTGTCACTGGCATGCTTTTCTTGGCTTTAAGTAATTTCTGGTCTCTGTACTAGCTGGATGGTTTTGAATCATATTTACTCGCTTGGTGGATTCTTGTTTCTTATTTACTCATTCAAGGGATGCTAGATTAAGTTTACTAAGTGTAGACTGATGAGGAGTTCAGAAAGAGTTCTATTGTTTGTTGTGCTGAATTGAAATTTCCATTATTAAATTTAAATAGCTGTATTGTAAAAACCAAAATAGGCGGTACTGTGATTGATTTTACTCTTTTGAGATGCCGCTAATTCTATCATTTTTTCTTACAGTATAGGCAATCTGGGTTGGTTGTGCTGCTTATGCGATTGGCACAGGATCTGCATATGGGGAGTACTCAGGAAGTCTTGGTTATTCTTGACTTGCTTAATCGTTTGGTGTCTTTCAACATGGTAATTTGTTTTATATCATAGCTGCGTTGCAGTATTATATTACTCTTTGCTTCTATGTTCTTATTTATGAACTTATTGACGTCCAGGCTTACCTGTGATTGCTTTTTTGTATTGGTCGCATTCTGAGGCCTAGCTGAGGACATGCAGTTGTAAGCAAAGTATCTTGTAGAAGAAATTTATTAATTATTATATAGGAGTTAACACCGTCTGGGTTCATTTTCTTTAACTGTTTACTGATTGAAAGAAGCCTTTGCACAACTGTAAGACTTGTGTTATAAACAGAGGCTTGATGTCACAAGTTTGATCTGCCAATAAAGGCTCTTATATTAAGGGTTCCTATAACCTTATTTTAAATTAATATTTTATCTATTACCAGAGATCAGACATCAACATGTTAAACTACAAATCTACCTGACAGCTTCATAGAGATACTACTGTCCTTCAATATTTGTCCTTTTTTTTTTTTGGAACAATTGTCCATAATTGTCATTTTTGAATAACAAGAGAACATCTATTATCCTTGGCCCCCTAATTTATTATCCACCCTCAGTTACAACCATTACATTAATAAGAGTTATAGGGTATTTTAGACTTAATAAACCAAGATTTATGACATTTACCTATGTCTAGAAGAGAGGAAGCTAAGGTTTAGTGTGATTTAGTATTTTTAGGGTTATGTCTTTTATATCCTTTATTTCTTGTTTACTTTGTATAAGGAGGCGCAGTGATTTGTACCGAGTGTCTGGTTATGATAAGGAGTAATCTACCCTTCTAGGAGTCCTCTGTTTCGGTTTTCTAGCTTTGCCTATTTATGTCTTGTACTACCATGTGGTGATGATAATAAGATGAATATAACCGCGTTCCCTTATTCTCTCTTGTTAAAATGGTTTCTGGGCTTGGTTAATAAATCAATACCATAATGAATTTCCGAGCAGGTGTGACCGGGGAATTAAGGAACTCTCCTCTGGTTCCTCTAATAACCCCACATCAGGAGAAACCCTAGAGGCTATGAAAGTCTCGATTGTTGGAACTATGGCGCAACCCTATTAGGTTGAGATCCCAACTCTGCCACATCCTCAATCTTGTTAATAACTCATAAACTCACCGGTAATAATTACCTGGAGTGATCTTAAACCATCAAATTGGCCATTGATGGTTAAGGAAAGCTGTGGTATTTGATAGGTGAAGCAGTCAGGCCTGTGAATGGAGATTATTGAACTATCATCTCTTCCAAAAGCTTAAATTGATGGGGAGGTAGATAATTGACATCTTAAACACTTTAACACTAGTTAACTAACATCTTAAACACTTCAACACTCCACCTCAAGTGTGGGCATAGAAAGGGCACACAAGGCCAATAAATAGGCCCAACACTTGAGCTTAAGCTGATGGTGAGATAGATAATTAACATCTTAAACACCTCAACACGCCACCTCAAGCTTGGGCCTATATTAAGCCTGGGCCAACATGGCACACAAAGGCATATAAAGGGCACACAAGGCTAACAAAGAGGCCCAACACTTGCACAATATAAATGGGGAAACAATGTTGGCAGCAAGGTTTGAACCTATGACCTTCTGCTCTGATACCATGTTGAACTACCATGTCTCCCAAAACCTACCCATGACCTTCTGCACTAATACCATGTTGAACTACCATCTCTCCCAAAAGCTTACCATTTGAACTACCATCTCTCTCAAAACCTACCCATGACCTTCTGCTCTAATACCATGTTGAACTACCATCTCTCCCAAAAGTTTAAACTGATGAGCAGGTAGATAATTAACATCTTAAACACTTCAACGCAACATAGATCTAAATCCGGTACTCGGAACTTGGAGGTCAGAGAACTCCATGGTGACAGTGATGGTGTGGCGATCAACTCAATGGGGCGTAGAAAAAATGGAAGAAGGAATCTGTTTTATTTTATTCATCGTGCCCTTTATAAAACAACCAAACCTAACAAACCACATGCTAAACTCCCAAAATTAAGGAGCCTCCACTCCACCTTAACAGCACAATCCTACTAAAACAAACTACTAACAGCTAGTCGATTTAGGCTAAACAATAAAAAACGTTGTTTAACAGCCCTCCTCAAGTTGAGGATGAATATTTAACAAGTTCAACTTGCTCACATAACTGTCAAAACGTTGTTTCACTAGAGCCTTTGTAAGACCATCCACCACTTGTTGAGCTGAAGGGATAAATGACAAGCAAATGAGGCCACTGTTTAGCTTCTCCTTTATACTAAGCCTGTCTGCTTCAATGTGTTTGGTTCGGTCATGTTGTAATGGATTATTTGCAACGGAAATTGCAGCCTTGTTGCCACAGTAATGCTTCATTGTAAGCTGTAATGACACCTGTACGTCTTTTAACACCTTTGTGATCCACCGATCTTCACACATGCCTTGAGCTATAGCATGGTAGTCTGCTTCAGCTGTGCTCTTAGCCCACACATTCTGCTTCTTACTCCATGTTAGTAAGTCCCCCTCACAAAGCTGCAATGCCCAGAAGTTGATTTCCTCCCCTTCGAAACTGCCAAGTCCGTGTCTGTATACACTTTCACCCCTCTACTCCTATGTTTGCCAAAGTACAGTACTAGACCAATCGTACCTTTGAGATACCTTACAATTCTCAACACTGCTTCTAAGTGAGGTTCACAAGAGGCATGCATGAATTGGCTTACGGTTCCAACTGCAAAAGAGATATCAGGTCTAATATGTGCCAGATAAATCAATTTGCCAACAAATATCTGGGATCTTTCTTTATCAACTGGTACCTCATTAACAACTTCTCCAAGCTTCAAGTTAGCTTCCATAAGCGTACTCACGGGTTTACAGGAACTCATACATGAATCTTTCAAAAGATTTAACACATATTTTCTTTGCGAGACAGCCAGGCCTTTATTAGACCTCGCAAACTCCAATCCTAAAAAATATCGTAAACTCCCCAAATCTTTAAATCTCAAATTCAGTAGCCAAGTCCTTAATTTGAAAAATCCCAGCTTGATCATTCCCAGTTAGGATTATATCATCCACATAGACAACTAGTACCGTTATCTTGCCGGAATCTGGTGCCTTTTGTAACAAACAAAGTGTGGTCTGATTCCCTTGTTTAAAAACTCCATTTTCTCCAAGAAATGGAAATCTTTCAAATCACGTTCTAGGGCTTTGTTTAAGCCCATATAACGATTTTTTCAATCTGCATATCTTCCCTTTGAATTTCTCAGCAAATCCCAGAGGAAGTTCCACGTAAACTTCTTCCTTAAGATTTACATGTAAGAACGCGTTCTTCCCATCAAGTTGCTGCAATGGCCAGTGTAGATTTACCGCAACTGACAAAAGGATTCTCACCGTGTTCAGCTTTGCAACTGGTGAGAAGTCTTTGAATAGTCCATCCCTTGTGTCTGAGTTTATCCTTTTTGGCTACTAGTCTAGCCTTATACCTTTCCAACTACCCATCAGAACTGTGCTTAGTCATGAACACCCTTCTGCACCCAACACGAGTCTTTCCTTTCTGTGGCTCCACAACATCCCAAGTTTCATTATTGTGTAGTGCCTTAATTTCCTCGTAATGCGCATCCCTCCACTTAGGAGAACTCAAAGCTTCTTGAAAGTTTATGGAATTTTGATTTTTGAAAGGGCAGATAAAAAGCAATGTAAGACAGTGACAGCTTATTGTACGAATGATAATTACTGAGTGGATGTAAGGGAATTTTTGTGCAAGCGCTAGGGGCTTTTCTAATGGCAATTGGAACATCCAAGAGTGGATCATCCTCTTGAGTATAGAAAGATTGAGAATTGTTACCTGAATTTGAACTGTTTTCAGAATCCTTTGGGAAAGAATCTGGACCTTGGGGCCAGTTCCAGTGTCTGTACTATTCAAGGTTGGATTCCTCCTAAAATATGTATTCCCTTTAAAAAGTTGAACAGGAGGATCCTCCCTCATCTCCCCCTGATCACTTTTCCCATCTTCTGCCTCATCCGAATCATGGTGATCCATAGCAAGGAGATCTTTTGTCATCTTCTTGATTTTGAGCTGATATAAACTCATTAGGAAGAGGTACTAAGTTACTGTTACCCCCTCCCTCCAAATAAATTTGACTTTCTTTCTCTTTAAAATTTATTCTCCCCCTGAGAATGATTTACCAAAAACATATTTTCTTCAAAAAAAAAAAAGTCGTATCTTTAGTAACAAAGAATTTATGTGTTTATGGGTCAAAACATTTCTATAGGGTGCATATCCAATGAACACATTTTTTGCTCTAGGTTCAAGTTTCCATTGATGAAACATTTGTGCAAAGGCTGTATGCCCGAATACTCTCAAGGGTAAGCCTTGGATCAGCCTAGTATCAGGGAAACTACCCTTTAATTGATCCAAGGGACTAATGAACTTTAATATTCGTGAGGGTACTAATCTGTTGATTATATAAACATATGTTAATACAACTTCCCCCCCCCCCCCCCCCCCCAAAAAAAATATTTAGGACTATGAGAGGCAAACATTATATATCTTACATCCTCTAACTTATGATAAATCTTTCGTTCTGTCACCCCATTTTGTTGGGGTGTGTCACGACAAGAACTCTGACGAATCATGCCATTTTCAGTGAAAAAAGAACCTCTACTTTGTTAAAAAATCTAGTTCCATTATCACTATGAAAAATCTCAATCTTTGTATGAAATTGTGTCAAAATTCTTGAATTACCATTTACCATCTATTCCTAAAGCTTATTTTGATATGGGGAGGTAGATAATTAGCATGTTAAACACTTGAACTTGCCCCCTCAAGTGTGACCCTATCATAAGCCTGGGCCAACATGGCATATAAAGGGCATTACAAAGCCAACAACGAGGCCCAACACTTGAAACAATATAATGAGAGTGTAATCTTGGCAGAGAGGTTTGAACCATGATCTCCTGCTATGATACCATGTTGATTACTTGAATTACCGTCTCTCCCAAAAGCTTAAGCTGATTGGGAGGTAGATAATTAATATTAAACTTCAACAAAAACCAGTTTGAATTTTTTGGAAAAAGATTTCAACATCTGATTTGTATTTTAAAAGATGTACCCAGGTTACCCGAGTATGATCGTCAACAGATGTGACAAACCACCTCTGTCCTTTAAGAGTTTTGACTCTAGATCTAGACATCACTATGAATCATAGTGAAGGGGTTGGTGCCTCTATAGGGTTGAAGTGGAAATATGGTTCTACATTGTTGTGACAACTCACAAAACACACATTGATTTTTAATTCTTTCTTTATTACTAAACAAATCAGGGAGACATTTTTGTAAATACTGAACATTGGGGTGGCCTAATCTGTAGTGCTACATCATGCCATTATTCCTATCAGCTGGAAAAGAAGACTTGAAACAACTTCTTTCAAGGGAATATTTATTCTTGTAGTGTTCTTCAAAGATGTATAGGCTACCTTGCACCTTATCACTGCCAATTTCCTTCCCGTATGAATACCTGAAATTTACAGCCATCAATAGGAAATGAGCATTGCATTCAGAGACTGAAGTTAATTTACTAACTGACATGAGGTTGCAAGTAAGGCTGGGTACATGGAGGGCCTCTGTGAGAATCAGTTTTGGTGGTACATCTATAGTTCCTTTCCCAGCAATTGAAAAGAACGAACCATCAGCTATTTCCACCTAATTTCCAATTTTCCAGCACAAGGTGTATATGGGTAATGAAAAGTTGGAAGAAATTATGTGATCGGTCCTACATGACAGAATACATTCTAGAATCATGTAACATAGTTGACATAACACAAGCTTCACTGTATGGACATTTTTCATGTTACCTCGTTCAATTTGCAAAAGAAACATGACCCTGAGTAGTGTTTAGATGCCATTTCTTATAACACATGATCTCCTTTAGTATTATACTTTTATTTTGATTTTGAACATGGGTACTATTAATTGCTGAACATGGGATTATATTTTGCATGTCGACAATGAACTAGCAATAACATGTATGAAGGGCGAAAATCCCAACAATATGCTGCATTTTCAGGTTTTTGAAATGTGTTCGTGGATACACCTGTCCTACCATTTTTTTTGGGATACAATAGCGTTGTTTTCATTTAGACAGATGACTGGGTGCTTTCGGTTAATCCATCCCCTTTTAAGCATGTAAATATATTACCCCCGTCCCATAATATAATTCATTTTAGCTTTTAGGTTTTGTCCCATATCATAAGGTATTCTCACAAATCATTGCATTATTTAATGCAGATTTTCCTTTTTAACCTCTATTTACTCATCTCACCCTATTAAATGTAGTGTAAACATTAAAGAGCATTTATGAGCATACTAAAATGTTGTATATTATGGGATGGAAGTAGTACTATAATTGAACATGTACCAATGTTGCTTACAGACTGCTCTTGGATTGAATGATGCAAACTTGGTCTGTGTGATTTGCACTTAACTAGAAATTTTTATGATTTGTGTAGGAAGTATGCTATACTCTCACGGTTACTGGCAAGTCATGTGATGAAGTAACTTTGGAGGAAGGGCTGCCTGAGAATTACCCATGGTATATTGTTAGCATTCCATTTTTCCTATGTGATTTTTGTTGGTTTGCACTACACTTGTTGCTAAGGATTTCTGGTTCCGTTATTAATTTGACTTCTGATTCGCATGACACCGACAAAATGAAGTTAAGATATGTCCATTGAAAGCACATGACTGAGGCACTAGACATGTCTTTTAATTGAGAAAAAATTCTGGCAGCCAGGGCTGGCCAACGTTTGCGTGATCCAGTCAGGATGGTTAATGTGGAGGCAAAGGGTTTTACATCGTAGGAAAAAACAGAATATATGTCACTCAGTTTTAGCAACAGAATATATGTCACTCAATTTTAGCAACAGAATATATGTCACTCAATTTTAGCAACAAAGGGAGCAAGATTGAAATCTGTGCCAAAGTAGATATCAAGTTTAACATATGGCAGGAAGAAAAGAGATTATAATGCATTCGATTTTATCAATAAATGTAGGAAAACTGAATCATGTGCCAAAGGAAGTGATCAAGAGATTCTTATGAGTGAATGTTTCATATATTCAGAATCTATGCTACTGTAAAATAACGGAATCGATAAGGATGATACAAATCATGGCAGGATTGTTAAAGTGGAGCATGTCAGGTCTTCTATGCGAAAGAATAGCTCTACAGGAAGTCAGTATGAACAACGATGCTCTACGAGTCTGAATGTTATGCATAAATTATGAGCCTAAACAGAAGATGAGATCATGAGAGTAGCGAAATGAAAATGCTCAGATGGATGTGTGAGCATACCAGGATGGGCAAGATAAAAAAAGAGGATATTAGAGCAAAATTAGAGTCGTGATTTTGATGGTATTGTCATGTGCAACAGCATCCTATAGATGTACCTGTTAAGTGTTGTGAGATACCAGACGTTGTTAATCGCAAGAGAGATAGACCGATGAAGACTTGGATGGGGACAATGAAATATGGACTTCTATTGGTATTGGTGAGGATATGGTTTGTGATAGAGCAAAGTGGACGCATGTGATCCATATAGCCAACCCCACCTGGTGTGAATAAGGCATGCATGTTGCATAGGGCCGAGCAACGTTGTGTCAGTTATTGAATTTAGATAAACTTGGGAAAAGGTCAAAAACACACACAACTTTAACTATAAGAAAATATCTTTTTCATTTTGTTGTTAGCTTCTTTGAATTAAAGTCTTAGACTAAACATTTTGATTTGTCTACTCTACCAATTTAAAATATTACTTTATGCTTTATCTCCCCCTCCACCCCCCCCCCCCCCCCCCCCTTTATCCCCCCCCCCACCACCACCACCACCACACACACACACACCCCACCACCACTTTTTTTTTTTTTTTTTTTTTTTTTTCCCTTCTGGTTTTGTGGGGCTTTTTTGAAATAACCCCTTTTTAGTGGGGTCAAATTCGAAAACTGACTTGGTTTGTTTATCCATAAAATGGACGTGCCAAGTATACCAGAATCTCGATTGGGTCAATTTCCCCACTCAAATGGTGTAAGATCTACCTTCGCTTGCCCTTGTCTTTTTTATTATACTGATTCCGGTTTCCTTACTGCAGCATTGATGTGGTCGCGATGGTTTGCAGTTTGGTGAAAAATCAGCCTCTTACTTACTATGGAGCAGCAGTGATGTCCATGGGTGTTAGTATTTTGGCAAAGATGTTAAAATGGTGATGAACTAAACATGACAATGTTATTGTTTGTTTTTTTTAATGCTAGTAATTTGCATTAAAAATGTTATAGATTAGTGGAAAAAGTAACATTAAAAGGTGATATTTTGGGAGGCATGGTTCTCCTTAGAATAACTGCTTTAACTCTGAGTGCGTTTTCTTAAAACAGAAACTTGAAGAAGACATTAGTTTCTTAGCGTTTAAAGTGTACTCCAATAGGTGTGCGCCAAAAGCATGTCTATGCATCTTCTTGCCAAACCTCATCACCTTTGACCATTGAACTCCGGGCAAGTCTGTTTACTAGCATTCTATTGCTCCTTAACGTGAATATTCCGCGACTGGATTGGACCCATCTGTAATTATTCCTGCATTGGTAAAACTTCCATATCAGCTCAATTGTTCTAGATTATCATTGGTCCTTCTTCTGCCTCTAGGCCACTCCCACTTCTCTCCTGATTGTATTGATGAAATCCAGTTCCTAAATTAGCTGTTTAGTCTCAGCCAGTTTGCATAGCACAAGAGCTTGAAGCCCCATCTACGCAGCTTGTATCTTACACTTTGTGGAAAGTCAAGTATACTCTTGTTTTAGAAAGTGAGTTTAGTGTTGTGGACGGTTTTTTTGATACTACCTCCAACCCAAAATATAAGTCTTTTAAGAGTTTTCACACAGTTTAAGAAAGTGGATTAGTGTCATAAATTTTAAAGATAAAAGTCTAAATACCCTTTGACAACCATTAATGCAATTGTTGTAAAGTAATGAAAAGTTGGTGAATTGATAATAAATTAGGGGTAATAGGAAGGAAAATGCAGTAAATGACGCATTGGTATTGTAAAAGGCCTTCTATTATTGGAATTGGGACAAAACCAAAAAGCCAAAATAGGGACAAAGGTTGTATAAGCTGGAATTTGTAAATTTAATAGCTCTGGCTTAAGTGAACATTTATTCACCTGTTTCCATCTGAAAGCTTGAAGACACATGGCTCGAAAAAGCTTCGTTTTATTCCAACTGACTTGAGATTAATTTCATAACATATCTTATCTTTTGATCATTGAGCTCGTAACTGTCTCAAGAACTTGTGCAGAAAACTGCTTTTTGTTAACTCAGATTAGAGGTTAAAATTGATGCATGATAAGGTGTATCTGTGGTACTTCCAGACAGATAATGGCACACCATAATCGAGGATACTTATATCAATGTCTAATTGGTTTTCCTTGCTGCAAGTGTCAGTGTTTTACTTTTAGAATGCCTTTCTTTTGCAGCTCTCCTTACCATGTTGGTACAATGCTTGTCAAGTCCGATATTTTTGGTGTTGCACTGCAGAAAAACCAGTTCAATGTTGGTGCTAATGGTTTATACAGGTGAATCTCTATCAATCATGACATCTCATGCATAAGAAGCAAGAGTTGCTTCCTTTTGCTTACAAATGGAGCAGAATGAAGGGAACAAAATCCATGTTAGGGTCACGGAGCAAAATGCTTCAAGATTTTTGCTTGCTGTTGTAAAGGACAGAAAGTCATTAAGAAAGTTACGCTTGGAGTACACAAAGATATTGATTACATAACACCTCACAGTTTCCTTATTTTTCCTGATGTTATAATATAAACTTAAGTTTATGGTGTCTACGTGTTTCTATAATGCCCATTTATCTTCTTAGTTGATCATCCTTATCCTCTTTACAGTCCAGATTTATGGTATCAGGAAATAAAACTAATCATCTTCTTAACATTGTTTGAACATCTATAATTAATTCTGGGGTAGATATAATGTTTCTTTGTTTTGGACCAATAAAATAATTGTATTGACTCTTAAAATGCTTTTACTATCTTGATTTAAGCAACCACATGTCATCTTTGTTACCTTTTGGTGTGTGGAGATTGGGCGTTTATCTGTGTGATAGGGAAAGGTAGCAGAATTTTGTTGTTGTTGCTGTTTGTTATTCCTAATTTCTGTTGTATAGGTAGATGCATGGATCTAAACATCATCCCTCCCCTGACCCCCCCCCCCCCCCCCCCCCCCCGACCCCCTTTTTTTTGGGAGTGACTGGATTTACCATGCATTTATCCGTCTTCCCTCTATAGTGAATGGCTGCTTTCTGGAAAACTTGCAAAAATGCTCTGCATTGACTGCGAGGAAAATGACTCATTGTTGACACTCTCAGGTATGTCCTTTGACTTTTAACTTAGCTGTAACTAATTTTGATTGCAACGTAGGTCATTTTGGTCTGTTTTAAGGCTTATTTTGTGTTTTGTCAACCCTACCCCCCCCTCACCCCCCCCTCTTTCTTAGCTGTTCTTATTTCTTGGACAGATTTTTATTTCTAGTGATCTGATTTGATAGCCTATTCAATAGCATATCGGGACAAACTGTGTATAAATAGCAGTTATCAAACCTTTCTGAAGGAATGAAAACCACTTCCTCATTCACAACTTTCTGCAGAAGTTGCACTAGGATGCTGCACTTGATTGATTAGCGAGTTGGTTTTCATGTGCATTTTGATCATTAGCTAATTATCTTGCAGTGCTGGACTTAACCATTCAGCTCGTAAAAACAGCGTTTGAGGACAATATTGTTCTTGCCCTTGTCAATTTTTCTCTTCAGTGTGTTCTGGTTGATCATGATGTTTGGAGGTATAAGTCGAAGCAAGCTCGTTGGAAGGTGACACTTAAGGTATGATGTGCTTAGAGCAAAAAGTTTGAAATCGACGTTGAAATTATCTTTTTAAATCTGTGATTGGATTTGGACTTTGACCTTGAGCCTGGTAATTTTTGTTCCTGCCTTTCATTGGAAACTATATTTGGGGTTCTGTTTGTGTCACGACTCATGATGTTTGAAGTGCTATTAGTCTGCATGTACTTTGGCAAAAGAATATCCAGCTTGGTTCTTTGGCATTTTGGACTGCTAAGTGGTTCCCTAGATTTCTCTACCTGGCTGCCTGCCTCTAATGTCATTGCCAATGAGCATGCATGCATAGTACTGTAGCTAACAGAAGTAATGTTTTCCTGTTTGAGGATAAGTTTTCGAGATAGGCGAATCTTTCCATATGAGGATAGCTTGTTGGATTAGGTTACCCTATGAGTCCATCAACTTTCTTATGCTGAAGTGTAGCATGATTTGCTTTTATTCATTACCAAAGAAAGTGATTTATTTGAGTCTTTCAGAAATTTCATTTGCATATCTGCCTGATTCTAGATCCACATGTACTGCATGCTTGTGATTTCTCAACAACTTTTCTACAGCTCTTAAAATGTGCAATGTCGTATCATCTCTTGTTTTAGGTGCTTGAAGTCGTTAAGACATGTGTTTCGTCAATTGCACACTCCCAAAAATTTGGGAACATTATCCAGGATATGTTGCTTTCTGATTCTTCCATCCACAATGTGCTTTTTCGCATGGTTTGTACTGCTGCAGCAGGATTAGAGGTTGGCTTTCTGCTTGTCTGCAATCTTTTTATGAATGTCATGCTTGTTACTGGTCCACTTAAACCTCTGATGTCTGTCAGAAACTTTGGAGTAGCAGCCTCTATGACATTGTTGACATCGAAGGACTACATCAGGCTATATGCTCTGCCTTGGACATTCTTTTTGAAATATCATCGAGCCTCTCTAAGGTAACTTGTGAGAACCTTACACTGTCTAATGCTTGCTGTTGAAGGCTTATGAGCTGTAAGTTCACTTAGGCAATCGCGAAGAGATGCATATTATTGAATTACAATCTCTCCCAAAAGTTTAAGTTGTTGGGGATGAGCAATTCACATATTTAAACGCATAACACTTCATCACGCCCCTCAAGTGCGGGTCTCATACATAGAGCCTTGACCAACATGGCACACAAAGGCAGCCAAAAGGCCTACAAAGCCAATAAGGAGACCAAACACTTTGGACAACATAAATTGGGTAGGATGTGGAAATGGAGAGCTTTGATCCCACGACCTCTGCCTTGTTGAATTAACATCTCTCCTAAAAGCTTAAGCTATTAGAGGGAGCAATGTACATATTTAAGCACAAAATACTTCAACAAATATGCATACTACACTTTTGTAAGCACAGTCTATTGAGAGACAAGTTTACTGGTGAAGAAATTCAGTATTTTTCCCATCAGAAAGAATCTTTGAAGCCTTCACAATTGGTTTTTTTTCATTCAACTACCTTACATATAGAAACAATTTGAAATCGACAATGTATTTCAAACAATTATTAAGCACACAATCTACAGTATATCAAAGCATAAGTTCGTTTTTTTGACCATCTCGTATTTAGTTGTCATTTTTTTCTCTCTTAGTTCAGTTATTTAATCAATTTTTCCCTGTCCATGTTTGAGGAAAACAATTTTTTTGTATGGTGTTCTTGAGTTTTTTCATGGTTGTCTTTATTAGTTCTTGTTGAAAGAGTTAGAATTTGAGGAGTATTTTATAAGTTCTGTTTTTTATTTATTTATTTGTAGCCGTGATATAAGGCTAATATTTTCCTTAGGGTTTAAGGGTGGCGGCTGGTCAAAGAATCCTGTTTTAGTAAGTTCCTAAAATTCAGGAAGATTAGGGCTTCCACCAGTTGTATAAATAAAGACTGTGCAGTCATGAATAAAATATGAAGAACAATTTGTTCTCTTTTACCTTTTCCAACATGGTATCAGAGATTCGATCCATAAAAAACTAGTTATTCAAAAACCTTTGTTTTCGAGATGAACTACCGAGCAGCGTTCACCGGAGAGCTGACCAGCACCGGCTCTTCTGCTAACTCAGGATCCGGAGCAAACACTGGGGGAGAAGACGGAAATACAGCCAATTCCGCTTCTAACCTACTGGTATCACAGAAGCTGAATGGCAAGAACTACTTGGAGTGGTCCTAGACCATCAAACTTGTGGTTGATGGCGAGAGGAAAGTTAGGGTTCTTGACCGGAGCAAGCAAGGAACCAAGAAGCAAATGACCCGAGACTTACGTACTGGAAGTCCGAAAACTCTATGGTAAAGGCATGGCCGATAAATTTCATGGAGCCACGCATTGCCAGACCGCATATGTTCCTATCCACTGCTAAGGACATGTGGGACGCTGTGAAAGAGATGTACTCTGACTTGGAGAACTCTTCACAGATCTACGATCTAAAGACACGACTTTGGAACCTAAAACAGGAATCCAGGGACGTCACCACTTACTACAATGATATTGTAACCCTTTGGTAGGAATTGGACATGTGTTATGATGACACTTGGGACTGCCCTGGTGACAGTACGAAAATTCAAAGAAGGGAGGAGAATGAAAGAGTTTATTCATTCTTGGCAGGTCTAAATCCAGATCTGGATGAGGTTAGGGGTAGAATTCTGGGCAGAAAACCCCTACCTTCACTCAGAGTGACCTTTTCTGAAGTAAGAAGAGAAGAATCAAGATGCAAAGTTATGCACAAAACAGGCCCTCCAGAAGTAGAAGGATCTGCCCTAGTGGCTGGAAGTCAACAGAGGAAATCAAACAAGGAGAAACCTAAGTGTGAGCATTGCAAGAAGATTGGCCACACTAAGGACATATGCTGGGAGATACATGGCAAGCCAGAATGGAAGACTAAGGGCAGCAGGGGAGGACAGAATCAAGGAGCAGGAAGAGAAAATCAGGTGGCTTCTGACCTAGGGTCCTCATCTACTACTGGGGCTCTTCAATTCACTCAGGAACAGCTAGAACAACTCAGTAAAATCCTAAACTCTCAACTCTCCTTGAACCACAATCCTCAATGTTCCTTGGCAGAGTCAGGTAATTTCTTTCACAAAGCCTTTTTTGGGACTAGTCATGAGATAAATTGGATAGTTGACTCCGGAGCAACGGATCACATGACTGGATCCTCTGATTTATTTCTTAATTATGATCCTTGTGCTGGAAACCAGAAAATCAGACTTGCTGATGGGTCTTTTTCAGCAATTGCTGGGAAAGGTTCCATCAAAATCACACCAAACCTCACACTGACAGAAGTATTACATGTACCTAAACTATCTTGTAACCTTATTTCCATATGTAAACTAACATCTGAACTAGACTGTGTTGCTCTATTTTCTAAGGATGGATGTGTGTTTCAGGACAAGGCTTTGGGGAAGATGATTGGCAAGTCTAGGCTGATTGGTGGTCTCTATGTGCTGGAACAAGATGGTGAATCAAATAAGGACTCCTTACTGAGAGGATGTCATCTCACAAGAAATTTAGATAATCAGAACCAGATTTTAATGTGGCATAGGAGATTAGGCCACCCAAGTTTTACTTATATGCAAAAGTTGTTTCCTGGACTTTTTTCTAATAATAAAAACGTTTTACCTTTATGTGAAGTGTGTGTTCTTGCAAAGCAAAGTAGAAGTATTTACCCTATTAAACCCTACACACCCTCAAAGCCCTTCACTATGATACACAGTGATGTATGGGGACCATCAAGGGTACACACTCTAAATAGCAAAAGGTGGTTTATAACTCTTATTGATGATCACACTAGAATGACTTGGGTCTTCTTGATGAAGGAAAAATCTGAGGTTGAAACAATTTTTAAACAGTTTTATGAAATGGTGAAGACTCAGTTCCAGACTCAAATCCAAATTTTAAGGAGTGACAATGGAACTGAATACTTCAACCAATACCTAGATGGATACCTTGTTGAGAAAGGGATTGTTCACCAAAGCTCCTGCATTAAAACCCCACAACAAAATGGTGTTGCAGAGAGAAAGAACAGACACCTTTTGGAAGTAGCTAGGACACTCTTAATAACCTCAAAATGCCCTAAGACATTCTGGGGAGAAGCTGTCCTAACTGCCACATATGTGATCAACAGGGTGCCCTCTAGAGTACTCAGTTTTAAAACACCTTTAAACCTGTTTGAAACATGTTTTCCTAAAAACAGACTCATTGGCAAACTTCCTTTGAAGGTTTTTGGGTGCACTGCTTACACACACACTTACAATCAAGGGAAATTGGAACCTAGATCAAAGAAATGTATTGTTGAAGAACAGGGGTTATTTTGTCTTTTACTATTTAATAAGTGCAGTAGGGTTTGTTATAATCAAGATACCGCTATTTCCTTTATTAGATTATTCTGGCTTGATTTTATATTAATTAGAATTGTAACAGCCGATCTTAATTGATTCCTGAAATCAAGGAATTCAATTCAGTGAAGGCTCTAGGTTCCCTACCTATTTAAATCAAGACTCCTATCATTGTAATGATCATCTTTTCTAGAAATAAAAAGAATTCTTTTATTCCTTATATTTAACATGGTATCGGAGCCGAGGTTGGCATAAACCCTAGCCGTCTAAAAACCTATCTTCCTCGATGAATTATCGAGCAGCTTTTACTGGGGAACTCAGCCCCCAATCTTCAAACACAATCCGGTGCCACTTACCGGAACAAGAACGCCTACCACGCACATGGAGAGGATGCAAATTCGCAAATATTCCCGCTAACCCTTTGGTTTCCCACAAACTAAACGGAAGCAAGAACTACCTTGATTGGTCCCAAACCATCAAGTTAGTCATTGATGGCCGGAGCAGATTGGGATTCTTGACTGGGGCAAGCAAGGAGCCCCCACAGAATGACCCCAAACATGCAAGCTGGAAATCTGAGGACTCATGGTTAAGGCGTGGCCGATCAACTCCATGGAACCCCCATCTCTGACCGCATATGTTTCTCCCTACGGCAAAGGATATCCGGGATCTTTGTGAAGGAGATGTACTCGGATGTAGAGAACTCCTCACGGATATATGAACCGAAAACCAAAATTTGGAATTTAAAGCGAGGAGACTAGAGATGTAACAAGATATTACAATGAAATTGTGTCTTTATGGCGGGGAGTTGTATCGTGTATGGAGGACACATGGGAATGTGCAGCAGACAGCACAAAATTTAAAAAGCGTGAAGAAAACGAAGTATATTCATTTCTAGCAGGTATGAATGCTGATCTTGACGAAGTCAGGGGTAGGATCTTGGGAAGAAAACCCCTACCATCTCTTGGGGAGGTGTTCTCTGAAGTTAGGAGGGAGGAATCAAGGAGGAGAGTCATGCACAAAGATCACAGCATGAGTCAAAGAGGATCTGATCCTAATTTGGAGGCATCTGCCTTGGCTGCGGTGAAGGGTGATAACAAGGGCGGAAAACGAAGACTTGGTGTGACCATTGTAAGAAGCAAGGTCACACCAGAGATACATGTTGGGGAATCCATGGGAAGCCCCCCAATTGGAAGCCAAGGGGTCAAACAGGGGCATCATCAGAGGCAGGAAGAGCCAATCAGGTGTCATTTGATCCAATGTCACAACCTTCGGCACAGCTGTCCTTCACAAAAGAACAATTGGAGCAGATAAATACCCTTCTCTCAAACAAGCTACAGTCCAACCCTAAATGTTCCCTTGCAGAATCCGGTAATGTTTTTGCCCTTTCTATTTCCAACACTAAACCCGAAGCCTATTGGATTGTTGACTCAGGCGCAACAGACCATATGACCCATGTTTCTGAAAAATTCTTGTCTTATTATCCCTGTGGAGGAAATCAGAAGGTAAGAACTGCAGATGGGACCTACTCAAGAATTGCGGGAAAGGCTCAATCCGTATCTCCCCTTCTCTTATCCTCCACGAGGTATTACATGTCCCTAAATTATCATGTAATTTGATATCGATCGAGCAAGTTAGCCTCCGAGGCTAACTGTGATGTAACCTTTTCTTCTTGTGCTTGTGAGTTTCAGGATGTGAATTTGGGGAAGGTGATTGGCAGTGCTAGAAAGCAAGGTGGACTCTACATTTTTGAGGAGGAGGAATGTCCCAGAAATAAGGAAGACCCTAGGATTTATTGTTACAACTCTTCAGCTTTGTCTAATAATGATGTCATGAAGTGGCACTTTAGGTTAGGTCATCCAAGTTTTGGATATTTGAAAAAACTATTCCCGTCCTTTTTTTATTAATAAAGACGTGTCGATTTTCGGTGTGAAATTTGTGAATTATCTAAGCATAAAAGAAGCATATATCCTTCTCAACCCTATAAACCTACCAAGCCACTTCACCATGATTCATAGTGATGTTTGGGGACCTCAGACATACCACTATGAATGGGAAGAGGTGGTTTGTTTCGTTTATAGATGATCACACACGTACCACTTGGGTGTATCTTCTTAAAGATAAGTCGATGTTGAACATGCTTTTATAAACTTCTATAATATGATCCACACACAATTTCACACCAAAATTGAAATCCTAAGGACAGATAATGGTACTGAATATTACAACAGATGGTTAGGGAGCTTCCTCACAGAAAAGGGAATGTTCCACCAAAGTTCTTGTGTCAAGACACCTCAACAAAATGGGGTGGCTGAAAGAAAGAGAAGACACTTGTTAGAAGTGGTGAGATCATTAACGTTGGCCTCCAAGTGTCCCAAATTTCTGTGGGGAGAAGCTCTCTTGACTGCTGTCTACTTAATTAATAGGCTTCCCTCCAGAAGCATAAATTTCAAAACGCCTTTGGGAGAGTTAAAAAGCAGTTTTCCCACAACTAGGTTAATCCAAGAACTTCCCTTGAAAGTCTTTGGATGTTTAGCATTTACATACAATCAAGGGAAGTTAGATCCTAGGTCCAAAAAGTGTGTTTTTTTAGGATATGCCACTCATAAAAGGGGATATAAGTGTCTTGACACCGAAACAGGAAAAATAATTGAAACCATGGATTTAAGTTTTCTTGAAAACCTAATGTACTATGATCAGCATCATCTTCAGGGGGAGTACATGATGTCTCAAGAAGATGGTGCAGATTTTCAGTATATTATAGATGAGTCTAGAGTGCCACTAACAAATGATGTCTGGATTAGACAGGCTGACGAGGGCAGGAAAGGGGATAAAAATGGGGGAGGATCACCTGGTGACAAGAGGACCAACCTCGAATCATCAAGTGATAAGAGCCCTAGACCCCCTAAGTCCGTACAACGGTTCCAGGGGCTGACTTATATCAGGAAATTCCCCAAATCCAAGCTTGGCAGAGACACCAGTGATGAGCCTGTCCAAGGATCTGACCCAAGTTTACTGAACTGACTGGTACAGCGGAATCAGAATCCCAGTCTTTGCCAATTCCAGAAAATCTAGAAATGAACATTGAGCCTGATCAAACTACAGCTATAAAAGTTAAACCAGCAGACCCCTTACTTGATGTACCAATTGCCATTAGAAAACCCCCCAGAGAATGCACTAAACACCCCAGATACCCTATCCAAAACTACCTTACTGTTGGAGCTCAGAATCAGTTACATTGATCCTTTCATCTGCCACACAGTTGTCTTTGCCAAAATCAGACTCAGGTAGATAAAAAACTAGGAATTCATAGGATTCACTGGTGACTCTATTCTCGCTTATATCCTCACTTACAGACTCCCCCTGAAATTGACCCTTTTCAAAAAACATGCGGTCTTCCATAAAAGTAACATCCATTGTGACTGTATTTTTCAGTGTGAGTGTCAAAACATTTATACCCTTTTTGTGTGGGTGCATACCCTACAAAAACACATTTTTTTGATTTTGGGTCTAATTTCCCTTGTGTATAGTTATGTGTGTACGCTGTGCACCCAAAAGTTTTTAAAGGTATATTAGTGATTAATTTGGACCGAGGATACAATTCCTGAAATTTACTGAGAGGTGTTTGAAAATTAAGTACTTTAGATGGTAACCTATTGATTAGGTATATAGCAGTAATCACACTATCTCCCCAATATGTCTTTGGACAATTTGAGGTAAATAGGAGTGCCCTAGCTACCTCCAGAATGTGTCTATTTTTTCTTTCAGCTACTCCATTTTGTTGTGGAGTTCTGACACAAGTACTCTGGTGTACTATACCTTTCTCAATAAGAAACTTGTCTAAGTATTGGTTAAAATATTCGGTTCCATTATCGATCCTTAACACCTGTATCGATGTATGAAGCGTGTCTTTACCATTTCAAAGAAGCTGTTTAAACGGACTTCTACTTCGATTTATCTTTCATCAAATACGACCATGTGAGTCTTGTGTGATCATCAATAAACGAGACAAACCACCGTTTTTTATTTATTGTGCTTATCCTAGATGGTCCCCACACATCGCTATGGATCATAGTGAAAGGTGAGGATGGACCGTAAGACCGGATAGGATATGACACTCTAGGTCGTTTTGCAAGAATACAAATTTCACACTGAAAGTTAACATCTTTATTAAAAAAAAGTTCAGGAAATAATTTTTTCATATAATTGAAACTAGGGTGGCCTAATCTCTTATGGAGGACTAGAATCTGATTTTGACTGGTGTTGCAAGCTGTGTGATAGCTCCCTTTCAAGAGGTTTCCCGCTTTGTGATTCATTCTCTCGACTCAAAGCACATAAAGTCCTCCTCCGAGATTACACTTGCCAATCATCTCCCCCAATTCCGTGTCCCGAAATAAACACACACCCTTAGAAAACAAACCTCACATTTTAGGTCGGTGGTTAGTTTGCCAACCGACATTAGATTGCGAGCCAAGTTTGGTACATGTAGGACACTAGTGAGAGTGATGTTTTTGGTCACATTGATGGAGCCTTTTCCAATGATTGTAGAAAAGGACCCATCGCCTAACCGGATTTTTTCATTTCTGGACAAGGTTTATAATTTTTGAATAAATCGAGAGGAGCGGTCATGTGGTCGGCTGCTCAGAATCAACTATCCACTCGTTTTATGACCGGTTCCTAATAGGGCTAAAGAAAAATGGTTACCTGACTCAGCTAGATTGCAAGTTGAATTGGAATTCATCGAGGCAATTATCTTACTAATTTGTTCCAGTTGGTCTTGAGTGAGTGGAAGAGTCCCTGCAGTCTGAGGCATTGATTCAGCCGAAGCCTGGTTGGCTCTTCCCCGCTCGAGTGCACCCCCTTTATTCCTCCAATTCGGCTTGCCATGGATACCCAACAAGTATCCCTCGTGTGTCCTGTTTTTTTGCAATGGTCACACTTCGGTTTGAGCCTATCCACTTTTTTATTTTCGCCGTTCGTTGGCGCCATGGCGAACTTTCTACCTCTATTTGTCCCCCAATTTTAGGCATCACTTTCCTCCTTGATTCCTCTCTCCCGACTTCGAAAAAGCTTCTTTGAGAGATGGTAAGGGACTTTTGCCTAAGATTCTGCCTCTAACCTCATCCAAATCTGCATTCAGCCCTGCCAAGAATGAATACACCCTTTCATTCTCTTGGCTCTTGTGGAATCTCTCACACTATCTAAAGGCGGTCCCACTTGTCATCCCGGGAAATGTCTAGTTCTTGCCATAGGGTAATAATGTCACCGTAATATGAAGTGACGGACCTCTCCCCATTGTTTTAGGCCCCATAGCCTTGTTTTAACTTCGTAGATTTGAGAGGCATTCTCTATATCCGAGAACATGTCTCTCTTCGCTTCCCATATTGCCTTTCTTGATTTAAGGTACAGGTAAGGTTTTGATGTCTCCACTTCCATGGTGTTGATCAACCATGCCCTAATCATGGAATCTTCATATTTCCAGGCCTTGAATTTCGGGTCTGTTGCTGGTGGAGCCACCTCCTCCTCGGTTAAAAAACCCAATTTTCCTCTGCCATCGATGATTAGGGTGATTGTCTGGGCCCATTCCATGTAATTTTTATCATTTAGCCTGCGTGAGGGCATTAGAAACCCCCCGGAGATTTTGGATTGATCATCGTTGACTGATCCACCGGAGGTTGATGATAGTTCTCCGGTGAATGCGGCCCTGTAGTCTCTTGTCGCCATTTATTTTAATGGCTCCGATACCATCTTAGAAGAAAAGAATTCTCTTTTTTATTTAATCTGCTTTTCTGACAGAATACATAGCATTGTTTTTATAGTACAAGGGTTGGAGTTTCAACTCCTAAAATCACTCCTAAAATCAAGGATATGTTACAGAAAACAAACTCCCTTATTTCTAGCACACGGTTATTATCAATTAATTGAAATTATTGATAACAACTGTTGACTCCCTCATAAATGCTAATAAAACAGAAACGATAATTAGGTACTACTAATTATTTCTCCAATTTCCAACACTTACCTATACACATATCTTACCCTCTCATAAAGCCTTCCTATCTAGCCTCTCAAAACACCAAGTTCCAAAAGATATTCATGAAGCTCTAGGTGTATCTGATTGGAGAGCAGCTGTTAAGGAGGAAATCCAGGCACTGGAGAAAAATGACACTTGGGAGGTGGTTGACCTGCCAACAGGGAAGAAATCAGTGGGATGTAAATGGGTCTTCACCATTAAGTACAGATCTGACGGTGAGGTGGAGAGGTACAAGGCCAGGTTTGTGGCCAAGGGGTACAGTCAGACTTATGGTATAGACTATTCTGAAACTTTCTCACCCGTGGCTAAGTTAAATACTGTAAGGGTGGTGTTTTCAGTGGCAGTGAATCTAGACTGGGAGCTCTATCAGCTGGATGTGAAGAATGCCTTCCTACATGGAAGTTTGAAGGAGGAGGTGTACATGGACCTCCCTCCAGGGTTCACAAAAGGGTACAATGGGAAAGTATGCAGGTTGAAGAAATCATTATATGGACTCAAACAGAGTCCTAGAGCCTGGTTTGACTGATTCAGACATGTCTTGGTGAAAATTGGGTTTGCACAAGGCCATTCAGACCACACCTTGTTTGTGAAAAGAACCTCAGGTGACAAGGTGGTGGTGTTGTTGGTTTATGTAGATGATATCATTCTCACCGGGAATGATACTGTTGGGATTGAGGATGTAAAGAAGAGGTCGGGTCAAGAATTTGAGATCAAAGACACGGGAGTCTTTGAAGTATTTCTTAGGAATGGAAGTGGCAAGATCCAAAGAAAGAATGGTAGTATCTCAGAGAAAATATATTCTGGATCTATTAGAGGAAACATGAATGTTGGGGTGTAAGCCTGTTGCTACACCAATGGAATGCAACCTGAAATTGGATAAGATCACAGGAGAAGAGGCTGCTGACAAGGAACATTACCAAAGATTGGTTGGCAAGTTGATATATCTAGCTCACACTAGGCCCGATATCTCATTTGCAGTAAGTATGGTGAGCCAGTTTATGCACTCACCGTGCCATTCTCATTATTTGGCTGTTATCAGAATACTAAGGTATTTGAAAGGAACAGTGGGAGAGGGCCTGCTATTTAAAAAGAGTGGGAAGAAAAGTGTGGAGATCTTTACAGATGCGGATTGGGCTGGCTCTAAGGAGAAGAGGTCAACCACTGGTTATTGTACCTTTGTGTGGGGAAACTTGGTTACATGGAGGAGCAAGAAACAAAGTGTGGTGGCTAGAAGCACAGCAGAGGCAGAATTCAGGGCGATGGCTCAAGGCATTTGTGAGATTCTGTGGGTAAAAAGGGTGCTTGAAGACCTTTGTTTCAATCGGAGTAGCCGCCACTAAAGTTGTATTGCGACAACAAGGCAAAGAATTGATATTGCCAATGATCCCTGTTCAACATGACAGACCAAACATGTGGAGATTGATAGGCATTTTATCAAGGAGAAGCTGGAAAGTGGAGTGATTTGTATACCATTCATGCCCTTTGCACAGCAGGCAGCTGATGGGCTCACTAAAGCATTAATGAAGCATCTGTTTGAGGGGTTACCGAGCAAGTTGGGCATGATTAATATCTATGCTCAACTTGAGGGGGAGTGTTGAAGAACAGGGGTTATTTTGTCTTTTACTATTTAATAAGTGCAGTAGGGTTTGTTATAATCAGCAGCCGCTATTTCCTTTATTAGATTATTCTGGCTTGATTTTATATTAATTAGAATTGTAACAGCCGATCTTAATTGATTCCTAAAATCAAGGAATTCAATACATTGAAGGCTCTAGGTTCCCTACCTATTTAAATCAAGACTCCTATCATTGTAATGATCATCTTTTCCAGAAATAAAAAGAATACTTTTATTCCTTATATTTAACATGTATCTTTGTGGGATATTCTCCTACAAAGAGGGGTTACAAGTGTTATGATAATGAAACTGGTAAGTTCATAATCACAATGGATGTAACCTTCTTTGAAGAAAACATGTTCTTTGATAAGGTCCAATTTCAGGGGGAGAAAAAGGGTGAAACAAATGTTTTCAGTGAAAAAGATGAAGGATATAACTTCCTAGACCACAAAACTAAATTTGGTTCTGATGATTTAAGGACTTGTGGTGATGATGACTGTCAGGTTGGAGGAGGAATCGGCAATGATTCAACGAGAATCGCACTGCCGTGTTCCTAATCCTCCGAGAAAATGACCAAATTTTCAAAGGGAAGACTTATGTGAGGAAGTACCCTAAGAAGGCATCTAGAAACCAGATTGAGGCAGGACAACAATCTGTCCCTGAAGTTGTGGCTGAACCAAACACCTAGACTGAGCATATAGACAACATAGATTATGAGGCTCAGTTGTTTGAAAAATCTGATTCTGAGTCTCGACTCTGAATCCTCTGAAACAAATGAATCCCATGAATCCCCTCTCCCTGCTCTAAAAAAGGGGGAGAAACTCCCTCTTTCAACCCAAGAAAAACTTATCCTAGATGTACCTATAGCCATCAGATTACCTACCAGAAGTTGCACTAAACACCCCATCTCCAATTTCCTCTCATATACACTATTATCCCCTAAATATAAAGCCTTCACCACAACTATTTCATCTACCACAATCCCCAAGGACATACAAGAAGCCCTTAGGGTTCCTGAGTGGAGAGAAGCAGTTCTGGAAGAGATGGGGGCACAAAGAAAAAATGACACCTGGGAAGTTGTGACCCTGCCTAGAGGAAGGAAAACTGTGGGGTGTAAATGGGTATTTGTGATCAAGTACAATTCTGATGGGAGTATCCAAAGACACAAGGCTAGGTTAGTAGCCAAGGGGTACTCACAGACATATGGCATAGACTATGCAGAGACCTTTTCCCCAGTGGCAAAACTAAACACAGTTAGGATACTGCTTTCTGTGGTAGTAAATCTAGACTGGCCACTTAATCAACTGGATGTAAAAAATGCATTCCTTCATGGGGAGCTGAAGGAGGAGGTGTACATGGAACCACCACCAGGGTTCACGGATAGGTTTGGGAACAGAGGTGTGTAGGTGAAAAAATCCTTGTATGGGCTTAAACAGAGCCCAAGGGCCTGGTTTGACAGATTCATGAAGTTCCTAAAAAGTGTTGGATTCACACAAGGGAGGTCAGATCACACGCTGTTTATCAAAAAGTCCCGTGGAGGAAAAATCACAGTGTTAATTGTATATGTTGATGATATTATCCTCACAGGAAATGATGCTAAAGAAGCTACCTGGGTGAAAAGCAAACTGTCATCAGAATTTGAAATTAAGGACCTAGGGCCCTTGAGACATTTTTTGGGGATGGAAGTTGCTAGGTCATCAGAGGGGCTGATAATGACTCAGAGGAAGTATACATTAGACCTTCTCAAGGAGACATGTTTAGAAGGGTGCAGACCAGCCTGGACACCAATGGAGTGCAACCTTAAATTGGGAAGTATCAAGGGAAAACCAGTTAATGTGGAAGGATATCAGAAATTGATTGCCAAGTTGATATATCTTGCCCATACCAGGCCAGATGTGTCATATGCAGTTGGGACACTAAGTCAGTTCATGCACTCACCAAATGAGTTTCATCTTGAAGCAGCTAGGAGATTGTTGAGATACTTGAAGACTACACCTGGGAGAGGGCTGTACTTCAAGAAGTCTAACAGAAGGGAAGTGTCCATTTTCACTGATGCAGACTGGGGTGGCTGCACTAAGGACAGAAGGTCCATAACAGGGTACTGTACATATGTGTGGGGAAACCTTGTGACATGGAGGAGCAAAAAACAGGATGTCGTTGCAAGGAGTAGTGCGGAGGCTGGGTTTAGAGCCATGGCACAGGGTATATGTGAGGGACTATGGATCAAAAAGGTGATGGAAGATCTGGGAGCTGGTTTCTCACAACCCATAAAACTATACTGTGACAACAAGGCAGCCATAGAGATAGCAAATGAGCCAGTCCAGCATGACAGAACCAAACACGTGGAAATTGACAGGCATTTTATTAAAGAAAGCTGGAAAGTGGTCTGCTCTGTGTTCCTTTCCTTCCCTCCTCAAGGCAGATTGCAGATGGGCTGACAAAGGCGTTGGGAAGAGCAGGGTTTGATGAGTTTGTGGGCAAGTTGGGCTTGTCCAATATCTTCGCTCCAACTTGAGGGGGAATGTTGAAAGAGTTAGAATTTGAGGAGTATTTTATAAGTTCTGTTTTTTTTATTATTTATTTGTAGCCGTGATATAAGGCTAATATTTTCCTTAAAGGGTTTAAGGGTGGCGGCTGGTCAAAGAATCCTGTTTTAGTAAGTTCCTAAAATTCAGAAAGATTAGGGCTTCCACCAGTTGTATAAATAAAGAGTATGCAGTCATGAATAAAATATGAAGAACAATTTGTTCTCTTTTACCTTTTCCAACAGTTCTAAGTTATGTTTTTGTATATCCTAGTTTAGGCGTCATTCTTATCATGAGATAAGGGTACCTCTTCATTGCTGGAAGTGACATGGCTTTCCTTTCCGGATTTGTTTGAGGGAAGAGAGAATTTTTTTGACACGCTAGGAAGGATAGCAGCTAATGCTAAAGTCATCAAACTGCTAAGCTTTCTTGGTTTGTATGTTTGGCGGTGAATCATGCAGATGATTAGGTTTTGAGATGGGAATAATGGTGACAGTATGAAGATAGATATGCGGACATGCAAAGATAGAAAAGTTAAGAAATGAGTGCTCAAAAAAGAAATTGGATTGACATCAATTTTGGAGAAATCGTAGTACTGCGTTGATCTTTTTATCATGACTGCCTGAGACTTGGACTCTATTCATTGTGTGAAGGAGGTTCTCTTGGACTTTGGGATTTATGGAAAGATGACTGTACAGGATTTACTGTTCACTGTACTGTTCATCTTTATAATTCTCCTAAGTTGTAGTTAGCAACTAATCCTGGGATCATCTCTAATCCTAGAGTATTAGTCTGTGTTTTTGCATTATTATATTAGTTTAAGGCTTTATCTTACTTTAAGAATATAGCCGTTTATAGCCGTTGGTGGTTCAAACTTAGGATGACATGTTGCCCTTCTATAAATAGTTGTAATAAGTGCTGGGGTTAATAAGCAATAAACTCTCATTTAATTGCAAGCTATCTATAGGATTCAATCTGCGCTTAAATCTAATGTGGACTATAGTGAACTTTTTTGTTCAGGTATGTTGGATAAGAGGAAGAAGAGATTGGGAGATTGCTTAGCCCCCCCTTGGTTTCCTACCCGTGAGGTATCTGGATGTCTTCTTAGTCTCCAAAAGGTTCTATCACAATGTCTTGGTCTGGTGGAGAGAATCAGGAGAAGGATATTTGTTGGTCCAACACATGTTTGTCGTTTGGGGGTAGACTGCAACTCATTCAATATGTGTTGATTCCCATGAATAACCTTTGGGCTAGCGTTTATCTTATTCCCAAAGAAATCTTAAAGACATTAAACTAATCTTGGCTAGGTTTCTTTGGAGTGGTACCGAATCCAATGCCAGTAAGGTGGAGGTGAGTTGGAAAAAGATTTGTTCCCCACTGTCTCAAGGCGAATCATTTCCAATCAAGAGTCCCTTTGGATCCAGTGGATTTACACCAAATTTTCTACAAGGGCTATCCTTTTAGAGTATTGATCATAAGTTTGGGGATTCCCTAGATATGGGGCAGAATTCTGTCCCTGAGACTTTTTAGTTTACCCTATACTAGGAGAATTCTTAGGGATGGTTCTAATACCGGCTTTTGGTTTTATTATTGACATCCATGGGGTAGACTTTAGGAGTTTTTCCTCTCTGTGGCTGCTAGTAAAAATCGTGTGGATGACAAAAGACTCAATGTGGCAACCTTCATTTGTAGGTGGTTGGGCTTGGCCTGGAGGTCGTGATTCAAAGGAGCTTAAAAGATTCATGGATGTCACTCTTCTTATGTTTTGTAGCTTGCTGCTGACAAGATTTTCTAGACTCTAGAGGCTTCAGGAATTTCACCCTACAAAACTCTCTGAGGATTCAAGCTGAAAGCAAACAAGTGACTAAGTGGTAAAAGATTATCTGGCACAAAAAAACGGTTCATAGCCTGGCTTGCCTGCCGGCATAGCCTCAGTCTTCGGACCGTTGCCTGCATGCGGATTGACTCAAATCAATACTTGCGTCCTCTGCCTTATTGCTGTGGAATCACATAACCATTTGTTTTTTGCACGCCCCTTTGCCAGGAGAATATGGTATCACCTTTTGAGGAAACTTGAGCTAAGCATTAGGGTCACAAAGTGGGGCAAATCTTCAGCGTAATCGTGTAGATAAACCCATAGCCAATTGTACTTGCTGGAAGAAAATCTTGAGCGTAATTGTTATTGTTGATTTGCGAAAAAGACAGGTGCACCGACCAATCACACCCACCCCCTGCACATTTTACCCCCCCCCCCCCTATTTTTTCCTTACATCCTGGCCCCCCAATTCACTCGCCTCCTCCCGGTGCATATTCGCTCCATTTTTGGTAGACATATTGTCGAGAAGATTTGGTAGCTATTGAAAATATTCCCTAATTATGGAGAATATCTCCTAATTATTATTATTATCTTTCCATCTTGAATGTAGCCGGATTATAAGGCATGTGTTGTTATTCTGTTAAGATTTAGGCACATGTGCTAAATCAGTGGATTAGAGTCCTAGTCTACTAAGTTTCCTTTCAAGGTTGTATAAATTCACTATCTTGGCTATAAATAAAACATAAGAGTTAAAAACCTAAATGGTTCTCTTTTCTTACATGGTATCAGAGCCGACTTATACAAAAATATTTTACTAATTAAAATCCAATGAATTATCGGGCGGCCTTTACCGGAGAAAGGACTCCCACCTCTGGGAGCACCACCTCCGGCGGTCCACCAACCGGTATGGAACCACAGGGGACCGATCTCTTAGCCGGTGATGATATTTCCAAACACAATCTGAGCCCGATCCTACTCCCAGCCAGGAAATTGGATGGCAAAAACTACCTTGAATAGGCACAAGCCATCACACCGGCCGTGGATGGAAGAGGAAAACTGGGTTTTCTAACTGGTGATGAAGCTGCACCACCAGAAACTGACCCCAAGTTCAGAACATGGAAGTCAGAAAACTCAATGGAACGCAATGTAGCCAAACCCCATATGTTCTTAAAGACACCAAAGCTATACGGGAAGCGATCAAGGAGATGTATTCAGATTTGGAAAATTCATCCCAAATCTATGAACTTAAAACCAAACTCGGAGTCTCAAACGGGGGACGGGGATGTCACTACCTATTACAACGACATTGTATCTCTATGGCAAGAATTGGATCTGTGCCATGAAGATAAGTGGGAATGCACAGCTGACAGTGTCAAATTTCATAAGAGAGAGGAGAATGAAAGGGTTTATTCATTCTTGGTCGGCCCGAATCGGGATCCGGATGAGGTCAAGGGCGGGATCCCGGCGTAAATCCTTTACCATCCCTCGAGAAACGTTCTCGAAGTAAGAAGGGAGGAATCAAGGAGAAAGGTCATGCACAGGTCTGGACATCCTGAGGTAGATTCATCTGCAATGGTGGCAAGCAAGGGATACAACAGAGATGAATCAGCAAGAAGAGCTGAAAGACAGAAACTTAAGTGTGATCACTGCAAGAAAAGTGGACACACTAAAGATGTTTGCCGGGGAATTCATGGGAAACCTGCTTCTTGGAGGAACAGGGGTGCTAACTCTGAACAAGGAAAGGCTAATCAGGTATCTTCAGATTCTGTCTTTTGCAGGGACACTTCCATTCACTCAGGATCAGTTGGAGCAACTGAGTAAAATTCTTAACTCACAACTCTCAGTAAAATCCCAACCAAATTGTTCTCTAGCTGAATCAGGTAATCATTTTTCCCAATCTGTTCTAGGAATCAGGCAGAGCCCTCAGTGGATAGTTGACTCTGGAGCAACTGACCACATGACCGGTTCTTCTGATCTTTTCCTTAATTATAACCCTTGTCCAGGAAACCAAAGAATAAGGCTTGCTGATGGATCTTTTTCCACCATTGCTGGAAAAGGTTCCATTTATGTGACACCTGATATAACCCTTAAAAATGTTCTCCATGTTCCCAAATTAGCCTGTAATCTTTTGTCAATCTGTAAACTAACCTCTGATCAGAACTGTGAGGCTGTGTTTTCTAAAGATTGTTGTCTATTTCAGGACAAAGCTTTGGGGAAGATGATTGGCAGGTCTAGGCTGATGGGAGGACTCTACATACTGGATTCAGGGTTGGACTCACCACAGCAAAGCCTAATGAGAGGAGGTTACCACACACTGTCCTACAATGTCTAGAATAAGATCCTGGTCTTACATAAGAGATTAGGACACCCTAGTTTTTTATATATGAAAAAATTGTTTGTTGGTAATAAAGATTTGTCTTTCAATTGTGAAATCTGTGTGCTTGCAAAACAAACCAGACAAGTTTACCCAACTCAACCCTATGTTCCCTCAAAACCTTTTACTATGATCCATAGTGATGTGTGGGGTCCTTCTAGGGTTAGTACTTTTAACAAAAAAAGGTGGTTCATCACACTCATAGATGATCACACACGTTTAACATGGGTATACTTAATGAGGGACAAATCAGAAGTGGACACAGTTTTTAAACAATTTTATGAAATGATAAATACTCAGTTCCACACTCAAATTCAGATTCCGAGGAGTGATAATGGAACAGAGTACTTCAATCAGTACCTAGATGGATACCTACTTGAGAAAGGTATAATCCACCAAAGCTCCTGTGTAAAAACACCACAACAGAATGGTGTTGCGGAGAGGAAAAACAGACACTTGTTGGAGGTGGTTAGAACACTTTTGTTTACCTCAAACTGTCCAAAGACACTATGGGGTGAAAGTATTCTAACTGCACCATCCCTAATCAATAGGTTACCATCAAGAATACTGAACTTTAAGACTCCTTTACAAGTGTTTCAAGAACATTTTCCAGCAAACAAACTGGTAGGGCACTTACCACTAAAAATATTTGGATGCACAACATATATCCACACCTATAATCAAGGGAAATTAGACCCTAGGTCAAAAAAATGTTGTTTTATTGGTTACTCACCCACAAAAAAGGGGTATAAATGTTTTGATAATACTACTGGAAAAACCATAGTCACCATGGATGTCACATTTTTTGAAGAAAATATGTTTTTTGACCAGAGTCAATTTCAGGGGGAGTCTAGAGATAAAGGTGTGGCTCCTAGTATGTTTGAGTGTTACAGTTTCCTAGACTTTGAACCTAGTGAACTAGAGTCTGATTCTGGACAGAACTTGGACAAGTGTGGGGATAAATACCAACAGCAGGAGGTCAAGAATACTGACCCTCCAGAACCTCTCAGGGAAAGACCATTCCAGGAAAAGGTCTATGTGAGAACACACCCTAAGAAAGTATCTGAGACTCCTAATTAGCCTATACAACAATCAGACCCTGAATCTTTGACTAATGAAATAGACAATAACTCTGAGGAGTCAGAGCACACAAGCACGAATCTGAGGATGAAACAGACCCACACTCAAACACAAAACAAGCCAGATCCGACTCTCCAAAAACAAAAGCAGAAAAACAACTGCTAGATGTACCTATAGCCATCAGAAAACAGACCAGAAGCTGTACACAGCACCCTATCTCTAGATACCTATCATATGGCAACCTATCCCCATCATATAAAGCCTTCACCTCTACCCTATCTAACACTACTATACCAAAAGATGTTCATGAAGCTCTATTGGTCCCTGAGTGGAAGGAGGCAGTCCTGGAAGAGATGAGGGCCCTGAAGAAGAATGGTACATGGAGAGTGGTTTCTTTGCCAGAAGGAAGGAAAACAGTGGGTTGCAAGTGGGTGTTTGTGGTGAAATACAAGGCGGATGGCAGTATTGACAGGCATAAGGCCAGGTTAGTGGCCAAGGGTTACTCCCAAACCTATGGGATTGACTATTCAGAAACATTCTCACCTGTAGCTAAACTTAATACAATCAGAATACTTCTATCAGTGGCAGTAAACCTAGATTGGCCTCTAATGCAACTGGATGTGAAGAATGCTTTCCTCCATGGTGAGTTAAAGGAGGAAGTATACATGGATCCTCCTCCAGGGTTCACTGAACAGTTTGGTAACAAGGTGTGCAAACTCAACAAACCCTTATATGGACTCAAACAAAGTCCAAGAGCTTGGTTTGACAGGTTTATGAGATTCATGAAGAAAATTGGGTTTGTACAGGGAAAATCAGATCACACCTTGTTTATTAAGAGGACATGGAAAGGTAAGTTAACTGCATTAATTGTGTATGTAGATGATATTATATTGACAAGAAATGATGAGCAGGAGACAGCTGAAGTTAAGAGACAACTGGCTTCTGAATTTGAGATTAAAGATCTGGGATCCCTGAGACATTTTTTGGGAATGGAAGTAGCAAGATCAAAAAAGGGTTTAGTGTTGACTCAAAGAAACTATACACTGGACCTACTGAAGGAGACAGGGCTTGAAGGGGCTAGACCAGCAAATACACCCATGGAGTGTAATTTGAAACTGGGCAGTGCCAAAGGTGACCCTGTGGATATGGGGAGCTACCAGACTGATTGGAAAGTTGATCTATCTGGCACACACTAGGCCAGATGTGTCATATGCAGTAAGTACACTAAGCCAGTTTATGCACTCCCCAAATGAAGCTCATATGGAAGCAGCTAGGGGACTGTTAGGGTACCTGAAGACCACACCAGGGAAGGGATTGTACTTTAAAAAGTCTGACAATAGAAGTGTGTCTGTATACACAGATGCAGACTGGGGAACATGTACAAAAGAAAGGAGGTCTATGACAGGATACTGCACCTATGTATGGGGAAACTTGGTGACTTGGAGAAGCAAGAAGCAACATGTTGTGGCAAGAAGCACTGCTGAAGCAGAGTTCAGGGCAATGGCATTGGGAATCTGTGAAGGTCTGTGGATCAAACAAGTCATGGAAGATATTGGGGCAGAGATATCTTGACCCATGAGACTGTATTGTGACAACAAGGCAGCCATTGATATTGCAAATGACCCTGTACAACATGACAGGACAAAGCATGTGGAGATTGATAGACACTTCATCAAAGAGAAACTAGAAAGTGGGGTGTTCTGCGTGCCCTTCCTACCATCTACTCAACAAATTGCAGATGGACTGACCAAGGCATTGGGAAGGGGACGGTTCGACTACTTTGTGAGTAAGTTGGGTCTGATAGATATCTTTCCCCCAACTTGAGGGGGAGTGTCGAGAAGATTTGGTAGTTATTGAAAATATTCCCTAATTATGGAGAATGTCTCCTAATTATTATTATTATCTTTCCGTCTTGAATGTAGCCGGATTATAAGGCATGTGTTGTTATTCTGTTAAGATTTAGGCACATGTGCTAAATCAGTGGATTAGAGTCCTAGTCTACTAAGTTTCCTTTCAAGGTTGTATAAATTCACTATCTTGGCTATGAATAAAACATAAGAGTTAAAAACCTAAATGGTTCTCTTTTCTTACACATATCCTTATCGGTTGATGAGGCTGACACTGACATTGATGTATCAATATAGTTGAAATGACAGGTTCTTGAGTTTAAGCACATCCCATTTTGTCAGCCACTGGCATTATTTGCTGAACATGTCGAATAGACTATATATTTGTCAGGGAGTAGAGTGACTCTAGAAAAGATTGAGGAGGACAAAACTCCCGTTGTTCTCCACTGTCACACTATCAATGGAAAGTGACTTAAGTGGAGAACATGAGTGAGCATAAAAATGACAAACAAGAAAAATGTAAAGACATTCAACTATGCATATGTATTATCACATACAATAATCAAAGCTATGTAGTTATCTCAGAATATGTTAGCTTCAAGTAGTCCAACAGCCTCTGAAGGTATCATTTTTTTGTACATCAACTTTGTCCTGGTCTTGGCTCTGCCTAACGAGGTTAGCTAGTGCTCTTTTCAAGAGTGGGCTGCTTGCTGTTTGAGTCAACGTTAAAGCTATACAGTGGTGGATTGGAACATCTGTGTTTAGCCCGGTGGTTATTTGGTTGTATGACACTTGCAGCTTGTCTTTGAGTACACTGGGCAAGTGTTGGTTTGCAATGATTCGAAGGGCAACTAGTTGGCATATTGCAGAAGTGGGATACATTGTTTTTCCCCTTCACATTTGAAACTGTCTAGTTTTATGTTGTTACTTTACTTTGTCATTTAGCTACATGTTGCTGCTTAGTGATCCGTTTTTTTTTTTTCATTCATTCTGTGATTCAAGTGCTTTAGTTTAGAATGTTTGTCTGATTTACTTTGGCGACATCCTAATTAGTGTCTTATTTTTTTATTTTGTTTTTCAGGACGTGATCAGTTCGTCAATGTTTCATCAAGCACTATTATCACCGGTGTCAAAGCCAGTCCCTGTGGTTGCTGCTTTGATATCTTTGATATCATATTTTCAGGACACCGTAGGGGTTTACGTATTTTGTAGTTTTAGATTTATGCACCTTCTTCTCTTTAAATTTTCCAACTAGTTTCCCTCCACATCCAACTGTGGAGCTGTTCTATAAGATTGTTCTGCCTTCTGTACTTCTGCCGGTTTTGTAGAATTATTGTAGTTGCGATTTTGCTGTTTTTGTGTTATGCTTACGCCCTTTTGAAGACATCATAAAGCCCGCTACTTTATGGCCATTTCTTGACAATGAAATTTACTCACTGTGCAGAAGATGCAGATAAATGCTGTAAGATTGATGTCCATGATGTTTGTACATGGGGGTTCTTTCCAGTCCTTGGCATCTACCAATTCTTGTCTTGGCTTGGACCCTGAACAGGTTTTCTCAATTGGCTTAAACTCTTGACTTTGTTTAGATGTCTCATCATTTTGAATTGAATTGTCTGGCAGATTTCCAGGGTGTGGAGTTCTGTTTATAGCATTTTATGTGAGCAGTCCCTGAGGAATGAAGAGCTTATCATGGCTGCTTTTGACTTGCTTACTTCAGCTGCTCTTTATCAGGTTTGTTTTATTATGGCAAATCGTATTGGATAGTTCTGATGCTTCAAGCTTGAAACCATACCTGATAGGGAAAAGGTAATGATGTTATTTTAATAAGTTCTCTGTGAGTGTGATGTGTATTGGTCAATTCGATATCATTTAGTTGAAGTTTCCTGGGAAGCAGGTGGCTGCAATATGTTGTATGTGGGTCATTGGAAGTTAGTTAAACTGGCATATGGGAATTTTTGTCTTAGAACCTTTCATGTTCTGGACTAGTGTACTTTTAATGAACTTTTACATCATAGCTTCATAGCTTCCCCTATCAACTGAAAGAGGTGTTTGGCAATGGTGTCTGGTGTAGGATGTTATTTTAAAGGAACAGTTCCGTAGTTTTTTTGAATATTATTACGAATCCAACTTCGATGCGTTAGCTTAATAAATATGCAAAACTTTGTTTATTTTACTGTTCACAGCTGTTAGCGATCGTTGAATATTCGGTTCTGTGTTTAGTACTGCAGTTGTAGGCTTCAGTACCATGGGAAATTTTATATACGTTCCTCCCTTTATAAGTCATTCTCTAAAAAAATTGCATGGGTCTAAAAAAGGCTTAATATTTGTGTGATAGGCTACTCTACATTTCTGTTTTGTGACAATTTCAGTGGTTGATGGATGTGCTGCATTTCTACGGTCATGGACTGAAAAATGATTGCTACAATCAGTTTCTGTATTGTGTGATCATAACTGAAAAAGGCTTTTTGGATGCCCATGTTCATTTATTTCTTGAATCAGTGCAGTGATTCTACTGGGTTTGCTCTTATTTTTTTGTTAATTGTTTTACCTAAATATACTGTTCTTTTTTTTCAGCCTGCATTTCTAAATGCTTTGATCACCTCAAAAGAGGACTCGGATGCCCTCTCATTCAACACTTCCACTGAAAAGCCCCCTAATAAATCCGCTGAGATGATGGGATCAAACGAAACGAACATAGCAGACATAATTATGCAGTTTATACGGAAATCTGGTGATCTTATGAAAAGGTTTGGCTATTCTAACTTGGTTTCAGTGTAACGTCGCGGCTTTAATATGTGTGGAGATTCAATTTTTTCTAATGTTCTGGATTCTGCTTTCAGAAATCCTAGTACGCTGTTGAAGGTGTTAAACTTTCTGAAGGCATTGTGGCAAGGGGCACCTCAGTTTACCAATATCTTAGACAAGTTGAAGAACACTGACAAATTTTGGGGTCATTTGATTGATTGTGTTACTCTCTTCTCCAGTATGCAAGTCCCAGAAAACCAGTTTGATAAACTGTCAGAAACGGGAATTAGAAACTTAGCACATAGATATTACTGCCAATCTGATGTGCTAGAAATAATTTCCTTCGAGATATTTCTCCAGAGAAAGTTGTCACATGCTGAGTTACTTATGAAAGAAAATTCTGAATCGTCAAGTAGACTCACTGATAGAGTAAATGGTACCAAATTTGCAACTCATCCATCCACACAGAGTTTAAGCGATGTGCTTTCAACCTCCTTCAAAAGCTCATTGGTCAACCTGATCAAGTCATATGCCTCATGTACATATGACTCTAAACTGCATCTGCAGGCAAATGTGAGTTCTGTATAACTGATTAGGTGAAGTTCATTTTGCTCTCCATTTAGTCAAATGCTGTGACTATGTACCTATAATAGATATTGCCGAGGCGGTTGGGTGTTATATAAGTTTATTAAGGGGGTTCTCCTTTCAGGACTTTTCTTTACATGCTGATCTTTTAGTCTAAGAGTTGGGTTATATTTGAATCTTCACTGGTATGCGTTTTGTCAACCATTTGGTGTCTGCAGTATACTTGTTAAAAGAGGCCAATTAAATCTTCCTCTTTTTGAACGGAAGCAGTTTTCTGAAGTGCTTGAGCAAAGCATTTTGCAGATATTTGGTAAAAGCAATGGAGCCATCACTAAAGCAAAAAAGTGAAGCGTGCTTCTCACTTAGAAAAAGAGAACTCACTCAAAAATTATCTTATAAGATGGGATTAATGTATTCTTTATCTGTTTCTTTTCCCTTTCAGTTTCTTCTTGGAATATTCAATTTCTTTAAAAACTGTCTGCTCAAGTTTGTTCTCCAATAATCTTGCAGCTTGTGGATCTGTTCACTTGAATTTTGATGAGCTGTCATGTTTGGCTTTGTCGTATTTTTTTACCATCGTAGTTGGGTGCTCTGTTCTACGTAGAAATTTACTCTAGGCTTACAATGCCGGCTAAAGTTGGTGGTTTGTAAATGTGTTGGAAAATGATACTATTTATCTTTCATCAATAGTGTATGATAATTGTGCAACATGTTTTTTCCTGTAATGATTTCGCTTCATTTCGGAGAGTATGAGGGTGCTTCCACCAGCACTTCACTAGCTTCTCTAATGAATGTTTTTTTTTTAAATTTTTTTTAATTCTTGCAATCTTACAGAAGCAAATCCAATTTGTTCCAAAACCGTCAGGAGCAAAGTTATCTCTCTATCATTGTAGTACATGAAAAATGCAAATATGCCCTTATTAGCAAAAACAGTTAGTATACCGTATAGTGTATATTTTAAAGATTAATAGGAGATTCATACTGCGCTTCATATGAAAATTTGGAATTTTATTGTATTGAATGGATCAAAGGAAAAAAGAAAAGGAAAAAAAATTAGAACAGTCTAAACAGTATAAGTTATGCATGGATTGGATTTTTTTGTTATTCCATTGCTGGAAAACACTCGCAGCATTCTTCTTGAGTAGAATCTTTACTGAAATTCTTTCAAACATAAGATATGTTCTTGTTCTAGTGAGTTACTTCAGTTCTCATGCTTCTCTCTACGTGTCATGCTTACTGCAGGTTGCTTCCAGCTTGTTTCTAGTGCATATGATGGAGAAACTGAAAAGCGGTGATATGGGACACACTTCTGTAGCTGTGGTCGGAAAGATTCTCTCTTTGTCAGAAAAGGTTTCATGCCACTTTATTCCATTGACGTGAGATAAATGATGTTATTGTTTCGTTTGATGCAAAAAATTAGTGAACAAATATGCATATTGTTGGGTAAGTGTGAACAAATATGCATACAAGCTCTGAACATGTCGCGTCTTGGATAACTCACAGTTTTTGGAGACTCATACTCCCCCCCCCCCCCACCCCACCCCCCCTCCCCTCTCTCCACCTCCCCCCCGCAGGAAAGTAAAAGAGTGCTACCCCTTTTGGTGCCTTTTTAATAATCCTTTTATAGAAGAATTGTATTGGCTATTGGAAAATTACATAGAGGTCAAAATAATTGGTCTCTTGTTCAAATATTCTGTAGTTTGTACTCTGGAGTATTTAGATAATTGCTTATGCTGTTTCTGGTCTGCAGATGAGGAATTCGCCAGCTTTTTCTGACCTGTTGGCTCGATATACTCAACATGGTTACAGGTGAAGTACACTTAGTCACGTTATTGAAGAGTTTTACTTTGCAGAGGCTCAGTTTTCCATATGAAATTCTGTTTCTCAAACATAATATAGCTCCTTCTTTATCCTCTTGTATTGGATATAAGTACTAAACTATCCACTCAATCAATTTACTGAAGTTCTTTCTGCTTCTTTCTTTTAGTGCCAGTGATAAATATAAATGTGATGCCTGACAACTTTTTCTCTGGCCTTCTAAAGCATCTTCAGCCAAGTTGTTTGTCCCACCCTAGTGGTTTCCCTTGTAGTTATGATTCAACTTGTTCACCGAGATACTTTGTTAAGATCAGATTCAAGGCTACGATAACATTACTCATCCTAAATTGAATTTACAAAAGCATTTATTCTCAACATGATCATATGCTTCCATGATCGTTAATATTTAATTTGGTGGTTTTTTTTTTTTGGTTTTTTTTTTCTGCCAGTCAGGGGAAAAATTTGCAGAACCTAATCCTCAATGATCTTTTTTACCATCTGGAAGGAGAGCTTGAAGGTCGACAAATTGATGATAGATCATTTAAAGAAATCATGCTATTTTTGTTACAGTCGAACTTTTTATCCACCTATTACTCCAAGTCTCCGGAGGGCCTTCAAGAACTTGATGATGGTCTCACCTTGTATAACTTAAGCCTCCTCCATTCTGACCTAGCCTTGGAGCTGTGGGATCTTTCAAATTGGAAAGCATCTAAACCTGTTGCGGAGAAAATGGTGCATTTCCTGAAGGATATGAATGGGATGATATTGTTATCAAGTTCTAAGATTTCTGCTTTAAAAGCATTGGTAGCAATGTTATCTTTGTATAGCAATCATGTAAGTCTTCAATTATTATTATTATTATTATTATTTTGACATTTGTTCTGATTGCTGTATGGTTTCCTGTTTTTCTCATTAGTTGGGCTTAGCATTCTGGAATCGTAGCAGGTGCTATATACACATGCTCTTAGAAGAAAACTCAAGGCATTGTATGTGCAATAAACTTCCGACGTCTGTCAGATGTGTTGAGTAACTTGAATTAGTCGACTGTTAATAGGGTGGTTAAATTCATATAAAGGATAATTGAGTTTTCAACTTGGTAGTGTGGTGATTAAATTTATAAATATTGATGGAAGTCTGCCGGATTGTAAAATGCTAATTACCGAGCAGAATCTGTCTATGCTATAGCAAAAGTTATGCCTCTGAGATGTTATCCTGTGTGACCTTTATGTGTTGATGCACTTATTAATCGACTTTATTTTCCAAAAAAAAAGGAAAAGAAAGTAATCAGTGGGTGGCACTAGGAATGTAGATTGAGTAACTGGTCATTAGAGATCATTCTTTTGAAGATCACCACATTATGAATTTGACAACAGTTCAAGTTTGTTTAGGCGCGTTGTATTCACTTCCTGTGAGACGTGTCTTATTGACCATACATGTCAATCTGCTGAAGATTTTTTGGCTTGTTTGTAGATAGATGTCTCTGCTTACAAACTCCTGTTTTGTATTAATTTTTTTGGTTGCTCTTGCAGTCAACAGTGAATGGAACCATGATTGGTGAAGAGATGCCCAATCAACTTGTCTCGTCCTGCATTGACCATACATGTCACTGTTTGCATGCAACAACAGAAGCATTAGGTACAGGCCCCAACGCAAGTGATGATGTGGTTGATATCCTTTCTGCTCAATTGGAACTACTGATTTACATGACCAAACCCAGACGGGATAATTTATCTTCTAGTACATGCGTGCTTATCTTAAGAACTTCAGGGCAATGCCTCAAAATTTTAAGTGGTTTTAAGCTATCAAATGCCGGTGTGCAGGAAGCAACAAAGCATTTACTTATGTTGATTCTCTTGTCACTCGAGTTGAACTTCAAGGAATCTCACTTCGGTGTTCGATTTGCAAGGGATTCTATCGAAGACTTAGCTGACATATCTAGCACAAGCCTTGGTTTATTACCTATTCTTTGCCAATATATCCATTTGTCTGATCATTATATCCTCTCACTTTCTGCTATCGGGATTATACTGAGAAGTTTCTCAACACCTGATGTGTGGCTTCCGATTATTCAAAAACATCTGCAGTTGTATTATGTTATTCAGAAACTGCTAGATAAAGATCATGCAACAATTCCAGTTGTATTGGAGTTCATGTTGACCCTTGCCCGTGTGAGAGAAGGTGCACGGATGCTTCTTGATGCAGGTTTCCTTTCTACTCTTAGAGGAGTTCTGGCTGACTTATCTGAGGATATGCCCTTTTTAGTGGTTCAAAGCGAAAAGGCTCCTCCAAATGTTGTAAGAAACAATGAAAAGCCTAAACATATCTGGGGTCTTTGTCTCGCTGTGGTTACCTCAGTGATTCAGTCTTTAGGGGACATTTCATCCAAGAGTATTGTGGATCATGTAATAGCTCATGTATTAGTGGAGAAAGCTGATGTAGTTTCTTATTTTCTTAGTGCACCAGAGTTTCCGGACAATGATCATGAAAAGAAAAGAGCTCGATCTTTGAAAAGAGCTGCTACTTTAAGTACTCTTAAGGAAACGGAACAAACACTTATGCTGATATGTGTGGTAGCAAGACACTGGAACTCGTGGAATAAGGCCATGAGAGAAATGGATTCACAGTTCAGAGAGAGGATTATACATATACTGGCTTTCATTGGCCGGGGTAATCGAGACCTTCCTGGAAGAATTGTTCCTTTCTTGTGTCACCCTGTCATTAAAGAAGAGTTTGAATGGTATAAGAAGCCATCATTTGTTAACAGCAGAAATGGTTGGTTTGCTCTTTCCCCTCTTGGTTGTGGTTTAGATCCCAAATTTTCATCTTTGTCATCTACAAATTCAGCTATTGTTGTGAAAGGGCAGTCGAATGACACGGTGAATCCAGCTCCTCAAACGCAATTTTCAGACATGACAGCTATTCAGATTTACAGAAACACATTTCTTCTTTTAAAATTTTTATGTATTCAAGCAGAAGGTGCTGCTAAAAGGGCAGAAGAGGTAGGGTATGTTGACCTTGCCGAATTTCCGGAGCTTCCAATGCCAGATATCTTGCACAATTTGCAGGTGGAGTATTGCTCTTCTTTCTCATTTATCGTTCAAATGCTTTGATTTTTTTTCTTTTGCTTTAAAAGTTGAGGTTTTATTAGATAGATTCTAAACCAAAGTTTGGAGTGATCTTTTATACAGAACATTATCTTCATTGAAGCTCCCTATGATACACATATACTTTTTGTTCAGTAGCGTGTCTTGTATTCGATACTCCGATACAGATACTCACCAGTTACTGAGGACACAGTTGGTCCCTATAGTTTTAATATTTATGCAATTCCTATCAGTAACCATATTCCACGTCTTTCAAAAAGTTCAGCATCCACGTAATTGTACCCATGCAACCTAAGAAGTTCCATATATAATAATATCTTCAAGGAACTGCTTTTTAGTTTTGAGTGTGCCTTAGATATTCATTCAGGTTTTTAGCTTCCCTCTTCATTTAGGCTGATGATCTGCCCCTCTTCTGTTTTGAATCTGGACGACAGGATCAAGGGATTGTCATCGTCACTGAATTGTGTGAAGCCAACAAGTCAAAAGAAGCTACACCTGAAATACAAGGCATCTGTCTATTGCTTTTGCAAATAACAATCATGTCATTGCACCTTGAATTTTGTGTAATACAAATCTGTGGAATTAGACCCGTTCATGGTCGTGCTGAGGATTTCTTAAAACTACTCAGGCTTCTTTTGCAAGGTAAGTGCCCCGTTATTTAATCTTTATTTCTGTGCTTGTGATAATGGTTGTTCCTCCCACCTTAACGAATAATGTCCAACTCTTGGATTTGTTCCAGCTACCAAAGGACATGCATTCTTGAAAGAGGGGATGAATCGTTTGAGACAGCTTGTTTCGTTTGTATATCCCGATTTACTTCAGACGAACGCTTTAATCTGATGTGTGTCCATATTTGCTGGTGAGAAATCTGTGAAGCCATAGAAGAAGAGAAGAAGCCACCAAGGTGAATTTATGAGCACCATTTTGTACACATCATCAGTTTCACAATAACTGTTTAAACAAAGTATAATATTTTCGATTTTTTTTTTTAAGGAAGCTGGTTGTTTTCATTTGTTTTATATTTTTGCATAAGGAAGCTGATTGTTGTTTTGTTTTTTTGTTTTTTTGTTTTTTTGTTTTTTTTGTTTTTTTATAACTTTATTCGTACTATTCAAATAATAGTGAACATGACTAGAAAAAGACTAAACAGAGTAAAAAAATTAACAGGGTTTTCTATCATTATCACAACAAGAAGTAACAATAACAATAACAATAATAATAATAACAACAATGATCAACAACTTCCCGTGTTAACAAGGTTGGGGTTTCTGTCACAGTGACTTCTAATTCAATTTTGGTTCTTGTTTATCAAAAGTTTGCTGCTACCCCAAATGAGGCTCGGTGACTTGGGTTCGAGTCCTACCATGTGTATGTGTGTTTATTGTCCTCTAAAATGATTTTCCCTTCTCAGAAAATCAAAAATGATTTTTTTTCAAAAAATTTGCTGCAACGAATGAAGTAAAAAATAAAAAAAAACAAAAAAAAAGCACACACACACACACAATGGCTTCTAATGGTATTTGGGAGATCTTCCCTTCTTTACTTGTTCCTTCCTTCTCGACGATTCAAGTCATACAATACTCAAATCAGTTGAAGAAATTTTATCAACCAAAAAAACACTCATTTCATCCGTCAGATCTCCTATGAAGAAATGCTCTATCTCGGTGAATTTACAACACAAGTCAATGGAGGGAGATTATTGTGTGGTGTCTCCACACGGTGCGGAGACACCGTGTGGCACACCACACATCTTCATTCTGTATTAAAACTGTGTGGTTCTGATCGTTTCATCCGTCACTTCATCATAAATTCCCTCACCACACAATAACTTCCCGTCAATGGAATATTTTCTAGATACATCATTGTCACTTGTCCATTTCTCTTCCATCCTTTAAAAAATAATCTCCTTACTAATGGTGGTTTTTTTTTTTTTTTTTTTTTTTTTCAAATGGGGAAGTACGAGAGAAGAATGGTCGGGTGGTTCGTTGGAGTGATTTTTCTCTTTATTTAAAGTTTGTTTCTCTCTTTAATGGAGATTTATTCTCCCTCAATTGGCTTCATAGAGCTCTCCTAGTTTTTGTATCTCAACTTCTTTTGCATTATGCATATAGCTTTGTTAAAAAAGTTCTTTTTTCTTTTCATTTTAAAAACAATGAATATATAGCATGATTTTGAACTTATGACCAATCCTAAAATAGTTTTCTTACCCAAATTTTAGATTAGTTTAGGATCACTGAATTTTTTTTTTTTTTTTTTAAAATTTAAAGCATAAAAGAGTTAGCAAGAATTACATAAGAGGAGAAGAATCATTGTTTATGCGAAGACCCTCTCTAGCTAAATAATAAGCAGAAATATTTTATTGTTTTTTGACAAAAAAGAAAGAGTAACAGACAAAACAATGAAAGAGACGACGACGATCGTTTATTATGGAGCCGATGAGTGAAAGGTCTTCCTCATCCACACCGCCGCGTCATATCCGCCTTCTAGCCTTCTTGTGAAGACGATTAAAAATGGTTAATGAATCACCTGTAAAGACCACTCTAAAAGATCCCTAGGTGATAGCGTTGAAAATAACATGGTAAATTGCTAGTTGAAAATAACATGGTAAATTTCGATTTTTTTTAGGAATTGTATAGTGACTAGTAATTTTTTATTTTTATTTTAGGAATTGTATAGGGAGTGCTTATTGGAGTTGGTTGTTGCATAGAGAGTTGAAAAAGTGAACCCTAAGATAAATAGAGAGTGCTATAAGGAGTCACCACTAGGTAAACACGGATCGTCCGATCAAATCAGCATCCTTATACATATATATTAGTGGTTTTATCAGTGGTTTTATGGTGGTCCAGGATCACCAAGTACACACTATGTCCATTAAACACGGATGAAAATCCTTATAAGAAGGGTAAAAATATAAATTAATGGCATTTATATTTTACGCGGTGGACCCTTGTGTGTTTTGTTTTTTTCCTATTGGCCCGCGATCATCCTTATAAGAAGGTTCATATGCAAGGGATCGTAATAAAATTTCCGTATATATATAGATTGGCTTCAATACAACGCACGAAAGAAAACCCTATCTTTGAGAAAATCTCAGCGAACAGAAAAACCACAAAACAACTCACGCAATCCACGACCATGGCGGCAACTGTCAGCGCGTGGGCTAAACCAGGCGCATGGGCTCTCGATTCTGAAGAACACGAATCCGAGCTTCTCAAGGATAATGGAAGCCATGACAATTCTTCCAACAACGGCGACGCTGCTGCTGCTCTTTCCGATTTCCCAACCCTTAACGCCGCTGCCGCCGCCAAACCCAAAAAGAAATCCAAGGGCCAAAAGCTCTCTCTTCAGGAATTCACGACCTACAGCGCGCCTAAGCATCAGCCATCCAAGGGTTTAACTCCTGATGAGCTGAAGGCGCTCCCAACTGGTCCTAGAGAACGGTCTGCCGATGAGCTTGATCGCCCAAAGCTCGGTGGAGGCTTTAAAAGCTACGGTTATGATCGTCCTGGTAGAGACGAGCAGCCTCGTCGTCAGAGGGATAGGGATACCGAATTCACATCTTCTCGTGCTGATGAAACTGACGACTGGGGAGCAAACAAGAAATCCTCAGCTGGAAATGGGGGGTTTGATAGGAGAGAAAGAGGTGAGAGGGGAGGATTTTTCCCTGATTCCAAATCCAAGGCCGATGAGGTCGATAATTGGGCCTCCAGCAAGTCTTTTGTGCCCTCCGACACCCGCAGGTCTGATAGAAGAGGAGGGTTTGAGTCTAATGGTACTGGAGGTGGTGCTGATTCTGATAATTGGCTGAAAAAGAAGGAAGAGGAAGGCAGGAGATATGGGAATTCTTTTGATAGTTTGAGAGAGAAAAGAGGAGGTATTGAGTCCTCAAATGGTGGCGGGACGGATTCTGATACTTGGAGTAGAAGAGGGGGAGAGGAGGTAAACGGGGGGAGGCCGAGGTTGAATTTGCAGCCGAGGACACTGCCAGTTGGTGAAGGGCAACAACTGGATGGGAGTGTAGCTAAGCCTAAGGGCTCAAATCCTTTTGGAAACGCAAGACCAAGGGAGGAGGTTTTGAAAGAAAAGGGGCAGGACCCTAAGGAGATTGAGGCGAAGCTAGAGGCTGTTAAGGTTAATGGGCCTGCTGGAGCTGATGGACCACCGGCATTTGGAAAGAGGGGATTTGGTACTGGGGGCTGGAGGGGTAGCTCTCCTGAGGAAAAGAAGGAGAGGAGTTGGAGAAAGCCAGAGCCTTTGGAAGCATCCCGTCCTACAAGGTTAGTGCAAGCATAAAAAGAGTTTCTTTGTATCTGTTTTTCATCATTGATAATTATTTTTTATTAATTAATACCATCTAGTAACCAGAGTTAATTATTTCATTTGTATGGATGTATTCTTGTTGATTTTACGCTTCTATCTGCAACTGTAGTTTGTAACTGTGATTTCAGCACAAGTTTCACCTGGTTGTTTATTGTGTAAACAATGATGTGCGTCTCTTGAATGCTTATTCTTATTCATTCATCACCTTCTCCTAATTGCTGATATGAATAAACAAAATGTGTGTGTTAACCTTTTTCTAGCTTATCTTGTTAAGTTATGATGGTTAGAAGGGTTCATCTAATCATCTTGAATAATTAGATGATTACGACAGTGTTATGTTTTCTGGTACTGTTGTTTAGCATATGGAACCAAGTTTCACTAAGAAATCTATTCCTTGCCTACTTTTAGGCATCACTCTTGTCTTGTTTCCTTACCCCCACCCCACCCCACCCACCCCCGTGATTTTTTGATTCATGCTTCTTGGGTTAAGGATTTGTTTTTTTATGGGGCCTTTACGTCTGGCACTTGTTAGTTGTAACATCCAGTTGTTCGGTTGAATCATGTTTCCTTGCTTGAGACTTAGATATGAACAAGTTTGAGCATTTGCCCGTACTTTGCTGGCTTAATAGATATCCATATTCTGGAAATGCCATGCGAATAATATACCATGGAAGTGGTATTGGAATTGGGAGGGAAATATGCTTGAGGAATCGGTGGGTTGGTATCAGCTTCTACATATGTGTGGGATCAAGTAGTGAATGAGCTGTTAACATGCACATAGTCCTCCCTAAAAATTAACTGAAATCATGGACATAGCCTTGACAATATGTAGCTACGATTTATGGAGATTTTATCACTAGAAATATTGTAGTATGTGTTTTTTTTTTGTGTGTGTGTGTGTATTTTCTGCCAATTTTGTGCTACCGTGTGAAGCAGGACGTATATTATCCGGCATTTCTGTTAATTTGTATCATTAAATTATTGAAAAGTTTACTGTAAAAAAAGATGAACTTGCGTTTCTTCTCATTTCATCCTACTACACTTGCTTGAATGTCTGAAAGAATTTATTAAAACAAGAGAAGAAATATCCCAAAAAACACACAACATTGAAAATCCCTACATTACCGAAAAGCAGATGAAAATAATTGTATAATCACTGAAATAAGCGGAGCATTGCTGTTAATTGATCAAGACCACACTTGTGTGCCAAATGCCCCAAAACATGTGTAAAAACCACAGGATGGTGGCATGAGTGATGCTGGAGCTGAAGAATGAGGAGAGAGCGGGTAAGGTGGGTGGTGTGGTTTTGTAGCATTTGATCCATGTACAGAAGAGATGATGAAGGTTATTAATGAATTATGTATCGGAATCTGGAGAAGGTGGATGATAGACCAAGGCAGGACGTGGGGAACGAAAAAAAAATGGATAATGAGTTTGGGGGGGGGGGGGGGGGGGGGGGAGGGAGGGAGTAAGGAGGAGAGAGTGGGTCAAAGTATTACAGAGGAAGAAGTGAAACACAAATGAGGCTTTTGAGAAGTGACAACCTCCATGTGGGGGATGATCTGGATTTTGCCATTTTCAGATATGGGACAGCCTACCTACCTACTAAAAAGCCTTCTTGGGTAATTCTTCTCCAGTCACTCCATTTGCACCGTAGACACACGTGGATGATTATGGACACCACACAGTTTGAATTTAAGTAGAAACTGTGTGGTCCAGAATCATGCACTCCTCAAATGGACTCACCATAAAAGAACTTCCCCTTCATGTGTAACATGTGTTGTGCAAGTGTAGCTGTGTAAACATATTCCTTTATGTTAATGGCTGCCTGATGCACGAATCTGTGTGTGATGTTATATAGTAGTTTTGTAGTAGAAATGAATTTAAAAAACCTTAGTCTTGATTTGGTTTATCTTTTCTGTGTTGGAAGCAGCAGCAGTAGCAGTGGAGCAGGGCCGGTGGAAGCAATTGAAGGAGGAGATGCACAAAATGGCGGTGCATAATTTTGATGATTTAGAGTCTGCATCCATTTTTTGGTTCAAATTTTCAAATGGCTGCTGTACTAAGTACTACTATCTACTACTGAAGGGGGACATGAGTCGTTAGTTTATTTATTCACTGTTTTTCTAGTGATTTTATTTTTATGTGTAATTGGGATGTGATGTGAGGCGTATAATTCAATTGCAGTTTTGGGGGCGGGGGGTATAAATTAATACTATTGTTGTTGTTTAGTATAATACTCTTTTATTTATTTCAATGCATGAATTGGCTGGCTGGGATAAGTGATATATACTGTTATCATTATTTCTGTTTGTTCTCTGCCTAATTTGTTTTTTATGTTGAACCTTGCTTTGGATGTGTATTGTTACTGATTTTGATGTTCTCTTTCTCGATAACATTAATATATAAATATTAAAAAAAAGTTATATAAATATCATTTATGCATGTACAAATATTGTATATGTATTCTAGATGTTACGAGGCTATGTTATCATTACTTCAATACATCTAAGTTATTGTCTCTTTTACTACTCCGATTCAATAATTTTATTAGTTTCTTAAACACATGTTCAATTTACCGGCATTATTTGTGATATCACTTGTATATATGGTTGTTTGGATCATCTGTTTTAACTTAAGACATGGTTTTCTGTATTTAAATGTGCATGTAAAGTATATATGTCAGATGAAGATAGGTTGTTGTTGTTATGGTTCCTAAGGTGCCGATTCTCATTCAAAAAAAAAAAAAAAAAAAGTGCCAATTCAAAAATCATGGTTATTATGAGCCAAACAAGATTCTGTTGAAGTAGGGAGATGGATCACTTTCAAATTATAAGAATGGTAAACTAACATAATTTATAATCTAAATGAGAGAGTAAAACACTAGGTAGATCTTTTGAACTGGCCTAAGTCCGGACCGGAGAAAAATATTATTTTAAAGAGGTTATTAATTTAAAGAGTATTAATTTATAGATGTTTTATTGTAGTGAATAAAATGAATTGATTAATATTAGTTTATTTGTTGATGTTGAAATGATTGATATGAGAAGTTATAATAGAATAATAAAATAATAATACTGTAACCACCCGAAACCAAAGAAGGCTATGTTCCAATTGCTACCCAGTACCAAGAAGCAAATGTGAAAGGCGGAGGAGGGGGATTTGATTTTCTTTTCGGTTTTTTGTTTTTATTTTTGTATTTCATAATGAAGGTGCATTTAGTGTATTAAAATCACAACCAGAAAAGATTAAAAAGATGAAGAAGTTTCTATTTTATTTACTCAAACCACATGGAGATGGGTCTACGACTACGTGTGTGTATATTTTACTAGCTTTTTTTGAAAAGGGCATTGATAGATAGAGTAAGTAGAAAGGAGAAGCATTTACACCTATCAAATGTTAGCTTTTGTCCACCCTTTTCAACTGTAATCAATGCCCATATATTTAGGTTTAATGCGGGCCAAATAATGAACCGACTAAGAGTACTGTGTATAGAAACAGAACAATACTGTCCAAATTTTTATTTCATCGTACAGTATTATACTTTAAAGCCGTATTCCTGTTGTCCAATTTTATAATTTTATGGTTGATGGTAACTCACTTTGATATTATTTGATTATGAAAGAATCGTAAGTCATATACAATGAAAAAATAACGTTAAAAAAATCGTGTTATTGTCACTACAATGTGTGAAGTGGAGTAACTAAGTAAGAATTTCTCGAAGAAACGAAACGTGCATAGGATAGGTGGGCAAATACCAACCAGTAGTATTTTCTCGAACTAACATACATCAATATTGCCCTACGGATACCTTCATAGTACTCCTACTTATTCAAAAATTAAAAGACCACTTTTTTTTCAACATAACTCATTAATGGAGGGGCAGATGATCGTTGTACCATTCTGTTCAGCCTTATTTATTTCAACCCAGGCTGCACATTTCACATTACTCACACCCTGACCCAACCCTCCTCTTTTCAGCAAGTTCTACTGCTGCTACAACGTTCCTTTTTCTACCAACGTTTACACACTACTCCTATTTATTTGTTGTGCTGCTCTTCTTGGCTTTTCTTCTTAATTCACTTTTACCAATCTTCTTTTTGGTTGTCATGGATTGGTTGCATAAGCTCTGCATTACAGCTTTACTCATGGCTACTGTTGCCATTCATCGAGCTTATGGAGATTCAATGGTTACTGGCACTGTCTTTTGCGATCAATGCAGAGATGGACAAATATCACTCTTTGATTATCCTCTCTACGGTAATATTATAATCATCTGGCTTGAACTTCACTGTTTTTAGTTTGTTTACTCGTCCCATAAATCTAGTTTCTTATTTCATGGACTAATGTTGCCATACAAATGTACCTTCCTCCTATTTGTTAAAATGTCTGAGAAAAAGAGAAGATACTGCCATTTATTGAGGATTATGCCTGGTGATCTACTTTGCAAGAGGCTGCATGTACAGATTTTTTTTTTTTTCGAGAGAAGCCGATACATGGTATCGAACTTATATGTATAAAATGGTTCATGATGACTTACAAGAAAACTGAAGCCATTTCCTTGAATCAAATCCAACCTGTATGTTTCTTAATTAATCTGCATTTTCAATCTGCCTGTTAACAAATTGAGTGTCCTGCACCCCTGCAGGAATAAAAGTAGCAATGGTCTGTCCTGGAAACGACGGACAGATGACGGCATGGGGGGAACAAACAACCAACTGGGGAGGAGGCTATGCAATGAGTTTCCAGGGCACTCCTGATTTGAGTAGTTGTTCTGTTCAGATCATAGGCAATGGAGGACCAAATGGCTGTGGAGCATCATCAGGTCCCCCTAAGTCCCTCAGATTAATGTTCAGCATGTTCAATATGGCAATGTACTCTGTAGATCCATTGATTTCTCAGCCTGCACAGCCAATGTCCTTTTGTCCCAGGTCCAACACCCCAAACCCTGTGCCTTCACAACCTCCTCCAGCCCAAATAAACCCTGTGCCTTCACAACCTCCTCCAGCCCAAATAAACCCTGTAAAACCTCCTCCTCCTCCTCTTGTGATGCCATTGCCGCCATTGCCTCCAGCACCGACATTCTTCCAAGCATCAGCCTGCCCATTCCAGTAAGTAAATACTCCTCATGTGTATTGATCTAATTTATTTATGCATACAGACTATGGACATTCCACATCTAAAGTCTATAGGTGGTATGTATGAAAGATTGAATTAATTGTTTGATTCTTGCTCTGTTCTGATATAAACGATGCAATTGAAAATGACACCAAGTGAGTTAATGCTTTAACTTAAACAATGAAATGACTAAAACCCTCTTTAGATATGATTAATGTAGTCACAATTACATAATAGATAAAGGCAAGGGAGAAAAATTAACATTTAATACTGCGAACAATTTTTTTTGGCAACTGCCTCTGTTAAACAAGAATGGAGGGGTAGTTCAGATGGGAACTATCATTTGATTTTTGTGGTCCTCTATTAAACAAGAATGGAGGGGGTAGTAGTTCATATGGGAACTATCATTTGATTTTTGTGTTCCCAGGTGAATCACATAGTCTCGTACAACATTCATTTTCTACATAAACAAAAGTTATGATTGGGACACAAGATTGTTTAGCACATTGTTAATATAGGTGCCAGGAGGACTCATCTATTATTCAATGGTCCACAACTGTATTAGCACATTGCTGGTCCCCTTATCAGTTTCCATATGTAAAACTATTGGGGATTTTCAGTAACAGATTCTGCTCATTTTGTCATGGTTTATATTAAAATTTTCCTAATGCTATGCCACATGATGAGCTGATATTTAGTAGTACAAAGATTCATTGGTAGTATTTCAAGTGGTTGCATTTTGACAAGATAAAGCTGAAATCTTGATGTATGCAGGAAATGGATGATGCCAGATTACAGATGCAACTGGAAGGTGGTGACACCAGACACTAAGGTAGCCATTGTTTTCGGGCCAATCGCTGCACAAAGATACGGGACAGACATGACTCTTTATAACGGCATGCAAGGAAGAGGGGAGGCCTATAAAACACTATTAAGGGAAGGGACAACAGCACTCCTGAATTCATACAGCAGCCTGCAATTCCCATACCATCCCTTTGATGTGATTGAGAATATGAACTGGGCATTGTTGGGGTCTACTCACCAGGTTCTTCACACAGCACTCAAGTTCATGAGGGCTAATTTAGGCAATGGCAACATTACCTGCAAGCTCAACCCATGCAATTGAAGCTTTATTATGTCATTTTTCTTGTGGTCAAATATTAATAATCATGCATTATTACTTCACGTAGATTTATTTGTATATGATGTAAGGCATGACACTTCACTTTTGCAGTCTTCCCTTTTGCGGGGGAGTGGGATGTCAGTTGAATATGTAATACTTGAGATCCATGAGATCTTAGTAATTTTATTATAACATTAATATTCAAATAGTATTTAATATTTCTACGCTTCAAAATTCTAATACTAGTTCTTGCCTTGCATTTTATCAGCAAATCTGTAACTGTATTATTGATTTCAAAGTACTGTTTGGTTTTCTCGATACTTTTCTGTAAACTGATTTATGCGTCTTGGTTACGAATAGTGGAGATAGGATGGTAATTCGGTGTTGCTATGGCCATAGTAGGTTCTTGTAGGTTGGATATGGACTTTAACGTGAAATGTATGTGTTTTATGTGCTCATGTTTGTGTTAAGATAAGGTCTAGTTAGTTATCCCACAATGTACTGTACGGAATACCATGTGTTCTAAGTCCTGTGTTGGAGATAGGATGGTAGTTCGGTGTTACTATGGCCTTAGTAGGTTCTCGTAGGTTGGATATGGACTTTAACATGAAATGTATGTGCTGTGCTCATAATTGTGTTAAGATAAGGTCTGGTTAGTTATCCCGCAATGTACTGTACGGAGTACCATGGGTTCTAAGTCCCGTGTTGGAGGTATGGCTAGCTGTGCTAACCATGTTGTTCTTAAGATGACGGTCCCTAAGTCCTGTGGGTTTTAACTCCAATGATAGTGGAGGTATGGTTAGTCATATTAGCAATGTGGTTTACGTAAGATTGATTAGGAGAACATGAAGATGTTAAGTAAATAATTATGTTTCAAGTAATTCTTTTAAGGAATTTTCCCAAGTTTCAAGTGATGAATTTCAAACTGTTTTGTAAATGGAAGAAGAAAAAGAAATATTTCGGCTCCGTTTGTTTTCTTTAGAGTTTTTTTCGGAGTTTTTTTATATCACTTTACCCATCATATCTTATAATTCTCTTACCAATCATTTCTTCAACTACAAATAAAAAAATATTAAATTATCTCTCATCATTTCACTTTATCAACTTTATAGTAACATTTTTTTACCATTATTTTATTTATTATACTACTTTATTTCACCAATCATTTCATAATCTACACAAATTTCAAAAAAACATCTTAACTTTCTAATCATTACTTCAATCACTTTATCTAAAACAACCCCAAAAGAAACTCCACAAAAAACTAAAACCCAAAACAAACGGAGCCTTCATGTCTCCCGGCACTCGACAGACATGAATATCCTTTTTGATCTTCTTTTTCCTTACTAATCATCTAGCTACACTTCTTTATTTGGAATAAGAAGTTATGCAGGTTGAAGACGAGTTGGATGATAAGCATGGAGAGCAAGCCTAAGAATAGAGCTATGGAGTTATGTGTGTTTCTTTTTAGTCAAGTTGAGTTTTAAAACGTTAGCACTTATTTATAATTTAGTTTTACAACAATTTGTAATCGATTGAGTTAGTTAATGGAATGCCTTAAGGGCCAATTTCTTGAGTTCCTAGCTTATTTCTTTTCTTCTGCGATGGTTACTCTAAATATCACGTGTTAAGCGTCTCATGTCTGGATAGGGACTCGATGTTGATTAAAATTAAGATGGTACTTATTTTTTGAGTGGAAAAATGATTTTATTAGACACTATCCAAATTTCAGGCATGTAAAACATCCAGAGCGGGAGGAGTACACCATTCAACAAAACTACCAACATTTAAAGGAGAACCATGACTAGCTAAAAAATCTGCATAAGTATTCCCTCTATGCATGCATTTAACAAAATTAAAGGACATAATTGGCCAACTTCATATAAATCTTCATGCACCGATTGAAGTATATGAATAATTGTCAAAAAAAATCTGCCTCTAAATAAATCAAATTAAAAATTTAACACAACAAATAGATAGTAATAATATTAGTATTAATATATATATTTTTAATAGAATAATTTTATATGAATAGTGACAAATTGAGTATCAAAATGTTGTTAAGCCCTTGTTAAGCTTTTTCCCAAAAAAAAAAAAAGCCTACTGAGCAGCTTCGCAAGGGCTCGGCCCAAACGAACTATAGACGGTGCTGGGTCAAACTCACATTACTAGCCATTGATTCCGGCGTTGAGTTCCGGTAGATTCGATTGTGGCCGCCGTTAGCTGCTTTCAAGACTAAATGAGGAAATTTTCCCGCCCACCACCGCCATGATAACCATATCACATGTTGCCTTCCTGCGATGCCCTCGTTCCCAACCTGTAGCCGTATCTGTAATTCAGTTTCCAAACCCAATAGGAAGTGTCCGAAAAGGCTTCCACGCATATTTGATAATTTCCCGACATCTGTTCTAAAGAGTAAAGGTCATCTCAAAGAAGCTGTCTATTCTCTGGACCTCTTGGTGGAAAAGGGCATCCGGCTAAACCATGAAACACTAGCTTTTCTGCTAAACCAGTGTGCTAATTACAAGTCCCTTCAACTGGGCAAGTTGGTCCACCTTCATTTGAAGATTACTGGTTTCAAGAGGCCCGGTATTTTATTGGGGAACCATTTGATTCACATGTATGGCAAATGTGGCGATTGTGTAGAAGCCCGTAGAGTGTTTGACAAAATGGGTGCAAAAAATATTTATTCTTGGAATAATATGCTTTCAGGCTATGCGAGACTGGGCATGTTAAAGCCAGCAAGGAAGGTTTTTGACAAAATGCCCAAGAAGGATATTGTATCTTGGAATACTATGGTGATTGCCCATGCACACCAGGGATTATATGACGAGGCACTGAAATTTTATAGGAAGTATAGGAGGTTGAACATTGGATTGAATGATTATAGCTTTGCTGGGATTGCAACCGTTTGTGTCAAGTTGAAAGACTTGAGGCTAACAAAGCAGGTGCATTGCCAAGTATTTGTTTCAGGATTTTTGTTAAATGAGATTCTTGTGTGTTCCATTGTTGATGCTTATGCTAAATCAGGTGAGTTGGTCGATGCTAGACGCTTGTTTGATCAATTGGAAAGAAAAGATGTTCTTGCTTGGACAACTTTGGTTTCCGGATATGCAAAACGGGGTGATATGAAATCTGCTAGAGCTTTGTTTGATGCAATGCCAGAAAAGAATCCTGTGTCCTGGACTACTATGATTTCAGGGTATGCTCGAAATAACATGGGACATAAAGCGGTGGGGTTGTTTGCCAAAATGATGATGCTTCGTGTGAAGCCTGATCAGTTTACTTTTAGCAGCTGTCTAAGTGCTTGTGCAAGTATAGCCTCACTAGGGCATGGTAAACAAATTCATGCACGGTTGACGACTAGTACATTTACACCTAATTCAATAATTGTTAGTTCTCTAATTGATATGTATGCCAAATGCGGGTGCTTGGAAGATGCACGAAAAGTTTTTGATATATTGGGTGACAAACAAGATGTAGTATTGTGGAACACCTTGATATATTCTCTTGCACTTCATGGCTGTGGTAAAGAGGCAAGTAGGTTGTATGGCAAAATGGTAAGCTCAGGTGTTAAACCGGATAAAACCACTTTTCTTGTCCTCTTAAGTGCATGTAGCCATTCTGGTCTTGTCAATGAAGGGATCAGTGTTTTTGAGTCAATGACTACGGATCACAATATTGTTCCTGATCAAGAACATTATGCGTGCCTAATGAATATTTTAGGTCGAGCAGGACGTTTTGATGATGTCATGAATCAGCTCAAGAGAATGCCTTATGAACCTGATAGTCGTGTGTGGAATTCAGTATTGAGTGCTTGTTGCATTCATGGTAATGTAGAGCTGGGAAAATTAGCAGCAAAGCACCTTCATGGGTTGGATAGTCAAGTACCAGCTTCTTATGTCTCTTTGTCAAGTATATATGGTGCATTAGGAAAGTGGGAATCCGTAGAAAAGATACGGCAATTAATGAAAGATACTAATGTTAGGAAAGAGCAAGCACTGAGCTGGTTAGAAATTGATCATACTTTGCCTCAAGATTTTGTAGCTGATAGGGTGAATTTGCCTAGCGGAGAAGCCAATTCAGATCTGGAACCGGTTGCTGATCAAAGCTCCAAGTCATGACTGATTGGAAGTAATAAAAGGTATTTCTCTGAATGATCTTTTCGATATTTTGCTCTCTTATGAATGGATAGAGGAAAACCAAATTATTGAAGACTTCTATTATATGGATTGTCATATCTTAATCTTCTTAGTTTGGTAACTTCTTGCAAGTTCTAACTATGCACTAGAACTGCCAAAGCGACAATGGTTCCTAGTGGATCGGTACTCAAGCATTTTTGATATTTATTTGGTGTTACTGTTAGTACATTGTTTTATGTTTATATATGGTATGTGCTTTGCTAGAATGAGACAAATACACAGAACAAATTATTATGCCTGTCATTGCTTTCTTTCTTGTTAAGTATAGTTGTATGTGCAAACCATGATGAATAATTAGTTTTGCCTCTCATTGTATATATATTTGTACATAAGTTGGAATTATTTTAAGACTTTTGGATATTTAGGAATTATTGAACCGGGCCATCTTATTATTTTCCCAGGGAGGGTCCTCAAGGAAGTGGAAGCAATTACGGGTGCAATTTTGTGAGACAGGGTGAACCTAGGCCCTCATAAGGTAAAAAGATTACAAGGACTTCAGTTTCAGCTGAAGGAGGATAAGGGCTTAACCAGGTTTCCCATTGCTCCATAAAGCTTTCTTGAAAAAGCAATTGGGATTGATTCTCACTTAAAAGGTATCACTACAGATGAGAAGGATACACAAAGTGCTTTTTCAGAGTCATTTCATTTGGAAAGTTATGGACGTGGAAGAAATTTCTCAAGCTGAGGAAGACAACGGTGGGCACTTGGGCAGAGCTATCTGTGGTTTGATCTATGGCACTTTCTGGGTAACTGTTTTGAGGATCGTTGGGTTAGGACTAGTGACAACAGTTGCCGAATAACGACTAATCAAAGATGAAGATGGCCAGCAGAGGTGGTGAAGCTGATACTAGTTAGTAGTTACTACCACGCCATTGTTGATGAGACGAGACTACATTGCCCTGGTATTGCCTTTTGGTCTTTGGAAATTCTAACGCAAAGACTCCCTATTCCCTCTAATGCACATCACATAATGACACTGTACAATACGACAGTATGTTTTGACCTTGTTATTCATTAAGGCCACCATTGTCATTGATCTGGCCTAATGGAAACTTCCTGTCAAAGATGTTCACCTCAAGAATGCAATTTTATTTTCTTTCTCAGTAGGAGTAGATCCATTGTTGCCATTTAACCTTGGTAGGAACATTCCTTAAGCAGCATTCCATGGCTGTCTAATTAAGCTTTAGAAGACCACATCAAAAGGTGGCAAGCTTTTGATCTTCATAATCAGTCACAAATTTTATGTTGGACCTGGTACAAATCCTAGTTGGTGCACCAAAACCAATAGAAATCCAATATTCTAAAATGGGACCCCTACCCGTAAAAACTTTCCACCAATGTATCTCTTTGAAAGTGCTGACTTGGTGATCCAAAACTTGCACCTGGACCACCCTAAAATTTCACATAATCAGTTGATATCGACTCAAATATTGATTGTATCAAAAGATTTTGGTTCATTACATCTTACTCTAAAGCATCAGTGTATCCTTTATATTCCGTAGACTTTAACTCGTTTTACATGTGTCATATATCCATGTAATAATTCAGTAAATGAAGTATATTATGTTTTAAGGGCTGGGCTTTCATCCGTCATCTATTATTAATTGAACTCTTCTTTTTTAACTTTCAGTAATAAGTTCATTATAATTTTAAAAAATTAAGTTAAGACCCATTTTTTCCCTCTCCTTATCATTCAGAAAATAAATCAGACTCCTCCTTGATCAAACGTAATTTGTGAAATCTTCGGTTTTTCTCTTTCTTTATCCCATAGGTACACTGTTTGAATCAATAGCGAATATTTTTTTTTGTTTAAATGCACGGAGAGTGAAATTTACTTTGCTGATAACAGTGTAAACATGTAATATATATAGACTCACACACTTGCAAAAGACACTTGTATTTGATAAATTATCAAAAGGAAAAACCGTAATTTATCCCCTCAATATACGATACGTGTTAAATTTACGACTATAAACTATTACTTTATCCGCTCTGAAATAATTAAGACAATTGTCAAAAAGATTTGTTCAAAATAACTGAGGAGTTACATTTCAATGCAGCATTTATTATTATTTTTCTATCTATCTATCCCTATTTATTAAGGAGTGAGAGAATAAATACAACATTGCATTAATTAAAGACTAAGGGTTTTTTTTAGTCAATTTGGCATTCAAGCTAAAGCAACTGACATTATTAATATACGTGTTTTTTGTCTTAATTATTTTGGAACGAAGAGAGTAAAGACTTGTTATTGTCATAATTTGACTTGATCATTTTACTTTATGTATGTAAATATACATATATTTTTTCTTCCGGAAACGATAAAATAATTATCCTAGAAAACTTAAAAAGTCATATCGTAAATCGTAATTTGACTTTGTCATTGTCTTGATAGAGGTTCAAGCCCTTTAGAAACAAATGTATGCGTGAGTTATATTATTGTACCCTCGATTCAATAAACATAAAAATCCTTACAAAACGAGAAAAAATTATTGTACTTACTTCGTTTTTTTATCTGTCGTAGAGAGAATAATCACAGAGAATAAGAAAATAATTAATATCTTTAAAATATAGTATTGAAAATGTATTTTTTATTGCAGATGTAAATATTTTAGTATTAGAAATGTATATTTTTATTGCAGACGAGAAATGTATTTTTAGTATTAGACTACTTTGTTGGTAAAATGAATTTTTAGTATTAGAAATATATATTTTTATTGAAGATGTAAATATTTCATTGGTAAATAGAAAAATAATAATAAATGATGTATTGAAAATGTAAAATGAAAGATAAATAAAAAGAGATAAAATTCTGAAATTTGAAACAGAGGGAGTAGAATTTTTTTTTTGGTTTTGAATACAAGTGTCGATTTATCTAGCCAATTAGATAAAGTTTAATTCACTTTAAAAAAAATCTATTTCATATAAAAAAAACTAAAGAGAATAAGATAAACTCCAATATGAAACCCAAGCGAAAGGATATTTGTGTAAAAGTGCCAGGGACAAATTTCCCTAATCCCATTATTTCGTTGTTTTTCTTTTCCTTATATAAATGACCCCAAACCTAGACGGCAGCTGTGCATTCACATTTCACACAAAAGCGGTTGAGGTTAAAATTAGTGAGAGAGAGAGAAAGGAGAAGACTCTAGGGTTTCTTCCCCTTTTTCACAGTTTGAGAATCTGAAATGGCTGCCGAAGATAAGTCCAAGGGTTCAGTCAAGTGGTTCAATGACCAGAAAGGCTATGGTTTCATCACTCCTGATGATGGCGGCGAGGATCTCTTTGTCCACCACTCCGGCATCAAGGACTCTTCTGGCTACAAAAGCCTCGGAGAGGGCGAGTCCGTCGAGTTTGAGGTGGAGTACGGCGGTGATGGCCGTGCTAAGGCTGTGAACGTTACTGGACCTGATGGCGGACCTGTTCAAGGCGGAGGCGGTGGAGGCGGCGGTGGTGGATACGGCGGAGGCGGCGGTGGATATGGCGGAGGCGGTGGTGGATACGGTGGAGGCAGTTATGGAGGAGGCGGCAGAGGAGGCGGTGGCCGTGGTGGAGGCGGTTATGGTGGAGGTGGATACAGTGGAGGCGGCGGTGGATACGGCGGAGGCCGTGGAGGAGGCGGCTATGGTGGCGGAGGCCGTGGCGGAGGCGGCCGAGGTGGCGGTGGAGGAGGAAATGGTTGCTACAAGTGTGGTGAGGATGGTCATTTCGCACGGGAGTGCACAAATGACGGCGGTCGTTGATCTGTAAGGCCTGGCTTTTCAAATTCCGTCAACGATTCAAGGTGAAATGGTCCGGCGAACCATGTAGCATAGAATAGTTGATGTGGATTGGTATTTTCTGCTGTTATGTTTATGTTGTGTTTGTGTTCTTGTGGTGTTTTTGGGTCTTGGTCAGTCTCGCAGGAGACATATCCGATATGTCTAGTGAAAACTATCTTTTAATTTCCGTCCGTTTTAGTACTATTTTTGCAGTCAAATGGGGGTATCCAAATACCTGCGAATTGGTATTGATCTTGTGATACAAGTGTTTATGTTTCTCTTCTCTAATGGTGATTGACTCTTGAGTGCTTTATATCTTTCTTGTTTACTTTGCTTGATTGATTCAGAGCCACTTTGGTTGGAATCAATGGCCTGTTAGGTGTTGATGGGTGTTTGATTTTGATTTTGTTTGATAGTTTAGTTGTTGATTTTGAATGGTAATGGGTTACTGCCGACGTCCGGCGTCCGGCGATGTTTTGGCTTGATCTGTTTTCCGTTTTGACGTTTTCCATTAATTATAAAAGCGTCCCTGAATTTCAAAAGCTTCGATATTTTAATCCTACGTTTCATTTTGTCACGAAAAATGAATCTACTTGTGAATTCATCCATATATTCAATATTATCAGTTAGGTTCTTTTATTAAAATTATTATTCGAAATAAATACAAAATTACTACACGCTTACTGGTAGC